>OZ024718.1:27313839-28652186 GCA_964016875.1 Fallopia convolvulus
AGACTGTGACTGCCACATCATCAAACCAAGCAGAATTAATTGCTTTATATGAGGCAGGAAGAGAATGTGTGTCCCTTCGAGCAATGATTCAATTCATTCAGAAAGAAAGCGGAATGAAGCCCATCATTGATGATCCAATAATATTATATGAGGATAACTCAGCATGCGTTGCTCAAATGAAGAAGGGTTACATCAAAGGTGACCGCACAAAGCACATATCTCCAAAATTCTTCTCCACTCGTGAATTGGAAGAAGCTGGTGAAGTGGACATCCAACAAATTCGATCAAATGAAAATTTGGCTGATTTGTTCACAAAGTCTTTAATCCCCAAGAAATTTGGAGAACTGGTATCCAGAATTGGAATGTGCAGACTTCGAGACATATGTTGAAGTCAGGGGGAGTATCATACGCGTTGCACTCTTTTTCCCTTCGATCAAGTTTTTATCCCAATGGGTTTTGCTTGACAAGGTTTTTAATGAGGCAGGATCAAGGCGTACAATGGGATCAATGGTTGCACTCTTTTTTCCCTTCGTTCAGGTTTTTATCCCATTGGGTTTTTCCTGACAAGGTTTTTAATGAGGCAACGTCTACCCATATCCTACAATATGAAAAGAAGGTGAATATTCAAGGGGGAGTGTTATGAAGTCAAAATTCTCATACTACAAGATTAAGTGGTCTTCGTTTTTATAATCTTTTCATAACATGTTTTATATTTTATATTATTTTTACCCCTTTTAATGAAAGTCTAATTTGAGACCTTTATTTTTCGTGAAATTGACGAGATTCATTCGCATTTTGCAAATAAGAGGTCATGTGTAAGCCGTATTATAAGTCGTAATGATGGTTGATCACAAGACTTGTCCTAAGCATTGATCTAGGTAAACGTGTCCTATGAACTTTATTGTTTTATTTGACCCTATTTACTATATTCAATCACTTGGATGTCTTTTTCTTCCTTGCTTTATTTTCTTGTTTGGAGATGCTTATTTTATTTTTTCACAAAAATCCCATGCTATCCAAACCAAGCCTTCCCTTTCTCGATCATGGTAAAGAATAAAGGGAACTATGTTCTACTTGTGTATCAAGGGCACAATGACAGGAATGGATATGTCAAGAAAAAGAAAGTTGAGTCAACTAAGTTACTGCAAATGCATTGGAAACCAATACTTTGGGATTGATGGGAAGTCAAGAGTGAAATTGACGAGATTCATTCACATTTTGCAAATAAGAGGTCATGTGTACCTGGTCCGTCTCCTTTAAATTAATGTAATATTCTTAAATAATTATATGCTTGACATGAATGTTAATTTTCTTACTGTATACTTTAAATATTCATATATAATTAATGTTTGTATTTATAATTCAAATAATTCTCAACTAGGTCATGAGTAATCAACTTGAATTTTTTTTTTGTGAATCAAGAATATATACGCACCCGTATTACGACTGGATAAGAGAGTTATTTTTGATAGACTCATAGAAACAAAGATAAAATGCAAACAAAGAAGATAGTAGAAAAAGAAGAAAATTATGAGAAAGCAACAAGGAAGAAAAACATGGGAAAACCATAGAAAGCACAAAGACACACCAACACCAGCACTAGTTGGAAATAGACATACCCATCCCGGACCCCCAAAATCTAAAAAATTACTTCTATTATTATAGTACCAGAAATTGTCCTAGACAATTGGTACTAGGTTTTCTTTGAAACCAGAAATGTCAGATCCGTATTATTGATGTAGATGCCCCTTTAAACAGGGCTTTTAAAGGAGAATATTTTCGAGTATCGTTAATATCCTTTCTTAGGGAATAATTCACTTATATATAAGTAATTACATTGATTACATATGATATAAAAATAAATACATTAAAATAATTGCACTCACAAGTCACAATTGCCTCCTCAAATGGTTGAGCGCATTAGCAGGTCGAGGGTTTGAACCATGAGAAGTGCGCGTCGTTGTAACAATTTTCATGCCTCCTTGCAGGCAAACCGCCTTTCGCAGTTTTGTCGTCGAGCTCGACCTTCTAGTGTCCAACACGTAGAAGGCGTCCCAGAGCGGTACTCTTCTTGCCTCCTTGCAGACAAACCAACTTTTACGGTTTTGTCGTTAGAAGGTGCCCCAGAGCGATCTTCCTACCTCCTTGCAGGCAAACCGACTTTCACGGTGTTGTCATTAGGATCGATTCTCTAGTGTCCAACGCTTAGGAGGTGCCCCGAAGCGATCTTTCTGCCTCCTTGTAGGCAAACCGATTTTCGCTATTTTGTAGTGACAATGATATACTCACGACATGCTCATTGGGCGACTTCTACCAACGGTCGTTTTCGGAACAAATAGGCAAAACATTGCTTCATTAACTAAAAAAGAAAAAAAACTACAAAGGGAGGCCTCGTTAAAACCTTCTGGCGGGAAAACCATGCGGGACAAAATTTGCCGACGAGGAAAGAGTGTCGTCCTTCTTACAAATGAAGCCGAGAATAGTTCCAATTTCCCTAGCGGGGGCTCTCTTATCTTGACCTCACTACTTCCCTTCTATAGTCTATGACGTCTCCTATCTTCATGCCGATGCTTGTCACGATGAGCAGCGGATCTTCTCTATGCGCATCTCGGAACTCCTTTACGCTCTCGGGTTCGCTCGTGTGTCAGATATATGCACATTTCATCTTTCCGTTGACTGATTTGGTGCCGATTAGAATTTCCGTTTTACTCCGACATCCAATCAAGAGGGCGCTCTTGGTGACGTGCCCGACTGTAGTTGTCTTGAGTGTTGTTACTATGCGGCCGTTGGCGTTGCTCGACGCGCTATTGGCCGTCCATCTCAATGCGACACTGCTTTTGCTCGGGCGTGTAATTGCAAGGTCGAAGTCGTCGACTTCTTGGATTTCCAACCTCCTAAGAAATTGTGCTTTATGGATTCTGCCAAAAAAAAATTACGGGACAAAAGGATGGGACATGCTGGACTTAGGTCAATTCTAAAATTGTATCAATAAGATTTGGTGATTGGGCTGCTAAAGATTTTTCCTAAAAAGAGAAAATGTGTGTGAAACATGTGTTAAAAGGAAATAGACACGTACTTCCTTCAAGAAAAAGAATGTGGTAAGTACTACTCACCCATTGGAACTAATCCATATGAATCTCTATGGTCCCATGAGAGTGACTAGTCAAGCAAGAAACAAGTATATGTTTGTGATTGTTGATGATTTCTCTAGATTTACTTGGGTATTCTTTCTTTCTTTCAAAGATTCAACATTCAAGGAATTTGAGTCATTTGTAAAAGGATTCAAGTTAGCATCGGTTCCTAACTCAAGGTCATAAGGTCAGATTATGGAAATGAGTTTGAAAATTCACAATTTCTTGACTTTTGCAGGAACTGTAGTATTTGTCATAACTTTTCAGCTCTAAGCATCCATCAACAAAATGGAGTAGTGGAAAGGAAGAACATGTATTTGGAAGATATGCACAAACCATGATGATCGAAAGTGGAATTCCACAAATTTTTTGGAAAGAGGAAATAGCAACAACAACAACATATATCCTTAAAAGTGCTATGATTCGTTCTTTATTGTTTAAAACTTCTTATGAACTACTGAGGGGATGAAAGCCCAATGTTTCCCATTTGAGAACTTTTGGTTGTAGGTGCTATATTCACAATAATGACAAAGACAACCTTGGAATGTTTGATCCTCGAAGTGATTAAGGAATATTTGTTGGTTACTCTCTGCAAAGCAAGGTTACTATCTGCAAAGCAAGGCTTATCAAGTATCCAACATGAGGACAAAGAAGTTTGAAGAAAGTATTCATGTAGTGTTTGATGAAAATTTTGTGGGTGGGAATAGCTCCACGGTTCCTGCCACAAACAATGATTTCATCAAGGAAACTCAAATGATGATAATGATGGCGATGATGGAAGTCCTCCCAATTATCCATAATCGGGGAACGATGAAAAATCCTTTAAAAAGAGACGATTGTTACAATCACGATGATGAAGATTCCATTGATAGTTCTAGTAACTCAAGTCTGGCCATGATACCACTGATAAAATTCAATGTGCGAGGACGATTCTCATGATGAATCCTCAAACGAAACGCTTGTCCAAAACATTGTGGTAGACTTTGTGTCTACTTCAGCAAACGGGTCAAGTGCTTAGGGGGGAACGTCAAGGAATTGTTGACTTTAATCATATTCAAACTAGAAACTATCAACAGAAGACATATCATCCAGCAAAAAACATTCTCACACCATATCATAATGGAGTACAAACTCGTTCCTCTATTCAAAACTTTTGTGCTTTCAATGCGTTTGTTTCTCTTATAGAACCTAAGACTATTAAGGAAGAATTGAAGGAGCTAGATTGGATCATTTCCATGAAAGGATAACTACACCAGTTTGAGAGGAACAAAGTTTGAAGACATGTGCCAAGACCAACTCACAAGCATGTGATTGGAACCAGATGGTATTTAGGAATAAACTCGATGATATTGGTTCAATTACAAGGAACAAAGCCAAGCTGGTTGCTCGAGGATACAATCAATAAGAAGGACTTGATTATGATGAGATTTATGCTCCAATTGTGAGAATTGAAGGCATACCACATCTCATTGCCTATGCTTTGTTCAAGGAGTTCAAGCTTTAACAAATGGATGTGAAGACAACTTTTCTCAATGGTTATATTCAGGAGGAAGTGTATGTGGAACAATATTTGGGTTTTTAAGATATCAATTATCCTTATGATGTGTACATATTAGTTAAGGCACTATATTGACCTAATCAGGCACCATGAGCATGGTATGACAGGTTTACTCAGTTCCTTTTATCTAATGGGTATAGATATGTTGTAATTGATAAGACATTATCCTCAAAGAAGACTCATGTAACATTCTTTTTGTTCAAGTCTATGTCGATGATATTATTTTTGGTTCTACTAACACAAAACATGTAGAGAGTTTCAAAGACTTGATGAGTAGTGAATTTGAGATAAGTATAATAGGGAAACTTACATTTACAATCTATGGGAACCAAGATATATCAATAAAATATGTTCAAGAGTTGTTGAAGAAATAGGGTACAAATATTTCTAAACCTATTGATACTTCTATTTCTCCTAACACTCATTTGGATGCAGATAAGAATGGATTAAGTGTTGTTTAAAAGGTATATCGAGGAATTATCAATTCCTTGCTTTATCTAACAACAAGTAGGCCAAATATCATGTACAATGTGTGCTTATGTGCACGGTTCCAACAATCCAAAGGAATGTCATATGAAGGAAGTGAAGAGGAAAAGTGCAACAACACACACTATTTACTATATTCAATTACTTGGATGTCTTTTTTCTATGAACTGGTTGGCTTCACAAATATTGATTTTGTTGGACACCTAGTGGATAAGAAAAGAAGATCTACCTGATCTATTATAACTCGCATTATAAGCCGTAATGATGGTTGATCACAAGACTTGTCCTAAGCATTGATCTAGGTAAACGTGTCCTATGAACTTTATTGTTTTATTTGACCCTATTTACTATATTCAATTACTTGGATGTCTTTTTCTTCCTTGCTTTATTTTCTTGTTTGGAGATGCTTATTTTATTTTTTTCACAAAAATCCCATGCTATCCAAACCTAGCCTTCCCTTTCTCGATCATGGTAAAGAATAAAGGGAACTATGTTCTACTTGAGTATCAAGGGCACAATGACAGGAATGGATATGTCAAGAAAAAGAAAGTTGAGTCAACTAAGTTACTGCAAATGCATTGGAAACTGATACTTTGGGATTGATGGGAAGTCAAGAGTGAAAAGTGAATCTAGGCCAAGTATTTCAAAAAGGGGTAATTATGATTTTTGGGAACATTTCCACGTGGAGCCATACCTATTTAACCCTTTTCTTTCTACCTTTTTACCCACGCCTTCCAAAAATCTCTCTACATTCTCAACTAGACTTGTCGAAACTCGACCCGACTCGGTGACCTGACTCAACCTGCCCAAAGTTTTCTAGGTTGAAAATCAACCCAAATTAATGGTTCAAAAAGCAACCCGACCTAGTTGACCTGGTCACTAATGAGTTGAAACCCAAAACCCATTGGCTCAACCCGAAACATTATTTTATAAAAAATATATCATTTGTATTGAATATTATAATATATTTTTATTATTAAGATATAAAAATTTATATTTATTATTAAAATAATAATAATAATTTTAACAATAAGTAAAATGTTTTAAAAATTGACGCTCTCGACCCGATGGATCAACCCGAAGTGACCTAACTCGGCCGACCGAAAATTTTAACGACTCAGTGATCCGAAGTTGTTTTCAACCTGAACCCAAACCCGGCCCGCCGATCCATTTGAAAGGTCCAT
This sequence comes from Fallopia convolvulus, assembly GCA_964016875.1. Taxonomy (NCBI): domain Eukaryota; kingdom Viridiplantae; phylum Streptophyta; class Magnoliopsida; order Caryophyllales; family Polygonaceae; genus Fallopia; species Fallopia convolvulus. The sequence goes on from OZ024718.1 coordinate 27,320,199, forward strand.
TCCCAACCTTTCTTATCTTCTTTCTTCCTAAACACAAAAAGCTTCAAAGTTTCATCCATGACTGGCAAGAAAATGTAATCTCACTCCTCTCCTACTACTCGTTCTCTCTTTGCTCAACATGGTCTTGATAATCTTCGTGCTGCTCTAATGGAAGGAATGGAAACTTTTCAATCGCTAAGCAAAACCCTAACCTTAATCCACACCAATCTAAACCATAAAACACCCTTAACCCAACAACCACTTCGATGGTGCATCTCGTTTCTCAAATTAGGGGTTTATCAACTACTAACCCTATTCCCTCTTCTAGCCACATGGAAACTGAAGAAGAGGATAATGTTAAGGCAAAGGAGAAGAACAATAATGAGAAGGATGTAGAAGAACATGAGGTTCTAGTAATAGTTACTCAAAACAAGGAACCACCGGCCCTCACAAAGTCGGTGCAAGCATCAAGTTCTTCGAGAAGGAGGAGTAAGAGGAAGATATCTGAGGATGATGAGGAGTTAAGAGGATGAAGAAGAAGGAAAAGTAGATATTGAGGAGTTAGAAGGCGAAGAGGATGAAGGGAGTGAGAAAGTTAATCGTGCGATGACTGATCAACAATTGGAATTTATGGTTCCACTTGAAAAGGAGGTTATCACCATTGAAGACTTGAAAAAGGCTAAATCTACTAAAAAGGCCACACATGTAGTGAAGAAAGAGGCCAATAAGAGAAATTTGGTGGTTCCAGTCGTCATAACGGAACATTTCCTCATAGACAATGGATTTAAGAAACTGTTGGAGCTGATAAATTTTCAAGAGTGGGAACACTTCTACTATGAACCGGTACTTGTGGATTCAGATCAAGTAAAATTTTTCTATGCTAACTTCTGTCTTTTTCTACTTCTACATCTATTGCTCCGGTGGGGGAACTAAGAGTGAACAAGGATGTCTATTCATTCACAACGACGGTGATTAGGAGGGTCTTGAAGGCTCCTCCATCTGATGGAGAATGTGAGTAACCTAGCAAACGATTGCCAAAGGAAGGAAGGGAATCATTGTTGAGTCGATTGTTTGAGAAAGTCCCTAAGCAGGGAAAGAAGAAGGAACTAATGACACATGGGTTGTTATGGTTCTAAGGCAGGAAAAGTGAACCACTCTCACAATTCATGATGCAATACTCTAGGACTTGTTCTTGTAGAATAAGAAGATTGATCTCCCTTGTGTGATTCCGAATCACATTGGAGAGTGTGCTGGAAAGGGGAACCATTCTTTACCATATGCTACTTCGGTAAAGTGTTTGCTATTGAGGGAGGAACCGTACGAAACTAATAAGGAGGAAGTTGAGCTGGGTCAGGAAATGGATATGACTAATATCCATAAGATGAAGCATTCTTTGATGCCTTAGGAAGCGATAGCTCCAACTGTGAAGGATGACGGTAATGTCGGTGGAATTGTTGAAATGATTAATTGTTTGGCTGACATAGTAGAAAGGATTTTAGAAGTGTTGCTCGATATTCAGGGAACTTGCCCTCTTCCAAACCCTGATTGAGCACCCTACAGAAATCCTTTGCCCATCTATCTCATCTCTTTTGCTTGTCTTGTATCTATGCTATAAGTTCCTTTGCGATTTTATCTTTTCTATTTGATGTTTTAAGGATGTTTGTGATGGATGTTTTTGCTTTTTTGGAAGTTTTTTTTGTGATGTTATGTATTTTCATCCCATCATTGATCATAAATATATATTATCCTTTAGTTAAGATTTTCTTTGCATTCATCTCTCTCACTTAAAGTTTAATTTTTGATGATGCCAAAAGGGGAAGTGTGGAAAATTGTAAAGATGTGTTGTTCTAAGATATAGAATTTACTTTTCCATTAGCTTAAGGGGAACTATTTGATAAGTTTGACTAGTAGGAATTGAAAATCCATCTCAGGGGGAACTATGAAGGTAACAAGAGGTTTTGGAATTGTCATGCATTCAAATTGTCATTGATTCATTTTTTTTCACTAGTACTTTGATGGGTTTGTCATATTATCAAAAAGGGGGAAATTGTTGGAATAGTGTTTGGGACCGAAAGGAACCGTCACTGGAACAATGTTCATCGTAGCAGTTTTGATGATGATAAACATCATGGGGTTTTTGAGTTAATTCTACGAGTCTTAGACGATTAGGAACAATTGCAAGAATGAGGAAGCAAAACAAAGAAGGGAGACTCAAATGAACTTTAGAGGTAACTCAAAGAGAACTTGAAGGAATCGTTTCTTGATCGATCACAAAGTCAGTGAAACAAATAAAGAAAGAGACAAAGGTGGTTGGAAGCATCTAGAAGAGTTCTTCAATAAAGAATGAAGTGTTCAAGCCAGATATTGAACGATTGAATTAAAGATTGCAGCCCAAGCTATCTATTCTTAAGATCAAGTGTGAACAAGATATTAGATAGATAGATAGATAGATAGAGTTATTTTAGAATAGAAAGTGTTATATGGATGAAAACTATATCTCTGTAAATGATAATAGATCATTTCCATAAAAGCACTATAAATAAAGGTATTATAGAGTGAGAATATATACACAAGAGCTTACAAGGAATTCTGAAGTTTTGATGATGATATAAATAAAGGTATTATAGAGTGAGAATATATACACAAGAGCTCACAAGAGCTTATATACACAAGAGCTCACAAGAGCTTACAAGGAACCGTCACTGGAACAATGTTCATCGTAGCAGTTTTGATGATGATAAACATCATGGGGTTTTTGAGTTAATTCTACGAGTCTTAGACGATTAGGAACAATTGCAAGAATGAGGAAGCAAAACAAAGAAGGGAGACTCAAATGAACTTTAGAGGTAACTCAAAGAGAACTTGAAGGAATCGTTTCTTGATCGATCACAAAGTCAGTGAAACAAATAAAGAAAGAGACAAAGGTGGTTGGAAGCATCTAGAAGAGTTCTTCAATAAAGAATGAAGTGTTCAAGCCAGATATTGAACGATTGAATTAAAGATTGCAGCCCAAGCTATCTATTCTTAAGATCAAGTGTGAACAAGATATTAGATAGATAGATAGATAGATAGAGTTATTTTAGAATAGAAAGTATTATATGGATGAAAACTATATCTCTGTAAATGATAATAGATCATTTCCATAAAAGCACTATAAATAAAGGTATTATAGAGTGAGAATATATACACAAGAGCTTACAAGGAATTCTGAAGAGAGAAAGCATTCAAGCGAGCAAGGTGCGATCTCGAAGATTGATGCGATCCTACATAGGCTCTACCCGGGTTCCAAGAATTCCAAAGCGCCTAAAGCCTTGGCGTCCTCCTTGGTCTTAGATTAATTCTATTTATTATTATTATTACTATTTTATATAGACATTTCTTGTTGCACCTTTCTATTATTGGTAGTTGTTATTTGTGGTATTTGGACTTTTAAAGATGTAGGCCTCGATTGCATTCTTGGCCTAATCCGACCCCTTACTTGTATTTTAGGGTTTTGAGTCGCCTCCTCTATATAAGGGGCACTCCAGATTCCTTGTTGCTTATGTTTACCTTTATACGGATTGCCTTGTGAGATTGAGTCCAACTCTCCCTAAGGCCTAGGTGTCGAACCTTCTAAACCCTCAAAACTCCCTTTTCTCAGCCGAGCCCCGTAGTGTCGGCCCTAGGATCGAACCCCCTTCTGTCTTTTCTTGGTTACCTTGTGTCGATCTAGATTCCCTCTAGGCCGACTACTATCCTCAATTCAAGACCAAAGATCCGAGTCGGGGTAGATCGAACCTCTCTTTTGAGGAGCGATTGCATCAAAGGTGAAGGTGCGATCTTTCTAAGAAAGATAGAGATTTAGATATTCAACTAGTTAGTTGACGTAGGGTTCTTTTATAAGTAATCATGTCTGAAGAAACTAATTGTACACAGTTCCTTGACTAATTCTAACACACGTACATCCAACAACAAACCTCAGGTAAGTAGGGTAGACTTTCCCTGTAAAATTAAAATAAGTAGGCACTTAAGGTTCCTAATCTTAGCATACCATATTCTGTTTCTTTGAACCTCTGGCTGAGTGTTAGAGGAGCCATTCCATAAGGTTAATTCAAACGAGGATATACATGTCATGTTGCGGAAATAAAAGGGAAAAAATGATGGCATATATACTTGGTGTGATTGGACGTAATTAAGCAATCTCGATTAGTTACCCAAATGCATGAAATATACCTATCCGGATCCGGCCATGTATATGTAATATGTACGTGTGAGGGCGCGACTACCTGTATATATAGATGGAGAGGGTAAGCTTAATTAAGTAGTAGTTGCTGGTAGGAAATATTTAATTAATTACTGTAATTAAGATCGGATTGAGGGAAATTAATTGACTGATGGGAAAAAGTCCCCGTTGTGGTGGAGTTGGTCTAAGGAAAGGGCCTTGGACCCCTGATGAGGACCACAACCTCGTCTCCTACATCCAAAAACATGGCCCTGGAAACTGGAGAAATCTTCCTAACTTTGCAGGTATACATCTATGTATGAATATGATACATGGGCTTAAACGCATGACCCTTCTTAGCTAGAGTTCTTTATTTAATTTGATCTTAATATATTATTTTGATGTACAGGTCTTAATAGATGTGGTAAGAGCTGCAGACTGAGATGGACCAACTATCTAAGGCCTGGTATCAATCGAGGCAAATTCACGTCTCAAGAAGAGCAAACAATTCTCAACCTCCATGCCATCCTGGGCAATAAGTAAGCCTAGCTACTAGCTTGCTTTTTAATTAATTTATTCCAAATTTTCATCATATATACCTATTTTTTTGGTAGAATTTCATCATATATACCTAACCCTAAACCAATTAATGATACATATGCTCCATCTACTATGATAAAAGTCAAGGACAACGTACAAATCAGAATTAATTATGTTCTTCCCCTAATCCAATGACTCACAAGACATGCATGAAAGATACATATTTCTGCTCTATGAAGGTTTTAATGGCTATAAAAAAAAAAAAAAAAAGTAAAACGTAGGAAAAAGTAGAACGTACGTTATTGTGATTTGAGTAGGTGGGAAAATACAATAGAAAAGGTAACACTGACTATACTACGATTAATATATATAGTACGCATGTTCTTAGTCTAATGGTTCTCTCAATGTATATGCACATAAAGTGCAAGTATATATATATGTCTTCCGTCGCGCCCTGATACATCGAATCAATTACCTTGATATATATATATATATGTATATATAGGTGGTCTACTATAGCAAGTCAGCTCCCGGGGCGTACGGACAATGAAATCAAGAACTTCTGGAATACCCACTTGAAGAAGAAGCTGATCCGGATGGGTTTCGATCCGGTGACCCACCAGCCTCGTACCGACATCTTTTCGAGCCTGCCTCACTTCATAGCCCTGGCCAATCTTAGGGAGCTAGTAGTCAAACACAATAATAACTCTCCAGCCACCAACCTCCAATCCGAATTCGCCAAGTTACAATACTTGCACTTCCTACTCCACCCTCCAAACACTCCTCCTCCTCATCCTACACTCCAAGATACCACAAACACCACCCTTAACCTCTTGAAAGCCCTCTTCCCGATCAACCTTACGACTCCTCCGGCTCAGCAACTGCCTAATTGTGTTGATAATATGCTTCTTCCCAGTGATCCTAACATCCAAGGTGAGCCAATAATAGTCCCTGCTTCGCCTTGGCTTGCTCCTGATCACCCCCTTGCTTCTATGGCGAACCAGTTGTTTCAGATTAACGAGGGGACGGCGAATATTGGCGCAAATCAAGGGGGTGGTTCAAGTACACCTGCTTCTACATCTGAAGAGGAAAGTAACGTTATGAATTCGTCGTTTTGGAGTGATTTGCTTAATCAGATTGATCGTTAGCTCCACGCTCGCTCAAGCTACTACTTCATAGTTCATGCCATGACATATCGATCATATGGGATCGAGCTAGCTGGTTTCGATATATATGATGCCATGCCATTATATATATATATATGTCAATTCCCATCCGCGTTTGTAGTATTAATTACTTATTCGTACGCGTAGCATATATATTTTCATGATGCATATATAAACAGTAAACAGTATATAGGCTGATTGTTGAGTAAGCTTTTTAATTATATCATCTACCCGTAGAGCTGTTAAAAGCTGACCGAACCGGCTAACCCGACGCGACCCGTCCGATAATTTTAGGGTCAAGACCTGAAAATTTGAACCCGAAACCTGAAATCAACCGAATCTGATAGAACCCGAAACTTGTTGGGTTGAAACCCGAAACCCGTTGGGTTGACCGATTTAGTATATTTATAAAATATATAAAATTTATTTTAAAAAATATAATATATTTTATTATTAAAATAAACAAAAATAATATATTATAATTAAATATTATTATTTAATTAAAAATCTATTTTAATAATCATAAAAAATTCTATGTTTTTGACCCGCTGGTCAACCCGACCCGCCCGAAAACCCGCATCGACCCGACCCGGTTTAATCCGTGACCCGTAACGACCCGAACCCAACTCAACCCGAACCCGAAATAACCTAACCCGAACCCGCACGACCCGACCCGATTGACATGTCTATCTACCCGTGTTGATAATATCTTGTATGGCATTAATTTTATCATCTCTATTAAAAGAATTACACATGATATAATTTTAATAAATTAACTTTAAAAAATATTTTATTAAATTATAATATTCTTGATAAACACCATAACCTATTTATTTTTAATTTATATTATTTATAAAGTTAATTTTTTTCATCACTAAAATGATTCTGGCCCCACTGAATATTAAATTATATTTTTTAATTTTTAATAAATAATTAATTTTTATCTTAAAAATAAATTTTATTTATAAAATTAATTATTTTACTTTATATTTTATCTCTTTATTATAGATGATATATATCTTTTGACAATATCTTATTGTTTTTCTTTTTATATATTATCTATTAAATTTTAAAAATATCTTGATATTTATTATTTTCTTTGTATTTTATCTTTTTAACATGCATAAAATATATCTTTCTACTATATCTTATTATTTTTATTATATATACATATTCTCTGTCGTTGAAAATATTATTACATATATTATTCATATTTTATCTCTTTTTTATTTTTATTTTTATAAATTATCTCTTTTTCGTAAAATTATACCAATGATATTTTGATGATATATGTTTATAGGGGCGGTTCTAGTGAGAACTCGCGCCCCTGCAAGAATGTGAGAACAGATGTAAGTCGTTCATCACGTTGATGTAGGAGGAGCGCGTGGTGTTTGAACACAATGCTCCAAATAGAAACTTGCTACACGCAAAGTGAGTTCCACTCGCACCATAAACCCTCAACAGTCAACACTTGTTAAAAGTGTTAATGATAAATACAAAAGCTAATTTAAAATCGGATAGAATAAAAACATTTTTCCATTAAAAATGAGCAACCAACACCGATCTATGCTCCAGATTTAGGGTTACGAGAGATCTCCATTGCCAACCCACAAAAATTTACTAAAATTTAGATGTCGATATATAACATATATGATTTTACCATTTGACGTTGAAAATATGGACACATGTACGTGTAAACAACCATTAATCTGTTTTTGATTTCTTACGTCTTGAATTTCTAGAAAAAAAAACACGAATTTGAGGGTTTTTTTGCTTTAATTGTGAATGTTCAACTGATTATGCTTGGCATTATGCTAGAAAGTTGCAAATTTGCGTAGTGATTGAGGTATTTTTACTCTACATGTGTATTTTTGAAAATATAAGTCTCTTAATTGAGATTTTGATTACTATGTGAAGTACAAATGAAACTAGAGAAATAATGGTAAATACGGCTATACACTTACAAAAAGAAAATGTATAAACACACCTTTACTACAAGAAGTCAAAAATACATTATGCATTGATGGAATTTAAGCATTGCACATGTTGATGAAGAGTAATAATTACTTTGAGGGCTGAATATATAAACGGATCCCTGACCTTTGACCAATTGGTCACTTTGACACCCCACCTTTAAAAATGTTCGATTGAGTACCTAAACTTGCATATTACGACCTATTGAGTACCTGATTGCTGATGTGGACAAGTGTGTGCATATCACCCTTTTTTGAGCGAGTGTGACACCGATGTGAATTTTGACACATTTTTTTCCTTTTTCCTTTTTCCTTTTTTCTTTCTACTATCTTGTTTAATTTTTCTTTTTTTTTTTCCTATGTCAATTCATCGTCTTCAACGGCGATTGACTGCGCCGCCGGCTATGCGGTGAAGAATTCGAACACTTTCTCCCGTGCTCGTCGTTCTCTAGAATCAAAACAAGACACTTGAAGATTTCGAAGATGGGCGATTGTTCCCCTGACTACGAAGATGGGTATTCCCCTAACTACGCCCGCGTACATGGACTCCGGTCCTCCTCGAAATCGTCTTCCGCCGCCGTGGACGACCGAGATCAGGACGCCGACGCCCAATTCGTCCTCCAATCCAAAGGTCTCAGTCGATTCCAACGCTGGCGCCATCACTTTCTACGCCTACTTCCTCATGTCGCTCGTACTCAACCGCTGCTACAAGCAAGGCCGACGCCACATCCGCTTCCGCGAGCTCGCCGCCGACGTCCTAGGTACGTCTCCTCCTCCTTTCCCCTTTTCCTATTTTACTCAGTACTCGTTACTCATTAGGGCGTGTTTGGCTTCTCTTGTCTATGCTTCAACGATAGACCACCACATGGAACATACCACCATCTAATAGCCAGATCTGAACGGGAACAAGAGGCTAGGGCTCAGATCCAGAAATCCCAAGCGGCTATTGGGTGACTCAGAAGTTGCAGGGCTTGGACCAGATTCAACTTGGGAGGCGACTTTGGACTTGGACCTGGAATTGAGAGCTGATGTTGAGGAGCGGCGGTCCGAGTCCGTCGTTCTACATGCCGACGGTGAGGAGTGGATGTCCGAGTCTGTCATTCTCTCTTGAGTCCGTTGTTCTACGGTCGGCGGTCCAAGTCCGTCTTCTCCCGATCCATTTCTCTCAATTCTCAAGATCCAAATTCTTTTTCATTTTTTATTTGTTTCCTTTTTCCTTTTTTTAATTTCTTTCTTTTTTAGCTATTTATTTTTTTCTTTTTTAAAAGGTAAATCTGACTTGGAATTTAACATGATTATTAATACTGATGTTGCACTCTGACGTGGCACGCGTGCTACGTACGCCAATTTTTTTGGCCCAAACAGGTGCTCAATAGGTCGTAATTCATTAGTTTTAAGTACTCAATCGAACATTTTCAAAGGTGGGGTGTCAAAATGATCAATTGGTTAAATGACAGGGGGCCGTTTATGTATTCTACCATTACTTGAGGCTAAAATACATTAATGGAATGCACATGAAGCATATGTTGAAGTGCACATGTTGATGAAGTTTAAATGCACATAGTCTATATATCTTATATACATATAAGAATGGGTTTTGCCCCCATTTATTGTACTCATTAATCATGATCAAAAATATTTTTATATAATTATAATTGCATAAAGAAAATCAAAGAATAGAGTGTAGCATAGTGGTTAAGACACATTTATGAACCTATAGGTCATAGGTTCAAATAATGTGATTGTAATTTTGTAGAATCTCAATTGGATGTATTCATAAATTCTTTTCATGTAATCATATTTACAATCCTACCTATATAGTTGCAATCATTTTTTGGATCTATGACATTTATTATACATTATTTTTACTCCAATAATGTGATTTTTAAAATATAAAATATGATTACATAATTGACATTAGGTTAATCCATGGACACTTTCGCATTGTTCATAATATATATAATACCAAGTTAAAAATCTAAAATATGCAATACATTGTGAAAATATAAAATTACATTAAATTAAGGATATTTTTAACAGTTTCAAGCCATGAGAAAGTATTTTATGAAAACAATACATAGTAAAAATTTACAAAATTACTTGATATGCATAAAAACATCACTAACATTCTCAAATGATAATATTAAAAATTAAATTGTAAAATATAGAGCATAGATAATCAAGTGAAAAATAAAATTAATTTGAAAATTTTGTGAACCAAAAGATCTAAGTTGCAAATATTTTAATCAGGTGATTAATAATTATAACAATTCAAACTTAAAGAGACAATAAAAACATTATACGTTTTAAGATCGGTCAAATTTATCATTATGAAAGAGGTAAAATGATTATTTTGGTTTAATTAATTTATTGTAAACTTTTTCTCATCGATAACTAAATATATATATCATGAGAAATGATAAGCATATGTGAAATAATTATTTTGGCTTGATTAATTTATTGTATACTTTTTTCTCATCGATAACTAAATATATATCACGAGAAATTATAAGAATAAAAAGGCCATGATAATCAATTGATGGAAAAAAAAAACAAAATATATTGTGATGGTTAAAGGATTGTACTACTTTATTTATCAAAATGAAAAATAAAAAAAATCTTTTGAAAGTATCAAAGTAAAAAACCTAAAAACCTAAACTATTTAGTCTAAAACTTTATATATAGTTATTTTTTTTGAAACGGTAAAGATTAGGAAACCCCTACGGTAGGGGTGCTCACGGGTCCGGGTCGACCCCGACCGACCCGACCCGACCCGCAATAATCGGGTCGGGCTGCGGGTCACGTTTTAAAAAAATTCGGGTCGCGGGTCGGGTCGGGCCAAACCCGACGGGTTGCGGGTCGACCCGCAGACCCGCGCCCTTTTTTAAAAAAATAAAAAATATGTCAGTGTGAATGTGAATTAGTGGAAAAGTCGAAAAATTCGGGTCGCGGGTCGGGTCGGGTCGCGGGTCGACCCGCGACCCAACCCGCGAAAAGGGCAAAAAACATATTTTTTCAGTTTTATAAAATGCATGCGGGTCAGTGGGTCGACCCGCAACCCGACCCGCAAAACCCGCAACCCGTGGGTCGGGTCGCGGGTCGTGTCTGAAAAATTTGCGGGTCATCGACCCGACCCGACCCGTGAGCACCCCTACCCTACGGGGGGCGTCCTAGGGCATCCTTACGGATGAGAGCTTGCAGCTCTAGATTAATGATTGTTAATTACAATTACAAAGATTATAGTATTTGGAAAGAATTATAAGTGAGATACTTTAATTAGTTACATGAGCGGTTTCAAAAAAAATTACATTAAGTATATTGTTTAAGAAAAAAGAAATATACTTTAGAATATTAATATTGGGACCATGTAATCATTTTGTACTTCAATTTTTAACTAAAAAGAACGTAAGATGAACAAATAAGCAAAGAAAATGACATAACTTAAGAATGTAAAAAAAAACCTCAATATATTTTTACGAAAAACTTGCCCCGTGCATATGCACGGTCATCACCACTAGTTCATTTAAATAATGCATATAACCACAACGTATTGAATGTCATTGTATATGTTGAATTGAACACTCTACAAAGACTATATATACGCATTATATTTAGATTGAACTGCATTTACATGGTACACAAGTGAACATGATGATAACAAATTTAAAATACATATTTAATATCTCTAAATGAAATAAATAACTTTTATATTTATAAGTATAAAATATGAACCATATTTTAATTTATGGGTTTTCAATATTAAATTTTCATATTCTTTTATGTTAACTTTTTATTAAAAATTATACTAACGTTTTTAGTTAGTATGAACCATATTTTTAATTATGTATTTTTATATTAGTTTCGGATTTTTATATTAATTTTTTGTTTATAAGTATGTCAATGTTTTTAATGAATATTGGCCATATTTTTCATATTAATTTTGAATTTTTTAATATTAATTTTTTATACTTAAGAATGATAGCTTTTTAAATTTTCATCCATAAATATGTCGGGTTTATATATTAATGTTCTATCTATAAAGAAAAAGAGTCACGTGCGAACGCCCGTGTGTGTGAGAAATGCGAAAGTCCCCTGGCCGTTCGATCGTATCACACGTATGGTTGAGATTGTTTCTTATTTTTAAAAAAAAATTGTAAAAAAACGAAACGCGCGACATGGAGCGTTTAGGAGACGCACTTTTTATAAACTTCTTCGTCTTCTCTTCTCTCGCCATTTCTCTCTCACTCACTTTTTAGTTCTTACAGTTTTCGAAGCGGTTCGAAGCAGTTCAAGTGTGAATTTAAAGTATTTCGTAGCGATTTGGAGGTTGATTCTCAGTTTCTCACCATTAACGACATTATAAACCTCAATCTAGTTGTAAATGGAGAAGCAAAGTTCATCTCAAGAGAAGTAAGGTTTTTATCTCTCCTTTTTAAATTTACTGAAACCCTAGGTTTCTGAAGCGGTTGAGAATCAAGGTTTTTCGTTTTGTCGAGTGTATACATTCTAAATGTTGTTCAATTGTGTGTTTTTTAGTGATTATTTTTAGTTGTTTGAAGTTGATAATGTCTATTTTGGTGTTTTGTGCTTTTTTGAATAAAAAAATGCATGAATCATTACTTTGTATTTACTCAATTTTTGGTTCTACCACTTGAATAAAATACAAATTATGTGTGCATGTGCGTATATGATGTTTTTATCGAGGTTTTTGATGTTTAGTTTTTGCAATAGGTGATTGTGGATTTTAGTGATTATGTTAGTTGCATGGAATGATTTGGTATACGTACGAGGGGGGAAGTGTAGTGATCTTGTTTGAATTTTTGTTCATTCATTTGTGCATATTTGTTCATTCAAACTAACATATCATTTGTTCATCAGAAATTAGCATTTGTTCATAAGAAACTTGCATTTGTTCATCAGTAAATTGCATTTGTTCATTGGTACCTTGCATTTGTTCATCGGAAACTTGTATTGGTACCTTGCGTATATGAATTTTTGTTCATTCATTTGTGCATATTTGTTCATTCAAACTAGCATATCATTTGTTCATCAGAAACTTTGCATTTGTTCATCAGAAACTTGCATTTGTTCATCAGTAAATTGCATTTGTTCATTGGTAACTTGCATTTGTTCATCGAAAACTTGCATTTGTTCATAAGAAACTTTGCATTTGTTCATCAGTAAATTGCATTTTGTTCATTAATTTGTGCATATTTGTTCATTCAAACTAGCATAGCATTTGTTCATCAGAAATTAGCATTTGTTCATAAGAAACTTGCATTTTGTTCATTAGAAACTTGCATTTGTTCATCAGAAAATTACATTTGTTCATTGGTAACTTGCATTTGTTCATCGGAAACTTTGCATTTGTTCATCAGTAAATTGCATTTGTTTATCAATAACTTTGCATTTGTTCATCGGTAACTTGCATTTGTTTCATTAGTAACTTGCATTTGTTCATCCAGGATCTATTAAACAACGTTCTGCAAATTATAAACAAGTAAAACATCTAAGGTTTGGTATAATGACAATCGGAGAAGATGAAATATGTGCTATTCGAAGAGGTTTATTGTTGTGTTTGATATGTTTTTTTTGTTCCTTTAAAATAGATGGTTAAATATGTGTGTTTATACTGTTTTTTATCCCTTTTTTGTTATAGAAATAAGGAGCAAATCCGGATGTGATGCCTCTTCCACTGGAGAAAAGAATGTCAGAAGAAAATCAATTGCTAAGAAGCCGGTTTCAAAAGCAATTGCGACTGAAGTGCCTGTATTGAGGCAAAAGCCGGATGTTGAGTCTTCCCCATCAAATAAGAGACGTCAGCTTGACAAGGGTAAAAAGGTTGCCTCTGATGAATCCTCCGATGATGTTTTGCTTATTGATATGATCCCTAGAAAGGGAGTGAGTATAAATGAACCATCTGAGAGGAAGATGGATTCTACCGTTAGTGAATTACAAGTTGTCGGGAAGAAGAGGAAAATTGATATTGTTGTCGGCAAAGGACAAGGTGTTGTTAAAAAGCCAAAAGAGAAGGTGCGTTTGAGAGAGTTGAAGCGTGGGCACTTGTCGTTGAGTCACAGGAACTCTCCCAAGCTGCTGTGTGAAGTTATTTCTAGTTTTGAGGGGGGGGGGGAGCAAGTTTACTGCTCTTAAAGAGATGGGTTTTGAGCACCTCATACAGTGGGATGTGACTGATATACCTAGTAAGTTGTGCTATTATGTTGTTAGATGTTTCGATCCTACATCCTGTACATTGAAGATGGGTGATGGACCAGGTGTTAGGATAACACCTGAGCTTGTGCAATTCTACCTTGGTCTACATCGTGGTCCAAGGATAATTTCTGTCCCGAAGACTGTCAAGCATTCAGACTTGTACAATAGTTTTAGAGAACAGTTTTTGTTGCCTGAAATTGATGAGGTGACAGGGAAGAACAAATTGATGGAGTTTGAGAAGATTAAAATTGGGCATTTGAGTACAGTGATCAAGGATGCTGATAATGATGGTGCTTGGTTTAGGAGGAACTTCATTATATTGTTCTACACGCTCTGTATAGAGAGCATTCAAAATGGTGGTGTAAATTTAAGGTTTTTGGATCATTTGGTTGACTTGGATAAGATCAGTGAGTACGATTGGTGTGCTCATCTTGTGGAGAAGTTGGTTGAGAATGCCGATTCATGGAGGAAAACAAACAATGGTTTTTTCAGAGGATCTATCATATTGTTGCTGGTATGATTGTTTAATTTGTTCATTAATATCATTATTTTGTTCATTTATTTTTGCATATTTGTTCATTAATAAGACTAATTTTGTTCATTAATTTGTGTTTTATGACAGATTGTATATTGTGATTGCATGCTGATCTACCATCGACCTGAAACTCCAAGATCCTTCCCCATTATCAAGCATTTCATCCATGATTACTTTATTGAGAGAGAGACTTTCGAGGTTAAGAAAGGTGGTTTTGGAAAAGGCTGGTTTCGAGGTTTGCCTGTTTTTGTTTATCCCGGTGTTGATCACGGCAAGAATGAAGGGAAAGCCCCTGCTGCTGAACATATTGAAGAACGAATTGATCTTGGTGATGGCGGTGATGTATGTGTTTTTGATTTTTTCATGTTTTTGCATGATGGTGATCTATATTTATTTGTTCATTAAAACTGGCATAGCATTTGTTCATCACAAACTAGCATTTGTTCATCACAAACTAACATTTGTTCATATAATGTTGTGTCTTTTATGTACTTATATTGATTACTTCTTTTTGCAGTCATTTCTAAAAGAACATCTTGAGATGTCTATGGAGCTTGCATCATCTTTAAAAAAATATCTTGATCATGTGCAAAGAGCTCCAACTGAAATTGCCAGCCATGGACTTTTCACCAAGATCAATGAAGCTTTTGAGAAGCTATTGGGGTTGAAGGTTGCTTCATCATCATCCCAATCTGGCACCCAAGAAGACGCTGAATCTCCAAGCCAAAATTCATTCTGGGAGGAAGTTACAAAGGTTTTGGATGAAATTGAGGCTGCAATGAAGGCAAAGAAGCGTTTTGAATTACCTTCTTTTGAACTGGGTGTGTTTCCACCTACTACGGATGATGATTGGGCTGGTGTTGCAGACATTGGTAAGGAAAGCGTTTTGATGCAAGAAGACGAGGCTAGGAAGGTTGATGGAAAAAGGAAGAAGGAATTGAAGATTTCCTTTGTTTGTAAGGGATTAACTGATGAACAAATCAGAAAAAAGGCTGAGGAAGACCGTAGAAGGAATGAAGAGGAAGAGAGGTTGAAAAGGGATGAAGAGGACAAGAGGATAAGAGAAGAAGAAGAAAAGAGGAAGCAGGAAGAGGAAGAGTTGGAAGCCATAAGGAGGGAGGATGCTTTAATACAAGAGGAGGAGAAGAGAAAGAAAGAGGAGGAAGAGAAGAGGAAAACAGAAGAGGAGGAGAAGAAGAAGCGGGAAGAGGATGAAGAGAAAAAGAGAAAAGCAGTTGAGGAGGAAGAGAAGATACAAAGAGAAGAGGAAGAAAAGAAAAAGCTAGCTGAGGAAGAGAAGTTACAAAGAGAAGAGGAAGAAAAGAAAAAGCGGGAAGAGGAGGAAGAGAAAAGGGAAAAACTAGCTGAAGAAGAGAAAAGGCGTCTAGAAGAGTTTAAGAGGTTGAAAGATGAGGAAGAGAAGAAGAGGAACATTGAAGAGGAAGAGAAGAAGAGAGAAGCGGAGGAGAAAGAGAAGAAGAGGATTGAGGAGTTTGAACAACAGAGAAAGCAAGAGGAGGTGAAGAGGAGGCAAGAGGAAAGGAAGAAGATGAAAGATGAAGAGGAAGAGAAGAGGAAGAAGGAATATGCTGAGGCGAAAAAGAAGATTGATGAAGAGAAAAGAAAGGAAGAGGAGAAAAAGAAGAAGAAACAGGAAAGGGATGCAGAATTGACGAGAATTGGAATGGAGTTGAAGAAGAAACAAGAGGAGTTAAATAAGATGAAGGAGGATGAAGCAAATAAGAAACTTGAATGGGAGCTGAACAGGATTCAGGATGAGGTTTGTTCATTGATATTTCTGATTTGTTCATTACAAAATAACATTTGTTCATCACAAACTAACATTTGTTCATCAGAAACTAGAAATTGTTCATCACAAAACTAACATTTGTTCATCACAAACTAACATTTGTTCATCAGAAACTAGAAATTGTTCATTACAAAACTAACATTTGTTCATTGATTTTTTCTTAGGGGTTCATAAGTTATAGTACATTTTTTCATTGATTTTGTATGTAGGTTGTGTCATGAATAATATGTGTGTTTACATTTGTAGATGAAGAATGAGGCGCATGAGGTTGGTTCTAGTTCGATTGACACTCCCGTTGGTGTTAAACTTACTGGTGAGGATGTACTTGATAAAAGAACATCTAAGCCTTCTGATTATGTGAAGTCACCTTACATGGGAAGGAGTGTTGTTTTGACAGAAAAAGTATCTCCTGCGGCGAAGAAATTATTCGATTGGCTTATTGAAGAAATTTCTGATCAAAGAGGGTAACAATGCGTAGAATAGTATTTTTTTTTACATATTCCTATTTTTATACCTTTTCAAGTTGATTTTATTATGAAAATTGATCATTTTTTTATATGTTTCTGATGTTTTTGTAGTGTTGAAATCTTTAAGATGATGCATGTATCCGCTATGAAAAAGGATTTTGTTTCAATGGCGGTAAAATCTGAAGTTGAATCAAATATCATCGGGCTTTGGAGTACTTATCTCAATATTCAAGAGCAGTGGAAAAGCGATTCAAAACCCTTGAGGTTTTTTATGCATCCTGAGGATTTGGTAAGAAAAAGATTTTTTATATTCACATTGTCTTATTTTCATGACTTTTTAATTTTCTCAATCTAATTTATGCTTATATGTATTTTTGCAGGCCTTTCCTGAATAAGGATTTTAGTGATGAGGATGCGAAATTGTTTTTCACAAATGCTGTTCATGAAAGTCATGAAAAATTCAAGTGGATTAACGTGCAAAAGATTGGCCTGGTATGACATTTTTTGTTCATTGATATTCTTTTATTTGTTCATCAGTACTACTTATTTGTTCAGAGGCAGTAACTATTTGTTCATTAGAAATATTTGACTCTTCACTATGTTGTTTTTAATCAATATAAGGTTTTTTCATGATTGTTTCCTTCTTCATTTTTTACAGTTTGTGTTTCCTATCTGTATCGAATCGCATTACTATTGTATTGCGTTAAATATGAGAGTGCCACGTTTCCACATAATTGATAACTCAATGATGGATGTGCCCTTGGAAGCAAAGTATGAGCATGTACCTGCTAAAATGGTGAGTTTTTATGTTTTTTTTTGTAATAGTTTGTTTTTCATCATTGACATGTGTGTTTAATATTGAATGAGTTGTGTTTGTTTTATTGTTCTTATTTTTATAGAGAATGCTCTTTGTCGATCTTTTGAAGACGCTCAAGATGCATGCGAAGGCTACTTTGTTCCAGGATGTGGATATGGTTCCATATGAACGTCTTGAGATGAAATGGAGAGATACCAGGAACAAGACTGACTGTGAAATTTTTATGATGCGGCACATGGAAACATACTTTGGCAGCGACTTGTCTGGTTGGGAGTGTGGACTCAATAAACATGATCAGCATCAACTTGATGACTTGAGGATAAGGTACTGTAATGAGTTGTTGTTGAGTCCATTGAATGAGCACAAGGCAACAGCTGAAATTTGTCCCGCGTAAACCGACAGTTGCACCTCGTGCTCCTCTTACAAGGAAGGCAAAGAATAAGAAGTGATGTATGGTTTGAATTGTTGGAAAACAGTTTGGAATGGATTTTGTGTTTTTTGTATGGTTTGTTTAGAATACAATTTATGTTGGCGTATGGCTTGAAGGTTGCAGACATTTGTTTTTTTTTTAGTTGTACATTGTGAATGATGGTTATTGAACTATACAGTTTGATTTTAGAAAACATGATTTTATCGTAATTTGTTCATCGATACCATGGATTTGTTCATTCGCACATTCGATTTGTTCATCGATTGAGAATGAATTTTTTATTTGAAGAATGAAATTGTGATTTGTCATTCAGGTTCTTTTTGTGTCAAGAGTAATTTTATCGTAATTTTCCAACAATACGTAAGATTTGTCATCGATACATTCGATTTGTTCATCAACACATTAGATTTGTTCATCATACATTCGATTTGATCATCGATTGAGAATGGTGTTTATATTTTGTTCATCAATAACTTGGATTTGTTCATCCATGACTTAGATTTGTTCATCAAAACATTAGGTTTTGTTCATTCATTTTTTATTGAAAAATGAAAGGATTTTGTTCATTACGTAGTAAATTTGTTCATTACTAACTGCTAATTGTTCATCCAAAACCCAAATTTGTTCATTACGTAGTAAATTTGTTCATTACTAACTGGTCATTGTTCATCCAAAACCCAAATTTGTTCATTGATAATGCGACAATTAAGAATACTATGTAACAATTATGTATCAAAAATCAATGATTAATGAGAGATCTAATTGGGAACATAGGTGCATGTCCTGATGTTGTGTCCAAGCTTCTTGCATTTTGCACAAGTCCTTTGCTCCTTGTTTGCTTTCTTCATTGCCTTCTCTTTACCTCCCATAATACGCCCTTCTTTCTTCCTGCCTTTTGTCATTGCTCGTTCAGGAAGGTGCACCTCAATAACACTCGGTCTGCTTCCCAAGAATGTTTGGATTGAACTCCGTCTTGTTGATGTAGATGATTTCCTCCCAATAAGCTCAGATATGTTTCCTTTTTTTCCTTCAAGAAACATATCAACTCTTTGAGTTGTTCGGTGTTGTCCCCTATGGCATTAATGCAAGAATGTACCTCGCCCAATAAATCAGTAATCAACAGCTTCTTCTCATTCATCACATCACATTGTTCAACTGTTGAACCTTCTATCTTAAAAGCAGGAGTCAGATTTGATGTCTTCGTCCATCTATTCTTGATGTATTTAGCTGGCACCTTCCTCAACCCAATGTTTTGAATACGAAAAACATATGGGAGCATGGAATCCCGATATTGATGAACTTATTGCACGAGCAAATGAACTCTTCGTTTTGAAGCTCATGTTTCACAACATGTACCTTCCCAAACTGTCCGTTAATGTGATATTCGTGAATGTTGTCTTCCTTGAACAAATTGCTTAGACCACATTCAAATACAGAAGCCGTCATAGAAGACATTTATGGTGTAAACAGATGCACAATGTTTCTCTAGATCCAATGGTGTCATTAGAGTGGGGGAGCTTGTTGACGTTTCAAAGTCTAACCTCTACTTATTGTGCCTTTGGGAATCAATTGCACTCTCAAACTGCATCATGAAGATAACTAGAGAAGATGTGGATCCAATGAAATGCGAGAAGAAGAAGTTCTGGCTCTCAGACCTTGATGTTGTTCTAAGAAGTCCACCCATGTTTACATCATTGAAGTACGCAGGGATCCATAAGTGACGTAGCTCAAACATCAGCGGCAACCAAGTGTTTGATTCAAATCCAAATTCAGCAATAATGGAATGCCAAGTTTCTTCAAAATCTGCCCGGCTGATTTCATTGCTCCAAACAAGATTGTTGAACTTGCTTCTGAATTGATCGTTGTTATACACATCATTTGTATCCTTTGACGATACCTTGAACATGATATGCCACATGCAGAAACGATGCACAACCCTTTTAAAAAGCTTTTCAATTGCCACTCTTATTGCAGGGTCTTGATCAGTGAGAATGACAAATGGTTCATTGCCCATCATTGCATCTTTGAATCTTTGGAATAGCCAGACATAAGATTCGATATCTTCTTTTATAAGCAACCCAAAGGCAAAAGTAATGCTCTTCTTGTTGTTGTCAACCCTTGTGAATGGTACAAACACCATTTCATACCTGAAAGGCATTAAATTAAATTTGTTCATCAATATATGTGATTTTGTTCATCAGTATGTACGATTTGTTCATCAAAAGAATTAATTTGTTCATTGTAAACTCGTGAAGGCAAATATTAATTTTGTTCATCAGTATAAACGATTTGTTCATCAAAGGAATTAATTTGTTCATCAGAAATAAGCTTTTTCATACCTGTTTGATTTGTATGTTGCATCAGCTGAGACAACATCTCCAAAATATGAGAAGTTCTTCCTTGCAATAGGATCACACCAGAATAATTTGGTTAATTGATGTTGTTCATCAACATCATATTCAAAGAAAAATCTGTCACATCTTTCTTTTTTCTTGAACAAGTTGTCAATAACCATTTGAGCATCACACCCAATCATGAAGGAGTTTAGATCCCTTTTAAAATTCTTGAAATCAATTATAGTTGCACCAATTTTTGCATATGAACCAACAAACTCCTTGTAGACTTTGTATGACTTGCTTGTACCAATGTTTGCTCGTATGCAATTCATGATGAAATCTTCATGGAAGGAGGTCAGTTTCCTATTGCTCTTTGCAAAGTGTTTTTGTCCATCTTCAAACATAATATGGTTGTGACGCTCTTCGAATTTCTTAACAACATATCCGTTTCTTCCAGAAAGTCTCATAGCCAGTTTAGCAATGCAACCACACCTTTTGGTTACTCTTTTTCTCTTTTTCACTTTTCCTTGTTGTCCTTCTTCCTCATGATTCTCTTCATCATCTTCTTCATCATTATCTTCATCATCTTCTTTGTCTTCTGAGTTTTTAAATCCTGCCCGATTACACAACATGTATTTCCAAACTGTAGTGTTAGTTCCATCTGAAGACTTTGTAATTGTGCCAGCACGTGCTTGGAAACCACACGCATCTGCGTATGCTTTGTAGAAATTTACTCCTTGTTCCCAGGTTTTAAACAACATCCCCTCTTTAGGTCTTAAATTGTCATCACAAAATGGTATGTAGTAATGTGTGTTTCCAGGCGAGATCAAGATCTTTAATTCCTTTTTATCTTCTATTTTTCTTTCATTTATAGGCAAAAGAAACATGTAAATACGCAATTGTATACACTACACGTACAATTGATATTATTGAACAAATTCATGATAGGTATGAACAAATCAGCAATACGCATGAACAAATGCTTAATATCTATGAACAAATTTTGGATTTAACAACTGTGTAATACCAATGAACAAATCCGAGATATTTCTGAACAAATGTGAACTAATGTATAGTCTTCTCAAATAAATCATAGCAATGCCCCTTAAAACCGTAAAATGGGAGTTTTTCTATTGGTAATGCTTAAACATAAACAAAATTTGACAATATATGCAATGAAACTTTTCAAAATCGTGTTTTATTAGTTTTAATCAGGGGAAAAAATCTGAACAAAGCTCTTTTTTTCGAAGATATGTTTAATCAGGGAAAAATTCATTATTTTACCTGGTTCCATTAATTGTAATGAGTCAGATCTTTAAATTTGTAAATCTGAACAAAGCTCCTTTCGAAGATTGTAAATCGTTGTGTGTTTTATTCCTGATTTAGAAGCTTTATTTTCGCAGAGGAAGAAAGAGCTTTTTTTCGGTTTTGATTTGGAAAGGGAAAAAAATTGCCTTTTCTTTCGGGTTAGCTTGGGCGACAAGTACGTTTGGTAGCGTTTAGTTTACACGCGCTCTTTTTTTTTAATGAATTATTTGGACGCGCTTCGCGCGTCCAAATAATTCATGCTAGATCGACGGCGTAGATGCATTCTCTTTTCGCACCCTAGCGTCCATTCGCACGTGATCCGTCCTCATCTATAAATATGATAGTTAAATATAATATTGTCATTAAATTTTAATTTTAGTCACCATAGTTTTAGTTACCAAATTGTTTATATTAATATTGCATCCATAACTATGCCCACACTTTTTTAATTAATATGGACCATATTTTTAATGCTAGAATTTATATTAACATTTCGATTTTCGTAGATTAATTTTTCATTCGTAAATATGACAACTTTTTAAATTTTCTATCCATAAGAATGATGATTTTTTATACCATTTTTATATTAATAAGTATGACATTTTTTTAATTAATATCGTTATAGATATGTTATGTTTTACAATATATTAAATTTCTATTCATAAGTATGTTGATTTTTTATATTACGGATACCTTAATAAAAAATAAAAAATTATTGATCCCTTAATGTTAAACCAGTTAATCGGGTTAGTTCTGTCAGGTTTAGGCTCGGTCATTTCAGGTTCGGTCGAGTACAAGTTCATGTCATTAAAATTTACGGGTTGATTGGGTCAATTCATTGCGGTTTTTGTGCGGATTCGGGTCAACCCAATGAGTTAAGAACGTCAACTTTTGTTTGTTTATTACATAAATATTATAAATAACATTTTTAAGAATAAGATAATATTTGTATTCATTTTAATAATAAAAGATATTATTATAATTAGCTTAAATATTTATAATATTATTTTATTATATAAATTATAATACCTATATCATATTTAAATAATTTATTATAATTTTTATTTTAAAAAGTCCCCGGGCAAGGCCCGGGTCATCAACTAGTTTCCTAACTAAAGAGAAAACCGAGAATAAACAAAAACTAGAAGAAGTTTTAAAAATAGACGATGTAACTCAGATAATCAACACCCCGATACCAACCAACACGATACAAGACCGACTGTTTTGGAGACCCAACATGATGGGTGCTTCTCCACTAACTTTGTCGTTAAATTGATAAATGAAAACAAAGGAGGACCACTAAAAGACCTCAGGTGGATTTGGAATCTAAATATCCCCCAAAAAGTCAAAAACTTTATCTAGAAAATCACTCAAAATGGACTACCAACAAAAGCAGAATTGTTCTAATGACACATATCGGTAACCCTACCTTGCATATTCTATAACCACTCTCAAGAAGACCTTGAGCATATCCTATTCCAATGCCCCCAAACAATAGATACAGTCTCACAAGTTGACAACACGATCCTACAAATAATCAATAACATAATCGTAGACCAACTAAGATCCTTGAAGATCTAATTGACGAACTAAATTTAAAATATCTTCGAAAAATTGGCCCTACCCTGGTGGTGTATATGATACTAACGAAACATCAAGATCGTCCGTAACCAAGATGAGGAGGAACTGAAATATGCGTTGGGATTCTTCCACAAATATTTAACGGATTTGAGTTCATCTCAGTCAACCATGGTTGTGGAATCCTCAGCCAACAACCTAAAAGGAAGGAACAAAAACCAAATAAGAAGAAAACCTAAAAGCTTTAAATGGAACAAAACTCAACCTGACTTTGTTAAACTTAACTTTTATGGTGCTAAAAGCTTGTCTGGACCCTCCTCCTTTGGCTTTGTTCTCATGGTTTATGAAGGTTTAGTGCTTTGTGGGCAAATGGTCCCTGTGGCTCCCAACCTGTGATCATGGTTGAGGCTTTGTGACTTAGGAATGGAGGCAATCAAGCGTTTCATTTTGGCTTTACGAAGATCGAGATTGAAGGTGATAACCTTTGTCTCGTCAATGCCATCAATGGCATTTGGAGTTACCCGTGGGAAGTCGAGATAATTGTAGCAGACATTCTAGTTTCTCTTCCGAAGTTCGATATTAAAAGATTGCTCCACATCTTCCGAGAGGTCAGCAAAGTGGGGGATCTTATTGAGAAAATGGCCTTTACCAACCACTCCCTAACTCATACAACGCAACGTGATCTTGAAAATCTTATTTTTTCAGATGATCTAAAGCGGTTGAAGTCTCATTGAGTCGACTCCCCTAATTCTCCTAACCTAATTAAAAAATGAGATGTATTGTTGGGATCAGCCTTACACGTAATTGAAATTGAAATGATAAAATGTCCGAGTTAGTAAAAGTTTGGGGATGGCCTTTCTAAACTTTGTTTATTAAAAAGCAATTTTTATAAAAAAAAAGTATTTTTATATTTTTCAAAATAAAATTACAATTATCTTTCACGTATTCTAATAAAAAAAGCATTACTAATTAATAAAGTGCTTATTTACATAAAATATAGCAAGGCAAAAAAAGGCAATTAAAACCAAAAACGAAGTATTTAAATATGATGGCCAAACGAAACCAAATCTCACATTAGCGCCAGCTGGCACGTGGACGTTCCTCTGAAGAAGCTGCCAAGAGCCCCGACTCCCAAGTCAAATTTGTCTGGTTGACTTCTCCTCTCCACTTCGAGCCACCACCAATTTTTCTCACCCTTTTCTTTTCTCCTCCAAAAGCTTGCCATCTTCACCGGAAAGATGACAGATCCCGGCGAAATTCTCCATTTTTACAGCAATTCCTCTTTCCCCACTGCCGAAACCGCCGGCAGGGACTTTTCGTCATGCGGCCAGCTGACGGCGGCTCCGAGTGACCCTATTCAACCGCTGCTTAACCTCTCTGCGGTCAACCATCGGATGGACTCGCTCCATGGCTTCCTCTCCGACTCCATCGCCCGGAACGTCCTCCTCGGAACCCACCAGATGGAGATGGTCTCCTCCGAGATCACCTCGGCCATCCAACAGGTTATTGTGAATGGCGCTGCATTGCTCGCTTTCTCCCAAATCCCTAATCCCTCTTCTCAGAACCCTAATTTTCAAATCCCTATTCCACCCAAATTTCCCGAACCAAGCCCGGCAGGTAACGATTCGACCATAGAGGCGCGTAAATTGGAACCTCTGGACGACGAATTGGACGAATCAGAGGGCAAAATCGACCTCGATCACGAGGTGATCGAGCTCGACGCCGTCGAGATCCTCGCTGAACACGTCCACTTCTGCGAGATCTGTGGGAAGGGGTTCAAGCGAGACGCTAATCTCAGGATGCACATGCGCGCCCACGGCGACCAGTTCAAGCGCCCGGAGGCGCTGGCCAAGCCGCTTCCGGCGGCGGCGGAAGGTATCTCCAACTCAGCGAAGGCTACAACGCGATTCTCTTGCCCGTTTGCGGGATGCAACCGGAACCAACACCATAAGAAGTTCAAACCGCTAAAATCAGTCATCTGCGTGAGGAACCACTTCAAGCGGAGCCACTGCCCGAAGATGTACTCTTGCAACCGTTGCCACAAGAAGAACTTCTCGGTGCTGTCCGATCTCAAGAGTCATCTCAAGAACTGTGGGGAGTCGAAATGGAGATGCTCCTGCGGAACCACCTTCTCCAGGAAGGACAAGCTGTTCGGCCACATGGCTTTGTTTGAAGGCCACATGCCAGCAGTTGGACTAGATGACGACGATAAAAGATCCAAGAGCAAGGCGGAGGAGGATGAAGTGGTAGCATCTGTGGCGAGGCAGGGAACGGCGGCTGGCGGTGGTTGTGGGGCGGATGATGAGCTCTTTGATGATGAAATGTTTGATGATTTTGCAGGGATTAATGAGAATTGTATTCAACAAATGTTTGGGTCACCCTCTTCTCCTGATTTTGTTCAGCAGTTCTATAATATCTAGCAGGAAACGCAGGTGATCCTCTTGTTTGTGACCTACATGTATGATGTATGATTTCTGTTATGTTGTTTCAACTATGTTTTTCTGAAGGTTCTGAATTTCTATTTATGCGAAATGATAATAACATTACTATCATCATCGCCCCTGTATAGTACCCGCACAAGCAGGATCTCATCCTGGGAGGTCAAGATTTTCATAAATTGCGATGCCTTATATTGTTTTTGACTTGTTTGGTACCGAGGGAGAATAGAGTAGAGAGATGATGGAAGAGAATAGCAATCTGTTTGTGTGAATGTGTGATTGTGTTAGCACGTACGTATAACGTATTTATGACTACACAATGAAAAATACTGATTTGGGTGATACCAAATTTATACGATTAATAAGAGGAGATTCATATGTTGTATATATTTGCAGCACACGGTAAGAACATGATGGCATGCCTATGTAGAATAGGTTCATCATACTAGACGTAAGCACAGATTACGCCATGTTCTTGCTTTGAATCTTGACAAGAAAAACTAATCACGGGAGATCTGTTTCTTGTTTGATTCTCTTATACGGTGGCATTTTCTCTTTAGATGCATCCGTCTTCGATCTAGGTAGGAAATTGTGATAGAAGGTTCTTCAAGTTTTTGCTTGCCTCGTTATTTCATTCAACTTTCTGCATGTCAACAGGAAACAGCAAAACAACGTGGGCTTAATTAAGAAAAAATCACATGGGCTGCTGCCTGAAGTTGTCAAAGCCCACCGCTTTCTCATAAACTATTATTCTTACATGATTATCACATTATTAAGCTTTGTTAAATAAACTACTAGTAACAATTAACAATCCTACATTCTTCAAGTAATTTAGATAATGCATAGCATAAGTAATTTCCATCGTGACAGCCCCATAGATAATTTTCATCATCTGGTTTTTAATGTCAACTACTTTAATTTATCTTAAAGGAAAAAAAAATTGAAATTTGGTCAAACATTGATTCTCATGTAAACAGCAAGCCCCTTTTGATTTTTAATACGCACCCTCGTGATTACAAGAAATCGACAATGTATATATACAGTGCATGCCATATTTTTTCCCCGCTTCATATCTCTCACATATTCACCATACGCATACCAATTGCAAAAAATTCTCAAATAGAAAACCAAATATGTCAGTTTCTCTCGAGGCCATGGCAATGGCGGGCATGGATTATTTCGAATCCGGCATTGCATTTGAAGAGTTAGAATCGGAGTCTGCAGCGCCTGCCCATCTACTTGTTGATAAGGTCTATTTCGAATCCGGCATTGCATCTGAAGATTTAGAACTGGAGTCTGCAACACCTGCTCATCTACTTGTTGATGAGATCTATTTCAAATCCGATATTGTGTCTGAAGAGTTGGAATCGGAGTCTGCAACACCTGCTCATCTACTTGTTGACAACAACAAGAATGGAGGAGACAAACAAGAACAAATCTGTATTCAGAGAAAAGCGAATGGTATTAGTGGCGTTTCACCTGATTTAGAGTACTCTTTGCAGATCATGACTATAATACTGATGAGTTTGAGATGCGTAATCCTTTATAGATTCAGTAGTTGAAGTTGTAAGAGGACGGACCATAAATATGCATATGATTTCTCAATAGAGTTATAATTTATGGGGGTCAATCTAGGCATTACATATTTTTCGTAATTTATTGATGTGTAGGTGTTTCTTATGTCATTTTTTTTGTTGGTTTATTTATTGACTAGCGGTCGAGCCCGTGCTACGCCCGTGTTCATATATATTTTCGATAATATTTTATCTATAATATATTTTATTATACTATAACAAATCATTTTTTAGTTAAATATTTCTAATAAAAGGTATAATATGTTAAATAATAATTGATTCATATTTTTGCATGAAAATATCTCTAATTTATTAACTTGTTAGGATAATTGAAGATAAGATTGAATTGAGAAGACATATAAATTATATTTCTAGATATGTCAAACCGAGTTGATTTCAACTTCGTCTCTTTAAAAGAATCTTAGTTTATTAATTTATTATTTAACCTTACTATGTTGATTGACATATCCAATTTTACATAATTAATAGAAAAAGTTTAATAATATAACAAAAAAGTACTTAAGCACAACATAGTATTATTTACAAAATTTAGACAGATTACTTACTTGTTACCGCAATAAAATATACATAAAATAATTTTATTTTAAAATTAACTAAACAGAACCAATCAGCAATATAAATATAAATATTCCAAAAGCAATTTTATAATGATAATTAATATGTGAAAACTTATAATCTAGTGTAGACTTTTTATGAAATAATAATAATAATAATAATAATAATATGTTTGTTGGAATTTTTTCATATAAAATGTGATGTTAAACTTGTACAAAAATAGTTGTAGTTTAAGCATTTTGTTTATATAGCTTAGCATAATAATAATAATGTGAGTATTATTCTTCATTTTTATAGCTTAGCATAGTATTATTTTTTCCCAAATATTTTATAATGTAATTGAAAATAATGATACATGTTATCAAATTACCATCAAGTAATCACACTTTCTAGCCAATAGGCACTAACAAAATTTTCAAAGATAATAATAATAAAAATTCCCATACCACAAAATAGAGAGTGTGAAGCACATGATCTTAAGTACAACTTGATAATAAATACAAAACCTCAAGCTCGAATGCAAAATCGAGATCCGGTCACTACAATGTGAGGCTCCCGTACCAGAAGTTGAAGATTGAATCGATCATGTACAAATAAGAATATTGAAACCTTCACTTGCACCTGCTCACTAAGTAACAAAATAATTGAAAAAACATAAAAATCAGTATTAAAACTTAGATTTTGAACCATAAAAACATTGATCATTACAAAAACATAATATTCTCTAAATGTTTTAAGATAATTAGCATAATAGAGATAAAAAGAAGAAACATAAAAAATTGCATGGTTGATTTTTCCATGAACATCTAAAACCTAGATAATATTTATATACAAAGAAACATGATACAAAAAATGCATAAAATTATACAAATTAAAAAAATATGCATACCAACTTTATTGAAAAAGAAATACAGCACAACAACTTACAACTTATCATGGAATCCATTGCAAATTCACAACTTACCTTACAACTTTATCTTACCTGACATAATCATAATCATTTTTTTTGAAATCCATCACTTCGTACTTTCTTACTATTTTTTAACATGTTTGATCTCGATTAATGCAATCTCATCCTTCACAACGACTATTCCAAATGACAACAACTCGTTATTTATCATGGAATAAGTTGGGTGTTTGGTTTGACGTTTCGATAATTATGCAATTCAATTAATTGTATTTTCATTTACATGGTCTTTTTATGTATTCAATTCAGTATAATATATTTCCGTTTTCTACTATAAACAAATAGAGTTAAATTGTGTACATTTATTGCCACCTTGACTCTTTTAATTTGTAAGACTAATCGTTTAGAATGCAACATTTGATCGGTGAAATAAATGAAAATGAATTTATAATTAATGTATATAACAATTAAATGCACTTTTAATGTATGAAAATGCAACGTTTGTAACGTAACGTAGGTTACAAAATGGTGAAAGGGTTACAACTTACAACGTTTAAAAATAACATTCTTTTCATAAATAAAAAACATTCCCTTCAAAAAATCGTTTTTTCCATAAGTTTATTGTTTTTATAATAAGTTTGGTTTTTATTCCAATCGTTTGGTTTTTCTAATTTCTTTTTAAGCTACAATATGAGTTTTTTATGATATAAATCCTTTTTCATTTCAATTTAGAGTCTAAATATTTTAAGAATAAGTTTATTATCATTCATTTTTATTATCATTTTGGTTTATATTTTAATAAATAGTCAATATCACATTATATATTTGTTCATGTATTTTTATTAATTATATTTTTTTGGTAGAATTTTATTAATTATATTGGTATGAATGTTTAAAAAATCTTCTCTAAAACTTTAAATATTTATAAATATAAAATGTATTGTATATTTGCAATGAAATTATAAAAAACTCTTATAGAATTGAAAAACATTTATTGAAATCACAAAATATCTTATTAATATTTATATTTATATCTATGTTGCAATGATATTATAAAAAAAACTTATTATTTGTTAATCTTATAGTATTATAGATAGAAGATTATAGAAGATTGTATGATTTTAGTTTGGATTAAGATAAAATGTCATTTGGATTGAAATAAGATGACACATTAATTGCATTGGCATTGATTGTCAAAAACCTTTTCTTATAGTATTATAGATTTGTTCATTCCTTGTATATGAGATCGTTTATTGATTATTTTTTGTTGGTTTATTAGTTTATTGATGCGTAGGTATTTTTAGTAATTTATTGATATGTAGGTGTTTCATATTTTTCTCTTGGTTACTTGTTCTTTAAAGTCCCAATTTGAAGAACATTGCACTATGGATAATCTCACAAAAAATGTCTAAACAACAACTAAATCAAGCAAAAATCACAAAAATTGTTCCAACAAAGGGAAAAAGTGCTTAGTACATGACTCCACTTAATTATAAACAGTTGAATCTTCGTTGAAATCAAATGCTAAATCAACTGCAAATTAGAATCTAATGAATCACTTTTATAATCAACGTCGATCAAACACTGTAAAACATAAACAATGAATAAAAACAAGTTTTTCTTCAATCCTAAAGCAAAAAGTAAGAGAATGATCGAATTGAACCTCCAAAACGAATAACGAGAAAGATATTAAAGAGTAGTGAATTTGTAATTCAAAAGTCCAAAAGCTAGAATTTGTGGAGAAACGTGAACGATAAGAAGAGATCGAAAATATAAGTAAGGTCGTTGGAAGATATGCACGCTAATTATTCTTCTTATTACCAATTTATTTTAAAAGGATGGAACCTCGTACACTTATGTGTTTAGCTTGTCTCGCATGTGTATTGGAACGGTCTCACCATTAGATTAGAGCAAAATCAACGTTTAGAAATCATAATTATTTTACACAATAGCAAATTTTTGCACGGATCTCCTCCTATCTATATCTATATCTATATCTATATCTATACTTCTATACTACTATAAAAGCGTATGTAACTCTTGATCTCGACCCTCCAATTTACTTAAAATTGCGTGTACTATCGTGCGGCTGTTAAAAATTCGTAGCTTTTGATCACGACCATCCGATTTCATAAATACTATCGTGCGACTGTTATTAATTCATCCCTCAAATAAATTTTGTTATTTTAATATTCCTTGAAATTCGTGCTGGTCTTGCTTAGCTCTTAGGTATTCTCGGGGAGACCGAGAAAAAATTATTTTCTTGGAAAAGCGTGCCCGACTTAAGTGATATTTGGATGTGAACGGGTAATTTTTACATGTCTCGAAAAACGTGCCCAAGTTACTTCGCTCGTAAGCAAGATCGGATAAGTTTGTTTCTTAGTTGTGAAGAAAGCTCATATACGTAATAAAGAAGTTTTAGGACATTGGATGGCGTGAAGTCAAGTAAATTAATGCCAAAAGGTATTGCTTAGCTCTTAAGTAATCTCGGGATATATATTCTTGGAAAAGCGTGATCGACTTAGGTGATATTTGGATGTGAACGGGTAATTTTGACATGTCTCGAAAAACGTGTCCAAGTTACTTCGCTCGTAAGCAAGCTCGGATAAGCTTGTTTCTTAGTTGTGAAGAAAGCTCGTATACGTAATAAAACAAGTTTTAAGACATTGGATGGCGTGAAGTCAAGTAAATTAATACCAAAAAAACCATGGCCCTTTAAATAAATTTACGGAAATGCCATTTCCATATTCCTTTTCCAAAAAAACCGTGCCCCTTTAAATAAATTTATGAAAATGCCATTTCCATATCTCTACACTAATGAAGTCTCCGTCTTATAATCGCCGCGCAACGCGCGGCCTAATTGCTAGTATTAAAAAAAAATGAAATTAGGGAGAGATTTTTTTAATCAAAAATAAATAAATTCTAATATTCATATCATTTTTAAAATTAAAATTAGACTCGAAGTTTAGAAAACATCGATCAACAACGTTTTGAATTAACTTAACACATACAATATGAAGATTACGGGATATGATAATCATATATTTTTATAACTTTGAAAATAAAATCAAATACTCCAATATAACATCTAGAGGTAGAAAATTAATAAAATTTTTATCCTTAGTATGAAGTTGGAAGTTGGAAGTTAGAAGTTGGAAATCATTTTACTCCTTAAATGAAAGTTGGAAACGATGGCCTGAAAATAAATACTTTCTTTGATTGAAAATATGTGTCGTTTTAGAAATTGTATTTTTATCAATTTCTGTTAAGACCTAAATCTAAATGAAGCCGCTTCGATTGTTTAAAATCTGAGTTTGGAAAACTTTTGGAAAGAAAAAACGCAAACGACACACAAAGAGTTGTTGACGCAGTTCGGATAAAAGTTTCTCTGTAGAGCCTCAAGATGTGAGACTCAACCCATCTACTAAGCAACAAAGACCAACAACACAATCATTACAAGCAAGCACACAAGACGGCAAAAAGAAAAGAACAACAAGAACAAAAAGTAACACAAAGTAGGAAGAACAAAGACGGAATCGCGAGCTCATGAAGAACTCAAACCACCAAGGCACCTGTAAGGCTTGAGGCCTAAGAAGCGCTATCCTATGCCAACGCGAGGACTTCCCAGGAGGTCACCCATTTTGGTACTACTCTCGCCCCTGCACGCTTAACTTCTGAGTTCTTTGTCCTCACTCGAACTCAGAAAAGGAAGAGCTCTTGTTGACATGGGGAGCACCTCAATCTCTTATAAATTATTGGGGTGTTATAATCACCCCCACTTAAACACTTGACGTCCACGTCAAGGCTCAAGGACCTCCCTTCTAGGTCGAGTGACCGCCATTCTGGCCAAGCCAACTCGTAACCCAAAGTCGGCTCTGATACCATTTGTAAGCCGGAGGCCTAAGAAGCGCTATCCCATGCCAACGCGAGGACTTCCCAGGAGGTCACCCATCTTGGTACTACTCTCACCCATGCACGCTTAACTTCTGAGTTCTTTGTCCTCACTCGAACTCAGAAAAGGAAGAGCTCTTGTTGACATGGGGAGCATCTCAATCCCTTATAAATTATTGGGGTGTTACAACACCAGACTACCTCATTTCTCTCTGTTTCTCTCTTCCCCTTTCTTTTTCTTCGACCTTACAACTTAATTAAAGACCAAGGTGAATTCACCAGAGAGAAGCTCTCAAGAAGCTCAAACCCTAGGTTTTCCACATCGATGCAAATGAGAGGCAAGAACCGTATCTAGGTTTTCGTCTTCACTTTATATCAAACCCTTCTCCCAAACGACATTGTTCTGCATCGAGTGTGTGTCATTAAGCCAAACGCATCGTTTAACTCAATGTCTGCTAGCGAGCTCAAGAACAAAGCGACCCATTAAGTCATTAGGCCCAAGTCATATACCAACCCAATCATTCGAGTAATCACAAACACAAGAGCCATACTTCACCAATGAGACAAAGTGGCTCATGATCATGACTCAAATAAGGATGGTTCGTGGCATCTTGCGAGCCTAAGCCATGGCTCGAGTCCCTACATCTACCAAGCCTAGTGTGCTTGCACTATATAAGATTGTTTGTTACATATTACAACATAGGATTATTATACATTACAACTTTATTTTTCGTTTTAGATTTTTTAGGTATTTAATTAGAAAATATATGAAAGTTGTTATTGTAATTTTATTTGATTAATACTATTCATTTATTGACCTTAAAAGGGGGTGAATATTTTAAAAGTGATGAAATTAAAAAAACAAATTAGATTTTAAGTTTAATTAATATTTTTCTTAAAAATTATTTCAAAATTTAAAATGACACTTATTTCAAATTAAAATTTTCTATGGTTGAAAGTATTAATTATCAAATAAACACAAATTCATTTAGATTGTCTTCTCTAAGACGCTCTAAATAGCAAATCCAAGATCTTGAAACTTATGTTGAGAGCTTTAGGCTGAAAAGGCCATGGCCGAGAAGGCATTTTGAGTCCGAGAAGGACGTAACTTATAGCCGAGAAGGATTATTGGTCTTTATGAAGATGGCTTGATATATGCTAAATAGTATGAAATTTGCACAACTACTCTCTTTATCCTTTCATGTTAAACACATAGAATGAAAAACCCCTATTAATTTTACTCCAATTTGAGATTTAGGACCCTAAATCTTGTTGGGTTTGCCCCAAATTTGTTTGATTGGCTAGCTTTTTCAGATCTTCTTTGGAAGATGGGTGCTTTTCTCTTGTATTGAAGCCCCTTTCAGGGACACAGTCGGTTGTGTTCTAAGGCGTCCTAGTTCTCTTGGCGTCCTTTCTCTAATAGAATTTGATGTTTGGTTGTCTGCTTGCCGAAGGGTGTGATTTGAGTGGTGGTTGTTTGGCCTTTTTGACGAGGGATTTTTTTTATCGAAACCTGCCTACGTGGCTTGTCTTTTTCACTAGATTTCTCTCAATTTGGGTTTTGCCTTTGTGTCCAAGTTGCAAGTGGTCTTTCCATGTTTTTTATGCTTAGCTTTGGTGGTTAGTGACTTTATGAAATCATCCATAGAATTTTCTTGTCAATCCATTGACTGTGGCAGTTGAATCTTATGATAAATCATCTTATTTCGAATTTGGTTGAGATCTAGAACGAAGATTTAGTATAAAACACTAAAACTAGGTTTTCATTTTGGGGAGAAGTAAAATAAGAATTTTTGTTTGGGCTTGTCCATTTCATTGTGTTTGACCGTTCATCTAACAACCTTTTCCTGTTACAATCTTTTCTGTTTGATTTTGGTTGGCAGGTTCGATCGAGTTGGCTAGTAATTCTCCAAAGAGACAGGCTTGAGTTGTAGTTTCCATCTACGGTTCCGATTCCTCCACCCCCGGAACCGGTGAACCATAATGACGATTCTGAACCGCCAGTTCCAAAATAACGACTATTTTTTAACCAAAACCAAAGCTGCGATCGCGGATTGAGATCCGTGGTCGCGGTTTATACAACAGAATGTTCGTTTTTTTAACCAAAACCTTTTTCACTAGATTTCTCTCAATTTGGGGTTTGCCTTTGTGTCCAAGTGTCAAGTGGTCTTTCCATGTTTTTTATGCTTACCTTTGGTGGTTATTGACTTTATGAAATCATCCATAGAATTTTCTTGTCAATACATTGAATGTGGTCGTTGAATCTTGTGATAAATCATCTTATTTCGAATTTGGTTGAGATCTAGAATGAAGATTTAGTATAAAACACTAAAACTAGGTTTTCAATTTGGGGAGAAGTAAAATAAGAATTTTTGTTTGGGCTTGTACATTGCATTGTGTTTGACCCTTCATCTAACAACCTTTTCCTGTTACAATCTTTTCTGTTTGATTTTGGTTGGCAGGTTCGATCGAGTTGGCTAGTAATTCTCCAAAGAGACAAGCTTGAGTTGTAGTTTCCCTATACGGTTCCGGTTCCTCCACCCCCGGAACCGGTGAACCATACCGGCGGTTCTGAACCGCCAGTTCCGAAATAACGACTATTTTTTAACCAAAACCAAAACCGCGATCGTGGATTGAGATCCGTGGTCGCGGTTTATACAACAAAATGTTCGTTTTTTGAACCAAAACCAAAACCGCGATCCCAGATTGAGATCCGCGATCGCGGATTACGTCAGAATGCCAACGACTAGTTTTTTAATGGCTAGTTCTTAATGGCAACATCTAGTTGATAAATTTCTTCTATAAATACCCACATACATGATCTCATTCCAACCCACACTACCAATCTCTCTCAATCTCTCAAGTTTACAAAACTCTCTCAAGTCTTAATCTCTCAATTTTACTAGTTTTTATAATTGCTTTCATAATTGTTCTTTCAAAAAAAATAACACAATTGTCTCTTACAACGTATTACTTTGTAATTTTGAGGTTCATTATCTTCTTAATTACATATTTCTTTACCGCACATTTCTCTTTTCTTACTTACAAAGTTACTTTTTAAGAAAATGGATGGATTTGTTGATCAAATTTTTGGCTCACAAAAGTGGTGCAAATGTAGAATTTGTACCCCCTATTAACTTGTCAAAATTCTCGGATCCCTATGTGGTACAACCGGGATCGTCCACTTCGGATGAAAATGAGGGAGTGGACGTGGATGGACCCGCTCCAACCCTTAAATCCGACATTTTTACAAAAGATTTTCGAAAGGGAGCCTATGATGCACCTCATAAGAAATATACGGTTCATTGTAACTATTGTGATAAGAAGTACAAATGGTTGTCGGGATCGGGCTATGGAACATTTTCAAATTATGTGAAGAGAGCACACCCCGACAAGTAAGGTATGATGTGTGGACAATTCCAACTCTCTGGGTTTGCAACTTCTTCTTCCCTTAACCCTCGTTTTTTTAATTATAACCATAATGATAGTATGTATGCTTTTTTCGAGTCTATTTGTGTTGATCACTTATCATCTAGTTTTGCCGAAAATTTAGGATTTAACAATTGGATGACTAATCATGTGCAACCCACTTATAAACCGACTACTAGGAAGTCGGTAAAAAATAATGTGATGAAAGCTTATAAAAACCGTAAAATGGCATTGGTGAAATTTTTGGTGAAAATGATACTAAAGTTTCAATTTGTAGTGATATTTGGAGTGATCATTGGCAAAATCATGCATACATGAGCTTAATATGTCATTTTATTGATGATCATTTTGTTGTGCAAAAACGTGTTTTGGCTTATAGAGTATTTACTAATTCATTGAGTTTTTCTATCTCATTTGACAATGCATCTAAGAACACCGCTTCAATCCGAGATTTGATTCCACATTGTCAACCAATTCTTGGAGCGAAGTATTTTTCATGTAAGATGTGTTTGCCATATTTTAAACTTATGTGTCAAAGATGCTTTAAATATTATCTCGGATTTAATCTCTCCTATTAGATATGTTGTTAGTCGTATGTGGGCTAGCCACCAAACCGCCCAAGATTGGAAGTCGTTTTGTACTCAAAAAGGTGTTCCACATCGAACTTTTCCAAAAGATGTTTGTCACCGTTGGAACTCCACTTTTAAACTACTTCATGCATGCATGCCTTACAAAGATGTTTTAACTTCTTTTGTCACTCTATATTTTTCCGACATGCCAAATATTTCTCAATCTTGGGATTATTGTTATAAAATCTTAGAAGTTTGGAGAGTATTTCATGATGCAACATTAGCTTTTAGTCATGTTTATAAACCTTGTGCTCATTTGTTTTGTTTTGAAGCATTGAATGTGGTGGATGTTTTTTGTGAGGGGTGTATATTCCCCGAACTTTGTGGTGCTATTGATGCTATGAAAACGAAATGGTTGAACTATTATAAAGTTATTCCCGATATTTATCTTGTTGCTTGTGTGTTTGATCCTAGGTTTAAGATGAATGGTTTAGAAATGTTTTTGAATGGTTATTATGAGGCATTGGATTTTGATGTTAATGATGAGAATGTTAGTGTTGGAGATATTATTAGTAAAGTTAGATGATCAATTGAGGAATTGGTTACCGAATATTCATCTAGTGTTATTTCTTCTTCTCTATTACCTCCACAATCATCCTGATCTTCGAGCTCGAGTCGCCTCAGTAATACTAAAAAGTGGGGAGCTAGTATTATACAAAGCCTTACCAAAAGACCGAGACATTCGAGCTCGAATGCGGATTTTGAGACATATCTAACAATCCACTTTGAGTTTGAGACATATCTAACAACCCACTTTGAGTTTGATGAAGAAGAATTTGATATTTTAGCTTGATGGAAGACCCACAAGAAGACTTTCCCAACCTTGGTCAAGATCACGACTCAAGTTCTTGTTGTTCCCGCCTCGACCGTATCGGTAGAGCAAACGTTTAGCGAAGGAGGACACGTCCTAGACGCAAAGCGATCGAACTTAAAACCCAATGTCTTTGAAACCCAAGTGTAAGACAACTCGGATGGCCTAGACGATGACTCCCAATCCCAAAGCGCTTCCTCCGGTTCCGATGGATCGACGTAGATGGTAAGCAAAGCGGGGTTTCATATCGAAAGGTAAGACAACTTAATTTTAAGTTCAAGCCCTTTGATTATCCAAATTTTCCTCTTTTTCTATACACTTGCCTTGATACAACCGTGATCGCGGATATACAATAGAACCTTTCGTTTTTCCAATAGAACCAAATCCGCGATCGCAGACCATTGAATCGCGATCGCGGAATGAAAACTACGATCGAGGATGATAGCTTGCGTTAAGTATATCTTAGGATGCATATTTATGTTTATATTACATGGTTTTAGCTTAGTTTAGTTTAGTTCTTAGGTTTTTAGGTTTTCTAGGAATTTCGGGTTTTGCGCTTGTTTTGTTCGGTTTTCCAGATCTTTAGGTAAACAAGCGTGGACGGGACGAAGTTTAGTGGACTATGGTGGAGTTTGATGAGGCTTAGAGTGATACAAGTGAAGATTGGAAGAACAAAGGCCCAAGAGGTTGTGGGAAAAGAATGCTTAAATCCGGGCTATGCATTGGAGTTCTTGTTTCGACACCTCTGTCTTGCAATGCTTGGTTTGAGAGTTATAGTGGCCTGATGGATCTGAATTTGGTATCACTAGAAAGCTAACGCAAAGATCTACAATTCATATTTTTACTCCGAGTCCAAATTCCAACTCGAAAGGGGTCAAAACAGCTTCTGAAGTGTCACTTGAATGCTGAACCGAGGCAATTGCGCGGCCGCGCGTTTGGAAGTCAAGCCGCGCAATTGGCTTTCTACGCGGAGTTGTCTTGGGCCGAGAATTGGGCTTAGTTTTGGGCTTGGCTTTATTATTCCGACGTGTTGTCTTGTATGGCTTGTGAGGATTTGTTTCCTTGTATATCTTTAGTAGTTTTAAGAGATACTTTAAAACTCTTGTTAGTTTCTATCTTTTTCATAACTTAGATCATACTTTTGGAGGCTAGGGTTTCTCTCTCTAGAGGCGAACCTTTGAACCTCTTGTAAGTTTGCTTTTAATTTAATTATGCATTGCTAAATTCTTGGTGTTTGACTAGTTATTGAAATCATAGATTGCATAATATTGTCAGGTTTGATTGATTCTCATCAACTTGAATAGGTTTTATTCACTGTGCTTAATTAAATCAGAATTATTCTAGGGTTTTGTTAGCTTGATCACCTAATAGAATTTTTAGGTTAATTTACAAATAATCTGATCAAGTCCCGTTCGTGATTGATTAGATAAAGTAGCAACTATAATTGTTTAGACCCGTTCGGGCTATTCAGTTGTAGAAGGGAATAAACCACATATAACTTGATTAGCTGTTTGCGTTGAGTATTTGTTTCTATCGATACTTTGAACTTAAAGTTGTCGTTTAATTGAATCTAAACGTTGTTCTAGGTTGTTAGATGATTATGGTTGTTCAGACTGTTATCTCTTTCAACTAAATATAATGTTTTGTATAATAATCCACGGTAGATTATTTAAGTAAATTGAGAATCAAGAGAATCAATGATCAATAACCATATATATGATGGATTTAACTAGTTGAATATATTTCTCTCATATATTTACAATCAAACTTTGCATTCATATTTACTTTTCAATTTTGCATATTAGATTAGGAAATCATTCACAAAAACCCCCCATATTAGTTACTTGGCACGCAAGTAAAAGCACAAATACACAAGTCTTTGTGGGTTCGATCCTTACTTACCATTCTACTAAGTTTGGTTAAGTTAGGATTCTTTGATAGGTATAACGACCACAGAAAATACCTC
The DNA here is from genome assembly GCA_964016875.1 of Fallopia convolvulus. Taxonomy (NCBI): domain Eukaryota; kingdom Viridiplantae; phylum Streptophyta; class Magnoliopsida; order Caryophyllales; family Polygonaceae; genus Fallopia; species Fallopia convolvulus. The sequence goes on from OZ024718.1 coordinate 27,359,773, forward strand.
ATCATCGGATCTCATTTTTTTCGGCCCAATATTTTTTTATTTTTAATATTTCCGATTCCGGTTCCATGATTCCGATGAACCGGAACCGCCAGTTCTGGAACCAAACCCATGTCTAATTCTTACCTTCTTGTAAAAAAAAAAGAGGTAGGGATTCCCTAGATATAGATAGATAGATGATCTTTCGAGATCAACAAGTTATCTATAAACATAATTTTTTAAGAAATGAAACCCTCGCTCTCTTTCTCCTCCCCCCGACCCTTGCAACAATACCCAAACCAGAAAATCGACCCCTAAATCAGAACCCTATCCTCAAGACCCATGGCGCAATCGGCCTAGTTCTCTGCCTCCTACTCAGCCAAACTTCAATTGGAACCAACGGTGGCCTCCTTTGGGTGGCTATTTGGAGAAACCGCAACAAGAAAGCTAAGAAGAGAAAGTCAAGATTATCGTTGATATGGAGACAAACGTATCTGAGGGCATGGTTCACGCCTAAGTGTAAGCATGGTAGACCGGCACAAACAAGAAGAAGGAGGCTTGTGAGACGCCGGGGTTGGTGGACCTTTGTTCATTGTATAATTTGGGGGCTAGGGTTCGGGTCAAGTGACAACTGCTCAGAGTTTTCTCTACTCGAGACGGGGAAGACGAAGGGAGGGCGTCCTAGGGAGCAAAAATTGTGGAGTAATCGCCAGATCGACACCATTCTGGAAGAGAGTTGTCCTTTGCCTCTCAATTGCCGAGTTTTGGGCTTTCCCTCTCTCTGTCGAAGGGGGATATCTAATCACTACTGGACTCAATCATACAGGTTCATCAATTCCTCTTATTTTATGCAGAAGTTTAATTTCCAAAACCTATACTTTGATTATTTGATCTCTGGTTACAATTTGATATGCTTTGCAATTAAGATCCAGAGTGTCTTAAAATCTCCCATACTAAAGAACACTATCTGGGAACTGGTTGCCCACTCTAATATGTATCTTTTGAAGATACGTAAGATAACGTTCAAAAATATGCTTTGCTCTGACGAGAAGTCACCCTTTGATCAAGGTGAAAACCTGAGCAAATATGATCAATTAGACCAACGGCCTACTACGGTCGAGGAGACCATATGTAGTAGCGCTAATAAGAACCCGTGTCAAGTTGGCCCTTTGGGGACCTTGAAAGATACAAACAACATGAAAGCTTGCTGTGCAATGGCAGCTGTCCTTGAAAAACTTGATCATGTTCGATACCTTGAAAGTGACCCCTTGACCAAACAGTATAATGCTATAAATAAGCAATGGAATGAAATTATTAGATGTGTAATATGTGAAAGCAATCCCAAGATCTGTGGAACAAGTGTGTGGGAGTGGAAGGCAAAAATAACCATGATGAAAGATCCTTGGCTTATAGTCTTTGCAGAACAAATGGTTGAAGTCAAGTTTATTAATAAGAGGCCTTGTGCACATTTCAGATGCATTAAGACAAGTATTATGAAATTCATGAACTACTCACCCTTATTATGTGATATTGTCTTAAAGACACTTAAGAAAGCTTGTAATTCAAATACATATATGAGGTACGATCAATTGCTTCTTAGCCTATATGCAGTTAAGGCTATCTTTTATGGAAAAAGCTCCCAAAATTTGCATTTTTTTATATACAAATTTTATGTGTGGCATTTTCAGACCGTGAATGATTGCTACTGTTGTAATTATACTGAAAATGAGAGATTATTAGTCTGGACCAGTTTATTGTTTCTCTTTTGGAAAGAAACTGAAAGTCTAAACTACTTAAGGAATATTGAACTAAGAAGAGCAAATAGTAGAATCATGACTTGGAACTTGGTGATTTTTGGTGTGAGTGCAAAGAAGAAGAAAACAATTATCAAGTTGATTATAGAAACAAAAGTAACTTTTACAATCAGGCAAGGAATAAAGATCAAAGCTATTGATGAACTCAAGGAAATTAGCAAAATGATAGAAAAGAAAATTCAGCTTGAGTGCTCTAATAAGCTAAGTAATGAGCTTAGTATGATGGAATTCTTCTGCAGTGATGTTTGTAAACATGATTTATGGTCTCTTTCGCTTGACAGATCTGCAGTACAAAATGGAAAAGAACAGGATGAAAACTGTACTCCCTTCTTATGGGTATGTATCACTCTCTCCTTTTGTTTGTCAGGTAATACAATTTATGGCATAGAAACAATTATTCTCAACAAGTATAGGAATGATAGATACTATTGGCCTAGGAAATTTTTAGATTACACTTTCAATACTTGGGTACTGCTGAATATTCTTAATTACAAAAATAATGAAGAAATTAGGGGTAATAGAGACTATGTGAAGGAAAACAGAAATAAAAAAATAACTCGGCATGCAAAAAAATTAAACAGTTATATGAAGAATGTTGACCCATATAAGAGAAAATCATGGATAGTTAAAAAGATTAAGATCCTGATCAACAAAATTGGAAAATGGAATGAGTGTACTTGCTCCAAAGGTAAACATAAAGACAATTCTTGTAAGTTTAATCAACTATAAAGGAACCGTTAAGATTGAAGGTAGAAATAAAAGAGGAAATCTGATGAAAAATAGACAAAATTTGGGTAAAAAGATGAGCTCTGATAGAACTATAGTGAAAGAGGATAATAAAAATAGAACTACGAGTGATTACAAAATAAAAAAACACCTTCTCTGGTGGGAGGCATGTGCTAATTTGCACAAAGAAGATTAAAATAACTAATTTGGTTTGGTGGGTGATTTATAGGGCAAGACTTATAAAAGAAGAGGTTCAAAGATGGTACAGAATAAGTTCCATTAATTATAGCAAACAAGTTTTTCTCCAAAGGAGAGATTTGGACTACTATACTAAGGGGTTAAAAGTGATGAGTTTGTGCATAAGAAAAACAACACGTTGGTATATCATGGGTGAGGCACGAGTTTTAGAGACAAAGATAAATGTTAAAGATGAACATTTGTTTGTGAATTTAAGAATTTTCTTCCTGTATGTGTACTTTGGCTTAAAAGTTGTTGCCATTATGACTTGGATATCCTATGTAGGAAATGAAAATCAATATAGGAACCAGGTTTACAGAATTCTTAAATATGCATTTTATGAAATAGATTGGGATTTAATTGATTATCCCAATCTTACAAAGAAAAAGTTATTATGAAAGTAAGCCTATGGAACTGTAGGGGTATAGGACGTAAGTCGTTCTGGCCAGAAATTGATTCTTTTTGTAAAATAGAGGGTATTCAAATCATGGATTTAGTAGAAACAAAAACAGACCAAACCCCATCTGATCAGGTGTGGCGAAGGGCAGGTTTTGATAATATTGTCTGGTCTTCGGCTACTGGTAGGGCGGGGGGCATTTGTGTCCTTTGGAAGGAATACCAATTTATCAATAATTGAATTAATAATTCAGGAAACACGATATTGCGCTCTAAAATACACGAACCTTGGAACAAGATATACACTAGTGATCTTCTTCGTATATGCTCCACCTCAAGAAAATGACAAGGATAACTTCTGGAGACAACTAACACAAACTATAAACCAAATACAACTTCCGACCATTGTCATGGGGGATCTTAATGAAATCCAAGACCCAAATGAAAAAAAAGGGTGGTGCCCAACCAGATCTAAATAGATTTGAAAGATTACATAATTTTAAGGGTAGTTGTAATCTATTTGACATTCCGGTCATTGGAAGTATTTTTACCTGGAGGAAAAATAAGACTGAGATTGACAATATTTATGAAAAATTGGATCGAACCCTTGTCTGCTCTCAAATCCTTCAATAGTTCCCTGACATAGCAACAAAGAATTATGCATTCTCATCATCAGATCACAGTTAAATAGCGATTGAGTTAAGTAATGGAGCGATCACAAAAGCACAACCATTCAAATTTGAAAACATGTGGATGAAGAGAAAAGATTTCAGAAATGTAGTTCGACAAGCTTGGAGGTTGTCGGTGGATGGATCCAACATGTTTAATTTAGTTAAGAAAACACAACAACTAAAAGCACACGCGAAGCAGTGGAATAAAAGAACTTTCGGAAACACCTTTGAACAAATAAAGATAATTGAAAAGGAGCTAATAGAATTACAACAAAGAATACTTCTCTCTCGTGAGGAAAGTATTATTAAAAAACAATTAAGACTAATTAACAAAAAGGAAAACATACTAAATTTTCATAAAACATATTGGAGACAACGAGCTAAAACAAAACATATAAAACTTACAGACTCTAATGTAGGATATTTGCATAAAGTTGCAAGTGGTAGAAGAAACAGAAAGATGATTAAAGAAATTACTTCGACAGAAGGAACTCATATCATAGGAGAAGAAAATATCCGGGAAGAAATTAGAAAGGAATTTAAAGCTAGATATAAAAAAGAGCAGACTAACTATGAAACATTCAGACAATATTCAGGTTTAATTACAAAAGAAATTTCGGATGAAGACAACAAAGAACTGACTAGACAAGTGACAAATGAAGAAATAAAAAGTGCTCTTATGCAAATTAACTCTGAAAAATCTCCGGGCCTTGATGGCATGTCAGCAGGTTTCTATAAGAAATATTGGGATATAGTAGGACCTAGTGTGATTAAAGCAATCAAAAGCTTCTTTCATTCAGGTAGAATTCTTAAACAAATAAACCATACTTTTATAACACTAATACCGAAAAGAGAGAACCCTAATACTACTAACCATTACCGACCAATTAGTTTATGCTTTACTATTTATAAACTAATTGCCAAAATTATTACTAAAAGACTTCGAAAAGTGATGCAAAAATTAACTCACTCTCTCCAAGGTGCCTTTGTAGCCAAAAGGTTGATCCAGGACAATGTTTTGATTGCCCATGAAATTTTCCATTCCTTTAAAAGCAAAAAAGGGAAAGACGGGTGGGTGGCAGTAAAATTAGACATGGAGAAGGCATATGATAGACTAGACTGGGAATTCATTATTGAAGTTCTAAAGAAATTTGGCTTTGATAGCAAATTTATAGGGTGGATTAAAGAATGTGTACAAACAGTCTCTTTTTTTAGTCCTGGTTAATAACAGTCCCACAGAATTGTTCTTCCCTGAAAGGGGATTGAGGCAAGGAGATCCGCTCTCACCATTCCTCTTTATCCTAGCTACTGAAATATTGGCAAGAGAACTGCAAGAGACGAGCAGTATAGACAAAAATACGATTGGAATTCCGTTAACCCGCTCGGGAACTAAAATTCCGTTTCTCGCCTTTGCAGACGACATTATCATCTTCTCTCAAGCCAATCAAACGACTTATCTTAAAACTAAACGGATTATTGAGGAATACTGTGCGATATCGGAGCAAAGAGTTAACTACCATAAATCTGCATTCCAAACATCAAGAAATGTGGATAATTCCCAAAAGAATAGAATTCAACAAACTTTAGGCATAACAGGAATGATAGACTTGGAATCATATCTGGGATGTCCAATTATCAATGGACGGGTTAATCGAGATACTTTCAAGGATATAATAGGAAAAACTAAATCACAACTAGCTAAATGGAAAGCTAACACTTTATCTCAAGAAGGACGAACGACTCTTATTAGAGCCAATCTAGCTACAAAACCAAATTTTATTATGCAAAGCTTCATGCTTCCAAACAATGTTTATAAGGAATTGGATCAAATCAACATAACTTTCTTTTGGAATAAGGACATCCATTATAAACCCCTAATTGGGTGGGATAAAATTTGTAAACCAAAGGCGTATGGAGAACTAGGAATGCGGAAAACTGAACATGTAAACCAAGCAATGCAAATGAAGCTTCTTTGGAAATTACTGGCAGAACCAGATAACATGTGGGTTAAGTTAATGAACAAAAAATATCTAAAAGGAACATCAATCCTTACCTATAAAAAACAAACAAACACATCTAAGCAATGGACAAAGTTAATGAATCTTAGGGAAGATTTCTTTAAATGCCTTATTTGGCAAGTTGGTGACGGACGAACTATAAGATTTTGGAAAGATAAATGGCTCATGTCGAAGTCACTTGATAAATTTGCGTTATTCTCGGAGTCTGTGAATGAATCTACTCTTGTGAAGAATTTATTTCCAATGATCGGAAATGGAGACATGATGTTTTAAAACGCATGCTTCCTATACACATCGTCAATCAAATCAATGAAGTCCTAATACCGGATAACTGGATACAAGATAGACTATATTGGGCCCCTAGCAAAAATGGGTGGTTTTCGACGGCTTCAGCCATAGAACTAATAACGGGAGTACACCAGCAAACCCCACATCCTAATAATTGGATTTGGAAACTGGATGTTTACCCTAAAGTCAAAAATTTCTTATGGAAAGTTGTTCAGAATGGGCTTCCGACGAAAGCAAGACTATAAGAGAAAGGTGTTGACACCCCTTCGGGATGCCTAATGTGTAATTGTACTCATGAATATATAGGTCATTTGCTCATAGAATGTCCGCACACAAAGAAACTAGTTAAGGCAATTAACATTAAAACAGAAGCTATTATCAGAAATTGGAATATAAGAAATAAATCGATTGGGAAGATCATTAATGATTTAATTAAGGTCATGAACAAAAATGAATTTATAGAGTTGGCTGTTTGTTGGTGGTGTGTTTGGCATCAAAGAAACAAGCTAGTCTTCCAACAAACCCCAAATGACTTCATCTTGAATTTAGAACAATACACAAAAGACCAAATTGCTCAATGGGACAGATCAAAAAGATGGGAAGAAGATGAAGAGAGGCTAGAACAGAAAACAAAAATTGAACACACTAGGAAGAAAAGGAAAGAGGAGAAGTGGCTCAAACCGCCTAATAATCATCTGAAATTGAATTTTGATGGTTCTAAACTTAATTCAGGTCTAGCAACCTCAGGATTTTAATTCGAGATCACAATGCAGAAATTTTTGGTTTAGGCACAAAGAAACAAGGAGCTATCTCGATCTTAAAAGCGGAAACTAATGCTCTAAGGGAAGGAATTAAGGAAGTCAGAGATTAGGCATAGAAAACATTGAAATTGAAGGTGATAATCTCACTGTGATTAATGCTATTAAACAAATTGGTAGATGCCCATGGGAAATCGAAATGCTAATTTCAGACATCCTAGTCTCCTTACAGCAATTTACAGTTGTTTCAGCTCGACATGTGGGTAGGGATTGTAATGTCGTGGCCGACAAAATTTCTAAGCTGGGGCACAACATCCCTACCAACCTCCTTCTGGATAATCTAGAGATGCAAGCTCTCATTCGTAAGGATGCACTAGGACGCCCCGTAGGGTCTCCTAAACTTTACCTTTTCAAAAAAAAAATAGATGATCTTCCAAATTCCTTTACATTTGAACAACACTAATAGTATTTTATAATTTGAAAAACACTCAACCAAATTCCTATATAAAATCGGCAATTACTTCTCACTCCTTAACATTGACTTGTTGACTTTCACCAGCAATTGCTCTGGCATTGGAGTGGTACTGATTTCTCTTCTCTCTCCCCTCTGAATCTTGCCGCTGTCTTGATCTCTCGCTTTCTAACTTCTCCTATTGTGTTTATGTGTTTCGAATATCTCTTACACTTCGTTCCTCTTGAATAATCGAGTTTCGCCAGATCTAAGTTCTCTTGTTGAGTTTTGTCGTTAATTTTGTTGAGTTGTTGTTATTGAAAAGTTGGTGCTGATTGTTTTTGTCAAGTTGATGCCAAGTTGCTAACTTTTTAATTGCATTTTTTGGCAACATTATGCTGAGGTTGCTCTTGAATGTGATGAACTGCTGATAGCTAGTGAATCTGTCTGTCTTCTTTCAGTTTTTTTTAATGAGTTGTTGCTTGACTTGTGTGTATTTGCCCGTTCAAGTTATTGATTGGGTTTAATTGTGTTAGCTAATAAAGTATGTGTTTTGGCCAATTTCCGACCAACGACAATCACGAATGAGCTACTTAAGATTGTGGGAGCGAACTAACCGATAAACACAAGATCAAAATCAAAGCAGTTGTTTGTATTTAGGATTTCTCAAGTACAATCAGTCGGTTTTGTTACAATTGACTTCCGATCCCCTCTCCTTTTGTCCCTCCCCTATATTTAAACCTTGCAACTAACGTCAACCTCCGTCCTCCTGCTCCGGAGATCGTGGTTCCAGTTTCCCCACGTTCCAAGACCCATTATCCGGGCGGTTACCGTCGAGCTTCAACTAGCAAGCCTCGTCGTCTGGGAGAGTTTTCGGTGATCTGGGCCTCGTAGTCGAACTTTGTGCTAGTGGGCTGGGTCGCCGATTGGGTTGGCGATTTCTGGGCCCAACAGTATGAAACTCCAATATCCTCCTGAGTAGTAGCCATGTAGACTGAAAAGTGATCAATTTCACTAGAATAACAATTTTGCATCTTCACATTCTTACCAGCAACTTGAAAATATCTGATGAATCCCTGGTCTAAACTCATCCCCAGTATATATATGTCAATCCATTTCTACCACGGTCACAACTCACAAGGCATCATCTGTCAATCAAGATTAATTATAGCCCAAATCACGTGCATGATTAGCTTATATAAATGATTTTGAAAGATATAAGGACTAAGCTTCTTTCTAGAATCCTTAACAAAATGAGTTTTTGCAAGTGCTTCCTCATACCGGTCCCACGTTCCCTTAGAATTGCTTGGCATATCTTTAGCAATAAGAAAATTCTTCATCACCTTAAATGCCCTAGTAATTTTTAAAGCTTAGGACATATGCCTTCAATGAAAAGTTGTGTTTGCTCACAAGGATTCGCTGTAGAAAGTGGATAATATTCAGTGCATGGAGTAGGGACCAACCTTTGGCCATCCATAAGCATTAACACTCCTTAATTAACTCATTTTCTAACTAAATTCAGTTATTATTGTCACATAGCTGAATTTTAGTTTTTCTTGGGTCTATCGGGCGTACCCCCTTTCCCTTGGTAGGGATACTCAATCTTGACCCCCTAAATTCTGCTGTAGCGGAGCCTCACTGGGATCGATGATGATGATGATGATGATGATGATGATGAAACAGAGCAACATCACCTAACCTTTTTTGCACTTCGGTACTTGAGGGTTTATCTTCATCTTCATCTTTTGTGGATAATATTCACTGGGTCATCTTTATTTTTTAATTAATTACTATTACTATTTTGCTTTTATTATTAATAGTTTCAAATTAAAACAAATTAATTTGTTTTTGGTTTGGAAAGTACTTATGTTTGCTAATTTAATTAAGTACTAGTTGATGACCCGGGCCTTGCCCGAGAACCTTAAAATTTATTTTTGTAATATATTGTTTATATATGAATATTTGATTAATGATTTAATCGGTGTATATGTATTGACAACATATAACCATGTAGTTGTCGTCCTTATTCAATGTGCTTTTTAAGTAAAATAATTTGAACACTGAAAGATTGTATTAAAGTACAAAATATAAAAATGTTTTGCTTATTAAAGAACGACATAGTTTTAATTAAAGTACAAAATATAAAAATATTTTCCTTATAAAAGAACGGCATAGTGTTAAGTAAGGCATAGAGGATTCATCAATGACATCTTGTATATGCTTATAGACCTGCATTAATAAAATAAAAAATTTAATAAATTAGATACTTAGTATGAAATATATATATTATAATGTATGCATTAATTAGAAATGTAATATATTTATAAGACCTGATCATATTAAGTTCTGAAAGACTTCCTTATAAACAACATTAATAGTTGTTCTCTGTGGTTGACCTGTAGAATCACATATTAAAATCTTCAACCCATTCTTTGTAGTAACTCTAGATACCGCAACGTATAGCTGGCCATGAGTGAATACTGGTCTAGGAAGGTATAGGCCTACTTGAGAAAGCGATTGTCCTTGACATTTGTTAATGGTCATAGCAAAGCAAACTATCAAAGGAAATTGCCTCCGTTGAAACCGGAACGGATATCTAGTATCTGATGGCGTAAGCAACATTCGTGGTATAAGAACATGATCTCCAGGTTTTATTCCAGAAATTATTCTTGCTTCGATGACACGATCTCCGAGCCTTGTGATCAACAATCTGGTACCATTACACAATCCTGAAGATTGATCAATATTCTTGAGTAGCATCACGGGAACACCTACCTTCAGTTTCAACACATGATTGGGAACACTAGAGCATTGGATTGAATTTAGGTATTCTACCGAGTAAACAGGACCATGATCTGTGTTGTTGTCATCTGATTTGCAAATACTATCGGGGCTAAGGTAGATTTTTCTTCTCGTGGAAGTAGAGACAACATGTAATCATTGACGTTTTGAACAATATCAGGAGTTGGTGCAAGAATGGCCCTCTCTTGAAAGTACTCGGGAGGATTAGGAACATCAATAAAAGAAGGATATATCGTTTATACAATTGTTTCAATCGGATTGGTGGTTTCAGTTATCAATACATCCTTCTCAATTGTTGCTTCACCATCATTGGGACTACCTTCGAGTCCATCTCCTACTCTTAATATCCATTTTGAAAACTCTTTTGCCTCATCAACTTCTGAATCCTTACAACCATGTTGTAGCCTCATGTTTCTTGTCAACCTTAGAACTTTGCAATATTTCCACAAATAAGAAGAGTTAATTGCGGCATAGACAATATCTTGCCTGCTTCCTCTAGGCACAACAGGAAAAATTTGTCTAAAATCTCCTCCAAAAACCACAACCTTTCCCCCAAATGGTTGTTGGAAGCTTATTTGGATTTGAATTGCGCATTACGTCTCTTAAACTTCTATCCAATGCGCCAAATGAATATTTATTAACCATTGGTGCTTCATCCCAAATAATAAGCTTTTCCTTTGCTATCAATCTAGCTAGGTCTGTACCAGGCATTATGTGACATGTAGATTCTTAATGCACCTGGATTGGTATATGAAATCTTGAATGAGCTGTTCTGCCACCACGAATAAGTAGGGCTACAATTCCACTTGAAGCAACATTAATAACAATTTCTCCTCTAGAACGAATTGCAACAGAAAGAAAACACCATTGACCAATTCCCATGGATCACCTCTTCCATGAGAGGTCCATCCATGGAGGTGTGCATCAAAGGAAGGAGAAACACAAAGAAAAACAATTAATACTTATTATACATATTAGAGTAGATAAATCCGTTAGAAGAAAACTATTTGCAAAATCATGAATTTAAGAAAAGAAATAAAACCTTCTCATCTACAAAGATCATCTCTTTGCCAATAATTTGAGTCTTATCATGAAAGTTGGTAGCATCCCACATATGTATGCAGCGAACACGTAATTTCCAATTTATCTTCTTTTTCATATCCAATTCATCAATGAAATTGATAGTAGTAGTCATTGCTCACTGGAAGAAAAAACATTCATTTAAAAAACTTATACATGGTTCAATACTATAATAACAACAATTATAATAATAAGAACAACTATTAGGATTAAAATAAAACAAATCAATTTCAACCAAAAAAATAAAACAAATCAATGAGCCGTCCAGCACGGGACGGGTCATTAGCAACTGTGAGAACTATGAAGGTATGCGAGCTTTTAAAACGGTTTACCTCCTATTTGAGCTTTTCCGATGAATAAGGCTTGAATTACCACCAAATATACTTATGTAGAAAAAACCCAAAAAAACTACATTCTCAATTAAGCAACCAAAACTAAATATGCAGAAAAAATAAAAGCATTGAAAGCAAAGGACCCTTAGAATCAGTACGAAATAGAGAAGTGTACATAATCATGTGGGTCTCATGTGCCAAAAAATCAGATGAATCATACATATAATCATAAGGATTTTTAAGGAATTCAAACCTGTATGATTGATTGGAGAAGAAGATGCAACGGATGTCAATTGTATAGAAAATAAACGCAAAAAATTGTGTGTCAATTAATCATATATAGGGCTCACAAAGTATAGATATAGATATAATTAAAATTTTAAAATAGTATAATATAAAAAAGATAGAAATAAAAATATGTTTCCAAAATATTATGATATATGCAATATATGATTATCATATGCAAAATTTTATAATATCTTCTAATATATTATTATTATAAAAATTAATCTACTATATATATATAAACGATAAGGTTTGGAGCCACCACATTGTGCTACATCATCTTTTGTCACATGTCATTCCTAAAATGCGCCACATCAGATTTTGACACATGTCATCTCCTCATTAATTCATATAAATTATACAAATAAAAATGATAGTTTTGGAAACAAATCTTATGAATTCAAATATTAGATTTGTAAGTTTTAATATCATCTAATATTTTATAAAGAATCCAAATTGTAATTTTGGAACTTTCTAGCATATTTAATTAAACATTATTTTCTATAAAAATATAAAAAAAATCATGGTGGCTTTTTTTACAACTAAATTAGCTTTAATCTACTATATAAAAACCAACTAGATTCCTTAAATATTCCTAGAAGATTATGTTTAAAGATTATTTATTCCTTAAATATTTCTTAAAGATGTTATTCATAATTTTTGATAAACACATCGGATACAAATTTTTTTGATTCTTTATATATTCCTTAAAGATTATCCATTCCTTAGAGTTTTCCAGTATTAGGATTTGATATTTTGGTTCCTATTAATTTAATTTTTGTTATAAAATAGATAGCTTCAATAGCATATTTTTATTTCAAATATGTAAAAGATTTTGGTGAAGATAATACTAAAATAAACTAAAAAAATATAATACCAAACTAAAATCGTGGATTTCCAAACTACAAAATCGTGTATTAAATATAAAAAAAATCTAAAACAAAAATATATAAAAAAGATATACCAAAATGGAGAAGATATTACCAAACTAAAATATAGAAAATAAATTTTTTTATAACATGTTACAAATAATGGAGATTCTTGGTTAATATTTAAACAAAGTATAATCATCCAGTTTGATATTGACAATTAATTTTATTTTAAATGAAAGATGATATATAAGTTATAATTATTTTTGTAATTTATAAAATCATTAATTACCACTATTTTAAATTACCACTGTTTTGGTTACAAGTTTTAAAATTATGTTCAAATCGGTAAAAATTAAAATAATCTATAATATCAAGCTTGAGATTAGAATTGCAAGTTCTCTCTTCAAACCTACACATATTCATATATACTTATTTCATTTTGTACCAAGTTCACAACCGTTGATTTTTTTATTAATCCGTTATACAAAAAAATTCACATTATTTTTTGTAACTTACTAGCATTTGTTCATGTTAATATATTTCGATCCATTTTAGTCAACTATGGAATATATAATATTAAAGTTGTAACATATTATGCCACATGGTGAATTCACATTCCACCTCATTTATAACATGTCACGTCATGTACCGATATTTTATTTAAAATTAAATATTAGAACAAAAAATTATAAAATAAGAAAATGTTATATAATTTTCCATTTATTACGCAATATATATATATATATATATCCATTTGCTCCGTGTAATATTTGGAAAGATAATTGGATATATTAATATACTTTTATTATTTTTTCAACTATTTTTGAAATTATACGTAGTATTATTTAAGTGTGATTTTTTATTGGATATTTGCAACAAAAAAATGTGACAAACATAAATGTCAATAACTAAGGGGTAAGAAATAGCAATCAAAATAACAACATATTATATATAAATGTGACTATTATTATAAGAGATATTACACGTATAGAGACCCATAATTAATGGTTGAATTTTATGTCATATATAACCTTTGTTATATGTATAAGAGATATGTAATCCAATTAAGCTAGATGTTGATTGGTTGTATAAATAAAAAATATAATTTTTATTATCACGTTGCATTAAAATCACACGTCTTTTTAATATATTCAAATATATGTATGAATAAGCCACTGTGTCTTCATCACATGTTTTGGGTAGGAAATAAAACCGTCAAATTAAGTCGCCTCATTTTCACGACATGTCGTTTCCACGTTAATCCGCCTAATTTTTGTCACATATCACAAGCAAGAGATAAGGACGCCATATTAAGTCGCCTCATTTTTGTCATGTATCGTTGTCATGTTAATTCACCTCATTTTTTCTTACATGTATCGGGTAAGAAATAAGGTCACCACATTAAATTAAGTCATCTCATTTTTCCTATCGCTCCTCCATAATCCACTTCATTTAAATATTGGACCTTGCGATACTTATAAAATTAATAAATTAATAATTATTTTAATTAAATAAAATTTACGTTCAAATATTTTATCAAATTTTGTTAAATGTTGGTTGATCATCATATTCAATTTGTAGGTCATGCTTAATTCATTTTTGTATTTAATATTAGTATAGTATGTGTATAAGGACATTTTATTTTGTATATTTAGTCTATTAATATGACTATGCATTGAATCAATATATAAATTAAATGATGCATTTTCGATATAAAATTCAAGTAAAACTTTAACAAGATCCGCGCATGCGCGCGGGTACTCACGCTAGTTATTAAAAATAGATTATCACAAAAAATTCATCTATAGATTAAGCTATTTCCCTTCATACGTACAATCTATGATTATCACAAATTTTTTTAATATTTTAACAACCAAATCTTCCAGCTTGCACACTTATGGATATCTATCTTATATCTAGATATTGAAATTGATAATCATTCCATAATTAAATATTAGAATATAATGTAATAATGAGTAGAGATAAAAATTTATCCATAGAATATAATACAATAATAAGTAGAGATAAAAATTTATACAAACACAAAATTGATAAAAAAATATTAAATAACTTGAGGGTATAAAATTGGAAATTCCATAAGGTGATTGAATTACATAATATATAATTGTTTAAAAAAATATTATTAAAAATATAAATTCATAATGACGAATATGCAATAAAATTGATAAAAAAATATTAAATAACTTGAGGCTATAAAATTGGAAATTCCATAAGGTGATTGAATTACATAATATATAATTGATTAAAAAAACATTATTAAAAATAGGTTGGCTGTAATATAAATTCATAATGACGAATCTGCCCAAAAGTGCTTCAGGTTTAGAAGATACTAGTATGTATTCCCGTACCTTGTACGAGTTTTTCTTATATAAAATAATAATAATAAAATATTTTCAAATGTATTTATTATCCCAGAAAAATAATCATATAAATGCTTAAATATAAATTTTGAATAAATATTTAAAATCAATAAACTATAAAAGTTGTTTATTTGAAACAATAATATTTTATTAGTATTACGAACTAAATTAATATCCAAAACATGATAATTTATTTAAATATGAAAATAGATAAGTAATAAGATAAAAATTTATCAATTTATTATACACATGGGACCGCTCATAATAAACTTAAGTATAGTGATATAAGATTGTGCGTACATTACACTATCTTTATATTAAACTTAATTATCTAAACTAAGTGTATGCATTCTATCTAAAAATAAAATAAATATTCTAATATTTTTATAATATATAGCATAAAAATCTAAATAATCTTCCTATTTATTATATCCAAAAATAAAAGATTTTTTTTAAATTAAGGATGAGATTTTCTATCCATTGATTATAGTGATATAAGATTGTACATAAATTACACTATCTTTATATTAAACTAAAAGTGGTGGTATAGTCCAAAGATTTTCTTTATATTCTAATATTTTTGCCAAAGATTGGTTTTAATAAAGGGGTGGTATAGTCCAATCTAAAAGTGACATGTTTCATTTAATAATTTTTTTTAACCTCTGCTTTAGTATATAGTTATGAATGATAGATATAACTATTTTTATTTCAAAGATAGATATGTGGTCACGTGTACATTTTTTTTTTATCTTTTTTAATTTATCTTTTACAACTATAATAAATATAATTTCCTTTTTTATCTATATTGGTCAAATCTATTGATATTATTTTATCTTTATGTTTATTTGGAAATATTTTTTTATAAATATTATTTTATATTTATGTTTACATTGCATTAACTTTTTTTTATATAATTAACTATTTAAAATTATTATTTTAATAAAGGGGTGATGTGGCGCAATGTGATGGCAGAAATTGCTCCGGCTGTAGTTATTAGTAATAGATATATTGATTGATTGATTAAACGAAAACTAAAAAGATAAGTTGGAAAATATTTAAGTAAGTACTTATTTTTTTTCCAAATTTAATTTAGTTGGAAAAAATTAAGTACTAAACAAAAAATAAAAAAATTACATTAAGAAGAATTAATAGGAAAAAAACTGGTGGGTCACTGCGTTGTGTCATTGGGATTAAACTCTGTTTAAAAGTTGTATCACTTTGTTGTCATTGGGATGTTCTCCTTGGATTGGAAGTTGGAACCGATGATCGTGAATAATAAATGATTATTTGTAATAGGGGAAGACCGAAAGGTTACCAAAAAAAATGACAATAAACACGTACATTCATTTAGATGATCTTCCCAAGTCCGTTAAGTTCATATAGGTAAGGGGTCCCTACGTATAGCCATGCAGATGATCTTCCCCAAGTTCATTTACGTTCAAACACCACTATTTACTACTCATATTCATAAATGACTAACGTGGACCGGAGCGTCACTCAACCAAATTCTTATATAAAATCGGCAATTGCGTCTCTCAATCCTCACCATTGGCGTTTGAGTTTTACGAGCAATTGATCTGGTATCAGATTGGTAATGATTTCTCCATCTCTCGGTTGTTGAGTTTTGTCTTTACTTTTGCTGAGTTGTTGTAATTGACAAGTTGATGTGAAGTTTTTTTTTTTAATTTGATTTGTTTGGATATATTTGTTCATCATACAGTTAAAGTTGAGCAACATAAAATTTGGCAATGGAGATCAACAACAGTCACCCATACTCTCCAAGAGAGCTGATTTTGGCAGACTTTGTACCCGTTTCCCTCTCCCAGTTCACCATTGTTTCTGTGTATCTCTCATCTTCCTTGGCCATTGCCGTCCTTGTTTGGATTCTCTCCGGTACTTGCTCTTTCTCTAGTGTTTTAAGTTTTCAATCTGTAGCATGATTACTTGTGTGGTAAATACGTACAACCCTAAACCCCATCCTCTAAAACGTGATTTCAATACAACAATTTCTGGCACGAATCTGGCTTTAGATACATATATCTTTTTTGTTGAGCAGGGTGGTTGAGCAAGAGATCCAAATTGGATAGATTGTTAATGTGCTGGTGGGCATTTACGGGCCTTACACACATAATCGTTGAGGGTTACGTCGTCTTCACTCCTGAGTTTTACAAGAACAACACAGGCTTTTACATGGCAGATCTCTGTACGTTCATTTTTCCTCTGTTTTTTTAGTGTATAAAATGTTCATCTTGTTGCGCTCTTTTGATTGCACGAATTAATAGTGTATATATGACTTTGTTTTTTGGGTCAGGGAAAGAGTATTGCAAGGGTGATTCTCGGTACGCTAGTAGGGATGCTGGGGTAATGGTTGTTGAGGCCATCGCCACTGTTTTGGAGGGTCCAGCCTCACTCTTAGCCATGTAAGTCTAAAATAAGATGACAAATTAAACAAGATTCATAACAACACAACTTATGGCTTTGTAATTTGTTCACTTGACGACAGATATGCTATATGGACAAACAAGCCTTACAGCTATGTACTCCAATTAGTCACCTCCCTGGGGCAGCTGTATGGAACTGCTTTGTATTTCATAACGGCATTTCTGGATGGTGACAACTTCGCTGCAAACTCATACTACTACTATGCTTACTACATAACCGCCAATGCTTCATGGGTGGTGTTTCCCACTCTCATATCCATCAGATGCTGGAAGAAGATATGCGCCTCCTTTCAACTTGAGAGCAAGAACAACAAGATCAAAACTCGTTGATGCAAGTCAAGTAGCTGAATTTAATGCATTGTTTCCGAACAAGATCGATTCTCTTTCCGTTAAAGTTCATTAGAACTTGTATGCTACTTATCAGATGATTTTGCTTTGGCCGGTTGCTTCGTGGATTTTGCTATTAATAAAAAAGATCGTTTTCGTTGCGTTAAGTAGTTCGAAGCTATTTACATATACAAGGACTCAGGTCTCTTGTTGTGTTTACCATTACGCTGTTAAGCAGGCAGTTAAAAGAAGGTTTCTCCGGTTCCTTGTTTTATATGAACAAATTATTGAGTTAGATCAACCCTGACAGCAAAACTGGAAACAATAAAGTGAGAAGGTCTTAGCATAGACTTTAGGCGAGCAGCACTGCAGAGTTTGGATGAGCTTAGTATATAAGCTAATGGGCTAATTCACCCATTGGCATATGGTTTTGGGTTGGAATCCCCATTGGTATATGGTTTTGAGTTGGAACTTCATTAGCTTTGTATGCTAAGCCATTGATAATATTCTGCTAGCATAATTATAGTGTATCAATTCTCCCCCGTAGAGAATCGACTTGTCCTCAAGTCGGAAATCGGAGGAAACTCATGAAACGGACCGTGGAACTTAATCCGCCAGGGTCCCATTGAACGTGTAGCACAACTTGAGTCAGCATCCGAAACTCAAATTGTTCCGCAATATAGGCCCTAGACTTGATATCTTGACGGACATTTGCCCTGCGACTTTCACCGAACGGTTGACAGACAAACAAATCAGAACATATCAGACCATTCTTCGATACCGAGTTGGATCCGGTCACCCAT
Source organism: Fallopia convolvulus (assembly GCA_964016875.1). Classification (NCBI taxonomy): domain Eukaryota; kingdom Viridiplantae; phylum Streptophyta; class Magnoliopsida; order Caryophyllales; family Polygonaceae; genus Fallopia; species Fallopia convolvulus. The sequence continues at coordinate 27,378,431 of OZ024718.1, forward strand.
TGTTGAATCAGACGCCGGAAAAGCAGTTCCTGCGCCCAAAATTGTTGGAGAACCCGGCGGTAGCAGGCACGACCAGGGGACCGAGTCGGTAACGACCTCAACCGATTCGGTACCCGGGTCAGTAACGAACTTCACTGGTTCGGTACCGAAGGCAGGAGTGGTGTCGGCTGGCTCGGTCGCCGCGGGCTCGGTCGCCGCAGGCGCGGTCGTCGCGGCTTTGTGATTGAGTCCCATTCTAGAAAAAATATGATGTATCCGACGACGACGATCTTCAGATTCCATATCTATCTGACGACAACGAATCTCATATTCCATATATCGATTACGGATCTTCAACTCTATATGTGGGGGAAGGTCCCGGATATGGCTTGGAACTACGAACACGGTGATGGTAGAAGGAGGCGAGATTGGTCCGATGTGGACTCACTCTCAATGAAAGCACCAATTGATACGATAATAAGTATCATATTAGTATCGAATTGAGTAGACAAGAGGGGATTTAGGAAAATAGAAGAAGAGATTGAGATTAGAGGCAGAATTAGAAGAATTGATGAGAAATTGAGAAGACAGAAAGAGACGTGAGAGGGAGGTAGAGAGATCTAGGGTTGGATAAATTAATTCATTTTCATTGATTGATTAATAATAACAACTTATCATATATTTATAATAATCCTGATATGTAGATAATATGAAAAATTCTAATTGCTGAAATAAAATAAAAATATTCTTCCTAAAAAGATAAAATCAAATCTCTTAATTAAAATGAAAGATAATATTCTAATTATCCTAATTAATCTAGCGTATCAGGGACTGCTTGAATTAAAAGACTAATTTCAACTACATTGTAGACTTGTTTTTTGGTTGGTATTGACACATTCGGATTTACGTTGCTATTCAACAATATTCCTTCACAAATTTGACAAAAGAATTGAAAAAAGATGTATTGCCATTCTGGTTTATGTTGGTCTCTAGCCACAAAGCCAAGGAATCAAACAAATAAAAGAATTTTAGGAATTGCAAATCCGTAGATATTCATATCAAATTAGTGCTCGTTTGGTTAAATAAAATACAAGAAGTACAGTTCATAGTCATATAATTAGTCCTGTTCGTCCGTTCTACCCCCTGTTTTTTTAGGGGTAAAAAATATGGGGTGAGAGAGGCTCGAACTCTCGACCTCAGGATCACTCTATTGCTATGAGACCTACGCGCTAGCCAACTGCGCCACCACCCCATTGTTATTAATTGCATGAGATATTGATATATTTCCAATAAGGAAGGGAAGAACCATTTCCTTAAATTCACTGTTCCCATGATTCAATATCCCTGATTTGATTGATGGTCGGACTAATAAATCTCTACACAACTCCATCTCTCGTTGTGATCACTTCCTACATATCCTCTCTAGCCATTTATGCCCCCTCTTTAGGCAAATAGTGAACACAAGGATCCAATTTCACAGGTTTCTATCTATTCCTTTATTTTGTTCTGTGCTCAGCTCGGATCATCATACTTTTTCATTTTGATCTCATCCAATGAGCATTTGCTTCTTTTCAGCTAGTTTTGTGATTGTGGGTGGTTCAATCTTTCTTTCCGATTTATTATTTGTGTAAGTTGTTTTCTTGTTAATTCAGCATCTGGGTTCTATTCTGATTTTATCATAACCGTTTTTTTCCATTTCTGGCAATTGAATATTCTCCCTTTTTGTTTCCTTTCCGATTTATATGACAATAGGTTCTAAGATCCTGTTTGGATGTAGATGAATCTGTTTATATGGGTTTGAAGCTTTATTCTTTGCTTGTTGGGTGATCTGCATGTTGGGGCAATAGGCTGTGAAAATCCATGAGGTCTATTGAAACTTGCATCATGATAGGCACTTTGGGAGAAATTCATTCATCTTTCTTGAATTGAGATTCCTCTTCTGCAATTTAACTTTTGATTTTCTCTGGTAGAGATAGCAATCATGAGATCGAGGTCTGATATGGGCGATGAGTGCAGAATGCGACCATGGGATTCACTGATGCCTGACACTCTAGGCCTGATATTCCAAAAGCTCCCATTTCAGGACATTCTAAGTTTAGTCCCAAGAGTGTGTAAATCATGGGCAAATGTAGTAAGAGGCCCATATTGCTGGCATGAGATCAATATTGAGGAATGGAGCAGCTACTGTCAGCCTGAAACCCTCGATCGGATGCTTCAAATGCTCATCTCTAGAAGTTGTGGCTCGCTCCGAAGACTCCATGTCTATGGCCTCTCAACCAACAACACTCTATCTATAATTGCTGACAAGTAAGAGCATCTTGAAACCCTCTTATTTGGAGTATCCTAACTAGATGGGTATCCTCGAAAGATACTTTCGCTGCATTTTTATTGGTTTTTTTCAGTTTGCCACAATATCACCATTACAGATGCTCTAAGGACTAAATAGTTTCTCCTATATTGCCAGTTTGCCACTGAGTGGGATTGTTACTAATCTTTTTTTTTAAACAACATTGTTAGTGCCAAAACTCTGCAAGATTTGAGGTTACATAGGAGCGACATAAGCAATTCAATAGTTGAAGAGGTATGTTGGAAACTCTCCAATGTGACCCTCTTGGATTTGAGCTACTGCACCAAGATTGGAGCATCGGCTCTTGAGGCTCTAGGCAAACACTGCAAGTTTCTCAGCACGTTGCTTAGAAACATGCACCCATGGGACGTAATGGACCAGCGCTCTCAAGATGATGAGGCCTTGGCCATTGCAAGCACAATGCCTAATCTCAGGCACCTTGAGTTGGCTTACCTGAGGATAAGCACAGAAGGAGTGGTCCAGCTTATTGCCAGCTTGGGTGGGCTAGAGTTGTTGGATGTAAGAGGGTGTTGGAATGTGAAATTGGACAATGATTTGCTTCACAAGCTGCCTAAGTTAAGGTTGGTGGGCCCGTTGGTCCCGGAGTCTTTGGACAAGACAGATGGGATCTCGGGTGTATTTTCATGGTACTTTGGACGTGGTACTAGTAGTTATAATGAGTACGTTGGAAGTGTAGATGACATTTTATATGAAGACGATGATGATGAAGGTGATGGTGATGATGTCTGGAGAATTGAACAATACGGTGATGATTTGGACCTGTTGTTCTATGACTAGTTATGGTGAGTTTGATTGGCCCTAAACTCCTGAAGTGGTTGAATTTGGTTTTCAGCTGTTTTGCTTTGCTTTCTAGATATTGTGGAAGTCCATTGCTTTGAAGATATTCCTTGGTGATTGTCCTTGGCTTCAGAAGTGCCAATCCAGGAACTTTTCGTCGGCTTTTGATCTATGTATTGTACTTCTTTTACTTTAAATTTTATTTTCCTCTGTTGGCTTAGTAGTCTCCTTCTGGGTTGTCTTCCATAAAGATAAAGACTTGCTTTTTGTGAAAGGATCTTGCTCAACAAACTTATTTTCGTAAATTCCATGTATTTGGTTTCCAACAATATATAATATTGTGCAGAGTGTTTTGAAAGATTAGGTTGGTGCAGGGAAGGTCAGACACTAGTACTAATGTACTAACTGGATTTGATTAAGCAGAGTAGAATGGAAAAAGAGTACTATTAAACCAAATAATCAATTCATCCATGTTTGGATCAACACATAATATATTATGTTGCATTAAATTATGAATTTAATGCAACTTAATTGAATTATACTGGCAATCCAAACGGACAATTTATCCTCGAAGTTAACAATCAAAACATGTATCTGCAAATCATATAAAGCGTTTTCCACAGGGCAGTGGTTCAGGCACAGAGAATTCCACTGCAAAATCTAGACTAAAGTACAATGGTAAATATACAAATAAGTAGAAGATTGCCAGTAATAGAGCACTATTTCGGATCAACTTGTAAACATACATCCCCTAACAAAAAAACATCTCTCTCATAAGGGTTGGGGTCGATCTTGAGAAGACTCCAGTGTGCACAGGAGCAGCTTCACACTCACATTAAGTGACCACGGAATTTTGTCCAAGAGAAATGGACCTCTATACTTTTTCATTTATCTTTCCTTTCTGCCTAGCTGAAACCTCAATCTGTTGAGGATCTTTTTCACTTAACCCTTTTCGTTTTGAATCATCTAATTCATGTGCACCTGATCCTTGGCTGGTGTCTTTCTCAGGTCCAAATAGCTTCCCATTCTTTACAATTGCCAGGATGAGCTCAAGCTGTTTCTGTTGTTGATCCTGAGGAAAAAATAAAGAAAAGCATAGATGAAATATACAATGTTGCCTTGGACAAAGATTACTTGAGCAGTATCCAAGATATCATATAATCATATAATGTCTTAAAACATAAAAAAAAACACAGTTATAATTTACTCATTAGGATAATGTCAAGAGAAGATTAAAAAAAAAAAAGGTCAAAAAGCTTTGCAACATTGCTAAATTTATTGGAAACAGAAACAGCTCATCTAAACTATCACCCTGTCAGATGGTACAGTTTGGTGAGAGACTATTTCCATTATCAGTGCTGGTAATTGATAAGGTGATATAATATTATAATGCGTTAAGAAGGAAATGTAAATTTTGTGTCGCCACACAAACTGTTATAAACTTTGATGTTCATGCTGAGGAAAAGAAAAACAGTTTTATGGAGGCTGTAAGGGTTACCAAATTAATGCCGTCATTGCCATCCTCAGAATAATTCAAGACATAAAACAGAAAATTTTCTTTACAACTAGACCTTCCATGACCTAAAGGCAAAAGGTGCCATGTCATATATTGAGAAATGAAATACATTTATTTTGGTTTACCTGCATTGCCAGTAAAACTTTTTGGACCTCTCCAAGCTCCTTTTCCAATCGGTCTTCTTGAGCTGCTAGTGTACGAGTGATTTCAGAATTCTTCTGAGCCAAAGCTGCAGTCTTCAAGAACAAGCATCAAGTTGAGATACAAAGGAAAGACAGCCAATTTCAAACGTACAAGAACCAGGGTGTACATCTAAAGAAGCTAGAATTGGTATGCGCAGGACAATTGACAAGAAGCATATGTGTTCAGAAATCCATTGAGGAACTTAAAGATCATGATTTTTGAAAGAACAAACCCTTGAGAATGAATGACATGAATCAAGGATGAGTAATCAATTACAAGCGCAACTTTACAGCAACTGTGATGGAAACAAGGCCAGCCAGGTGTATATTAGCCTGGAAGGAACAAGATTTGATGAACCAAAGCATGCAACTCTTGACTAAGTTAATCGAAGATGTGCAAATAACAACAAAGAAAAACACTTTTAATTTTAAGAGCACGTCTGCCCAGTTCCATCTAGCAACAAAGCAATCCCATTATCTGGCAAAACATAATTTTAGAAGTGAAACTTCCATCGGTCAAGGTTTAGTCTACAAACTCACATTAAACCAATATTAGAGTTTTCTAAACTAATTCTCCTAGATTAGATAGAATTTTATGAATGCACCCAATTCCTGTCACTACCTCAGCAATGGGATCTTTCAAGGTCCTCCTTGTAACTCGGAAACGAATCCCTAACTTCTCAAGCTGCCTTGACAACACCTGGATTATTGTCGTTGCACTTCGGAGACTATCCTCCAACTTTTCAATCCTCTCAATCACATTCACATTGTCTGGTGCTACTGCGGAGCTGTTTACAGGAACTCCACAAATCCTCTTCCATTGCCGCCTCCTAATAGCTGCCCCCAACACCAACGCCCCTGCCAACAGCCACACCAAAACCCTATTTCCCAATGCCACCAATCCCAAATTCTTCTGCTTCAAAAATGCAAAATTAACCAGACACCCAATCGAAACTACGAAGGAAGAAACCAGAAACGTCAGTTCTGATAGGGAAAGCAGATAATCAAGATTAAATTTAGCCGGCTCTCGGTTTTCCTCTATGACACCACTCGACTCGGAAACCTTAATCCGCCAGCGGTGACTCCCCAATGAATCGATACTTTCTGAATCCCTACACCGCTGGCAAAATAAGATTAGCAAATGCGAAGAATTTGGCCGAAGATTCAACTTTGAAATGCAGGAGAATTTGGGAAAATTAACTATACGAATGTTGTGAGAGCTGGATGTGAAGAGATTGAAACGAGATGTTGGATTAGATATCAGATTTCGGGAGAGAATTGACATAACTGGCGCGCTATCGGACTTGGTGAAAACAAGTTAGGGTTTGAGATTTGATGATCGATTTGGGACCAAAGGGAGACATTTGCTTATTGGTGCTTCCGCATATTCCGGTGGATAATGGGGGGTCGAAAGCCTTCGGTATTGGGCCGGGATTCCATTCAGTCTAGCCCAATTGTTCCTACCGTTAGCGACCAAGTGGCGTTTCATGCCTAGCAAGTGATTTTAGGGGGAGTTTAGTTATCGGGTTTGGGGAATAAGGTACAAGGTTATGGAATCAAAACCCGATACTTAACATGTGTTTAACCAATTTTTATGTTTGAAACCGATACCTCATATTATTAAGGTACGGTTGTGACTTGTGAGATGTGTAGGATTCAAAAAAGGTTTGGAAATCAGCTCATTCATTCAGGTGCTGAAGCATTACAATATATAGTAATCCATATCTAGAGATCTTGTGCCAAGTGTATGGCCTACATAAGAGAGTAAGAACATTCTAGGGATTAGGTTTAGCATGGAATGTGCATCACTCGGCAAGCCTATCTTGTGCAGGCCCATTGGGCTCTATATCCCCTTACGATCCGAACGCCCCGAGGCTGAGTTTAGATCGAAGAAGACAAAAGCGTGTCGAGGACAAAAATTTAGTTAGAAGGTCAGCCACTTGATCTTTGGAGCTGATGAAGGCTACTTGGAGGGTCTTCGCTTGCACCTTTTCACCCACAAAGTGATAGTCAAGAGACAAGTGTTTGATTTTGCGATGTAGAACCTGGTTGGAGGGAATGTAGGTGGCTCCAAGATTGTCACATCAAAGGGTCGGATGCTTGAAAAGGAACATGCCAATCTCAGCGAGTAAACCTTGAATCCAAAGAGTCTCAAAGGTTGCTTTAGCGAGTGGACGGTACTCAACTTCGGTTGTGGATCTGGCAACGGTATCTTGTTTTTTTTTATGACCAGGAAGTTAGATTTCTGCCCAGAAAAATGCAATAAGCACCCGTGGAGCACCGATAGGAGCGGTCCCCTGCATTTTCGGCATCGGAGAAGGTGGACAAGAGGGAATTAGAGTTGGCAACAATATAGAACTTGAAGTCAGTCGTGGCATTGAGGTACCTTAGAATGCATTTGACAAATTGCCAATGAAGGAGAAGAGGCTTGTGCATATATTGTCACACTTTGTTGACGACAAAGGATATATCGGGTCGAGTGAAGGCAAGGTATTGATGGCTACCAACGACACTCCTATAAAGCGTGATGTCTTGAAAGGGTGTGATAGAGGAGTTATCGTCAATCGTAGTGGACAGAGGGGTGATAACCGGTTTTGAGTTGGCCATGCCCGTTTGATGAAGCATGTCTTTGATGTATTGGGATTGGGATAACAAGAAGCCTTCTTTGTTCCGTTCCACCTTGATTCCAAGAAAGAAGTGAACGTCACCGAGGTCCTTTATCGGGAATTTCTGTTACAAGGAGGAAATAAAACACCTGGAAAATACCAAATCAGAAGCAATGACCAATAAGTCATCCACATATATTAGTACAAAAACTAGATTCGATCCTTGGCGAAAGGTGAAGAGAGAGGAGTCGGATTTGGAGGGAGTGAAACCCATGATTTGTTGTAATATCTGCTCTTTTTAATAAAGAGATATTACTTTAATTCTTAGAGTTAATAATAAGTGAAGAGTTACACGAATTTTAATTCCGTTATAAATGAATAGAACTTGCAAAAAAATAAAATTTATTCTTATGAATGAATTTTTTTTTGGCAAGTTAAATTGTATTTAGCGGAAAATTTTAAAGTTTGAAGAAGTGTAAGAATATAAATTTTTGTTTGCTTTGAGTTTGGTTATTGCTAAAGCAAATAAAAGAGGAAAATTTTAGTATAAAGATAAATGACATGAGGGTTGTTGGATTCGAACCCGGGCCCTCTCGTCCTCCTCGTATAAGTGCAAACTATCAACTCTACTATGTAACATTTTAGTATTGGGTGGCATGAATTTTAATCTATCCTTTGCCTCCCTTTGTGTTCCGTGCAAGAGCAAGGCATCTCTTGCTTTGTTTTGCCCATTCCGGTGCCGCCATCGTCCTCGTCATGTTCTGCGTGGCCTCTTCCGTGCAATCCGAGCTGCCCCTCTGCACCTCCTTATTTTTCCTCATCTTGATCGAAATCTGGAGGTGGTGGAAGAGCCACGAACTCGTTCGTTTTTTTCCCGATCTAATTACACTCGAAACTTCAAAAGACCATTTCTCCTTCGTTACTCAACCATTTTTGATGATTCAAGTTGCTAATTGTTGAGGATGGAGTTATCTACAATAACCCTCAATCTATTGTGGATAAATGATTCAAGAATCGAGCCAAAATCAACCCAAACAGATCGGGTACTGAAAATTTCCAGATTTTGGAGTTGGCAAGTAGCGATGTTCGCGAGCCTTTTGCGCCGTTGTTCTACAATTAATCTCGGTTCCTTTGACAACAGTTGGAAGTTGGTAATGGGTTCTTTCAACTGTTGCCAATAGTCACTCCATCCCACGCTTTGTTTCGTCTCCAATAGCCGGAGAATATAGCTTGACGAACACTGTTTTTCAGCTTAGAAATCTGGTTGTCAAGGGGCTGTTTAACGGGTCTCGTACTCCGCCTTCCGGGTACCTCTCAGGCCGACAGTAAGTAGATGGGGATGTATAATTTCATCTGTCGCAGGTACCGTCTACATCCCGCTCCTGGTGTCGCGGCTAGAAGCCGGTGAATAAGCGTCCCTGAGCAGCTTTGCTGCTGGTTTATTTTGCCCAGAAAATTCAGATTCGACGAGTGCTTTTCGTCTCCTCCGTTCTCCTTATTCCTTCAACAACTTAAACATCTTTTGCCAACATTAGGAAGAGGGTAATTAGTACTTCCAACTTTCGCTTGAATCGCCCAAAACGGATGTCAGACGAAGTCGCTAGACATCGGCGAAGTTAGCTTGTCGCTCACTGTTTTCCGAGCTTTTATGTGGATTAAAGTGAAAAGAAAAGGGGAAAGAAAGAAGGAAAAGTGTGTGGACCCGTGTTTTCCTCGGTATGCGTGTCATGGATTCCGATGGACCCTTTTGATTCACATGTCTCGTTATGTGTGTCACCTCGATTTGCGTGCAAGCAAATCCCGAAGGCGTATCATTAGGTAATTTCCGCCTTTCGAGCTTGACTTATATTTTAGAATGATTTTAGGATAAGATCATTCAAAGGATTTTCTTATTAAATCTCGTAAAGTATGGTTTATCGAGTTGGTTAAGTTATAACGTCGGATTAAATCAAGCAAGTTTTGACAAATTATTACAAGGGCGTAATAATTTGTAGTGTTTAATCTTGAAATGGAAATAAATTGATTATAATTTATTTCTCTGTTCTTTTCCGATACAACCCGAGCTCGAGTCTTGGATGCACGTGGTTCGAGATAGAACTAATCACTTTAAGTGGAGATATCTCATATAAGGCAAGTGGACGATTCTCTCTTGCGTTATTGTTATTAATGAGGAATTGAATTCCATTTGATCTTCATGTTGGGAATAATTTGTGTGTTGAATAAAGTTTGATAGGTTGTTATTTTGTTAGAAATAACGACCATGTCGTTATTTCAGTTTTTGCGCTAGAACTGAGCTTAGGACCGTTGTGTGATCTTGTGTGTTTAGGTGTCTCATGTTGAGACATTGTTGTGAAGTAAGATAGTTAGAGATGGGAGGTTAGACTCCAAAACATCTCTTTAGTGGTCCTATGTTGAAACACTGTTGTAAAATAGGTAGTTCAGGGGTAGGAGCCGAGTCTCCAATGACCTCTTTATAACAAAGTCTGTATTGGGGGCGTAGCTTGCTAGCGTATCCCAATATTGGAGTCATGACTCATGTATCGCTCCATGTTGGAGGAGGACAACGGCGCACTCTAGCTAAGTGCAAAAGAAACTGATGTGAGTCAAGCGGTCACGGATGAAATAGGCCCTCTCACCCTAACGACATCAGTTACAAGAAATTTGATCGACAACAGTTTGGGTCGATTAAAAGTTATTAAAATGAATGTGTAATGTTAAAATCATAAAATGAAGAGAGTGTGATAGGCACGTTAATGTAAATGAATGGTTAGTTCTTTTGATAACCATTCTTGCTCCTGATTAAGAATGATTCTTAATCAAACTTTGATTAAGTTAAGCTGATTAGTCGTTGAAGACGTTTGTGAATGTTGTGTGGTTAGTATAAGTTTCCATTAATCGTTTATGTTTCTTAAAGGAACCACAAGTTGTGGTGTTCTCTCTCTTGAATATGCAAGTCTCCTTCTTATTCTCTATAAGACTGTTAACTGTTAGATCATAATCCGAGTCTAATCAGATTTTGATGCCAATATGTTTAGTCACAACCATAAGAACCAAGTTAGTTTCTCCACTTGTTTAGTCTTTCATTAGACTAACCCGTCCATCTTCTTTTCCTTCATATGGTCGGTTGATGATTAGCATCCCCGACCAAAGTGAATACGTCATTCTGCATTCATATAAGATTAGTAGCATATGAATAGCATAGTGACATGATATATAGTGAGTTTTCAAAAGTAATATTTATTTTCTAATTAAGTTTATTATATTTTATAAAGTTTTTAATTAAAAGTTAATTAATAAATATTTCAGGGTAAGTTTAAAGTAAAGAGGATTTGAGGGTGAAAACGTAATTTTATAAAAGCTTTTGCCGACTTCCTCTTATAACCGGATTTGATGTATATATATTGGTGCTATCTTCATTTTCAACCTAAGATACGTAGTTAAAGAAAAAAAAAGAGATGGAGATCGGAGAAGTTCGAAAGAGAAAAGAAAGAAAAAGAAGAAATTTTTTTTGTTGTTTTGCTGGATCTGGATCAAGATCTCTTATATCGGGTTTTAATCTCGAAGTACAAGCGTAGTTTGGTAAGTTTTTAATTAGTTAATTGTTTATCTGGATTTCATTGATTTTTCCAGATCTAGATCTACAATTGCTTTTGATTGAGAAATCAGTCGATCTATAGTTTTCAGAGGGTGTTTTCAATATTGGATTTATATTCGGTAAAAGATTTCAGAGTAATTTTAGGGCTTTGCTTTGTAATGATATTAGGGAGCCGTTTGATCAAGTTTTACAGAATGGTTTGAACTAGAAAAATGTTCTTCCATATATATAGTTTATTATTGTCAAGTTTTAAAGGATTCAGAATTGTTCACAAGAAGTTATAATGCATTATGGCATTTCATTGCATTTGGGGTTAAAGTTTGTAAGATTAAATAGGTTGTTTTTGCATTGGATTATATATAGGAGCACAAGTCATAGATCGTGGTCAAAGAGAAAGAGAAGAGATATAGTATCTGTCTTGAACAGGTGAGTATATACCGGAGATTCAACCCTATGTGCTATATGTGAAATATGAATATATGATATATGTGCTATATGGATATATGTGCTATATGGATATATGTGCTATATGAGCTATATGGATATATGTTCTATATGAGCTATATGGATATATGTGTTATATGAGTTATATGGATATATGTGATAACTCTGAAATTTTTCAGAGTTGTTTGCACAGAAAGTATGTTAACAGATGGCATATGATATATGGTTACATGATGCACTTGATTGCATAGCATATTGCAATGAGATTAAAAGGACTTGTGACTGTCTTGCCCTGAACTGTAATTCAGGAAATCTTCGGATTTCTTTTAGAGGTCACATTCATACAGGTCAGCCGGCTGAAGCTCAATGCAACCTTCTCCTCCTCATTTTGCATCATAGACATATGGCTTGTAATAGAAGTTAGAGTAATAGATGTATTAGCATAAGAAGTAACTACCTATATGTGTATGTATGCAACCTTTTATGGTTGTTACTTTCTGCTTTGTGCTTATGTGGATAGTTGCTATATGTGAATTATCTGTTGATATAAGAAATAAGTTATTACTAAGCATACGTCATAGGGTATAAGGGTGTCACATGATGTCCACCGTTGGTATACGACACATCAGGCTCTTCTTGGAAGTGGATTCAAGAGGTGGATCCAGAGATTTGAAGCTTTAGAAGTTGAAGAAAGGTTTCCAATGGCTATACTTGAGTGAAGTTCTTGGTTAAGTTGTTGCAAAGCAAAGTGGGAAAGAAGTTAAGAACTTACGGAAAACTTTTTAAAGACTTTGTTCAAATAGAAGGTTGCTATATTTATTTATTTTATTGTTTTAAAGTTAAGGTTTGTATAAGACCTTTTACTTGTTTTTCCGCTGTAATAGTTTATTGAAATTTTATTAGGTTTTAAATGAATTCATTTATCCAATTCTAGTACTTTTTGTCAGTTTAAAGCCTTGGGTAACTTCGGTTTAGTACTAATCGGGGTTACTGGCGGTAATACCTCCAGGGTAAGTAAGGGGGTGTTACATTTGGAGAGCATCGCTTAGCTTGGAAAACCAAGCGCGCAGAGCTTGTTTAAGGCCATAAAGGGATTTATTCCTCTTACAAACATGATTGGGAAGTTGTTGATTGATGAAGCCAGGAGGTTGTCGGATAAAGACGTCTTCCGTGAGGTCCTCGTGTAAGAACACGTTTTGTACGTCGAGTTGCTTGACGGACCACCGATTTATGGAGGCTAGGGAGAGGAAAAGGCGAATGGTAGTGGACTTGGCGACGGTGCTAAAGGTTTCTTGGAAGTCAATGCCCTCGAGTTGATGAAACCCCTTGGCAATAAGCCAACAAAACGGGCTTTGCGTCGTTCAATGGTATCATTAGAATGATGTTTTGTCTTGAAGACCCATTTGACACCAAGAATGTTGGAGGGTTTGGTTGGGGGAAATAGAGTCCAAGTATTAGTATGGAGGAGTGCATTGAACTCATCCATCGTGGCTTGTTGCCACTCGGCATATTTAGAGGCTTCACTGAAATATTTTGGTTCGTTTGGAATAACATGAGAGTGGGCACAACGGGGCTTTGGGGTGGGCCAAGGAATTGTTCCATCTTGGCGATGAAGGGGACGGGTCATTTGATTTTTTGCTCGTGTAGTCATGGAATGGTGGGGAGGGAGGGGTTGCAGGGTGTCTTCAGAAGTAGGAGGTGGTGTGGGAGGGGAGATCTAAGTAGTAGGGGGCATGGGTATGCTGATGGGAAAGGTAATAGGAGAGGTTGGAATGGGATAATTTGGACGTTGTAATGGACTAGGGCCCAAGATAGAGGGTGAAGAAGGAATTGGAGGTAAATGGGATTGGGAATTTGGATTTTGTGGTGGAATAGGGCCCAACAGTGAAAGAGTAGTATTAGGAGAAGGAAAGAGGTCCGACATGAGGGGAAGGGAGGTAGTGGGCGGCTGGGATTGGGCTGAAGGGTTTGGAGTTTCAAAGGGGAAGGTTTGCTCATGGAAGATGACATCTCGGGAAATATAGGTTCGGTGCTTGACCCAATCATAGCGTATATAACCTTTGTGGTTTGAGCTATACCTAAGGAAAAGTGTCGGAGTAGATCGAAAGGCTAGTTAGTGGGTATTGTAAGGGCGGAGATTTTGGAAACAAAGGCACCCCAATGCCTTTAAAAAAGTGTAATCGGGTGAGGAGTTGAAAAGGAGGTCAAAGGGACATTTGTGGTTGAGAATTGGAGGTCAAAAGAACCAATCATAGCTTGCTATCGTTTCAGGGAACGGTCCGCGACTGCAGTGCTCCTAGCCGCGATCGCGGCCTTCGTTACACGAAGGAATCCGCGATTTTGGTAACTGCTTCTCGTAGTCAGCTTACATCCCTTCGGACTTTTCATTATTGCTTATCGGTTCAGGACTACGGCAGTTATCAGCGAGTTCGATAACGCTAGTGAGCCCTCGATTGGTCCTTTCGATCGCCAATTCGCTAACGGGGCGCTTCCCTTGAACTTTATCCAAGGTATGCTTCACTCTAGCGATTTCTTTTGAGGCTTGGTCGAGGCGAGACTCCATTCGATTATGCTTGCTTTGAATCTACTTGTTCTCTCTCATAATGGAAGCTAGAGTGTGTGTAAGTACAACTTCGTGTTCATTCCTAGCGGTGGTCGATGCCCTATTATGCTGTTTGACCCCGACGTCCTAGATAGGTGCCACCACAAACAGGTTCGTTCCCGACATGGCTCGATTGGCATTGCTCAAATCTAGGGATGGTTAGGCTAGTAGAATAAGAATTCTTCTCTCGGGTAAAGATCAACATGAGTTTCGAGGTGCACAGTTGCGCTCAACTGCAACCTTAGTTCTTTGGGCCACGGTCGCAGATTTCTAGGTCGTGATCGCATGACTGCGGTTGTTCGTCCTAGTTTGTGAGATTGCCTACGACCTTGTTTGCTTTCGGGTTCAGCGACACACATCGTTGATTCCTAGAGATGATTGAATCCATCAAATTGTGTAGAGCTACGAACATCGATTATGTCGCTTGATCCGGACCTCACTGGCTCACGCGAAGAGCGACCACGCTTTGCGGGTGAGGTCGAGTCATGACTTTGATCATCTTTAAGCAAGGCGCCTTGCTCGATACATGTGCCTTCTCAATCATTTACATTAACTAGAGCATCACAACCTTCCAAACCATGAAGTGCATTTGTGGGGGTTACAACATGTTATACAATATTAATTTTACTTCTGGAAAATTGGGTTTGTGGGAGGCTCTTTTTCTTCTCTATCTCTCGCTCTTTTTACTCCGTTGAGAGTGGAATCCGCCGAAGTTCAACCACAACCAGAATTGGTTGTTGCCGCCTCCCCCCAGAGCTTCCATATCATCGGATTTTAGGAGGGTTTGTCGAATTAAATCCTCAAATTTGGTTTTATACTTTTATTCGCTATTTGCTTAATAAAAACACAGTGTTTTTGCGGCATATTTCGATTCTTGGATAAAAAAAATCATACAAGCTTACTTTGTCTTTAAAATGTTTTTTTATTAAAAACTAAAAAGTATTTTTTTTTGCCACAGATAAAAAAACGCAGCGTTTTTCCAACACTTTACAAATAAATATATTTTTTTATTAAAAAGTATTTTTTCTGAAAATATATAAAAATTACTCCCTCTGTCCCAAAACATTTTCCCATAAAGCAATTTTGTATGATTATTAAAAACTGAAAAAGTACAATCTGTGTAATAAAGGATGAAAGAGAAAGAGTTTCTCAAAAGTGGCAATCCACATGAGGACTTTTCAACCAATAGAAACACAAAGATATTTTAAGGGGACCAATCACAAAGCAGCATTCAATGCACATGGATCATCCCACATAGCCAATTTATGGCTTTATAAATGCACCTACCAACACACAAATGCTTACAGCCAAAGTAGAGAACATTCTCTATCTTTACAAAAAAGGAAAGAAATTACAGAACTGTTTTCAGGGGAATAAAATCTTCCTCCATTTTTTTTGCATCATTGCTTTAACCTCATGGCTTCAGTGTTTGACCTAAATGAAGATCTATCTCTAGAGTTTGTAGTCCCACCAGTACAATCTGAGTACAGTTTTGATCTGAACGAGCCAGCAGGGGTAATGGAGGAAGAAGAGGGACTACACACACCAGAGGCGCCACAACACCAACCAACACCACGTTCACCTCATCGGCCATCAAAGGCAAAGTTTAGTAGCGAAAAAAGGTTCCAAATTCTGATGAGACTGCATCAAATTCCAACAAAATGGGACATCTCATTAGTGGAGCAATGCAGGGAGTAGCAATAGAATTTAATGTCACAACAAGGACAACATCAAGAATATGGAACATGGCCAAACAACAAGCACAAGCAATGCAAAAGTCTAATGTCAACACAAAATATCACAACGGAGGCAGAAAGAGAATTGAGGTAGATATTTCTAAAATCACATAAGTTAACATGGGAGACAGAATTTGCATAAGGGACTTGGCAGCCAAGCTAGAAATATCAAAGAGCAGCACACACATATTACTCAAAAGGGGACTCATACGACCACATACAAATGCTCTCAAACCAGGACTCAAGGATGCAAACAAGCTTACGAGGTTAGAATGGATTATAAGCCTTCTAAATGGAGCCACGCCAGAAACAAAGACAAACTATTATCCCATGTTTGACTTCGTCCACATAGATGAGAAATGGTTCAATTTAAGGAAAAAAAACTCATCGTGTATATCTTGCACAAAATGAGAGAGGAAAATACAGAGCACTTAGTTCAAGCAAGTTCATTCCCAAGGTAATGTTCACAGCTGGAGTTGCTAGACCTAGGTTTGATGAAAGGGGACAATGCACATTTGATGGCAAGATTGATATTTTTTCCATTTACATATAAGAAGGCAGCAAAGAGAAACTCAAAAAACAAGGTCAAGGGGACAATGAGGACTAAGTTGGTTGAATCTATCAACCAAAAGGTCACAAGGACCATGTTGATAGATCAAATCGTACCAACAATCAAGGCAAAATGGCTAAAAGGTGGTGCAACTCACAAGGTCATATTCATACAACAAGACAATGCAAATGCACACATAAGTCAACAAGATGCAGAATAGAAAAAGGTATACAAGCAAGATGGATTCACTTTCATTTTAGCTCAACAACCTTCAAACAGTCCTGATTTAAATATATTAGACTTAAGTTTTTTAGGAGCATTCAATTATTGATGTATAAAAAATGCCTAAGGATATTGATGCAATGTTAGAGGCTGTTCATGGGGCTTTCAATGAGCTAGACCCCAAGACTCTAAGTAATGTTTGGATGTCACTTCAATATGTAATGAATGAAGTTCTAAAAGTCAAAGGTGGGAATGATTAAGAAATACCACATGTCCACAAGAAGAGACTAGAAGCTCAGGGAAATTTGCCAACAGAAGTTCAAGCACCAATGTGGGTTATCCAAGAAGCATGGGATGTCATTCATGCAAACAAAAATGGAGTGCAAAAAGAACAAGTATTTGAAGACAACACTCAAGCAAGTCAAGGTCATCATCATGAAAGCAATGAAGAGCATCAAAGTCAAGAGGGTCCATTTGAAGAAAATGACACCATGTAGGGAAATTATGGGCTTGGTTTTGGTAATGTTTTGTGTAAGTAAATGAACAATGTGTAATTAGAGTCCATGAAGGGAAATGTAAATATTTTGGGACCATGTTGATGAACAAGAAAATCAAGTTTAAATCTCAAAAGTCCCCATACATCATTGACACATGTTCACTCACAAAACTCAAGACAACTAGTGGCATGCCAAAGCCATGACCTTGGCTGGCTTCCACTCAAATGTCAATGGTAGTGAGCCATCAAAGAATAAGCATCTCAGTTTTATAAGGCATCATCATTGATTAAAAGAAAAAAAATGAAAAAACAACCTCAGAAGTCCCCAAACATCATTGACACAAGTTCAGTCATAAAACCCATGACACCTAGTGGCATGCCAAAGCCATGAACATGGATGGCTTCCACTACAATCTCAATGGTAGTGAGCCATCAAAGAACAAGCATCTCATTTTTAAGGTATCATCATTGATTGAAGGAAAAAAAATTGGGAACAAACACGCACAAACACAGAACATGCTTACACACAAACCATCTCAGTTTTAGAAACAAACAAACACAAATACACAACATGCTTACACATAAACAATCTCAGTTTTAGGAACAAACAAACACAAACACCCAACATGCTTACACACATGCAACAAGTAATTTGGGACATAGGGAGTAGAATTCACATAAAGAAGGGGATAAAGCAAACAACAAGCAAGGAAACTACAACAATAACAACAAAATTCAAATGAAACTAGATAGCTCGGGGGACTTAGCTAATTATCCTCCTTGGAATCAGGGGCAAATTCACCATCAAGCTCAGTGAAACCATAACTCTCTTCATTATCAGGGGCCTCTTCACATAAAAGGGACTCATTTGGGCCGTCGACCTTACCATCTGTCTCCACCTCAACTTTTTTGGGAATATAGGAGTGGACTCCTTTGCAATCAGGCCCCCACTCACAGTTGAGTTCATCAGAGCATGCAGGAGCTGATGAATCGGATGACCGGGGAGTTTCATCGCCACCAAAGAACGAATCAAGACTCATCTCAGCTTAGGGGAATATCAAACTGCAAGACACCATAAATCAAAAAACGATAAAGAGTGAGGACAACATGTGTAGAAGACATGTCAAAACTAAGATTCACTATGGATCGAACACTCACCAAGAAAAAACTCACCAGAGGGGGTAGAAGATGGATCGATCCAAACAGCCAACAAGCATGCACAAAACAGAGGGTATTAATGAAGGACCAATCGAATAGAAAACATGCAAAAGTTAGAAATCGATCCAATCAATCATTCAAAGAACAAATGAAATGCAAATGTGAGAAATTGATCAAAGCAACATGCAAAAAAACCTACCTAACTAACCAGAAGATGTTGATGAAGGCTCGATCAAATCAATCGACAAGCATGCACCAACCGGAGAAGATAGAAGATAGATCGATCTAGTAAGAAAACTTGCACAAGTGAGATAGAGAGCTATAGAAGACGAATCGATATAAGCAACAACTACAATAAAACTCACTAGAGGAGGTTGAAGATGGCTCGATCGAACCAACAAGCCAACATGCACGAACCAGAGGATACAGATGAAAAAGAGCAAATGGTGAGAAAGGGATCTACACAAGATGAATGGATCGAAGAACCAAGCAAGAACACACTCACCACAGTCGGATAAGATGAATGGATCGAAGAACCAACCAAGCATGCACCAAGATGAATCAATCCAACCAACCACCAACCAACAATAGGGGAGGCCGAACCAATTCAAGAACTCGAGAGAGTTTTGTGTGAGATTGAGAGAGGAGAAGATGAGATCCAAAGAGAGGCGCACCAAATAAAGAGAGCTAGGGTTTGTGAGAGAGTGAGAGAGGAATGAAGAAGAAGCAGCGATCACAAATAAAGAGAGCTAGGGTTTGCGAGCTTTTCTCCGAGGGGTATATATTGGAGCTTCATGGATCATGCCCAAAAATGGAGCTCTTATTTGATCCAACAATAGAGGTCCAAAAATAAGCTAGAAAAATCTAAACCAAAAACCCATCAAAATGGATCTCATTTTGTTCATAAAATAAAAATAAAAATATTAGTAATGAAAATCATTTGTAAATTTGTGTTTTTTTTGTATAAATTGTTTAAGTTTAGTGATTTTATTGAGTTAAGGAGATGAGAGAGATTATTGGGCAAGAAAGAGTTGGTAATTATAGGTAAAGTAGGTGATTGGGTAGGGATAAGAGTGTAAAAGTGTATAGATAAAAATGGAAAGGTTTGAAAAGTGGACTAACTTATTGGGACGCTTGAAATGGAAAGGCGGACAAACAAAATGGGACAGAGGGGGTAGTTAGTTTTTACTTTTTACGTATTTAAATGTAAAAAATACTTTTTAATAAAAATATATTTATTCATTAAGTATAGTACAACTTTACAAGTCTTTAAAATGGTTATCGCCCTATATCAAATGTGTATTTACATTGTGATAAATTTGTGAATATTTTATAAACCTTGTAGTCTTTAACATACGATTTGAGATGAATTGGGTGATCGACAGACTTACATCTAAGTCACGCATCCTCAAACGTTACATTCGTATATAATTAGATCCTTAAAATCTCATTCATGAAAATACAATAGGGTAGTCCTTCGATTGTCACTATAGTTCTTTATCTAATTTATCATAAAAATGACTACTTATCGTTCAGTAGAGTTTTTTATTTTTAGGATTGATAAGATAAATTTCATTTGATCAGCACACTTCAATATATACTTTCTAGCTGAGTTGGTACAATTTAGAAGAGACGTTGAGCCTTAAGAGAGTACAGACCAAATGAGTCAGCCCAATTACCCAAGCTCATTCTCCGGCCTTGTCTTCCTAAGGAAAACAGAATGAATTATCAATGAGTCAGCCCATTACCCAAGCTCATTCTAAGTATCCATTTGTCCGTCAAAATCAGCGTGTGAAAAATCGGAGCTCAGTCTTATGTCCACTAATTCATGGGGTTTCTTAACTGGCTCCTTCATATCCGAGACTCCAAATATGTTATCATCCTTCATATGCACAATAAAAGAGATGAATCAGTTTAGGTTAGCTGATAATTGCTTAGTAAATTTCAAATTCAAGGACTTAGAAAAGGGGTTGTGACGTACGTGATCTCTTCATGCACATAACTGCATCTTTGGCATACGCGACCGATTTCTTCATCCAAAATCATAGAGTGTTGTTTCCCTCCCTTGCAAAGTTGATGTGGGTTCTTGAAATTATCTT
This sequence comes from Fallopia convolvulus, assembly GCA_964016875.1. Lineage (NCBI taxonomy): Eukaryota > Viridiplantae > Streptophyta > Magnoliopsida > Caryophyllales > Polygonaceae > Fallopia > Fallopia convolvulus. The sequence continues at coordinate 27,398,761 of OZ024718.1, forward strand.
CATCTTCCTGAGAATCATAATGAATTAACTAGTATGTAAAATGACCAAGCAAATACCTTAGTGTGCTTAGAATTTCATCAACTATTGAAATAAGGAAGAGAAAAAAAACATTCAATCAACATGGCATAAATAACAAAGAAACAACTTATACATGTGACGTTAGAAAAAAACATACCAAGCAAGATGCATCAACAAAATTATTATCACTGTTGGCGTGATAGAGATCCTTTATGCTATAAATGGAATCTACCTCCTCTTGCCGAGGGTTCTAAGTATCCATTTCTCCATCAGAATTAGCGTGTGAGGAATCGGAACTCAATCTTGTGTCCAATATTTCATGGGGATTCTTAACTGGCTCCTTCATATCCGAGACTCCAAATATGTTATCATCCATCATATGCACAATAAAAGAGATGAATTAGTTCAGGTTAGCTGATCATTGCTTAGTAAATTTCAAATTCGGAGACTTACAAAAGGGGTTGTGCATATGTGATCTCTTCATGCACATAACTGCATCTTTGGCATACGCGATCGATTTCTTCATCCAAAATCAAAGAGTGTTGTTTCCCTCCCTTGCAAAGTTGGCGTGGGTTCTTGAAAGTATCTTCATCTTTCTGCGAATCACAATGGATTAACTAGTATGTAAATTGAGCAAGCAAATACCTTAGCATCATAGCATGCTTAGAATTTCATCAACTATTGACAAAAGGGAGAGAGAAAAAAAAACTAAGAACACTCAATCAACATGGCATAAACAACAACGAAACAACTTATACATGTGAAGTTATAAGAAAAAAACATACCATGCAAGATGCAGCAGCATAATTATTATCAGTGTTGGCGCGATAGAGATCTGCTATGCTAAAATGGAATCTAGCTCCTCTTGTTGAGGTCTCTCAGTATCCATTTCTCCATTAGAATCAACGTTTGAGGAATCAAAGCTCAATCTTGTGTCCACTATTTAATGGGATTTCTTAATTGGCTCCTTCATATCCGAGACTCCAAATATGTTATCATACTTCATATGCAGAATAAAAGAGATGAATTAGTTTAGGTTAGTTGATCATTGCTTAATAAATTTCAGATTCAATGACTTACAAAAGGTGTTGTGATGTATCGGATCTCTTCATGCACATAACTGCATCTTTGGCATATGCGACCGATTTCTTCATCCAAAATCAAGGAGGGTTGTTTCCCTCCCTTGCAAAGCTTTTGTGGGTTCTTGAAAGTATCTTCATCTACTTGCAAATCATAATGATTTAACTAGTATGTGCAATGAGCTAGCAAATACCTTAGCATGCTTAGAATTTCATCAATTGTTGACAAAAGGGAGAGATAAAAAACAAAGAACATTCAATCAACATGGCATAAACAACAAAGAAACAACGTATACATGTCAAGTTAGAAAAAAACATACCATGCAAGATGCAGCAACATAATTATTATCACTGTTGGAGAGATAGAGAACCGCTATGCTATAAATGGAATATAGCTCCTCTTGTTGAAGGTTCTTAGTATCCATTTTTCCATCAGAATCCGCGTGTGAGGAATCAGAACTCAATTTTGTGTCCACTATTTCATGGGGTTTCTTAACTGGCTCCTTTATATCCGAGACTCAAAATATGTTGTCATCCTTCATATGCACAATAAAAGAGATGAATTAGTTCAGGTTGGGTAATCATTGCTTAGTAAATTTCTTATTCAAGGACATACAAAAGGTGTTGTCACGTATGTGATCTCTTCATGCACATAACTGCAGCTTTGGCATATGCAACCAATTTCTTCATCCAAAATCAAAGAGTGTTGTTTCCCTCCCTTGCAAAGCTGTTGTGGGTTCTTGAAAGTATCTTCATCTTCCTGTAAATCACAATGAATTAACTAGTATGTACAATCAGCAACCAAATAACTTAGCATTCTTGAATTTCATCAACTATTTACAAAAGGGTGAGAAAAAAACTAAGAACATTCAATCAACATGGCATAAAGCCATAAACAACAAAGAAACAACTTATACATGTGAAGTTAGAAAAAAACATACCATGCAAGATGCAACAACATAATTTTTATCACTGTTGGCGAGATAGAGATCCGCTATGCTATAAATGGAATTTAGCTCCTCAGTCTGAGGGTTCTTAATATCCATTTTTCCATTAGAATCCGTGTTTGGGGAATTAGAGCTCAATTTTGTGTCCACTATTTCATGGGGTTTCTTTGCTGGCTCCTTTATATTCAAGACTCCACATATGTTGTCATCCTTCATATGGACAATAAAAGAGATGAATTAGTTCAAGTTAGTTGATCATTGCCTAGTAAATTTCATATTCAAGGACTTACAAAACGTCTTGTGATGTATCTAACCTCTTCATGCACATAATATCATCTTTGGCATATGCGACCGATTTCTTCATCCAAAATTAAAGAGTGTTGTTTCCATCTCTTGCAAAGTTGTTGTGGGTTCTTGAAAGTATCTTCATCTTCCTGTAAATCACAATGAATTAACTAGTATGTACAATGAGCAAGTAAATACCTTAGCATGCTTAAATTTCATCAATTATTGACAAAAGGGAGAGAAAAAACACTAAGAACATTCAATCAACATGGCATAAAACCATAAACAACAAAGGAACAACTTATACATGAGAAGTTAGAAAAAACATAACATGCAAGCAGCAGCAGCATAATTATTATCACTGTTGGCGCGATAGAAATCCGCTAAGCTATAAATGGAATCCATCTCCTCTTGTTGAGGGTTTTTAGTATCCATTTCTCCATCAGAATCAGTGTCTGAGGAATCGAAGCTCAATCTGTCCACTATTTCATGGGGCTTCTTAACTAGCTCCTTCATATCCGAGACCCCAAATATGTTGTCATCCTTCATATGCACAATAAAAGAGATGAATTAGTTCAGGTTAGCTGATCATTGCTTAGTAAATTTTTAGATTCAGGGATTTACAAAAGATGTTGTGGCGTATCTAATCTCTTCATGCACATAATTGCATATTTGACAAATGCGACCAATTTCTTCATCCAAAATCAAAGAGTGTTGTTTCCCTCCATTGCAAAGCTTTTGTGGGTTCTTGAAAGTATTCATCTTCTTGCAAATCATAATGATTTAACTAGTATGTACAATGAGCAAGCAAATCGATCAACATGGCATAAACAACAAAGAAACAACTTATACATATGAAGTTAGAAAAAAACATAACATGCAAGATACAACAAGATAATTATTATCACTATTGGCTCGATAGAGATCCGCTATCTTGTAAATGGAATCTAGCTCCTCTCGCTGAGGGTTCTTAGTATCCAATTTTCCATTAGAATCCGTGTTTGAGTAATCAGAGCTCCGTTTTGTGTCCAATATTTCATGGGGTTTCTTAACTGGCTCCTTTATATCCGAGACTCCAAATATGTTGTCATCCTTCATATGCACAATAAAAGAGATGAATTAGTTCAGGTTAGCTAATCATTGCATAGTAAATTTCATATTCAGGGACTTAGAAAAGGTGTTGTGACGTATGTGATCTCTTCATGCACATAACTGCAAATTTGGCATATGTGACCGATTTCTTCATCCAAAATCAAAGATTGTTGTTCCCCTCCCTTGAAAAAGCTGTTGTGGGTTATTGAAAGTATCTTCACCTTCTTGTGAATCACAATGAATTAACTAGTATGTACAATGAGCAAGCAAGTACCTTAGCATGCTTAGAATTCCATCAACTATTGTCAAAAGGGAGAGAAAAATAAAACTAAGAACATTCAATCAACAAGGCATAAACAACAATGTAACAACTTATGCATTTGAAGTTAGAAAAAACATACCATGCAATATGTAGCAGCATAATTATTATTACTGTTGGCGTGATGGAGATCCGCTATGCTATAAATGGAATCTAGCTCCTCTTGGTGACGGTTCTTAGTATGCATTTCTCCATTAGAATCAGCGTCTGAGGAATCGGAGTTGAATCTTGTGTCCACTATTTCATGGGGTTTCTTAATTGGCTCCTTCATATCCGAGACTCTATATATGTTGTCATCCTTCATATGCACAATAAAAGAGATGAATTAGTTCAGGTTAGCTGATTATTGCTTAGTAAATTTCAGATTCAGGGACGTACAAAAGGTGATGTGGTATATCTGATCTCTTCATGAACATAACTGTATCTTTGGCATTGCGACCAATTTCTTCATCCAAAATCAAAGAGTGCTGTTTCCCTCCCTTGAAAGGTTGTTGTGGGTTCTTGAAAGTATCTTCATCTTCTTGCCAATCACAATGAATTAACTACTATGTACAATGAGCAAGCAAATACCTTAGCATGCTTAGAATTTCATCAACTATTGACAAAAGGGAGAGAAAAAAAACTAAGAACATTCAAGATGGCATAAATCCAAAAACAACAAAGTAACAACTTATATGTGTGAAGTTAGAAAAAACATATCAGGCTTGCAGTAGCATAGGCGTGATAGAAATCCGCTATACTATAAATGGAATCTAGCTCCTGTTGCTGAGGGTTCTTAGTGTCCTTTTCTCCATCAGAATTAGCGTTTGAGGAATCAGAGCTCAATCTTTTGTCCACTATTTCATGGGGCTCCTTAACTAGTTCCTCAACAACAATTGTATTGGCTTCCTCCACAATTGAATTGATCAAGAAAAGATGAATTGCATCAGCATTCAATGGTCCCTTTTTTTCTCTTGTTAATGGCTTCATCATTTCTTTTCTTTCACCATTCTCAACTTCTTCTTCATCTTCTTCTACATATTTAACATCATCATCTTCTTCTTCAATATCCTGCAAATCACTACTGTTATGAGCTCCCAAATGACAAGATCTTGTACGTACATAAAACTATTGCAAAAGGATACGTAATTGTGCTCCAAACTGACACTCTTCTTCTTCAACCTCTTCTTTCACACGGCGAAAAAGAGGGGAGCGAGATGGAAATGTCGGAACTGCCGCCGACGTCGACGAAGATGATCTGCTGGAGGCTAGGATTGGTGGAGGAGGTGGAATGTCCATCACGTTGTCATCTGAACTCAGAACGGGGCAAGTTTTGGCTTTCTTCAACTCTTGGTCGCACATGACGAGTGCTTCTTCAGATCGCTGACGAGTCAAGGAGAGAAGATAAGGTGGGACATTTTGTTGCAGGAAGAAATCTTCAAGTTTTAATGAAGAGGTGAAGGGGTGCATGAAGGATATAACTGACATAAGAGAGTAGGAAATCTGGTTTGAAAACAATCACACACTACCTAAGCTTTATTAAAATGGGTAATAAATAAGTCTTAGTTTAATAAGGAGTACATCCGGTTATTACCTAAGATTTATTAAAGTGGGCAATGAATAAGCCTCCATTTCTACCAAAAAAATATATAAATTGACAAATTTTTTCTTTTAATTTCTCCTTTTTTCTTCTTAAAAGCGCATTTCATCAATTTCTAAAAATTAATAAGCTACAGTAGATATGGATTCCGATTCCAGGGAACCGACGGGAAACCGGCCAGAAGCGGAACTGTTCCCATTGTGGTTCCGGTTCCTTCTTTCTTCCTAGAAGCAGAGTACAACTTTGGCATATTGATTTAATTTACATTTAATTCGTTTATCTTTTATTCAAAATCATATTTAAAATGTAAGTTAATCGATGAACCAAATTAAAAAGTTAGGTGAATTGAAGTAGTGAACATCGGTTACTCGATGTGTAATTTAAAAATGCCTAATTTGTGACATCCTCAAAGGCTCAAAACACAATCATAGTAAGAAATTTATTTTAAACTTTCAAAAAAAGATTTTGGAAAATGTTGGTTGGCTTGCATTGCATGGTCTAAACTCTAACGTACTTGGTAGAAACTGGTAATATGAAATTAGGTACCAAGAAGAATATATACAGAGAAAAAGCAAGGCTTTGTTGGGAATATGTATTATATATGGAAACTGTCACTGTGGCCAATAAGAAATTGGAGATAGTAAAATTGAGAAGACATATTGCACGATTCAAAGTTTTCAGAAAGTCACATATAAGAGAATAGTCCCTATATATCATTCTAAATCTTTTCTTCTAAATCACTTTTCTACCAAATCTCATTTTTCACAATTAAGTTGAAATTTCTTTCTTTTTTTGTAATTTAATTGTGTTGATCTTTATCCTGAGGTGATACGTATTTTGAGTCTTGTCCTGTGTGTCCTCTGGGTTTGAAGAGAGAAATTAATGCTCTTCCATTACCTTAAGCAACAAGCGGTGCGTTGCATTCAAATCCTACAAGCATAGCATTTACTCTCTTTTTCCTACATGCTAGCATTAATTCCCTCTTTTCTTTTCTTTTTTTTACTTTGTAATTTTAAATGGTGGTAGCTAGGTGGAGGCTAAAATGGCTAATGCCATACATAATAACTATAATAGGTTTTTATTTTTTTATTTATGTTAATTACCTAAATTAAACTAGTTTTTCTACTTAATTTGATAAGTAAGTTTAAAATGTTAATAATTTGGTTCATATTAAAATGTATTTATGTTGGTAAAGTAAATATAGAAGAAATTTAAATGTATCTAGTCTTTATTTAATTAATTTTATAGTAAATTCTTAACTATTTAATTGTTATTATTTTTCTATTAGAAAAGAAATAAGAAACTAATATCCTTTTGTATAATTAAATTTATATTTTACATAGTATATATATTGTAAGTAGGGTTAGGATCAAGTAAGGAGAGTTCTTACAATAAATAGTTTATTACTAGTTTATTACGCTATCATTATATATAATGATATTTATCTTAAATATTTATTATTTAAACAATTGAATAATAATATATTGTCGTATTTTCCCGTTGACTAGATCAATCTTGCCCCCTTCTAATTTCTTCGGGCTCCGCCACTGCTTAAGTTTAGCAATATGCGAGAACCTTCTTATAAGGAGCTCACACTCGAGCTCCTTAGTTCGCTTGAGTTCTCTATTCACAAGGATATTGACGACACGACAAACTCTCTTTTCGGATGGGGCCCACAACCCCAACTTCAAGAACAAGCACACCTTTGATTTCTCCGGTGTTGAAATGCAGGTGAGGAAAGGGAAGCACCACAAGCTCGCCAACGACGCCTTGTTAGGGCTCAGCCTAGGCCCGGCTGACAACATGGTGGTTGACGTGGAGGCGGTGGGGCTTCGGTTGTGGGGTTGAGGAGGAAGATTGCGGAGGAGGTGAGGGCCGACATGGCGGCCAGAGAGGGGCGCGTGAATGTGTACATGTCGGGGTATGCAGGGTCCAATTATTTGGATGTGGCGTGCAAGAATGTGGTGGTTGACTTTTCTAGGTCAATAGTGAGAGTTGATCAGAATGTTTATTGTGGGGTCAGTGTGACTTCTGAGTAACTTATATATAGAACTTGTTTTTTCGGGTGATTTTTAAGTAATGACAATATGTGTTTCATTATGTGTGTTCATAAAATGATTGTAATTTTTTTGGTCGTACGAGTGTTTTGAGTTTTCATCGCATATATATTTTGTGTACGAAAGATTGTGAAATGTAAAAAGGTCATGTATAATTGTATGCTGACATCAAAAGAGGTCCTAAAATAAGGGAAGAGAAAAAAGTCTACTGGTTTCGTTCATAGTATTTTTTTTGCTTTCAGATATCGATCTAGTCAAACGGTAAAGATTTCAAGTATACAGGTAGTACCATGAGGTCCCCGTTTTAATTTCAATGACAGTACACAAGACCAAAAAGAAATAGTATTTTTTTTATTTTTCAAGCACCCTAGCCGAAACAAAAATTTCAAGATGCTACTTAATATTCTAATTGTTTGATTGGAATCCGAAGACTAATATAATTTATTTATCAAAAAGCACATGACAAGAATTCATTTGTATAGTCATATGCACGCATACAATAAGGTTTAGGATTTGATCATAGAAACAAACCTAGCTAGCTGTTTGTTATCTTAATTAATTGAGAGTAAGAGATTATATCGATATACATTATTATTTATTTAATATAAACCATAAAATTTGAAAGGATAGTAAAATTACATATTCGTGAATAAACAAGTAGGTATTCTCACAAGAACAACTAGTTGTTCATGTAAATAAATGTAAAACTAAACCCTAAACTCGTTGTATGTGAATGAACAACTACAATCTCACAACTACTAAAAAGAAACAATGAACAAGTACATGTTCACGAATGAACAACTTGGTATTATCACCAGAACAATTATTTGTTCATGTATATAACCGTCTAACTATCGAAATGCCTCTTTATATGTGGGTGTTTCTTCTTCAATTTGCTTTATTTGCAAGATTTGTACAACCAGTCGAAATAAACGTGCACTGGAACCGAGATTTACGATTAGTTAAATGGACAAACAGGAGTCATCCCTCTTTATTGATGTACTAAACCAATCAATATTTTGGTGTGAGGATTACAATTTCGATTATTCGCGCCTTCTTTCAGAAAATGTGTGTTGATTACTCTCTAACTGAAAAACCCTTACTTTTAGCGACTTGAGGTCTTTTTGTCAACCTCGCTTTGATAATAGCACGATCTTTACGAACGTTTTAACACGTCGAACTCTTTTAACAAGATAAGTCTCAAGCTAGAGTTGTTTTTTGAGCTTTGTAACCCTCGCTCTCTTAGCCTATTTATAGAGGTTGGGCGGAGCTACAACTTGGAAAATTGCTCTTAGTCAACCGTAAGCACACATTAAAACATATTCCAGTTGATGACCTATTTGTACGTAATTTTATTTGCGGCGTATGTGTTTGAATCATCACGGGCATGTCCTCAACATCCTCACCACTGTCACCGTCCCCATCCTCCTCCTCCCCTCCCCCTCCTCATCCTCATCCTCATCTCCCTCAACACTTGGCAAAACACCGTTCATGAGCATGTCGTACTAGTTATCTTGTAATGCAATATTAGTATGTGTCGTATTAGGGAGAAGCCATTGTTTTTTTCTGAATCTCTACTAAACTTTAAGAAAATTTGTTTCTTGATCATTTCAATAAGCCCATACGACTTTAAGTGTGCCAAGTCCAACAAACACTCCCCTTCAAGTTCCTTCAGTCGCGAAAAGTCATATCCAACATGTCGGGCTATGGATGTGATCAGCCCATTAATCTGAATAGTGCTCGGTGGATGTTTTCTGATGCTGTAAAGATTTTCATCTAAGAAATACCCGATGTTAACTCTACGTTTATCCGTCATGGCCCATAGGAAAAATAATTCACCCTTCTTTACTTTTCTAGCATAATTTACGCGACCATAAATTGTGCTAGCAAGGAACCGTTGCATAACCCGAAAGCAAGGATTGACAATACTATTGGCATATGCTTCCCGGGCTGAGTACTTATCCTCGCCTGTCAGTTTCTTCTAGAAAACATGGGGACTGAAGTGGCGGCGGAAACTTTTCAAGCCTAAATTCTCAAAAACCGAAAATACTATTGAATTCCCAAAGAGTTAGGTTGTAGACTCGGTTCCCCATTCGAAAAGAGAGTTTGTCATCGTCAACATAATCCTTACAAATAGAGACCTCAAGAGAACTAAGGAACTCAAGTGCGAGCTCCTTATAGGAAGATTCTCGCATGTCGCTAAACTTAAGCATGCTAATTTGAGTGGCCATCCTCTTGAAATCTTCATCAATCCCCAATTGAAGCAAGGTATGCCAATCAAGATAACGGGTACTTGTGAAGTTTAGCTCACTCAACACCTTATAAGTGCTTTCTTGATCAGCATTAAGACCTTGAGGAATATGGACTCACTTTTTATTCTTTAGTTGAGGAATGTGGACTTGTTTTTTCCTCTTTGGAGGCATAGGAAAATAAGGAAGAGTCACCTTGTAAATGAACAAAACAACACACAAGAACAACGTATGAGGCAAGACAGAACCACACATCAGACCTTGAATTCTAGCCATTAGTTATGTGGAACTAGATTAAGAGAAGAGTGGAATGTGAGGATATGATTATATTTCAAAGGATATAAAACATCCTTGAAACATCTTTTAATCTAAGAATCTCTCAAATGATATTACAAAGTCAACTGAATAAGGTCCAAGCCCCAATCCCACGACCAAGTACGAAGAAAAAGATCAAATGGAGATAGTCAGATAGAACAAGTTTTACGAAAATTAACCAAACACAATCAGCAGATATAAACAAACTCGATTCATGTGCCTGTAATCATGTAAGAGCAACAATAAATGTTGAACCAAGAAACTAATCCAAAATGACCTAATTTACTTCCAAACCCTAAAAAATGAATCCGACCAAATTAACCAAAAATAAACAAATTTAAATCAAGTATTCAACAAATATGCGTGAAATGAACCGAGATATTAAATTATAAGTACTTAAATTTCTATTCAATGTTCAAGTAAAAAGAAAACCCATTTGGAAAGGAGAAAATTAACAATCTTTTTAACTGAACGATGACGTTTTAAAAATCAACAATCTTTTTTAAAAAACTATAAATCATATTTTTGATTTTTTTTAGAGTTAGCGTCTTTTTGAACCAGAAAAAACCAACTCCGAGGTAGTGCGTTTTTTACCGAGTCACGCAATGGTGGTGCGTTTTCGACCGAGAGTCACGCATTCGTCGGTGCATTTTCAGCCGAGAGTCACGTATCAGTGGTGCTTTTTGGACCGAGAGTCACACATCTATGGTGCGTTTTCGGCCGAGAATCATGCATCAGTGGTGCGTTTTCAGCCGATAGTCGTGCATCGTTAATGTGTTACCCCAAATGACTTCCTTCAACCTCTTTGTCCTTGATTTATTTCCAAAATGCCTAGATTCACAAAATGTAGATTTGAACCACAAATAAACACCAGTGTCGGGGTAATACACGTTTAGATGTTGCATATAATTGCAAATGAAATAATAAATGTCAACCTCATTGCACAGCTAAATCAAGTTCCACTTTCAAACGGCCTCCACTTTTTTTAACACAATCACGAACTAACACTCTCCCTCCAAGTGATTCTGATTCTCCACACACACTGTTATAGCCCTATACATTCGAGCGATGTAGCTACGCACGAGCTCTCTTTGTCGGAGTAGAAATATGGACCGAGAAGTAATTGTTTCCGTTGTGCCTCAGTCAAAGCGAGAGGCGTACATTTCAGCAATGTATCCAACCCTGTGTCCTTATATCTAAAGAGGAAACCGGTCATTACATAGATCATCAACCACCCCCATGGACTGCTATAAATTCTGCATTGCATTTTGAATCTGAACGTCATTCCTCTAGCCGTTGTGGCCTTATATCTAAAGAGGAAATCGATCACCTTGATTGTTCATCTACTTCCATGGTATTTCCATTATGAATCCAAGAAGCATATGCTTTGGAATGCTAGTTGTTCAACCCCCTTCATCACATTTGCAAATCTAGCACTCCCTCTAAGTGATTATGAAAATCCACACACGTACCGTTATAGCGCTCGTCATCATTCACACCTCACAACAATTGTTAATTTTATTACCAAAGGAATCAAATACATCATATTTGCTAAAACGAGACCATCAACACAACCATAAAATGGAAACTGAGTTCAGATCTCAACACAAACAACCAACCAATTCAAACTTCCAAACAAAATAAATAAGCAACAAAAAGCTCTCTAGGGCTTTGTAGGACGGAAAGAGTTTCTGTAGGCAGTGCTAGTCATGGTCTTCCTTCTCTTCAAGCTGAAATACAATCAGAAAAAGATAAAAAATACTAACAGATTGATGACCAAGCTGGATACCAAACCACTAGAATAGCGCTAGCTTTCTTTTACCTCTTTATTTCAGTGTTTATGACTTTCGTATGCTAGATAGAAGACCGTCTTGCTTGCTTTTACGATTCGCTTTGTCTGAAAGGACGTTTAGCCTATGGCAAGCAAAATCCGGGTCTACCCTAGACATGTTGTATGGACTCCATGCATAGACATCATGATTTCTTCGCAATATGTGGGTGATGACTGAAAGTTCATTGTTTAAGAGATTTGCCCCCACGAAGAGTTTCTTCTCAGGCTCATCCTCTCCTACTGGAATCTCTTGAAGTTCATCCACGGAATTCTGACCCAGCTCCGAGCCTCTGCTGCTTAAATCCTTCGGCTTGCTTCGCCTCTACGCATAGTCGACCGTAGGAGGGTCGCAGCGGCGCGAACCGCGATCGCGATTGTCGTAACTGTGGCCACCTTCTGGTGAACTGCAATCGCAGCTTTGCGATCTGCGCCCACGGCTATTCTCGTGGTTTAGATCCGCATTTGCACGCGATCGATCAGGCGAGCCCTAATTGTCACTATTTGTGCAATTTTTGGTTTCGGCCCAGGAAGTCGATGTCTTCGCTACGCTCGGGCTATGTCGCTTTAACAACAGTTGATCGTCGATATGCGATTCATGTTCAAGTTTTTGCTTTTGGGATACCGGGCACGCTCCCGAACCCAAAGTGTCACACGGTGGGGTCGACTATCAACCTCGGGACGCGCTAGGGTTCGATCCTCCGAGCGAATATCGGAGTTCGCACGATCACCCTAAGTGTCGCGGTCACGACCTACGGGGACACGGTCGTGGTCTTCTGGTCCACGGTCGTGGCACTCTATTCCGCAGTCGTCGTTTCTCTCGTTAAGGGCATCACGATCGATTTCGCTTTGTGCAATTGCCCCATGACTTAGAAAGGTTACTTCTTTTTCTTTTGGGATCGATTGCTCGTGGATTTGGATCCTCGTTTCTGACAAACGACGCCAACTATTAGTGCACAAAAATCGCCTTTAATGCATTGATCGAATGCTCTTCTTGATTCTCCTCTTCACCTTCCCTTCCAAGCTTCTCTTCAACCTAGAACCTGCAAGACAATGGACACAATGGGAGGGGACCCCCTAATCCATCTCCGATTCCTAACTCAAATTAAAAGAGCAGTTTGTCAATTGAACGTCGAGGTAAAGGATAAGACTTGCATGCGAGCTCAGCGAATATGAGTGTGCTCATCATACATGGCGAAGACATGTATTTATAATGGAGGAGAGCAAGAGAGGAGATCAAAAATCTATCCTCTAGGCCGACTGAAATGCTCAAGGCCCAACAAGCGATTTCTACCTTGTTCCCCAATCCACCCATAAATTATATCTTTTGATTAAGATAGAATATTCCTCCATCATAACAATAACCACCATATTTAATTTTTTAGCAAAATATATAATTAAAAAAAGCATAATAAATAAAAATACATTTATAACGGATAATAACGAAAATAAAAATGATGATTAATTTTACCCGCTCACAGTTCAACCCATATATTCCCATATATAAGATCAAATTTGAAGTTTTGGGTAGTAGCAGGCACGGACCTAGGGTGGCGTTAGGGTACGCCCTAGCCCACCCTAAAAAAATAAAAAAAAATTAAAATAAGGTAAATTTAATATAAAAAATTAAAAATAAGGTAAATTTAGTGATAAATTAATTAAATTAAGGTAATTTAGCCCACCCAAATTTTTTTAATGAAAATTAGCCCACCCTAATTTAAAATCCCGCGTCCCTGGGTAGTAGTAATAGTGAATCTTGGACTTGCACAGGTTCAATAATGTCCCCGATATGTCTGTAGACGAGTAGGTGTAGTTTTAGGCCTTGTTTCAGTTGCACTCCAAAAGTTCTTTTTATCTAAAAATTACTTTTAATACTCTTGAAATACGTGCAACTCTCTCTACTTTTTACGTTTTTCAAAACACTAAAAATCACTTTTCACTCAAACATACCTTTCTACCCACAAGTGAAACAACCCCTAAGATTTGACCCATAGAAATGACTTGAACGCGCGTGACTCGGGGCTTGTTTCACTTTGGGTAGAAAAGACTTTTTGGGTGAAAAGTGATTTTCAGTGTTTTAAAAAACGTAAAAAATAGAGAGGGTTGTTCGGATTTCAAGAATATTAAAAGTATTTTTTAGGTAGAAAGAAATTTTGTAATGAAAGTGAAATAAGGCTTCGCTCTACCAAAATCAAAATCCCTTTCTCGAAATCCTTATAAATTTGTAGCTTGTGGTGCATCTCTCTACGTACCTCACTCTACTCACTACTCTTTTTGTATTACAACAATAAATAATTAAATATACATGGCAACTCTCGCATACGCCTCGTCCCTCTCTTCCGTATTAGTCGGCAAGAGATCAAAAACCGGCCAAGCCACTAAGGCCTCCCTTTCCTCCCCATCTACTACAGTTTCTCGGGCAATGCATAGTAAATGGGCCCTCGATAGCTGGAGATCAAAGAAGGCGGTCCAGCTGCCGGAATACCCAGACCGGAGAGAGGCCGAGTCGGTTTACAAGACCATCGAGGGGTTCCCGCCAATTGTGTTTTCTGGGGAGGCGCGGAGTTTAGAGGAGCGCCTTGCTGAGGCTGCCATGGGGAAGGCATTTCTGCTGCAGGGCGGGGACTGCGCCGAGATCTTCAAGGAGTTCAACGCCGATAATATCAGGGATACTTTTAGGGTTCTTCTCCAAATGAGCATGATTCTCATGTTCGCAAGTCAAATGCCGGTGATCAAGGTTAATAATAATATGTATTGATTTACTTTGCAAATTTGGGCGCATCCTCATGCTCATTGGCTTTCATACACTGCCTTTGAGATGAATTTAGTCCCTATATCAATATGGTGCATTCTAACTAAATTCAGTTATTATTGTCACATAGCTGAATTTTAGTTTTTCTTGGGTCTATCCGGGCGTACCCCTTTCCCTTGGGCAGGGGTACCCCTATCTTGACCCCCCAGATTCCGCTGTAGCGGAGCCTCACTGGGTCAATGATGATGATGATGATTTACTTTGCAAATTAATTACTCTGTTGTCGAGTCTCCATCTAGTACTTCCTTTTTATTAACTTTGTACTATAACGTGCGGTACCATTCTGCAGGTTGTTTTTAACCTAGCTAGCAACTTCAACTAATTAGTGTGATATGTATATCATGTGTTTCACAACACTAATTCACGTGTACGGTTTATATATATGCGGGTCCCTCGATCTGATTGGCTGACAAAATATTAATAAATATATAACATGTTATAGGTTGGAAGGATGGCCGGGCAGTGGGCAGTTTGCAAAGCCTCGGTCCACCCCGTTCGACCTCAAGGATGGGAAGAAGGTGCAAGTTTACAAGGGAGACATCATCAATGGAAGAGATCTGGACGAGACAGCGAGAACCCCGGATCCTAAGAGGATGATAAGAGCTTACTCTCAGTCGGCAGCAACCCTTAACCTTCTCAGGGCCTTTGCAACCGGTGGCTATGCTGCCATGCAGCGGGTTACTCACTGGAATCTCCACTTCCCTCACAACACTACTACTCACCACGGAGATAGGTACGTACACCACGGAGAATCTTGATTAACTATCTTCCTGCCTCCTTACAGGCAAATTGACTTTCACAGTTTTAAATCCATTTAGTTGATTTAAGGTCATGAAAATAGTACGGAATATTCTCCTTGTAAAAATCCTATTTAAAGAGCCTCTTATGAGTTGAGTTAAAACCATTTAGTTATCTTTAATTAGGCCTTGTTCTAATCTTGTTTTCTCTTTCCAAGATTTTTCTAATCATCTTTTAGTTGGACTAATTTCTTATGGTTCCATGTTAAGTTCTTGTGAAGTAGCTAGTTTTATTGTTTCCTCTACTTTGTTCAGTTTCAGAGTTTGATGTTTTCTTTGTTGTACAATCTGAAACTAAGCTAAACCAAAAACACTTTGAATTTGTTATTATCAAAACTTTAGATAAAACTATTGGAAGAAAACTTTCCAAGAGAAATTTAAAGTTCAATTCCCTTGGAAAAGAAGCTTTCAAACAATTTGGGATCAATAATAGTAAGACTAACTTTGGAGACTCTTTATTAATCTGTAATATAAATGGTCAATCCTAATATTTAATTTGTCATGCAAATTAAAGGTACCAAGAACTTGCAAACAGTGTGGATGAGGCATTAGGATTTATGGTGGCTGCTGGATTCACAATGGATCACCCTATTTGGAGTACCACCGAGTTCTGGATATCCCATGAATGCCTTCTCCTGCCTTATGAGCAGGCACTTACCAGGCTCGATTCGACATCTGGACTCTACTACAATTGCTCGGCTCACATGGTCTGGGTTGGGGAGAGAACACGTCAGCTTGACGGTGCTCACGTGGAGTTCGTAAGAGGAATCGCTAACCCTCTTGGCATTAAGGTACACAAACGTATACCATCGATCACGCAACAAATTAACTAGTTGTACACGATTCTATTAAGGAACAAATTAAACGTATATCGATCATCGTATGTCTAGGTTAGCAATACAATGGAGCCGGATGAACTTGTTAACCTTATTGAGATAGTAAACCCTGAAAACAAGCCGGGGAGGGTGTCAATTATCGTCAGAATGGGGGCAGAGAACCTGAGAGTGAAACTTCCTGTTGGAACGATGTTGGGACCTCTGGTTCTAAACATCGGATCAACGATACAGTTCTCCGAGTTTTGATAATGACAAACGCTATAAGGGAACTAATGTGCTTTGATCAAGTATTTCTAAGGAACACAGGTTTAGCAAAGAACTTCCATGAATGAGCACACAATGAAGAGTTCCCATCAAGGGAACTCTGAAGAGGAAAGTTCCCATGAAATGAGAACTCCCAGGAATGACCAGAGAACACAGGTTTACACGATGAAGAGCTTCTCCCAAAGGAACTCAGCAGAGGACAGTTCCCACGATATGGGAACTCACATGTGAGGACAAGGACCGATCAGCGCATATCACGGGATCCTGTCTTGGACAGGATGAAGGCACAGTCTGAGGAGCAGACTGTCACGATTGATCCAACGGTCCGATCATCTCAAGAAGTTGACCTAGTTCAAATCGAAGTCACATGTGAAGAAAGTACAACTTGGGCATCAAGCAAAGGGCATTTCGGACACATATGAAAGATGCGATTGAAGCCCAAGTTCACTCGAGTATAAAGCCAAATGAATAGTGCTCGGATTGAGCACTTCTCTCAGAACCCACAAATACCCACAACAGAAGAAAGAGAAAAGAAGAAGAGAAGTCCCCGACGGCGAGTATCTGATCTCGACGACGGTGAAGCCGAGTTCCCAGGAGCAAGGGAACTGCGATTTGGTGTAAGGTTTGAGTTACTTATTTAGTGATTGTTGTTCGCTTAGGAACTCAGTTGAGAAGATTCATTAGTGTTGCTAGAGTTAGGTAGAACTCGTAGGAACAGAGAAGTTTGAATCTGGCTGTTTGTAACTAAGGAACAAATCAATAATATAAGTAAGTCATTCAAAATCCTCCAAGCGGAGGTAGAGGTTTACCCATACAACTAGTTGGTTGTAGTGGGGTTCCTCTATAAGGAACTGTGTTTCTTCAGTGTCTTAACTACTTGCGATTATTTCTTCCGCTGCCTTGGGAACAGCTTAACAGCCAGTTCCCAAGCTCTTGCTAACTCGTTTACGATCCAACAATTGGTATCAGAGCGGGCTGCTCTAGGTTTGTGTTAGCATCGCAGGTTTCAAACATGGCTCACGAACTCACCCAAGTCGGTCACAACAACAGCAAGCCTCCAAGGCTCATCACTGGGAGATTCGAAGTCTGGCAACGCGACATGAAGAACTAGATGCGTAGCCAGAATTACCAAGCTTGGTGCGTCATTGAGAAAGGGAACTTCAAAATTGATCCAGCAATTGAGAATGACCTGTCAAAATGGGGACCTAATGAGTACAAGTGCATGGAGGCCAACTTCAAAGCCATCTAGTACCTCAAGAATGCCATGTCGGTGCAAGACTGCGACAGAGTGGCATACCTAGACACGGCAAAGGAAGTGTGGGAAGCCATTCAGCAAATGCACATTGGGAACTCAGACCTCCGAGAAGATCTTCAGATGAACGCAAGAAGGGAGTTCTTCACCTTCCAGATGGAGATAGGAGAATTCGTTGATAGTTACCAATCCCGTTTTGAGGGACTTTGCACCAAGATGACTGGCCTTGGGATCACTAAAGAGGAAGTCACCGACAAAATGAAGGTTCAACAACTCTTCAATGGGTTGACTGGAGAATGGACAAATGAAAGAACGATGTTCAAAGAGAATCCCGAAAACAGGGCTCTTATGCTCCACCAGGTTTTTGGAAAACTGGTGGGATATGAGAAGAGAAAGATAGATGACAGGGAGCAAAAGCGAGCACATCAGGGGATAGCTCTCAAACTTGAAAAGGTAATCAAGGCAGTACAAGAGCAACATGAAGAATCTGAAGAAGATGAGGATGAAGAGCTAGTCCTTGTAACAAAAGCTCTTCGATCTTTCTACAAAGGGAAGTTCAAGAAGAATTATGGGAACTCAGGAAAAGGACAGAGTTCCCAAAGAAAATCTGCTGAAAAGGACCTCTCGGATGTAACGTGCTACAAGTGTTACAAGAAGGGACACTTTGCCAAGGAGTGCCCTCAGGAGGCGGACAACCGAGGAAAAGGAAAAAAGGCCTACATAGCCACATGGAGTGACGATGAAGACGAAGAGCCTGAATCATGGGCTCAACCTGACATGTGCGCCATGGCCTTAGGAGAAACCACTGGGGAACAACCCAGTGAGGTAACCCCCGAATCCGTTCTTGCTTCCTTGTCAAATTATGAGAAACCTGACCTGCTTAAAATTCTCACAAGTCTTGTCAAAGATAATATTAAATTGCAAATGAAGTTGGAAAAGTCGGAACACACAAATGCTGAACTAGTTGGTCTAGAGCCATGTCCCAACTGTGTGTCCCTTCTAGAAAAACTTCAGTCTTATGTGTCTCACATCGTAGAACTTGAAAATGAGCTTAAAACCCTAGAAAGTGATGAAAACACCCTTCTACAAAATCTGAGTAAAGCAAAAGGGAACTCCGAAGCCTCTAGTTCCCAAACCAAGTTTGTCCCAGCTAGATACGGAATAGGGTATGAGTCAGAGAGCCCTAGAAAAGGGAAGTCCCCCTTGAGTGAAAAAGAGATGAACGAGTGCAGGGCCTTGGAGCTTCAGTGTGAGAAATAGAAAAATGCACACTTGGAAGAGAAAATCCGTGTTCTGGAGAGTGGGGTGAATGGAGAAGTAGATTATTACACTGGGAACACTGGACACAAGTTGTATGTTCAAATAGCTAAGGGAAACAGGTCTAGAGTGTACAACAAGGAAACTATGGATAGGAACAGGATACATAGACCCCATCCTAAGTACTACCTAGGAGAATACTATAAGACCTGCTGGAACTGTGGTGCTCATGGGCACTACAAGGAAAGTTGTCCCAAAGCTAAGGCCCAAGCTCAGAAAAACCACGAGTACTGGTACAAGCAGAAACAACAAACCAACAAGCCTTCTAGAGTTCCCATTAAAAGAAACAACCATAGGAACCTTGCCTATAACAAGTACTCTCGTGACATTAACATTGCTGATTATGTGCTATTTGAGACTGCCTTCCCTTGCAAGGAACCAGGCAAGAGTCATCTTGCCTGGGTCCTCAAAAACTAACTTTTCTTGTAGGTGGCAGTGAGGGGGAACAGCACATGGGTCATTGACAGTGGATGTTCCAACCACATGACTGGAAACAAAGACAACCTCACCTCACTCCACCCAAAGGCCGAAGGAGGTCACGTGTCCTTTGGCAACAAAAATAAAGGAGAGATCATAGGAAAAGGGGAAGTGCTACTCAACAAATCAATCAAAATCAGCAACGTTAACTTGGTGAAAGATCTGGGATTCAATCTCTTGAGCGTCTCTCAAATATGTGATCAAGGGAACAACATCGTCACCTTTGACTCAAAGGAATGTCTAGTGATCAACAAGAAGACTAACAAAATCATCCTGAAAGGAAGAAGGTCCAACAACATATATGTGGTGGATACAAACTTTGAGCCACCAAGGAAACTGTGCCTGGCAAGTTCCCTTGATGAAACGGAACTCTGGCACCGAAGGTTAGGACACGCAAGTATGAACCAAATCTTGAAACTCTATCTACAAGATCTCGTCGTCGGTCTCCCACGAATCAACCTTGAAGGAGTCAAGATGTGTGAAGCCTGTGCTCGAGGAAAGCAAACAAGGACCTCCTTCAAGCCCAAAAGGATGGTGAGCACGACCAGGCCCTTAGAGCTAATTCATATGGATCTTTGTGGTCCCATGCACACCGAAAGCTATGGAGGAAAGAGGTACATGTATGTTTTAATCGATGATTTTTCACGATTCACATGGGTGCTATTCTTGAGATCAAAATCAGATACCTTCAAGGAATTCGAAGTCCTAATCACAAGAATGGAGGTCAGCATGGGACTCAAACTAAAGGCTCTCAGATCTGATCATGGAACAGAGTTTGAAAACTCACAGTTCCTCAGATACTGTGACAAACATGGGATCTCTCATAACTTCTCGACCCCTTGCACTCCTTAGCAAAACGGAGTTGTCGAAAGGAAGAACAGGACCTTGGAAGACATGGCTAGAACGATGTTGTTTGAAAGCGGAGTTCCAGAGCACTTTTGGGTTGAAGCCATCTCCACAGCTACTTATATCCTGAATCGAGCCATGATCAGACCCTTGATCAAGAAGACATCCTATGAGCTCATCAAAGGGAGAAAGCCAAATATCGCTCATCTTAGGACCTTCGGATGCAAATGCTTCGTCCACAACAATGGGAAAGACAACCTTGGCAAATTTGATCCCAGGAGCGATGAAGGGATATTCTTGGGATACTCTTCCCATAGCAAGGCGTACAGGGTCTATAACAAGGGGACCAAGAAGATAGAGGAAAGCATTCACGTCATCTTCGACGAGAAGTCTGTAAAGATGGGAACAGAGGTTCAAGGAAAGGGAACCCTGTTTAAGCTGGTCAGACAAGAAGAAGACGACGACGAGGATGAACCAAGAAAGAAAGATGAAGACTATCCAAGTGGGAACAATGCCCCACAATCAGGGAACAACGAAGGAGATCAAAACTCAACAGATCAAAGCTCCTTTGAAGTTCCCTCTTCAACAGAAGAACCACAAGATGCCTCCAATTCTCTCGTCCCTCAAAATGAAAATGCACCAGAATCTAGTGTTCAGGGGGAACAACGAGGGAACTCCGAAGAGAATCCTGACGAAAGTCCCAGCGAAGAAGCTGAACATAACTGTTCTCCTGAGGAAGAGAAAACTCAAGACACAGATGGAGAAGAATCAAGGGAACAGGTTGACGTCTCACACATTCCAACAAGAAACTACCAACAAAAGAGAGATCACCCCATCGACAACATCATCACTCCATATGAAAAAGGTGTTCTAACTCGCTCTTCTCTCAATAATTTTTGTGCTTTTAATGCCTTTGTCTCAATGGTGGAACCAAAAAGCATAAAAGAAGCTCTAAAGGACCCAGACTGGATCCAAGCTATGCAAGAAGAACTACACCAATTTGAGAGGAACAAGGTATGGAAGTTAGTTCCAAGGCCCAAAAACAAGAACATCATAGGAACTCGATGGGTGTTTCGGAACAAGCTAGATGATACTGGGGCCGTAGCTAGGAACAAGGCTCGTCTGGTTGCTCAAGGCTATAGACAAGAAGAAGGAATCGACTAGGACGAGACCTTCGCACCAGTTGCAAGGATCGAGGCCATCCGCCTTCTCATAGCCTATGCAGCCCACAACGGATTCAAGCTATACCAGATGGATGTGAAGACGGCATTTCTCAATGGGCACCTCAAGGAAGAAGTATACGTAGCCCAACCCCCAGGATTCGAAGATGAGAAACTACCCAACCACGTCTACTTTCTGAAGAGGGCCCTCTACGGACTCAAACAATCTCCTCAAGCATGGTATGACAGGTTTGCTCAGTTCCTTCTGTCTCATGGATACCTTCGAGGTTCCATAGAAAAAACTCTTTTCCTTAAAAAGGAGTCTAAGGATATCTTGATTGTTCAAGTTTATGTTGATGACATTGTTTTTGGAGCAACTAACGAAACTCTTGTAGAGAAGTTCAAGGACCTCATGAGTAGTGAGTTTGGGATGAGTCTCATAGGGGAACTCACGTTCTTCCTAGGACTCCAGATTTCTCAAACAAAGGAGGGAACAAGGATTCATCAACAGAAATACATCAAAGAAATGCTAGTCAAGTATGAGATGGACCACTCACGGCCCATTGACACTCCCATCTCCCCAAATTCCAGGCTCAATGCTGATGAAACAGGGGTAAGTGTCGATCAAAGGAACTTTAGAGGTATGATTGGCTCTCTCCTATACTTAACTGCTAGTAGGCCTGATATTATGTTCTTAGTGTGCTTATGTGCACGTTTTCAAGCTAATCCCAAAGAATCACACCTGAAAGAGGTGAAGAGGATTTTCAGGTACCTCAAAGGGAACGACAACTTGTGCCTCTGGTATCCAAGGAACAGTTCCCTTGAGCTCATTGCTTATACAGATGCAGATTTTGCTGGGCACCTAGTTGATAGAAAGAGCACATCAGGAATGGCCCAGTTCCTTGGGTCATGCCTAGTCTCTTGGGGATCCAAGAAACAAAATTCAGTGGCACTCTCCACAGCTGAAGCAGAATACGTGGCTGCCGCATCATGTTGTTCCTAAGTACTATGGCTCAAGTCCCAACTTCAGGATTACGGTATGTCATTTGGCCCAGTTCCTATACTCTGTGATAATACTAGTGCCATTAACATTTCCAAAAATCCTGTGCATCATTCTAGGACTAAGCAAATAGACATTAGGCATCATTTTCTACGTGACAATGTTGAAAATGGGAACATCTCTATGCAACACTGTAGAACGGAAGAGCAAATTGCGGACATTCTCACCAAAGCTTTAGACAAACGTCCCTACCAGCGTTTTCGAATGCTTCTAGGGATGATAACTCTAAACTAAACAAGTCCCTGTTTGTCTCTCCCTCAATGCTTGATTAGTCTAACTAGAAATGCATGATAGGGAACTGTAGGACTCAGTGCTTTCATTTTGCCATATTACTAGTCTAGAGCTTGATGTGTATAGAGGAACATTATTTCTTTTGACCCAAAATGATCAACCAGAGTTCCCTTTAACCCTCTCTACAAGCCACTATGACGGTTGATCATAAAACCTACCCTAAGCTAAGGACCAGACAAACGTTTCTCATGAGCCCCACTCTTTATCCCAAAATCGAGTTGCAATTGTCTGGTTCTCTTTTGAGTTCCCCAGCCTCACAAAGAAAATTGAGTGTGAGTTCCCCTAACCTCTCCACTCAATACGACCTTTCTAGAGATCATGGGAACTGGTGCTCACAAGCAAGGGAACACTGGATCTGAAAAGATGAACCGTCACTAGGGAAATGGGAAATTGTGTCAGACTCTGAAGCGTTTTGGGCCAAGCACTCAAAAATTCAAAAGACTTCCCCTGGAAGAAAACGACGCGTGTTAGAGGCATGCTCGAGAAGTTGAAACGGCTTTCCACTCTTATTGGCCAACGGTTATCGAGGCCTTTCTCAACTTCCCTTTCTACCCTCGTCTCTCTCTCTCTCAATCAAACCCTACTTTACCACTTTTGGGTTCCTTCTTCCTCATTCTTCCCTGTCACTCTCCTTCTCTGCAACTTTGCCTCCTCTCTCCTTCGAGAAAACTTCCAAAACACTCTCTTTCCCAAACCTTTCTAAAAATGGCTCCAGCTCATTCTTATGCCGAGATGAAGGCATGGATCCAAAACAACCCTAAAGCTCTCTTCCTCACCATGATGGCGGACGTCGAGAAGGAGCAAAATGAAGCCCTTCGCGATGTTCTCATCGAGGGACTTTACAATTATGTAAGTCCCTTTCTTCCTCCTCCCTCGGCGGCGCAACCTCCAGCACCGCCGACCTCCACCCTTCCACCTCCCTCTTTCTCCGAAGTTCGCATCGTCGATACTTTCAGATCCGAACCCCCTTCTAAATACGAAAAACCCAAACAATCCAAACACAAACACTCGTCCAAAGACCCCTCCAAATCCAAACACCACTCCTCAAAATCCAAACACAACTCCTCCAAACGCAAACACTCACAAATCTCCACTTCTTCATCCCCATCTCTTCCCATTCCAAAGAAAAAGTCCCTCCTCAACATGGCGGAGGTCCTTAATCTCTCCAAACCCGACGCCTATACCATCATTCACCCATCCGAGGTCGAGAAGCTCTTTCTCCCTCATCCCCAATCAATCCCTGAGACCTCCGGTCCCAGGGACTCCACGATAACCACCTCCTCCCCTGTTCCCATGGTTGAGGGAACTACTAACCCTCCACCTTCTTCCTCCCCCAGAGTTCCCCCACCCACCTCACCCATTCCCACATCCCCCATCCCTTCAAAATCTGCCTCTGGGACCTCAAGTCCCAAGGCTCGCACCCCTACTCCTCCTCCTTCCACTCCCAAGGTCCCAACTCCACAAAACTCTCCTCTACCTCCCTCTTCTCCCACCACACTCAAACTCCCTTCCCCATCTTCTTCGGCCCAGAAAACAATAGACCTCGACTCCGACGAGGATAATCTCCCCATCGGAATCCTTGTTCGCCAGAAGGCCAATGCCCCCATTGTGATGGGAACTGCTGAAGAGGAAGCCCAACTAAAGGCCCTCGAAAAAGAATTCGAAGGCGCACTCCACGGGCCTTCCGAAACTCAAGGGGGCAAAGCCTAAGAAGAAGGGAACCCAGCACCAACTGACGGTGCTGAGACAAGCAGTCGTCGTCAAGAAGACGACGAGGAGGAAACTGGGCTGACCTCCTCCAATGATGAAGGGACCTCCAGTGATGACGCTGAAGAGGAAGAAGAGGCCCCCACTTACAAAGAGTTTGCCACCACCCCTGCTCCTGAACAACAAATGGTGGTGTCGGCACAGGTCCTAAAAGAAAGGACCCGCCCACTGCTGATCGAAGCGGCTGACCCCCCTCAGCAAAAAGGAAAGACTACGGTCTCTAGGGGGAACTCCAAGAAGAAAGGGAAAGGAGCAAAGCCCAAGAAAGTCCATATCTTTGAGAATCGCAAGCTCCTTCCCCCTCTCATCCTCTCTGAAAGACAGCTCGTTGATGAAGGGCTCGGGCAACTATGGGACCTGATCAAGGCCCAAGGATGGGAACACATGTGCGGTGAGGCTGTGAGTATTGATCCCTCTCAGCTGCGCCGATTCTACAACCACTTTGTGGTCCATGACAACGCCACCAAGGGAACTCTCTCCCTCGAAGGCGATGACTTCATCTTCACAACCTCCACCATCCGCCTTCAACTACAAGTCCTTGTCCAGGGCCTACAAGAGCTGCCCACCAAGAGCTGGGGCGACTTCAACAGTGAGGAGATCTACAACACGATTTACGAGGGCCGTGTTCCCACCACTGGCACCTCTACTCATCACTTGTCCCTCATTGCAAAGCTAGCTCATCAATTCATCATCAATATGGTGATCCCTCGCCAGGATAAGCGCCTTGTTATCAACATCCCTGATGCCATTATCCTCTACCACTTCCTCCTCAAAAAGCCCATCAATCTTCCTCGCATAATCTTGGGGCACATGGAGAAGTGCATGGCTTCCAAATCTCACTCCCTTCCTTATGCTGGCCTCATCAAGAAACTCTTGCTAAGAGAGGGCCTCTACGACACATCCCAGGAAGAGGTCACCATAGGTAGGGAACTGGACATCTCTGTTGTCCACAAGATGCGGCACTCTGAGCCTGTGGAGGAACACGAAAGGCTGCCATCTGGTGAAGGCACTCAGGATGGGAACACTCCAGTGTTGGTGCACATTGCCAACACTCTTGACAAGATCGCCAGGGAACAAGAAAAGATGGAAAGGGACCAAGAACAAATTGCCAAAGGCCAGGAAAAGCTTGTACAAGTCTTGACACGACTTTGTGATGCCCTGTTTCCAAGCCAATGATCTTTCCCTTCTTTTTTCCTAGCCTCAATGTTCCCACAAAAAATGTCTCTTGTGTTCCTATGTACAAATTTTTGCTTAAGTAATACATGGTTTTTAGTATGATTGCGTGTTCTCTTCCTTCCTTATCTATGTGTTTACTTGTTTTCGATGATGTCAAAAGGGGGAAAGACAAAAAAATGCGAGATGAGTTAAGTTGAAAAGATATCACAGAATACGCTATAGCTAAGGGGGAACAATTGCATAAAAAGCTAAGTACGAACTCAGTGATTCACAAGAAGTGGCTCCCTAGGAACACGCGTAGGAACTCATTTGCATATCATGCTTTGAAATACTTGCTGATTTTTGTGATAGGTTTGTCATCATCAAAAAGGGGAAAATTGTTGGAACGATGTTGGGACCTCTGGTTCTAAACATCGGATCAACGATACAGTTCTCCGAGTTTTGATAATGACAAACGCTATAAGGGAACTAATGTGCTTTGATCAAGTATTTCTAAGGAACACAGGTTTAGCAAAGAACTTCCATGAATGAGCACACAATGAAGAGTTCCCATCAAGGGAACTCTGAAGAGGAAAGTTCCCATGAAATGAGAACTCCCAGGAATGATCAGAGAACACAGGTTTACACGATGAAGAGTTTCTCCCAAAGGAACTCAGCAGAGGACAGTTCCCACGATATGGGAACTCACATGTGAGGACAAGGACCGATCAGCGCATATCACGAGATCCTGTCTTGGACAGGATGAAGGCACAGTCTGAGGAGCAGACTGTCACGATTGATCCAACGGTCCGATCATCTCAAGAAGTTGACCTAGTTCAAATTGAAGTCACATGTGAAGAAAGTACAACTTGGGCATCAAGCAAAGGGCATTTCGGACACATATGAAAGATGCGATTGAAGCCCAAGTTCACTCGAGTATAAAGCCAAATGAATAGTGCTCGGATTGAGCACTTCTCTCAGAACCCACAAATACCCACAACAGAAGAAAGAGAAAAGAAGAAGAGAAGTCCCCGGCGGCGAGTGTCTGATCTCGACGACGGTGAAGCCGAGTTCCCAGGAGCAAGGGAACTGCGATTTGGTGTAAGGTTTGAGTTACTTATTTAGTGATTGTTTTCGCTTAGGAACTCAGTTGAGAAGATTCATTAGTGTTGCTAGAGTTAGGTAAAACTCGTAGGAACAGAGAAGTTTGAATCTGGCTGTTTGTAACTAAGGAACAAATCAATAATATAAGTAAGTCATTCAAAATCCTCCAAGCGGAGGTAGAGGTTTACCCATACAACTAGTTGGTTGTAGTGGAGTTCCTCTATAAGGAACTGTGTTTTTTCAGTGTCTTAACTACTTGCGATTATTTCTTCCGCTGCCTTGGGAACAGCTTAACAGCCAGTTCCCAAGCTCTTGCTAACTCGTTTACGATCCAACACTTCCACATTTGATAAAGGCGGTCAGAAGGGCAGGACAGATTGTCACGTGGGTTTGCGACCCTGTGCATGGAAACAACATAAAGGCTCCTTGTGGTCTCATGACTCGTCCCTTCGATGCAATATTGGTACGTATATGATTATTGATTAATCAACTATCATTCAACCTAAAAATAAATTTAATTACTACGTATGATTAATCAATTCTTATTCAATCAAAAATAAATTTAGTACGTATGATTAATCAAGACTCTAAGTTTTGGAGAGTTGATTATTTACGCTAGATCCTCCTTATTAAGTATACGATGATGTGACGTGTATTGTCATTAACTTAGAAAGAGAAGACAAATTTTGTTAATTAATGCTAGATCCTCAAACTTCTTTATTGTATGTAGAATCTGGGGCAACGGTGAATTTTTTTTAAGGCGAATTGGCACAAATGTCCCAAAAAAAAGTTGTTAAAGTAAAATATACCCTTATTTAGACTAAATGGCAAAGGATGTCCTTTTGAGCATTTTTGCAATAAAAATTTGTACTATTTTTAAAATCTTTAAATTAAAAAAGCAGATTAATTTTCATAAAAATAAATGTAATATAATATGTTAAATAAATTTCCTTATAAAAACAATTTAATCTCAATAAATTTCCCTATTATTTTGTGTATATATACGCTAGAAGATCTAGATCAATTACAAATCCCATTGAAAGTTCAACTGAAATCATAAATAAATATGTTTTATTTTTTGTTTTCTGTATACCGTTCTTAGTACTCTGCAAAATCCCTTCCCCTTCTTCCTAGGATCATACACAACCGGCTATTACGAATATAACTTGAAATATAACTTGAACAATTAAATATCATTCGCCTTCAAAAGGTGATCCGTGATCGTACTGCACCAAATATGACTTTGTACATAAATTTCTATCCCCACACACACAATATATAATAAATGAATTGAGAATCCAACAAACATAATTGAACAAGCAAACTCCAAACAAAAACAACCATCAAATTGGTCATTTGCACACTCATGATCGATCGAAGCCCTATGGTTTGAAGGAACAAGCTAGATGTTGACGATGTCAGGGAAATCGGGGTTGAAAATGCCATTTTCAACCATGGCGAAATTCAAGGAGGGATATAGACCTTGATGTCTTGTGGCGTTGGAAGAGAAGGACTAAACAACCGATTCTAGCAACGACGAAGATCTGTCAACTATGAAGATCCGTCAACGACGAAGATTGGTCAACTGATGGTGTGGCACCGGCATTCGAACGCCAGGTGACACAAAATCCTACTTGTAATTACTCTAATCGGGGCCGAGAGATCGAATCACGTAACGAAGCCTCCATTCTTGAGGAAGGAGATGTCTCAGGAGGAATGTGAGGAAGGAGATCCGCAACTCAATTTTTGTTTATTTTTATAATTATTTTTTAATTGAATAAAATCTAAAAGAAATTAACGATTTACTATTTTTTTAAATTTAAAATTTTTGAGAATCTGGTATTCCTACAATTAAATTGGACATTTAGTTAATTTTTTTAGGGTATTAGTGCAAATGTGAAAAACTGAAGGCATTTTTACCATTATTAACTTTTTTTGGGGCATGGACTACTATAAACACTTTTTTTAAAGTAATATATATAGGGACGCTCGTCCTAGGGCGGTTAAAAGTTGATCGAACTCGAAAAATCAATTCGACTGACCTGCTCGATTTTAAACTTGACCTGAATGACCCAAAATCCAAGTTTAACCCAAACACGATTCTGACCCGAAAATATACGACTTGAACCCGATCGACCTAGGACCCGACTCGATTAGCCTGTACATATATAATTTTATTAATATATTAATATAGTTTTAATTCTAAAATAATTTTATTTATTTTACATATTTATATTATTATTAAATAATTTAATATTGAAAATAATATTTAAAAATGATGATATTGACCCGTTGGTCAACCCAAACCCGACCAAACCAACTCAATTGACAAGTCTACTATAACACTTCAAAATTAAAGGCACTATATGTGAACGTATTGATGGTGCGCGAAATAACCGCTAAATAATCAATGAGTAATTAACGAATTAAAAAAAGAAGAAAATGGATAACTCGCAGAGTTGTATATACGTGTCCGAACGTGATATATGCACAAAGCTTGGTACATGACTTAAAATGGTAGCCACGTAGGTATTCATGCATGCATGGGGCATATGCCCATGCAAACACAAGTGTTATATATTATGTGTGCGTAACTTTCCTTGATTATGAAACTTTCATACAACATGTTTGAATTTACATGTGTGCGAGTGATTAATGGGCCGAGCCCATCAAAATGTGGCGTGTGGGCCACTGCCCGAATCCAACCTGTGCACTATACAAATTTAACGAGATTGTTGAATTTGTCAAAGACCAAATTTGGCCACGTGATTACTTCCCACATCGAATAATATATATGTGTGCAAGCATGTAGGTGATTAATTAGTAAAGAAGGCAAATTCATGCACATCCCACATCGGTACAAGCCGAAAATGGCCAACAGTTAATTACTATAAATAAAGGTGGAGCAAGACAGTAAGAGAGGTCGAAAATCCTCTCTGGCTCGAGAACTATCTCGTTTGCCAAAGCTCGACGTGTTTGATCTCCGAGTGAGATCGCGCTATAAACGGTATAAAGTCTAAAGGCTTTATTCGTAAAGAGCACAAAAACAACCGGCTGAGGGGTGGGGAGGAGGAATAATTCACGTACGAAAACCGTTCGGTTGTACGAATCCCGAGAGTTAGTATTTTTATATTCCCGTTTATAGCGCGTTTATTTCGGGTTTCATCACTGGCGCCGTCTGTGGGAATTGACTCTCCCTATCCGACCTAACTCTCGGATAATCACGTAAGTGCGTCCTCTTCCCTCTGTAGTTAGCCCTGGTCTCTGGTGCGGCGCCACGGGGTTCGCCCCTGGCGTGCGCTGGCGAGGCCGCCATGTTCGTGCGGCGCCACGGGGTTCGCCCCTGGCGTGCGCTGGCGAGGCCGCCATCTCTGTGTGGCGCCTCGGAGTTGCAATCGAACCTCGTTTTACGCGGGACCGCCGAGCTTCTCGCTCGGGGTTGCCGTCAAACCTCGTTTTACGCGGTACCGCCGAGCTTCCCGCTTGGGTTGCCGTCGAGCAATAAGTGCGCTAATCCACCCCTCGCTTCCCGCTTGGGGTTGGAGATTCTCGAAAAGTGCGCGAATCCACCCCTCGCTTCCCGCTTGGGGTTGGAGATTCTCGGAAAGTTCGCTAATCCACCCATCGCTTCCCGCTTGGGGTTGGAGATTCTCGAAAAGTGCGCTAATCCACCCATCGCTTCCCGCTTAGGGTTGGAGATTCTCGAAAAGTGCGCGAATCCACCCCTCGCTTCCCGCTTGGGGTTGGAGATTCTCGGAAAGTGCGCTAATCCACCCATCGCTTCCCGCTTGGGGTTGCAAATTCTCGAAAAGTGCGCTAATCCACCCCACGCTTCCCGCTTGGGTTGGAAACTCTCGAAAAGTGCGCGAATCCACCCACGCTTCCCGCTTGGGTTGGAAACTCTCTATGGACGAGGTCCAGATTCTCTACGAACGAGGTCCAGATTCTCTATGGACGAGGTCCAGATTCTCTACGGACGAGGTCCAAACTCTCTATGGACGAGGTCCAGATTCTCTACGGACGAGGTCCAAACTCTCTATGGACGAGGTCCAGATTCTCTACGGACGAGGTCCAAACTCTCTACGGACGAGGTCCAAACTCTCTATGGACGAGGTCCAAACTCTCTATGGACGAGGTCCAGATTCTCTACGGACGAGGTCCAAACTCTCTATGGACGAGGTCCAGATTCTCTACGGACGAGGTCCAAACTCTCTATGGACGAGGTCCAGATTCTCTACGGATGAGGTCCCAAATCTCGAAAAGCGTGCGCAACCCGAGCAAGGCTCGGGTTTGGCGACAACTCTCTTTGGGACGAGGTCCCAAATCTCGAAAAGCGTGCGCAACCCGAGCAAGGCTCGGGTTTGGCGATAACTCTCTTGGGGACGAGGTCCCAAATCTCGAAAAGCGTGCGCAACCCGAGCAAGGCCCGGGTTTGGCGACAACTCTCTTTGGGACGAGGTCCCAAATCTCAAAAAGCGTGCGCAACCCGAGCAAGGCTCGGGTTTGGCGATAACTCTCTTGGGGACGAGGTCCCAAATCTAGAAAAGCGTGCGCAACCCGAGCAAGGCTCGGGTTTGGCGACAACTCTCAAAGGACAAGGTCCTAACTCTCTAAGCGAACGAGGTTCGCTAACTTTCTTGGGGGCGAGGTCCCAACTCTCGAAAGGTACGTGCAAACCGAGGGAAGTTCGGGGTTGGCGCCAATTCTCGATTTGAAAGGGTGAGGCCCTAATTTCATTCTGCGAAGTGTGCGTACTCAACCTGCTCTGGTGTTTGGATCGCGATACTCGAAACTGAAAATCGATAAGCATGCGCACCTGTTTGTTGTCTCGTTGCCCTCGTGGAACAAGGACACCGAGCCAAGGGGTTGTGATGGTGCGCGAAATAACCGCTAAATAATCAATGAGTAATTAACGAATTAAAAAAAGAAGAAAAGGGATAACTCGCAGCGTTGTATATACGTGTCCGAACGTGATATATGCACAAAGCTTGGTACATGACTTAAAATGGTAGCCACGTAGGTATTCAAGCATGCATGGGGCATATGCCCATGCAAACACAAGTGTTATATATTATGTGTGCGTAACTTTCCTTGATTATGCAACTTTCATACAACATGTTTGAATTTACATGTGTGCGAGTGATTAATGGGCCGAGCCCATCAAAATGTGGCGTGTTGGCCACTGCCCGAATCCAACCTGTGCACTATACAAATTTAACGAGATTGTTGAATTTGTCAAAGACCAAATTTGGCCACGTGATTACTTCCCACATCGAATAATATATATGTGTGCAAGCATGTAGGTGATTAATTAGTAAAGAAGGCAAATTCATGCACATCCCACATCGGTACAAGCCGAAAATGGCCAACAGTTAATTACTATAAATAAAGGTGGAGCAAGACAGTAAGAGAGGTCGAAAATCCTCTCTGGCTCGAGAACTATCTCGTTTGCCAAAGCTCGACGTGTTTGATCTCCGAGTGAGATCGCGCTATAAACGGTATAAAGTCTAAAGGCTTTATTCGTAAAGAGCACAAAAACAACCGGCTGAGGGGTGGGGAGGAGGTGAGGCTGAGGGGTGGGGAGGAGGAATAATTCACGTACGACCGTTCGGTTGTACGAATCCCGAGAGTTAGTATTTTTATATTCCCGTTTATAGCGCGTTTATTTCGGGTTTCATCACGTATGACCATAAAACATGAACAAAACAATAC
Source organism: Fallopia convolvulus (assembly GCA_964016875.1). Taxonomy (NCBI): domain Eukaryota; kingdom Viridiplantae; phylum Streptophyta; class Magnoliopsida; order Caryophyllales; family Polygonaceae; genus Fallopia; species Fallopia convolvulus. Next base: position 27,431,379 of record OZ024718.1, read on the forward strand.
TAATATGTGAACACACTTGCAATATATGAGAACGTATTATAAAATCTCTAAACTGTTAACGTAATAATATGTGAACATGTCTTATAATAGTGTGAACATATGCATAAAATATGCGAACATAATGTAAAAAGTCAAACTTCGTGACTTTGCCAAAAACAAGCGAATTTTTTAATTTATTTTGTATATTTTTTCATCAAAATTACCATTTTACCCTTATATTTTTTAATCTTAGTCATCCATTTATCAAATCTAAGAGTCTTCACTTGTTTTTAGTTTTCATGATAAGCCTCGTTTCAATGTGAATCAATCTCTATCTTATGGTTATTAATTAATGATCCATATATTATATTGTTGGCCATTGCATGATTAAGGCTGAGATAGGAGCCTTCTTTGACGTGCACGAGCAAGAAGGAAGCCACCCAGGGGGCATCCACCTAGAGATGACCGGGCAGAACGTGACGGAGTGCCTCGGCGGGACTCAGAACATAACCTTCGATGACCTCGGCTCTCGATACCGAACCCACTGTGACCCAAGACTCAATGCTTCTCAGTCTCTCGACCTCGCATTTTTCGTCGCTGAGCGGCTACAGAAGCGCAGGCTCGTGACTCAACGACTCAACTCCGCTTCTTTTGATCACGTACGCATTTGAAATTGATGGTTTTGATTAAGTTTAGGGCATGCATGCATGCATGTCGACCTAGCTAGCTGCGGCTTGTATCTGCTTAAGTAATTTGATATATGTACGTTGATCGAGTTCGCTTCTTTCTACACTGTACACCCGTAGATAGTACGTGCACCGTACCGGAGCTAGCTAGGGTCGTTCAATAAGTATTTGGAAGACTACAAATTTATTTCATATCTAATAAACTCCAATGTATCAATTTCGACCAAAAAAACTCCAATGTATCAATTTCAAATATTTAGTGTGCAATTACTGAGATGACCTAGTTGAGTACCTGTGTCTCATGCACGGGATAGATATAAGTTCATTATTGGATCGTAAACGAGTTAGCAAGAGCTTGGGAACTGGCTGTTAAGCTGTTCCCAAGGCAGCGGAAGAAATAATCGCAAGTAATTAAGACACTGAAAAAACACAGTTCCTTATAGAGGAACCCCACTACAACCAACTAGTTGTATGGGTAAACCTCTACCTCCGCTTGGAGGATTTTGAATGACCTACTTATATTATTGATTTGTTCCTTAGTTACAAACAGCCAGATTCAAACTTCTCTGTTCCTACGAGTTCTACCTAACTCTAGCAACACTAATGAATCTTCTCAACTGAGTTCCTAAGCGAACAACAATCACTAAATAAGTAACTCAAACCTTACACCAAATCGCAGTTCCCTTGCTCCTGGGAACTCGGCTTCACCGTCGTCGAGATCAGACACTCGCCGCCGGGGACTTCTCTTCTTCTTTTCTCTTTCTTTGTTGTGGGTATTTGTAAGTTCTGGGAGAAGTGCTCAATCCGAGCACTATTCATTTGGCTTTATACTCGAGTGAACTTGGGCTTCAATCGCATCTTTCATTTGTGTCCGAAATGCCCTTTGCTTGATTCCCAAGTTGTACTTTCTTCACATGTGACTTCGATTTGAACTAGGTCAACTTCTTGAGATGATCGGACCGTTGGATCAATCATGACAGTCTGCTCCTCAGACTGTGCCTTCATCCTGTCCAAGACAGGATCCCGTGATATGCGCTGATCGGTCCTTGTCCTCACATGTGGGTTCCCATATCGTGGGAACTGTCCTCTGCTGAGTTCCTTTGAGAGAAATTCTTCATTGTGTAAGCCTGTGTTCTCTGGTCATTCTTGGGAGTTCTCATTTCATGGGAACTTTCCTCTTCAGAGTTCCCTTGATGGGAACTCTTCATTGTGTGCTCATTCATGGAAGTTCTTTGCTAAACCTGTGTTCCTTAGAAATACTTGATCAAAGCACATTAGTTCCCTTATAGCGTTTGTCATTATCAAAACTCGGAGAACTGTATCGTTGATCCGATGTTTAGAACCAGAGGTCCCAACATCGTTCCAACAATTTCCCCCTTTTTGATGATGACAAACCTATCGCAAAAATCAGCAAGTATTTCAAAGCATGATATGCAAATGAGTTCCTACGCGTGTTCCTAGGGAGCCACTTCTTGTGAATCACTGAGTTCGTACTTAGCTTTTTTTTATGCAATTGTTCCCCCTTAGTTATAGCGTATTCTGTGATATCTTTTCAACTTAACTCATCTCGCATTTTTTGTCTTTCCCCCTTTTGACATCATCGAAACAAGTAAACACATAGATAAGGAAGGAAAAGAGCACGCGATCATACTAAAAACCATGCATTACTTAAGCAAAAAATTGTACAGAGGAACACAAGAGACAATATTTGTGGGAACATTGAGGCTAGGAAAAAGAAGGGAAAGATCATTGGCTTGGGAACAGGGCATCACAAAGCCGTGTCAAGACTTGTACAAGCTTTTCCTGGCCTTTGGCAATTTGTTCTTGGTCCCTTGCCATCTTTTCTTGTTCCCTGGCGATCTTGTCGAGAGTGTTGGCAATGTGCACCAACACTGGAGTGTTCCCATCCTGAGTGCCTTCACCAGATGGCAGCCTTTCTTGTTCCTCCACAGGCTCAGAGTGCCGCAATTTGTGGACAACAGAGATGTCCAGTTCCCTTCCTATGGTGACCTCTTCCTAGGATGTGTCGTAGAGGCCCTCTCTGAGCAAGAGTTTCTTGATGAGGCCAGCATAAGGAAGGGAGTGGGATTTGGAAGCCATGCACTTCTCCATGTGCCCCAAGATTATGCGAGGAAGATTGATGGGCTTTTTGAGGAGGAAGTGGTAGAGGATAATGGCATCAGGGATGTTGATAACAAGGCGCTTCTCCTGGCGAGGGATCACCATATTGATGATGAATTGATGAGCCAGCTTTGCAATGAGGGACAAGTGATGAGTAGAGGTGCCAGTGGTGGGAACACGGCCCTCGTAAATCGTGTTGTAGATCTCCTCACTGTTGAAGTCGCCCCAGCTCTTGGTGGGCAGGTCTTGTAGGCCCTGGACAGGGACTTGTAGTTGAAGGCGGATGGTGGAGGTTGTGAAGATGAAGTCATCGCCTTCGAGGGAGAGAGTTCCCTTGGTGCCGTTGTCATGGACCACAAAATGGTTGTAGAATCGGCGCACCTGAGAGGGATCAATACTCACAGCCTCACTGCACATGTGTTCCCATCCTTGGGCCTTGATCAGGTCCCATAGTTGCCCGAGCCCTTCTTCAACGAGCTGTCTTTCAGAGAGGATGAGAGGGGGAAGGAGCTTGCGATTCTCAGAGATATGGACTTTCTTGGGCTTTGCTCCTTTCCCTTTCTTCTTGGGGTTCCCCCTAGAGACCGTAGTCTTTCCTTTTTGATGGGGGGGTCAGCCGCTTCGATCAGCAGTGGGCGGGTCCTTTCCTCTGGGACCTGTGCCGACACCACCATCTGTTGTTCAGGAGCAGGGGTGGTGGTAAACTCTTTGTAAGTGGAGGCCTCTTCTTCCTCTTCAGCGTCATCACTGGAGGTCCCTTCATCATTGGAGGAGGTCAGCCCAGTTTCCTCCTCGTCGTCTTCCTGACGACGACTGCTTATCTCAGCACCGTCAGTTGGTGCTGGGTTCCCTTCTTCTTGGGCTTTGCCCCCTTGATTTTCGGAAGGCCCGTGGAGTGCGCCTTCGAATTCTTTTTCGAGGGCCTTTAGTTGGGCTTCCTCTTCAGCAGTTCCCATTACGATGGGGGCATTTGCCTTTTGGCGAACAAGGACTCCAATGGGGAGATTATCCTCGTCGGAGTCAAGGTCTATTGTTTTCTGGGCCGAAGAAGATGGGGAAGGGAGTTTTAGTGTGGTGGGAGAAGAGGGAGGTAGAGGAGAGTTTTGTGGAGTTGGGACCTTAGGAGTGGAAGGAGGAGGAGTAGGGGTGCGAGCCTTGGGACTTGAGGTCCCAGAGGCAGATTTTGAAGGGATGGGAGATGTGGGAATGGGTGAGGTGGGTGGGGGAACTCTGGGGGAGGAAGAGGGTGGAGGGTTAGTAGTTCCCTCAACCATGGGAACAGGTGAGGAAGTGGTTATCGTGGAGTCCCTGGGACCGGAGGTCTCAGGGATTGATTGGGGACGAGGGAGAAAGAGCTTCTCGACCTCGGATGGGTGAATGATGGCATAGGCGTCAGGTTTGGATAGATTAAGGACCTCCTCCATGTTGAGGAGGGATTTTTTCTTTGGAATGGGAAGAGATGGGGATGAAGAAGTGGAGATTTGTGAGTGTTTGCGTTTGGAGCTATGTTTGGATTTTGAGGAGTGGTGTTTGGATTTGGAGGAGTCTTTGGACGAGTGTTTGGATTGTTTGGGTTTTTCGTATTTAGAAGGGGGTTCGGATCCGAAAGTGTCGACGATGCGAACTTCGGAGGAAGAGGGAGGTGGAAGAGTGGAGGTCGGCGGTGTTGGAGGTTGCGCCGCCGAGGGAGGAGGAAGAAAGGGACTTACATAATTGTAAAGTCCCTCGATGAGAACATCGCGAAGAGCTTCATTTTGCTCCTTCTCGACGTCCGCCATCATGGTGAGGAAGAGAGCTTTAGGGTTGTTTTGGATCCATGCCTTCATCTCGGCATAAGAATGGGCTGGAGCCATTTGAGAAAGGTTTGGGAAAGAGAGTGTTTTGGAAGTTTTCTCGAAGGAGGGAGGAGGCAAAGTTGTAGAGGAGGAGAGTGACAGGGAAGAATGAGGAAGAAGGAACCCAAAAGTGGTAAAGTAGGGTTTTGTTGAGAGAGAGAGACGAGGGTAGAAAGGGATGTTGAGAAAGGCCTCGATAACCGTTGGCCAATAAGAGCGGAGAGCCGTTTCAACTTCTCGAGCATGCCTCTGACACGCGTCGTTTTCTTCCAGGGGAAGTCGTTTGAATTTTTGAGTGCTTGGCCCAAAACGCTTCAGAGTCTGACACAATTTCCCATTTCCCTAGTGACGGTTCATCTTTTCAGATCCAGTGTTCCCTTGCTTGTTAGCACCAGTTCCCATGATCTCTTGAAAGGTCGTATTGAGTGGAGAGGTTAGGGGAACTCACACTCAATTTTCTTTGTGAGGCTGAGGAACTCAAAAGAGAACCAGACAATTGCAACTCGATTTTGGGATAAAGAGTGGGGCTCATGAGAAACGTTTGTCTGGTCCTTAGCTTAGGGTAGGTTTTATGATCAACCGTCATAGTGGCTTGTAGAGAGGGTTAAAGGGAACTCTGGTTGATCATTTTGGGTCAAAAGAAATAATGTTCCTCTATACACATCAAGCTCTAGACTAGTAATATGGAAAAATGAAAGCACTGAGTCCTACAGTTCCCTATCATGCATTTCTAGTTAGACTAATCAAGCATTGAGGGAGAGACAAACAGGGACTTGTTTAGTTTAGAGTTATCATTCCTAGAAGCATTCGAAAACGCTGGTAGGGACGTCTGTCTAAAGCTTTGGTGAGAATGTCCGCAATTTGCTCTTCCGTTCTACAGTGTTGCATAGAGATGTTCCCATTTTCAACATTGTCACGTAGAAAATGATGCCTATTGTCTATGTGCTTAGTCCTAGAATGATGCACAGGATTTTTGGAAATGTTAATGGCACTAGTATGATCACAGAGTATAGGAACTGGGCCAAATGACATACCGTAGTCCTGAAGTTGGGACTTGAGCCATAGTACTTGGGAACAGCATGATGCGGCAGCCACGTATTCTACTTCAGCTGTGGAGAGTGCCACTGAATTTTGTTTCTTGGATCCCCAAGAGACTAGGCATGACCCAAGGAACTGGGTCATTCCTGATGTGCTCTTTCGATCAACTAGGTGCCCAGCAAAATCTGCATCTGTATAAGCAATGAGCTCAAGGGAACTGTTCTTTGGATACCAGAGGCACAAGTTGTCGTTCCCTTTGAGGTACCTGAAAATCCTCTTCACCTCTTTCAAGTGTGATTCTTTGGGATTAGCTTGAAAACGTGCACATAAGCACACTGAGAACATAATATCAGGCCTACTAGCAGTTAAGTATAGGAGAGAGCCAATCATACCTCTAAAGTTCCTTTGATCGACACTTACCCCTGTTTCATCAGCATTGAGCCTGGAATATGGGGAGATGGGAGTGTCAATGGGCCGTGAGTGGTCCATCCCATACTTGACTAGCATTTCTTTGATGTTTTTCTGTTGATGAATCCTTGTTCCCTCCTTTGTTTGAGAAATCTAGAGTCCTAGGAAGAACGCGAGTTCCCCTATGAGACTCATCTCAAACTCACTACTCATGAGGTCCTTTAACTTCTCTACAAGAGTTTCGTTAGTTGCTCCAAAAACAATGTCATCAACATAAACTTGAACAATCAAGATATCCTTAGACTCCTTTTTAAGGAAAAGAGTTTTGTCTATGGAACCTCGAAGGTATCCATGAGACAGAAGGAACTGAGCAAACCTGTCATACCATGCTCGAGGAGCTTGTTTGAGTCCGTAGAGGGCCCTCTCCAGGAAGTAGACGTGGTTGGGTAGCTTCTCATCTTCGAATCCTGGGGGTTGGGCTACGTATACTTCTTCCTTGAGGTGCCCATTGAGAAATGCCGTCTTCACATCCATCTGGTATAGCTTGAATCCTTTGTGGGCTGCATAGGCTATGAGAAGGCGAATGGCCTCGATCCTTGCAACTGGTGCGAAGGTCTCGTCATAGTCGATTCCTTCTTCTTGTCTATAGCCTTGAGCAACCAGACGAGCCTTGTTCCTAGCTACGGCCCCAGTATCATCTAGCTTGTTCCGAAACACCCATCGAGTTCCTATGATGTTCTTGTTTTTGGGCTTTGGAACTAGCTTCCATACCTTGTTCCTCTCAAATTGGTGTAGTTCTTCTTGCATAGCTTGGATCCAGTCTGGGTCCTTTAGAGCTTCTTTTATGCTTTTTGGTTCCACCATTGAGACAAAGGCATTAAAAGCACAAAAATTATTGAGAGAAGAGCGAGTTAGAACACCTTTTTCATATGGGGTGATGATGTTGTCGATGGGGTGATCTCTCTTTTGTTGGTAGTTTCTTGTTGGAATGTGTGAGACGTCAACCTGTTCCCTTGACTCTTCTCCATCTGTGTCTTGAGTTTCCTCTTCCTCAGGAGAACAGTTATGTTCAGCTTCTTCGTTGGGACTTTCGTCAGGATTCTCTTCGGAGTTCCCTCGTTGTTCCCCCTGAACACTAGATTCTGGTGCATTCTCATTTTGAGGAACGAGAGAATTGGAGGCATCTTGTGGTTCTTCTGTTGAAGAGGGAACTTAAAAGGAGTTTTGATCTGTGGAGTTTTGATCTCCTTCGTTGTTCCCTGATTGTGGGACATTGTTCCCACTTGGATAGTCTTCATCTTTCTTTCTTGGTTCATCCTTGTCGTCTTCTTCTTCTTGTCTGACCAGCTTAAATAGAGTTCCCTTTCCTTGAACCTCTGTTCCCATCTTTACAGACTTCTCGTCGAAGATGACGTGAATGCTTTCCTCTATTTTCTTGGTCCTCTTGCTATAGACCCTGTACGCCTTGCTATGAGAAGAGTATCCCAAGAATATCCCTTCATCGCTCCTGGGATCAAATTTGCCAAGGTTGTCTTTCCCATTGTTGTGGACGAAGCATTTGCATCCGAAGGTCCTAAGATGAGCGATATTTGGCTTTCTCCCTTTGATGAGCTCATAGGATGTCTTCTTGATCAAGGGTCTGATCATGGCTCGATTCAGGATATAAGTAGCTGTGGAGATGGCTTCAGCCCAAAAGTGCTCTGGAACTCCGCTTTCAAACAACATCGTTCTAGCCATGTCTTCCAAGGTCCTGTTCTTCCTTTCGACAACTCCGTTTTGCTGAGGAGTGCGAGGGGCCGAGAAGTTATGAGAGATCCCATGTTTGTCACAGTATCTGAGGAATTGTGAGTTTTCAAACTCTGTTCCATGATCAGATCTGAGAGCCTTTAGTTTGAGTCCCATGCTGACCTCCATTCTTGTGATTAGGACTTCGAATTCCTTGAAGGTATCTGATTTTGATCTCAAGAATAGCACCCATGTGAATCGTGAAAAATCATCGATTAAAACATACATGTACCTCTTTCCTCCATAGCTTTCGGTGTGCATTGGACCACAAAGATCCATATGAATTAGCTCTAAGGGCCTGGTCGTGCTCACCATCCCTTTGGGCTTGAAGGAGGTCCTTGTTTGCTTTCCTCGAGCACAGGCTTCACACATCTTGACTCCTTCAAGGTTGATTCGTGGGAGACCGACGACGAGATCTTGTAGATAGAGTTTCAAGATTTGGTTCATACCTGCGTGTCCTAACCTTCGGTGCCAGAGTTCCGTTTCATCAAGGGAACTTGCCAAGCACAGTTTCCTTGGTGGCTCAAAGTTTGTATCCACCACATATATGTTGTTGGACCTTCTTCCTTTCAGGATGATTTTGTTAGTCTTCTTGTTGATCACTAGACATTCCTTTGAGTCAAAGGTGACGATGTTGTTCCCTTGATCACATATTTGAGAGACGCTCAAGAGATTGAATCCCAGATCTTTCACCAAGTTAACGTTGCTGATTTTGATTGATTTGTTGAGTAGCACTTCTCCTGTTCCTATGATTTCTCCTTTATTTTTGTTGCCAAAGGACACGTGACCTCCTTCGGCCTTTGGGTGGAGTGAGGTGAGGTTGTCTTTGTTTCCAGTCATGTGGTTGGAACATCCACTGTCAATGACCCATGTGATGTTCCCCCTCACTGCCACCTACAAGAAAAGTTAGTTTTTGAGGACCCAGGCAAGATGACTCTTGCCTGGTTCCTTGCAAGGGAAGGCAGTCTCAAATAGCACATAATCAGCAATGTTAATGTCACGAGAGTACTTGTTATAGGCAAGGTTCCTATGGTTGTTTCTTTTAATGGGAACTCTAGCAGGCTTGTTGGTTTGTTGATTCTGCTTGTTCCAGTACTCGTGGTTTTTCTGGGCTTGGGCCTTAGCTTTGGGACAGCTTTCCTTATAGTGCCCATGAGCACCACAGTTCCAGCAGGTCTTATAGTATTCTCCTAGGTAGTACTTAGGATGGGATCTCTGTATCTTGTTCCTATCCATAGTTTCCTTGTTGTACACTCTAGACCTGTTTCCCTTAGCTATTTGAACATACAACTTGTGTCCAGTGTTCCCAGTGTAATAATCTACTTCTCCATTCACCCCACTCTCCAGAACACGGATTTTCTCTTCCAAGTGTGCATTTTTCTGTTTCTCACACTGAAGCTCTAGGGCCCTGCACTCGTTCATCTCTTCTTCACTCAAGGGGGACTTCCCTTTTCTAGGGCTCTCTGACTCATACCCTATTCCGTGTCTGGCTGGGACAAACTTGGTTTGGGAACTAGAGGCTTCAGAATTCCCTTTTGCTTTACTCAGATTTTGTAGAAGGGTGTTTTCATCACTTTCTAGGGTTTTAAGCTCATTTTCAAGTTCTACGATGTGAGACACATAAGACTGAAGTTTTTCTAGAAGGGACACACAGTTGGGACATGGCTCTAGACCAACTAGTTCAGCATTTGTGTGTTCCGACTTTTCCAGCTTCTTTTGCAACTTAATATTACCTTTGACAAGACTTGTGAGAATTTTAAGCAGTTCAGGTTTCTCATAATTTGACAAGGAAGCAAGAACGGATTCGGGGGTTACCTCACTGGGTTGTTCCCCAGTGGTTTCTCCTAAGGCCATGGCGCACGTGCCAGGTTGAGCCCATGATTCAGGCTCTTCGTCTTCATCGTCACTCCATGTGGCTATGTAGGCCTTTTTTCCTTTTCCTCGGTTGTCCGCCTCCTGAGGGCACTCCTTGGCAAAGTGTCCCTTCTTGTAACACTTGTAGCACGTTACGTCCGAGAGGTCCTTTTCAGCAGATTTTCTTTAGGAACTCTGTCCTTTTCCTGAGTTTCCATAATTCTTCTTGAACTTCCCTTTGTAGAAAGATCGAAGAGCTTTTTTTACAAGGACTAGCTCTTCATCCTCATCTTCTTCAGATTCTTCATGTTGCTCTTGTACTGCCTTGATTACCTTTTCAAGTTTGAGAGCTATTCCCTGATGTGCTCGTTTTTGCTCCTTGTCATCTATCTTTCTCTTCTCATATCCCACCAGTTTTCCGAAAACCTGGTGGAGCATAAGAGCCTTGTTTTCGGGATTCTCTTTGAACATCGTTCTTTCATTTGTCCATTCTCCAGTCAACCCATTGAAGAGTTGTTGAACCTTCATTTTGTCGGTGACTTCCTCTTTAGTGATCCCAAGGCCAGTCATCTTGGTGCAAAGTCCCTCAAAACGGGATTGGTAACTATCAACGGATTCTCCTATCTCCATCTGGAAGGTGAAGAACTCCCTTCTTGCGTTCATCTGAAGATCTTCTCGGAGGTCTGAGTTCCCAATGTGCATTTGCTGAATGGCTTCCCACACTTCCTTTGCCGTGTCTAGGTTTGCCACTCTATCGCAGTCTTGCACCGACATGGCATTCTTGAGGTACTGGATGGCTTTGAAGTTGGCCTCCATGCACTTGTACTCATTAGGTCCCCATTTTGACAGGTCATTCTCAATTGCTGGATCAATTTTGAAGTTCCCTTTCTCAATGACGCACCAAGCTTGGTAGTCCTGGCTGCGCATCCAGTTCTTCATGTCGCGTTGCCAGACTTCGAATCTCCCAGTGATGAGCCTTGGTGGCTTGCTGTTGTTGTGACCGACTTGGGTGAGTTCGTGAGCCATGTTTGAAACCTGCGATGCTAACACAAATCTAGAGCAGCCTTGCTCTGATACCAATTATTGGATCGTAAACGAGTTAGCAAGAGCTTGGGAACTGCTGTTAAGCTGTTCCCAAGGCAGCGGAAGAAATAATCGCAAGTAATTAAGACACTGAAAAAACACAGTTCCTTATAGAGGAACCCCACTACAACCAACTAGTTATATGGGTAAACCTCTACCTCCGCTTGGAGGATTTTGAATGACCTACTTATATTATTGATTTGTTCCTTAGTTACAAACAGCCAGATTCAAACTTCTCTGTTCCTACGAGTTCTACCTAACTCTAGCAACACTAATGAATCTTCTCAACTGAGTTCCTAAGCGAACAACAATCACTAAATAAGTAACTCAAACCTTACACCAAATCGCAGTTCCCTTGCTCCTGGGAACTCGGCTTCACCGTCGTCGAGATCAGACACTCGCCGCCGGGGACTTCTCTTCTTCTTTTCTCTTTCTTTGTTGTGGGTATTTGTAAGTTCTGGGAGAAGTGCTCAATCCGAGCACTATTCATTTGGCTTTATACTCGAGTGAACTTGGGCTTCAATCGCATCTTTCATTTGTGTCCGAAATGCCCTTTGCTTGATTCCCAAGTTGTACTTTCTTCACATGTGACTTCGATTTGAACTAGGTCAACTTCTTGAGATGATCGGACCGTTGGATCAATCGTGACAGTCTGCTCCTCAGACTGTGCCTTCATCCTGTCCAAGACAAGATCCCGTGATATGCGTTGATCGGTCCTTGTCCTCACATGTGGGTTCCCATATCGTGGGAACTGTCCTCTGCTGAGTTCCTTTGAGAGAAATTCTTCATTGTGTAAGCCTGTGTTCTCTGGTCATTCCTGGGAGTTCTCATTTCATGGGAACTTTCCTCTTCAGAGTTCCCTTGATGGGAACTCTTCATTGTGTGCTCATTCATGAAAGTTCTTTGCTAAACCTGTGTTCCTTAGAAATACTTGATCAAAGCACATTAGTTCCCTTATAGTGTTTGTCATTATCAAAACTCGGAGAACTGTATCGTTGATCCGATGTTTAGAACCAGAGGTCCCAATATCGTTCCAACATTCATCCTTAAAAAGTTTGTTAAAATATCTTTTAATTATAAATTTTATTTGAAAAAAAATTAAGGTAAATATTAGACCCAATATTTCTCGAAATATAATCTTTTATATATATAAAAGCAATAATGTTTGGAGCCTCCACGTTGAGCCACGTCAGCTTTGGCCACATGTCGTTCTCATAATACGCCACCTCAGCTTTTGCCACATGTCACCTTTTCCTTAAGCCATGTCATAATATTTTAACACATCATATGCCATGTCATACAATAATTAATTATTGATTAAGCCATGTAATATAAATTTGTCCATGCCAATCTTATTTTTTTTCCAATATACCTTAAAAAATTTATCAAGATAATTTCGACATTTATTTTATTTCCAAATTAAATATAGATTTAGAACCTCAAATCCCATACAAATAGAAATATGATATCTTTTAATTAACAAATTATCATAATTTAGATTATAAAAAACTACCAGATCAATATACCTTAAAAAATTTATTAAGATAATTTCGACGTTTATTTTGTTTCCAAATTAAATATAGATTTAGAACCACAAATCCCATACAAATAGAAATATGATATCTTTTAATTAACAAATTATCATTATTTAGATTATAAAAAACTACCAGATCAATATACCTTAAAAATTTTATTAAGATAAATTCGACGTTTATTTTGTTTCCAAATTAAATATAGATTTAGAACCTCAAATCCCATACAAATAGAAATATGATATCTTTTAATTAACAAATTACCATAATTTAGATTATATAAAACTACCAGATCTCTGCTAAGTGGATAGAGCCTAAGCTTTTATTTGAAAGTTAAACCAGTATCTTTCCCTACAAGATTTTTAACAAATCACCATCTAATATCTTTCTATTAGATAATCATCAATATATATATATATATCTTCTAAACCTGAAGCACTTTTGAACAGATTCGTCATTAAGAATTTATATCCGAGCCAACCTATTTTTAATAATGATTTTTTAATAAATTATATATTATGTAATTCAATCACCTTATGAAATTTTCAATTTTATCCACTCACTTGACTTAATAATTTTTTTATCAAATTTATATGAGATTGGATAAAAATTTTGACTCTACCCATTATTTTTATCTTTATTCATGTTCATTATATTATAATATTTAATTATCTTATATCCATATAGTATAAATAAAATATACTATATAAGAATTTATATATTTTTTTCAAATTACTATGAGATTGGATAACTTTTTATCTCTACCATTCTTTTTATCTTTGTTCATGTTCATTATATTGTAATATTTAATTATCTTCTATCCATATAATGTAGAAAAAATATACTACATAATTGATCGTATGGTTATTCTTTTCACGATTACGGTTTGTACGTACAATACTTATAAAAAAAATATTCTATATGGATAACGAAAATTGCAAAAAGTATAGTTAAAATTGATCAATTTTAACGATTACGATTTGTCGTACGGATATTAACTTTATCTTGAATTTTTTTTTCATTATATTCTAATATTTATTTATCAATTTGGTATGATTATCAATTTGAAAATTTGGTACGAGTTTTCATTATTTTTATCTTTGCACATGTTTATTATATTGTAGATGATATTTTTTGTAGATAAAATAGGTATAATTTTATAGAAATATCCTAACATATATAAATTTAATCAAAATTTAAAAAATACAAAGAAATAATACAATAATTCTATCCATATGTATAAAACATAAAAATACTAATTTAATATATTAGATAAAAAATAGATAAGTTTTTTATCCATAAATATGATAAATATAAAATCATTTTTTATAGCTTTTCTATCTATAAGTATATTGTTAATATTAAGTTTCTATCCATAAATATGAAAAATATAAAATAGTAATTTTAGTATCCCAAATATCCTTTTTTTACTTCAAAATCCAATAATAAATTAATTTAATATCTCTAAATGAAATAGATAACTTTTATATCTATAAGTATAAAATATGAACCATATTTTCATTTACAGGTTTTCAATATTAAATTTTCATATTCTTTTCTATTAACTTTTTATTAAAAATTATACTAACATTTTTAATTAGTATGAACCATATTTTTAATCATGTATTTTTCTATTAATTTCAGATTTTTATATTAATTTTTTGTTTGTAAGTATGTCAATTTTTAAATGAATATTGACCATATTTTTCATATTAATTTCGAATTTTTCAATATTAATTTTGTATGCTTAAGAACAATAACTTTTTAAATTTTCATCCATAAATATGTCGGGTTTTATATATTAATGTTCTATCTATAAATATGATAGTTAAATACAATATTGTCATTAAATTTTAATTTCAGTCACCATAGTTTTAGTGAGTTTGGTTCAAATGAAACAAAGTCTTATCCTAAAACGTGAAACGAATGCACTTTTCCTAGTTCATAGTGCACTTTTCATACAAAAGTGCATTGAAAAGTACAAAAAGTGCAATATGAAAAAGTGCACTACAAAAAATACGAAAAGTGCACTGAAAAGTACGAAAAGTGCAAATGCTAAAAAGTGCACTCTGAAGTAGGAAAAGTGCACTATGAACTAGGAAAAGTGCATTTGTTTCAGGATAAGAGTTCGTTTCAAGATAAGAGTTCGTTTCATTTGAACCAAACTCTAGTTTTAGTTACCAAATTATTTATATTAATATTGCAGAGTTTGGTTCAAATGAAACAAACTTTTATCCTAAAACGAACTCTTATCCTGAAACGGATGCACTTTTTCTAGTTCATAGTGCACTTTTTCTATTTCAGAATGCACTTTATCTGATTTGCACTTTACGTAGTTTTCAATGCACTTTTCGTATTTTTTATAGTGCACTTTTCAGATTGCACTTTTAGTATTTTACAATGCACTTTTGTATGAAAAGTGCACTACGAACTAGAAAAAGTGCATTCGTTTCACGTTTTAGGATAAGAGTTTGTTTCATTTGAACCAAACTCTAATATTGCATCCATAACTATGCCCACACTTTTTTAATTAATATGGACCATGTTTTTAATGCTAGAATTTATATTAACTTTTCGATTTTCGTAGATTAATTTTTCATTCACAAATATATGACAACTTTTTAAATTTTTTATCCATAACCATGATGATTTTTTATACCATTTTTATATTAATAAGTATGACAATTTTTTAGTTAATATCGGTATAGATATGTTATGTTTTACAATATATTAATTTTCTATTTATAAGTATGTTGATTTCTTATATTACGGATACCTTAATAAATAAATAAAAAATTATTGATCCCTTAATGTTAAACCAGTTAATCGGGTTAGTTCAGTCAGGTTTAGGCTCGGTCATTTCAGGTTAGGTTGAGTACAAGTTCATGTCATTAAAATTTACGGGTTGATTGGGTCAATTCATTGCGGTTTTTTTGCAGACTCGGGTCAACCCAATGAGTTAAGAACGTCAACTTTTATATGTTTATTACATAAATATTATAAATAACATTTTTAAGAATAAGATAATATTTGTATTCATTTTAATAATAAAAGATATTATTATAATTAACTTACCAAAAAAAACTTAAATATTTATAATATCGTTTTATTATATAAGTTATAATACCTATATCATATTTAAATAATATATTATAATTTTTATTTTAAAAAGTCCTCCGGCAAGGCCCGGGTCATCAACTAGTATTTATAATAAAAGTTTTGATTTATACGCGGGAAATAAAACAAGGAGTATTCATAGAAAACGCTCCCGAAGAATGAAACCAAACCCCCGACCCCCTCTTGATGAACAGTACTATCGCCCTTCCAAAAAAAACCCTAGATCCTGTTTTCTGGTGTTCTATGGCAATTTCTTTCTTGTTTGTCTCTTCCTTTATATCCAAATTGTTGATACGCCCGTCGATTGGGTTGAATTTTGGTGCGAAGTGTCCGAAAATACCGTGTTGGCTTCATTATCAAGGGACATGCTATCGTCCTTTCATTGCGGTTTTTGTGCAGATTCGGTTGATTGGGTCAATTCATTGCGGTTTTTGTGCAGATTCGGGTCAACCCAATGAGTTAAGAACGTCAACTTTTGTATGTTTATTACATAAATATTATAAATAACATTTTTAAGAATAAGATAATATTTGTATTCATTTTAATAATAAAAGATATTATTATAATTAACTTACCAAAAAAACTTAAATATTTATAATATCGTTTTATTATATAAGTTATAATACCTATATCATATTTAAATAATATATTATAATTTTTATTTTAAAAAGTCCTCGGGTAAGGCCTGGGTCATCAACTAGTATTTATAATAAAAGTTTTGATTTATACACGGGAAATAAAACAAGGAGTATTCATAGAAAACGCTCCCGAAGAATGAAACCAAAACCCTGACCCCCTCTTGATGAACAGTACTATCGCCCTTCCAAAAAAACCCTAGATCCTGTTTTCTGGTGTTCTATGGCAATTTCTTTCTTGTTTGTCTCTTCCTTTATATCCAAATTGTTGATACGCCCGTCGATTGGGTTGAATTTTGGTGCGAAGTGTCCGAAAATACCGTGTTGGCTTCATTATCAAGGGACATGCTATCGTCCTTTTGGGCTCGAATTGATTTGTTTGCGGCTCAAGAATCTCGAATCATAGGTAAGAGGGCTCTAGAAAAACGAAGAATGAGAGGATTGGGGCTACTAATTTTGAAATCAAAGGGAAATTGGAAGATAGGGTTGGTGACCCTATGATACTATTCAATGATGTTCATCTAAGGAATGTCGGAGGTAGAAGACAGGAGGCTGTTACAGCGGCTTTCCGGGGAGTGGAGACAGATGGTTAACCCTAGGGTGGAGGCTACTCCCCTTCTGGGGTTGCATAAGAAGAGATATAGCTTCTCTAGCTCCAATAGGCTGCATCATTCCTTGGCTATCTATGAAGCACCAATTTATATTCTTGCTTGTTTGTTTTGTGTATATAAATGGAAGAGTTGGGATCCCAGTTATCCCACACTCTTTCTTCGTTCTTCTTCTAGTTATTCTTTTATTTGGCCTAAAACTGAAATACTTTGTACGGGAAACAACTTTTGGGGTTATTTGCTAAGGGTGATTGTAGGGAAATCATGGAGAAAAACAAACAGTCTCTTAAGAAAGTGATATGTTCTGATGTGCAATTCTCTAAAGAACAGGAGGAGGGTGAGCATGTCAATGCTTATCCAAGACCTCATCCTACCATGGTCAATGAGACCTTAAAGGGTAGAAAACCAAACCAGGCAATTGAGGCCAGCCCTTCGGGGAGTAAGAAAGTAAAGAGCAAATCAAAGGCTAAGATGGATATGCCAGCATTCTTGAACCAGTTATCAGGGGTGCGAGAGAATATTCTCCATCTCAAAGAAACATCTTTGTCTGCCTTTGTCATGAATGGTATCTTTATTCTCTTATTCTTAGTCATATGTATTGTAATAACTGCGGTTTTTGAGGATATTTTTGAATTTTTCTCGGATATCCTTTTAACCTTTTTGGTCCGTTTTAACGCTTAATCCAATATTTTCGTTGGAGATTAAATCCTAGAAAATTGTTGGTGATATCCTAAAATCACAAAGAAATGATTTTATGGATCGGTGTGAATTCTAGGATTTTTCGGTGGAAAAAGAATATTTATTGGATAAGTCGTCTTTTTAATTATGTACCGGAAAGGATTTAAAATGCGAAACGGAAGCCTTAAAAATAAAAGGTAGCATGATAAAATCATGAAAAATTGGTTTTATTGGTCTACATAATTTACGGGACGTTTTTCGTTTAGTGGGTCTTTCCACCCGAGGTACATAATTTTACCGCTTTAATGCAAGTCCCGTTTCGAGACGGATTTTGAGTTTAAAACTTATCTCTTCTTTAGCTTACCTAGGAAGGAAAGGAATTGGGATAGAATTCTAGCTAAGTACGGCATATCTTTTGCCTTGTCAAAAGTCTACGAATTCATTTTACAAAGCAAACAGAGGAGAGGTGGGCGGAGAACGACAACGACGTAATCAGGAGAAAGAATTCATCTTCACCGCCGGCTGGTTTCTTTGTTCCTCTTCCGCCTTCCTCTTCCACCACCTCATCTTCTTCCCTTCTTCTTAGTTTTGTGTGGGATGGTGTTGTTGAAACCAAACCAGAGGAGGTTTGGGGCGGGACGACAACGACGGACGGAGAGATAGAATCGAACAATCTTCACCGCCGGTCTTCTCTTCTAGCCTCGCCAAGCGACGTCGCCGGCGACCGTTGTCTTGTCCGACCACCACCCATCAAGAGGACCGCCGTCGGGCAACGTCCAGCCACCCTCGGGCTCGGAGATCGAGCCATGATCGAGCCAAACGAGCCATGGGCTCGAGTGAAGGTATATACGATCGAAATTAATTAGCGGGTTGATTACGGAGCCACCGTAAGGGTCTTTCGACTCCGCTTTGCTAGTTAAATTTGTGGTTTTTATAATCTTGACGTTGATACGGTTCCACAGGTTCGAACCGCTCGTGAAACGGACGTCCGAATCTTCCGTTATAGCGAAGACAAGTTTTGGTTACCGATTGGCAGGTAAAGGACTTCGGATAATTACTCAGGATTCGTTGTTAATCCGTTTGATCCGAGATTTGGTAATCTTTAAGAACTGTTGTTGATGAACAATTTTTATTTAGAAAATTGTTTCAAAAGTGAAGCGGATAATTAGTTATAATTCCGCCAAGATGGCTCCTTGAAGCATGATAACTAAGGATTTATTATATATCGATATTCGGAAATTAAATCGTTTATCGATTAGGAAGTTGTAGGAGTTGAGAATACAACTAAGAAGTGTTTCTGTGAGCTCGTTTTTGAGAAATCCTTTTGTTATATTTGTCAGAGGGATGATACAGATTACTGTTGGAATTGCTAAGGACGTCGAGCACGCCTTATGAGGCAAGTGGACGATTCTCTCTTGCGTTATTGTTATTAAATGAGGAATTGGATCCCATTTAATATTTGCGTTGGGAACAACTTGTATGATTAATAAAATATGATAGGTCGTTATATTTGTTAGAAATAATGACCATGTTGTTTATTCAGTTTCGCGTTAGAACTGGATTTAGGTCCGTTATGTGTGGCCTTGTATGTTGTCTCATGCTGAGACATTATGGTGAAGTAAGTTAGTTTTTCAGGGGTAGGAGCCAAGTCTCCGATGACCTCTTTATAACACAGTCTATGTTGGGAGGTTTAGCTCGTTACTATCATATCCCAACATTCGGGTCATGACTCATACGTCACTCAACGCTATAGGAGGTGTTATGCACTCTAGCTAAGTGCAAATTGGTACTAGGTGTTCGTCAATGATCATGGATTTCTTCCCTTTCATCTTGACGTCTCCATGTACAGGTGGATTCTCTGCGGTTTTAGCCGCTTAAAAGTTACCAACATGTTTGTGAAAAGTTATGAAAGTAATAAAATAAGTGTGTTAGGCACATTAATGTACCCGGATGGTTAGTCTATTCGATAACCATTCTTACTCCCGGTTATGAATGATTCTTAATCAAACTTTGATTAAGTCAATCTGATTAGTCGATGGAGACTTTTCAAGATGTTATGTGATTAATATGAATTCCCAACAATTGTTTATGCTTCTTAAAGAAACCACAAGCGGTGGTGTTCTCTCTCTTGATTATACGAGTCTTCTTCTTATTCTCTACAAGACTGCTAACTGTTGGATCAAATCCGAGTCTATTCGGATTTGGATGCCAATATGTTTAGTTACAACCATAAGAACCAAGTTAGATTCTCCGCTTGCTAGTCTATCATTAGACTAACCCGTCCATTTTCTTTTCTTTTATATGGTCGGCTGGTGTCCACCGTTGTATACGATACATCAGGTTCTTCTTGGAAGTTGATTCAAGAGGCAGATTCAGAGGTTTGAAGCTCCAGAAGTTGAAGAAAGGTTTCCGGTTTCCAATGGCTATACTTGAGTGAAGATCATGGTTAAACTACTTCAAAGCGAAGCTGAGTTTCAGAAGTAAGAAATCAAGGAAGAATTGATGAGGATTTTGTTTAAATAGAAGGTTGTTGTATTTAGTTAGTTATTCTTTTTGGGTTAAGGTTTGTATAAGACCAATTGTATTTATTCCGCTGTAATGTTTGTTTTAGTTTGTTCAGTCAGTTTAAAGCCTTGGGTAGCTTCGGTTTAGTCTTAATCGGGGTTACTGGCAGTAATACCTCCAGGGTAGGAAGGGGGTGTTACATGTATGTGTTGCAATTGTGCCTATATATGGAGCTGGTGGGGTTCTCCTTTCCCCACTAATATCCTTTTCTTTCATTGTCGCCCTATTCTATTAATTCTGATAATTCTAATTTCTCTCTTTGGATTTCATCCCTTGTTGATGTTCTAATGGAGAAACAGACTGATCTGAAGAAAAACCTGAGATCCTTTATAAAGATTATTTGTTTTGATACTCAATTCTATAAAGAACGGGAGGAGTACGAGCTTGCTCATGCTCATCCAAAAACTATGCCTACCGGGGTCGATAAGACCTTAAAGGGTAGCAATGTGATCATGCCGTTTGAGGCCTGCCCTTCAGGGATTAAAAAAGAAAAGGGCAATGGAAGAAGCAAGCTTGTTATGTCATTATGACAAATGAACAAACCAACTTTGACCTTTTGCTTTGCTTTGATTTTCGTAATCAACCCTTCAAGATTCCAGATTCATGCTAAGGCAAAATCGACCCATCAAAATATTTACCCATGGTGGATTATGCTTTATGAAGCTAAGTTCAGGAAAGTGTATACTTCTTTTTATGAAAGGATGTATGTTCATTTTAATAAAAGGAAGAATCATGCTCCTGTTTTAGATTTTGTTACTAAATCCTATATGTATGGAAATTACTTAAATGAGATTCATGAACTTTGGTGGTCTGTGTGTAGATATTGGACATGGGAGAATTTGTTTGTGCACAAGCAAAGGAAAAATAAAAACATTTCATGGACCATTATGCAACTGCACAAACTTAGCTTTATAAGAAACTGTACAAACTATTATGTTGTTATGGGCATTAGAAACCTGTGTAAAATTTATAGAACTAAACTTGAGGATGCTTTGTCTATAATTTATATGAGTCAAATTTTTTAGGCTATATATGAGGATTATTGCTATGACATGCCTTTAACCTATGAAAATGTAAGGCTTTATGAACTATTGGCCTGTAAAGATAGTGATACAATAAGGAGCTGTATTACTCCCAGAATTCTTCTGATAATTACAGCTGGTGTGGACTTAAAGTGTTTCATAGATAAGGAACATATTAGAATTAATGGCAGCACTAATTCTATCCTCTTGCAAGTAACCATAGTTGATGATAGGAGAAGTGGCTATGTTATGATGCTCTTGCTTTGTGACAGGTTGTGTGATAACACTACTAAAGACAATAACTTTGTGAAACGTTTGCTTAGAATCCCTCGTTTAAATTCCCTTATGGATAACTATACAGATGTAAACTCTAAGGTTTGCATGTTGAGTTGTAGGATTGAGCAGGAAATCCTTGAAAATGAAGACTCTCTGAGCAGGACATTACTACACCAAGATAATAGCAAGAGAAGATATAGAACAAGTTATATGATCAAGACATTAAAGAACAACTTCGATGAGGGCAATCACGTAACAAGAGAACAAATCAACTGCAGTAAAAGAATGAAGAAATATGCTTTGATCTTTATGATCCAACTCCCTAGTATAGAAAAATGTAACACGCTCTTGTGGCATCCAAAGACTGTATATAGGACTATGACTATAACCCTAAATTGTAATAATGTCAATAGGAATTATGTATCCAAGATTGCACAGGTGGGGATGAACATTACTAAAATGGCAAGGAATATGGAAAAATGTAGAAGTAAGAAAATTAGATGTGGTATAACGAAAAAAGAGAAAGAAATAACCTCTTTGGTCACTAAAAAAGAGATGCACTTTTTGAAGTCATGCTTCTGGACAAACAGGATAGAAATTTAGTTATTGGGAACCTTGACAACCCTTTGTTCAAATTCTGTTTACCATGAAGATAGGATACTGGAATAGTAGAGGAATTGGGAGGAAGTCCTTTTGGCCAAAAATTGACTCCTTCTGTAAAATCGAACACATACAAATCATGGCTATAGCAGAAACAAAAACAGATAAAACTCTGAGTGACCAAGTTTGGAGAAGGGCAAGTTTTGATAATTTGGTATGGTCACCTGCGGATGGTAGAGCAGGTGGAATCGGTATCATGTGGAAGGAACATCAGCTAATAAGCAAAGAGATATCTCTCCTATTGCAAGACTCTAGATACATAATACTTAAATACACACACTTGACAACAAAATACACCATTGCTCTTTTCCTAGTGTATGCACCACCTCGTGAAAATCTTAAAGACACATTCTGGGAAAACTTATCAAACACGCTGATCAATCTTAGTCTGCCAATAATTGTGATGGGCGACCTGAATGAAACACAAGCATCAAGTGAAAAAAAGGGAGGATCTATTCCGGATCACAGCAGGTTCGAGCGCTTGATAAACTTCAAAAACAAATGTGAACTAGTGGAAATTCCGTCCTCAGGGAACCAGTTCACGTGAAGGAAAAATAAAACAGAGATAGATAACATAAATGAAAAACTGGATAGAATGTTGGTTAGTAACTCTATACTACAATACATTCCAC
This sequence comes from Fallopia convolvulus, assembly GCA_964016875.1. Lineage (NCBI taxonomy): Eukaryota > Viridiplantae > Streptophyta > Magnoliopsida > Caryophyllales > Polygonaceae > Fallopia > Fallopia convolvulus. The sequence continues at coordinate 27,453,893 of OZ024718.1, forward strand.
ATATTAAAACCATAAACCATGCTTTTACAACATCAAACCACTGCAAAATCTCAATAGATCTAAGCAATGATACAACAAATAAAGCGTTACCTTTTAAATTAGAAAAGATGTGGATGCATAGGAAAGATTTTAGAAATGTAGTAAAACAGGCTTGGAGACTAGATTCCCCGGGGTCAAATATGTTCCAATTGGTTAAGAAAACCCAACTTTTTAAGAAACATGCAAAACAATGGAATAGAAGAACCCTAGGAAATACTTTCAAACAACTTAAGGAAGTAGAAAGTAAACTGGTAGAACTGCAAGCACAGATATTAATATCCCCACAACCAAATGTCATTCAACAACAGATTCGTCTCATTAAAAAGAAGGAATGCATATTAAATTACCACAAAACATATTGGAAACAAAGGAATAAACCAAACACATTAAGTTGTCAGACGCCAACACTGGATATTTCCATAAAATTGCTAGTGGAAAAAGAAATAGGAAACTTATAAGAGAAATACGAACAGAGGAGGGTACGCATATAGTAGGAGCTGAGAATATAAGAGAAGAAATAAGAAATGACTTTAAGCGAAGATACAACAAAGAGCTCGTAAACCGAACCCTAAGACAAGAGTATTTGGAATTAATATCAGAAGAAATTTCTGAGGAAGATAATGAGAACCTGACAAAACCGGTAACAAATGAAGAAATCAAGGCAACATTAACACAAATTGGATCAGATAAATCGCCAGGCCCTGATGGAATTACTGCAGAATTCTATAAAAAATACTGGGATATTGTAGGACCATCGGTTATTAAAGCAGTCAAAAGCTTTTTCCATTCAGGAAAAATGCTTAAGCAAATCAACCATACCTTTATATCCCTTATCCCCAAACGAGAAAACCCAAGCTCAACTAATCATTATAGGCCCATAAGTCTATGTTCAACTATTTATAAAATAATTTCGAAAATCATAACAGAACGACTTAAGAAAATAATAAGTAAAATTATCCACCCTCTCCAAGGGGCCTTTATAGCGAACCGAGCAATTCAAGACAACGTCCTCATACCACACGAGATATTCCATTCCTTCAGAAGGAGTAAGGCTAAGGAGGGATGGGTTACAGCAAAATTGGATATGGAAAAAGCATATGATCGAGTAGATTGGGAGTTCCTATTTGATGTCTTAAAGAAATTTGGATTTAACAAGAAATTCATTGAATGGGTGTGGGAATGTGTTTGTACAGTATCTTTCTCTGTCCTTGTTATAATGGCCCGACGGATCTGTTCTTCCCGGAACGAGGCCTTAGACAAGGAGATCCTCTCTCACCCTTTCTATTTGTTATCGGTATAGAAATACTTGCAAGGAAACTCCAATATACAAGTGAAGATGGTCGAAATTCTATTAGATTCCCCATTGCACGTGGGGGAACCCGTGTTCCCTTTTTAGCATTTGCTGATGACATCATAATATTCTCGAAAGCATCACAACAGTCCTGCGCTAAGGTACGAAAGATCATTGAAGAGTTTTGTGAAATATCAGGACAAAAAGTCAACTACCATAAATCGGCATTTCAAACATCAAAAAACATAAACAATCAGCAAAAACAACAAGTGCAACAAACCCTTGGCATTACTACGATGACAGATCTAGAAAAATACCTAGGATGCCCCATTATTAATGACGTCGTAACAAGAGAAACCTTTAGTGATACAATTGGAAAAGCCCAAGATCAACTAACTAAATGGAAAGCGAATTCCTTATCACAAGAAGGACGGGCAACACTAATACGATCAAACTTGACATCAAAACCAAACTATATTATGCAAAGCTTTATGCTACCTAAAAAAATTCATGATGAGATGGATAGAATTAATCGATGTTTATTCTGGAATAAAGACCTAAACTATAAGCCTTTAATAGGATGGGATAAAATATGTAAACCAAAATCACATGGTGGACTGAGAATTAAGAAAACAGAGCATATGAATAAAGCGTTCCAAATGAAATTATTATGGAAAATCCTGGCAGAACCAAATAATATTTGGGTTAAAATAATAAAAGAAAAGTACCTACGTGAAGACTCCTTCTTCTCATATCGAACTAGATCAAATACATCTTGGCAATGGAAACGACTAATGAACCTTAGACCGGAGTTTTCGAAAGGGCTAAGATGGCAAGTGGGTGATGGGCAAACTATTAAATTCTGGACAGACAACTGGGCGATCGGGGAACTCCTCATCAACCATGCACTTAATCCCTCGAAGTTAATGAAGAGGATAAAGTCGGAAAGCTCATCTCGAATAATCGAACTTGGAAGGGTAGTGAGTTGAGACAACTTCTCCCGAGGGACATTGTGAATAAAATAGAACTTATCCCTATTTTTGATAATGATATCAAAGATAGGTTATATTGGGCACCGAGTGAAAATGGATGGTTTTCAACTGCCTCAACCATAGAACTAATAACAAATATAGTGAACTATCCGATGAGCAACAATAACTGGATATGGAAACTTGACACATTCCCGAAAGTTAAAAACTTCCTGTGGAAGATAGGCGTTAACGGTTTACCTACAAAAGCCAAACTCAGGGAAAAGCATGTTATGACACCGGCAGGTTGCATAATGTGTAACTGTACTAGGGAAGACACGTCTCACTTATTCGTAAAATGTCCACATACTTTGAAAGTGACAAAGCAGATAAATCCCAATATTGAATTAAGCCTACGAAATTACAACTCGGATAATAAAGAACCGAAAACAATTCTAAGAGAGATATTCCAACTCATAGGGGAAAAATATTTCACTATACTGGCGGTGATCTGGTGGAGCATATGGCATCAACGGAACAAGCTAGTATTCCAACAAGCCCCTGATGATTTTATACAAGATTTGCCCCTTTACATTCGCACACAACTACAAAATTGGGGAAATGCTAAAGAATGGATAGAAGATGAGGAAACAATAAAAGAAAAAGGACATAAAAGAATCTGCCAACAAGGAAAAAAGAAAAATTGGAAAAAACCACAACACGGTTTCGTGAAATTCAACGTAGATGGCTCCAAACTAACTAATGGACAGTCGGCTGGGGGGATAGTCATAAGAAACCACAACGGTCATGTGATAGATGTATTGATAAAACAATACGGACAAGTTTCAAAAAATAACGGAAGATCTTGCACTTAGAGACGGGGTGCGTGAAGCGAAAATAAGAGGATATAGCCATGTCGAATTTGAAGGTGACAACTTACAGGTAATAAAAGCAGCCCAAGGTCTCCTGAATTGTCCATGGGAGATCAAAATGATTGTTTCTGATATTCTTGTCTCGTTGCAAGAATTTCATAGGGTTTGTGTTTCTCACGTTAATAGGTGTTGCAATGTTGTGGCCGATAAACTTGCCAAACTGGGCCATAGTTTACCTGTTGACGCGGTTAGGAATCATCCAGAACTTATGGTTCTCATCCGTTTGGATGCTCTAGGACGCCCTCCCTAGCTGGAGTGCCTCCTAAATCTTACCTAATCAAAAAAAAGTTTTAATTTATGGTACTTTTTGGTCAAATGTTTTGATTTATGGTTTAGGAATCCGGATCACATGCATTAAAGCTTGTCTTATCCTAACTGAGGATGATTTTCATCCTTCAGAACTCATATAATTTACATTTGTGATCGACAAATATTTTATTTTAACTTTTAAGTCTCAAGGGCAACTTCATAATTTTGTGCGTTTTTATTCTCTTCTCCATCAACGCAAGTTTCCTCTTCTACTTATTTCTTTGCCGTTCGATCGTCTCCTTCAATGGCTCTCCGTTCGATCGTTTCCTGGCCTGCTTATCTCCATTCAATAAGTTTTTCTTTTGCTATGGATTCTTTTTTTAATTTTATTTTCGTTTTCCTTAATTTTATGGTTGATTTCACCTTTTCAATCTAAATTGACATCAACATGAGTTTGAATCAGTACGAAGTTTTGAATATTTAGTGTTTTCATGTTGTTTTTCCATTGACCATTGTCGAATATTTTGGGTTTTCGGAATCTTTCATCAAGTGATTTGAGATGCACATAACATGTTTGATAAAAGTACTTGAGTTAAAAGTTACTGAAAATCGTAGAATTTAATCATATTTTGTGTGAACGTCATATGTTTTTGCATGAATCTTACATCAAAATGTGTGTTGTTTTATCTATTTTTTCTAAATTCTCCATTTATTGTAGGTACACTACTAAATTACGAGCTAATGAAGCGGTTTTCTTGTAGCGGTTTACTCTAATGAAGCGAGTTTTTTGCAACGATCGATCTAATGAAGCAGTTTTATAGCGGTTTAATGTACTTTATAAACTTTTAGCGAGTAATGGAGAGGTAGAACTCTAATGCAACGGTGATGCGACCTTGACTCTATAAGACTAAAAAATGTCCAAGCTCCGTCAGTTGATCGTGTAGTAGGTCTCATAGAGTGCATTTGCAGAAGCTTGTTTGTGAGATTTGAGGTTCTCTTCCTTAGATATGAGAGGTGTTCGATCAAAGGGATGAACGAACGATAGGAAGATAAATTAAAGGAGAAAGTGACGCATGATCCCAGAACAAGGAGCTTTCCCTCAAGTTAAGTTTTGGATTCAATGTATGCATAAAAAATAAGTAATTACAAGAGTTGAGTTTAAATAGAAAACATAAGGATGCAAACTAACCCTAATGGGCTTTAGTCTATTTTATTAGGTTTGTCTTTTAAGCATAAGAGAACACACATCCAAAATAGTAATAATAAAAATAGAAGTATTAAAACAAGAAATTACATAAATATAGAAATTACATAATAAATGACTAAGTACGTCCTACACCAAGGGGGTCACCATGGCCTAGGTAGTCTCGGGCGAGCCGAGATTGGGTCTGAGTCTAGACAGGATTGCATCACTCTCCCTCTAGTTTCCAAGTTGATGAAGGATCTTGTTGTTGATTTCGGTGCAAGGCAATCCCAATGATTGATCCAAAGGCAAACTTCAAGGGAAGGTACGTGGAACTCGGTGGTTGAACTTATCCTGGTATCATAAGGGAATATCTCCCTCGTCCGGACTTGGAATTGGGTGATTCCAAATCCCATAGTTAGATCTACGAGTCATCTTTAAATCCTCAAAATTTGAGATCAAAATATTTTGTGGTTCGAAAGTTATGGCTCTTTCACTGAAAGGTTGTCGGAACTATCGAGATGGAATTTCGGTTTGTTTTTATGGATTGGATATGATCAAAAGATTCAAGCATATTACTCACCTCAAATCTAATGAACTAAGAGTGAAAAGCCCTTGGATATCTCATCAATGGATTAAAACTCAAGCTTTGATTGATGTGACTCACAATCATGAAGAAAACCTAGATTGAATGTAGAAAACTAAGGAGACAAAGCTTTAGCATGTTTTTCTTCAAATCTTTTCTAAAGAGCAAAAGTGGCATCTAAAAAGCATTTTTCCTAGGCCACATGAGATGCCTCACACAAGACCACAAAGGTTTTAAAAAGGTTTCAAAAATATCCAAGGAAAATTATATAAAGAGCCCAAACTTAAGTTAAGCACCAAAGAAGGCTCATGGTGCCGGTGGAGAGGCCACCAAGAGACTCCAAGCTACATCTTCATATTTGGCCAGCGCAATTTGGGTCATTAGGCTTCTTTTGAGCTCATCTTGCAATGCTCGAGCTCTGGCACAGATGTTTCGACCTAAAAATGGCAAAGCATCGGGCTTGGACCTTTGCACCGTGTCGGAAGCATCAATGAGGGGCTCTCGGCACTTGGATGAGTCAGGACACCGTTCATGGGCGTTCTTGGTGTCGTTAGTCTTAATTTGAGGAGTATAGGGACCTCCCAAAATATGGACCAAGGGAACTTGAGAAGTACCCACTCGACGCATCAAGGCAAGGCGCGGCGCTGGTCTTGGGGCTTCTTGGTGCCGGCGCAAGCTCCACTTGCTCATGGTCCATGTCATGCTCCTCTTGGCCTTGTTCATGATGTGGTAGAATCACATCATCCCCCTCCCTTCAAAAAGGATTCGTCCTTGAATCCGAGTGCACTTCCTAGTGAAAATCTAAAATGCACATAAACGAGACATAAATGAAGGTGAGGATCATAAACAAGTAGAATCATAGAAAGACCTTGTGAAAATTTCCAAGCACATGTTTTTCCCAACTTGAGCCTAAAGATATGCTTAAGTGTAGAACATAAAATACACATAACACACTTAGAAACAAAAGAAGGATGCATCACAAACCTTTTCCTAGTTTTCAAAAATTGTGAAAAAAGCAAAAATGCAAACATAAAGACCTAGTTCTAGATGAAGTAACTAGATGGCACATATGCTCAAACTCACACAAATGATCATTAAATAGGAACGCTTCCTCACAATGAAATGTATAATGGGAGCATGAAGATCTAGTATGATGCAAAGAATAGAAGAACGAAAAAGTAGGGTTAAGAGATACTCCCCTAGGGAAACTTGACATGGTGTCTTCTTTCTCTTCTTTCTTGGTGGGATTCTCCTCGTGACATAGGAAGAGCAAATTGGAGGGCATCATAGGGAAAGCATCTAGCCATGGCGTAGCCAAAGAGTTCATGGAGCTACGAATGATGGTAGAGTGAAGCTCGATTTTAGGAGGTGATTCCACAACTTCGTTCACTTGTCCCAATGACTCAAGCTTCTCTTCAATAGGCATTTGAAGCTCATGAAAGTTGTAACACCCCGACTTCCGACGGGACGCTACTTAGAAATAGACCTTACTAGGTACTATTAAGTAGGTTGACCACTACACTTTAGGATCTTGCAACGCGGGCACGACGAGAAAACATAATAAAAACATCCAACCTTTTATTTAATAAAACTTAGAAAAACATAGTCATGCATGCGTTCCCGAAAAATATAAATATTCAAAACCCACGAATCACTGTAACAATAAATTATTCGAGGAAACAAAGACAAGTAATAATACTAACTCCAACATAATAGTAAAACCATCATCCTAGAAAAATCATAAATAAGCTAACGTAAACCCGACCCTACTATGACACGCGCTCTTCACCGCTCCGGCCCGCCATCTAGCCTCGGTTCCTGCACGGTTTTCTGGTTCATACTTGGAACTGAAAAATATTTCCCGAAGGGTCAGCTTCTAATCTATCAAGTTAGAGAGAATACGAAAATTGCAGAACGTTTTGAAAGCATTTCTAAAGTCAGCATACAAATCCACAATCGCACTCATAACTCTAAAGACCAATACCTAAATTAGTTATAATCAGTCACACATAGCCACATACACAATTGTAATCACAATCTCATAACAATGCAATTCCTCCTTTTTCACAATCCGACTTCCAAGGTGCTCATCACCGCGCCGAGTGCAGAGGCAGGCCCTCTCACTCCACTTCACAATCTCCCTTCTAACCCCGGCTAAGCCTCCACTGGAGCACTTGCCAAAACACATAGATAATAATTTTCGTTTTTGAAGGGGCACGGTTTCCCTGTCACACGGGTCATACATAGCCAACTCTTCCTCCACGCCAGCTACGATGGGCCGTGTCGGAAACGGTACCATCACAGAGAAAACGTTCCAAAAATATCTTTCCGATAAAATACATTCCAAGCCATTTTACGCACACAACAATTCGAGAAGTTCAAAACAATTTAAAAGGTATTCGGGACTAGTTCCCAAAACCCGCCCTACAATAACGGTACGCAATCTAACAGGATAGAGAAGAACCGAGCAAGTCGAAAAACGACTTACCTCGAAACGAAGGATCCTCGAAGAAGACGGAAATTAAGAGTGGGCAAAAACGATCCCCTAGAAGAAATATTAACATGACAAGTTGAATTAGGTTCAACCCACACTTACTCTAAGTGTACTTAAAACAAACAATACTCGTTTTATGAACCCGGCTTAATCCGACCCTCGAGTATAACTATATAAGTGCACCATTGGGGGTGAGGAGCCCAGTCGGGCCGGTTGGGCCTTGGGGGAAGAACCCCGAGGTCACCGGTTCGACACCCACCGGTGACGAAACCAAAAAACTTTAATTTTCTCTAGAACTGTATCAGTTCTCACCCGTTCAAGGGTGCTCTAGGCTTAGTCCAAGTGCTACTTGGGCTATCCTAAATCTTACCATATCAAAAAAAAAAATATATATATATATATATATATTATATATATATAAGTGCACCATTGAATGCGTTCAGACTTTACTTATCTCAACTAGGTAACGAACCAAATATGTATAATTAATTACTCATAACATTATAACCCAACTTGATATCTTCGGCCCAATCCTAATTTAGCCCAAATCCTAATTCAACCCAAAAGTTGCCACCTAGCCATCTAATATGTATAATCGTACAGACCCCCACCCAAAAACCATTACAACGATATTAATAGTTGAACACCTCACTAAAATAATAATATTATACTAATATAAATCTCCTCCCACAACAAAACATCGATCCAGCCTGTACTCTTCAACGACCGGCCCTCCCGCCCGATCAGCCCAACTAAATAAAAAGAAAGGCCCAAACCACATTTTAACCAGATACCTAAACCGATTGAAATCACTCCTCTACCCCCTCTGACTTTTCAACGCAGCCCCCACCTCTTCTTCTTCAAACAGAAGGCCGAGATTGCGACCTCTCTGGTTCGTCCCTTCGCCTCGATCCCCTTGCAACTCCAACCCGTAACCGGCGGCAATGACTGAGAGCGGGGACGAGAAGCCTTTTCAGCCTCTGTTCGCGCCCCGCCGGCGCTCCCAGCTTCGCCCCCACTCCCACCGGCGGCCATCACCAGGATCACTTACCGCCCCCTCGACAACGATTCGCTCACGACGCACTCCGGCGACGACCCTCACTTGTAACTAGTACCCGCCCGGAACGACAGCAACAAAGAAATCAGAAAAGGGTAATAAGCAGGGGAACTAAACTCACCGGAACTTGACCGTGAAATTTGTTCGTGAGCGATAACGACTCCGCAAAGATAGATCGATCGACGATTAAAACGAACGGCGACACCGAGGCGATCAGCGGTAGTTCAATAGCTAGCGACGACGACGGCCAGCGAACGGGCGATTCCTGAGGACTAGGGTCAGACTACACCGATTGGAGCCAGCTTTTTACCGATCCGAACGAGGAAACGTGAACAATGGTGAACGAAGAAGAGAGTTGAATGCAAGGGTAAAGGTCACCAAAGTGTAGATTACGGTCGATCGGTTTTTAATGAGCACAATCTCCGCTTAGATTTAGGATATATATATATATATATATATATATATATATATATATATTGTTAGGATAAAATATTGGATCTAGGCTATAATATTGTTTAGGAAAATTATTATCCCGAGTGGTGCTAAAAAAAAAATTGGCCAAGTGGATAGAATGTAAACGACCGAAATACTAGAAAACGGAATTTAACATAATTATTTTCGGGTAAGGATTTCGGATTTCAGATACTTGCGGATCAAGAACTCAATCGCTTGCAAGTGAAGAAATCCATTTCCGATTTACGAGACCTAAAACGAATACAAGTATTACAAAAGTGCACATTTTCAGTAGAGCATTCCTCGAATTGATGGAAAAACCTCGCACCTTTGGAGGCAAGGTTAGCCACCTCTTCTTAGATGATAGGCTCCCTTTGTTAAGGCTTTTCCCCCACCCTTTGCTTCTGGAGTTCCGCTTCAAACTGAGAAATCAAAGGAGCAAGTGATTCTTGAAGGATTTGTTGAATGGATTGCTGGATTGTTCTTATCATAGCCTCCATAGAAGATTGATTGATAAGTGGAATTAGCTTTTGTCGTTCATCCTCATTTTGTCCTGTCATCCTCATTTGTTGAATGGATTGCTGGATTGTAATGTCAAACCACAAGTTCCTCCTTAAACAGCCAAGAAAGAGCAACAAATTGCAAGTGCAAGGTCAAGGTAAGGAATTAGGAATGGCTAGGCAAGAAACAAACCAATGCACACACAAGCACTCGAACTCAACAAGGACTTAAAGGAATAAGAAGCTACTAGGAACCATGATTTCCACAATAACAAGTTAAAGCGAAATTGGGCCTTGCTCGGATTCTTTTTCTCACGGGATCCGACTTTTTCTATGCCCAACCTCTCTTTCACTTTCGTCGAGTATGAGTTTTTCTAAGTCCTAATTCTTTTTCTTTTTGAGTCCGAAGTTTTCTTTAAGGCACGAATTCTGAAATTTTTTTTAAAGAAAGCAACTGAATTCACATAACCAAGCAAACAATGCAATTCTTTCAAGCGTTTAACAACTCAATATTGTTCCCGTATCTTAAACCAAGCCTATACAAGTCCAAATGCAAGACATGTGCATGGAAAAGGTGACCATAGAAGCATTTCACAACTAAAATTAACTAGAGCAATCCAGTGCATATCAATTTCAAACCTCAATTGAAGAGAACTCTTCAAAGTCAGGAATTCGGGGTATAGCATCATCAGAATCCCACACATATAACTATTTCATTGCTCTTAGAACTTCTCGGCTTAATGAAATAAATAACTCTATCAAATATATGCACAAGCATTACTAACTTATTAAAGGTCACTTTTGTTACTTAATTTCATTCCCATGATTAATCAATTTGCTACCAAATGATATCTCCACATCGAAAGTTAGTTGTCTTCTTTTTTATATTAATGTTTTAATCATACCAAATTGGATCTAAAACACTTGAATTTCAAGCCCTTGTGCAATGTAAACTATGAACAATTCTAAGCATTTTAATGACTTGCATTTTTCTCCATTTATGACTTTATGTATTTGTTCACTATTCATCATAAAAACTTTATTCTTTTTGTACATACTACAAGACCTTGTGCAATGTAAACTATAAAAGCAAATGTTGAGTTTGATTAGTAGAGCACATACCTGAAAAGGAACTACTAATGTAAATTATTGAGTTTACCAATTGAGCACAATTTAACATTTTAGAAAACAAGGGGTAACACTCACTTGCATTATAAGTAACATCCACCAGAATCTCAAACCATCAGCAAACAGACAAAAATGGAAGATACCATAAGAAATTGAAAACTACAACGGATTGAGCAACCTCCTAGTAACATTCCAATCAATGAAGCATCAAGTTACAAAGTGAGTTGATTCAAAAGATGGATCACAGACGACAATAGATCAACAATGTACAAAATGAAGCATCAAGTTTCCCCATACTTCAACTAAAAATGCCGAATTATATTTGTGTCCTATGATCTACCTCCCCAGAAAAATGGGAAAGTTGGGTTGTTAATAACTAGCTAGTTCAACAGATTCATGAGAGGCCGAAAATCAAAAATCTAAACAACAAAAAGTAAAATACTACCAAGCAAGTCAACAAAGGCCAGCCAAAGATCCAAGTTTTTCCTTCTAATTTGGGTATCACTCCACTTGTAAAAATCATGAGGTTCTAGATTTCATATTTTTAATCACTCTTTAATTAGTGTGTGGCCTTTGTTTAGTGTGATTTCACCAAGTTCCTCAGTAAAAGTAGTTACATTAAATTAATACCCATTTTCCTTGATCCAAATTGCCTTTTTGAAATTGTTCAAAACTCAACAAGGGCTAATTGCTATGAACGGGGGCTACTTGCTATGAACAATGGTTGAGTGTAATGAAGCTATCACAGATCCAAATTAACTTTCAAATCAATAACACATCTGAAACCAATCTTACCTGCTGAAGTTGTGAAGGGTCTTGGTATCGATTTCAATGGAGGATTTCTTCTCCACGCATGTACAACCCAAAAATAAGAAAGAGGAGTTGGGGTTTCCATTCAAAATAAGAAAGAGGGGTGTGCGGTTTACGATTTCAATTGAGAGATCTGTTGAAGGATACATACCTGGTCACGACGGTCGGTTCGAGCTCCGGGAGAAATCTGAATCAATGGAGGAGTTAGGGTATGCGTTGAAGATGAGAAAGAGGGATTTAGGGTTTACGATACCAATGTTGAGATCTGTTCAAGGACACATACCTGGTAACGACGGACGATGAACGTCGACTGGTTTTCAGGTCCAACGACGACGAGCTCGAAATCGGAGGGTATGGAGATGGTGATCGAGAATTGTCGATATCTCAGATCTGGCCACCTCTCTTTTCTCATGAGATGGTGATGGAAAAATTCGGAAAAAAAGGAGGGTATCGGCGTGGAATTTTGCATCGAGGGAGCTGGATTTTTCTTGTTAAGCCCGACCAACTAGGGGGAGGAAGCGTGAGAAATGAAGCTCGATCCAACTTCGAAAAGCCTCTTCAAGCTGCTTATGGAGAGCGTCGCCGAACAATGCGGGCGGAACTAGGAAATTTCATTCCAGCTTTGCCCAGCCCCCAAAAGCCCCGTCCGAACGGAGCCTTAACCAAACAGTACAAGTCAAAACAGTTGCACGCTTTTTTCATAATCAAGGAATATATGTGTAGAAATTTTTACTAGCGTAGACACCCGAGCCAGGCGCGGATTTTGTTCAAAATTTTTCTTGAAGTTTATATCAAAATTGCATCATCTTACTTACTTCATGTCTATGTCAATAGATTAAATATATGTATATTATATCTCTATATAAATATATTAATTATCTTTTAAGTAGTGAAAAATAGTAATTATGTATTTTATAAGTTTGAACAAATATACAAATCAATGTTAAATGTAAATTAATTTGAAAAAAAAATCATAATCTCGATATCTTATCAAACAATTTAGGTAGATAAAAAAATTATAATCAAATTCCAATACAATTAAACTCACATTTATTTTTCTATAGTTTTAAATATTATATAAATATATTTATTTTGTCTAAGGTGTAAATTAAATTATCTAAAAAATATAATAAAAAATTATCATTTATAATAAAATGGAATCATGATCACATACACATTTATTTCGATCAATACACTGAAAATGGAATTATGATGATTGAAATAGTTATATACATTATTATAATGATAAAAATGTAAACTGCAAATATTGAACATATATTATAAAATAATTTATTTAAATTTTAGTTTTACATTTAACCCTATTAGAACATAAAATATACAAAATTAAGATATGATATATTCAAATAAAATATAATTAGGTTTTAATTTCCCTTAAATGAAAAATATATCACAATTTATAAAGAAGATTTTATTTTTTAAATATATCATCTTATTTGAAAGATGTGATTTATTGAGATCTAAATTAATAATTAAATTTGAGCTCAATATTTAACCATAACAAAATATACAATAATTAAAATTGGTTTAAAATTTAATAGACGATTATGCTCAAACCAGATAAATTTAGGTTTTCATTTATCTTAAATGAAAAATATATTATTTATCTGGTTTGAAAGAGTGTCTTTGTTAAGAAATATGATATTATTTTAAGTTATATTAAGTTTAATAATAATGAAAGGTCATTTAAATTTAAGAGTGAAAGTAAGTAGGTTAAATAAAAAAATCATATTCTAGATCACTCGGGTTGAATGTGTTACTTTTTCAATATATATTTGTCAATTACTTTATTTAAGATCACGATCACATAATATTTTAATGAATGTTCGTCATATGTATTATAGTCAACCAAAATCTTCTTCATAAAATGACATAAAATTAGAAATAAAATCTAAAAAATATTACCAAATTATAGAAAATTACAAAAAATACTATAAAAAAAATACTACAATTTTCAAGATAATGATAAGATCATAGAGTAGTTAATTAGTTAATCTCTTATTATCCAAAATAATTTTTTTATAAAAAAATATGCAAATAAATAAATATTATAATTTGATTTTGAGGCTCTCAATGGTCAAATCCATAGTACATACACCTTCAACGATCCAATTTGGGAAAAAATTGATTGTTTAAAATCAATTTTCATATCAAAACCTATTTGGAAAAAAATATTTAGTACAAAATTCGAAATTCTAACTTTCCAAAATATTAAACAATCAAATGACATTTTTTTTAAATCCAAATCCAGTTCAAAAGATTAAGGGAAAAAATATTTTGTACAAAATTCGAAATTCCAACTTTCCAAAATATTAAACAATCAAATGAGATTTTTTTTTATCCAAATCCAGTTCAAAAGATTAAACAGTTATAGATTAAAAGATTTATTAAAAAGTAAGTTTTTTATATATAATTAATTTAATGTGAGTGGTATTTAATGAGATTTATGTAAGTTGTTTTGATGATAAATAAAAAATTAAAAACAAAAATAAACGAAATTAATGTATTATTTTTGGTAAATATTGAGTGGTGGATGGATTTTTTTAACGATTTGAAGCAATGAACAAATATTATTATGGTAATATATGAAGATTTTTTCTTATCTAAAAAGATACGAAGATAGGTTGTTGTAAAAATTACAATAACGTATTTTACTATAAAAAGATCATAATTTATATGCACCGAAATATATTTTTAAATAAAAAAAAGATATGCATCGAGATATTATTCAGATTTTCAATATACAATGTTGCTTTTGCATTATCTCCCGAAAAAGCCAATTTTCCTTTTGCATTCAAGTGATAATGTGCAATAAAAGATTTAGTAAAAATAAAATTAATTCGTTCATATAACAATAAACCAAAAAAAAAAAACAATCCTAACTAATTTTTATTAGCCACATATCTAAAAAGATCAGTGCATAATTAAAAAATTTTATTGGTAATTGATGTAATGTAATTGTATTTAGGGAAATTAATAACAAATTATATCGGAGAGAAATCCATAACCCGAACCCTATTCCAATTGAATCATCCATGTCGGTTCTTCTTTGTCTTCCGGCTTCTACCGTTTGTATAGGTTTTTTTAATAGTTTCTGCAATTGTCTATGTATCAACATTTCATTAAATATAATCTGTGAATTTCCACATTGAAATTGTTAAAATCCCACTAATCATGCGCAATTTAGAGACATCAGGGCGATTTGGATTCAAACAGGAGATTTGAACGATGATTCGAAACAGTAGATCGATCTGGACAATAACTTGATCAATGACATAAGGGAGACTGATGATGATACTTTCAGATCATAAGTATTGGCAAATAAGATTGTCTATTGACGGGAATAGGAACGAAATTGGTAGCGGGACCTTGGCCTCATCATTAGTATTAAGGGAGACAGGCGAAGATCATTGTGAATCAGGATGACATGGGAAAAATCGTGGATGAAGCGGTCGATGGAGGTTCGAATATAATGAAAGAACGATATTATAAAGAGGAGGAAGAGAAGCAATATGTAAATTTGTATTAATTAATGTATGAAAGTTATTTGTAATTGTACGTAAATATGACATAAAATATTTTAAAATTGTGGATGTATTTTGTATGACATGGACAAATTTATATGACATGGCTTAATTAATAATTAATTATTGTATGACGTGGCATGTGATGTTTTAAAACATCATGACATGGCTTAAGGAAAAGTTGACATATGCCAAAAGATGAGGTGTCGTATTTACGGAACGACATGTGGAAAAAGCTGTCGTGGCTCAATGTGGAGGCTTCAAACCTTATTGTTTTTATATATACTAGTTGATGCTTTTGTAAATAAACATTATAATATGTTAATTTAAATATGATATATGAATTTTAATTTTATATAATAAAAATAATTAAATTAAATTTTACATATTTGTAATTTATTTTAATTATAATAGTATATATTATTATTAAAATGTATATAAATATTATCTTATTTTTAAAAATGCTATTTGTGACATTTATGTAATAATCATACAAAAATTAACGCTCTTAACTCGTAGGGTTGACTCGAACCCGCATAAAAACCGCAATGAATTGACCCAATCAACCCGTAAATTTTAACTTCATGAATCCGTACTAAAATTAAACCTGAAATGATCGAATTAAACTCAATTAAACTAACGCAATTAACCGGTTTAACATTAAGGGATCAATAATTTTTTATTTATTTATTAAGATCCGTAATATAAAAAATAAATATACTTATGAAAAGAAATTTTAATATATTAAATGACACAACATATCTAGACCGACATTTGTTAAAAAAGTTGTCATATTGACTATTAGAAAATTAATATAAAAAAATTAACATGCTTATGGATAGAAAAATTAAAAAGTTGTCACACTTATGAATAGAAAATTAAATAAAAAACCTAAATTTAATATAAAACCTACAATTAAGAGCATAGTTCATATTAATTAAAAAAGTTGTCATATCTATGGATAGATTATTATTATAAACAATTTCGTAACTAAAATATGGTGAGTGAGACATTAAAATTTGATGATAATATTTCATTTAACTATCATATTTATGAATAAAAAATAATTAAAACCCAACATATTTATGGATAGAAATTTAAAAAGTTGTCATTCTCATGTATAGAAAATTAATGAAAAATACAAAATTAATATGAAAAATATGGTCAATATTAATTAAAAACGTTGTCATGCTTATAAATAATAAAATTAATATAAAAGAACCCAAAGATTAATATAAGAGAATCTGAAATTTTAATATTGAACATCTCTAATTTAAAATGTGGTCCATGTTTGATACTCATGAATATAAAAGTTATCTATTTCATTTAGAGATATTAAAATTAATTTATCATGGGATATCAAATTATAAAAGGTAGTTGCGATATTAAATTACTATTTTATATTTTTCATACTTATGAATAAAAACTTAATATCAAAAATCTGTAATTAAAAATATACTTGCGGATAGAAAATTTAAATAAAAAATGATTTCGTATTTATCATATTTTTGGATAAAAAACTTATCTATTTTACTGTAATTGATTAAATTAGTATTTTTTATGTTTCATACATATGAATAGTGATTAATTGATTTAAGATTAAGGGATCAATTTTTTATTTATTTATTAAATGCTCCATACTATAAAAAATCAACATTCTAATAGAAAATAAATATAAGAAAATCTAAAATTTAATATAAAATACTTAATTAAAAACATGGTCCATATTAATTAATAAAGTTGGCATAATTATTAGAGGCGTCAAAAGCTGACCCGACCCGGAAAACAACCCTAACTGCCCTTAAATTTTAGGGTTAAGACCCGAAAATTTGAACCCGAAACCCAAAATAAACCGAACTCAATAGACCCGAAACCCGTTGTGTTCAAACTCGAAACCCGTTGGGTTGACCCAATTTTTATATTTTTAAAAAATAAATAATATATTTTGAAAATTATACTATATTTTATTATTAAAATATATAAAATAATAGATTATTATTAAATATCAATTATTAAATAAAATAATAATAATTGTAAAAAATTCAATTTTCTTGACATGTTGGATCGACCCAACCGCCCGAAAACCCGCAATGACCCGACCCGTTCGACCGATGACTCGTTACGAACCGAACTCAAAATAACCGGACCCAAACCCGACCTTGACCGACCCGTTTGACAACTCTAGTAATTATGGATAGAATATTTATATAAAAAAAATTGTAACTAAAAATATGGTGACTAAGACATTAGTATAATGACAATTAATATTGCATCTAACCATCATATTTATTGATAGCAAAACTAATATTAATACTCAACATATTTATGGATGAAATTTTAAAAAGTTGTCTTTCTTATTTTAAAAAAAAAATATCGAAAAATCCAAAATAAATATGAAAAATATGGTCAATATTAATTAAAAATGTTTTCATACTTATGAATAAAAAATTAATATAATAATCCAGAAATTAATATATAATACATAATTAAAGACATGGTTAATACTAATTAAAAATCTATTATACTTTTGAATAGAAAGTTAATATAAAAGAGTCTTAAAATTTAATATTTAAAAACTGTAATTTAAAATATGGTCCATAATTCATACTTATGGATAAAAAAAATACTAAATTCAATTAGAGATATTAAAATTAATTTATTATGGGATATTAAATTTAAAAAAGGGTAGGTTAGATATTAAATTACTATTTTATATGTTTTATATTTATGGATAGAAACTTAAAAATTAAAAGAGTTGTCAATCTCATGTATAGAACATTAACTAGTTGATGTACCCGTGCCCTTGCATTGGTCTTTAATAGTAAAATTTATTATATACACATATATTAATTCATATATACTATAATTTTATAAAAGTAAACATTTAATACTTATTTTGAAACAAATCAAATATAACTTAATGTCAATATACTTTCATATCATTTAACTTCCAAATACTAAATAGAAAATAACAATAAGAAACTATGTTTGAAATAAATCTAAATCAAATTAGAAAATGTATTTAAAATAATGCTTGAAAAACAAATTCATATTTCAAGATTACAATAATTTGCATGGGGTCCGCAAGCAACTTACTCTTTCTTTTCGTGCTTCGTATTTTTATTTTTTTTGGAATAGGAAGTGAAAAGTTGATCTTCGTTAAGTTTTTCTCAATTATCATCATCTATAGATGAGCTTTCATTTGAAAAGCTTTGAAGGAGTTAGTGACTTATTTGACGATAAATTGGAGTGTATTTCAAGCTCAGATGGAGATGGTTCAACATTATTATACAAAAATGAAAGATAATGACTTATGAATTAAAATATATTAACATTTAACAATTAAAGTATTAAAAATAGTTAAGGGGAAATATGGTGTTATAAAAGAATAGTAAATACCTCAGGTTTAGATTTTTTTTACTTTATAAAGGACTTTTGGATTGTTTGTCATATTAGTATCAACATCAATTCTTAACAAACATGTCTTTCCAATTAAAACTTTTAGTACTTTCGAAATGTAGTTATCAACTAAATGATGTAAGTAACCGCAATATCATTAGTTAAAGTATGTACAATAATTGTAATGGAATCATACAATAGCATTTATAGAATACCTTAATATTTGCTTCTAATAATGTGGTTACCGATTGATTAACCCATCTTTAACATCTTGATCAAAGATAACAAAATCTGCTGAGCTAGACTCATCGTTGATTACAACAAATTGTAATTTATATTAAGAAGATTAATTTAATTATTTAAAAAAGTAAATTTACTTGTAAATATATACCTATGAATGACGTATCTGACAATAATGACACTTTTGGTGCAATAAATAATTAAAAATTATTTTAATTAGAATCATTAAATTTTATAAATGATTTTAAAAAATAATTAAAAAGCCAAAAATAATGTAAATTCTTATAATTTTTTAATCAAATTCAATTCTTTAAAAATATTTTCAATAAAAAGTTAAAAAAATAATTAATAAGGAAAGATAAAAATATATGAATGAACATAGAAATTTTTTAAAGATAAAAAATCTTTTATATTAACATAAATAATCCAAAAAGGAAATTAAGGAAAATATAATATAATTTTTTTTGTCAAAATTTAATTTAGGCAAGTAATTACATATATATTTAAAAATTTTAACTTTTTTTATCTAAATTTGATTTAGGATAAATCTTTTACACAAATAGATAAAAGGATAAAGATAAATTATTTTTTATTTTTAATTAAAATTCGGATTAATTTTTCCAAATATAAAATATAGTGTAATGTTAGTTTTAGATAGAAAAAATTAATAGTAAAAATATTTTCCTACCTTATTATGATAACAATCTATCATTATATATTAAAAAAATCTTACGTTTTAATTTTCTTTTATTTTAATTTTAATTAAATATATTATAACATTAGTTTTTATAAGTAATTTATTGCCTATAATATTTATAAAAATTATTTTGTTGTTGAAATAAAATAAAACAAATTAAATATAGATTATTAAGAAAATAATCTACATTGCTTTTTTTTCCTTGACAATATTTCATAAACGGGTTTAACTCGTTATACACGTTGTGTCATGCACGACTATATGGATTTAATACTTAATTTATTTAATGAATAGTTTTTTAATTTAATATAAAAATAAAAATAACATATTTTTTAGAAAAATCATTAAGGTGAGCCAATATAACGTGAGACACAACCAAAGTTTTTAAGGTAAGTCCAATATAAGTTTGATAGCTTAATGATAATTTATTTATGAAAAAGTATAAATAAAAATTATTTTAATTAGAATCATTAAATTTTATAAATATTTCACAAAAAAAATTAAAAAACCAAAAATAATGTAAATTCCTATAATTTTTCAATCAAATTCAATTCTTTAAAAATCTTTTCAATAAAAAGTTAAAAATAATTAATAAGAAAAGATAAAAATAATATGAATGAATATACAAATTTTTTAAAGATATAAAATCTTTTATATCAACATAAATAATCCAAAAAGAAAATTAAGGAAAAGATAATATAATTTTTTTTGTCAAAATTTAATTTAGGCAAGTAATTATATAGATATTTAAAAATTTTAATTTTTTTATCTAAATTTTATTTAAGATAAATGTTTTACCTAAATAGATAAAAGGATAAAGATAAAATATTTTTTTTATTTTTAATTAAAATTCGGATTAATTTTTTCCAAATATATAATATAGTGTAATGTTAGTTTTGGATAGAAAAAATTAATAGTAAAAATATTTTCCTACCTTATTACGATAGCAATCTATCATTATATATTAAAAAAATCTTCTGTTTTATTTTTCCTTTCTTTTAATTTTTTATTAAATATATTAGAACGTTATTTTTTATAAAAATTAGATAGATATTAAAAATTTTAAAAGAAAAAATTATAAATAATAAGAATAATTTTTTTTTAATTATAAGGTGGGGCCAAAATTGTTCTAATTGTTTGAAAAGGTTCGGCTTTAATTTATATTTATATATAGATGGATATTTCAAAGATATTATCATTTATATGGCTATTTTTATTTCAAAGATGTATATGTGACCACATGTACATATTTTTTCTTATATCTTTTACAAATATGATAAATATAATATCCTTTTTTATCTATATTGTTAAAATATACTAATATTAATTTATTTTTATTTTTATTTGGAGATAAAATTTTACAAATATTATTTTATATTTATGTTTAGTTGGAGATAATTTTTTTGCATAATTAATTTTAAGGAACTATTATTTTAATAAAGGGGTGATGTGGCGCAATGTGGTGATAGAAATTGCTCCGGCTTTAGTTATTAGTAATAGATATTAAAAACTCCAAAATTAAAATGAAATATGTGGTCAATATTAATTAAATACGATATCATACTTATAAATAAAAAATTAATATAAAAAATCTAAAAATTGATTCTATGAATTAATTAAATATTAATTAATATATGTCTTGTAACTTGTTATCATGTGATGTATATGATTATCATGTGCAAGATTTTGTAATATATGTCTTGTAAGTTGTAATATACTATTATTATAAAAATTAATTATTAAAAATAGATTATCACAAAAATTCATCTATATATGGTACATAATCATTAATATAAATGCCATGATTAAAATTTTAAACCATTATGATAATTTTTTTAGGCATAATACATCAACAGACCCTCGAACTTGTACACTTTTTTCAATCAACACCCTATACTTTGAAATGTTCAAATAAACACATAGACTTAACTAAATTTGTTCAATCAAACACTTATCACATGAGACTCCTTGGGGTGAAGTTCACACGCGGTGACATGGACAAAAAATATGCCAGATGGAAAAATAATATGCCACATAAGAAATTTCAATTTATAAAAACATAAAAATAATACTCTTATTTTTATCAAATCCCCCATTTTCCCCAACCTCCATCTTCCCCATCTCTTAACCTAGATTAGATCTAGCCCCCTTCTACACCCACACTTCCCTGTCGTCCTCCACGATCCTTGATTGTTGCCCGGGACCCCAGTCCCTCCTCCTCCCAGATTCAACGACATTGAGGCAGATGTGCCGGTAGAGAAGAATTGCAATAGACCGCAGCCCCTCCTCCTTCCGGATTCAACGACATCGAGACAGATAAACCAGCGGTGAAGAATTGAAACGGACCCCAGCCCCTCCTCCTCCCGGATTCAACAACATCGAGGCAGATATGCCGGCGGTAAAGAATCGCAACAGATCCGACATCGAGGCAGATACCCCAGCCCCTCCTCATCCCGAATTCTTTCTCCGAGTCCGTCATTCTGTCCTTTCTGCGTCGGTGAAGGATCCGATGAAGACATCGAATTCTTTCTCCGAGTCCGTCGTTCCGTCCTTTCTGCGCCGATGAAGACTTCGAATTCTATCTCCCAAACCCAACACATATTGTCAAGATATGCCTTGCAATGTCGTCGTTCCGTGGAGATCTAGATCCAAATCTGCAAAATCCATGGAGATCTAAGAAAAAAGGGGAAAAAAGAAAACAAAAAAATGGAGGAAGAAATCAACGAATGGTTTGACAATATTAGAAAATGGTGAAAAAAATATGCCTTGACATTTCAATAATTTTTTTACATTATTAACAAATAAATAAAGAAAAAGGGAAATTAAAAAAAATCCCAGGTTAGTGAATAGATATCACTTAACTTGCTAAGTGTCGGTTGAATTTCACGCGCAACTACCACATCAGCCTAAAGTGTTTGATTGAACAAATTTAGTTAAGTTTAGGTGCTTATTTGAACATTTCAAAGTACAGGGTGTTAGTTGAAAAAAGTGTACAAGTTCGAGGGTCTATTGATGTATTTTGCCAATTTTTTTTTATTTTTTTTTTATTTTTTGATCTGGTAAGATTTAGGATAGCCCAAGTACTACTTGGACTAGCCTAGAGCACCCTTGAACGGGTGAGAACTGTAAACAGTTCTAGAGAAATTAATATTGTGGTTTCGTCACCGGTGGGTGTCGAACCGCCGACCTCGGGGTTCTTCCCCCAAGGACCGACCAATTCAAGTTCGAGGGTCTATTGATGTATTTTGCCAATTTTTTATGGTTATGTACTTACATAAGAACAAAATTAATATGATTATCTTTAAAAAAAATTTATTGGAGAAAATTGATAAAAAAAATTTATTGGAGACAATATTATGATAATATTGTCTTAACAATCAAATCTTCCAGCTTGCATATCAATATCTATCTTATATCTAGATATTGAAATCGATAATCATACCATAATTAAATATTACAATATAATGCGATAATGAGTATAGATAAAAAAAAATTATCCATAGAATATAATGTAATAATGAGTAGAGATAAAAATTTATCCAAGCATATATAAAATTGATAAAAAAAATTATTAAATAAGTTGAAGGCATAAAATTGGAAATTCCATAAGGGGATTGAATTACATAATATATATATTAATAAAAAAAATCATTATTAAAAATAGGTTGGCTGTAATATAAATTCATAATGAAAAATCTGCCCAAAAGTGTTTCAGGTTTAGAAGATATATATTGATATTGATATTGATTCAAAAAGAAAATTAAGGAAAAGTTAACGTAATTTTTTTTTTTATCAAAAGTCAATTTAGGCAAGTAACTAGTTGATGACCCGGGCCTTGCCCGGGAACTTTTCTAAATAAAAATTGTAAGATTTTAATTTAAATATGATATAGGTATTATAATTTATATAATAATAAATAATAGTATAAATAATTAAATAAAATATTAAACATGTAATTATTTTAATTATAATAATATATTTTATTATTAAAATGTATACCAATATTATCTTATTTTTAAAAAATGTTATTTTTAATATTTATGTAATAATTATAAAAAAGTTGGGTTGATGTTCTTAACTCGTAGGGTTTACTCGAACACGCACAAAAACCGCGATGAATTGACTTAATTAATCCATAAATTTTAACAAAATGAACCCGTACACAACTCGAATCCGAAATGTCTAAACCTAAACTCAATTTAACTGACCCGATTAATCGGTTTAACAATAAGAGATCAATAATTTTTATTTATTTATGTACGGATCCGTAATATAAAAAATTAGCATATGAATAGAAATTTAATACATTATAAGACACAACATATCCATACAGAATTAATTAAAAAATTGTCATACTAATTAATAGAAAATTAGTATAGAAAATCAACATGTTTATGGATAAAATTTAAAAAGTCATCATACTTCTGAACAAAAAATTAATATAAGAAAATCTAAAATTTAATATAAAATCTACAATTAAAAACATGGTCCATATTAATTAAAAAATTGTTAGAGTTATGGATGGAAATATTATTATAAAAAAATTAGTAACTAAAATATAGTGATTGAGACATTAAAATTTGATGACAATATGCATTTAACTATCATATTTATAGATAAAAAATTAATATATAAAACATTGTAGATTTATAGATGGAAATTTTAAAAGTTATCATTCTTATTTGTAGAAAATTAATATTGAAAAGTCCAAAATTACTATGAAAAATATGGTAATTAAAGTCGTTATCATGCTTATAAATAATAAAATTAATATAAAAATCTAAAAATTAATATAAAATACATGATTGAAAATGTATCAAACTAATTAAAAAACTTATTATACTTTTGAATTGAAAGTTAATATAAAAAAATAAAAAATCTAATATTGAAAATTCACAATTTAAAATATGGTCCATACATCATACTCATAGATATAAAAGTTATCTATTTCATTCAGAGATACTAAAATTAATTTTAATGTGGTTTTTAATTAAAAAAGGGTATTTGGGATATTAAATCAATATTTTATATTTTTCATACCTATGGATAAAAAGTTAATATTAAAAATTTATAATTAAAAGATACTTACAAATAGGAAAAATATATATTTTTTATATTTATCACATTTATTGATAAAAAACTTATATATTTTACTCTGATAGATTAAGTTAGTATTTTTTATGTGTCATATATATGGATAGTGATTAACCGATTTAAGATTAATAGGTCAATAATTTTTATTTATTACGGTTCATATTATTTGAAAAGGTCGTGATAATTATGGATAAAATATTAATATAAACAATTTCCTAACTAACAATATGGTGACTAAGACATTTAAATTTAATGACAATATTGCATTTAATTTTCATATTTATAGATAGAAAACTAATATATAAAACTCAACATATTTATGGTTGAAAATTTAAAAAGTTATCATTCTTATTTATAGAAAATAAAAATTTTATTTAAAAAGATAATTAATAAGAAAAGATAAAATAATATGAATGAAGTTTGAATTTTTTAAAGATAACAAATCTTCTATATTTACATGAATAAAAAAAAGAAAATTAAGGAAAAGATATTGTAATTTTGTTATCCAAATTCAATTTAGGCAAGTAATTATCTAGATCATGAATTTTTTTTTTTAAAATTCGATTTAAGATAAATCTTTTACATAAATAAATAAATAAAATTATAAAGATAAAATAATTTTTTTATTTTATTTAAATTTCGAATTAAACATTTTTTAATATAAATAGATAGAAAAGAATTTAATTGAAAATATAAATAAAAAATTATTATTTTTAAATATAATATGTGGCCATATTCAATGTGGTGACTTTAAAAGATAAAATAATTTTCATTATTTTTTTTAAAATTTCGAATATAAATTTATTTTCATATAAATAGATAAAAAGGAATTTAATTGGAAAACAAAAATTAATATATAAATTATAGATAGATAAAAAGGAACTTAATTGGTGGGCCAAATTTAATGTGGTGGCTCGAAAAGGTTTAACTTTAATTTATAGTTATAGATAAATGTAGTATATTTTATCTATATTGTATGGATAGAAGATAATTAAATATTACATTAACAAAGATAAAAATAATGGATAGAGATAAAAATTTATCCAATCTCATAATAAATTGAAATAAATATATAAATTATTATACATTGTATTTTATCTATACTATATGAATAGAAGATAATTAAATATTATAATATAATGAACATAAATAAAGATAAAAATAATGAATAGAGATAAAAATTTATCCAATCTTCTATTGCGCCACATCACTCCTTTGTTAAAATAATAATTTTTTATAGTTAGTTATGGAAAAAAGTTATTTCTAAGTAAACATAAAGATGAAATAGTATTTGTAAAAATTTATATCCAAATAAACATAAAGATAAAATAAAAATTAATCAAATTCAATTCTTTAAAAATCTTTTCAATAAAAATTAAAAAAGATAGTTAATAAGAAAAGAAAAAAATAGATTTTTAAAGATAAAAAATCTTCTATATTTACGTAAAAATCCAAAAAGAAAATTAAGGAAAATATAATATAATTTTCTTATAAAAATTTAATTTAGGCAATTAATTATATAGATATTTGAAATTTTTACCTTTTTATCAAAATTTGATTTAAGATAAATTTTTTGTTATAAATAGATAAAAATATAAAGATAAATAATTTTCGTTTTTTAAGTAAAATTTTGAATTAATTTTTTTCCACATGAATAAATTGAAAGGTATTTAATTGGAAAAAAATAATATAAATAATTTTTTTTAATATAAGGTGGGGCTAGAATTAATGTGGTAGCTAGAAAAGTTACAACTTTAATATATAGTTATAGATAGATATAGTTGTTTTTATTTCAAAGATATATATGTGATCACGTGTACATATTTTTTCTTATCTTTATTTAATATATCTTTTACAAATATAATAAATATAATGTATTTTTTATCTATTTTGGTCAAATCTACTAATATTATTTTATCTTTATGTTTATTTGGGGATAAATTTTTACAAATATTATTTTATTTTTATGTTTAGTTGAAGATAATTTTTTTGCATAATTAAATATTTAAAATTGTTATTTTAATAAAGGGGTGATGTGGCGCAACGTGGTGACAGAAATTGCTCCGACTTTAGTTATTAGTAATAGATTATCTAGATTGAAAGTTCTATTTTTTCTTAAAATTTTATTTAAGATAAATCTTTTAACTAAATAGATAAAAAAAATAAAGATAAAATAATTTTCTTTAATTTTAAATAAAATTCGAATTTATTTTTTTCATATAAATAGATAGATATTAATAAAGATAAAATAATTTTCTTTAATTTTAAATATAAATTCGAATTTTTTTCTTCATATAAATAGATAAAAATTTAATTGGAAAAACTAAATTAATATCTATCTTAATATATAATATCTAATGTTCTATAATTTATTTGTTTTAATTTTAGATAAAATTTTAGATCTATATATCCTAATTCCTAATATATAATAGATAACATCTTTATTTTAGATAGAATCTTTCCTAGATTAATTTATCATATTTCTATATTATCATAAAATAATATCAACATATATAAATTTTCAAAATAAAAAATCCTATGTGGCGAAATCCTAGGTGACTTAACGTGGGAACGACACGTAGGAAAATCCTAGGTGGCGCAATATGGTGGCTTTATTCCTTGCTTCTTTTATATATACTAGCATAAGTACCCGTACCTTGTACGGATTTATTCAAATATAAATTATTTTTTTTAAATAAATAAATTTAATTTGTTTTTATGTCAATATGAATAAAATTTACACATTATTTTAATATAAGGCCCAATATTCTGTTTTTTCCTTTACTAAAAGAACATGAATTAGTTTATCAATTTTTAAATTTTGTACACATATGTTTAAATTTAAACTCTATACATATGACATTATTAAAAACTATAACATTATTTTACTCAAGAAATGCCACGTGGCGCAATTTTTTCAACATACATTGTTTCTGCTTTATAATGTAGTAGCTATACCCGTCAGGCTATGCACGACTACATGAATTTAATACTTAATTTATTTAATGAATATGATTTTAATTTCATATAAAAAAATTATTTATTAGAAAATATATATATATATATATATATAAAATTTTACGATTGGTGTCATGTGAAACGGGCCCAAATTATTAAGGTGAGCCCACTATAATTTTAATGGCTTAATGATAATTTATTTATGCAAAAATATAAATAAAACTTATTTGAATTAGAATCATTTAATTTTAAAAATCTTTTACAAAAAATATAAAAAGGTAAAAATAATCTTAATTTTTTTAGCAAATTCGATTCTTTAAAAAGATTTGAATAAAAATTAAAAATATACTTAATAAGAAACGATGGAAAAATATAAATAAATAATAAAATTTTTAATGAAAATAAAATCATTTATATTTACATAAATAATTCAAAAATAAATTTAAGGAAAAGATAACGTAATTTTTTTTAATCAAAAGTCAATTTAGGAAAGTAATTATCTAGATTGAAAGTTCTATTTTTTTTATCAAATTTTTATTTAAGATAAACCTTTTACATAAAATAAAGATAAAATATTTTTCTTTAATTTCAAATAAAATTCGAATTTAATTATTTCATATAAATAGATAGAAATTTAATTGGAAAAACTAAATGAATATATCTATCTTAATATATAATATCTAATGTTCTATAATTTATTTTAATTTTAGATAAAATCTTTTAGATCTATCCTAATTCCTAATATATATAATAGATAACATCTTTATTTTAGATAAAATCTTTCTTAGATTAATTTATCATATTTCTATATTATCCTAAAATAATATCAACATATATAAATTTCCAAAATAAAAAATCCTACGTGGCGAAATCCTAGGTGGCTTAACGTGGAAACGACACGTAGGAAAATCCTAGGTGGCGCAACGTGGTGGCCTTATTCCTTGCATCTTTTATATATATACATAGATTAGATTAGATTAAGTAAAAGTTTATTAGATCACACCAACATTGATAATAAAAAAGGGCCCACAAACTTTTTTTTTTTCTCTCGCGCCTGGTTCACTCGTACGGACTACCTCCAGACCGGGGTACTGAATGGGATTACGGCAGAAAAGGGCCCACAAACTTTAGTGTTGAGGTAATGATAGTACATATGTAGATAAGTGGATCCCTGCAAACAAAGGTCACAAATAGAACACGTAAGTTTAGAATTGACTAATTGAGGATTAGAGAACCATAAATTTTCAAATAGAAGATGAAGAACCTACCCAAATAATAGGAAAGAGAACATGGTATATGTACGTTAGTTTGTGGTGACAATGTTGTATAATTCATAAACAAGGCCTCAAAGAGAACCTGAAATTTTATAATAAACTAGTTGAATCCCCGTTATATTCACGGGATAATTTTATTAAAGATTATACAATAATTATAATATTAATATAAAGTTTAAAACACTTGTATATAATATCGTAATAAAATA
Source organism: Fallopia convolvulus (assembly GCA_964016875.1). Classification (NCBI taxonomy): domain Eukaryota; kingdom Viridiplantae; phylum Streptophyta; class Magnoliopsida; order Caryophyllales; family Polygonaceae; genus Fallopia; species Fallopia convolvulus. The sequence goes on from OZ024718.1 coordinate 27,482,996, forward strand.
ATGTATAAAAAAACTTTTAAATTGTGCCCCATACTTTATCAACATATCGATAAAAAAATTATATACTTGAAGCCCGAGTCTTGATAAAAGATTAAAAAAAAATTATGCATAAAATTAATATAAAATTATTAGATCAAGTTATTATCAACACATAGATAAAAAAATTATATACTTGGATCTCAAATCTTGTTACAAGAACAAAAGATATGCATAAAAAATATCAACATATAGATCAAGTTATTATCTTAAAAAAATTGGATATATAGAAAGAATGATACAAGTAATTATAATATTTATTTTTAAGAATGCAACATTATTTTATTCAAAAATGTCACATGGCGCAATTTTTTCAACCGACATGGTTTCTGCATTATAATGTATTAGGTAGATCGTTAAGCTAAATGTATGTCGAAACAAAATCAATAAATTATATTTATCAACGCTTGATAATTTTTAAATGAAAGACTCACCTTTAGCGATAAAGCTCGAGTTTATGAATTATCAGGCAAAGCGTACAAATCAAGTAAATGATCTTTTATATCAACCAACTCGATCCAGTAAAACAAAGTATGATAAGACTTGATTTTTCATCCAATAAAAGAACATATACACGAATCAAATCTTGGAGTTCTCAACATCTCCCATTGTATATTAAATGAAAAACTTTTGGAGACTTTTTATTCACTACAACCAACACAGTGAATATCCCATACCAAAAAAAGCCAACACAGTGAATATCGATATAGACATGTTAAAATAGAATGAGCTATCCATATGTGCATCCATGGGCCGAAATTATCGGCCCGTATAGTTGTTGGGCCCATTCTTCTCTCACGCTTCCGAGGGTGTGCAGGTTAGAGAGTCAATAAAATTGCATCCGGGGGCTGAGGCAATCTCGCAACCAGCTTATTATTCATTCTGTTGGCTTTTTCGGTGTCACAAAACAAACGTAGAGAGATGGAGGAAGAACATGAAGTCTATGGCGGCGATATCCCTTTGGAGGCAGATATGGACGGAGACATGGAAGACTCCCACGCCGATGATGACGCCGCTAAGGTCCTCTCTCTTGTTCTTTTGTATTGATATTCGATATCTTATTGGATCTATTATTCGATCGATTGCCTCTATTTTCTTTTGGCTTCCGTTAAAACCCTAATTTTTGGGGATTATCTTTCATTGTCACTGTTACCAGGAGTTGGATGAGATGAAGAAGAAATTGAAGGAGATGGAGGAGGAAGCTGCTGCTCTTCGTGAGATGCAGGCAAAAATTGAGAAAGAAGTGGGGACTGTTCAAGGTTTTTCACGTTTTTTTCCTTTTTCTTGTGAAGGTTTCATCCAAAATATTTGTCTTTTCCCTAAATTTAGGGCGTTGTATTCGATCTGTATTCCGATTGTTTTTTCGATTTGTTCAATTTTTCTTTTTCCGATATAGTGGATTGGCTTTTTCTTTTTTAGAGGGGCTCCTGGATCTTCTTGATTTGATGGATTTCTTCATTTGGTTGGTCATCTGATGTTTGATATGAGCTGGTTTTGCCGATTGTCAATTAATGTATATATCACCCCAATAATTTATTTAGTTCACATATGTGATTCTCTAGATTCTGTTTTCTGTTTGTCACTTTCACTAGTCAAGGGAAGTGGTAATGCTAGCACAGACATAATTGGGTTTATCCCCTTCCAGTTGTAGCTCAGCTTGATTAGTTGTTATTTAGATTTAAGTTTTCATATCGGTAGCTGTTGGGAGTTTGTTGCATAGTGGTTTTTGACTCTCACGAGTGCAAAATCTGGGATATAATTTAATTAATAATTGCTTATTAATCTGTACTATTAAATGTTTTCTCAGACAATCTGTTCCTGCCTGTGGAATAATTACTAAGTTTGTTTTAAAACAAGGGATGGAATTTCGATCTTTCATAGTTTCTGTGATTGCTGTAAACTTCCTATAGCCCTCATTAGTCACTTAATATGTGGTGAATTTTTTGTAAATATCAAATCTTGATTGCAGATCCTGCTACTTCAGCTGCAAATTTGGCTAACAAGGAAGAGGTGGATGCTCGTTCAGTATTTGTTGGCAATGTGAGTATCAAATTCTGCTACTCTACTTTGTCTGCGATTTACATCTTTGATACATTATTTAGATACCTTGAATTACTCTTATATGCAACTCTGCGTGAAGTGGCATTTTTTAACCAACTCATCTTTTTCTTCTTGGTATGATGTTTTCTACATGACTTATATCTGTTTTATCATCTCATGCAAGTTATATAATCAATATAGAGTTTTATCTTATACTTTAGCTTGTGATTTTGTGGATATTGGGTGTCATGGAAGATATTTCCACAGCAATGATTTTGTGGATTAGCCTCTTGCTAGGTTGAATATGTAGGTTTATGTGCTTTTGGTAAGATAAGAGAGGTTGTTAGGGCTCTGCATCAGTTGGAAAGTGATTTCCGGGAAGAGGGTCAGTGAGAGGGTTATATGGATTTTTTTTTTGTGTAGTTTGTCTTTCCAAAGATTGTCCAACAATTATGATAAAGGAATCTTGTGAACAATGGTAAAGCACCCTGCCAAGCTGTATGGGGAAGGTATTGAAGAATTTCAGCATTGCTTTTGAGGTAAAAAAAAATCTAATTGCTCACCTGGCATTAAAATTGATTGGGGGCACCAAAGGTTTAAGCATTTATATAAGGTAGAGGGAAAGTATATGTTGTGGAACAGGTGCCCAGTGCCCACATCACTCATTTATAGCTGTTGGAACTTTTGTTTTTGAGAAGTTTTACATGCAAGTGTCACATTAGGTGTTTAAATATTTAATATCGAGTTGCGAGCATAAAAGCATTTCTGGAAATCACAATTGGAGTTCAATGCAATGCCTTGACAAATAAGATTACATGACATATGAAGCTCACTTATCAAACAGAAGTTGTAAACTGCCCATTAAGATGCATTATCTTTCGAAATATTGCTCATGCTTTATGTCGGTCATGGTTTGACTCAATGCCTTGCTATGATGGCAGGGTCCCTCCACTTCAAGTTCACTGTGTGTGTGATGGACTCATTATCCTACATTTTTTTGGGAGTATTGGGATGGATAAAAAAAAAAGGAAAGGCATATGCATTTTATATGCCTAAGCAAGAAAAAAAAATTTTAAAAAAGAAAGAAAAGAAATATGTTAGAATGAGAGAGAAAAGAGATATAGGGGGATAAAAAAAGTAGAGACTCTTCAAAAGTGATGTAAAAAAAGGTATTGAGGACCTGTGCCCCCAAAAAAGCAGGAAAGAATGTTATTAAAAAAGTATACCACATAGCAGTATATCATAAGTTTGTTCCCACCTTACATAGTGGAGGCACTGAAGTTGATGAAGATGACTGATCTGTTACACTTGGAGCTGTAAGATGGATGACATTTCAAAGACAGTGAGACATTGCGTATTGGAGCGTAGTTATGGCGAAGCATTGTTGACCTTTCAAGTTTGGGGCGTCAGGTATGCAGAGAGGGTTACCTGAAATCGTACAGCAGTCTTGGATAATCATATGTCGAATAAGAGTAAATTGTTATTTATATCAAACTAGTGGGCTGGACAAACTTTGATTCCTGAAGATCCAACAATTTCTCATTTGTCAATAGAGACTTAAGTCTATGTTTTTGGAGAACAGTACTATTGCTGCTGCAAAATTATAGTACAATTGTCTGTTGCAAAATGATTTTCAGTATTGTCAGAAGAATGACAAAAAACTTTATGCTTGCCTAATTTTTGTAATCTTCCACGGGTAGCTGACATCTGATTCTTTAAGTTGCATACAGCTGAAAAAGATTTTCCCTCTGGATACAGGTGTATACTTACGTTTTTGGCCTTATTCCTCGTACTTCACCTAGTGATGATGGTGTGTGCAAGAGTAGTGCTTTTTTATTCTGATTTTGGTTCTATAGTGTGTTTGTCTTATCTGACCTATTGTTGAATTGATACGGCTTATTAAGATTGGCCCATTCTGAATTCCTGTTATTTTGGCGTTGGTTATGTAGTTATGTTGTAATTATATTGTCAGCACTGCTTTCATTGGCTCACTTGGATTTGTATCGTAATATCAGATTTGTATCTTGTTACTGGTTCTTGGATAAAAATGGTTGGATACTGTTGCAGGTTGACTATGCTTGCACGCCTGAAGAAGTCCAGCAGCATTTCCAATCTTGTGGTACAGTTAATCGTGTAACTATCCTTACAGACAAGTTTGGTCAGCCTAAGGGTTTTGCCTATGTTGAATTCGTCGAAGTAGAGGCTGTTCAAGAGGCGCTCTCTCTGAACGAATCTGAACTACATGGTCGTCAACTGAAGGTAAATGTCTCAGAAATTACTTCTGAGCTATTGTCGTAGTTCTTGTAGAATAATGATAAAGCAAAGAGCAAACGCACACGCGCGCACGCGCGCACACACTCACAAAATTCTGTTAAATCCACACTAAAAACCCAGATGGCTAGAAGAGAGCCACAGCTATTCATGATTGTTTTCTACAATTTTTATCATTGAAAGAATACCTACTTAGGCCTAACACTGTTATAGTAATTTCCATCTCTTAGGATGCCACTGACTATATCATATTATCAGGCCCCCTCATAGCCCTTGGCCAACTGTTTTTTGAAGTCTTCCATAAATCTAGTCTTGAACTTCTGAAAGGCTTGTGCCCATACATGTAACAACGCTAAGCTCTGCCCTGAGGTATAGGTTAAGAAGCAGGATTTAGATTTTTATTATTTAGCATTATGAGCTGTTTTATAGGATTTGTTCTTTTCAATCAGGGTAATAGTTTCCAGAAACAGGTTCAAAACTTGTCTCTAAGTAGTTCCTCTTGTATTTATCAGGTAATGCCCAAGAGGACAAATGTACCCGGAATGAAGCAGTTCAGACCAAGGCGTTTTAACCCCTACATGGCTGGTGGATTCCGTAGGCCATACCCACCGCCATACTATTCACCCTATGGATATGGGTATGTTTGATAAGGCTTCATAGTTTTAGATTCTGTAGATTGCTTGCCTTATAATTTGTCATCTTCTGAGTTCTGACATTCTTCCTATTCACCTTCTTGTTCTGTGCAGAAAGGCCCCCAGGTTCCGCGGACCTTCCAGATTTATGCCGTACTAATTGTAGACCATGGTTTTACTCGCATGAAATCATTTTTACAAGTTCAATGCTTAGTAGAATACCCAAGGACAAATTTACTTTGGTACATTTGCTGTTTACTGCAGTAGCAGTGTGGGGGTAGAACTTACCTTGTGACTTGTATTGACTATGTAGATGCTGTTCTGGTGCTTATGCCTGTTTCAGAAATGGTTGTTCTGATTGTTTTATTCCTGTTTATGAGGTGCGAGTTTCTCGTGTCTTCTCCTGTTGATTTGTGGTTATTTTTTGGGTGTCTTGCATGTGTCGATGGAACTGATGATATACACGAATATGAAAAACTAATCTGAAATATTTTTGAAAGTTTAGAATCAAGCTGTACAGAGCAAATGATTGTAACGTTAGCTCGGTGTATTTTTTGTAAGGGTTTTATCCTTGTCTTAACCCTATCTACTGCACGAGTCACCTTATTTCAATCCTCTTGCGTGTTTGCCCCATGAGCAAATCCGTTGTGGCCCCTGTTTGTTTGTTACGTCAAATTTTAACGGATTAAAATTTTTAAGAAACTTTTCCAATTCAGATTAGGGCTTCCCCCCAAATTCTTGCCAAACCCTAATTTCTTATTTGCCCTGTCATTGTTAGTGTCACAAACCATTGCCATGAACCCTAGCTTGATCCCTCCCTAATTTGCCATGCTTTTATCATTAGCGGCGTCACAAACCACTGCCACAAACCCTAGCCTGAGACCTCGTCGATTTGCCACCACTTGTCTCAATCGAACTTCTTTAGCCATCTTTTCTCGTAGGATTTTCAGGCGGATCTTCGTTTCTTCTTGGCCAGGGATTGGTAGCAAATGTCTGTCTTCAGTTTCATATTGACAGAGGTGAACTTGCTGGTCTTCGTATAAATCCTCACGATGTCTGTCTTCAGTTTCATATTGACATAGGTGAACCTGCTGGTCTTCGTATAAATCCTCACGACGTCAGCATTCCATTTTCGCCAATTCTTTGACCATAATGATGGGGAAGCGGAGGAGAATATGTAGTAGATGCAGCTATGAGAGATGTGCTTCGAGGATGAGAGATCAGAGATAGGCTTATGAAGGGAATGGAAAATTCGAACTTTATCCACAATCACATTGAAACGATGAAAGTCATTGATGGTTATCTTTCAAAGAAGTCATCAATGCAAGTATGCAATCTTATCATCTATCTCTGAATAATTATGTATGAACTACTTGTCTTTCAATAAAGTGAATAAAATTGATGCAATTGTAAAAAAAAAATCACTTCTCTCTATCATTTTAAGACTAATTCAAAGGGCGAAAATTAAGCTCATTTGAATTTCTTTTAATAGCTAATCAAGAATCTTTGTATCTGAGCTTCTATTTGAGCAAGCACAACACAATTGTTAATGTTCAAGATCACTCAAACAAATCATGTCCTATATATAAAAGAAGTGGTTGATGTTTGCTAATCTGCTTTGAAAATTCTTTTCTCATCATATGTCACCATCTATCAATAATACTAGAGGAATTTGCATTAAACCACCCGTTCAATGTCTCATATTACTAATAACCATCCATTATAAAAAAAATTACTAGAAATCACCGACAATCTTCTTTCTGTTAGCAAATCGCCACCCACCATCCATTTTCGTCCATAAATCTGTTAAAACGAATGAAAAGACAATTTTTCTCCTTACTTTTCTCAAAATTACCCCAAAACCAACCGGTTAGGGGCATTTCTAGTTTTCCACATTACCAGCCTAGTCCACTTCACCATTTGTACTAGAATTTAACTACCCACACCCACTTATTTCACCAATTGATGATCTGATTCGAATGGGGCACGAAATTAGGATTCCACAATACAATTGGGGAAAAATTGAGAGGATTTGTGCTTGGAAATTGAGGGGAAGTCGATCTAATGGAAAGTATTTGACATTCGAACCATGCAAGTTCAATTTGTGGGAAGGTGGCACGGTTGACGGTGTTGGGGAGTCATGAATGTTGGAGAAGACGAACTTCGAACGAAGCTCGAGCAGGTTTTGACGAGGACTCTTCCAACAAAGCTTGAGCAGGTGGAGAAGGTTATCATTACTCGTGAGGACATTTCAAAAGTTTTTTGTGGGGAATTTAGGTTGAATCGATGAGGTGCTTTGTTGAGTGTTCATCTTTGACAAGTTGTTGGTTTCGATCGCAATGGTAAATTCAAGTGCTCCAAAGTTGACTCTGTTTTGGTATTCATGATGAATGGTATTTTTCATTGATTTGGGTGAAAATGTTAGCTGGAATAGTTGATTTAGGTGAATAATGTGTGTCATATTGGAAAAAATACTAGTTGGTTATGAATGTGTGAAAACTTGGCACAGTTAATCTCGCATTGTGCTAGGAATGTCATCAAGCAATAGCTATGGATCAAACAATGAAGTGCATTTCCATTGCAACATGGTTGCAAGAATATGCGCTACCTATACTCCAAACGATTACGGGAGAAGGTTTTTTTACATGTCCAAGGCATGCACCAATTGTGGAAAATTGATGAGTATTCCTTGCCTAGATTGACAAACCATTTGAGACCAAGGAAACAAACATAGTAAAGAAGCTCATACACCAAAAGGAAATTATGAATATAATGTGTAAAGTTTATAATTTTTTATAACCATAAATTCATTGTGATTCCTTGAAATCAATGTTATCAAAATGAACAAAATAAATTGATGACAATTTATTTTGTGGTTGATTGAAACAGGAAAAAGTCCAAGTCCTTAATCATGAGTGATCTTTTCGTAACCCATCTACTTAAATTTCAAGGCAAGTGGTTTGGGTTCGATTTCCATGAAACGACCTTTATCAACGCATGTCTCATATCATGTTATATGTTTTGCATCACTTGTTTTTATCAACGCATATCTCATATCATGTTATATGTTTTCATATGCTTTAAAATATTTTATAACTATGTTGGAACTCTTGTATAAAATAAAATGAATCTAGGATTTATATTGTTCTAGATTTAACAACTTGATATCTCTAGTCGTACTTAGGTTACGATAGATGGACTTTAGGGTCGTTACCTTGTGATATGTGTGCCTAGATTAGTAGGCTTGTATTTGTGTACTTTATTTTATACGGGTCAAATCATTCGACATTAATCTTGAGCCAATGCTCTACCCATAACACCATGGTCAATACCCTCTCGATCGAAGAGGGGTGATGGCACGTAGCTCGTGTTAGTCTGGGCTTGCAACCCAACCATTGTGAAATTTTGTGAGGCCGTAACCCACATCCTTCTTACTTAAAAAGTATGCTTAATTCCAAGTGGAATGTTATGGTGATTCGTAAAACTCGTAGAGATTAAATAGGCGCCCGTTGGCGAGAATTAAAGTGATAGGAATGCTAGTACAAGATGGAATGTCATCCTTCCTCTTGGATTCCATAAATCTCTGGCTCCAATCTGAATTCGCACAACACATATGCGGTGAGGTAGGTAGAGGGAAACGGTGATCAATGAGAGGTTTAATCACCCACTTGACTAAATGTGTGAAACCCAAGTTTGCAACATAAGTAAACCTTTCTTTTGAAACCGAGACTCACCCTTGGTGACGTTCTAATTATTTCCCTTCAAATCATAGTTTTCCTAGGACGTCTGAGGTCCGAGGATGGAACCGCCTTTCATTCGGTGCCCGACATCCAAACTCGTCCCTTCCTAAAACCAAACCACCTTCCAAAATCCCATTTGCTTAGTCTGTCACAAGACTAGCCGACCGTTTGTTTTCCTTGCATGGTCGGCTAATGTCCGTCGCATTTTTCGTCGCAACACATCAGGAGTGGAGTTCTACGTCGAGGATCATAAGGAACAAGCTTGAAGAGGAAGATCAAGCTTGAGGAGCAGCTGGATCTAAGGTGGTTAGCTTGGAATATGTTTAGAATAATTTTAAGGGTCGAGGTTCTGACTTGTGGGACCCTTACCATTTCAACTTTGTAACCGTTTGAGTTTACTCAGCTTTTGTATTAGACTTCCACACCTTATATATATATATATATAGAATAAGGATCTTGAGAAACACCTCCTTATAGAGAAACTAGTGTCATAATAAGAGCCATTGGATTAAAAAAATTGATGGTCTAGATTTATCCAAATTAAGTGATTATTAGATTTAAAAATTTTCTCTCTCCATATCTTATATACCAAATCAGATTTCTCTTGCCTATATTAATTATTTCCAAATAAAAATATATCCAAATCGTTCTTTTTTTTTCAAATCAGATTTCTCTCGACTCTCTATGCTTTGCATCTCTATGGTGACGACTCAAACATAATTTCGTTTTTTCCGATCTGAAGCTTCGTATTACAACAGTTTGAAGAGGATCGAAAGAAGACGATTTCCGATTTCGACGGTGGATTATATTATACAAGTAAAATTAATCCGATCGATGTGTGTGGTTTTATGATGAGATCTATTTGGATCATTATTAAAAATTGAGATTGACATGAATTGAACCATAATTAAGCAGTTTTCTTTGTTTTTTATCCTTTTCTTTTTTGAATTTTTCTTTTGTTAGAAAAGTAGTGCTTATAAGTTGTAAAGTGGTGGGGTTTGTTGTGTGGGTTCAAGGATTAGCTTTGAGATTGAATTTATAATGTAACGACATCATCGATTTAACATTTTATCGTGTCGATTTAATTTTTTCGTTTGATAATTAACATTCGATGATTTGATTATTCTCTTTGAATAGTTGAATTTTTCGTTCGAAGGTTATTAAGATCTGGGGATTTCAATACTAATATGCATGGATAAACATTAAACATGGTATGTGTATATGTTGTTGATTTATATTGAATATGAATCTTGAATAGTTGAATATACATGGACAAACACTAAATATATACTTGTTGGTAGTTGATTTTATTTGAGGCTTTGAATATGCATTCTGAATAGTTGAATATATATGGATAAATGTTAAATAGTAACTCCTCTACGTATTGTTTAGTGAATGAATATATGTATATATTGTTTGAATTTGTATGCATTATTAAACGATTAAATATGCATATTGAGTATATTTTTTTGAATATGCAATTTGATATTCTGAATATGCAAATTGATATTCGGAATATGCATTCTTGACAATCGAAAATGAGGTTGAAGTTCACGGACTACCAAATATTTGAATTTGTGTATATGCATATATTGTTTGAATTCGTAGGAATTTTACTCTGAATGTTTATGTGTTTTTTGTTGAATATACAATAGGCATACTAAACGATTAAATATGCATTGAGTATATTTTATTGAATATGCAATTTGATATTCTAAATATGTATTCTCAACAATCGAATATGAGGTTGAAATTCACAAAACCAGAAATTTAAATCTGTGAATGTTAGACAAGCAAGTTTGAATTTATAGTTATTGTCTTTCGAATGTTTATGTATTCTATGTTGAATATGCAATCTTGAAGGTCGGCAAATATCGAGATGGTTGAAGATCATAAAGAAGCCTAAGGAGAATGAAAGAAGGATGATAAATTCCAAAGATGACGTGTTATACTAAAGAGGCGTCATTTTACTCTGAATGTTTATATGTTGTTTGTTGAATTCATAGACATGAATTGTGAATCGAATATTGTATTCTAATTTTTAGCCATTTATGGAATTAGAGTGTGAACATATAATGACCCTTTTTTTAATCATATTCAATATATTACAATTACTTATTCAAGGTTTACTACACTTATATTCGATACGTATTTTTATTTCCAATGAAACAAAACATAATACACATTCAAGAAAGCGGACTAGATATTCAAACCATGACAAATACGAAAAACGTTTGAATAATATTCAAAAACTGTTAAAACATATTCAAACATACACATGACAAATTCAGATATTTATGCACTCGAATATTGAAGCTAGTACAATCGAATTTACAATGAATAACGCTGAATGTGTGCAAGATTCGAAAATTCAAATTTTATCAAAAAAACGCCCCTATGTTTAGCCTAGAATCTAGGAACTTCCATTTTAGTAAATATATTACGCATTTTTTCCTTTTTCCTATTATTATACACCCTAATCCTAACCATCCATTCTTGCAAATCCAACGACTCTTATTACGACTTCCGTTTCTCCACAATTTTCGTTTCTTTGGATCCCTCCCCCTATATATATTCTGCAATATTAAGTTATGGTTTGTCTGTATCTATACGCCTTGGGTGGTGTTGGAATTCACATTCCGACATCACTAGCAATAGCATCCCTGAAAGTAAAAAGGGGGTGTTACATTTATAAAGATAAAATAGATGTATTTAGATATCAGTTTTCTTGCATTATTGAGAAATTAATGATCCTAATTTATCTTGTTCATTAATATAGCAGATTTTAGTTGGAGTTTTTCTGGATGGAAAATGGATTTAATGTAAAAAAACAACAACATTGACCAAGTTGGCTCCCGATTGAGGCGGGATCTAGGGGGTTAAGATGTATACACCCTTTCCCCGTACAAGGCCGGGAGGGTGTGTTGGGAACAACCCAAAGAGTGGGGGACCTCGACCGGGGACGACCAAGGGTCGGGGGGGGGGGGTAATAGGGTGGACCTTGGCCAGGGATAGCCAAGGGTGGGAGACGGGGGGGGGGGGCAAAAAAATGAGGCGCGTCCTCGCCTACATGGGCTTCAATGCTCCTCCACCGTGATCTTTTGCCTCCACTGCTCTCTACACAGGGTTAAGACAATTGAAACATCCAAAAAGTGAGGTTCTGCTTTATCACATCGTTCTATCTTTTCTTCGGTCTGCCCCTACCCCTCTGTAGGGACAGACCGAAGAAAAGTTGGAAGGAATAAGAATAAATTGGATGGAAAATGAGTTTGTGGGACTTTAGGTCACAACACAATACTTGTATAAAGTAGAGAAATACTAAAAAGAATAAGATTTTTTTGGCACTAAAAAAAAGTAAAAAACTGAAGTGTACGAAAAGAAATCGTCTAAATATTAATAAAATAATTTTAGGAGGGAAAATTGGTAGATTGTGTGACATTGGGGTTCGAATTTTTGTAGATGATTTTGAAACAAAATCAATTAATTCCAAAATTACTATTAAGGGACGGCCCGGCCCGGCCCAGCCCAGCCCAGAAGGCTGTAAGCTCTTCCCCTCTTAAAATTTCCAATCTTTGGAGTAATCAGTTTCAGTTCATCACTTGTGATTTTTGAAGGTTCAAAGCTGTCGCCTTCGCACCAGCATCCCTACTACCCAAAAGACCAAAATCCAAATCGGCACGTCTTATCATTTTAAACTTTCTCTTCTTCTGACAAAGATATCGGGAGGTAGTATTCTTCTTTGTTTGTGATTTCATTTGATTTTTAGCAACTTCGTTCCACTGCTTGAGCGGGAGAGGAGATATGGCAACTGCTGGAGGTTACGGCGACGCGAGCCAGAAAGTAGATTATGTGTTCAAAGTGGTGCTGATTGGCGACTCGGCGGTCGGAAAATCGCAGATTCTTGCTCGGTTCGCTCGGGACGAGTTCAGCTTGGACTCCAAGGCCACCATCGGCGTTGAGTTTCAGACTCGAACTCTCGCCATCGAGAGCAAGAGTGTCAAAGCTCAGATCTGGGACACTGCTGGCCAGGAGAGGTAATCCTACGTTACCTTTTGGTTAAATTCAAACCCTAGCTTGCTTGAGTGTTCCTAATTTCAATCTTTGTACTTGTCTCTGTAAAAAGCTGTGTGCTTCTCTTCTTACACTGTTGTTGATTTTGGAGGTCCTCTCTCTCCATGTGAGCGTAGATTCAACCATTTCAGCTTTTTGCAAGTAAATTTGTGGCTTTTAAAATTGTTTTGAGCGGGGAGTGGGATCTTCTTCTCTTAATTTATCTTGTTTTGCTCCTTTTAAACATAGATTCAATCTGTCGACTGCGCGGATATCTGTGCTAATGGTAGGATTCATGTGTTAATCTGTTTTAACATAGTTTTAACTTCTTGTTGAATGTTTAGCCCCTTTTAGCTTTATAGCCATGCTCATTGGCTTTTATACAATGCCTTTGAGGCCCTATATGAATTTTGGTGCATTCTAACTAGATTCAGTTGTCATTGTCACATAGTTGAATTTTAGGTTTCCTTTTGTCTTCCAGGCAATGATAATACTTGGGCCTTCTTCATATACACCCTCTCGATTTTATATTGGGGCAAGGGTGTGTACATCATGTCCCCCCATATCCCGCCTGAGGCGGGTTAACACTGGGTTGATGTTGTTGTTTTAGTATATTGGAAATTTTGCATAATGCCTGCCTTCTTGATGCCCCCTTAATTATAAGGAACTAGTCAACTGGGTTTAAACTTTCAATCAGCAGATATTTGATAATTTATCGTCAAATTTAATGCATAGGGAGTACTGTACAATAATTTCCTCTGGCAAAGAAATGGAAATAATTGCTTTGGCAATAAAATTGATGGCTGCAAGTGGCACGCAACTATGTGATCTTATCACTTATCAGTACTGAAAAATCAATATGTGGAATCACTTATCTTCCCAGTTCCCATACAGTGAATAAAATTGATAAACCAGTAGAAATTTCCCTTCTCTGTCATTTTAAGCATCCCCTGACTAATCCAAAGGGTGAAAATGAAGCGTGCTCAGTTCAGCTCATTTGAATTTCTTTTACTATCTAATTGAGGAGCTTCCCAACTGAGCTTCTATTCAGCAAGTATTCACTACAATTTGTCTTGTTCCACCATGCGAAGGTCATGCCAAGTTAGTTCTATAAAAAGAAAAAAGAATAAAGCGGAAGATGTCTGCAATTGCACTTGTTGTATGGTTCATGTCCTTTAGAAATTGTCTTCCTCACATCATCATTAGCAGTATGGCACCATTTATTGGGCATAAAAACGGTTTCAAGAAGCAGCCATATTGATGTCCTTTGTCCGATAATTTTTGTCATTCTAGATGAGATTAGGTTATGATGTATCATGTATGTTTGTGCAACCCTTAGCAACTCTAGTGACCTAGTCATCACCCCATAACCTCTGAGCATGTCAAATTCCACCCATGCTAGTATCTCAAACCTTTCTGATAACACACCATTTAGTAATTTAGTTCGAAGTATATACGTTCAAAAGAATTTGATGTATGTTTGCCTAACCCTTGGCAATTCTAGTCAAACTCGACCTTTGTTTGTTAACATGTCCATGGTATAATGTCAAACCTTTTATTTCTTGAAACTGTCAACAGATACAGAGCGGTCACCAGCGCTTACTACAGGGGAGCAGTGGGGGCACTGCTAGTCTATGACATCACAAAGCGTCAGACGTTCGAGCATATTCCAAGATGGCTAGAGGAGCTACGCAGCCACGCAGACAAAAACATAGTGATCATGCTGATTGGAAACAAGACCGATCTTGATGATCAAAGAGCTGTTGCCACTGAGGATGCCAAAGAGTTTGCTGAGAACGAAGGCCTCTTCTTTCTTGAAACTTCTGCCCTTGAAGCCACCAATGTTGAGAATGCTTTCACCACTGTCCTGACCGAGATCTTCAACATTGTGAACAGGAAGAACCTGGCTATAAGTGAAGATCAGAGCAGTAATAACCCTTCACTGTCTGGTAAGAATATCCTAGTACCGGGTCCCGCACAGGATCAAACCCCTTCAAAGAATGGGATGTGTTGCAACTCATAGGGATTTAGGGTTCATTTTGTCTCGATTTGAAGGTCTATTGGTCTATGCTTGTACATCGTTTCCTTGATCAGTGCAGCTGTGCTCTTATTAGAAATGGGAGATGATCTGGTAGAATTGTTCTGAGTACCGAGTAACTAATGAGTACAGGGCATGCTATTATATGTATAATGGTGCGTAGTTTCTAATTTCTCTCTAATCAGTAATCATATTAAGACTTCAAGTTTGATTGGAATCGTTTGGCCCTTCTTGTTTCGGTTGATTGATGACTTGATTCGTGGTAAAATTGCAACCATTTGTTGTTGTTGAAAAGCTGCCTTGGATTTTTTGTTTGAGCCGTCATTCTTGGCTTCCTTAACATACTGATAATGCGAACTCTTTTGAAATGGGTAGGTTGTGATTATACTAAATAATATGTATCGTCTATTGTTCTTGCACCCCTTGCTAGTACCCTTAGCATATCAAAACAACTATCAAGTCTGAGGTTATTGATTCTGAATACCATGTCGATACTTCATACCGGACAGTCCTAACAAGGAGGTAAAATGAAAAAAGATTGCTTTGAATGTCATGTTTCCACAATCCCTTATGCGTGCTCATGCCTGTGCTGAGCCGACCAGTATGTGTCGATGAGTACGTTGGCGACCATCTACTTTTCCCTCAATTATATTCCTTTGAACGATTACAGGTGTTATTGTCTTATTGATGTTCGATTACATAGATATAGCTAATACTTTAAAAACGGGTTTAGTAGCATACAAATCCGTTGTCGTCCAGCGGTTAGGATATCTGGCTTTCACCCAGGAGACCCGGGTTCGATTCCCGGCAACGGAATTTTTTTTGTGCATACAACATAAAAATTTAGTTTTGTAGGGGCGAGAATTTTACAACGTAATTAAGATTTGGAAGTGAAATTGTGCAATGGCGAATTGAATATTCTGTGCATGTGCATGTGCCTGTGCGTGAGAAGATGGCATATTAAAAGGGTGAAAACTGAAAACTTACTCGTAAAGAAAGAATGTACTATGTAAAGAAACAACTTTGTAAAACATGTACTATACAACAATGTGAAGATTCATTTATATCTAGTTGAGATTGTAAAGAGCATCTGGGATGACATAGTAAGGATCAATCCCTTCGAGCTCGCCTTCAATTATCAACAATTGCATGCGGTTGAATGCCCTTCGAAGCACCATCCACGGTTTGCTAACAACACCCATAACACCCACCTTCACTATCCATATCATCAACTCATTCAACCTTATCCTCATTCTTTTTTATGTAGTTGTTTGTTTTGTTTTCCTCTCCAACTTATTTTTTTTGTTTCTCTTCTCTTATATTGTTATATAGACTTCTGCCCTCACGCAAAGTAAATGTCTTAACGATATAAACTTTCTTTACTCATTCATGCCTTTTGCATTCATCGTATTTTTTGCATTCTTTTCTGCATTGTAAATGAGTTGTTTCCGTAAAGATTTACAATATCAAATCTCAGAAAGTTATTTTTTTTTCTTTTAAACGACTCTTGGACTTTTCCTTTCGAATTGTTTGGGCTGGCCTAAGAAAATGGTCAAAAAATCATGGTCAACCTACCTCTTCCCAGCCCAATTCAAGCCAATCACCAATTCCAACAATCCCCCACAATGCATAACTTGTCACCAAACTGTTTTGAATAGGTTTTTTATGATTTAGTGCTTAAGCATGTGGTATCTTTCGATTTGAACCAAGTGCTTTAGTGAACTAAGGGATTCTCTCAAGTCAAGAAGTGAACAAGTCTTGAACTTTTGACTTTCTTTGAGAGTGTTACCTAAGAACACACATTTTATCAATTTTCCTTCCATTCCCGCGATAGAGATCTCACTTAGGGACTCAAGTGATTTTTGTTCTGATAGGGGATCAATTTAAAAAACAATTTTATAAAAGGATTCAATTTGAGTACCTCTAGAGGATAGACCTCAACAGAAAACTGAAGAGTAATGGCAGCAAGTGATTGAGTTTAGTAGTTCCTCATATAAAATTATTGACTCTAGAGATATAGTAATATGGAGAAGACGAAATTGTTTCAAGCACCGACAGAACCCCCATAAAATCTGTGGGCTGATTTAATGATTGATTGATATAGTGTTTGCACCCATAGGGAAAAATTATATTGCCAGAAATTGACAAAGTAATATTTAAATTTAGTCATCAAAAGAATTGTCCCCTTTGAAGCCAGAATCCATTTTCCTTGATACCTAATATAATGCGGAAAAGGGTGGTAAAAGTGTGATTCGTTCTTTTAGAGTTAAGGAATCTTTCAATTTGATTCCGAATACGATAAAAAACTCTATTTCTTAAAAGGAATTAATCATTTCCCTCTCAATGACAATTTTGAGGAGAATTTTAAATTCTCGTAATTTGTATGCAAGGATCCATTATTCAATTAAAAATTAAAAAGAATAATTATCGAATAATTGAAATTTTGGATTATGAAATTTCGAAACATAATTGGTTTTGAATTGGATCAATACTTCCAATTGCGACCTATACTTTACCTAAGGGCTTAGCCCAGTCTGAAGAAAGAAGAAAGTAGACCATGTAGAGAAGCGGATAGAAAAGATAGCCTATAGACTAGACTCAAGCGACCATCCCGGTGAAAACTCACCCCGTATTCCATGTAAGTCAGTTTACTTCGATTAGACCAGACCGACCCAGAGGTTCCAGAACCATACATGAGATTCTCACGTCATACTCTTGTTCTTTTAGGACGCTCATGAGTGCTCTCAAAGGACTTCACAAACCTTTTGGATTAACCAAATGCACTCAAGTAGGTGATCTCATCAAGTTTGTCTCATTACAAACCACCCTTTTTCGGGCTATGAAATCATTAAGAGCTTGAAGCTCATCCCCTTATTTTCTCATCATTTCTCCATAGGATTAAGAAAGCTTAAGCTTTCAAATTGGTCTCAATCTCATTCCCCTCGACGATTCCAGGACCATTTTCCTGTTTAACCCTTTTGTTAAGGGATTTGCCAGATTTCTTTCTGACCTTTAGAATCAGGTGTCTCACAAACTCATGCTTGATTCGTATGTGCCTCTTCTTTCTGTTATAAGCACTACTCTTAGCAACTCCCATAGCCACATGTGAGTCACAATGCAGAGACACGGGAGGTGTTGGCCTCCCCCACAATGGGATGTCTTCCATTAGACTTCTTAGCCACTTGGCCTCTTGCCCAACTAAGTCAAGAGCTATAAACTCTGACTCCATTGTAGATTTTGCTATAACTGTCTGCTTTGCAGACTTCTAAGATATAGTTGTACCACATAAAGTAAACACGTAACCACTAGCCGAGCTTACTTCATCATTATCAGATACACAATTTGCAGCACAATAGCCCTCTAACACGTTAGAGAATTTCTTATAATATAAACCTCAATAAGCAATACCTTTTAGGTACTTTAATAATCTTTTTAGGGCATTTCAATGTTCATTACTAGGATTATGGGTATATCTGCTTAATCTACTTACAACATAGGCAATGTCAGGTCGAGTATAATTCATCAAGAACATCAAGCTACCAATTATCTTAGCATATTCAGATTGAGAAACACTTTTCCCTTTATTTTTCTTTAAGTGTTTTCTAGGATCATAAGGAGTTCTTGCAAACGTGGCATCAAAAGAATCAAATATTCTTAGTATTTTCTCTACATAATGAGATTGACATAAAGTGAAGCCATCTTTAGTTTTTGTAACTTTCACAACCAAATATTACATCAACTTCACCTAGGTCCTTCATTTCAAATTTTGATGATAAGAAATCTTTGGTCTGATTAATTACATCTAAGTGTGTCCCTATAATTAGCATGTCATCAACATACAAGCATATAATCACACATTTTGCATGTATCATCTTAGTATATACGCATGCATTAGAATCATTAACGATAAAACTAAAGCTCATAATAGTCTTATGAAATTTTTCATACCATTGCTTTGGAGCTTGTTTTAGACCATATACAAATTTCTTCAACTTACACACCTTGTTCTCTCGTCATGGGATCACAAATCTAGGAGGTTGTTGCATATATATTTCTTCATCTAGATCGCCATTCGGAAAAGCGGTTTTAACATCCATCTGATGTACAAGCAAATTATAAGTAGATGCTAGCGCAACCAAAACACGAATAGTGGCGATCTTAGTAACATGTGAATAAGTGTCAAAATAATCAATACCATATTTTTGTGTAAATCCTTTGATTACTAATCTTTCCTTATACCTTTCTATAGTACCATCAATTTTCAATTTTTCTTGAAAATCCATTTGCAACCAATGGCTTTACTACCTCTAGGTAAGTCTACAATTTCCCAAGTCCCATTTGATACAATGGCGTCCAACTCACTATTAATGGAATTTCTCTAGAAACTTGCATCTACTGAACTCATAGCTTCTTCATAAGTTTTAGGATCATTTTCTTTCATATGAAGGTTAATCACATATTCATCGATTTTATCTATGTCTTTGAGTTCTAACAAGAAGGTAGTCACAAAATCAGGACCAAAATTAGTTTCTGTTCTACGTCTTTTACTCTTCCTAGGTTGAACTTCATCAACTAATTTTTTAGGCTCAGACACAGGTAGCATTTTAACAAAAGTAGGTACATGCAAAATTTTCAAAGGATAAATATGCTCAAAGAATTCAGCATCACGATATTCACAAATAGATTTATCATTCAATTTCATGAATCTATATGCAGCACTACAATCCAATGAACACGCAATCAAAGGTCCTAGATCCAACAATTTGACGTTTAAAAGAAGGAAAAGTCACTTTAGCTAAACACCCCCACACTTTCAAATATGACAAGTTAGGTGCATAGCCTTTCCAAAGTTCATAAGGGGTCTGTTCTAATTTTTTATACGGTAACCTGTTTAAAACATGGTTTGCAGACAACACATTCACCCCACATGTTATTAGGAAAAACAAAGCTAATTAACATATCATTCATCATGTCCTTTAAAGTCTGGTTTTTCTTTTCAGCTATTCCATTTTGTTGAGGAGTGTAAGTCATCTCATGAACTATACCTTTATCTTGACAAAACCTTTTCAAAGAGTCGGTTGAGTATTCTCCTCCTCGATCAGACCTAAGCCTTTTAATCTTACGGTCTAGTTGGTTTTCTACTTTGTTTTTGTATATTATAAACGTTTTTCAGCTTCATCATTAGATCTTAACAAGTATACTTTGGTATATCTTGAAAAGTCGTCTACAAAAGTTATGTAATAACGCTTACCACCTCTACTTTCAGAATTTTTAAAGTCAGCTAGATCCATGTGAATTAATTCTAACAATTTTGTATTCCTATTTTCTATAAGTTTGTAGGGTTTTATAATAAATTTAGCTTCAGCACATACATCACATTTTTACGGTCAGTTTTGGTTAATTTTGGAATTAAACCTGCTTTGCTTAAACGATCTATATCATTTACATTCACATGTCCTAATTTAGCATGACAAATATCAAAGGAATCAAACCATGTAAGTAGAAGTAGAAGCTTTATTATCAGTCTCAACAATAGCTGATTCAAGCATAACCAAACCGTTCCCAGTCATTAAACCATTTCCCACAAATTCACCATTTTTTCTAATCATTAATTTTCCTCCATCAAAGAGGAGTCTAAATCCAGCCTTTATTAAGAGTCCACCAGAAATCAAGTTCTTACACATGGAAGGAACATACAACACATTCATGAAGCATAATTTCTTTCCAGGATTAAGTTTGAGAAGAATTTTCCCTTTACCGACAACTTCGGAGATGCTGGAGTTGCCCATGAAGACCTGCTCGCCCTTTTCAGCAGGTTTGTAGTCGGAGAGGATCTCTTTGTTGGCATAGAAGTGTCTAGTCGCACCAATGTCCATCACCCACTCAACCATGTCCACCATGTTCACTTCTGAAATTACAACAACCAGGTCCTCTTCAGTCAGGTTGGCCTGATTCTGCTCCTGGTTCGGTTTTGGACCATTTTTTTAGAACCAGACGTGATCGTTCTTCAGGACTTCGTTCCTGTGGTAGCATTGAGCGGCCTGCTGTCTTGGCTTGACGCAAACAAAGCAACCTCCTTTCGCCTTTTCTCCTTTTCCACCTTTCTTGAAATTTTGGGTTTTCTTATTGTGAAGTACTTTATGATTTTTTCCAAAGTGTCCAACAACACTTTTTGAAAATGTCGTTCTTCGTATCAGAAGATTCAACTATGTTAGCCTTAATTGAATGATCAGAATGGTTCGAAGGCTTATTGACTGGCTTAAAGTCGTCGTGCCAAATCAAAAATAAATCCCTAATTACTCAACTAGTATAGTCGGTAAGTCGGGGTCGAACCCAAGAGACACTTGTATCCTAAGTTTTATTATTATCAACTCAAAGAAGTAACAAAGGGGGGATTTTGATTAATAAACTAACACTAAGAATTAAAACAAACAAAGCAAGTAATCAAACAGGGAAAAAATTTGGATTTTTATCAAGTTAAAGGAAAACAATCCTATTCAAGTATCCACTTTTCTTCCTCAAGCAGTTGATCATAGATTCAAACAAGTTATTCTTTTGGTTATTCCTATCCTGATCATAAATATAACATGACAACGAGACATGCAAACTTAATATCCAAACAACTCATGAAACGATCATAAATAATAGGGATATTAGCATTAAGAACAAGGATAAACAGGATACATGCAATTGAATTCCAACGAGTCAAACAATTAACATGCATTCAAATCTCTTCTCAATTGTTTTAGTCCAACGAGTCCTAAATCAATTGAGTTGCTACAAAGATTAGGTTTTGCTACGAGAAAACCTAGATCTAGCAATAGATAATATCAATTCTAACAAGGTGATCAATCAAGTAGAAATCAATACAATCAATATAAATTATGCCCAAGAGAATTGAAATAACCTGTAGAAATAAACCTGAAAAGACGAATCTCACAACAACTTGAGTCTGAAAAGCTTCAACTCGAATAGAATCTAAGAAAGTTAGTTCTCCATAAGAGAGAAAAACACAAAGTCTCCAAAGTAAGTCTAAGAGAATCATAACAAAGGCTGATAAGTAAACCTAAAATAGTCTCGAACAAGTCGAAAATTAAAAAGATAAAAATATAAAAATAAACTAAATAAATCTAATCACGCGTCAAATTCCAGCAGGGCCGCGATCGCTGCCTAAACCTGGCCGCGATCGCTGCCTGACTTGCAAACCGCGATCCACCGACGACCTCTGGCAACCGCGATCGCCACCCATACACGGCCGCGATCGCGGCCTTCGTGTCATCGCGGTCCTCAATGGCGATCTTGTCTTCTTCGGCGACGTCCACCGCGACCACCCCTAAGAGTGGCGGCGATCGCGGCCTTCAGCTTCTTCGAAGTCTTCAACTTCTTGCTAACTCTGAATTCCGGCCTTCAAATCTGTTCTTCAATAACGCTCAAACTAGGCCTAAAATAGTACAGAAATATGTACTAAAAAGTCCTAGTTATGTTGTACAAAACACAGCATATCACTTATCTTTGAGGCGATTTACCTCTTCAATCTTCATATGACCGACTAGCTCCTCCAAGGTCAGATTCTTCTTCTTGTGTTTGAGATGGTTGCGATAATTGGCCCACGAATCTGGAAGCTTCTCAATCAGGAAGTTCGCTTGAAGGTATTCACACATCTTCATTCCTTCAGCGAGGATGTCGACAACCAAATTCTCATACTCATGCCCTTGTTATGTTACAAGCTTGTCATCAACAATATGAAAACACAGGAACTGGCCAACAACATATTTTTTCTTTCCAGCATCATTTGAGCCATACTATTTCTCAAGAGTCTCCCAAATGGATTTTGCAGATTTGTTAGTAAGAAACAAATCTTGTTCATACTTTTCAGTCACAACAGAAGCCTTTGAGGCGAGTTCAGTAGCGACAGTTGCCTCTTCAAGCGTTGGTTTGTCCTTTGCAGTCAGAGGAAGCACCTTCAGAGGAGCTGCAAGCGAATCTTGAAGCAGGACGTAATCGACCTTGAGTTATTCGAAGACAATCAACAACTTTTGGGACCAACGACGGTAGTTCATCCCATCAAGTGGTTCAATCTTCGAGAGGTCGAGAAGTTTGATGATTTGGCCCTCCATTCGTACAGATGTAGAGTTTGTATTGTTTCTATATGTAGGAAAATAGTCTCTACAAGGCAAAAAACAGTTGGTAGAAAACGAATGTAGGCCAAGAGACTTTGATATGTTACTGTTTCCTTAGAAACAATACTCCCGGACACTAGTACAAATCCGATTGAGCGTTTGTCCCCCAAGGATAAGAAGGAATGAGAATGGACAATTCAAAATAGTAGAGAGCTATAGGATTGATTTTGTGAAAGTAGTTATGGGATTAAATAGATCAGAATAATCTATCAAGCCACGATCTGCTCTCAACCATCCCACGAAATCCTCTTCAGTTGAAACCGATTTGATAAACAGAAAACGAGTTGAAAATGGAGAAGTTACGAAAGAGTTATCGGCAAACTAATCCGCAAATCTCGGATGCCCAGTTGCGGACCGGGTCGGGCAGCGGCGGCGCGCAGGAGGGGGAATTCCTTTGTAGCTCTCTAATTGGTGGTGTGCATTTCTTCTTTATAAACAACCCCATTTACCAACTCAAAGTCGATTTGGGAAGTTCTCATAAATGAAAAAAAGCTGCACAACACTCTTGGCACAAGTCTGCATTATTTGGATTTTATTAATATTAAATTCCAACATCTGCCGGTTTGGATTACAAATGATCTTATATTTTCGAGTTACATGACAGGTGAAAAGAAGGATTATAATACCAAAATGTGAGAGCAACGATTATAATACTTCATAGTTTGACAATTAGGAAATGGCAAGTGTTGGTAATTAACATGCAACTAAAAATGGCCGATCTTCTAAATCGTAAGGTTGGGTCTCCGTAACATGAGAGACTCGAATACTTCTCTTCTCACCAAACTTAGTTGGAGAATGATCAAAGAGCCAACTAGCTTGTGGAGTCGTATTCTTAGGGGAAAATACTATAACCATAGAGCTGAAATTGACATGTTTGTTAGGAGGCCTAGACAGTCTCATACTTGGAAGGGCTTGGTTCATGGAGGGCAACTTCTCGCAAAAGGGGTTAAGTCGTCAATCGGTAATGGACGTAACACCCTTTTTTGCTTGCATAACTAGGTGTATGATCAACCTCTTATTGATATTGCTCTTAATCCGCCGTCTACGGAGGCTGTGGGAGCAATGGTGGCTGATTATTGGTCAGGAAATACATGAAATTGGGAAGTTCTTAGTCAACTCCTTCCTTCAAATGTGCAAAACTACAATCCATTCGAATACGAGACTCCCCAAAGGCGACGGATACCCTGTTTTGGGGACATACTCAGGCTGGGAACTTTACCACTTCTTCCGCACGGGACATTCTTCGATCCCTTCTCTTAATCTGCCTTCTTCGGTCTGGACAAAAATCTGGAACGTTCGTGTTCAACAACGGGTGAGACAGTTCCTCTATATGATTTGTCAAAACGCCTTCCTTTGTAATGAAAACCAGGTGCACCGCAATTTATCATCTTCTCCAAATTGCCCTCGTTGTTCTAACTCAGAATCGGGTCTTCATTTATTGTGTGATTGTCCTGTTGTTGCTTCTTTGTAGAGGCAAAGTAAATTCACGTTTGTTAAGCCTAACTTCGTTGTTGAAGGTGACATTCTGAATTAGGTACTTTGTAACGTCAACACTTCTTTGGATGAAAGCTCCTCCTTTGCTACTATGGTTTGGTTGATTTGGAAGACCCGTAACCGCCTAGTGTTTGAGGACGGGGATAATTTGAACCAGGTCCTTCCAATGGCTTTGCGCTCGTTGAATTCTTATGCTACTGCTGCACTGAGTCGTGGCAATTTGTTGGCACCAATAGAGACTTGTTCGCATCCTTAGCAACCTACTTGGCAAGCACCGAGTTTGGGTGTGATTAAACTCAACACTGATGCGGTTTTGAAAGGCAATCCGGGCCAGGCTGGTGGAGGAGGTGTGTTTAGAGATTCCAATGGTAAATTCATCTACGCCTATGATTTCATCTGTGGTAATTGTGGTGCACGAACGGCTGAATTCCGGGCAACATTTCATGGATTGGAAGTGGCTTCTAAAATGGGGATTCCGAAGTTGGTTCTTGAGACTGATTCTGGTGAGGTTTTCTAGAGATTAAGTGGTCCAATTTCGAATGATGATGCTGATTTTCATCTTATTCAACAATGCTCTCGTTTGCTGAAGAGAAATTGTTGGGAAGTGAATGTGCAGCAAATCCCCCGCTCCATAAACACAATGGCTGATAGATTGGCAAATTTTGCCTTAGAGTCACATAGCTTTGCTGAATTTTCTTCCCCACCTAATTGTATTGTTTCTTTTCTTGCTTGGGATGCTTCTCCTTTGGGTGTTGTTAACAATTTGGCCTAAATAAATTAAGGGCAGAACCCTCCTTCAGATAAAAAAAAAAATATTTCCAGACCAAATCTTAGCAAATTAGAAAATAACCGGATGATAACAAGAAAGTGCACCATTAATTTCATTCATGAAGCAAATACGCACGAAAGCTATACAAAAAATATCTCCTCCTTACTACTCCCTTTCCAATTTTGTTTCCCCACATCGAAAAGCCCATAAAACAAAAGAAGGAAATTATACAGTATATAGTAAAATTAGTGATATCCCACACCATGTCACCATGTATATTACGCATATGAACATCACAATCACAATCGGCCCCGTAACAAGAACAAATGAATTGCCACAAAAACAATGAAAAACCGATCAAATCACCCGAACAATAAACGAAGATTAACCCTAATTAAAATCTTCGATAAGCGTTACTACTATCTTGAGATCTCTCTTTAAGAGTCATGGAATGCATCAAAACCCCCTTGGTCTTCTTACTCGTGGAATGCACGAATTTCTTCCACAACCCTTTCTTCCCGCTCTTCTCGTCCTTGTCTTTACCCTCCTCCCCGTTACTTCTTCCGTTTCCGATTCCGTTAACTCGAAAGCTCGTCGGGGCCCACGCCACCGACCTACTTTTCATGAGCCCCGAACCCCCGCTGACGTCACTCTGACCGTTGCCGCTGAGGCCGTGGTGGACGACGAAGCCCACCGGAGCAGCGGCGGCCGATCCGTTTCTCCGGTGGGGGTTCTCCCGGCGGCGGACTGGCGGCGAAGAGGAGTCGGAGAAGGATGAATTAGAGGTCTTGTAGGAGCTGGTGTCGCTGCTGAGCCTCGACAACCGCTCTCGCAAGCAGAAGGAGCACACGCCTGGCAGTTGTTTCTGGTTCGGGTGCCTCCTGCAACCCGAATCCGGATTCGAAAACCCCATCGATCAATGATTGATTCGGCCTGTATGAATTGAATTTCCGAGGAAGACAAAAAGCAGACGCCGAGGAATGATTGATTTGGGCTTTGTAGAGTATATAATTGGAAACGAGCAGGCAGAACGTGGTTCCACGAAGGATCCTTCGTGTGGCGGGCTTCGAAACGAAACGACGAGAGATGGACTAATTAATGTAAGGGGGTGATTTAATTGGTTTGACCGTGTGGGGCCGACTTTCTTAATCCAACGGTGGGAGGATTAGGAGGAGGGCGATCGTGACGTCAGAGTTTGACTGGTCTTACCATACAACTACAAGTAAGTAGAGACGTGGGAGGTTGGGATTTTGTTGGCGGAAGCTCAAGGGGTCTAATTTAGTGGACGGCCATGTATATCGATCAGCTGCTGTCATTTTTTATTTATTTATCAATTAGTAGTACTCCGTGTCAATCACTAAAACGTCCTTTTAAAGTTTTAAAATAATACGGTGCTCGTTCTTAAACCTAACGTTAGCCAGTCATGTTAAAGCTGTGCCTATGTGCACGTGTAAAACGAAGACAGTGGTCAGCCACCCGCACGTGGGTGAGTCCCTGCCTCATCAACGATCTAAAAATAATCTTGGTTTTTTTTTCCCTCACTTATGCACAAGATTTTGTAGCAAGTGAAGATGTGGGCCTCCGGCTTTCACGGAGGATCTAACGGCAGTGACTCAGTCAGATTGTTTACTAATTAATCAGAATATACTGTAATACATTATATTATATTAAAACGGACAGCCTAGTTTACAAAGATTTGCAAAAAAACAGCTAGGATACTTGGGATTGCATATTTTGTTCGAACCCTTCTTGATGGAATTTAATTTACTTACCCAGTGGGTTATGACCCTAGACCTAATAAGGAAAGCTTTTATTATTTTGAAAAGAAAAAAGATAAATATTGAAGTAATAAGGAAACTTTATCTAGAATCTAGAAACATTAATTATTACGATTAACTAGTTGCTGCTTTGGCTAATTTTTCTTAAGAAATTAATTCTAGAAACTATTATCAGAATTACTAGTTGTCCCCTATGACACGATATTTTTAATGTAAGTAATTTATTGTCCGTAATATGTATAAATTTTTTTTAAAATCAAATAAAATAAATTAAATCTAGATTATTAAGTTTAAAATTGAGAATAAACATAGATTATTAAGATAAAATAATCTACATTACTCATTTTCCTTGACAATATTTGATAAATAAGCTTAATTTAAAAGAAGGAGATAAAATATGAAGAAAATAAAATAAAAAAGATATATTTTGAAAATATGGAAGAGATGAGATTGAGCATATATATTTTATTGGCTTATAAGGAAAAAAAAGTCCAACCATTAGTTAAATTTTTTAAGTTAAGATATTATCTCCTACCAAAAATTAAGATATTATCTAAATTTGGGAAATAAAAATATTTTAATTAAGTGGAAAATATTTGCCATGTGGAATATGAAGTGGAAAGAATAATTAATATATAATATGGAATATGAAGTGGAAAGAATAATTAATATATATATAGAGTAGATATGCTATAAACTTAAAAAATTACAATTTGGATTCTTTCTAAAATATTGAATGATATTATAAGATTTGTTTCCAAAGCTACCAATTTATTTGTATAATTTATATGCATTAATAAGGAGATGACACGTGTCAAAATCTGATGTGGCGCATTTTAGGAATGACATGTGGCAAAAGATGATGTGGCGCAATGTGGTGGCTCCAAACCTTATTGCTTTTATATATACTAGTTTATGACCCGGGCCTTGCCCGGGAACCTTAAAATTATCTTTATAATATATTAATTATATATGAATGTTTGATTAATGATTTAATTGTTGTATATGTATTGACAACATTTTATATTTCTTCTTTTGTTGCAATGTCATGATGGTTTGAAATGATTTTGTAATACTTTGGTAACATCATTCAATATTACCCCCTTAGCATGTTGGCTTGTAGAGTTTTAGATCCATTGTTTATGTATGTGATTTTTAAGTAAAATAATTTGAACATTGAAAGATTGTATGAAAGTAAAAAATATAAAAACGTTTTCCTTATTAAAGAATGACATAGTGTTAATTAAAGTACAAAATATAAATTTTTTTACTTATTAAAGAATCGCATAGTGTTTATTAAAGTACAAAATATAAAAATATTTTACTTATTAAAGAACGACATAGTGTTAAGTAAGGCATAGATGATTCATCAATGGCATCTTGTATATGCTTATAAAACCTACATTAACGAACATCTTTGTCAAATATAATGAATGATACAACGGTCGTTCCATCATTAACAACTAAAGTAACTTTAAACCTGTCATGAAATATAATAATCTAAATATATATGACATAAACATATTTAATGATTAATATTTAATGTATTTTATATACCTTGAAATCACATATTTGACAATACGCTCGCAACCACTGCACCAAAATTCATCATCATATCGTTTTACCTTTTTTTTTACATTGTTTACATGAATTATAGTACCATCCAAAAGAATCATCAATATCCTCTGCAATGCCAATAGTAACATATTGACCCTTCTGAAAAAATATAAAAGGAGATTCATTTAATTAATCATCTTACAACTATAAAAGTTATCCTCAAAAGTAAAATAAATGATATAGCTTAATGCATTCACTTCAATTTTGCTAATTTCAAATTCATTTTTAAATGTATTAATAACAAGAAATTGATTTAGAAGATATAGACTTAGTCTTTGGAATTCCTAATTAAATGTATTTCTTACCTAACAATTTGTATAGCTAGCTACCTTATTGTACGTATATATTAACAAGAATTAATTTTTACAATCAAACTTTCAAATTCATTCTTTAATGTATTAAGATAAGATACATTTTTCTCTCATACTAACAACTTTTGTTACCATGATAATATCTTGCACGTATATAAATATGTATTTCACATGAACATGCAAAAATTGATTGCAACAAACCCGACCAAGATACAACATGTTGCACTCTTAATGAATTGTGTGATGGTGTTCAACATCAACTTGAAGTAATGCTATGCAGGAAGTGAGGTGCAACGAATACATATGATAAATATCTCAATATCGAGTTCCTTATAGAACATAAAATCTGCGCCGTCCAACGGACGGGTTAGGCATTCTAGTTCTTAATGATATTAAAAAATATTCGAACTCAGATGACTAAATTAAATTTGACAAATATATTAGTTTTGAAAAAATTAATAGATTATCAAGATATAATAAAATATTAATGTAAATACCTTTTTTATATCGAGTATCTCATCAATTATCTTCCATAATTTAATATCTAGGAATTGAATAGGAGATGATGCACTCAAAATAGGAGTTATCTTCTTGAGATTAAATGAATTAAAACAATGTTTAAAATAATATTAAAATTAAAACATCAATAAATTAATCATTAAAATTAATATCTTAATCAATGCTTTAATCAATAAATTTTAACCTATCTTTGAATCCAACAATGTCTGAAATAAGAGGATCATCAATAAAAATTCTAGTAGGACCACGTGCATTAACCAATTTCTCTTGCACTACATAAACAAAGTAGTATATTATAGATTAAATAAAATAATAATATTTAAATAATATATAATTGTTATTATAGATCAACAATACTGAATAAAGAAAAGTTTGATAATAAGAATGCCGAGTTTGGTTCAAATGAAACGAACTCTTATCCTAAAACGTGAAATGAATGCACTTTTCATAGTTCATAGTGCACTTTTTATACAAAAGTGCATTGAAAAATACAAAAAATGCAGTACGAAAAAGTGCACTACAAAAAATATGAAAAGTGCAGTGAAAAGCACGAAAAGTGCAAATGCGAAAAAGTGCACTCTAAAGTAGGAAAAGTGCACTATAAAGTAGGAAAAGTGCATTCGTTTTAGGATAAGAGTTCGTTTCAGGATAAGAGGTCGTTTCATTTGAACCAAACTCTAAGAATGCCATCTTCTCCAATATGTAAAAATCTGTTAGCAACTGATGTATACATAAAGGCGTTAATTTTATGTCTTGGAAAAACACAAAAAAATCAATTAATATATAGTTATTATACATATTAGAAATTTAGAATAGACTAATTATATTAGAAGAAAACCATTTATAAAATAATGAATTTAAGGGGAAAAACATTCTCATCTACAAAGATCATCTCTTTGCCAATAATTTGAGTCTTATCATGAAAGTTGACAATATCCCACAAATGTATGCAGCGAACACGTAACTTCCAATTTGTCTTCTTTTTCAAATCCAGATCAAGAATAAAATTTATAGTAGTAGTCACTGTTCAACTGGAAAAAAAAGTAACAAATTTAAGTTAAAAATCTTACATATAGTTCAATTATAATAATAACACTTGTAATACTAAGAATAACTATCAAGACTAAACTGAAAACAGATCAAGAGTAAAAATTCATGACAATTTCAATTGAATAAGATAAAACATTAACAAAAAAAAATGAAATCTGACGGTGAAAATGCTTGAATGGATGCCAATTGCATAGAAAAAAGAAACATGAGGATGGAAAAAATATGTTCCAATTAACCTGTATAGGGTTAGTAGAGTATAGATATAGATAGAAAATTTTAAAATAAAAAATAATATAATATAAAGAAGATATTCACATAAAAATCCAAAAAGGAAATTAAGGAAAATATAATATAATTTTTTTATCAAAATTTAATTTATGCAAGTAATTATATAGATATTTGAAATTTTTACCTTTTTTTTTATCAAAATTTGATTTAATATAAATATTTTTTTATAAATAGATAAAAAGATAAAGATGAAATAATTTTTGTTATTTTTAATTAAAATTCAAATTAATTTTTTTCCACATGAATAAATAGAAAGGAATTTAATTGGAAAAAAATAATATAAATAATTTTTTTTAATATAAGGTGGGGTCAAAATTAATGTGGTGGTTAGAAAAGTTACAACTTTAATATATAGTTTTTATAGATTATAATTAGATATGGTCGTTTTTATTTCAAAGATATATATATATATATATATGTGATCATGTGTGCATATTTTTCCTTATCTTTTATTTTCAATGTATCTTTTATAAATATAATAAATGTAAAGTACTTTTTTTATCTATTTTCATAAATTGCTCCGACTTTAGTTATTAGTAACTAGTTGATGACCCGGGCCTTGCCCGAGGATCTTTTTAAATAAATGTAATACGTTAATTTATATATGATATTGGTATTATAATTTTTATAACAAAAAATAATATTAAAAATAATTAATTGTAATTTATTTTAATTATAATAATATACTTTATTATTAAAATGTATACAAATATTATCTTATTCCTAAAAATTCTATTTGCAATATTTTATGTAATGATCATAAAAAAGTTGAAGCTCTTAAGTAGGGTTGACTCGAACCCGCACAAAAACAACAATGAATTGACCTAATCAACATATAAATTTTAACAACATGAACATGTACTCAACCCGAACCCAAAATGACCAAATCTAAAATCGAATTTACTAATTAAATAATTTCGTTATGAATGTGTCAAAGTGGATGTATATTTTATAATCCATATTTTACTCTTTTTATAATTTTTTTGTCATTAATTTAATAATTCATGGAGATTTAAATATTCACATGTTGTTTTTATATATAGAAAAATTTTAATGTAAAAATTATTTACCTCCTATCCATATCTTTTGATCCAATTATGATATGGAGTCTTTGTATTAATAAAGGAAGATAAAAATTGAGTAAATTAAAAATGTTGAAAATTATGCCAAGTTCTTTTTGCTAAATATAAAATCATTATTTCAGAGATGTTAAAAATTTAGTATGGAAATTTTTACCTTTTTTTAATAATGTTATTATATTATAATTTCTAAAATTAAAAGTCTCTATTGAAAAAATTATAAATTTAATTAATAAATTTTATATACTTATGTTAAAAAAGAAGATAAATAAAAATTTAAAAAATATGAAAATATTATAAAAGTAATACTTTATAGTCTTATCTTATAAAAATCACATAAAAATGAATTAAAAATAATTTTATTATGTTGTTTATCTTTGGAAAAGGATAAATAAAAAACAATTTTTTTATTACTATTTTATACTTTTGTATGATAAAATTAAAATATTCCTTATCTATATTTACTTTACATATATTAAGATAAGATTTATAAAAAAAAATGATTTTTTATCATTTACAATAATTGAAACTCGAATTTTAAGATATTTTTCCTAACCCAAATTCTATTTTAGGCTCAACTTTTTCAAGTTTTAAATTTACAATTAAATACCGTATTTGGATATTTATTAAGGATTTTGTTATTTACTAGTTTATTTTCCGTACTATGTACGGGTATTCTATTTTTTTATGGCCAATAAAAACATTATATAAATTTAAATGACATACAAAGTTTAAGTGAAATCTTGACTTATTTACATAGAAATAATAATTTATATTAGGAATAATAATTTTTGAAATAAAAGGTTTGTTTGGTGAAATAAAATAAAACAAAATTTTAAATAGACCTTATAGAATTATAGATTTATAGATAATTGAGTAATAGTATAATTATAGATCGACTGGTTTTAGAGTTGTCAAAAGCTGACTGAACCCGCTAACCGGACCCGACCCGCCCGATAATTTTAGGGTCAAGACCCGAAAGTTTGAACCCGAAACCCGAAATCAACCGAACCCGATAGAACCTGAAACCCGATGGGTTGAAACCCGAAACCCGTTAGGTTGACCGATTTAGTATATTTATAAAATGTATAAATTTTATTTTAAAAATATAATATATTTATTATTAAAATACATAAAAATAATATATTATAATTAAATATTATTATTTAATTAAAATCTATTTTAATAATAATAAAAAATTCTATGCTTTTTGACCTACTGGTCAACCCGACCCGCCCGAAAACCCGCATCGACCCTACCCGGTTTAACCCGTGACCCGTAACGACCCCAACCCGACTCAACCCGAACCCGAAATGACCGAACCCGAATCCGCACGACTCGACCCGATTGACAGGTCTAATTGGTTTACAAATAATTATTTCAATCTTTTAAGAGATAATGAGAATTTAGGTAAATAATCTTCATACATATAACTAGCATAAATACCCATATTCTGTACGCGCGGGTTTGGTTAAATATTGATGATTTATTATTTATGTGAATATGAACAATACTATCAATTATTTTTATGTGAAACTCAATGTTTTATTTTCTCTTTTACTAGAAGAAAATGAATTAGCTTCCCTTATTATTAACTTTTTTGCTATGTCGAGCTTTATCAAACCAGTGGTTTTTTTAATCGAGCATGTATTATTTATATATTTAAAAATTGAAACATTATTTTCTTAATCAAACGATTCATGGTGAAGTAGAGACAACAATTTAAAGCCGTATAGATTGATATAAATTACACAAAGGAAAAAATAAATCTTATATCTAAATATAAGATCAATTAAAAATCATGAATTTTGTAGATAATTGAGAATATAAATATGTCAATTCAATTAGAAGGATTAACTAGTTGATGACCGGGCCTTACCTAGAAATATTTTAATAAAAATTATAATATGTTAATTTAAATATGATATAAGTATTATAATTTATATAACAAAAAATAATATTATAAGTAATTAAATTGATTATTACATATTTGTAATTTATGTTAATTATAATAATTTATTTATGTCATAATCATAAAAAAGTTGGCGCTCTTAACTCATAGAGTTGAATTTATTTATTAAGGAATAATTTAAAAAATCAAAATACTTATAAATATAAATTTAATATATTGAAAGACACAACATATCTATATCGACATTAGTTAAAAAGTTGTTATACTTATTAATAGAAAATTATTATTCAAAAAACAACTATATAAATATAAGGTCCCATTAATATCAAAAAGTTACATAGTCATAACTAAGAAAATCTAATGAAATATGATTGTAGTATTGTTTGTTTTTTCTTAGTTCTATTTGGAGCTCATCTCTAACTTTTCTTATTGAATCCAACATTTCTAGCGTTGTTTTAAAAACAAATTTTGCAATGTCAACTATAATAATTCCTTGAAACTTCGTCTCATGAACGAAAACAATTTGTTATTGCATGTTGTTCAATATTAACTATCCAAGCCGAGACTACAAGATTGATAGCATCCAAAATATTAAAATTACATGGATAAGATCGTTCCAACTCATAGCCTTCTAAAATCCTACAATAAAATCTTCTATGATGGTGCATTTTGAAAGCTCTTATTACAAAAAATCTCTTTAAATTAATATATATTAATTTATCGATTAATTAATGTCTTAATAAAATAATAAAATACAATGGTCTCAACCTTATTAATTTATAGAGGTTTTACTGTAATAAAGTCAATTGGTTTTCCCCTTTCAATAGACATGTCAATCGGGTCGGATTCGAGTCGTGTAATTTCGTGTTCGGGTTGAGTAATGTTCGGGTCGTGACAGGTCACAGTTCAAATTGGGTCGTGTCGTTGCAAGTTTTTGGATGGGTTAGGTCAACCCAACATGTTAAGAAAATCGATTTTTCTACAATCATCAAAATATTATTTTATTTAAATAATAATATTTAATAATAATCTATTATATACATTTTAATAATAAAATATATTAAATTTTCAAAAGAAATTATATATATCCTGAAAATATAACAAATCTTGTCAACCTAACGGGTTTCTCGGTTTTAACTCAATGGGTTTCAGTAGGGTGCTCAACGGGTCAATCCGACCCGACACGTGACCCGACTTGCGGGTCGTAGGTTGACCCGCATCCCGAGGGTTGGGTTGCGGATTTTGCAGGTCCAGTTGCAGGTCGACCCGTTTGATACGCAAAAAGGTAAGTCTGAATGCGCACAAGTAGGGGTATTTATTATGATAAGAGTATGATAAAGATTCGGTACTTTTAAGTTTATACTGTATATAGAATAATTGAAAAACATATCAATACGTAGTAACTTTTATCCAAATTAAAAAGGCATTTATTGATCATGGATAAAGTGAATTTATTTTCATTAGTTTTTTTCTTTTAACTTAATAAAGTTTCCTTATTGAAATAAAGGGTCATAACCCACCGGGTCACCGAATCATCCTCCCTTCTTGATCAGTTCTTTGCTTATTTTGACTATTTTTTCGAGGAGGAGAAGATCCGTTTGGCTATCATACGTTTCAATGACTTTGCATTGGCATGGTGAAATGAGGATAAAGAACAAAAGACTCAATAGGAAATTTATGGTTTGGTTTTGCTTTTTGAAGGATTTGGAGAGATAATTTTGGAAGAGGTAAATCTTACTTTCTATTTAATAATGATGTGTGCCGAAAATCAGTGAACCAGCTTGAGTGGCATCCAAAACCTAACCATTAGACAACATAATAGAAACCGAGGGAATAAAATACAAATCTTGTAATAGGCCGATGTCTCTCGTCATATGGTAAGATGCCCCCGTGTCAAGAATCCAAGGGTGAGATGACTTACCAAAGAGGCTGCTAGAGGCGGGAGAACCGTTTAATGAGGAGAATAGCTGAACAACGGATGCCCACTGATCATTGGTGAGTGTGATGCAGTGAAGCCAGCCATGTCTCCTACCGACGTCGATGAGTTGATTCGAGTGCCTTCTGATGGACCAATTACTAGGAGTCGTGCTAAGAAGATTGCTCAAGGGAAGACAACGATCTTAGTTCGATTGGCAGCCATTGTTGAAGGGTCCAGCAAGACGAGATGGGTCACTTGCATTCGGCATCAACTAAGCCCAGATTCAATGGACTAATTCAATTGGGCGAGTTTCACACCTATTTCCTTATTTAGAAACATGAAATAGCTTGTCTCACTTTAGGGCTGAATTTAGTAAGTGACCTGGTGAGATGAGTTGTTACATGGGTCAAAGTCAACCCTTTGACTTGACCAATCTAAATAATGGAAAATATCAGTTTATTTATTTTTATTATGGACTAGTTTTTTTTTTTGCTCTCGCGCCTGGTTCACCCGTACAGGCTACGTCCAGACCGGGGTACTGAATGGGATTACGGCAGACCCCTCCCAACGACATTGCGGGGAATCGAACACACGGTTCGTCCTACCAAGCGTAGCCCCAACTCCACTACACCAATGCACCGTTGGTATTATGGACGAGTTTTATTTATGTTATTTGTGTGAGAATTTCGACCATAGGCATTTTGTTAGTGGTTGATAATCTCTCTCCTATGTTTTATTCTATCTTGTAGATATTTTAAGTTTGTTAGGATATTTTCCTTAAATAAATAAATTAGCTTTGATTTATTTTATTTAAGGGAGATCTAGTTAGTTATAGCTTGGATATTTTATTATATCTTTGGAAGCAAGAGATGGGGTTTTTCTCTCTCATAGGGTCGGCCATGCTATGTTACTTGCTCTCCAAGGATCAGCTTTTGTATTGCCTTTAAATACTTTGTAATTTCATTAATAAAAATCAACTTGAGAGAGATTAGACCCAAATTGGTTTAATCTATCTCTTGGGCTCCAAAAACACACGTGTTCTTGTTGCTTGCATTCGATCATCACCAGCATTCATTCGATCTCAATTCTCTCGATCTCTCTCTCTTTTGTGTTTGTTTAAATTGGCTTATTGACTTAGTCAATTGGGATTGTTCTAGATTTGATTGTTAAAGATCAATCTAGTTAATAAATTAGATTTAGCGTTAGAGCCAATCTGATTGAACTATCAAAATTGATTGTTTCAATTTATCAATTCAGTTTGTTTGTTTCAAATTTAGTTCTCGAGTTCTTCAATTACTTGCTACGCAAGTTTCTCATTGTTTAAGCAATTTCAGGTTCGAAACAAGATTACTAGGCAAGATCGGGACTTGTGTGGGTTACATACGAGGTTTCTAAGGAGCAATCCGAGGCAATCACGTATCAGAGTGTCCATCCGAGCGCCTGCCGGTCTTTGTTATTCGGTTTGAATGCGCCATGGTTGGTAGAACCTGGCTGCTGAGCAGCATTTGCTACGCCAGAAGCACCACACCCTCGGCCAGTAGAGTTGCGATTAGTACTGGAATCTGGCGTGGAATTCTGACCGCGTCCCCGAGTTGAAGAATTCAATCCTTGATCGGCACCATGCTTGTCAAATAACCAGTCCGGGAGGCCATGTATTTTGAAACACATGGATAAATCATGGCCGGATTGATTGTAGTGCAATAATTTTTTCTGTTCTGCCGTCAACTATTGTGAATTATTGCCAGATGAAGAGGATTGAGAGAATCGAGCAGCAAACGCCAAAGCGTCAGACTTTGACTCCCGATCCTTGACGATTGATTGTTGACGTTCATCTTGAACGACTAGAGAATAAATTCGTCCCAGAGGTGGCAACAAGTCTTAAGACATAAGATTGCGGTGAATGCTGCCATAGGCGGCATCATCCAAGTCCATGAGAAATTGGTGAACGTGTGCTTCATCTCGGGCTTTCTTAAGATTAGCATTAAGACTTCACGAGCAATTGTTGCAAGTACAGGATTCAAGTAGCACGTAAGTAGAGAGCTCTTCCCATAGCCTTTTGAGATTACTGTAATATGCTTCAACAAAATGTCCCTTTTGACGATAATTAGCGATGTCGGATCTGAGTTACAGAATACGAGGACCATTGCCGATAGAAAATCGTTGATGCAAATCATCCTAAAGTTGTTTAACTATATCAAAATACGTGATTGACGAATGGATGGGCGGATCCATGGATTGCACAAGCCACCCAACTAACATGGAATTCACCGATAGCCAGTAATCCGCTTCAAGAGAGTCAGTCGGCGGATTTGTAATGGAGTCATCGACGAACCCGAGCTTCTGTTTAGCAAGAAGAGCGTTCCTATTGCGATGGACCACTCTTGATAATTACCGCCTTTAAGACCGATCAAGCAAATCGTCAAACCGGGGTGGTCCGACGGGTGGAGATAGTAGGGAGAGCCAAGTTTAGGCGTATTTTGTGTGGAGGCTTGGGCGGCAAGCAACACTTGTTGAAGGGCAGCGAGTTGCGCGACTTGTTGTGTGCCGACATCAACGGTGGAAAATTAGGCATTGTCTGCCATGCTGGCGGCTCAACAGTCGATCAGATTTTTTTTTTTTATTAGGGTTAGGGTAGGATCTTATGCTCTGATACCATGAAGAATTTGGAGAGATAATTTTGGAAGAGGTGAATCTTACTTTCTATTGAATAAAGATGTGCTTATATAGTTACAAGATAATTGGTATATTAGGCAATAAGATAGCCATAACAATAAGCCATAACAAATATATGAAATAATATAACCCTAAGTCTAATAATTTTTTAGGAGGGGACTTATAAATCTTTGGTGGTAAACCCTAAGTTTGTGACTATTGATAAAGCCCACGAACTGAGTAAACTGACTCGCTCTAATGAAAGAAAGGATTGTGAGACTTTGTTTTTTATCCAAGTGAAGAGGCAGAGACAGGGATCGAACCTAATTCTATTGGCAGATCTAGGGGGCGTGGTTGGGTGGCCGCCCACCGTTCACCAGAGTAGTCAGTCAGGTTGATGGAAGGAAGAGCAACGGTGCTGAGGGGTAGGGCGGATGGAGGAGGGAGGAGGATGAGTCAGAGATTCCAGATTGATGGAAGTAGTCACCCAGGTTACTGACGACGACATTGCATTTGTAATGTGTGCGAACCTAATTGAAGAAGGAGGAAGATTGGATTTTGGAGACATGAAACGACATCGTGAGCAGTGCACAATTTTTTTTTCAATATGAAATTAGAAAGAAAAAGATATTGGGAAGATAAAAACAAAGTTATACCTAAATAGCCCAACGTGAAATGCCAAATTGGGATATGCCCATAAAAATATTATGGTCCAATAAAGACAATACTACAAAAAAAGGCAAATTTAACGACCACGAAAGTGGTCGCTAAATCCAAAATATGGTCGCTAAATCGTTTAGCGACTATATTATCATAGCTAAATCTGGTCACTAAAAGCTCGGTCGCTAATCGGTTAGAAACCATTCAATCTTGGTGACCAAGTGGTCGCGAAAAGCGTGAATAAAGTGCTCGATCCTGGCCTTTTACTGAGAAAAATCGTGCGCTTATTTGCGCACGAGATATGTGTGAAATTAGCGACCAAGTGGTCACCAAAATATATTTACTAAAAAAATTAATAAATAGTTTAATTTGGACACTATAGGTAGTTTAATTTGTTGGATTTGTAGTTTAATTTTGTAAGACATGTGTAATGGTTAGTTATCTTTGTTGTATTTGTAGTTTAATTTAGTTGGACATGTGTAATGGTTAATTATCTTTGTTGTATTTGTAGTTTAATGTAGCTTAATTTCCCATAAACTTTCTTTGTTGTTAATAACTTTAGACTTTAGTAATCAAAATAAACCATACAAAAGTAAACAAAATAAACCATTCATTAAAACGATAATATTACAACATTCAAAGGAGGGGATTTACAATGATTAAAATATCCCAAACTCCTAAGCATAGGGACGAGGCAAATGTTCTTCAATCCGATACTGATTGAACGTACATATACAATCTTGATAACGGGCTTCATATCCGCTCACTTATAGATGACGACATTTCATCCACAATTGTGGAGGGGGGCATCGGACAATCATCGTGCAATATAACCTACAATTTTAAACAAAACAAGCAATCATAAGTGTAATAAATTAGCTACAATAATAAACATTAATGAGAATATGACTTACCGGAACGTAGTCGTTCCCAAGGAAAGCAATACATGCAACCTTGTCCCAAATGTAATATCCGCGAGATTCCAAGGTTTTTAAAACCGAATATAATATAATATTTATATTTATAATCTTTTTCTCTATGTAAAAGAGAAATTCTAATATATTATAATAACCCTTATTTTTCTCTTTAAAAAGAGATTCTTAAGTAAAATAAATTAAATAAAATTCAAGAATTTTATTATAAGGGTTAGGAAGAGTTGAAAGCATTTAAATAGAAATAATGCATTATAATTTTCGAAATTCATTAATTAAAGAGGAGTGTATCAAGTCATTAAAAATACATTGAAAATTCAACAAAAAGGATGCAAGAGCCGGGACTTGAACCCGAGACCTCTTGCAACCCATCTCACACGCCCATCCCCCTCAATCCGCTAGACCATTGCAACTTTTACTCATTCACCCCACCCTTTTAATTTTATATCAATTTTTGGTCTTCTTCTTCCCAAGGGAACATCAGACTTGTCTGATTGATGTAACGTTGATTGAAAATATAGCCATTGCACGCACCTTGCTTCTCCCTCTTCTTCCTGTTGCTTGTAAGACCATCTCCATGACCTCATATGCCTTACATCATCTTCCATCACCAACAACAAGCACACAACTCACCAATGGAGTCCAATCACCCCCTTCTCCATTGGTTGATGGCCATAGCCATGGATCAATAACCTTGCAAGGTTTGCCTATAAAAAGGGCCTCAATCTCCTTCTAGCACTCACACCTTCAACACTCTCTTCTTCCTCTTAGAGAATTGCTCTCAATTGTTCAAAAATCAGCCCTTTCAAGTATAGTTCTTCCATTCAAAGCCCCACCAAAAGCCTCCTTTTTCTCCCTTGAGCACCGTCGGCCGCCTCCCTGCCCACCAGAGCACCGCCCGACGCCCGCCAGCGCGCCGCCCTGCCCGCCGGAGCTCCCTGGTGCCGCCGCCCAGCACCGCCGGTTCTCCCCTGCCTCTTCTCCTCAGTGTTCTGTAATACAGAATACTAATAGGGTATAATTTTTTTTAACCCTTTTATTAATTTAATTAATTTATATTATTAAAATAATTGTTAGCATAACAAACCATTTAAAATATGGGTTAAAATACAAGTTTTAATATAATAAAAATACTTTGTAAGATTTTGTTAGTAGAATAAGAAGGATAAATCTTTTTATTATAAAATAAATAGATCTCATAATATTTGTTAGCCTACAAGCTTTATTCTAATAAAAATATTAAGTGAGATCTTGTTAGTTGAGAGGAGAAGATAAATACATTAAATAAAGTATTGATGATTTCTTATATGATATTATAGTATAAAGTGCAAGACATGTTTATATTAATAATATCAAAGAACTCTTATAAAATTATTTTATAAAGTTACTAGCATAAAGGTTGTAGCTTTTATATTAAATATTATTGTTATAGAGGAATAATTTTATACAAGATATTATGTTGCATATCTCTAAGTGTAGAGAATATAAAGATATATGAATTTTTATAATAATGATAGATTTGTTAAAAAGGTTTCTGTTAATAAAATATTAGTTTGCCATATCTCTAGGTGTAGAGATTTCTAAAGATATAAACTTTAAATAATAAAAATATGATAGTAGTGATAATGAGGTAATATATAATATGTTATTAATATAGCTAAGTTATAAATGTTGCCTTGTATGAAAAGATATCATAAGATTATGCTTTGATTATAAAATAAGATATTTTAGCCATGATCAAATATTTATATAAACTAATGATATAAAGAGGATTTTATGTAGACAAAGTAAATAAGATTATTTTATTGTGTTACTAAGTTATGGAAAGCTTACCTTATAAAATACATATAGAAAGTTCTAATTATGGAAAATTCTAAGAAAGTGGCCTATTATTTTACCTCTATTTAATATGGTTTATAAAGCTAGAAAAACCCAATCATTGTTAGTGTGTGCCCATGGGCACACACTAGAAAAACCCATTATTATTTTACCTCTATTTAATATGGTTTATAAAGCTAAATAAGGTTTTATTAAGATAATATTATTAATAAAATATCCTTTGATGAGAAAATAATAGTTTTGTTGTAATATTGGTGAGATTTAAACTCGATATAAACAATAGAAATGAGAGAACTTAGAAAGAAATTCTTGTATATTCTTATTCTTCTTTCTTCTTCTTCTTATTCTTATTATTCCTTTTCTCTTTACACAAACCTCTATTTATAATCTAATAGAGGAATGTTGTTACAAACTTGTACTCGAATGGGAGAGTTAAATCTAAAGGATGTTTTATGTGTTCTAAATGAGAAATAGGGAACGTAAGGGTCATGTACATCCAACTACTAACGTAAGACATTTACAACACTCCCCCTTGGATGTACATCTTGTAGTTTACGTATTGCCTCATTAAAAACCTTCACTTGGAATAACCTTGTGGGATAAAAACCAAGATAAGGAGAAACAAAGTACAACACATATGTAAACTACTCACTTCCTCAATATAACGAACATCTTTCATGGAGTGCAGTCTTGAATCTCTTATATGCTTAGATGTTGCCTCATTAAAAATCTTGTCAGGCAAAACCCAGTAGGAAAAAACCTGATCGAAGGGAAAAAGAGTGCAATGAATATAATATATGATCTCCCTGATTTCAATGTATGTCTCGAAGTCTGCACATTCCAATCCTGGATACCAATTCTCCAAATTTCTTGGGGACCATAGACTTTGTGAGCAAATCAGCCAAATTGTCATTTGAGCGAATTTGTTGAACATCAACTTGTGCTGCTTCTTCTAACTCACGAGTAGAGAAAACTTTGGTAGTATATGTTTTGTGCGGTCTCCCTTGATATAGCCTTTCTTCATCTGAGCAATGCATGCTGAGTTGTCTTCATATAATGTTGGATCATTGGTGAAGGGACTCATTCCACATTCTTTTTGAATAAATTGAATCGTTGCCCGCAGTGCTACACATTCTCTTCCTGCCTCATACAGAGCAATCAATTCTGCTTGATTTGATGATGTGGCTGTTACAGTTTGCTTTGTTGATTTCCATGAGATGGCGGTGCCCCCATATGTAAACACATAACCATTTTGTGACTTGGCTTTGTGTGGATTAGATAAATACCCTACATTTGCATATCCAGCCAAAGTGGCATCCCTTTGGTTATGGTAGAACAACCCAAGATCATGTGTACCTCGGAGGTAGCGGAATATGTGTTCGGCTCCATTCCAATGCCTCCTAGTGGGTGCAGAACTATACATGGATAACAAATTTACTGCAAAAGCAATATCTGGTCTTGTATTGTTAGTCAAATACATTAGAGCACCAATTGCACTTAAATATGGCACCTCGGGACTAAGAACTTCTTCATCCTCTTCTCGGGGACGAAATTGATCCTTTTCAACATTGAGAGATCGGACTTCCATGGGAGAGGTCAAAGGATCAGATGTGCCTTGTCCATATAAAATCTTTTTAAAAAATTTCTCAACATAGTTAGATTGGTGGATAAAAATTCCATCCTTTAGGTGCTCAATTTGTAAGCCAAGGCAAACATTTGTTTTACCAAGGTCCTTCATCTCGAATTCTTTCATCAAATATTTTGCAGTATCTTGGATTTCATTTGAAGTTCCGATGATGTTTAAATCATCAACATAGACTGCAATAATAGCAAATCCATTTTCGGATCGTTTGATGAAAATACACGGACAAATGGCATCATTCTTATATCCCTTTTTCATAAGGTATTCACTGAGGCGGTTATACCACATTCGTCTGGATTGTTTTAATCCATACAATGACCTTTTTAGTTTTATGGAAAACATTTGTCGAGATCCATAATTTTCAGCCTCAGGCAGTTTTAGTCCTTCTAGGACTTTCATGTAGATGTCCGTATCAATTGAACCATACAAATATGCAGCAACGACATCCATGAGGCGCATTTGTAGTTTTTCAAAAACAGTAAGGCCAATTAGAAATCTTAATGTAGTTGCATCGACTACTGGAGAGTAGGTTTCCTCATAATCAATTCCAGGAATTTGGGAAAAACCTTGGGCCACAAGTCTTGCCTTATATCTTATAATTTCATCTTTCTCATTTCGTTTTTGTACGAAAACCCATTTGTAGCCGACTGGCTTTACACCTTTTGGTGTATGAACTACAGGCCCAAAAACTTCTCGTTTTTCAAGTGCTTTTAATTCTGCCTCAATGTCTTCTTTCCATTTTGGCCAATCCTTCCTGCAGCGACATTCGTCCACTGATTTTTGCTCAATGTCATCATCTTCAGTCACAATATCAGTAGCCACTAAGTAGGCAAATATATCATCAATCATGATATCCTTTCTATTCCACTGTATGCATGTTTGCACATAATTTATGGAAATCTCAAAATTGTCAATATTTTCATTATTATCTAGGATATCTTCTTTTGAGAAATTTTGTTCTTCGATTTCTTTGCCATTATCATTATTTTCATCATCCATTGTGGCTTCTCTTGATATACCCTTTTGGTTCTTTAACTTCCTCGGCTTTAAATCTTTTGAACCTAGTGGCCTACCACGCTTTCTACGCATTGTAGACTCACTTGCAATGGGCAGGTTTAACTGTCCAATGGGTATTTCAATCCTTGCAGGAGCATTTGCTGCAGGTATATGTGACTTAGTTACCTTCTTTGTGTCAGTAAATGCATCTGGTAACTGATTTGCAATATTTTGAAGATG
Source organism: Fallopia convolvulus (assembly GCA_964016875.1). NCBI lineage: Eukaryota > Viridiplantae > Streptophyta > Magnoliopsida > Caryophyllales > Polygonaceae > Fallopia > Fallopia convolvulus. The sequence continues at coordinate 27,527,679 of OZ024718.1, forward strand.
AATAATCTGTTGGATTTCTTGTTCACACATTTTTGTTCTTGGATCAAGATGAGATAATGTTGTTGCATTCCATGTGATTTCTTTCACATTTGGGTCCACCTTTTTATTCTCTTCCCCTAAGATTGGGAAATTATTTTCGTCAAAATGACAATCAACATATCTAGCTGTAAACAAATCACCAGTTGTTGGTTCGAGATATCTAATAATCGAGGGGGATTCAAAACCAACATAAATTCCCAATCTTCTTTATGGACCCATCTTTGTACGCTGAGGAGGAGCTATTGGGACATAAACTGCACATCCAAATATTTTTAAATGTGAAATGTTTGGCTCCTTACCAGATACCAATTGCATCGGGGAATGGTCATTATTTGCACTTGGTCTTAATCGAATCAAGCTTGCAGCATGCAATATTGCATGTCCCCATGCAGATGATGGTAACTTTGTTTTCATAATCAATGGTCTAGCAATTAATTGTAATCGCTTTATTAATGACTCAGCGAGACCATTTTGTGTGTGAACATGTGCCACTGGATGCTCTATATCAATCCCAATTGACATACAATAGAAATTGAATGTTTGTGATGTAAATTCTCCTGCATTATCAAGTCGGATTTTCTTTATTGTATAATCCGGAAATTGAGCCCTCAATCGGATTATTTGAGCAAGGAGTTTAGCAAATGCAACATTTCTAGTTGACAATAAACTTACATGTGAACAATGTGTGGATGCATCTATTAGCACCATAAAATATCGAAATGATTCACATGGTGGAACAATTGGTCCACATATATCTCCTTGGATTCTTTCTAAGAATGCTGGAGTCTCACTTGCAATTTTATTTTTAGAGGGCTTGATAATCAACTTTCCAAGTGAGCAAGCACTACAAGTAAAATCACTAGACAAAAGAACCTTAATGTTCTTTAATCGGTGTCCAAGTGAATTCTTTATGATTTTATGCATCATTCCTGATCCTGGATGACCCAAGCGGTCATGCCACAATGTAAATGTAGGTTGATCATTTGACCTTTTATTGGTCGCTATATTAACCTCAAACGGATAGATATATGTATGGTATAATCCGGAGGCTTGCACTGGTATTTTTTCAAGGATATGTTTATAGCCAGATTCATGTGTTATGATGCACAAATATTCTCTCCCGTTTTCATTCATGGTTTCCATGTGAAAACCATTTTGACGCACGTCTTTAAAACTCAATAAATTTCTTCGAGATTTACTCGAATATAATGCGTCATTTATTATTAATTTTATTCCCCTTGGGAGTAGAATAATAGCTCTTCATGAACCTTCGATGAGGTTCGACACACCAGATATTGTAGTAACATTGCCTTCAAAAGCTTTCAACTGTGTGAAGTATTCTTTATTTCTTAAAATAGTGTGTGTCGTTGCACTGTCTAGGAGACATTGCTCCTTCCCATCGGGTTTCACATTAGGTGATTCCATGTTTTCTATATAAATGAAGAAAATGAAGATCAAGACATTAATAATAAAAATTATTATAATAAAACTATATATATATATGTATATATATCATACAAGGATAGTTATATCATAATATAAAGTCCTTTAGGTTCGAAAAAACATATTAAAAAAACATTGTAACATTTTATTTAAGAAGGAACATAATATAGATATTTAGAGGCTATTGTTTTTATTTAGGCCTCTAAGGCAAAGTCATCATTATTCTCAAGGTTGAGAAAATCAGAGACATCCAAACTAGTCATCGGCGGTTTACTCGGGCCTTCATTTTCCATGTAATTGGTCTCTGTAGCCTTTTCATTATTCTTTTGAGCTTGATAGAGCTTCACCCAATGGGGAGCTGTGCGGCATATCTTTGACCAGTGACCAATCCTGCCACATCTGTAGCATATAGTTTTGGATTTCTGAGAAGATTCCTTTTGATCCGTTTGGAGCTTTCACTTTCCATCCCTTTTGTTGACATCATTCTCATGGTAGTTATCATGACTTTTATTGTAGTCTTAACCACGACCATGACCACGACCACCACGACCACGACCACGACCACGACCACGTCCGCGACCATTATGTCGTCTTGATTGTTGCCCACGTTCATTTTCATTTCCATATTGGAATCCCTTATCCGTAGCATTTGCTTCCGGAGGTGCAATTGAGCCTGTTGGCCTGAGATTATGGTTTTTCATCAAGAGCTCATTGTTCTTTTCAACAACCAGCAATACTTTCAACAAATCAGCATATCTCTTGAAGCCTCTCTCTCTATATTGTTGTTGTAACAACACATTTGAGGCATGCATAGTGGAGAAAGTTCTCTCCAACATTTCTTGCTGGGTAATCATATGGCCACATAGTCTCAATTGAGATGTGATCCTATGAATAGCACTGTTGTACTCGGTGATTGACTTATAGTCTTGGAACCTTAAAGTGTTCCATTCATATAGTGCTTGTGGGAGCAAGACCTCATTTTGATGGCCATAACGCTCATTTAAGCTATCCCACAATTCTATTGGATCCTCAATGAACAAATACTTAGTTTTGAGACTTTCGTGAATATGCTGGCGGAGAAACACAATGGATTTTGCCTTTTCTTGAGGGGTGGCATCGTTGTTTGCCACTATTTTTTTTTTGCAAGGCCATTTGCTTTAAGGTGAGCCATGGCATCAACCCTCCGTTTGAGATATTTTTGACCCGACAAGTCAAGGATGTCAAATTCTCTTTTAGCGATGCTTGCCATTTAGTTACTACATATAAAGATTATAAACAAGAATTAATCAATATGTTTAACATTATCCATATATTATATATGAGTCGGCTTAAGGCCGATTTAGATCGGTTTTGAACAAGTTTTTTTTTTGTTCTTATTATAAAACAATATCATACTTATTTTATTTTGAGTAAAACATTTCTCACAATTTATATTGTGAATTCAAAAAATTTCTTTGTATCTTATATCAATTCAAAAACATGCTCCTATTTTATTAAAAAAACTTTTTAAAAACTTGGAAGACAAAACGAGTTTCTGATGTAGAAGATCCCGAATAAGGCAACTATAGAGCATACTCCTCAAAACGATTTTTGTAAAACTTTTTGCATGATTGAAAATAACAAGTGATAGAAAATTATACCTTGAAGATTAACAAAGATCAAATTAGAGAATAGAGACTCGTGCTGATAACGTGTTGTAATATTGGTGAGATTTAAACTCGATATAAACAATAGAAATGAGAGAACTTAGAAAGAAATTCTTGTATATTCTTATTCTTCTTTCTTCTTCTTCTTCTTCTTATTATTCCTTTTCTCTTTACACAAACCTCTATTTATAATCTAATAGAGGAATGTTGTTACAAACTTGTACTTGAATGGGAGAGTTAAATCTAAAGGATGTTTTATGTGTTCTAAATGAGGAATAGGGAACGTAAGGGTCATGTACATCCAACTATTAACGTAAGGCATTTACAACAAGTTTAAGTATCATTATGAATATTATTGAAAATAAAGTAATATTATATTGACATTAAGGGAAATATTATACTAAGGTTATAATAGACTTTTTATAATCTTAAGGAAGTTATACTTTTTAGAAACACCTTTTAGGTAAAATATTATATCATATGCTTTTATGAGTTTATACTTGCTTAATTACTTTAAGAAGTTAGCAAGTGAAATTAAAAGAATTATTTTAATAAATTGAATAAGGATTTTTAAGGAATAAAAGGATATTAAAAAATTAAAATAATAATAAAGGAATATTATTATTTTAATAAGCCACCTAAATTATTATTATTATAATAATTTAGAATTCCATCCTCTTATACTAAGTATATAAGAGATTTCCAAACTTTAAAAGAAATTTGTATTTAAAGATCGTTCGTAAATTTCCGTGTCGATAGGTCAAGATTTTGTTAGCCTTATAAATTCGTTTCTGTGAAATTCTCAATGTTGGGAACAACTTGTTTGCTAAGTAATAAACGAACTTAGGAATATCGATTGTTAGAAATAATGACCCCACTGTTATCGTATTCCGCTATCTATTATTTGATAGGACTATTATGCTAGTTTGATTGTGGCCTTGATTGTTTACGGTCTCGTTAAGAGATCGATTATGAACAAACTAGTGAGGGGCGCGGGATTAACCCGACGCCTCTATATAACTTTACTAAGGCGTATGCCTGTGAGCTTAAAGTACGACTTTACGGATCATGATCCATGTCCGCTCCGATTGCAAGGAGGGATGAGTGGCACTCTAGCTGAACCGAGTTTTCCCTTGGTGGACCGGGCCGTACAACCCCCACCCCCTTAAAAATCATTATATAAATCAATATCTTTTCGTCACGATATAAGATAAGCGCCAGTGCACATTTAAGAGATACCAAAACCGGACCGGTCTGAAATGATCGATCCGGCTCTCGGTCCGCTCAGGGCACGAGAGGTTTTTAAACTTGCTTGAATTAATAACGTTCCCAACATACTTTCGATTCTAAAAGAAGTCTACAATCTCGTAGCTCTTCTCTCGATTATCGAGCTATCTCCTCTTGAGATACGCTCCTCTTAGTACCTTTAAAAACCCACATCAATAAAGCCATACCTTAAAACACAACCCCATAATATCTCCCTTGATATTACTCAAATCATCGTATTACCCTCGGGAAGTTCCATTCCCTCTTGCTTAGTCTCTTAGACTAATTCTTCTTTTCCGCATGTTTGCTTGGCATATTCTCGCCCCTCGCGAATTATGTCAGAACCTAGGAATCCCGGTAAGGCATAAGGTGAAGGAGAAGGAAGGACGAGGATCTTCAAGATGTACTTTTCATATCATTTTAATTTACTTCTGTTATGTTTCAAGGACAAGTTGGTTTTGTGTTTCATTTCCGAACAATATTATGTTTAAAGCACTGTAAGATGTTTTGTACGAATACTTTCGAGAGCACTCTTTTTATGTTATGAATTATGTTTATTTCCGCATTTTTATTGTTCTATATCATTCTAAAAGCCTTGGGTGACTTTGGACGGTAAAATCCGAGGTCATTGGCGGTAATACCAAATGTTGTAAAATAGGGGTGTTACACCAAAGACGCCTCTGAACGCCCTCGTCTCCTATGATCGGGAAACATGTGTGCGAAGAACGGTGGGACAATATGACTAGTGCACACTAAAATCTAGTAGCAAATACAATGCCCATCGCAGGTCTCTCCATCCAATGCTACGATGGACAGTACAGGTGCAACCAGTTGATGCTACGGATCAAATAAGCAATCTGAGGGAAGCCTTCGTCCTCCATCGCCGAATATATCTCGCGGTGGGTCCTCAACTCTTGGATAAGCTCTTGTCGCATTCGTAGCCATCCATCTATCGCATTCCACCCCATCTGAGAAGCGAGTACCCTATACCCACAATGACCGTCTCTTGGAGCATAATGCGCTTCAGCGATGTATTCCATCATGAAAGGGGGTACATTAGATATGAGATCTAATCCTCCAAAGTGGCTAGTGAGAGGAGAGGCCTTGGGTGGAATAAACCCTGTTCCCGACGTGGGAGGCGAAACCGGATCGTCATCTTCCTCTGCGTCATCACCTTCCTCTGGCTTGTCATCTTCCTCTGGTTCATCAACTTCTAGTATCAAGGTAAATGCTTGTCCTGGCATAGAACGAGCGCCTTCCCCAGCCCTTTTGTGCTGGGGAGGTTGTTGTTGTAGATGCTCAAACCTAGTCAACCCTCTTGGCTGGACCTTCGATTTGTTCCTAGCTCTCCCCCTCGACTTCCTACAATCAAGTTCCTCTAGTCTGTTGGTATCATTGATCTTAGCATAATTGCGGATCACCTAATGTTGCACATGTTTGGACATCGTGCCTGCATAGTAGTCTGCTATCATCTTCACCCATTTAGAATCGTCATCTTTTATTCAATCATCCTCGGGCTCTGTCGTCGGAAGGCCTTCCCATACCCATTACTTTCAAAAAGGATGGATCATTGAAAACTCAATAGGCTTACATTGGGTGACGCATTGCTGGACTTAGTGAGGGAATGGGAGCCCACGGGCAGTTTTCCACAACTGATCGTCGCATATCGGACGATATCCACTATATTTCTTCATAGGGGCGATGACATGCTCGAACAAATGATCTATACAATTGTTGGATACCTTTGTTGGGAGGAGAGAGAATATCCCTCTCCCTGCATCTGCCCACGTACGTTGATAATATGGATTCTGATCGTGTTGTGTATCTTCCTCATTATAGTACTGAACCCTCCAACAAATGTTTTCAAGTAATCCTTCAACGTGGAGTGTTGTGACTCGACCCTACAAATATTTGGAAATTAAAAATCAATTTTTTTAATTGGAATGAGAGGAAAAAGTAACTCATTTTACCTATTTGTGGTCCTCGTAAAAAGGTTGAAGCGGTGGTCAGTGAATGCCCTCACAATCCGATCGTGCAAAGTGGTGAGCCAGGTGTTCTGGAGATATGCAAATACGATTGGCTTCACGGTTGATTTCACCATTTGGAGTTGCGCCTCGTACTCCCCCATGGTCGTCGAACAAAACATCTCCCACGCTTTGTTCGCAAAAAAGTCTGCTGTCTTATCCGAGAACCAATGTCCCAACGCGTATGCCCTACAGTTGCGTTGGATGTGCACCCAACAAAGCATATGTTTGGCTTTGGGAAATAAAAGATTGACAACATTCACCTCAACAATATTCGGATCGGTCAGTATGGATTCTGGTCTCTTCCAACCAGCTTATACACCTCTCGCAATTGGAGTAATACCCATTCGTAGTGGTCTTGAATCTCCCTTGTCATAAACACAAAAGAAATACGGAAAGTCTTCCCGGTGCATGTAAATCCAACCATTTCGCACAAAGGTATGTTGTACCTACAATGTCAATTCAATGAGATTTAATACATGTTCTTTAATCTACTACTACATCATAGTTAATAAAGACATACATGTTTGTTTTGTACGTCGAGTCCATCACAACGACATAAGGGAACAACTTTAGCAACAACATCGACTTGGGATGGGCAAAGATGATGTCTATTACCTTGTCGCCACCCTTCTCAGTTCGATAGTCGACATAGTATTGATTAGACTCTAAGAAATGAATCGCAAATTGGATCACCCCCATCCTGTTCATCTCCTCTTTAAACACTTGATATCGAAAATCATACAATTGCTTCATTGAGGTGGTCATATCGCGATACTTTTCCTTTAGGAATGTCATGGATTCCCTAGGATTTATATCTGCCAAAGTCAGTTGTCTTGCGTCAATCCTTTGATCCTCAGTCACTTTGCTCTCAAACGGATAACCCTCCAGACTGGTGGAAAGATCATGATTGTGGTGACAGCATTTCGCCCTTAAGTGCCACTTCTTGGTTTTTCTGTCCCTCCAACCAATCAACTCGAACGGGCACCCAATCTTTCTAGTACGAGGACCGGAATTAAGTTCATCACCGACCTCTAAATTCCTCACCATTTTATGCAGTTTGCCCTTTTTTCTCGATTTGTACTCACCACCTAAGACGCATCCCAAAAGGATCTTTGCCGCCCATCAGTTTTTGGTGGTGAGTACAATGTTTAACCCCCTCGCTATCTTACGAGCCCACTTTTTCATATCTTCTCGTTCCGACCAATCACAATCATTTTCAAAATAGCTAGAAAAATCTTGAAACTGAATATCCTATTATAATAAAAAAAAACTAATTAGAATTTGTTTGTCTTAATTTCTAAACTTAATAATTTGACATTTACATACTTGATTTGATTCTAGATTATAAACGACGCCGTAATTGAGCTCATTTGAAACCTCATCTCCTCCATCATCGTCATCCACGTACTCCTCGTTTAAATCAAATGTAGCGGATGGTTTTGATCCTCCCATCATTAACGACTAAGTCAAAGTACGAAATATTTAGGAAACAATATCGAATTATATGAAATTTAACGTAAAAAAATACTAATAAACTCAACTTATATTAAATTGTGTAATCAACCAATCCGCCATTTCGAGAAATTTTTGAAAGTAAATTTTATTAGAGGAGAATGATATTGATTTTTGGATGTGAAAAATGGGTGTGAGTATGAATTTATATAAGAAGAGAAATCCACTCTTTGGAAAATAATTCCAACGGGTGGATAGTCGGTCGAAGCGACCGATTAATCGGTCATCTCGACTGACGTGTAGTCGGCCACCTAAACCAACTACAATGTACTTTTCGAGATCCCGGATCGTCAATCGAGACGACCAGCTGGGGTGCTCGAAAAGTTTGTTTGGGCGCTTCGACAACCCGAATATTTTGCACTCTAGTTGGGCTTAATAGAAAACGTCAGTTATTTTTTCTGTGCGGGTAGATTGGGCCAGACAATTTTGGCAATAGAATCTTGTACGGGTAGATTGCTAATTTCAAGGTGAGAGTGAACGTGCAAAGAGGTAATTTCATAAGCAAAATTTATTACCGCCCTAACGACGCCGATGCTAAGCCGGGTTAGCCGGCTCGTCAGCTTCCCAAGCTGAGTGGGCTACATAAGAGCTAATCCTGTTTTAGACAAATACTTCTAGCAAGTAGCCGATTAAAATAAAACAAATACGAGGATAAATCAACTAAGCTTACAAACAATCTTAGTCTTACGCTGTACTGTATAATTCACTACTCCGTAATTCCTAAACTTAACCGCTATAGTAAAATACTGTATTTAATCTGTGAAGTTGCGCGTGAAGCGAGGAATAGGGGGAAGAGAGCCATCACTTCAGGTGCTGTTCTACTTCTGCATCCATTTACCTCCTCGGGATCCACTCATTTAACTTATTTAAATTAAATTAAATTAAATTGAGTACTCGGGAGTATTAATTTTTAATTATTAAATTAAAATCTCCCTGTCCCTTTAGGTGGTGCAGAGAGAGGGAGTGGGCAGGAGTTGCAGAGAGTCAAAAATGGCTGACATCGGAAAAGACTGCAAAATAGTGTGGGCTCCACACTGACAGCGTTGCCGGTTCCATTGCGGATTTACTATTTTACCCCTCCAGCTTTTTAATTGGTTGGCCTGGTCTTCGATTCCTTGCCCTCATAAAAGTCATCGTTGGACCTTGGCTAATATGCTAGGCCCCACTTAAATGGATTATGGAAGTCTCTTAAGCTCCGTTTGGACGAGTTTGGGCCATTAAAATTTCATCAGCCCAATAGCTCCACTTATAGGCTAATTAGCTTTTTGCCACTAATCCAAGCCCATTTTAAAAATATGAATTAAAATTTCTAACACTTTTCACTTGTAAAATGCGAAAACAAAAGGACAGATTTTGGTGTTCCAATATTCTTACATTTAAGAAAATGAATTTTTTTACTGTTTGAATAAGATTTTCTTTTCCTAGTTTTTAAATTAAATATCTTATATTAATGTCATATTTAAAAGATATTAGGATTTTTTTTCCATCTTAACTAACCTATATTACACTGGTTACCATGCAGTCATTTGAGGCAGTCCAAATGAAACATGTTCCTCGTTATTGTAATTCTGTGGCGGATTTGGTTGCAAAACTACATCACACTTGCAGTATCAATCAGATTAAGAACCACATGGGGCTTCAAATCCTCATCCGGAAGGATATTTTAGGTTGATTTATCAACCTAATTTTTATCTATTAAAAAAAACTTACCTATTTCTACACTTTTTATGTTGAGCCAAACAAGACCTAAGTTCAAAACCAAAATCTTCTAAGCAAACACTATCTTATGAAAACGAAAAAAAAAAACAGGGTAAACGAGTGTTTGTGGGGGCCACGATGGCGTGTGTAGGATGTCTAACAGATATTGGCGGGATCCAAATGCCAAAACTTATTGTGTTTATTTTGTGATGAAACTTTTGTTGTGTAATATAAAACGGTACTAGTATAAACTCGGGTAATCGAAGCGCCCATGTCAGTACTGAGGAGCGCCCCAGTCGGTCACCTCGACCGACTAAATGGGACCTCGGAAAGTGGAATGTAGTTGGTCGAGGTGACCGACTACATGGGTTTTTTTAAAAAAAATAAATAAATAAGCCGTCGGTCACCTCGACCGACTACAACACGTCGGTCGAGGCGACCGACTATCCACCCGTTGGAATTATTTCCAAACGGGTGGATTTCGTTCTCTATATATACCCAAATACCCCAAAATATTTTCACATCCGAAAATACATTTCAATCTTCTCTAAAAAATTCACTTTTAAAATTTTATCGAAATGGCGAATTGGTTGATTACAAAATTTAATGTAAGTTAATTACTTATTTTTAAGCAATTTATTAAGTTTTTTCCGTTAAATTCATACGATTCGATAATATTTTCTAAATATTTCGTAATTTTACGTAGTCGTTGATGGTGGGAGGGTCAAAACCACCGACCCCATTTGATTTAAACGAGGAGTACGTTGATGACGATAATGGAGGATATGAGGTTTCAAATGAGCACAATTACGACGCCGTTTGTAATCTAGAATCAAATCAGGTATGTAAATGTAATTTTATGAAGTTTAGAAATTAAGATAAAAAATTCTAATTGATTTTTTTTATTATTATAGGTTATTCAGTTTCCAGATTTTTCTAGTTATTTTGCAAATAATTGTGAGTGGGAGGAACGAGAGCATTTGATAGAGTGGGCCTGTAAGATAGGGAGGGGGTTAAACATTGTACTCACCATCAAAAACTCTTGGCGGGCAAAGGTTAGTTTGGGATGTGTATTAGGCGGTGAGTACAAAGCGGGAAAAAAAGGCATACCGCGTAAAATGGTTAAGAATTTAGGTGTCGGTGATGAGCTTAAATCTCTTCCTCGTACTAGAAAGAAGGGTTGCCCATTCGAGTTGATAGGTTGGAGGGACAGAAAGACCCAGAAGTGGCACTTAAGGGTGGAATGTGGTAACCACAACCATGACCTTTCCACCAGTATAGAGGGCTATCCGTTTGCGGGCCGACTGACTAAGGACCAAAAGATTGATGCAAGAAATATGACTTTGGCAGATATAGAACCTAGGAAATCCATGACATTCCTATTGGATAAGTATCCAGATATGACCACATCAATGAAGCAGTTGTATGATTTTCGATACGAAGTGTTTAAAAAGGAGATGAACGGAATGGGGGTGAGCGAATTTGCGATTCATTTCTTAGAGTCTAATCAATACTATGTCAACTATCGAACCGCGAAGGGTAGCCGTAAGGTACTAGACATCTTCTTTGCCCATCCGAAGTCGATCCAGTTGCTGAAGTTGTTCCCTTACGTCGTTGTGATGGACTCGACGTACAAAACAAACATGTAAGTCGTTTTATTACCTATGATGTAGTAGTATATTGAAGTACACGCATTAAATCCCATTGAATTGACATTGTAGGTACAACATGCCTTTGTGCGAAATGGTTGGATTTACATGCACCGGGAAGACTTTTTGTATTGCTTTTGCATTAATGACAAGGGAGATTCAAGACCACTACGAATGGGTGTTATTCCAATTGAGAGAGGTCTATAACCTGGTTGGAAGAGAGCCAGAAGCCATTCTGAACGATCGGGATATGGCTGAGGTGAATGCTGTAGATATCTTATTTCCCAAAGCCAAACATATGCTTTGTTGGGTGCACATCCACCGCAACTGTAGGGCATACGCGTTGGGAAATGGGTTCAAGGATAAGTCGGCGGACTTTTTTTGCGAACAAAGCGTGGGAGCTATTCTGTTCGACGACCATGTGGGAGTACGAGACACGACTCCAATTGATGAAAGAAGTCATGTCGCCAATTTTATTTACATATCTCCAGAAAACTTGGCTCACCCCTTGGCGCGATCGGATTGTGAGGGCATTCATCGACCACCGCTTCAACCTTTTTACGAGGACCACAAATAGGTAAAAATAAGTTATTTTTGCCACTCATTCGAATTTACTAATTTGGGTTTTAATTTCCAAATTTTTACAAAATTGTGTTTTAATTTCCAAATTTTTGTAGGGTCGAGTCACAACACTCCACGCTGAAGGATTACTTGGGATCATCTGTTTTGGGGTTCAGTGCTATAGTGAGGAAGATACACAACACGGTCAGAATCCAGGTTATGACCGTATGTGGGCAGATGGAGATGGATCGCACCATTGTTCCACTTGCCATCTATCACATGGCCGAACCGCTCCGAACGGTATTCTCTCTCCTCCCAACGAAGGTATCCAACAGTTGTATAGGTCATTTGTTCGATCATATTAGTGCCCCTCTTAGTCCGGAATGCAACGATCAATGGTGGACAACTGCCCGTGGGCTCCCGTGCCCTCACCAAGTCCGTCAATGCATCGACCGATGTATGCCTATTAAACTTTCAATGATCCATCCTTTTTGGAAGCAATTAGTATGGGAAGGCCTTCCGATGACATCGCCCATGGTGATTGCATAGAAGATGACGATGCTGAATGGGAGAAGATGATAGCAGACTACAATGCAGGCACGATGTCCAAACGGGTGCAACGTGAGGTGATCCGCGATTATCGTAAGCACAAGGATACTAGCACATTGGAGGAACCCGATGGTGAAAAGAAGAAGGGAAGACCTAGGAAGAAATCGAAGGTTCAAGCAAGAGGGTTGACTAGATTGGAGCATCTACAACAACAACCTCCCCAGCGCAAAAGGGCTGTAAAAGGTGCTCATTCTATGCCAGGGACATCATTTACATCGATCCCAACAGTTGATGAACAAGAGGAAGATGTCGAGACTGAGGAAGATGCAGACCCGATTTTGCCTCCCACGTCAGGAATGGGGTTTATTCCACCCATGCCCCCCCTCTCACTAGCGACTTTGGAGGATTAGATCTCATACATCATGTACCTCCTTTCATGATCTCATACATCGCCACTGCGCATGATGTTCCAGGAGACGGTCATTGTGGATATAGGGCGCTCGCTTCTCAGATGGGGTGGGATGCGAGAGATGGATGGCAGCGTATGCGATGGGAGCTTGTTCAGGAGCTAAGGACCCACCGCGAGATATATTCGAGGATGGAGCGCTAGAGCTTCAAGCAGGTTGATGATTTGATTGATAAAGTCAACTGGTTGCACCAGAATTGTCCAAGGCAGTACTGGATGGAGACACCTTCGATGGGCGTTGTATTTGCTACTAGATTTCAGTGTACACTGATCACATTAGGCCGGGGTATATCACACACATGTTTCCCGATCACAGGAGCCGGAGGCGTTTCTAACTCTCTTTGGGACAAGGTTGCATGTATTGCTTACCTTGGGAACCACTACGTTCCGGTAATTCAATATCCTCATTATTGATAAATATTGTTTTTTTATTTAGGACACTTAATAATTGCGTGTTTTGTTTAATATTGTAGGTTACACTACACGATGATTCTCTGATGCCCCCCCGATACTTATGTGGACGAACTGTCATGATCCATCAGTGGGCGGATATCTAGACCGGTATCATGATCGTTTATATAGGTTCGAGCAGTTTCAGATTGCAGAAAATTTGTCTCAGCCTTATGGACGGATATCTAGTCCTTATCAGGTTTAGGATATGAATGTTTAGTGTAATATCATCGTTTATGTACATTCGTATGAATGGATTCGGTTTGATGTATGAATGGTTTAGTGTAATATTATCGTTTATGTACGTTCGTATGAATGGTTTAGTTTGTATGGTTTAGTTTATGTACCCTAAACCCTAAACCCTAAACCCTAAACATATGTTCGACGACCATTACGGGGAAATTCTAATTTTGAAAACCAACACATATATAAGCTACAAATGTAAGTAACAAAATGAACACAAATTAAACTATCTATAGGGTCCTGCATCGCTATGGCGTGTGGGTTGTACGGAGGGGGAGCGGCGACGGGGACCACCTACACGTGGCGGGATCGGTGGTGGAGGCCTCTCTCCAAACCAGATGGAGTGTAATTCGCGAGCGACTTCGACCACTTCAGGAATGCGATGACCTTCTAGTCGTCTACTGAGCGCCTTCGTCAGTGTCATCCGCTGTCAAACTAACAAAAATTTGTTATTTTAGAATTTGAAGTTTTTTTACTAATATGAGAAAATCAATCAAGTGTCATCATACACGTACCGCATAAATATCCACCACGGGTTGCGGGGGCGGAGGGTTGTTCACCAATTCTACGGAGGACGTGTGCAACAAAAAAGGATGTGTTCGTCTCATATGCCATTGCATGTACTCGGCATCCATAGAGTACATGTGTGGTGCAATTTCCCCCATAGGCACTAACGAGTTCCATCGATCTTCCCAGCGATCATCATTTGGTGAGTATTGCACATCATACTTCACATGCACGTTCGTCAATTTTTTTGGTCATAAGCAACTGATTGGCTTGATAACGTCTAATTCAGGGATTGATTGGTGCCAACCAAATTGACGAGCGAGCCTCTCGGGGTGATATGCCTCCTTGATGTGGAGACATGTCAAGGTACCCCTATACCTCGACAAACTAAGATCGCCAGTGGAAAAGTCGATAAAATCCCGCCATGGCATAAAATTGACCTACACATAAACACAAATTTCTCATGTTATAGAATATTTAAAAACGCAAGTCGAAAAAATTCTATGTTATATAATATATAAAAATGTTAGTTAACTTTGATGTTACTTACATCTTCAACTTTTATCTTGTCTAAGTAGCGACGATAGTAGAGCAATGATTCAGTATCTCTGTTTCAACCTTTATCTGCTTTGAAATTCTCCCCTGGCAATCGTGTGATATCGTGATTGATGTGACCTTGGAGTGATGGAAAGTACCTCCAAATGAAGTTCTACAAAATAGAGAATATATTAGATTCAAATAAAATCGGACTAGCAATTTAAACAGAACAGGGTATCAACACTCACGTGTAACACATATGAGCACCCTGCGATCTGCGCTCCTTCAGCTCGGGACGCCATTCCGAGCTGCCTGAATAGCCATGCAAGTGTAGCGGCACACCATGAATACTCCATCACCTGATCGTGGTTCAACACGAGCGGCAACAATCTGAGGGGTACCCCATCACCTGTCCATTATCAAGGTGCTTCCCAACAGATCACACAAATACCCTGACGCTATCAAATTTGGGTCTCCTCCATTTCCTATCATGCTAAACATGATCTCCTTCCAAAGTTTGATGTTTATGCAGCCTTTGGTCACTAACTTCTTCATTACAGTAGGACTAAGGTTGTATGCAACACTGATATACTGCTTTATTTCTTCTTCGGGGTATGTCGAAACAGCCTTCATCCCGTTGATCGGTAGGCCCAAAATGTAGTGGACATCATGGAGGGTGATTGATATTTCTCCCCAAGGAAAATGAAAACTGTTCGTTTCTGGATGCCATCTTTCGACAAAAGCCTGAACCAATGCTTCATCCGTTTGTTTGAACCTCCACTGTTGTAGGCGCAATAATCCGCTACGCTGAGCACAAGCGACCCACTCACCTCCATCCGTCAACTTTAGGTTCCAATCCTTAAGCATTCCTCTCGTATGCACTCTCAAGGGTTTAGTAGGAGTATACTGAAACATTATTATCAAAATTATTAAGTATAATTATCTATACGTACATATAAGGTAAATTAATTAAACGTTCTTACCGTTGGATCTTCCCATAAGCGCTTCGCTATATGCGTCTCGTGACTGGCCAACAAACTAGTATCGATTGGTCCGCCGCCATATCCATCTTGGGTGTTGGGAGGGTTTGGTGGAGGTTGGGAATATGAAGTCCCGACATGAGACTCGTCTTGGAAATAAGGTTGGGATGGTGGAGGTTGGGAATAAGAAGTCCCCTCGGCTTGAAAATGAGGTTGGGATGGTGGAGGTTGGGAATAAGAAGTCCCCGCCTGATTCTCACCCTGGAAATAAGGACTCAAGGGTGTAAAAGAAATTGTATCTTGAATCCACGTATCACCCCGCGGGCCAGTATGTATGTCGGTCCGGGGAGTATAAGCATTATCGAATTCATTATACAAATTCCTAGTGGGGGTTAGGTTGGTGCTGTGTGGGGTGTGTTGGGAAGTGGATGACCCCCACAAATTATGATAGTCAGGGGTTGTATATTGGGTGGACGGTTGGTTAGTTGGAAACGGTGATCCAGTAAAATCGTGTGGTGGTCGGGGGTTCGTACCCCCAGACGCGTACCACTCTAAATATCCGGTATCGCTCGTAAGCATATCTACATAAATAATGTATGAGCACTATCATATATAATGTATTAAATACTATAATTACTTATCAAATAAAATTACTATGAATTAAAAAATTTCTAATCTAATTAATAAATTAAATTAAAATACTAACAAATAAAATTAAGATAAATCTAAAGTATTATTATAAAATATGATCCGACTAAACTTGATGATTCAAAACGTAAATTATTAATTTACATACCTAAAAACCCTCCCCCAAGTGGCGTAGCTTCTTGATTTGTGCGGTCGAACTCGAACTCATTTTGAGCTGTTGGTTGGACCGGTACCTCCTCTTGCTCTACATTGGCTTGTATATCCTCAACATTCGCCCCTTCATTCAAATCTATTTGGGACGATTGCCCATGTGAAGTTTTTGAACGATTTTTGCTCTTAGATTTGCCTAAACCGAACGACCACCCTTTTCTCATTTTCACACCTTTTTTTTTCTTTCAATTGCAATTTTTTTTAACTAATGGAGGATGTGAAGGATTGTGGAGGAGTTGAGGGCTTTATATAGCCCTCAACACAAGAGCCGAACGGCTCTTTTTTTTAAAAAAAGCCCAAGTAGTCGGTCGAGGCGACCGACTACGTGGGCCCCACACGCTATCTGCAATTGCAGATAGCGTGTGTTATTTTTAAGAAAAAAAAATATATATATATATATATAGTCGGTCACCTCGACCGACTACAAGCTCGTCGGTCGAGGCGACCTACTACTCCTGACATGGGCGCCCCGTATTGGCCTATAAACTAGTGCCTTGTTGGGTCCTCAGACCCCACCATGCATTTTTGTTCTGTTCATGTTGGCCCGCTTTTGCCCCTACCATCATATCCACTGGGCATTCGAAAGAGACGTATGTTTGCAATGAGAAAAAAAAGAGAGTTTATAAAGCAGTGACTGTTTGTTATGGTGCAATATTGGAGTATATAATTTTTTAATTTGTTTGCATTGTCAGAATTTAAATTAGCTTTTAGCTTTTAAACTTGTAGTTAACTAGAATTTGAAAATGAAACTCATCGGGTACCTTCTAATTTATAGTATTAACTAGTTATACTCGTCGTGTCATGCACGACTAAGACTCCATTAAGTATGAGCATATTTATTTTAATATAATGATACATAAAAGATAAAAAATTTGTACTCAAATACAATAGTTTTTTTATTTTTTGAATCAAATAAATTTCGAATTTTTACAATTTTTATAAATAAATAGAGAGAAAATTATTTGAAAAAGATAAAGTAATATAAATAAAAGTTGAAATTTTTAAAAATAAATTTGGGTCAAATTCAATGTGGTGGCTAAAAAAGATACAACTTTAATATATAGTTATACACAGTTTTTCTAACCAAAATTTCATTTTAAAAAAATCCTTTACATTATAAATGGATAAAAAGACATAGATAATGTAATTTTTATCATCTTGTAATTTTTTTATATTTTTTTCATAATTTGATTTAAGAAAACTTTTATAGAAATGGATATATAGATAAAGATAATGTAATACACTTATAATCAATTATATACTCAAAATCTATCCTAATATATACTATATTTATTTTAGGTTAGATAGAATCTTTTCAATATATATAAATTGTGAGAATAACATGTACGAAAAATCCTAGTGGCACATGGTAAAATCCTACGTGGCAATCTGGCAGATAGCTTATATTGTGATTGAAAAAATAAAATAAATAAATTATTATAAATAATATTCATCAATAATATTTTACCAAATATTTAATGCTTTTATAGTTATTTATTTTAGATATAATATTTTTAATTTAAATAAATTATCATATCAAATATTTAACATTAATACTTAAGATTTAACATTAATAACATCTTTATTTTTAGATAGAATCTTTCCTAGATTAATTTATCATATTTCTATATTATCCTAAAATAATATCAACATATCTATATTATCCTAAAATAATATCAACATATATAAATTCTCAAAATAAAAAATCTTATGTGGCGAAATCTTAGGTGACTTAATGGGAGAACGACACGTAAGAAAATTTTAGGTGACGCAACGTGGTGGTCTTATTCCTTGCGTGTTTTATATATATACATAGATTTGAAAAGTTTATAACACCCCCTGTCTTTTAATTTATTAATACACGTGTATTAAAACCTAATTTCATTTCACGTAGTATTTGATAAACTAGTTTTTGTTTATGCTAACTGAGCTTCGTTTTTTTTTCTAAACCCCGACCCATCTTATACTTTTTTAATGGTTGTTTGATCCGTCTTTTTTGGGCCCGAAGATACCCAATTACCACTCGGCCCATCAAGCGCGAAAGTTCAAATATCCAGAGATCTCGGCCCATATCGTAACTAACATTGAAAGACCTAGTGAAGACCACAATCATTTGACTGGATGAGTGATGACCGTTGGCAGCTCCAAAGAAGACGGGATCCGAGATGATTGCAACGTCCACTTTCCACTTTTCGCAATGTGGATAATGGGCGACGGTTATTCAGACACCAACGAGGGCACGAACGTGCCTCCAAGAGTGAGGGAATGAGGATTAGATATAGAAAACAAAAGAAGATCAGATGTAGACAGAATACACGAGAGCTATAGAAAGAAAAATTTGATCAGTTGTAATCGAATTCAAGAACACCTCGGTCAATAAAAATGAAATTCACCTTTCCATTCTCAAGTTCTACTGATTATCATTTGATTATTTCGATTGTGACCCAAATCTAGGGCGTTTGAATACAGTGTACTTTTCGCCCAAAACAATTTGGCACCCACCATGAGGCACAATCAGAAGGGTTTCAACACCAGATTCACCAAAACAATCGTTACCATGGACAATCATGAGGAAGAGACTCATGAACAGCATGATGGCATCGAAGAATCAGACCACCGCGACGATTCATCGGCAATTGATTACCAAGCTAAATTGTCAGAATTCGCCCAAAGGCTCCACAATCTAGAGAAGGAGTTGTCCAATCTGATGGTGCGCAAAATAGTGGAGTAAGGGTTGTGGGGCCCAAGTACGAGAGGTAACAGCTCGGGCGGTCTCCCCGAGGCATAAACTCGAAGTCCTTTGCCATACCCCTCCAAAAAAGGCAATTCCTTCCCGAACGAGATCTTAAAACCTCGCACGATCCTAGCTCTCGAGACCTCCAAAACCCCCTAATACTCATAAAGCATGGCAGTTAAGCAAACTTCCCCCAGTGAATAACGAGGTCCAAACCTCGTCGTCTGAAGGCTGACTTTCCTACCCCATCTAGCCACTCAGCCACCACCATACTCTCAACCAATGGCTGACTGCCTCACTCTCCACCAATCAGAGGGCTTGACCTCAATCATCCCACATCGACCAAACAGCAAAATCATGTTCCGCATTCCTCTATAAATAGAGGAGAACCTCGAGGGAGGAAAGGGGTCGAAAAACATCTTGAACTCAAGAACTATCTTGCTCGTTGAAGATCGACGTGTTGAATCACCGTTAAAGACTGCACTACATCCAAGTAAAGGTCCACAAAAAGACTTCAAGTCGCCCAAAGAGACCTCGTCTCAGTCAAGGATCTCGCTTCATCACTTCGCAGACCACAATCCCCCCAAAAAACAAACAAAGTGTCCAACCTCGCCGAAAGACATCGCGCTTAGGTTTGCCACGCGGGTAGAGCTCGCCAATAGTCTGTTAGTGATAGAATCTCGTTGTAGCTAGGAGATCTCGAACCTTGTTAGATCGAGATCTCGAAACCTCTAAAAAGAGATCTAGGGCATAATCTCGTTGTTCATAATATCGTTATTTGTAATCTCGTAGTTTGTAACCTCGTTCTAAAGATATAAATAAAAAGCAAGTGTTCGCCCAGTCGAAATAAAAGTAATCTCGTTCTTGTCTTCTAGCGCTGGTTTATTTCGAGTTTCATCAATGGCGCCGTCTGTGGGAACCTCTTCACCCTAAGCAGTTTCCCGACTTGTGCAAACTTTGGCTTTTGAATCGCTCAAAATGGCTTGTCCAAACAATTTCTTCCCCCAGCACCCCGACAACATGCCCAAAACCTCGCAATGGATGAACATGGGGCCACCGCCAGGTTGTCCGTTCGGGGTCCCTCCGAGGTGGGCATATAACGTGCCACCAAACGCTTACCCATTCCAGGGGTACGAACCGGGTGGCGTTCCCCCGAACCCATATCCCTACCCGGGCTATCGGTAATACCAACAGGGCTTCGCCCGTCCACGTCCAGGCACCTCCGATGTCCGCGTACGTCCCCGTTCCCGAGCCTGGCCAACCCCATTCTGAGTATGTCCCTGCGTACATCCCCGGGCACATGACGGGACATGAAGCGTCAACTAACGACTCATCTACGGAGAGGCCTCCCCGGGACCCCATCTAGATCTCGAGGTCTCACTCGCGTCGCTCTTGGATGCAAGATCCGGAGCTATCCGAAACAGCGGGGAGCGCGATGCATACCCTGAAATCACGCTCGCGACGTCGCCATGTTGAGGCTGGGAGCCTCTCACCTTTCGTGGATGAGATTTAAAGCGCGCCAATGCCCAAGGGCTTCCATAGGCCGCAGATGGGACTTTACGACGGCGCGGCAGATCCGGGGGAGCATGTGAAACATTTCGCTTTCCAGATGAACGTCAGCTGTTACAACGATACCATCTTCTACCGCATTTTCCCAACCACCCTGGAGAAGGCCGCAATGACGTGGTTTATAAGTCTCAAGATTTGGTATGTGGCCTCGTTCGCTCAGCTGTGCGAGTCCTTCATCGCACATTTCAGTGGCTCGAGGAAGCGCAAGAAAAACATGCGAGATCTCCGCGGCATCGAGCAGGGAGAGGGCGAGTCGTTGGGCTCCTTTTTTACAAGGTTCACAATCGCGGTTGCCGAGATCGCGCATATCGATGAGGCTTCGGTGCGAGACACCCTCATGGGAAACCTATGCCACGGGGCTTTCAAGAATTACATTTTCCTGAAGTGTCCAACAACGTATGACAGTCTGTGCGCCCGGATCACGGCCCAGGTGTACGCCGAGGACGCCGCCAACCAGAGCTCTCGGCCGAGGACCGACAAGGAAATTGTGGCCGAGGCTAAGGGAAAGGTAGAGGTGGATTTGCCCGCCGCCAAGGATGCATATGTGACGCATGCCCAGAACCCCGTCAACAACAACAATACTAACAACTACAACAACAACAACAAAAACAACAATAACAACAACAACAACCCCAACAACAACAACAAGAACATCGGCGGTGGGAGCTGGAACTGCTTCAAAGGGAGGCAACGAGGTTACAGGGGGAAGGGCGGCCCTCTGTATAACCCAAACGAGAAGGGGCGCGCCAACCCCGCCTCTGGAGCAAACAACGTGCCACAGGGCCCGAGCCAGGCCAGAGCCAAAAACGTCGAATAGCAGGCTCCCGCAAAGCAAGAACGGTTCGGGCACACAACGACGCCCGATGGGTATATTCATACCATTTCGGGTGGCCCCTCGCTGGCTGGATCGGGCCAGGCAGACCTTGAGATCCCACGTGGGGCTAGCCATCATGAGCCTTCGGTATTCAGCGTCGCGCAGACCTCGAGATCCCACGTGGGGCTAGCCTTCACCTCTGAGGATGCCGAGGGTCTGCACATGCCACACTCTGACCCTTTGGTGGAGCACGCTCAGCTGGGCTCGAAGATGGTGAAACGGGTACTGGTGGACACGGGATCTTACGTGGACATCATGTACTATGGTGCTTTCGAGCAATTGGGCATCTCCGCGACGTCCCTGAAGCCCTATGCCGGGAAGCTAACGTCCTTCTCTAGCGACGAGGTCGATGTCGTGGGCCTCATTGGCCTCTGGATGACGTTGGGTACTGGTTCGACGAGTCGAACCGAGATGGTGGAGTTCACTGTAGTGCGTTTACCCTCGGTGTATAATGCAATCATCGGGAGAGTATCCCTAATGAAATTTCAAGCGGTGGTGTCCATCTACCACCTAAAGATGAAATTCCCCGTCGAGGACGAGGTCGGCGAGGTTAAGGGCAACTAGGAGGAGGGGCGCGTCTGCTACGCGACCTCCGTAAAACAAAAATGTCTGGTATTCATGGTGGAGGCCTTCGGGGAGGCTGATCTCGAAGTCCGGGACTTTACGGTCCCCATCCCAGAGGCGGAAAGAAGGGTTGTCACTCCTTTTGGTAGCGAGGCAGAAAAGATTTACCTAGGCGAGTGCCTCTCCGGGGAGTCGGCGACGTCGCTGGAAACCTTGCTTGCTGGCTCCCGCGACATGTTCGCGTGGACTGCAAAAGACCTCCGCGGCATCCCGCGAACTGTGGCCCAGCATTCCTTGAACGTGGATGTCAAGCGCCGCGAACACCGAGGTAGGAAAGCTGTTGGCCGCGGGGTTTATCCGCGAGGTCTAGTACCCTAGATGGCTGTCTAACGTTGTGCTGGTAAAAAAGGCCAGCGAGAAGTGGTGCATGTGCGTGGACTTCAAGGATCTAAACAAGGCCTGCCCCAAGGACAGTTACCCCCTTCCCTCAATCGACGAACTGGTCGATTCCACGGGGTCTTGAGCTTCCTCGATGCCTACTCAGGTTACAATCAGGTTTTGATGAGCCCGCGAGATGAGGAAGAGACATCCTTCACCACGCAGCGCGGGACCTACTGCTATTAGGTCATGCCATTTGGTTTGAAGAACGCGGGTGCAACCTTCCATCGACTCGTAGATCGAATCTTCAAGAACCATCTAGGGAGGAACATGTCGGCATACGTCGACGACATTGTGGTCCGAAGCAGAACCCGAGAGGAACATCTGGTCGACCTCGTCGAAGTTTTTGCGACACTCAGACACAACCGGCTCAGCCTAAATCCCGAGAAATGTGTGTTCGGCGTGTCATAGGGGAAGTTCTTGGGTTTCATGATCAACGAACGGCGGATAGACGTGAACCCCACCAAGATAGAATCAATTCTCTCAATGAGGTCACCCCGATCTCGATCTGAGGTACATCGGCTCAACGGTGATGTAAACTACCTGGGGAGGTTCTACTCCCGATTGGCGGACAGGTTGCTACCTTTCTTCGCGACCCTAAAGATGAACGACAAGTTTGCCTAGAACGAAGAGCTAGAGCTCGCTTTTTCTAGATTGAAGGCATTCTTGACGAAGTTCCCCACTTTTTCGCCCCCAAAGGTGGGCGAGGATTAGCAACTGTACGTGGCCGTAAGCCCAGAAATGGTTAGCGCCGTGTTAACAAGTAAGGCGATGCACGCTGTCTATTTCATTAGACAAAAAATGGCCCTGGCTGTGGTGACCGCCGCGAGGTGCCTGCGCCCTTACTTCCACGCACACCCTATCCAGGTCCTCTCCGATCTCCCACTTCGGCAGATCCTCCACCAGCCCGCCCTCTTTTGGCGGATGACGAAGTGGGCAGTCGAGCTCTCCGAGTTCGGCATCAGCTACCTCCCTAGGACTGCGATGAAGGGCCAGGCCCTCGCTGACTTCATGGTAGAAGTGACCTTCCCCGAGACTGACGAGATCGCGGAGGAATGGAGGGTCTTTGTCGATGGCTCGCGGTGCAACGCTGGGTCGGGGCTGGCGTATTTCTTGCCGGTCCCTCAATCTAGATGGAGTATGCCCTTAACTTTGCCTTTGACGCCACCAACAACGAGGCTGAGTATGAGGCCATGATTGTCGGGATAGAGATGGCACTACTCAGCGGGGCTCGCAAGATCAGAGTATACACCAGTGGCGCGGCAATTAAATGGGCATTATGATACCAAAACGGGGCTCCTACCCGCGTACCGAGAAAAAGTCAAGGCCTTGGTATCTTGCCTAGAAACATTCGCGGTAGAATCCGTTCCACGCGCTGCGAACACGATGGCCGATGCTCTCGCAAGGCTGGGGTCGACCCTTCCCTTAGAGGTGGGAAACCGCATGATGGTGGAGAGAAAGCTCTCGCGGAGTGTGAACAGCGAGGTTCTCTCCGTCAAAATCGAGGACTGGAGGATTCCCATCACGCGATATGTGGAAAGCGGCGTCCTTCCCGAGGACCTCGCTGAGGCTAGAAAACTCAAAATGCAGGCAACCCGCTACTGTGCCATCGGCGGGCGGCTTTATCGACGAGGTTTCGCATAACCCAACATGCTTTGCGTGCCAACCGAGGTTGTAGAGCACATCCTGTTCGAGGCACATGATGGGGTCTGCGGCGGCCACCCGGGTTGGCGTGCCTTGTCCCGCAAAATCGCCCACTTCGGATACTTTTGGCCCACCCTCAGGCAGGACGCGAGGGATTATGTTCAGAAGTGTGACGGGTGCCAGAAGCACGCCAACGTTCAGCATGCCCCGACCTCGTGCCTGCGCTCGATCCATCCTCGTCAATACATCCTCGTCATCGTCGACTACTTCACGATTTTAGGACCCTTCCCCAAGGCCGTGAGGCTGGTGCAATACATCCTCGTCATCGTCGACTACTTCACGAAGTGGGTCGAGGCAGAGGCAATGGCAAAAATCACAGGAACGAAGGTCTGCAACTTCCTATGGTGCGCAAAATAGCAGAGTAAGGGTTGTGGGGCCCAAGTACGAGAGGTAGCAGCTCGGGCGGTCTCCCCGAGGCATAAACTCGAAGTCCTTTGCCATAGCCCTCCAAAAAAGGCAATTCCTTTCCGAACGAGATCTCAAAACCTCGCACGATCCGAGGTTTCGAGACCTCCAAAACCCCGTAATACTCATAAAGCATGGCAGTTAAGCAAACTTCCCCCAGTGAATAACGAGGTCCAAACCTCGTCGTCCGAAGGCTGACATTCCCGCCCCATCTAGCCACTCAGCAACCACCATACTCTCAAACAATGGCTGACTGCCTCACTCTCCACCAATCAGAAGGCTTGACCTCGATCATCCCACATCGACCAAACGGAAAAATCATGTTCCGCATTCCTCTATAAATAGAGGAGAACCTCGAGGGAGGAAAGGGGTCGAAAAACATCTTGAACTCAAGAACTATCTTGCTCATTGAAGATCGACGTGTTGAATCACCGTTAAAGACTGCGCTACAGCCAAGTGAAGGTCCACAAAAAGACTTCAAGTCGCCCAAAGAGACCTCGTCTCAGTCAAGGATCTTGCTTCATCACTTCGCAGACCACAATCCCCCCAAAAAACAAACAAAGTATCCAACCTCGCCGAAAGACATCGCGCTTAGGTTTGCTACGCGGGTAGAGCTCGCCAATAGTCTGTTAGTGATAGAATCTCGTTGTAGATAGGAGATCTTGAACCTTGTTAGATCGAGATCTTGAATCCTCTAAAAAGAGATCTAGGGCATAATATCACTGTTCATAATCTCGTTATTCATAATCTCGTTATTTGTAATCTCGCAGTCTGTAACCTCGTTCTAAAGATATAAATAAAAAGCAAGTGTTTGCCCAGTCGAAATAAAAGTAATCTCGTTCTTGTCTTCTAGTGCTGGTTTATTTCGAGTTTCATCATGATCAATGTGCTTGCAATGAAAAACACAAAACGGGTATCAAACGCCTCACCTCTGAGAACGAAGGCTTACGGTTATTGTTGTACTCGATATCCTCGGTTGGCCCACGCGCCAAAACTTCAACGAATACTGGAGGGATAACCAGTCGGCGGTGGGGAAGGAACGTCAAGGAACTCGACAGGACACAACGCCTGAACTATTAATACCGAGTTCATAACTCCACCCGCCACTGTCCCAAAAGTACCATCAACCTTGCCATCGCAGGAACATAATACCGAGGGAAGCAAGGGACCTCCCATTTAGGGCTGTCAATGGGTCGGGTTATGGGTGGGTGGAGCACTTCCACCACCCGACCCGCAAGTTAATATGCCCCACCCGACCCACCCGTCACCCATCAAATATTCCACCCGTCACCCAAAACACCCGTCACCCGTATAACCGATGGGTGACCCGTTCACCCGTATAACCGATGTGCAGGCGTGCAGTTGCGGCGCTATTCAGAGATGGAAATTTTTTCAAGAGGCGGCCACTAGGGTTGGAGACTGGAGAGTGCCTCACTAATGATTAATGAAGTTACGGACTGAGGATTCAAGCAAATAGATGGGCTGGAAATAAATGGGTCGGCTTATTTATCAAAAGACCAAAGTAATTTATACTCCCTCCGTTCTATTCTATTTGACACTTTAGAGCTAAAACTTTGTTTATTAAAACTTGTCATTTTTTAGTCTTTATTTAATTAATGTATTGGAAAGTGTTTATATTGACTTTTTTCTCTCCATCTATTGGTTTTAAGGATGTATTAGTAATTAATTTTTTATTACATTTAGAAAATTTTAGATTTTCAATAAAAAATTTCATATTTTCAATGAATTTCTTAATATGTGTGAATTTTTCTAAAGTGCCAAGTAGAATAGAACGGAGGGAGTATATATGATTTTAAGGGCAAATATATATATATATATATATTATAAATTATAGACCGAAACGGGTGAAACGGGTGGTCTGGGTGAAACGGGTGATGGGTCGGTTGAACGGTCGGTTAATTGGGTGGGTTATTGGGTGAGAAAATCTCACCCTTACCCGACCCATAACCCATTTCGCCCGTCACCCGAACCGCCCGTCACCCGCTTTGATGGGGTTTTCACCCGTTTATTTTGGGTGGGTGAAACGGGTGGGTCGGTCACCCGTGGGTAATTGACAGCCCTACTCCCATTGACCTCCGATCGGCAAAGGAAGTTAACCCGTGTTATCCCAAAGATACCTTCATGGACGAAGATGATGAT
Organism: Fallopia convolvulus; assembly: GCA_964016875.1. Lineage (NCBI taxonomy): Eukaryota > Viridiplantae > Streptophyta > Magnoliopsida > Caryophyllales > Polygonaceae > Fallopia > Fallopia convolvulus. The sequence goes on from OZ024718.1 coordinate 27,554,558, forward strand.
CAAGACAGAAGTCGTCCGCGAGATTTGTAGGAGATCGTCCGCGATCACTTCAAGATGTTCACTAAGCAAATAGCCAGAATCCAAAGGGTCCCTCGACCAATTGAATGAGAGGATATCGATGGATATGACGAATCCCCGTTCGCTCCCTCGATTGCACGAGTCGAGATACCAAAGAAGTTTTGGGTTTCGGCTATCGTTTCTTACGAAGGAATCGGCGATCCCGACGGACACATTGCCATATTCAAATAGAAGATGATGACTAGTGCAGTCCCATACCATTCACGGGAGGCACTGATGTGTAAAGGATTCAGAGAGGCTCTCGCGACACCCGCCATGAAGTGTTTCGTGAATCTCCCTAGAGGAAGTATAAGGTCTTTTGATGAGTTAATGGATTCCTTTCGGGTGTAGTTCGCCAACAATCGAAAATTCGAGAAACAATCCAATGATCTTTACCGTATAGTGCAAAAGCCCAATGAGTCCACCTAGGAGTACCTCGATAGGTTTAACCGGGAGAAGGTTTGCATCCCGCACTGCGATATGCCAACCACCATCGAAGCTTTCCGACAAGGGGTCAACCAATAGGGAGATTTATACAAAGAATTCACGAAGCACCCTTGTCATAGCTTTGAAGATGTTCAGACCAAATCCCAAACCCAAGTTTGGCTCGAGAGAATTTGAAGCCGAGAAAGAAAACGAGCGTATGGGAGCGCGTAGAGAAAAAGACCACTACCGACCATCTACGAGAGCGTTGAGACCAACCCTACCGACGCTCGCATTGGGAGGCGGTCACGGTAAATTTCGCCAGCGCTAGACCCGCATCTCCAAAAGCGGTTAAGCCATTGCCTCCCAAGTATGAAGAGTTAAATTTGGGTATATATTCTTAGAGGAGCTCGTTAAAAATCTAGCATAGATGCGACGAGGCACCGGGTGGCTAAAAAGGAATGAGAAGTCGTACCCTAATAGGTATATGAGTAAATAGTATGATTTTGACAACGATTATGGTCACATGACAAACGAATGCGTAGCCCTTAAAAGGGAAATAGCATTTCTGGTATCAAGAGGAAGAATAATAGAAGTCTCCCCGAATGCACATGTTCTGCATGGGGTGATAGAAGCCTCCAACGCGGAAGGCGCTTGTCGCCAGTACCTTCTCGCGTAGTGAACGTCATAAATGGGGGATCAAACACATGTGGGCTCACATATTCAGCGGCTAAGCGAAATGGAAGGGAAAACTCATTTTGTCGGTCGGTGCCCTTAAAGAATCATGGTTCCAATCCCGTGATCTATTTTGATGAGGCTAGGGACGGACCCAAGATTTCAAATAGGGTGGGCTAATTACCATTAAATTTTTCTGGGTGGGCTAAATTACCTTAATTTAACTAATTTATCACTAAATCTACCTTATTTTTTATTTTTTATCATTAAATTTACACTATTTTTATTTTTTTAGGGTGGGTTGAGGCCTACCCCAGCCCACCATTGGGTTTGTGCCTGGATGAGGCCGACACTGACGGTCTAGAAGGACCTCACCGTGGCTGTCTTTTGATATCCCTATCCACAGGGAGTGTGCTAGTAAAAAGAGTATTGATCGACACGGTAGTTCCACAAATCTAATGATGCTCGGGGCACTAAAAGAAATGGGGTTGAGTGAAGATGACGTGGATAAGCAACCTATCACCTTAGTAGGGTTCAGTGAAGAGGTGAAGCACACCGTCAGAGAGAGAATCCTTCTGACATAAGCAAAGGGCGTGAACATTTAGGTGAAGTTCTCATTCATCGATTGCCTTCATGTTCCAACTTCATAATGGTTAGGGCTTGGCTTCATGATATGAGAGTCGTCCCATCCACGTACCACTAGACTGTGAAATTCCGAAAGTCGTGGGGTATTCAAGAGATCAAAAGTCATCGAGGGAAGGTTACAAATCTGTGTTGAAACCCGCTGCCAACCAGAAGTCAATGTAGCAATTACTAAATGCCACAAAGTCCACCCCATAGTCAGGTGGATGAAGTGGCCATAGACCAATCTGACCCTCGATAGTCAGTAAGGATTGGTACAGGCCTCGAAGTCGGAATGAAAAACGAACTGCTGATGTTCCTAAGCAAAAAATATTGATTGTTTCGCATGGTCGCATGAAGACATGGTGGGGATCGAATCGGATTTCATCACTGATAAGTTAAGTATGGACCCCAACCATCCGCCAGTGAAGCGGAAAAGAAGAAAGTTTGATGCAGAAAGGAACAAGATAGTGGGTCAAGAAGTAGGCAAGTTGATGGAGACAGGGAAGATCAGAGAGGTCAAGTATCCCAACTGGCTAGCAAATGTGATGGTTGTACCAAAGAAAAACGGGAAGTGGAGGATGTGTGTTGACTTCACGGATCTGAATAAGGCTTGTCCTACGGATTCCTTCCCACTCCCACATATTGACGCATTGGTTGACGCCATAGTTGGACACGAGCTCCTGACGTTCATGGACGCCTTTAGTGGATAAAACCAAATCTGTATGTACGAAGGTGATTGGGAGAAGACCGCCTTTATCACAAGTCAGGGTACATACTGTTACAAGTTAATGCCCTTCGGTTTGCAAAACGTCGAAGCTACATATCAACGATTGGTGAATAAGATGTTACAAGAGCAGATCGAAAAGAAAATGGGAGTGTATATACACAATATGCTTATCAAATCCAAAAGAGCCTCTGATTAGGGCTGGTCATGGGTCTGAAGGCTCTGATCATCGTCTTCATCTAGAAGAAGCATTCGGGATCTTGAGAAAATACAACATGAAGTTCAATCCTCATAAGTGTACGTTCGGCGTAAATTCTGGAAAGTTCCTTGGGTATTTAGTCATCTAGAGAGGAATAGAAGCCAGTCAGGATCAGATCCGTGCAATTGTATCCTTGAAATCTCCTAGAAGTGTGAAAGACGTCCAAGAACTCCCGTGGAAAGTCACTACACTAAATAGATTTATCTCTAATTCAGTTGACCGTTGTCCTCTATTCTACGAGGTACTCAGAAAAATAAGTGCTTCCAATAAAGCCCAAAACATGAACAAGCCTTCCAAGAATTAAAGAGGTACTTCTCAAATCCCCTACTCCTTGAAAAATAAAAAAACGGGGAAGTACTATAGTTGTATATGGTTATGACAAAGAACACTATTAGTGGGGTTCTGGTTAGGGAAAATGACGGTCAACAACAACCCGTTTACTTCGTAAGTCAGATTCTCCTCTCCGCTGAGACCAGGTACTCTTCCCTAGAAACGCTAGTACCCGCTTTGCTCATGTGCTCTAATGATAACATGTGTTTATAACACCTTTTGACTTGATTAACCCCACTTTTGTGCATAAAACATACAATTGCATGATCATTTTAGCATGATTATGGTTGTTTGTTCGCATATTTGCTTTCGTTTGCTTTTGGTTTTGTAGGTGCAAGAATTTGGGTTCTTCTAGGATCAAATGGACTTCAATTCAAGCAAAGAAGAACCTAAGGATTCAACCTGAAGATTCAATGGAGAAGAATGAGTCACATAAGCCGTACAAGCTAAGGAAGCACTCATATCCAATCAAAAGTTGTCAAGATGTCTTCCCAGAATATTGCATGAGGCGCTCATGCCACTCGGCATGCCCATGCCAAGAGCCAAATGCCCAATCCCTACATGGGCATGCAGTTTTCAACATATCTCCTAATCTATAGGGTTGTATTTCTCCCACCTTTTGGGGGAACATATAAATACCAAAGCAATACACTTTTGAGATACTCATGCCTCATTTTATCTCATCTTTCTAGGATTTTAGAAGACTTTATCTCTCTCATTTCATCCTCTAATCTCTCTTAGATTTACATTTTCTTTTTCTAGATTTTAGCTAGTTTAATAGTAGATCTAGGTTCAAAATCCCATTTTGGGGGTTTGTTTGAGCTCTCTTGTACTTGGAAAAATTGGAAGAGGAACTCAACTCCAACTTGTTTTCCCATGGATGAATGAAGAATCAAGATTTGATTTGAATGATAAGTGACTCTTATCCATTTATCTTATTTCTTGTTTTGCCTTTCATTATTTCCATGTGTTTGATTGTTGGATTGATTTCTTATGTCATGTTTTTACCAATTATGAGTGAGTAGTTGCTTGTGTTGGGATTGGGGGTAGCCCAATGGTTATTATGTGATGTATTGGTGAAGATTACTCTTTGGTTGAATGAGTTTTGGTTTACTACTCAATTCTTGCACACCAAGTGTTTATGAAAATGCCTAGCTAGTATTTTCTCATATTTTGGATGCTGAGTATGCATTGAAAGATGATATTTGACATTGGACCTTGAAAAATTGAGCTAGGGATTTTAGGACCACGAAAGTAGGCCTAATTTCCTAGTGGTTATTTATGATTGTCTTTGTGTTTAATGCACTTAATCTAGGATTAATTACCACGAAAGTAGGAATTAAGCTAGATTAGAGTAGTTTTCATTTGCCTTGAAAGAGGATTGGAGATATTCTAGGACAATTGACCATGGTAGACCATTGCTTGCAAACCTTAGAGGGATTTTTGTTTGACATTGTATAGTTCCATTGTGGTGAACCCAATCCTAACCTCCCATCATTCAAACAACCAAAACCCTTTTGTAGTCTTTTCTAGTTTTATATCTTGTTTTTGTGTTTGTTTTAATTATAAAAATTTCAAATCCCAATCAATTGTTTGTTGTCTAGATTAATAGTTTGTGAGAAATTGTTGATCAACGGGTGCTCCCTTGGATTCGATATCTTTTATATTACTTCGATAGTATCGTGCACCTGCGGGCCTATCATGTTTTTGGCGCCGTTGCCGGGGAGCACGGTTGACATTTATTTAGCATTAATTAGTGAGACTAGATCTTTTATTGCTTTTTAAAAAAACTCTAATCACTCTCTTGTTCTTGTTTTTATTGTGTTGTTTTCCTCGTTGCATGCCCGTTACTCGAAGTCTTAGGGAGCATCTTCAAGAAGGGATCCCCGAGATTGAGAAGACCTTTCGTGCAAGGAGGAAGCTACAAAAGAAGAAAATAACCCAAAAGAATTCTGACTCTTCTTCAACAATGGATGATGATCAAAGAACCGTTGAAGACTACATTGCACCAAACAACTATGGCATTCATTCGGGAATTTCAAGGCCAAATGTGGATGCAAACAACTTTGAATTGAAACCGGCTCTTCTCACCATGGTGCAACAACATCAATTCTCGGGATTGTCGTCCGATGATCCAAATCTTCACCACTCAGTATTTTTGGAGATTTGTGACACGGTGAAATACAATGGAGTTGCCCAAGATGCCATCCGATTAAGGCTTTTCACATTCTCTCTAAGAGATCAAGCAAGGGTTTGGCTCTACACTATCCTGGAGAATTCAATCACAAATTGGGAGGAACTCTCCATGGCTTTCATGGCCGAGTACTTCCCACCAAGCAAGACCACTGGAATGAGATTACCTTTTTCCGCCAAAAGGAAGAGGAATCTTTCTATGAAGCTTGGAAAAGATTCAAGGAGCTCTTGAGGAAGTGCTCACACCATGGCTTTGAGAAGTGGTTTCTAGTTTTAGGATTCTACAATGGGCTAACCCATTCATCAAAGATGGGCATTGATAGTGTAGCGGGAGGAGCTCTCACGAGAAAAAGGATCCCCGAAGCTTGGGCATTGATTGAAGAAATGGCCATGAACCACCAAAAGTGGTCCAATCCAAGGTATTGAGCCTAAGAAATCTCCCGGAAGGTATAATGTCGACACCTTTGATTTTTTAGCGGCTAAAAATGATACATTGTAGGCTAAGTTAGATGCACTTAATAAGAAATTTGATGTTATGAATGTGCATGCTAATGTGAATAATATTGGCGTCAATAATCCTTGTGAAATTTTTGGTATGGTTGGTCACCTTGCTTTGAATTGTCAATATGTGAGTCCATCCTCTTCCTTACAAGAACCACCCATTGATCATGTTGACTACCTCAACCAACCGAGATCAAGACCTCAAAATGACCCATATTCCAATACCGACAATCCCGGTTGGAGAAACCATCCAAATTTCTCATACCGAAACAACCAAAATGCCATTCCTCAACCCCCTCCAATGCAACCTCTCAGTTTTAACCAAGGTCCTTATCAAACTCCACCTCCTCAAAAATCCAATCTTGAATTCTTGATGGAAAATTTCATAACATCTCAAGTAAAACAAAATGATGAGTTTAGGAACCAAATCGGGCAACTAACATCCAAATTTGATGCTTTAACAACTCATAATAAGATGTTAGAAACTCAAATCTCTCAAATTGCTCAACAAGTTGCAAGTTCTTCTTCTAGGCCTCATGGTCGACTTCTAGGTCAACCCAAGCCTAAATCAAGAGATTGTAAGGCAATTAACCTTAGGAGTGGAAAGAATTTGGAGGAGTCTAAGATGAAAAATGTTGTAGATGTTGAAAATCTAGAAATGGAAGTTCCTTTGGAAGAAGAAGGTGAAGAACAAGAGAAGAGAAAAGAGTCAAAAAGTAATAAAAAAAGAGGAAGGTGAGAAAGAACCTAAGTATATGGCACCACCACCCTACAAACCACCTACCCCTTTCCTCAAAGACTTCAAAAAGCTAGGTTAGACAAACAATTTGGGAAGTTCCTTGAAGTGTTGAAAAAGTTATACATCAATATTCCCTTCATTGATGCCCTTTCCCAAATGCCTTCATATGCTAAATTTTTGAAAGAAATCTTATCTAAAAAAAGAAGGCTAGATGAATTTGAAATCATGGCCTTAAACTAGGAGTGTAGTGCTATTCTTCAAAACAAGTTACCTCCTAAGCTTAGGACCCCGGTCATTTCTTCATACCATGTTTGATTGGTAGTGCTAGTTTTAAAAATGCTTTATGTGATGTTGGTGCTAGTGTGAGTGTGATGCTTTTGTCTATTTGTGATAAGTTAGACATTGGTGAATTAAAACCCACTAATATGTCTTTAGTTTTAGCAGATCAATCCATTCGGCATCCAAGGGGCATCCTAGAAGATGTTCCAATCAAGGTAGGCAATTTCTTTATCCCGGTTGATTGTGTTATTCTTGAGATGGACGAAGATGCCAAATTACCCATCATTCTTGGAAGGCCTTTCCTAGCTATGGTGGGCGCCGTTATTGATGTAAAGAATGGAAAGCTTTCCTTGAATCTTGGGGAAGAAAAGGTTGAGTTTAATTTTCCAAATGCTACTAAACATCCTTATTTTGAACAATCTTTGTGTAGAGTTGATCTTGTTGACAACCTAGTGAAGAAGGATTTTATGAGGTGTTGCTTGGAAGATCCACTTGAAAGATGTTTGGTGAGCTCCGGAGGGCTTGATGATGAAGACATGAATGTAGCCTCAAGTCCTCAACACGTTGAAGAAAACTTGAAAACTTCACCTCAATGGTCCAAAGTTGAGAAGCTTGAGCAAGGACCAAAAGTATGTATACTTGAAGAGAAGGATGCACCCAAGGTGAAAATAAAACAAATTCCTTCCATTCTAAAAGATATGATGAAGGGTCAAAGTGCCAAGAAGAAAAGAAATGATGACACCAAACATCAAACCATCCTTACATTCAAGAAAGGAGACGAAGTAATGCTTTTCCATCACCGTTCAAAAATGTTTCCGGGTAGCAAGCATACAAGGTGGTCTGGGCCATATATGGCGTATCATGTTTGCAATGGTGGGATGATTGAGTTATGGCACAAGAACTCAAGAAAATTTCAAGTGCACAAGATTTGACTCAAGCACTATGTGGTTGGAGATCCGATCGACAAGGGAATCACCTTCCCCCTTTTCGGTCCGATGACATGAATGAAGAAGGAAGGTCTAGCTAGACCTTAAATGGCGCTTCTTGGGAGGCAACCCAAGCTCTAAGCAATGATTCAGTAATTTCACTCTCCCTTCAGTTTTGTTTTTCATTGAGGACAATGCATATTTTTAAGCTTGGGGGAGGGAGTGAAAATTACCTTGAATTGCATTCAATCTATCTCTAGAGTGTTAACTGCATGATTTCAGGACATTGCATTTGCATTTAGTTTGTTTTGCATTAGATTAGATTCATGACTTTTGCATTGCATATAGTTTAGGCCTTTTGATGCATCACTTGCGTTATTTCATTTGAAATATTTTGGTTGTCAAAATTGCAAATGATCATGAAGCAAAATTTAAAATCTTGAATATGTGTGACTAATTAAACAAGGGATGCTTGTGGTTATCTCTTGGATTTGTCGAAAATTTAAATTCATGACAAAATCCGTGAGTTTCTCTTTAGGCCTTAGGACTTGCACTTCATGAGTCCTCTCTCTTTTGATGTGTGATTTATCCATTGAATGTTCATCTCTAGAACTTGCATTTAGAGCTATTTTTCGAGACCACATTTATACTATTGTACATGGACAAAAATGATTGAGGAAACTTTCTTTGATAACCCACTTTACCCATACCAACCTCTTACATTTAATCCCTTTTGAGCCTATATTAGCCTATTCTTTTTAAGCATCACAAAAGCAACCCAAACCTTAAATTATTAGCCGTTTGTCCTTCCGAGGAATTAGGAAAAATCTATATTGACTTGCTTGTGTGGTAAGAAGCTAAACTTGGGGGAATTCAATGTAAATGATGGAAGTGTAAAGTGTTTGGTTAAAACAAACACAAAAAAAAAGAGAAAAAGAAAAAGAGCACTTCTCACATTACCTTGCAATTGAGTGCATGCATCAAAGTGTTTGTGGTGTGAAGTGTGAAAAAAAGGGAAACCAAGAAATGAAGAGAGGTTGTGAAATATTTGGTGTGTTGTTAATGATATGAAAATTTCAAGGATTGGTTTAGTCAAGATAGAATTCTTCCAATATACCTCGTACTAGCACCACAAGGCCAAATATAATCCCTACCCTTTCTCATTACCTTGGCCCCTTTACAACCGAATAAAAGACCTCTTGATTTATGTAATGTGCAAGGTTTTTAGTGGTGGAGAATTAAGAAACTGATGCAAGGTTATGGTAGATGACTTTCTTTGGATTGAAAATGAGCGAAACACGTCCTTCAAACACATGAGAGTGAGTGGATCACATTTTTTTCCTTCCGTGAGGTCTATGAGTTTTCATGCTAGCCTAATCTCTTGAATGATAACTTGTTATCTCCTATGATTACATTGATCACATATTTGATATTACAAAATCATGCTTGTATTTCTTTTGCATGGAGACAACCTTAATATTTCCTTTGGAATATCAATCTTTTGATAAGTATCCTTGCTTGAGGACAAGCAAGATCTAAGCTCGGGGGAGTTTGATAACATGTGTTTATAACACCTTTTGACTTGATTAATCCCCACTTTTGTGCATAAAAGATACAATTGCATGATCATTTTAGCATGATTATGGTTGTTTCTTTGGATATTTGCTCTCGTTTGATTTTGGTTTTGTAGGTGCAAGAATTTGGTTTCTTCTATGATCAAATGGACTTCAATTCAAGCAAAGAAGAACCCAAGGAATTCAACTTGAAGATTCAATGGAGAATAACAAGTCACATAAGCCATACAAGCTAAGGAAGCACTCATATCCAATAAAAAGTTGTCAAGATGTCTTCCCACGATATTGCATGAGGTGCTCGTGCCACACAGTATGCCCATGCCAAGAGCCAAATGCCCAATCTCTACATGCAATTTTTGGCATGGCATACCCGTGCCAAACAGCATGGGCATGCAGTTTTCAGCATATCTCCTAATCTAGGATTGTATTTCTCCCAGCTTTTGGGGGCATATATAAATACCAAAGCAATACACTTTTGAGAGACTCATGCCTCATTTTATCTCATCTTTCTAGGGTTTTAGAAACCTTTATCTCTCTCATTTCATCCTCTAATCTCTCTTAGATTTACATTTTCTTTTTCTAGATTTTAGCTAGTTTAGTAGTAGATCTAGATTCAAAATCCCATTTTGGGGGTTTGTTTGAGCTCTCTTGTACTTGGAAAAATTGGAAGAGGAACTCAACTCCAACTTGTTTTCCCAAAGGATGAATGAAGAATCAAGATTTGATTTGAATGTTAAGTGTCTCTTATCCATTTATCTTATTTCTTGTTTTGCCTTTCATTATTTCCATGTGTGTGATTGTTGGATTGATTTCTTATGTCATGTTTTTGCCAATTATGAGTGAGTAGTTGCTTATGTTGGGATTGGGGTTAGCCCAATGGTGATTATGTGATGTATTGGTGAAGATTTCTCTTTGGTTGAATGAGTTTCGGTTTACTACTCAATTCTTGCACACCAAGTCTTTGTGAAAATGCCTAGCTAGTATTTTCTCATATTTTGAATGTTGAGTATGCATTGAAAGATGATATTTGACATTGGACCTTCAAGAATTGAGTTAGAGATTTTTGGACCACGAAAGTAGGCCTAATTTCCTAGTGGTTATTTAAGATTGTCTTTGTGTTTAATGCACTTAATCTAGGATTAATTACCACGAAAGTAGGAATTAAGCTAGATTAGAGTAGTTTTCATTTGCCTTGAAAGAGGATTGGAGATATTCTAGGACAATTGACCATGGTAGACCATTGCTTGCAAACCTTAGAGGGATTTTTGCTTGACATTGTATAGTTCCATTGTGGTGAACCCAATCCTAACCTCCCATCATTCAAACAACCAAAACCCTTTTGTAGTCTTTCCTAGTTTTATATCTTGGTTTTGTGTTTGTTTTAATTATAAAAATTTCAAATCCTAATCAATTGTTTGTTGTCTAGATTAATAGTTTGTGAGAAATTGGTGATCAACGAGTGCTCCCTTGGATTCGATATCTTTTATATTACTTCGATTTTACCGTGCACTTGCGGGCCTATCATCTAACAAGCTTCTTCCTTACTTCGAAGCACATACCATCGTAGTTTGAACTACCCATCGCTTAAACAATCATGCATAAGCCAGAATTTATTGGGCAAATGGCTAAGTGAGCAATCCATTTGAGTGGATTTGACATCCACTAGGAGCCGAGAACGGTGATCAAGTCCCAAGCACTCACTAATTTTGTGGCTGATTTTAGTCCTACAATAGAAGGGGAAACCGAAATAACAGAGACAATGGCGGTCATAGTAGGGAACCCGGTGATGTGGACGCTTCACACTATCGATGCCTCGAACGCCATAGGTACCGTAATCAGGGTAGTACTAAATCACCATAGGGGGATATAGTGGCTCAAGTTGTCCGAGGCTCATTCGAAGGCACGAATAATGAATCTGAGTACGAAGCCTTGATTTTTGGATTACTCCTTGTACGAGACTTATCTATATGTCGACTTAAGGTAGGTTGTGACTCATTGTTAATTGTCAATCAAGTTTTGGGGTTGTACGAGGCTAAGGACGCTCGAACGGCCGCCTACTTAGAAGTGGTGAAGGGATTGATCCCTCAGTTTAAGGTTATCTCCTTCGAAGAGATCCCTAGGGAGCAGAACGCCTAGGCGGATTCGCTTGCTCGCCTAACATCGGCCATAAATCCCTACGCGTATCCTCTGATCACACTGATACAGGTCATGACCCCAACTGTCAAGAGAGATCACCTTAAAGACCAAAAGACATACGATAACAAAGAACCCCTCGAAAAGTCCATGGAAGACATACGTCAACAAAGAACCACTCGTAAAGACCATGGAGATCACCTTAAAGGGTGTTCATTTTGGAGTTTTGCTAGTGTAGTCCTTATGGGAAGGATTTCTTCCTCGACTTGTTTCATAACATTTACTTTTTCCTGACACTCCACTTTTTCAACCTCAAATTCCTACTTGATTTTCACCACTTCATTCTTTGATCGCGTCTCTCCTACCAAGGCCTCATTCAACTGTGCTTCTACGTGGTGACAGTCTGCTTAACCCGCTCATTGTCATTTAGGGCGTTGATTAGAACTTTGACTCATTCCCGATTGTTGTCGTCCTGATCTTCCTTGTGCGTTGTGTCTCTCTCGTTATTTTTAAACAAATCTAGGGGCAGCTGATCTCGAGGTAGTTTTTCTTGTTCCCAACTTATGATTTTCAGTCCTTGTTGACCTCCTCGTCTTGCTTGCTCGATACGTTTGCTCCTTTATCTTCTTCTTTGGATGTGGAGTGTTCTTTTTGAACGATCTCGAGCTTCTTTCTATGGGTACTCGCCGGTACTGATAGCCTCGTTACTTGCCCCGGTAAGGCGAGCACAATGTTGGGATTTTTTTGTTATATGAAGTCTCGTCTTTCCTTAGCGAGTTCTCTCTTCGTCTTTCCATGCCTTTCGTATTTTGCAATCACGGGAGGACCTTTGCCCTTTTTCTGAATATCTACTTCTTTGCTAACTCGGATAGCCTCGGATTTGCCTTTCTTTATGACTTGATCTAAATCTTTGTCCTTTGATGTTGATTCCCTAGGCATTTCCTTTCTGACGTTGTTTTTCTCTGGTTTGGCTTGAGATTGTGAGTCTTTCTGTAGGATCGTTAGTACTAGGACGAGTCGGGGACTCCTACGAAGTCGTCGACTTTGAGTAATAAAGAAAATAAACGCTACCAACGGTCACTGACAAGCGATGTATAGTGGAAACTCTTCGTAAACCAACTAGTTTACTTAGAGAAAAACCACTCCCTTCCAAGTTTATCACTTGGTCGGATTTCAAGAGTCCTTAGACTCGCTCTATTGATTTCTTGAGTGATTACAAAGCTCTCCCGTGTACAAGAATGAATCCCACACCCTTGAACCACGCTCTACCTTTGCACTCACACTCTCAATCTCATGATATGCCTAAGAACACTCGAACTCACCACTTGCACGAATCTCACGCACAAGTCTTCTTCACTACTCGTACGAATCCCATGCACGAGTCTTCTTCAACCTAGAACTCTCTCTTTTCTTTTTCTCAAGATATACAATTATGCACGAAAGTCCTTACTTCTAACCTAAAACAATGCAGTATTTAAGCTAGAATAAGGTGTGATTTTGTGTGATATTATTTCCTATTCGGTTAAGGAAATAACATCCCACGCAATCTTACATGATCTTTCCTAATATAACATTTACGTACACATAAATTATCTCAATGGAATCATATCATCCTCTTATGATTTTAGCACTCTTTTGTGATGATATTCTCCATAAATAAATGCCCCAGCTGTCATGCAAACAATTACACACGATATGTGTGTTCCTTCCATAAATAGTTTTCGTCGCCAGCTGGTCATGTCAGTGACTTTGTCATGACTTTGCCAAGTCGCCGACTTGGCTTGTAAACTCGAAGTCACTGACTTCCTTGAAACCATCACAACTTTTCAACAATAGTTTCTTGCAAGTTATCCTTTGTCAATGACTTCTTCATAAGAACTTGATGTCGCTGACTCTCCATGCAACTTCTGTGTCACTGACCTTTGGAACCATCAAAACCCAAATCTTCTAACACTTTCGATTGCCTTGGTTCTTTTTGTGGGGTACTCTTGGCTTCGCTCTTTGTTTGTTTTACCGGTATTATTCCTGTTGTGGCGTTCTGACTGTCGGCATCGTTACTTAGCGAAGATTGGCTTCACTCCTTGACAGGGTCTAGAGTGTGTTTCAGGTCCTTTTCTTCCTCCGAATCATATTGTTTTCCGTCGAAAGAGATGAATATCGACATTGTGAGTGGTCCGTTGAGGTTTTGTTCTTTCGCGATCAGTGACGGTGGGGGTTGGCGGCTCACGGTCAACTAGGCAAGCAATGGCGGCGGTACTTGGTGATCGCGGTGAGTGGGCGGCAACGGTTGGCGGTTTTCGCACGGCAGAAGAGGTGAGCGTGGTGGACGAGAGGCTCATGATTCTTCTCGCAGTGGCAGCAGCTTCAGGGAGTGACTCCGATCGCGGGCAGTGGAGGCGAGCGCGAATGGCAGTTCTTCGCGGGCGAACGATGTCGCGTCCTCGTGGTGACCGGTGGCGATCGTGTTCGACGGCGGCTCGATCGGGGTCAACTCTTTGTGGTCGACGTCGACTTCAATGGGTGATTCCAATTGCGGGCAGCGGCGGCTTCGACGGTTCTCCTATTGGTTGTCAGCGGTTTATTCTTCTTTCATAGGTGGCGCTAATTATAGTACCAAAATTTGTTAAGGTAATTAGATAGTAGGATTTCTCTCTGAAATGGAGAAAATTATATCTCTATTATTAAGATGGAGGTCCCTTAAATAAGGTTTTTATAGGAGAATATTTTCTAGAATATTAAATATATATGGATATATAAAATAAATATTAAAAAAATACGGTCTCACAATAATATTAACAAAAATATTTAAATTAGAACTAAAGTATTAAATAATCAAGATACCAAACGTATATACCGAATCATGTGAGTTTAAAGGTCACTGAGCATCTCGCTTAGTTCTCTTTATTCAATTTTATTGGTTGATACTAGAGGTGTCAAACGGGTCGGTCAGGTCGGGTTTGGGTTTGGTTATTTCGTGTTCGGGTTGAGTCGGGTTCGGGTCGTAATCGGTCACCGGTCAAATCGGGTCGGGTCATTGCGGGTTGTCGGGTGGGTCGGGTCGACTTAACAGGTCAAGAAAATTGATTTTTTTACAATTATTAAAATATTTTTTATTTAAAAAATGATATTTAATAATAAATCTATTATTTTAATAAAATATATTATAATTTTCAAAATATATTATATATTTTTAAAATATAACAAATTGGGTCAATCCAACGGTTTTTTCGGGTTTGAACCCAACGGGTTTCGGGTCTATCGGGTTCGGTTTATTTTGGGTTTCGGGTTCAAATTTCCGGATCTTGACCCTAAATTTTTCGGACGGTTCGGGTCGGTTTTTCGGATCGGGTCAGCTTTTGACAGCTCCAGTTGATACACTTTTATATTAATCAATATTAATATATAGGTACATCGAAAGAATATATTTTTTGTGGTGGAAAAATGAGACAAAGCCAATATGTCATTATTTCATTTAATTAATCCCGCAGTCATTTTTTATTGGAGCTTGATCGATAGCCATTTTGTTAAAGCCAATTACTTTGAATTTTTTGTACAAGATATGATTCAATTATAAAGGGCAATTTGTAAAATTGAAAAGGTTAGAAGATCACTAAATAAATTAATGTTTTGATGTATTTTCTGTCGTACTTTTATTGTCATTTCCCCACTACTATAATAAATAATGTGGTTTAAGCTTTAAATAGAGAGATAGATCCATAATAACATATCTAATTCCACCTTTTCCGGTTTAAAAATTCGAGTTCATATACCCGGCCATCAATATCGTCCTCATGAATAGTTGTAAAATAACTTCATTTCACAAGATTTTACCTCAAACATTTTTGAAAACTTATCATTATTTGTTAGAATAATAATAGAGATTTAAATTTTTTAAAACTTATCTGTGTTAGACTTATAAACTATAGTAGAGACTTTGTTAGAATTTATGAAGAACATTATTTCTTATAACTAACAAGTCGATGTTGTTATGGATATATTATATTAACATTTTTTTTTTGGTCTTTTCTCATGGCTGGCTCAATTCGATTAGCTATTACCGTTTTATGTCCAGATCGAGTATTTTATGGTCCCATTATTGGGAGAGCTTCCTAATATTAGTCTTTTGATACATATCACCACATATCCGACACTTAAGTAGTCTAATCCCACTTTACCAACCAGTAAGCCAACTCTATTGATGTATAAACGGTTTTTGTAATCCATATATTTAGAGTTTAGGTTAAAAGTTCCGATCTTGAAATTATTATCCCAAGCTTATCAAACTATTGTTTCTTACATAGTTTTTTGTTTCTTACATAGCTAGGGATCAAAAGAAAGAAAAAAGCAATTGATAAATCAAATTGGTGTAGATGCTCGATCCAGGGAAAGGAAGTCTTGATATGGATAAGATTTTATGACTCGATTGTAAATCCAATAGAGAAAACAGAGTAGAGGGTGAAAACAACAGGTCTATGCCCATCGTTTTCAGCTTTTGATGACGCATCACAAATGTTGGGAGGTCAATAAAATGAAAATGAAAAGGGCGTAGGAGAAGAATTAAAGGGCGCACCACTCCGCGTACTCCAAATGCCAACACCCAACCAAGCCCACAACCCTCCTAATTAAGCTGTCGTTTTCCCAAACCATCTCCCTTAATTCGTTTCCATCTCACGCCAACGACGTCGTTTTCTTCAATTCTTTTCAGTATTGCAAGCAATTTGCAAGGAAATTGAGCAGTACGTACACAACTTGGTCATGAGCTAAAAGCGACCTTTATAATTTCTGTAGCATAAGCCATTAAAAAGTTGTAATTCCAGAATTTCAACTTATGAGATCAAAAAAAAAAAATCAGATCATGATCACTTGTTAATTCCAGAATTTTATACTTGTTGAATCGAGTGTGTTAAGAGTACATGGATGAATGAACTAGGCAACATAAATAAGCAAAAACAAGTAAACGAAAGATAAGTTTTCTCAATCAAATTCACTAATTTTATTAGATTGATCAAACCTATAAATAAGAACTTCAGTTTCAAAGTGTAACACAACTCCTAGTGACGAACCTTTATTCCTAAGTGTCGAACGACTCCTCCAACTCAATCTAGTGAACTCGACCGCACAACCTTGACTCATACACAACTTGTCTCAGTCTCTCCGTGCTCTTTTTCTTTCTTAAATCCTAATCGTACTTAGCTCCTACAGTTTTCTTCAATGTAAAAAACCGTATGAAATTATCCTAGACCTATCATAAAAAATGGGAGAAATTGTTGAGGAAACTAACTCGAGTTCTTCAATTTATGATAGGAAAAAAAGGTCTAGGAGGAGTAACTCAAAAACTTATATACTAGCTTGTTTATCTCTCAACTTTACCATGTGAAATTTACAATTGAATCACAACAATTCCCCCTTCACTTGTAAATCCTTCACAACCGGACTAGCGGATCCACTCGATCCCTAAGCCGAACTATGGGCTCTACTAGCATATTGTAGTGGGCGATATGGGCATAGTTGCAAAGCCTAGCATAATGGCCCAATAGGGTTCCATTCTAAAATCAATTGGTGATAGGAAGAGCAACTCATATACTTATATACTAGCTTATTTATCTCCAACTTTCTCATGTGGGATCTACCATTGAACATCAACAACACTTGTTACAAGGGATACGAGCCTAATTGTAGGGCCCAACATACAAGCCTAATGGGGTTCCATCCCAAACCAATTGGCAATAGGAGAAGTAACTCATAAACTTATATATTAAACTTATATCTTCTAATTTTCCGATGTAGAATTCACAATTGAACCCCATCAATCTCTGTCACTTGTGAATCTCTCACAAGCCTGACCGTCGAACCCACACGGTCCCTAAGCCGAACCATCAGCTCTGATACCAATTATTGGACCGAGTGTGTTAGAATATAGACATTGATCTTGAGGGGTCAATAAATTGGGCAGCGAAAATAAATTAAAATAGGTAAAAGAAAGACAAGGTTTTCCAATCAAATTACAAAGTTTTAGATTGATCGAACTGTCATGTATGGGAATTATATGGCTATTATGTGATTAGATGGAAAATATGGGCTTTAATTGTAATTGTTGTAAAAGCCTATAAGAGACATGTGAATGAGTCTGTAGAAGCTATGGATTGAATGAATAACAATTCTATCTTCCTCTCTATCTTCTTCTCCTTCCTCTATCTTTGCAATTTTCTTCTTTCCTTCTAATTCTTCTCTAAACTTCCTATTTTCTATCAATTGTCCTTGTTATTGTCCTTGGGACATAACAATTGGTATCAGAGCAGTATTTTTCTTCGGATTCGAATTTTGCCCTAAATCTCAAATTGAAGCTTGGCGTACTTTGGCAATGGCGTATGATTGGGAAAGGCGACTTGATCAGCGATGTAGCAGTATCGATCAAAAATTAGATGAACTGGAAGGGTTACTGAGGGCGTTTGCGGCTACCAGACGAATAACAAGTGCCTCGGTTCAAGGAATGGGTCAAATTCAGCCTTGCGATCGGGTGGAAGATCGAACTTTATTTCTCAAGATTCATCTAGAGGAGTACCTAATCTCTTGGGAAGTCTTGGATCAAGTTTTCTCTAGTGTGGGCACTATAGAAGTCATAGAAATTTTTGATAACGATCTTCATTTCCATTCAAGAATCCGTTTCCGAGATCGTGATTCAGTCGTCAAGGCGTTCGATTCCTTGAACGGGAGGTGTATCTATGACGACTGTTGCCGAATGGAGTTGTTTGTTGATGGGCGAGCAAGCAGTGGTAGATTGAACCAAGTTGAAGCTCGGATTGAAGATGCTGGCCAATTCGAGGGTCATCAAGCGCCGATCAATTTCCAAAATCAATCGAAGAAGCGACAAATTGCCCCGATTAGCGATCTTGGCGTGTCATCTATCGCCAGGGAAGAGGAAATTGGAATACCAGGCGGCTATTCGGTGAATTGCAACCATGAATTGAGTGATTCTCAAGAAGCAGAGAATCCGTTCGAAGCCAAAATTGAGCGTCAAGAATCGACTCAGATCAAGATAGAGAATGACCCAAATGAATCAACAAAGGAAAACTCGAATGGATTCAATCTCGAAGGAAGTTCATGGAAGAAAGGCTCAGAAATGTTTGCCCGCCAACTTTTCAATCAAAAGATCATCAACATCGATCAAAATATGGGTGACTTTGATGGACAACTGAGTGTAAGCTTCAAGCAAACAAGGCGGCTTCAGAATCGATTATTGATTCTTGCGAGGTAGTTGTTGACTCCTTTGAATTGGTTATCTCTAATGTTACATATGAGGAATCAGGTGAATCTGGTTTGGGCATTCCTAGTGCACACCAAGTGTTTGAGGAATTGTCTCTTAGAGATTTCAACATTTATGATGCTAGTAATCTACAAGGGAATATGCTTATGGATAAAAGTAATCAGGTTTTTGACCCGGGTGATACTGAGATCTTCAAATTTGTTGCTTTAGATGATAACCTGGGCATTGGGAACTTTGATTTAGGTCCATTTCATATTGTTGACAGTCTGGGTTCAAAGCTTATAGTTGACAATGTGGGTTCAAACCTGTTTGAGCTTGTTGAGAGGAAACATTTATTAGTGAATGCCCAAGAAGTGTTTGATAAATTGATTTTTTTAGGCTCTGATGTTGTGGGACTTGCTGATTCATGGTGTGAAATTGAAGACTCCTTAGGATCGATCAACTCATTTATTTTTGATCCAGGGGGTGGTATTGAGATTGAAGATTATGGCCACTATGGGTATGTTTTGCAGCTTCTAGGACATGATAGAAGCTTATATATATGCATATCTGATGGTTGGACTTGGAATAGACAACTTGTTGAACAGATTATTTTAGTTTTCGATCCTGGTGGAGAATTTGCTTTGATTGATATGTTGTTAAAAAAAAACTGTATCTTGGGCTGTGGAGAAATTACCATCTAAAGCTACTGTTTGGGTCAAGTATGTTAGGTTGGAGATGAATGGAGCAGTTTTGATGCAAAAGGATCTTGTAGGAAGCCACTCAACCTGTTCAAAGACCTTGAGTGTTATACAAGCTGAAAAGGTGAAACGACCCTTGAATTTTTCACAATACTTAACTGATTTGAATTGATGCATATTGTTTATGGAATAGCAAGTACTGAAGTGTTGTGGGAATGGTCAAGCAAAGTGCTAAAGTGTTGGAGCATAAGGCTCATATGCTGACTTCTTTTGTTGAAGCAAGTGTTGAATTCTTTTCCTGGTGTGTTTGTTGAATTAAAAGTATCATCTTTTAGCTATCTGTTGGCATGGAGAATTTATCTACACATTTTTGGGTCATGATTACATGGGCAATTATGGAGAGTTTGTTAGTGGGCCATCTAGATTCAACGTACCTACACCTACAAGTAGCCATATTGACATACTTTCAAATGGAAGGTTCAGCATTTGCTCACATATTGGGTTACTGATTTTGGTGTGCATATGGGTTGAGTTTAAGCCATGTTATTTTTTCCACATGGAAGCTATACCTCTCCTTTGCATTAGTTTCCTAAATTTTCTTTTTGTAAACTTTGAGGACAAAGTTTCTTAAAGAGGGGAGTAATGTCATGTATGGGAATTATATGGCTATTATGTGATTAGATGGAAAATATGGGCTTTAATTGTAATTGTTGTAAAAGCCTATAAGAGACATGTGAATGAGTCTGTAGAAGCTATGGATTGAATGAATAACAATTCTATCTTCCTCTCTATCTTCTTCTCCTTCCTCTATCTTTGCAATTTTCTTCTTTCCTTCTAATTCTTCTCTAAACTTCCTATTTTCTATCAATTGTCCTTGTTATTGTCCTTGGGACATAACACGAACATACAAACACAAACTTCGGTTTTTAAGTGCACATAACTCCTTTGTTCCTAAGCGTCGAACGACTCCTCGAACTCAATCTAGTGTACTCGACTACACAACCTCGTCTCGTACACAACTTGTCTTGGTCTCTTTGTGTTCATTCTAATCGTACTTAGCTCGTAGAGTTCTATTCGATCAGTATAAAAAAATCGTGTAAAATAATCCTAGACTTATCATACATATATATCATGGCTAGAAGAAATTTTATCCATAAATATAATATATGATATAATTACATAGAATTTATTCTATCATTAAGACTATCCTAAAATAAAATATATCTAAAAACTCTTCAAGATAAGCCAAGCAAATCGCCAAGCAACTCAGAAGCCCTAGCGCATCTCCCTTATTGCAGCCTTCTAGTTTTAGCAACTTTTTGGTTTTGTGCAATTCCCCTAGGACCAACGAAAGCAGACTTAGCTCTATCCTTGTATTTCTTTGTTCCATAAGGCTTGGTAATTCTTCTTTGCATTCTTTTTCTTGAGTTAAGCACCTGAAATACCTCCAAATGCAAATCATAAAATCTAAGAGGTTTTCATCATCAAAACCTAAGGGTATTAGTCAGTTTCCCAACAATACTACTTAGTTTTTCACTTGCGAGTTGCAAACAATAGCATCTATTCTCGAAAATATTCATGAAACCATTAATGCGATGATTGAAAGAATCGCCAGATTTATAAGGATGAAATAATCGACTCATCGTGTTGAAGGGATGATAGAAGAATTGGTGCTTACATTATCTCCTTCTATAGATATATATGGAGTGCGGCTTATCTAGTATTGAAGCTTTATTTATCGGGGTTTTTTTTTCTGATTTTGTTCGCGTTTGATCTAAATAAACTATCACTTTTATTTCTAGCATTTGATTCTAGGTTGATTCTTTGTGAATGATTTTTGTTTGTTCATTTAAATGCTCATTTGGGTTAGTATTTAGATTTTTGGCTATTGGAGCTGTTTATTTTATCATATGTTCTTTTACACAATATGAACAACTAGGGGTGATTTACAACATATATATTTCTTTTTGTTCATCTATTAATATATAATTGTCCATTAAATCATGTTACTTGTTCATTTCATAATCTCTACCGACGACCCTAAATTTGGAGTATTGCATATATTTTTTGTTCATTAAAATATGTAGTACTTCACCAGGTCATGATATTTGTTCATTTTACCATCTGAATCACCCTTTGTAATTTGGTTTGACTTCATATTTTTGATTGGTTCATCATAACGTATTTAAATATGTTCATTATATCTTAAAAATGGCTCATTAGTTCAACAAATTTTTTCATTAGTCGCTCTTAATCACACTCCACATGTGCAAATTGATATGTTCATGTTGTCTTAAATAGTTGTTTATAATGTCGGTAAAGTTGTTCATTTAACTCTTTGTTTGTAATACAATCGGTTTTCATAGTAATGTCTTGTTCTTTGTAATAAAAATTTTGTCCACATATAGGTGAAAGCTTTGATATAGTTGCAAACAAACATTATATGGACTTATCACCCAATAAGTCCAAGTTTTAGGTACCAATAGTAGATGAAGATTGCTAGCCATATGTTGGAATGAGATTCAATTCATTGAAAGATCGAATATCCTTATATGACAAGTATTCAAGGGCGAGTGGATTTGAGATGGGTCATAGCCCATGTCATTCAGATGAGGGTTGCATACGTTGAAATGGTTGGTTAGTAGTAGTAGCGAAGGAAAAAAGAATGGTGCCAATAGTACTGGAAATGTGAACAATCTTCAACGGAACAACTTGTAAAAATACTCATTTGTTCAGGAAGACCAATATAATTCCATGAACAATTTCAATGAAGTTTGAGTTACAATCTACCTATTCATCAACGTGTAAAAATACATACAAGCTAGACAAGCCCCATGACCAATTAGGCATGTCACCCATCATAGTACTACTCTCGCCCCTGCACGTTTAACTACTGAGTTCTTTGTCCTCACTTGAACCCAGAAAAGGAAGAGCTCTTGTTGACATGGGAAACACCTCAATCTCTTATAAACTTTCGGGGTGTTACAATCTCCCCAACTTAAACACTTGATGTCCTCATCAAGTCCCAAGGACCGCCTTCTGGACCAAGCCAACTCGTAACCCGGAGTCGGCTCTGATACCATTAGTAAGGTCTCAGGCCCTAGAAGCGCTATCCCATGCCAACCCGAGGACTTCCCACTTCCCAGGAGGTCACCCATCCTAGTACTACTCTCACCCCTGCACGCTTAACTTTTGAGTTATTTGTCCTCACTTGAACCCAAAAAAGGAAGAGCTTTGTTGACATGGGGAGTACCTCAATTCCTTATAAATTATCGGGGTGTTACAGCATTTGCAAAAGAATAACTTTTAACCCTTGAAAATTCCCCTAAAACACATACGAACTCCCAACCAAATACCCATAAAGACTTGCAAAAGACCAACACCCTAAGTAGTAAAGCAAGTATACCACAATTGAAACGTATGAACAAAACAATATTGGTCAACGAACAAAATGTGTTATGCAAAGACCAACTAAATCAACAAAAATAATTAATATGAGCAGATGCTCATTTGTTCATGAACAACAAATGCAATTCCATGAAAAAAAAATCAAGGATGACTTACATTCTACCTATTCACGAACGTGTAAAAATACATACAAGACACCAATGAAAAATTAGGCATTTGTAAAAGAACAACTTTTTAATTTTTGAAAATTCCCCTAAAACGCATACCAATTCCCAGCCAAATCCACATTATAGCCCTAACTTTCACCCAGCCGATAGAGTCCCCCCTAAATCCATTATGATGTGGATAGGATCGTTGTTTGATCGATTCGGTGTCGAAGAAAGTTCCAACTCAATTTGATATTGACCAACCTTGCTTTTGATTTTCATTTGTGGCTTATTTGATATGAAGTTTCTATTTCATTTTAGTGTTTAGAATCCAGAGATATAGAAAGTGTGTAGTGAAGAATCTTTCTAATGAACCAGTCTTCTCCGCTTGAGAAGGAAAGTTGAAAGAGAAGACAAATGATTCAAACTAAAAGGAAAATTGACTTAAATTATAAATATAGGGATAAGTAATAAAAAAACCAAGTATATAACACACCTAGGTAGATTGAAAGAGGGATAAGCAATCAAATTTTATTGGATATGAGTCACCACAAGAGAATCGAAATAGGGTTCGAATCTCATAGGATATAACCAGGAGCGGAGCCAGAAATTTTCCCCAGTGGGGGCTAAATTCCTAGTTATAGAAAAAAAAACAATGTATTTTTCTATACAAAAAAAATTTTATACGGAAAATTTTGTATTTTTTAGTAAAATTTTGCATTTTGCTGTATAAAAATTATTTTTTTGTATATGAGACTCTTTTTTAATGAAAAAAATGTTTGCTAGTTAAAAGATGGGGACCGTTTGACTGTATTTTATAATATATATATTACATGTTCAATCACTAGTATGTGTAATACTTGTAATATTTGCACACATTTTACACTAATACTAATATTTTATATATTAATTTTTTTTTAAATCCAGTGAGGGTTGTAGCCCCCACTGGTCCTCACATACATCCGCCACTAGATATAACTCACCTAAAGAGAAACGAAGAGGATTCGTTCGGATATAACTCACCGAACATGTTTGAATATTACACACCAAACAAGGAAATCACTCCCAAACACTCCTATTGATTTTTTCCACAAATTCAACATATCCTATTACAAGAGAAATAATTACCTATAACTAGGCTTACAAAACCCTTCGTGTTCGCTCTCACCTACCACATATGTAAATGAATAAAATTGATGGAGGATGTCCCTTTTAATTCCATGTAGGTGATGAAGTTATTTGGCTTTCTTTGACTTGAATATGATAAAAAACTTTTCACGTCCAAATTTGAGCTTTTAGGAGAATTTGATGATTTTGGGATTGTTCCTGGTTGATTTGGGAAAAGAAATATCAAAGTTGTAGATCTTGAAGTAAGCTTTCCAACGGTTCTTCAATGGCCCCAATCAGACCACCACAGCCTCCAAACAAGCTAAAATACTGAAGCATTGTTAAAGGAATTCGAGAATGAGAAAACAACCTTTTCATTTGTCTTGTGCTTTTAGGATGCGGAACACTATTATTAAATCATGCTATATATCTTGAGTTGAAGGCTAAACAATTAACAATTAAGTAGGTAGTACGTACTTGTATTAAATTATTAGTATGGCGTAATAGATTATTTTAATTAGCTAGAGCCTAGGAGTAGTGAGGTTCGAATTCGACCTAGAAATTAAGTTGGATACCTGCATTCCAGAGAACAAACGAGTAAACGACTAATTGATACTCCCTTCCCTCCGTCCTATTATGTTTGTCCAAAACCACCTTTTTTTGTCCCAAAATATTTATCCAATTTTTTCAAAGTGCAATACAATCTCAAATTCCAATACTTCTCTTTTTAATTCTATTGCTTATTTAACCACAAAATTAATTTCATTCTATTATCTCTCTTACCTTTTTACTTTCTCAATACAATATCTACCCTTTATTAATATGTGTGTTTTTTGTACTATTAGACAATTAAAATGAGACGGAAAGAGTACTATATACTATATTGAAAAGAAATTTGAAGGGCACTACGTGCATTGTTTTGCGCGAGCAAAGTGAAACATGCCACCACTAAAGCTATCTGCCTCAAAAATCAAAATACAAATGCATACACCACATCATTACAAAAGAGAACATTGTAATTAAAGTTTGATTTGAACAAGTCCAACGTGATTCACCTGAGGTAGACTGAAAGGTAACTAGCTCATATTAAGTTATACTCCCTCCGTCCTATTTTGTTTATCCAATTTTCGTTTTAGTTATTCCAAAATGTTTGTCCAATTTTTTCTCTTTCCTTTTACATCCAACTTTTCTTACAATATTACCCCTATTCAATCCCACTTTTTACCTACATTAACCAATAAAAAATCTACCCCCAATTAACTTTTTAGTCATTTCCTTTTTTTTTCTCTTTTTTCCCATCTTTATCCATCAACATCATACACTCTCTCTTCTCCCTATTGGCTACTTTTTCTCCCATCTCATTTTCTTAATTTGTGTGTAAATTGTCTTTTTGAACAAACAAAATAAAACAGAGGGAGTATAGTTTGATGCATCAAATAATTCTTTAATTCAAAGTTACTCGAGAATTTATAAATAAATACTCCAACTTTAAAGATATGTTCCCAAACATTTATTACAATATAAAATGATATATATGCTCATCCGCCTTTATAGTGACTTTAATATATACATATTCGAATATATTTTAAGCTGTTAATGTAGGTGTTTATAAACAAAAAAAAAATAAAAATAAACGGAGCTTTAGGAATTGAGGTGACAAATTTTACACGTACGTACGGTTCATCGATCGGAAAGCTCTTATCTTCACGTGATTGATGGGGATGTTGTAACAACGCAAGCGATACAGAGAAAGTAGACAATTCGATCCATGAAGAGGGTTTTATATAAAACTCAAATCGCATAATTTTGTGCAACACTGTTATAGTATTGTACTATTCGAGTCCATTCGTGTAACTGTTCATTATATAAGTAAAGAGTATGTAAATACGCTAGATATCAATTGAAACTCTTATTCTCAAATTTTACTTGACATGGGTTTGGTTTTCATTGAAAGTGAACAGAAGGGCTTCGGCGTTGACGTTGAATTGTCAAAGAGTGGCAGGAAGAAGACGAGGCCGTGTGAACGACGGGCCCACTCACATGGCCCCTTCAGCAGCTTCAAACTATTGGATGTTGATTTTAATTGTTTTTTTAAATTATTTATTTATTTTTAACAATATAAGAATTCGGCAATCAAACAAGTTTAATAAACTAAGAGTCCGTACGAGGGGGTTGATAAGCACTAAAAATAGTGCCCGGCAAAAACGGTCAACCCAACTTTGAGGTGTGCGGAAAGGACAACTAACATTCCCTCCACTGGAATGAAAGGTCTTTAGAAGTCACGAAGCACAATAGACGACCTGACCCCAAACGACTCTGTGTGAAACCCAAACTCCAGTCCAACTCTTTTAGAGATGTACCAACATACTCGATCAACCATCAAGACCAAACCTACAGAACAGACACAATAAATGGTCTAAAAGACTAATCAAAAGAAATTTTAGATCAAGTTACACCCCAAGCATCAAAATTCTAGGTCTTAAAACAAGTAAGAGAGAGGATGGAGCCTAAAACGAAGGAGATATAACTAGTCTCAAAACATCACAAGCTAGATCATACAGGCTCAAAACACTCAAAAATTAAAACCAAATTAAAAACTAAGGCTAATTTCTTTTTTCTTTCCTTTTCTCTAAAAAGAATATTTCTACGACCTTATCAATTTTATGGAAAACAAAGATAAGGGGAGGCAATAGCCTACAATCGGTAGATAGAGAGTCGTCAAAGGCCAAATCGGGCGAAGGGTGGTGAACGAGATTCGAGAGTAGCCAAAGAGCGAGATTCGCGGCTGCCAACGATCCAAAACACAACTATACAATAATGAATGTATGGAATGACGATGTTATCGGAGACAAGTCGAACATTGGCATCATAAAAGACGATGTCCGACACGCTCCGATAACATAGACGAAATTCATCGGGATCGGGATCCAAGTCCAGTAAATGAGACACTGAGTTCTTCTGGATCTAGATCGACGAAAAATAATTAAAACTCAAGATCCAAGGGAAATTCTAAAGGAAAGGGCAAAATCGATTAGATTGTCTAACGCAAGAGGGGCGGCGAAAAAAGAGATCGGCATGGCAAGTGATGATAGAGTTCGTTAGAAGCAACAAACCAGTGAGAGATTGCTCAAAAAGGGTCGGAAATTTGGTCTAAAATGTTGGAAATGGGATGAAAAGAAAAGCACAATGCAAAGACAACACCGAATAAGCTGTATCTTAGTATAAATTGAAAAATGGAAGAAGGCAAAAAGGTTTCTACACTCAAAAGATCAAAATCAAACTTAATTCAAAGCCAAATTCTAGAAACTAGTTCGACGGGTTGTATGTTCGAGGGACTGCAAAGCGGAAAAATTTTAGAAGTCTAGAAATCCAAAATTCTTCGGACCACCAGAATGGTCGTTCAGCAATTGAGAAACGGAAAGCACTATAGCATTAGAGATATTTATTCATAATCAAAATAAGCTTTTGTTATTTATCTAAAAGCTTCTCGCCAAGATAGTAGAGGAAGATGATTCCTCACCCATTTCTTCCTTAAGTTTTCTCTCTAGAGAGATAGTCCAACCTCTCTCTAACTCTCTAGCTCTATACCTCTATTCAGGGACGGATCCATGTGGGGGCCGGCAGAGGCCAGTGCCCCCACTTTCGTCCGGAATACAATTGAGTTGCCAGTGATGCCCCACTTCCTTCGGACTATAATAGAGTTATGCAACATATCAGTGATGATGCTCAAAATAGCGAAGCAAGAGGTGGGCCCGAGGTATGAGGGTCAAACCAGGTCAAAGGGACCCCCGAGGATGATCCTGGGGCCCATAACCATACCCACCTCTTATTTTAACAAAATTCCTACCCCACGAGGTCCCCCTCGACCTCGGAGCGAGGTCTCGGCCTTGCAACCGACTCTACTTGCACCCGCCCACCATGACCACTCAGCGACCGCCGCTTTTCGAGCCAATCACCGGCTGCCTCGCCCCTAGGCCAATCAGAGCCCTTGATCTCGGGCGTCCCACATCGGACAACAACCAAAACTCGACTCCCCAATCCTCTATAAATAGAGGAGATTCTCGTATGGAAAAGGGGTCGAAAAACATCTTGAACTCAAGAACTTTCTTGCTCGTTGAAGATCGACGTGATCGAAACACCGTTAAAAGGCCTTGCTATAGATAAGTGAAGTCCACAAAAAGACTTCAAGTCTCACAGAGTTTCCGCTCTCATCAAAGACCTCGCTACACCACCTCGCAAGCCTCTTACACCTCGCTCTACCTCACATCAAAGACTCCGCAACTCAACCTCGCTCAAAGGGACCGGCAAGTGACACTTAGAGCTAGCTAGCAACTAGGAGATCTCGGACATTGTTAAGTCGAGATCTCGGATAATCGTAGGAGGTCTAGGGTGTAATTCTCAAATAATCTGTTAGCCTCGTTGGCTTGTAAACTTCGCCGTAAAGAAAATCATAAATAAAGAAGCAAGTGTTTGCACTTTCGAATATAATAATCTCGTTTCTTGTCTTCTAGTGAGCCTTTCATTTCAGATTTCATCACTGGTGCCGTCTGTGGGAACTTCTTCATCCTAAGTAGTTCCTCGATTCGTGCAAACCTTAGCTTCGATTCCCTCAAAATGGCTTGTCCAAACAATTTCTTCCCTCAACACCCCGACAACATGCCAGAAACTACGCAATGGACAGCCGCGGGACCTCCGGGCTGCCCGTTCGTGGTCCCTCCGGGATGGACGTACGCCGCCCCGCAAAATCCATTCCCATTCCAAGGCCTCGAGCAGGGCGGCGCGCCCCCGAACCCATATCCCTACCTGGCTTATGGGCAATACCAGCAGGGCTTCGCCCCTTCGTACGTCCCCTATCCCCCCCAGGGTGAGCCGCACTCCGAGTACGTCCCCGCGTACGTCCCTAGGCGTGCGCATGAGCCCGAGTCCTCCACCAACGGCTCGTCAACAGAGAGACCTCCCCGAGATCCCATGCAGATCTCGCGGTCTCAATCGCGTCGATCGAGGCTGCAGGAGCCAGAGTTGTCCGAAACAGCGGGGAGCGCATGCACTACCCGAGGTCTCGATCGCATAATTCGAGGCCACCGCCCCAAAATCAGGAGGAATCCAAGATCACCTCCCCGTTCATGGACGCGATCCGGAATGCGCCCATGCCCAAGGGCTTCTTGAGGCCGCAAATGGGGCTTTATGACGGTTCAGCGGACCCCGAAGAGCACGTAAAACACTTCGCGGTCCAGATGAACGTCAATGCCTACAATGACGCGATATTCTGCAGGGTTTTCCCCACCACCCTGGAAAAGGCCGCGTTGACATGGTTCTCAAGCAAGAAGGTCGGCTCCGTGACCTCGTTCGCCCAGCTGTGTGATTCCTTTGTCACGCACTTCAGCGGCTCCAGGAAGTGCAAGAAGAACACGCGAGACCTCCGCGGGATCGAGCAGGGGGAGAGCGAATCCTTAGGCGCTTTCTTCACAAGGTTCACGACCGCGGTGGCGGAGATCGCGCACGTCGACGAGTCGTCGGTGCGCGACACCCTCATGGGCAACCTGCGCATCGGGGAATTCAAAAACCGCATTTTTTATAAGAATCCGGAGACATACGAAAGCCTGTGCGCCCGGATCACGGCCCAAGTATACGCCGAGGATGCCGCCAACCAGAGCTCGCGACCACGAACTGACAAAGAGATCGTCGCCGAGGCCAAGGGGATGGCAAAGGCGGCCGCACCGACCGCGCGCGATGCGTATGTGACGCAGGCACATAACCCCAACAACAACAACAACAACAACAACAACAGATACAACAACAATAGCCGGAACAACAACCGTGGAGGCGGTGGTAGAGGCTGGAACTGCTTTGGCAGGAGACCGCGGGGTTACCGAGGCAAGGGAGGTCCCGCATATGACCCAAATAAAAAGGGCCGTGCCAACCCCGAGTCGGGAGCCAACCTCGAGCCGCGAGGCCCAAGTCAGACCCAGGCTAACAACAACAACAACGTCGAGCAACAGGCGCCCGCGAAGCAGGCCCGGTCGGGACAGGCGACGGCGCTCGATGGGTACATCCATACCATCTCGGATGGACCATCACCGGCTGGGTCGAGCCAGGCAGAGCGGAAGAGATACGCGAGGGAAAGCCATCATGAACCCTCGGTATTCAGCGTCGCACAAACCTCGCGCGCCCACGTAGGTTTGTCCTTCTCGTCAGATGATGCCGAGGGGCTTCACATGCCACACTCCGACCCCTTGGTGGTCCACGCGCAGATGGGCTCAAAGATGGTTAAGCGAGTACTGGTGGACACGGGATCCTCCGTGGACATCATGTACTATGGCGCGTTCGAGCAATTGGGCATCTCCGAGACCTCCTTGAAGCCCTACGCTGGGAAACTCACCTCCTTCTCGGGGGACGAAGTCGACGTGGCCGGACTCATCGACCTCTGGATGACGCTCGGCACCGGGTCCACCAGGAGGACCGAAATGGTGGAGTTCACAGTGGTGCGCCTGCCTTCGGTGTGGAACGCAATCATTGGGAGGGTCTCCTTGATGAAGTTCCAGGCGGTAGTTTCTATCTATCACCTGAAGATGAAGTTCCCTGTCGAGGGCGGGGTTGGGGAGGTAAAGGGCAATCAGGAGGAAGGTCGCGTTTGCTACGCAACCTCTGCAAAGCAAAAGTGCCCGGTGTTCATGGTGGAATCTCCCTGCGAGGCCGACCTCGAAGTCCGGGATTTCACAGTCCCCACTCCAGAGCTGGAAAGAAGGGTGATATCCCCTTTCGAGAGCGAGTCCGAGAAGATCTACCTCGGGGAATGCCTCTCGGGGGCATCGGCGACGTCGCTAGAAGCCTTGCTCGCTGGGTCCCGCGACATGTTCGCTTGGACTACGAAGGACCTCCGAGGTGTCCCGCGGACCGTAGCTCTGCACTCTCTAAATGTCGACGTCACCACTCTCCCTGTGGTGCAGCGACGAAGAAAAATGAACGAGGAAAGGGCAAGCGCCGCAAATGACGATGTGGCAAAATTGCTGGCTGCGGGGTTTATACGCGAGGTCCAATACCCCCGGTGGTTGTCCAACGTCGTGCTTGTCAAAAAAGCCAGCAGGAAGTGGAGAATGTGCGTCGATTTCAAGGACCTCAACAAAGCCTGTCCCAAAGACAGCTACCCCTTTCCCCTTATCGACGAGCTCGTTGACTCAACCGCAGGTCACGGGGTTTTGAGCTTCCTCGACGCGTACTCGGGGTACAATCAGGTCCTGATGAACCCGCGAGAAGAGGAGGAGACATCCTTCATCACCCAGCGAGGCACTTATTGCTACAAAGTCATGCCGTTTGGGCTGAAGAATGCGGGGGCAACCTTTCAACGCCTCGTCGACCGCGTTTTCAAGAGCCATCTCGGGCGGAATGTGTCCGCTTATGTCGACGACATTGTTGTCCGGAGCAAGACCCCTGAGGAGCATTTGGTCGACCTCGCTGAGGTCTTCGCAACTCTCAAGCACAACCGCCTCAGCCTGAACCCCGAGAAGTGTGTCTTCGGCGTGTCATCGGGAAAATTCATGGGCTTTACGATTAGCGAACGGGGCATCGACGTAAACCCTGCCAAGGTCGAGTCAATCCTCTCCATGAGGTCACCACGGTCTCGCACCGAGGTGCAACGGCTTAACGGTGCTGTCAACTACCTTGGGAGGTTCTGCTCCCGCCTGGCGGAAAGGTCCCTTCCCTTTTTCGCGGCTCTCAAGCAGAATGATAAGTTCGTATGGGACGAGAATCTGGAGCTCGCCTTCTCTGAGCTAAAGGCCTTCTTGACAAAGCTCCCCACACTGTCGCCCCCGCTGGCGGGTGAAGACTTGCAACTTTATGTGGCCGTCAGCCCCGACATAGTCAGCGCGGTGCTCACCAGAAAGGCCACGCACCCAGTTTATTTCGTGAGCCGTGTGCTCCAGCCCGCGGAGCAGCGATATTCCCCAGCAGAGAAGATGGCGCTGGCAGTTGTGACCGCCGCAAGGCGTCTGCGCCCTTACTTCCATGCGCACCCCATCCAGGTCCTGTCTGACCTCCCACTTCGACAAATCCTCCACCAGCCCGCCCTCTCCGGGCGGATGACGAAGTGGGCAGTCGAGCTCTCCGAGTTCGACATCAGCTACCTCCCAAGAACTGCCATGAAGGGGCAGGCCCTCGCTGACTTCATGGTGGAGGTCACTTTCCCCGAAACAGAAACAAGCTCAGAAGAGTGGAAGGTGTTCGTCGACGGCTCGTGATGTGACGCCGGTGGTGGGGCTGGTGTATTCCTCGTTGGGCCCTCGATCGAGACGGAGTACTCACTTAACTTCGCCTTCGACGCCACCAATAACGAGGCCGAGTATGAAGCCATGATCGCGGGAATCGAGATGGCGCTCCTCAATGGGGCCCGGAAAATCAGGGTCTACACCGACTCCGAGCTGGTAGCGTGCCAGCTCAACGGTCAGTACGACACCAAAACGGGGTTCCTGCCCTCGTACCGAGAAAAGGTCAAAGCCTTGGTATCATGCCTGGAAACCTTCGCGGTGGAGTCCATCCCTCGAACCTCGAACACCAAGGCAGACGCGCTTGCGAGGTTAGGATCCGCCCTTCCCCTTGAAGTGGGGAACCGCGTGATGGTAGAGCGAAAACTCTCGCGGAGTGTGAACAGCGAGGTTCTATCTATCACCGCGGGGGATTGGAGGATCCCGATAACACGGTATGTGGAGAGCGGGGTCCTCCCAGAGGATCCCACGCAGGCCAGGAAGCTGAAAATGCAGGCGGCGCGGTATTGCGTCATAGGTGGCTGCCTTTATCGCCGAGGCTACGCCGAACCCAATCTATTGTGCGTCCCGACCGAGTCTACGGAGCACATCCTCTATGAGGCCCATGAAGGGGTCTGTGGCGGCCACCCCGGATGGCGAACCCTTTCGCATAAGATCGCCCACTTGGGGTACTTCTGACCCACCCTCCGGCAAGACGCAAGGGACTATGTCCAGCGATGTGATGGATGCCAGAAGCACGGTAACCTCTTGCATGCCCCGACCTTGCAGCGTCGCTCCATCCACGCACCGTGCCCCTTCGCGATGTGGGGGATGGACATCCTCGGTCCCTTCCCCAAGGCCCCCGGTCAGGTGCGATATATCCTGGTCATCGTCGACTACTTCACAAAGTGGGCTGAGGCACAAGCAATGGCGAAGATCACGGGGACTAAGGTCTGCGACTTTCTGTGGAAGAACCTTGTCTGCCGCTTCGGCGTTCCCATGACCATCATGACCGACCATGGCCCCCAATTTGATTGTGAAGAGACTCGGACATTCTGCTCATAACTCGGCATAACCCTCAAGTTCTCCTCCGTGGCCCATCCTCAGTCCAACGGCCAAGTAGAGAACGTCAATGCCCGCATCTTGTCCGATCTAAAAAAGCGACTGGGCATGGCACAAGGTCGTTGGGCAGAGCTTCTCCCGCTCGTCTTATGGACGTACCGCACCACCGCGCGCCGCACAACCGGAGAAACGCCATTCGCCCTAACCTACGGGGCAGAGGCCCTAGTCCCGGTAGAAACCCTGGTCCCATCGGTGAGGGTGTTCGATTTTGATGAAAAGGAGAACGAGGCCAATCTTAGGGTCGAGTTGCTCTTCCGCGACGAGCTACGCGAAGTAGCCGACCTTCGCTCCAGGGAATACAAGCGCCGCGTGGCAGTTTACCACGACAAGAAGGTGAGACCTCGGTTCCTGGCCACAGGCAATCTCGTCTTGAGAAGAACCGAGGGTGGCAAACTGGACCCCAACTGGGAGGGACCATACATCCTCGGGGAGGAGGTCGCTCCCGGAGCCTTTAAGCTCAAAGACAACGAGGGGCGAACCCTCAGTAAGACGTGGAAAGTCGACCGGTTAAAGAAATATTTCGTGTAAACTCTCTGAATTCTGTTACTGCTTTTTTGTGAATAAAGGGTTGTGGGACTTTCAAAATCTCTCTCAAAAATAAAAACTCCGGGTTAGAAGTCCAAACCTCGCTTCACGCGAGGTGTTGGAGAATTTCGTTAAATCCATCCCTCGCTTCCCGCTTGGGGTTGGAGATTTTCGTTAAGTCCAAACCTCGCTTCCCGCGAGGTGTTGGAGAATCTCGTTAAGTCCATCCCTCGCTTCCCGCTTGGGGTTGGAGATTTTCGTTAAGTCCAAACCTTGCTTCCCGCGAGGTGTTGGAGAATCTCGTTAAGTCCATCCCTCGCTTCCCGCTTGGGGTTGGAGATTTTCGTTAAGTCCAAAACTCGCTTCACGCGAGGTGTTGGAGAATCTCGTGGAGTCCAAACCTCGCTTCACGCGAGGTGTTGGAGAATCTCGTAGAGTCCAAACCTCGCTTCACGCGAGGTGTTGGAGAATCTCGTTAAGTCCATCCCTCGCTTCCCGCTTGGAGTTGGAGATTTTCGTTAAGTCCAAACCTCGCTTCACGCGAGGTGTTGGAGAATCTCGTGGAGTCCAAACCTCGCTTCACGCGAGGTGTTGGAGAATCTCATAGAGTCCAAACCTCGCTTCACGCGAGGTGTTGGAGAATCTCGTTAAGTCCATCCCTCGCTTCCCGCTTGGGGTTGGAGATTTTCGTTAAGTCCAAACCTCGCTTCCCGCGAGGTGTTGGAGAATCTCGTTAAGTCCATCCCTCGCTTCCCGCTTGGGGTTGGAGATTTTCGTTAAGTCCAAACCTTGCTTCCCGCGAGGTGTTGGAGAATCTCGTTAAGTCCATCCCTCGCTTCCCGCTTGGGGTTGGAGATTTTCGTTAAGTCCAAAACTCGCTTCACGCGAGGTGTTGGAGAATCTCGTGGAGTCCAAACCTCGCTTCACGCGAGGTGTTGGAGAATCTCGTAGAGTCCAAACCTCGCTTCACGCGAGGTGTTGGAGAATCTCGTTAAGTCCATCCCTCGCTTCCCGCTTGGAGTTGGAGATTTTCGTTAAGTCCAAACCTCGCTTCACGCGAGGTGTTGGAGAATCTCGTGGAGTCCAAACCTCGCTTCACGCGAGGTGTTGGAGAATCTCATAGAGTCCAAACCTCGCTTCACGCGAGGTGTTGGAGAATCTCGTTGAGCCCAAACCTCGCTTCACGCGAGGTGTTGGAGAATCTCGTTAAGTCCATCCCTCGCCTCCCGCGTGGTGTTGGAGAATTTCGTTAAATCCATCCCTTGCTTCCCGCTTGGGGTTGGAGATTTTTGTTAAGTCCATCCCTCGCTTCCCGCTTGGGGATGGAGATTTTCGTTAAGTCCATCCCTCGCTTCACACGAGGTGTCGGAGAATCTCGTTGAGTCCAAACCTCGCTTCCCGCGAGGTGTTGGAGAACCTCGTTAAGTCCATCCCTCGCTTCCCGCTTGGGGTTGGAGATTTTCGTTAAGTCCAAACCTCGCTTCACGCGAGGTGTTGGAGAATCTCGTTGAGTCCAAACCTCGCTTCACGCGAGGTGTTGGAGAATCTCGTTAAGTCCATCCATCGCCTCCCGCGTGGTGTTGGAGAATTTCGTTAAATCCATCCCTCGCTTCCCGTTTGGGGTTGGAGATTTTTGTTAAGTCCATCCCTCGCTTCCCGCTTGGGGATGGAGATTTTCGTTAAGTCCATCCCTCGCTTCACGCGAGGTGTCGGAGAATCTCGTTGAGTCCAAACCTCGCTTCCCGCGAGGTGTTGGAGAACCTCGTTAAGTCCATCCCTCGCTTCTCGCTCGTGGCCTCGGCACAGTCGTTGTGCGAAGTCCGAAAAAGGCTCGGGACCTCGGCGAATTGTTGTAAACACCCGATGTGGCCCGAATACCACAATAGTTGTGACACTCGGGCCATGGGGTTGGGTAGATAATATGTGCAAGCATGTACGAGAAGGCTAGAACAAACAAGCAATCATAAGGCAAGGAAAATAACATAAAAAGCTGGGGCACGTGTGCCCAGATGTTTAATTACAGGCCCCGCAGGGCCACCAGCAAAACAACAAAACAAAAAGAAAAACAAAAAAAAACAGAAGCAGACAACGACATCCTTTACATCTTCGAGGCTTCGGCGGTAGGGTCGGAGGTCTTCGGAGGATCTTCAGGGGCTTGAGCAGTAGGTCCTGGGGGAGTCTCCAGGGCAGGGGCGGCGATGGCAGAAGGCTGGGAGCTAGGCGCATCTTCCTGAGCAATGGCAGAAGGCTGGGAGCTAGGCGCATCTTCCTGAGCGATGGCTGCCACGGTAGGCGCCTCGTTAGCCACAGTTCCATCCTCGTTAAGAAAGAACTCGCACTCTCCCTCAGGCTCTTCCCCTTCAAGTTCCCCCATAGTCTCCTAATAGTTGGGGATGAAGAACTTGATGCGGGGGTCGATGTGCCCATACTTCGCGACCGCCTGCTTAACCCCCATCCTGACGGACTCCTGGAACATCTTCCTCACACTCTCCACCATCTCATCCTGAAAGGCCTCGGACTTCACATACCTGGGCCCCTTGAGCTCCAGCTCCTTGCTAAGCTCAACAACACGCCCTTGGAGCCTGGTAACCTCCTCCTCAGCTTTCCGAAGCTCCGCCTCCTTCTCTCTGAAGAATTGGTGTTCCGCGGATAGCTGTCCTTTGAGCTTTTTGACTTCGTCCTTGAAATCCCCGTTCTCGTACTTCAAATCCTTGTTCTCCTCCCTCGCCTTCCTCAGCTCCTCCTTGGCCCTCGAGGCGTCCTTGGCCTCGTCCACTGCCGCGATCTCCGCGGCGCGAACGCGTTTCTCGGCCTCTGCGAGGCTCTTTCCCCTCTTCTCGAGCTCGGCGTCCCGCTCTTGGAGCCTCGCCTCCATCCTGCCCAGGTTCCTTTGGAGGAGGACGACGCGGCCGCAGTTGTAGTTCGCGAAGAAGGTATTCTGAAGCAATAAAAGAGCACGTAAAAACAAGAACAAGAATAATAAAGCCAATAAAAAATAATGAACAAAAAAGAGCAAGACATACCATCGCGGAGTAGCGGAGGATCTCATCGTTGAGGGCTGCCTCCGAGAGGTTGTTGGCCCATGCAACCTCGTCGGGCCAAACTGACCTGTCCCAGTCTTCGGACACGCCCCGGGAAGGACCAGGGCAGTGGAACTTCTCGGCAGGAGGCCCGGTGGTCGAGATGACTCGGCTCGCGGGCCCAGGGCGTTCGACCATCGCGCCCCCCGGGGTTTCCCCTTGCCCATCCTCCTTTCGTTTCTTCCTTTTCTCCCCCCGGAGAGAACCCTCTTCGTTCCTTTTGGACCCGGCCTTATCCCCGGATCCTCGAGAGTGATGGGAGGACGTCCTCGCAGCGTCCCCCTTGGAAGCCGCCCCCCCGCTCGTCTTCACCGTCGGCGCCTTCAGCGTCGGGGCTGTCGTCTTGCTTTGCGGGGCGGGAGGCCTCGCCTGCGAGGTCGGTTCCTTTATGACGACCCCAAGTTGGCCCTGGGGTCTCGGAGCGTTGGAGGAAGAAGTCACAGGCCTTTTGCCCTGTGACTTCGAGGTAAGAGCGCCGAGTAGGTTCACTGTCAGAACAAAAAAAAAGGGGACGAGAAAGTTAGATAAGAAAAGCAAGAAACAAGTTAATGACAGTAATAAGACAAAATAAGCCAGCGAGGTAATAAACCTCGCCCCTCAACTTCAAAAAGAAAAAAAAATCGAATCAAGGAATGTCAGGAAAGAGATTGAGTACCCTCTTTTCCCTCGCTGGGAGGGAGGCTGAGGCTCAGGCCAGCCCGCTCAAGCTGGTCTTGAGAAAGATACACCTGAAACGGTGCCTGACTCGTTGTGGCATATCGGACCCTGAGCGCCTTGAGCTCATCAACCTCCAGCGGGGTTACGCACCGAACGAATTCGCCCGGCGTTACCGGAAAATTGAGATATCTCCCGGTGGGGTCGCGAACCAAGAACCAATTCGGCTTCCACGGCCCGACGTTCGAAGGGGCCGTGGTGATCTTGATAAGCGGCGTGCTAAGGTTGATAAGGCTTCGGGACCGAGTGTCTCTCCTCGCTAGGAATAAAGCCGACAGGAAGTCATGTCTCGGTCCGTCCCCAAGTTCGCGACTGCGAATCGTGTAGGCACACAGCAACCGCCAAGCGTTCGGAAACAACTGTGCGGGGCAGATCTTCATGGCCCACAGATAATCAACGATATGCTGGGCCAAGGGCAGCCTGAAGCCCGCCTGAAGGCTGAAGAGGTGCACAACCACGCACCTGTCGTAAGATGCCAAGGAGTGGCCCCCCTCCTCGGGAAGCGCCAGCTCAACCCCCTCGGGCCAAGCAAAGTCTTTGGCGATGTCGGCAAGGTCCTTCAGCTCGAGATCGGTGGCCACCCCCTCGGATAAACGAGCCTCGGCAGAACCCGGGGTCATGGGGATCCGTTCCTCCAGGACGCTCGGGACGCAGGACACAGCGTCGGTAATATACGCCGCAGGGAAGCTCGGAGGCACGTAAGGAGGCGGCGCCGAGGTCGTTCCCACAACCGGCCGCGCTTCGACCTCAGTAACAACCTCGTCTGGGGTGGAAGACGAAGCCATTTCAACGCCCGACGACGTTCGAAGATGGGAGAAGCACGAATTAATAGAGACCTCGGAGTCGCTTGAAGAAGGCTCGCTGAAAACCAGCGAAGGGGACCTCGGATTTTGAGAGTCGCTGAGTTCTACGCTTCCCGCGGACTTCGAAACCTCCCCGTAAAAACCCTCTTGGACTCTGAAAGCGAAGCCGGGCGGAGGGCTAGCAGAGGCTCTCCTAGGCATGAAAAGAACGATGTCCAGGCCGCGGAAGGCTAGCACCTGGAAAAGAAAGAAGCATTGAGACGTCGGGCACTATAACCAAGAAAAAACAATGCGAGGTCGCAACCTCGGAAGAAATGCAGTGCGAGGTCGCAACCTCGGAAGAAAAGCAGTGCGAGGTCGCAACCTCGGAAGAAAAGCAGTGCGAGGTCATAACCTCGTCAGAAAGAGATTCCGAATCATAAGAGGCGAGGAGCCACGTGGCACCCTAGGGGCTACTTTGACAAGATAGGACGGCGAGGGAGAAGTCGAATCGCCAAAAAGGAAGAAGTCGAAGCACCAAAAAGGAAAAAGTCGAAGCGCCAGAAAGAGGAAAGAGAAGATGAAATGGAAGCCAGCGGTGGAGAACGGCGGTGGAGACCCTAACGTCCCATCAATCAGCCGTCAGGACATTTGGGTTTCCGAGAGCTTCAAAATTCAAAACCGCCGAAAAATAAAAAGAGACAACCGTCGGTTGGAGGGCGAGGAATCCGAGTGCATGGCGTTCGCCACCCTCACCCCACCGTCCCGCCACCTTGTCGCCGGTGCGAAACGCCAAGGGGCAACCACTGCCCGCTAGGGCACAAGGCGAAACGAAAGAGAAAAGAAGAGAAAGGAGCAAAGGGAAAACGGCGAGAAAAAGCAGGAGGAAACTCACGCCGACCTCACCACCGCTGTTTCGCCACCGTGATGCCGGCGCAAAACACCAGGCGACACTCCATCGCCTCTACAAAACACGGCACAAAAACAAGCAGGGAGAAATCAAAAGCAAACAAGAAGCGGGAGAAGAAAAGTCGAAGACTTACTTGTTCAGAATCGACGAGGAGGAGGCGGTGGTGCAACCGGAAGATGGCTGAGGCTCGCCGGAAACCGTCTGGAGAAACCGTTCGCAGGAAGCCAAAAAGACAGAAAGAGAGAAGGCGAAAATCTGGGAAGAAGAGATAAATGGGGAGGCGTGTGAAGTACGCACTTATAAAGGGCAGGCTTGGGCCTCCCCTACCCAGTTAGGCTTATTGGGCATGTCCCTCCTGCGCGGCCCATTAAGCAAAACACGAAGAGCAAGCCCAGAAAAGCTTTACCTTTGCCAACCAAAGAAAAGCTAAGTGTAGAACCTCGCAAAGGGAGGGCTTCGCAAGATGCTCCCCAGGAACCTCGGAAACCCTTGAAGCCTCGCAAAATGCCTACCCACCTCTCAGAGCCTCGCACCCCGCAATCTTTGAGAACTTATGCCCTGCAACCCTCGGAGCGAGGTCCCCAGGCCATGGGGTTGTGATGATGCTCAAAATAGCGAAGCAAGAGGTGGGCCCGAGGTATGAGGGTCAAACCAGGTCAAAGGGACCCCCGAGGATGATCCTGGGGCCCACAACCATACCCACCTCTTATTTTAACAAAATTCCTACCCCACGAGGTCCCCCTCGACCTCGGAGCGAGGTCTCGGCCTCGCAACCGACTCCACTTGCGCCCGCCCACCATGACCACTCAGCGACCGCCGCTCTTCGAGCCAATCACCGGCTGCCTCGCCCCTAGGACAATCAGAGCCCTTGATCTCGGGCGTCCCACATCGGACAACAACCAAAACTCGACTCCCCAATCCTCTATAAATAGAGGAGATGCTCGTATGGAAAAGGGGTCGAAAAACATCTTGAACTCAAGAACTTTCTTGCTCGTTGAAGATCGACGTGATCGAAACACCGTTAAAAGGCCTTGATATAGATAAGTGAAGTCCACAAAAAGACTTCAAGTCTCACAGAGTTTCCGCTCACATCAAAGACCTCGCTACACCACCTCGCAAGCCTCTTACACCTCGCTCTACCTCACATCAAAGACTCCGCAACTCAACCTCGCTCAAAGGGACCGACAAGTGACACTTAGAGCTAGCTAGCAACTAGGAGATCTCGGACATTGTTAAGTCGAGATCTCGGATAATCGTAGGAGGTCTAGGGTGTAATTCTCAAATAATTTGTTAGCCTCGTTGGCTTGTAAACTTCGCCGTAAAGAAAATCATAAATAAAGAAGCAAGTGTTTGCACTTTCGAATATAATAATCTCGTTTCTTGTCTTCTAGTGAGCCTTTCATTTCGGATTTCATCAATCAGGGTTCATCGAGTTAGAATGAGTACATCAATTTTGGAATCAGGGCTACAACGTCGTTGTGGAATTCCAAAACAAAGTTGTTTTGATAAAAATGTTAACTTCGAGTGTGCTGAATATAAAAAACGGTAGAATCTAAAACCAGCTTACGATTGAAGGGGCAAAAGTATCCTACTCTAATTAATTTTTGCGTACGTTCCTGGCTCTATTGGCATATACGTTTTTTTAAAAACAATTTATTTATTATGACCTTTTCATTTTTTTTTTTGATGAAATGAAAATTTTATTTTTATTAGCAGTAGAGATAAATACAATAATAAGTAAATCAATTTATCAAAGAAACAAAGGAAATAGAAACAAGAAAATTCAAAAGAAAAAATAAGGATTGGTTGGAAATAAAAGCGTGTAAAATAAGATGCTCCCGACATGTTATCAGACAAACTATTTTGGGGTTTTGTGATTTGCAATCATCCGGTGCTTTTTTTATTCTAAAGTGTGATACAAAAGAAAACGAAATTACAACAATTCCTTTTTATCACCAAAGAGGTTTTAAAAAAATTTGACATAAATGTCATAAAAAAAAAGGAAGAGAATTGATGATCTAATGGTAAATTTACCATCTATTCTCAATTTCTTACCAAAAAAAATTATATATTTGCTATTACAAGTTTTACAACAGAGGAGGAAGAGTTCCAGCTCATAATCTTAATTGTCATGGATGTCATTACCTACTAGCTTTTGGGTAAAACTCCCACAAAATCAACTTAAAATTAACTTCGATGGTTTAGTGAATAATGATGGTGTCTCTTATGTCGATTTCATCTTACGAGACCATTGGGCTCTCCAATTTGCATGGGGGGTTTTCTACTTGGCTGTCATTCTATCTTGGTGACGGAAGTCGTTGCACTTCGTCAGGGGATTCTTGAGGCGATTTGACGTGGCATTCCCCACATCTAGATTGAAGACAACAAGTTGCAGTTGTTAAAGCCGTGCAGGGTGACTGAAGTTGTCCTTGGGAGATTGAGCTTGTTCGAATGGATATTCAGAGTTTGCTAGGCCACTTTCAAAGTTGGAGTATTTCTCATAGGGGTGTTCAACGGGTCGGGTCGCCCGCGACCCGCACCGACCCGACCCGCAATTTGCGGGTTGCGGGTCAAATTTTTTTATTTTGCGGGTCGCGGGTCGGGTCGGGTCGAACCCGCGCGGGTCGCGATATATATTTTTTATAATTTTATTAATGTATAAACTATTTTTTAATAACAAAATCGATGGATTTACGGGTCGACCCACAAACCCAACGGATTTTTTACAAAAATACTTGTTTTTAGGTTAAAAATTAATTATTTTAGGTTAAAAATTAATTTTGTTTAGGTAAAAAAATTAGTTTTGACCCGATTGACTTAGTCAAACGGGTCAAGCGGGTCGACCCTCCACCCGACCCGTTAGACCCGCGACCCGCGGGGTCGGGTCGCGGGTCAAAGGCAAAAAATTTTGCGGGTCGCGGGTCGACCCGACCCGACCCGTGAACACCCCTAATTTCTCATGTCTTCCTAGAAGCCAATTCTATCAATGACTACATCGTTGGATCGTTTCAAAGTGTCTCCTTGATATGCTATAATATTAGGATAATTAATATTAGTATAATTAGTTTAAGAATATTGTTATTTCCTTTTATTTAGGATTTAGTTTTATCTTTTAGTAAGATATGATTTCAGCATTATCTTTTCTTTATTAGCTAGATATGAGAGTTATTATAAATACTCTTCTATTGTTATCTTTTTCATCAATCAATCAGAAAGAATCATCTTATTCCTAAACCCTAATTCTCTCTCTAAATCTCTCTATCGTTCTTCTGTTTCTCATCTATTTCTTTTATCTATCTTCAATCTCTTCTGCACAATCAATTTGATCTCTTCTTCTTCTAATCCCAAACACTACCGTATCAATTGGTGCTTTCATCCCTGGACTCTGTGTTTCTATGGCCAACAACGAGGAGGATTGAACGCTGATCGTCATAATTCATCGTGAATACTACCGAATCTCCAAGCAAGTGTTGTATCCAGTATTTTCACAAATCAGAGACTTGGAAAGCATTCAAAGAGTAGGTTATGGGTCTCAATTTTATTGGCAAATCCAATTTCAGACTCATGATTCCGCTCTCAAGGCGAGTAAATCTCTCTACGGGAGGTGCATCTACGAAGGTTGTTGTCAACTAGAATTGTTCTTTTGTTCGACAGACCCCCAACGGCCAATCACCTCCAAGTCAGCAACAGTCGCCGCGTGCGATGTTGATCGCACAGCTCCCACGCCAGCGATTTCCGCGTCCGCGGAAAACATTGCCGCGCCTGTTACACGTGTGACATCCGCACCCGCGGTAACCACACCTTCCGCTCCCACGCCAACCACAACTAAGAACGATATAGTTCTTGCCGTACAAGGTTTACGTCGCGTCGTAGTCGTTGCACCGCCTCGCCAAGACCCCCTTCCAAACATTAGGGTTGCGGCCCTGGTTGAGTATTCGGTTGAGTGGAGACGCCATACACATAAGACTGAGCGTATTTTTGCTGTTTTGATTTGTGATTTTGGCGGCTACTTTGCATCAATCGACTCACTTTTGTTCGACCTTGGATGACATGATTGACGCTTTCGCAACCTCCTCCTGATTTCCGCCTCGAGGACGAGTCGATTCTCAACGGGGGAGAATTGATACGATATAATATTAGGATAATTAATATTAGTATAATTAGTTTAAGAATATTGTTATTTTCTTTTATTTAGGATTTAGTTTTATCTTTTAGTAAGATATGATTTCAGCATTATCTTTTCTATATTAGCTAGATATGAGAGTTATTATAAATAACTCTTCTATTGTTATCTTTTTCATCAATCAATCAGAAAGAATTATCTTATTCCTAAACCTTAATTCTCTTTCTAAATCCCTCTATCGTTCTTCTGTTTCTCATCTATTTCTTCTATCTATCTTCAATCTCTT
Organism: Fallopia convolvulus; assembly: GCA_964016875.1. Lineage (NCBI taxonomy): Eukaryota > Viridiplantae > Streptophyta > Magnoliopsida > Caryophyllales > Polygonaceae > Fallopia > Fallopia convolvulus. The sequence goes on from OZ024718.1 coordinate 27,598,382, forward strand.
TTTCACAATCAATTTGATCTCTTCTTCTTCTAATCCCAAACACTACCGTATCACTCCTCCCTTCCGATTGCCTCTAACCCGATCCTTAGGGACCTCATCCGCAAAAGTGTTCTAGAATGGTTCATCTCTCATTAGAGTAGATCTCCATGATTCATTTCCTTAGTAAAAAAAAATAGATTAGTAAGGCTTGACTTGCACATTCTTTATTTACCTTTTGTCTTTATGTATATAATGTGTATATTTCGATTCAAAAGTATTTGCGGTTTTAAAGATTTTATATTTAATTTGCTTTTCATATGCGCATAGTGTTAAGAAGTACTCTATTTTAAGAATATTATTAGATTTTATTAATGTTTTGGTTTTTATAAAATTTTATAGGGTATCGATTTTTCAATTTAGGGTCCGTTCGGCAACCATTGATGTTGATGTAGTTGATGCTGATATAGTTGATGCTGAAATTATGTGTTGAAATTAGTAGTTGAAATGAGATGTTTATTTTTTTTTTGTATAAGCTATATAGTGTTTGGAAAAATAGTAATTTACAGGAGTTGAAAAAGCAGGTAAAATTGTTGAATTAAATTTCAACTACTTAAAATAAACACATTTCAACTCCATAAGGTCATCCCCTCACCTTATTTTTTTTTTCCCAAAATTTCAACTAGTATCAACACTAATCTAGCTAAATGGCAATCATTTTGGCTAGAAACAACGCTATTTTAGGTGTTCAAATAGAGATCCTGAAACTGAAACGATTGCTTTTAAGATTATTTTTGTTTGTAAAGATGGAACTTTAGCTAAATGTAAGATTCCATACTAAAGGGGACACGAATGGTGAAAGAGTTACATGGGTTTTAGTCCTTGTGTTGATTATTCTAGTCTATTACCTTGGACTTATTTATGTAATCTCCTAGAAGTGACCCTTAGTTTGGTCTCTTATCTTTCCTACACTTACCTTTAGTAAACTTCTTTTGCATATACATTTCTCCTTTTTATTTTTTCGAAAAAAAAAAACAGATAGATCGAATATTTTCCATGCCCAGTACACGCAATAAGTAATACTCCACAATTTTGAAAAAACTTTAGGGTAGTATGGATATATCTAATCTATTACATCGAGGTGAGATATTGCAATGCAATAGTCCTTCAAAACAAAAAATATTGTAGTTCAATAGTAATTGTTTTAGTTCAAGTAGCAACTCTTAAAATCTCTCTAAGAACTGAATAAACAGGAGTATATCTAAAGCGAGTGAATAGTAATTAGAACTCATATATGTACCTCCATGCATACCTTATGCAACGACCCCGTGAAATTACAGTGAAGTTTTCCACAGGGACGCGGGAAAAACATGAAAAGCATGGATTTATTTAAACTATTACATAATTATTTTTTTTCTTCTAGCCTTACTTAAGAAGCTTCATGCAAAATCCCGTCGCCACTAGATTCATTTTCACAGATTTTTCTCCCTCTTCTTATTATACTTTTTAACAGCGGAGGATTAATTATGTAATTTTCTTACTACTAACATTTACCTACTCATTCCCAGTACGGCACCGCAGAAGCCTCCAAGATATGTCACCGTTCGCCATCACAATCCCCATCCCCATGTGACACTGTTTCCCTCACATACACACACACTCTCTCTCCCTTGATGATGAGGATGATTGATGATGAGTCATGAGAAGTGAAAATTTCACTTTTAACAACAACTTTTCCCGTTGCAAATTTCATCCATTGCAAATTGGAGGGGTAAATTTTCAGGTCCACCAATGGAGGGTGGGAGCTTGGTCCTCCGAGTAGAAGTTGCAGGCCTCCTCGCTAAAGAAATCGTGCTCTTCCATCTTCACATAGGGCAACGGCGGCGCAAGGGCGTCGGCCGCCGACGACTCCGACAGGTTCAAGTAGCCGACGGAGGAGGAGGACGTGGCGCAGTAGTTGAAGCCCAAGGACGACGTGGGGGACGCTATCAAGATCTGTTGGGCGGCGGCGGCATTGGGGCTGTTTCCCTCGTTCAGAATTGCGCTAGAGTCGCTTTCCGATGGCCCGTCTTTGCCAAGAATGGCCACCGGTGCTTCGATCAGTGCTGGCGGCTCCATTGCCAACGCTTCCTCTTCCTGCTTGATTGTCAGATTGCTCTCCGTCTCCTTCTCCCCGTTGATCTTTGATTTCAGCTCTCGAATCTACTCTCACCAAAGAAAGAATCTTTGCTTAATTACAAACAAAATCACAACAAACAAACAGGAACCTGTTCTTAATCAACAATCAATCACCTCTTTGAGCAAGGCTTCGTTCTGTTGCTGGAGGGAGTCGAAATTGTCCTTGAGGGAATCGTAGCTTGCTTTGAGGATCCCGTAATCTCTCTCGAGTTGCTTGGTCTTCCACCGGGCACGGCGGTTCTGAAACCAGACAGCAACTTGTCTCGGCTGAAGGCCCAGCTCCTGAGCTAGCTTCAGCTTTCTCTCTGGCTCCAGCTTGTTTTCAACTTCAAAGTTCTTCTCCAGGGCTTTCACTTGAACCACGCTCAGACGCCGTTTCTTCTCCGGCACGTGCCCACTTTCTTCCATGTACCCGTCCTCGTCAAGCCCCTCCATCATTGACTCGAATTCCCTGTTGTATACATGCTTGCTTCGAGGGCTGTGCTCCTGATCTGTAAAGAAAAACAGAGCAAATTGGGGTCAGAAAACAAGGCAAACGAGCATGATCCCATTAATTGATTGAGGGGTGATCTTGCTGTGTTATTAACCTGCTGATGGGCAGATAGACATTAGAGCACCCAAGGAGTCAGGGCTGCCAGGTCGCTTCATTTCTTCAACACAAAATGAGAATTGATTCAAGTACTTTAGCAGATTTCACAGACGATCAGATTCTATGTTTACACAAATTTAATTTCTCTGAAACAAGTGTCCTTAAAGTGGTCAGGCAGTGGAAGATAGAAGAAGCTTATGTTTTTTTGTTTATTTTACTTGGAAGGCATGGAAGTTGAGATAATCCCATGTGTAGAAGAAGACCAGCTTCTAGAGCGGTGCATACAAGTTTTTGATTTAGTGTAAACCCACATCTTTCGTCTACCTTCTTCACACTCTGCCACTCTTTTCTCTACTTCACCCCCCTCAAAACCCATGCAGATGAAGAAAAAGGAAATACAAAGTCCCCCTTTAACCAGGATCAAACGAGTATAATCACATCAAGAATCAAAAGCAAAGAAGAACAGAGATATATGCGGAAAAAAGACTCTTGATGCAAAGAGAAGAAGCTAGAAAAGAGAGAAGAATAAAATAAGAAAGAGGGGAGCGATTAGTGTGAAGAACACCCGGAACATAGCCTACGGAAATCCACCATTTCAACCTTTTAAATAAAAAAACTAACCCAAGGTCGGAAACAGGGTTACAACTTGACTCGGGTTAGGTGCACCCTGGGTGAAATACAATGAAATGAAACCCAAATTCCTCCCAAATGCAAATGCCATGTCCAACCGGCTGTAGCAGGTTACCGTTTCTAGAATTGGAGAGTTTGGATGGTTAAAAAACGGTGCTGAAACGGCATAAAAATCCGTCTTTGTACGTAGTGTGGAATGACAACATTTTCAGTTTTTTTTTGTAAAATTTTATAGCGTCTAAAATAGATTCGATAAAACCAATTTAAAGACAACCAGATTAAAAATGGATTAAAAAAATTGAGAAGAAATTCACTAAATTTACCAGTAGGAGTGTTTATTTTTTTTTCAACACCACCAGTAGGTAAATTGAACATTTACGAATACTGTTATGTAACAAAAATCAATTGTTTTATCAAACAAACACTAAGAAAGTTCACAGTACTTGATAATACAAGAGGTACATTACGAAACAGGTTGCTAATGTGCAGATTTTTTTTTGTTTATTTGGCCCCCCCTCTCTCTATTGATAATTGATAGTATTTGATAGTATTCTATAGGTAGTACATAAAAAAAAATCTTTAGTTTGGTTCTGAATTTCTGATCCAGGGGTAGGTTGAAGGTTGTCCAAATGGAAGGACATAAACATGTCGGCTTAGATGGCTTGGCTTAAAGCCATGGCTTGGAAATTGGGTCAGCATCAGGCATCAGCAGATACCGCACGTAACCGCAGCGTGGCCGGTGAAGCGTGTCCCCCACAAATTTACCACCACGGTGACGAGTTACGACTGACATTTAAAAGCAAAAGGTTGACACGAGACCAAGACCACAAATTAATACTCCACTACTATGATTTTTATTTACTTTTCTTGTTAGCGAATGGATTACTAACCCTGGTTTTCTTATAACATTTTTAACGAAGCACTATGACTATTATAACCTACCATTGTTTCATGGGAAGTAAAATACATAGCAAATTAGCAACCATGAGTATTTCACAAGATTCCTAGAGACAATTCACAAGCTACAAGTTACATTTGATCAAAGGAGCATATTTCCTAGTACCATAGCCTACCATTATTACATGTTACGTCTCTACAGCTGTTGCACAAGAGTATATTAAAAGGAGCCAAGAGGTTGAATATACTCATCTAATGAACACAGTCACGTTCCATTCTCTCATTCCTAGCTAGTCCTATAAATGTGACATATGAAAAGAAATTCACAAAAGAGGTTTTTGATGGATTGCAAGATGGCATTTGGAATATAAAGTAGCATGGCAATTGTTAGAGAAGAGAAAGCATAAAAATCTTGTGGTAAAAGAGAACGTGTTTTTTGTCAAAAAGGCCTTCCTACAAGCATCTTGCTTTAGGTAGGATGTCACTAGCCAGGCTTGTGTCAATCAACCAAAAGAGAGCTTTGGCCCTTCACTTTTGCTACAATTTTTATTTATGCTCTAGGTAAGCCTGGAAAACAGAGCACAAAAGAAAGGGGCAAATCTCCACATCCAGTTTCAACAACTAGCTTCTATGTAGAAAGCACCAAAAGAAAACTAATATGACCCAGAACTGCAGATTGTTAAGGTTCATAACTTTAGATCAGATGGGATTAGCAAGAACAAAGAGGCTAAGAAGAGATTTCTCCATTCCGGTCTATGGTTTTACCCAGACATTATACCCAGTAAAGAAAATTGCAAAAAACGCAATGGTGTGCCTATCGCCTAAGCAATAAGTGAACTACGGCAAGAAGGGCAAGAAGGTTTCTGGGTAAGATTCAATAGAGGAGAATTGAGTGCATCTAAGACCATTCATTATAACCTACAGTATGTTCTCAATGAATGACATTGATCCAACTAGGGGCTGTCAATTACCCATGGGTGACCGACCCACCCGTTTAACCCACCCGAAATAAACGGGTGAAAACCCAATCAAAGCAGGTGACGGGCAAAACGGGTTATGGGTCGGGTAAGGGTGAGATTTAATCACCCAATAACCCACCCAATAAACCGACCCGTTAACCCACCCATCACCCGTTTCACCCAAACCACCCGTATAACCCGTATTAACCCATAATTTCTAATACGTATGGGCCTTTGAAGTCACCCATATAACTCATTCTGAGCTTCTGTTATGGGATTTGTTTTGTAACACATCTTTGAATCCATTTTGATATCTATTGCTTATGGGATTTGTTTTTGTTTATGTATGGATTATGGATATTTGTTTTAGTTTATGTATGACAATTTATTTATAGACATAAAATACTGCAGTTACACAACGGTTATACGGGTGAACGGGTCACCCATCTAACCAGCGGGTGACGGGTGGTTTGGGTGACGGGTGGAACATTTCATGGGTGACGGGTGGGTCGGGTGGGGCGTTTTAACTTGCGGGTCGGGTGGTGGAAGTGCTCCACCCACCCATAACCCGACCCATTGACAGCCCTAGATCCAACTATGCAAATAATCTACATAGACAAAGTATTCACAATCAGACAAGCGCAGTCTCCAGTTTTTACTTATGGGAAACTTGTATAGTAGTTTGCTACACATGATTGAGAAGCCTGATTTATTATGTAATAGTTGCGAAAATTGGGAGGGAACTATTTAACATACACAAGTCTGATAATTGGTCCCAGGAAACAGATTCACAGAACACACTCAAAGGCCCTTTACACAAAAATCAGTGACTGACTGGCAAAGTGGGTATTTTTTATCTTCCTTTTAGGTGAAGAATACCAATACCTGTGTGTCTGATACTCACAAAAATCAGAGCCCACCACCCATTATACGTAATCTGTTTGATTTTAGGTAAAACAGGCGGGGTTTGTGGTGGCGGTGGGCCCCAAATATAATAATAGTATCTTTCTAATGACAGCTTCACGTGTGAGACTGGTTTCCTAAGTTTCAAGCCCAATGCCATCTCAATTCTCAAAGGGGAACTCACTCTTTGTGACCATGTGGGTACTGGCAAAATGTATCAGTTTCAGTCATCCAAAATAAACAAGGAAGAGAAAAGAAACAATTCACAGTAAGTTCTGAATCTAGCCCTCGGAAATGCAATAGGGCCAAGGCCTAAAGTTGTTCCAAATGGCCCCCACCACAAAACAGCAGCCAATATGGACCATTCATTTCCAGTCGCTTTCCTGGACAGTAATGGCTATTTAACAATTCACCCTCTTTCATCATCTTAGACCGTCCATGGAAAGGAACCTCAAAGCCTAAGTTGTTTTCAAAATTTAGGCATTTCCCAAACTCAGAAGGTTAGGTTTGGTAATTACATGACAGATGAGTAAACAAACAAATGATTGCAGGACTACTGGATATTTTTGTGATAATCAAATTTTCTTATATAAGAGAAATCAGTAAACCTTTCCGCATGCTAATTTGATCTAAATATTACAAGTTATGAAGCTGACTCGTAAATGCAATTGGATGAAGAGCTACCAAAGATATGTACTTAATTCTTGAGTATGGGTGGGACACATTTAGTTCAATTCAAGATTGAGACTAACTTGGAAGAGGCGACTAGGGTCAGCTTGTCTGAAGTAGATCATCTCCCAGTGTACCATTTATCTAGTCTACTTAATATCTTTTGCTTTTTACAGCTTTCAAGGGATAATTATGCAAAAGGAACATGTATAAAAAAAGGCTTTCTGTACACACAATCAACCAGACTTTACCGGCATATTTACCCTCTTGATGAGCAATGATGGAGTACTAATTAAACTAAAACGAGATATATCCCAGAAAATATTGACCCTAATCTTCTCCATAAAAGAAAGGGGTCATTTTGCAAGTTGCAACATACCAGGAAAACCACAACAATGGAATCTAGTGAAACTGCGTGCTCAAGATGGTTTTTTTCCTTCGTGAGAAGATTAAAAAAGTCTCAATCAGTCAATGTTTTAAACATGTGGTGAAAGGGAAATGCATTAAAAGTGAAGCAGATAAAGTAATCAAGCATGATTTAGATTTGTTTTCAGGACCACAGGAAGCAAGAACCATTTACCAGTAGAGTAAAAGCCATAATTTATCTTATCAGTACGATTTGCTTTTATATTTTACACCGCGTTTAGTCTTCAAACATGTTTTACTGGAGGGCTTTATAGAAATAATTAAAAGCCATGGCAAAAGGATAACAGATACCTTTAGAAAGCTTTGTGATGCAACCTGGTAGTCTTGGCAGCAAAGGCATCAACCAAATGGAAAATAGTCTCACTGTTTCCCTACACATTTGAATGTGGTCATTCAAATCTCATTTAAAAACATTCCAATTAAAGTGATAGCAAGTGCGGCAATATTATCTTTGTAAATAGCGCTACTTCAGAACATGAGTTGTCTCTGAGAAGGGAACTCATACTAATCTTAAATTTACAGGTAGGATACAAAAAGAAGAATGCATACATGAGTAAACAAAACAAAGACTTAAGAATAATCATGCAAAACAAAGACTTAGGAATAATCAAATCTAAAAGAAAAAGGAGGGTATCTTGGCAATGCAAACATGAGCCCAAGAAGACATATTCATTGTTACAGATGACCAATTGAATAAGGTATCAAATCATCACATTGATCATGGATCCACAATCCACTATTGAAGGCCAATTCTGATTTCTACGGGATAGATTCGCTGGCAGTTAATGTTCCAAAAGTGACAGGAAACAGACAGCATAATTAGCAGCACCCTCAAAGAAAACAATGGCCATTACTTTAGTTCTTCAGTAGGTATTTAAAGACAGAAGTCTTTTAGTCCTTTGCAGACTATGCGCCAAGTATGATTAAAAGAAAATTAAAATAATGGCTATCACCAATGTTAATTGTTGATATTGTTAAATAAGAATTGTGGGGACTGTTATGATTAGGTGGTGAACTTTATAGACTACTAGTAACATTCAGACCCCATTATATATGGTAGACAACTTTATTTTTAGCTTTCTCTTTACTCTGCTTTTATTGAAATAAAAGGTAGAATCTCAGTCCAGACATTGTTTCCGTCATCATGATGGTGCATAAAAAGAATTTATTATGTGACTTAAGAGAATGAACGTGTGTATCCAAAGCTGATCACAAACAGGAGGCATAGGAAAGATCACTAAGAAGGAAACCGGAGATCTAAGCTATTCAAATGTAAATCATGGTGAATGCCAAAATCGTAGTACCAAGGAAACTAAACAAACTCCACTTGAACAGTTAAATGGAACAGCTTGAAAGTTTTAGTTCCTTCCATATCCATATTCAGGAAACAGATTTGATACACTAGGAAAAATCCTTCATCAATCAAAATGTTGCTGGACACATCATCATCAACTGAGAATATCCAGCCTAAGCAGAAAAGATAGAAGATGAACTACAATCATAGCTATACTTGAACCATAGTATCAAACACAAATCATATTCCTGCAATCATGCTCCACCTAAAAAGTGTAAATGTCTTCTTTTTGAATGAAGATACAGTGAATAGTAAAGCAGCCAAAAAGGTGCTCGTTGTAAAATAAATCATTACAGAAAAGGTTTCTGATAATGTTGATCCACGAGAATTTCATTTAAAAATTGTTTATCTAGGACAATTGATTTTAAATATCACTGGAAATGTACTACAAGTATTTTGCTCTTATATTATAAGTACTCTTTACAATTTAGACTGCATAATTATGCTTCACATTAAGCACTCGTATGTATAGTGTATACTCATAAACACTAGATAGGCCAAAATTTTAACTTGGAGCCCTCAAAAACTTGTTCTGATACTGACAATGTCTCAATGTACTGATTACTGACGTCTACTCATCCCAAAAATCATTTTATTTGAGCCTCGGATCTAGTAACTATAGCAGATGTAGAAGCAGAACAATACTGAGCACCCGACATTTTTCTCGTGGACCTCGTCATTTGCAATCTATCAGTGAAACAGACGGGGAGTGAGAAATCCAAATCACATCTAGTGTTAAACACGTGCTTGAAATTATCTGATCACCTCCAGGTAGTTTATCAAACAATGATGAAAAGGAAAATTGAAGTGCTTAAACTCTCTAGACTCAAGAACTAGGAAAATTACAAATGCGTGATATCATCAAAGTAGAAAACCTAAGAAATATCGGTGCTGTGAAAATCAGAAGGAGCAAGATAAACCTGGGAATTTGAGGGCGACGACTCCGATTCATCGTCGATCCACTAGGGTTCGGTCGAAGGGATAGGCGAGGGGGGGATTGGAGGGAACGACTGGATTTTCTATATTTTTTGAAGAACTTATTTGCGTTATTCTTCTAAACAAAAGAGAGAAACTTATTTGGAGTTGTGGCATTCGGTTGGACCATTGGCCCATAAAAAATACAAGGGCAATCCGGCTCTTTGGGCCCTGCATGTCGTAGAAGATTTGATTTGTTTGGGTGGATCGAAAAAAAAAGATTTTTTAGAAGAAAATTATGTTTATGACATAAATAGACTAGTAGTTTTTGGCTCCATAACAACAAAGGTGCGCTCTAGATTAACATGGAATGGATTAAAAGACTAAAAATATCACATTAAAAATAAAGAATTTCTTATGCATTTCAACTAAAACTAGATTTGCGGCAAACCATATCCAATTCCACAAGGTTGTATGGTCTTTGATAACCCAAACGAAGATATCAACCACATCCTACTAAAATTCTCTTTCACTCAGACAACACTAAACTCAATTAACCCAAAGTTAGCTTGGATAATAGATCAAATTGCCCTTGAAAATAAAAGGCCACACCAATTCTTAGATGAAATTCGAGCCATGTCCTCCACGGACGAAATGGAACTTTTAACAAGCTCCTGGTGATGCATTTGGTACTTTATGAATAAGAAAGTGTTTGACAATAACAACGGGCATAACACAAATCCTCAAAGTAATATTTGCGACATTATTCATGCCTAGGTTAATGAATGGAAAATACCGATAAACCAAACAACCCTCGCCATTGCCCAAGAAGACCTAAAACAAGAACTGAGATTGAAGACAAAGTGGGAAAACCCCAAACAAAACCACGTTAAGCATAGTTTTGATGGTGATGTTAGCTCTAATAAAGTTTCCTCCTTTGGGTTTATCCTCCGGGATCACGTCGGCTCACCCATACATTTTGATAGAGGATTGACAAGCCGACAGTCCGTTCTAATTTCGAGTCCATCGCCCTACGCCGGGGAATTCTCGAGGCCACCCAACGTGATAGTTCTCATATCTAGATCGAGGGCGATAACTTGCAGTTGGTAAATGTCATTCTTGGAGACTGGCGCTGGATGTGGGAGATTAAGTTGATTCAATTTGACATCCATTGCTTTCTATTATGTTGTCAATGTGTGCGGTGTGGCAAGGCCCTAGGTACGGGAGAACCTCAAGTGGTGAGGTTTGGTTGTGCCAAGGCTGGCACGATGTCGGTGTGGACCAAGGCCGGAGCGTTGTTGGCGAAGGCTGATGGCGTGGTCTCGGGTGCGCCATGGCACGGATGAACCAGTGCAAACCAATAGGAGCATGGGCGCGCCGTGACTAGTGAGTGTGCATGCCACTATGGAGCTTGTGGATCGAGCGATGGTGCGAGTCCAAGCTCTAGTGATGGGTCCGTCGGAGCGCACGGACAAGGACTCCTCCTTTGGGCTAACATCCATGGATGGGGTCACATCACCTAGGGAGGTCCCCCTTTTTTTTGTGCCCCCCCTAATCTCTTTTGTTATCAAAAAAATGAATAGAAGAGTTATTTATCACAAACCACATTTTAAAATAATAGTATACCTTTTTTTAAATGTAGAAGTATTTGACACAGATTAACCCAAAAAAGATCATTTATCCATTGTCTAAAAAATTATACAATCCATATTATATATCGATCTGACCAAGAGGTCGAGAGTTTTCTGGTAAAGCCTTCTCGTCCTTAGTATGACTACTTGGTCGATGCTTTTTGGGTAGTCTCTTTTCCATGACGTCCCTATTGTACAACCAAAACACTGGAGTACACATTGGCTCATCGGATATTGCTATGGAGATTGATGAACCAGTGCAAACCCTAAATCCAAATACTAATAAATCTGCGATGGATGTCTTGTCGTAGGTAATAATGAATCCCTTGTTCACTCAAATCAATAATACTTGTGTTGATCCAGTCCATTACCTTGCTACCCCCCTATATAAGGACTCTCCAAACAAAAGTCAACTAACACTAGCTTTGGCTCTTTTTACTACGACAACTGCTCCTAATGTTGGGGGAAATCAGATCAATCAAAGTTGATGAAGCAAAACACTGAAAGTTGGTCGAGTTGCACCCATCAATATGGAAGGATAAGCCTGACTTATATGAGATGGAAGATGATGATGATGAACCAATTGAAGTGGAACCAGTATTCCATGTAGTGGTTCTAAAGACAGAGGAGAAATGTGAACTTTGTTGTACATGGTCTTGGTCGCTTATTTTACACATGTTTGATAAGGGATTATGTTACACCATTATCAAGCTATGATTAGAACATAAATAGGCTCTAACGGAGTTTTGGATTTAGTCGATATTGGCAATGATTATTATGTTGCCAAGTTTACAAATAAGGATGATTATGAGCATGTACTCTTGCAAGGACCATGGATGATGGGGGATAATTATCTCATGATCAAGCAATGGGTTCCAAATTTTAATTCTCAAAGATGTTGCTAAAGTGTCTACATGGATTCAGATCCTTAGGACTAGAATATTTTCCTGAAGGGTTCCTACACCAAGTGGGGGAGTTGGTTGGACATGTTATTCGAGTTGATAGGATCGATATCACAACCGACAAGGACAACTTGTGCAACTTGCAAGTGAAATCGATCTTGAACAAACTCTATTGCTGATGCGACCAGGTCCTGTCTAGTCCAAGGTGACCAAGACCATGTCGCCTCCCTTGGCATACTTTATTTTATTTTTTTATTGTGTCAAACTCATACAAAACGATAAATTTGTCTCCTTGTGGATTCGACCGGGACTTCCTAAAGACTACGGTTCTTAGTTAGTTTGGATTCCTTTGCATAGCCGTGATTTGCACAACCAAATTCACCGTTATCAATTCCCAATATCTAAGAGCTTTGATGCTCAAATGATGAATCCGACGAGAGTTCCAAAACAACTCTCGTTGCGGGGTTCTATTGAGACTGCCAAGGACCAAGGTGTGAGTCAAGCATCGCAATTAGTGGCATTAATGTCCATGGATACTGAAGAAGGATCGTTTGAAGAAACAACATTGAAGGTTAATGAAAAGAAGTCGATACCAATAGGTTTTAATTTTAGAAGTGGCTACCAAGTCAAGAAATATCAATCAAAGTGGATCCACTATGCCTTGTAGTGGTTATAAAGACAAAGGAGAAACATGAACTTTATGGTCTCGGCCTCTAATTTTACACATGTTTGATAAGGGTTAGGTTAAACCATTATCAAGCGATGATTAGAATAGAAATAGGCTCTAAAGGGTGTCTTGACATTAGTCGATATTGGCAACTATCATTATGCCACCAAGTTTACTACTATGGATAATTATAATCATGTACTCACGCATGCACCATGGATGATTGGGGATCATTATCTCATGACGAGGCAATGGGTTCCAAAATTTGATTCTCAAAGATGTTGCTAAAGTGTTGATTACATGGATCTGAATTCTAAGGCTAAGCCTAGAATATTTTGATGAAGGGTTCTTGCGCCGAGTGGGGCAGTAAGTTGGATGTGTTGTTCGAGTTGACAAGATCACAATCATAGTTGACAGGGGAAATTCGTGCTACTTGTAATTGAAATCGATGTTGAACAACCTTTGTTGCCAAGATTCAATTTTCAAGGTCTGGTCCAAAATGAAGGAATCAAAATGCTTTATTGCGACATCACAAGATTGGGCATGCAACTGAAAATATCCACTCAATGAGCATCAATAAGAAGAACCCATAGAAAAAGTGCATGTAACCACATCAGGCACTATTTTGCGACCTGATCCTTCCCCACCAAGTCATCATAACATTGGGCAACTTGCTTGTCCCACAACCTCCGGATCGTCTCAATGTGTATGTTTGACCATGTAGTGTCACAACGGAAGCATTGGCAGAACATAATGGGGGCGGGTGGGGGCTACGACCCCCACAAACAATTTTTCTAATATTGAACCATAATGAATAGAAGAAAGATTCTCTTGTACAATTTCCTATATGGGCCAAAGCTCAAAATTCTTTTTATAATAGAAATAAAAAATAAACTTTACTATTCCGAATAAATCTCTTGTGCAATCTGTTGTATGGGCCCATTAAAACTAAATTTTTTTAATATCCTTTATTAATTAGGGTTAAGAGGCATGGGGACTAACACCCAAGTCCCAACAACAACCATCAATTCGACCAAAAAAACAAGTAAACAACAATAATCGATTTTTTTTGCAGTTCAACCCTTTGGCAATTGGTAGACGCATATTGATCAGGTTTTTTTCCTGCACTCAATCTCATTTGTTGAATTAAATTAATATTATTTTATTTTGAGAGCTCTGATTACATTGAATCTAAAGTTAAAGAAATTACATTTAAATTAGTTAAATACTTTAAGCTCTGATTCAACTTGTGATAGTGTAATAATGAGTTTTTTTTATTATGATGTATTACTAGATTAAACTGAATTTTTTGCTTAAATTATGATGTTGGAAATGGGTCAAATATGGCTTGAATTATGCGGTATTAATGGATTAAGTTGAACTTTTGAAATTAGGCTTTATTCTAAATTCTAAATTTGTCGAAGGCTGAATTTTTGTGTAGGTTCATGGGTAAGGAGCGTAAGATGATAGCAATTCACTCTTTCTTTAAAAGAAAAGAATTTGATGGTGCTAGAACTTCAACTTCTGATGTTAATACTTTCAACCAACCTTTTTCGAATCCTCTAGTCATTGAAGAAACTCAATTGGAAACTATTCAATATAATGTTAATGAAGTTTCTGATATTGAACGTGATCCAGGGAAATGTCCAAAGATTTGGGACTATCCACCCAACAAGCATGATGAGATCAAACGAGCTTATTTGAGTATTCTCCTTACTAAATATCCCAAGTCAGGAAAGCAACATCCACGACGCTTTCAAGAATCCTGGTACAAACAATTTCCTTCTTGGCTTGAGTATTCTCCTTCTGACGATGCTGCATATTGTTTGCCATGTTATCTTTTGACTACAAAACCTATTGGTTGGCCTGGTTGAGTTGTATTCTATGTTAAGGGATTCAAGAATTGAAAAAAAAAAGTGAATGATGGAAAACATTGCGTGCTTTTATGCACATTAGATATGAATCTTTATCACCTCATAATAAAGCACTTCAAGCTTGTGAGGACTTATTGAACCAATCAAAGCACATAGACAAAGTGATCAATGCACAAAGTCAAGAGCAAATTCTAAATAACCGACTACGAGTGAAGACTTCTATTGATGCAATTAGCTTTCTTTCAACTCAGGGTTGTGCTTTCAGGGGTCATGATGAAACTAATGACTCATGTAATTAAGGTGATTTTATTTATTTGTTTAAGCTTTTGGCTTCATATGATGATAAAGTTGCTCAAACGGTTTTGGATAATGCTCCTCATAATGCTAATTATACATCACCTGCTATCTAATAGGGGCTTTTACTAGTCAATGCAAGCAAAGTAAGGAGCAAGATTTGAGATGATGTAGGTGATTCCAAGTTTTTTTATTATTGTTGATCACGAGATGAATTTAAAAGAGAACAAATGGCTCTTGTATTGAGATTTGTTGATAAAGATGGTTTTGCACAAGAGTAAATCTTTGATGTCTCTCGTGTTGCAAAGATCATAACTAGAATTCTAAAGGATCCAATGTGTTCCATTCTCTCTCATCACTCACTTGATGTTCAAAATATCTGTGGATAAGGGTATGATGGAGCCAGCAATATGCGTGGCGAGTGGAAAGGGTTGCAAGCATTATTCATTAATGACTGCCCATATGCATATTATGTGTATTGCTTTACGCATAGGTTGCAATTGGCTTTGGTTGCTGCTGCAAGAGAGGTAATTTCATTTCATCAGTTTTCCACTAACTTGAGCTTTGTTGATAATGTGGTTAGCTCTTCTATTAAACGTCATGATCAATTGCAAGATGCTTAAATGGAAGAACATTGCATATTTATTATCTATTGATGAACTTGAAAGTGGAAAGGGAGCAAAGCAAATTGGCACTTTGACAAGGCTGGGGGATACATGATGGAGTTCACACTTCCATTCTCTATGCAACATATTGAGGTTATATGGTCCAACAATTGTGGTGCTTGAAAAATTGAGAATGAAAGTTCTAATTATTCCCTTCAGGGAGATGCTAATGATGCTTGCAAAATGGTTACTTCATTTCAATTTGTTTTTATTCTACATTTGATGAAGGAGATTAGGGGCATCGCAAATGATCTTTGTCAAGCCTTGTAAAAGAATAACCAGGACATTTTAAATGTTATGCATTTGGTTTCAGATACAAAAGCATTCATCCAGAAGTTTAGAGAAGAGGGTTGGAAAAGTTTTTTTTTGACCAGGTTATTGCATTTTGTAGTAGATTGGAAAGTGATGTACTTGACTTGGATGCTCCTTATTTTAAAGGTTGTAGTTGTCGACGCAAAAGAGATGTGATATTGAAGCATCATTTTCATGTTGATATATTTCTTGCTGCAATTGATGTCCAAATTGAGGAGCTGAATTGTCGGTTTTGTAAGTCTATTATGGAACTCTTAATGCTTAGCAGTGATTTGGATCCAAAAATGGATGCAAATCATTCAATATTGATAACATATGTATGCTAGTTGAGAAGTACTATCTAGTCGAATTTTTTGATCAAGATAACATTAATTTGAGATGCCAATTGAGTTCATTTGAGATTGATGTGCACAACTGTCTAGAATTGCAATCATTGTCATCAATCATTGTCTACCCAATTCACAACCGAGCGACAGCGCGACCATGGACACCGTGACCATGACGTCCTCTTCTGTCTCATCGAGTAACTAGATAAGCATGACATATGCGTGAGCAAGCCATGAGGTTGATGGAATTGGGACTTCAACGTGAGGAAGACCGACTGATGATGTGTTGATGGCTCAACGTGATGAACCAACAGGTTGTGTTTAGGAAAGGGATTAGAAGATTTGTGGAGTTTAACACAACTACCAAAACGGGTTCAAAATCAAGGGTTAGATCAATGCAAAGGAAGGAAGAACTTGACTTAAGCTCTGCTCTATAATGAAATGTGTCGATTAATGACATAAGACATGGCTTATATAGCAACTAAAGACTAGGGTTTCGGCCTTATGGGCCCCATTCTAACTAATGGGCTGAGCCTCTTATGCATAAAAGGAGAACACGCCCGAAATAGAAAGTACATAAATAGAAAGTACTTAAAACAGACACATACTAAACGGGAAATGACTAAACATAGGGAAATATATAATAAACGAGACTAAATCCTATGCAAAGGGGGATGCCATGGAAGCGGTGTCCGTGGTCACCTGTCGCTCGGTCGTCAGTTGGGTCAAGTCGCATCACTTTTCATAACACATTATCAACACGAGTCTCTAATTACCAATTGAGCTTCTCTAATCATCAAGTAGCTAAATGGAAAGTATCACTAAAAGGGAGTTTGACATCCTTGATTTGTAGGGAAAAAAAATACCTCAAACGGAGGGTTGATGACTTGGCTCACCTCAAGGAAAATGTCCTTGAAGAAACAATTATGGCAGACAATAATGCCACCCTACAAGAAATGCAAAGGCCATTGTGTTCCTCGACCACCAAATTCATGAAAGTCTCAAAACTGAATACTTGTTTATGGAGGATCCAAGAGAATTGTGTGAGAGCTTGAATGAGCGGTATGCTCATCAAAATGAAGTTTTACTCCCACAAGCAATACATGAAATGAACACTATAAGGTTCTAGGACTTTAATTCCATCACTGAGTATAATAGTGTTATCCACAAAATCACATCTCATTGAGACTATATGGTTAGACGATCACCCATCAAGAGATGTTGGAGAAAACTTTCTCCACTATGCATGCCTCAAATATATTGTTGTAACAATAGTACAAAGAGAAATTTCAAAAGATATTCTAACCTATTGAAAGTATTGTTGGTTATTGAAAAGAATAATGAGCTCCTAATGAAGAACCATAACCTTAGGCCTACTGGCTCAATAGTAGCCCTAAAAGCAAATGCTATGAACAAAGCATTTCATGATAGATTTGACAATGAACATGGGCAACAATCACGTTGTAATATTGGGCGTGGACGAGGTTGTGGTAACTATGGGGGCAGTAGTGGTCATGGTAGCCATGGGCGTGGCTGAGACTACAACAAAAGCCACGATAATCACCAGGAACCATGGCTACAAGGGGGATGTGAAGCAAGAAGTCTAGACGGGTCCATTAGGATCCTCCTAGAAATCCAAATCAATATGCTACAAGTGTGGTATGACAGGTCACTAATCAAAGGTATACAACAAAGATCCACATCTAGTGAATCTATACCAAGGTAAAAAAAAATAGAGAAAAGGCTACCAAGACCAACTACATCGGATAATAAAGATGTGGATAGGTCACTTGTGACTAGTCTGGATGCCAATGACTTTCTCAACCTCGACAATTATGATGGATTTGCCTTAGGGGCTTAAATGAAAGCACAAGCCTCTAAATATCTCCACTATCTCCCACGTTATTGTATAATTACATGTAATGTCTTTTATCTCTCATGTTGTATTATGTCTTAACCTCAATCTCGTAGGAATTTGTATAATAGACCTTGTATAATAAACTTTGTATAATATAATTAGCCTTGTAAAATACATGAAGCTTTTATTAATGCCTTAATTCTCCCTTTTTTATATTTATGGAAAAACATGGACTCACCTAAGGTGAAACTCGATGAGAAGGAACAATGTCTTTTAGACAGTGATACATCACCGTCTTGAGGAGTAAAGAATATTTTACACAATTAAGAACTTTTGAAGGCAACTACAATATCCGGTGTGTCAAAACTCATCGAAGGCTCTGGAAGGGGTGTCATTCTACTCCCAAGAGGAACAAAGTTAGTGATAAATGATGCACTATATTCAAGTAAATTCCAAAGGAATTTACTAAGCTTTAAGGATGTGTGTCAAAATGGGTTTCATATGGAAACCATAAATGAAAATTAGATCGAATACTTGTGCATCATAAAATGTGAATCTGGTCATAAATAGATTCTCGAAAGGATGCCAACATAGACCTCCAAACTATATCATACATATATTTATCCGTTTGAGGTCAATGTAACAATTAGCAAAAGGTTAGATGACCAAACTACATTGACATTATGGCATGACCGATTAGGTCACCCGGGATCAATAATGATGCCCAAAATCATAAAGAACTCAATTGGACACACATTAAAAAATATTAAGGTTCTTTCATCTAGTGATTTTAATTTCACCACTTCCTCATTTGGAAAGTAATTATCAGGCCTTCAAAAAAGAAGATCGCAAGTGAGACTCATACATTCTTAAAAAGAACCCAAGGAGATATATGGGCTAATTACTCCACTATGTGGACCATTTCAGTACTTTATGGTTCTAACCGATGCATCTACAAGTTAGTCACATGTAAGTCCATTGTCAACTAGAAATGTTGCATTTGCTAAACTCCTTGTCCAAATAATCTGATTGAGAGACCAATTTCCAGATTACACAATAAAGAAAATCAGGCTTGATAATGCAGGAGAATTTACATCTCAAACTTTCAATGACTATTGTATATCAATTGGAACATCCAATGGCTCATGTTCACACACAAAATGGTCTCGTTGAATCATTAATAAAGTGATTGTAATTAATTGCTAGACCATTATTAATGAAATTAAAATCACCACCATTTGCATTGGGGACATACAATATTACATGCAGCAACCTTAATTTGATTAAGGTCAAGTGCAACCCATCAGTGGCGGACCCAAAAATTGTTGAAAGGGGGGCTACTTTAGTAAAAAAAATTTATAAACTTGGCGACTTTTAATATATGGTTCAAATATAAGTACATATAAAGATAGCAACCAAAAGTTCATTAAAAAAATTAGATAACTATAAATTCATTACAACATCTACGACTCTGCAAACGACAAAGGAGGTAAATCTATCTTACGAGTTTTCATATTTTGAAAATTTTGCATGATATCTTCATTAAATGCTTCTAAAAACCTCTTTATCCACATAGCACACTATACAATCATTAAGATACTCATCATCCATCTTGTTACGCATGTCAGTCTTGATAGTATTCATTACCGAGCAGACTCTTTCCACTGTAGCAGTGGCAACGGGTAACACTAAAACCAACTTGATAAGAAGATATACCAAGTGAAAAGTGTTGTGAATTCCTACCTCAACCATCTTCTTAGTGAGAGCTCCTATATTTTCCAACTTTGAGAAAATTTCATTTCCTCTCATCTCAAAAATCCACAATCTCAATTGATCTTTAAGCTCCATTAGATCACACTCTAAGAAATCATATGGATATAATTCCGCAAGTCGAAGTAGCTTTGACTCACTAAAGTTGGAGAACATATTCTTTGGATCAAGGCAAGCCATACATAAGAGCAATTCCGTGCTTGACTCGATTAAATGGTCTTTCATCTCTTAATCAATAAGGTCAACAACCTACAAATAAAATCAATGAAATATTAATTTTATGAGCAATACAATTAGTTAAATAGTGAATAAAGAAACAACTTAAGTACCTGATAGTGTATCTCTTCGAACGTGGTGGTCATAAGTAATAGCATGTCTAGCACGTCTAGAGCGAAAGAGACGGACATTATCTTCCATGTTGGGAACGATGATATCATTCTTAGTACAAAAGTTGTTGACATCTTGGAATAATGCTTCCAACCTATTGTCCCTCAAATCTTGCAAATCTTTCTTAGTGTTTTCAATCAAACTCACAGCCTCCAAAATATTTTGATCTTTTTGTTGCAAGAATTGTGACAAAATATTTGTCATCCCCAATATAAGCTTCATCAAATGAGCAATAAAAACAAATTCATAATTCGTCAATTTTTCCACTAAGCTAGCGGCAAGGCCTCGAGCATCCGAGTCGGTCCCATCATCAAATATGTTGAAAAGCACTTGAATAGTTGGGGACCATGAAGATAGAAGACGAACAATAGTTGTATAGTGTGAACCCCAACATGTAGTTCCCGAGCGAGCTAAACTAGTTTCTCGATTCAAACCTTTGCCAGTAGAAATTTCACCATTTAGCAACCTCTCCACCATCTCTTCATGTTGCTTTGCCGAAATCGGTCTTTCCTTTTGCAAGAAGCTCCAACCACATTCGTAATCATGGACAAATACCCAAACAAATCACTCACAAAGCTATTCGTTTTTGCAACCTTCACAACAATTAATTGAAGTTGATGAGCAAAACAATGGATATACTTAGCATGTGGATTTTCATTCAATATAAGAGTCTTCAAGCCATTGAGCTCACCTTGCATATTAGAAGCTCCATCATATCCTTGACCTCTAATTTTAGAGATTGATAGATTATGCCTTGCAAAAAGTTCATCAATGCCATTTTTCAAAGCTAAAGCGGTTGTGTCAACAACATGAACAACGCCAAGAAAGCGTTCCACCACTGCACCATGATTGTCTAAATATCTTAATACAATAGCCATTTGCTCTTTTATCGAACTATCCCTAGCCTCATCAATCAAGCACTTGTCTCCACTCTCCAATATAACTCAATATGACTTTTATTGTCTCCGAAGCACAAGCCCTAATGATTTGCTTTTGAATCCGAGGACAAGTAAGTTAGTTATTTCCCGGTGCATTCCCCATCACCACCTTTTGAACATCAACATTATATCAACTTAAAAGTTCAAGAAGCTCAAGAAAATTTCCTCTATTTAGCGAGCTTGCCGACTCATCATGCCCCCGAAAAGCCATCCCTTGTCGAAGTAGATATCTAACAACACCCACACTTGCCTTCAAATGAAGGCAATATGCCTCCCCCAAATCTTCCTTTCCCAAATTCACCTTTCTTGTCAAACTTTGCTTTTGATTCTTGAAGGCAAAGAATGATGTTCAAGCATCATTGTGTACACTACCTTGAGCTCCCAAGTGGTCTTTAAAACTACCACAATCCTTCTTCCAATTACGAAATCCCGTAATTACAAATACACCATCTCCAAATCTTCTCCCTTCACCCCCATTAAAAAGATAGCACCAAAAGCAAAATGCGGCATCTTTAGAAATACTATATTCCAACCATTCCCATTTCTTGAACCATTCAACTTGAAAACACCTTGAAGTTTTGCCAAATGTGCTTCGCACAAAATCATGAGAAAGTGGTTGACAAGGACCTTTAGCCACATATTCTTCCCTCCTAATATCATCTATAATATTGGGTTCATAATCATTGATAGGTTTTCGTAATCCCGAATCACTAATAATTTCACTCTCACATATTCGAGCACTTTTAGGGTTGAATTCACCCACATCATTGACATTGACATTGACATTGACATTGGCATTGGAATTGACATTGACATTCAAATTAGCATCATTCACATCAATATTTAGTTGTTCATCATTCTCACGAAGACTATTTGAAGACCCTGTTGTTGGCCTTTTACTTCTAATCACAAATTTATCCATAACCCTAAAGGGAATTTTTTTTTTTACTTAAACAATCAAACATTCAAACCTTCAAAGTTCAAACCAATCAATTTATTGCAAGTATTCAACATTTCAAACTAATCAAACTAATCAATATTTAAAACTATTGCAATTTGCAAGTATCCAACAAGGCAACAAGGTCTTCTTTGGTTCTTTCAAACTAAACAAACATTCAAACTAAATTAACAAGCCATGAAGCCAAGTAACCAAGTCCAACAATCAATTTATTATTTTATTTCAATTAATAATCTTCAATAAAATCAATTCAAGCCAAAATTTATCCAAATTTTTAGAATTTTAAGCTAAAATTTTAGAATTACCAAACAAAGCCAAGAGCCTCTTGTGGAGTTGTGGGGCCGGCGGGCATGTGTCAGGTAGGGCAGGGAGATTCCGGCGGCTAGCGTCTAGCATTTGGCAGGATGTGGCCGGCGGCGACCGATCTGCAACCAGTGGCGGATTGGCGGAACTCGAATGTTGAATGACCGAACGAGGGTTTGGTGAATCGTGGTCTGATTTTTGAGAGGTGGACTAAAGAAGTTGAAGCATTACTTTTTTAATTTTCTTTGTATAAATTTTTTAGGATTTGTTTTAAAAAAATTCGTTCATTTTTTAATACGACGCCGTTTAATTAAAACACCCAAAAAAAAGAACGCCAGCCTGCCTCGTCAGATGTCTTCTTCTTCGTTCTTTCCCTTTCCTTAGGTCTCCATTAATGAAGTTTTAGATCTAGAGGGGGGGGGGGGCTGAAATCTTCCGCCGACAAGTACTTCCCGTATAATTGGGAGGCTCGTGGGGGGGGGGGGGAAGCTGGAGAGGCCGCCCCGTCAAGCCCCCCCCCCCCCCCCCCCCCCGTCCACCCTTGCAAACCATGAACATATCCAAATTAAGGCCAACACACATGCACTTGGTGTATATACTGAATTTGCATCTTAGTTTTAAAAAGACTTCATCATTGATTTGAAAAACAAGAAGCTAATCTCTTATGTTCCCATAGCCATCATTGACACAAATCAATCCACAAAACCTTAACATGGAAAGGCCTCATTCAACAAAAATTATGGTTGGTTGCTAATGCATGTCAAGGCAAGTGGATATACTAAATTTACATCTCAACTTTCAAAAGCCTTCATCAACGATATAAAAAATATTCAGACACAAAATCATCCAATCCTGCAAACTGAATTCAGTCATACAACATCATTTACACCCCCACATTCTTAGATTACCCTCATAAACATCATACAAACTACATTAGTTCAATAACATGCATTCAATCATAGAAGAATGTTCTTAAATCATCTCAATCTTATTATACCTAATTTAGTCACACAATACCATTATTAGATCATCTTAGATTAGACACAACTCAACATGATCAGTATACGCAAGCCACACAAGATCCTAGATCAGTCACACACCATGCTTAGAACACAACTCAACATATTATATACAAGAGCAAGTAGACAAAAAATGACAATCGAAGATGCCCTCAACAGAAAAGCTCAAATCAATTTGCATGCAAGTATACAAAAAAGCTCAAATCATCTAAGATTGTCCCCATATTCAATCAAAATGACACATAATGGATCAATTTGCATGCAAGTGTGCAGAAAAGCTCAAATCAACAACAAAATAAGTTCCAAAATTGAACAACATGCAGGGATAAGGAGACTTAGCTAGTCGTCGAGCTCAAAATCAGAGGCTACACATCCATCAACATCTTTAGGGACAATGGAATTAGCTTCAACATTGTCAACCAATTTACCATTTCCATGGGACTCGGGAGGAATCGAGAGCGTTTGTGAGATATCGAGAAGTCAGGGGCGCTAGGGTTTCTGAGTGTATAAGTGGTAGAGACTTTTGGGTCGACCTGGATCAATGAACAATGGGCTAAGCCTCATATTGAATCGATCCAAAAAATCAAGCTCCACAACCACAATCTAGAGCAAGACCTTCATCGCTAATGGGGGACAAAAAATGGAGCTCCATAACTTAAATCCAAGAAAAAAAAATGGCCCTCCACAATCTAGCATAAGTAAAAAAATAAATGTGGGATTAAAATGGACCTCCACACAAGAAAAACAATTTTATTCACTTGGGATTAGAAAAAGTCGTTGAAGATGGAATTTAATAGATGTAAAGAGGGTGAAGAGAGATAATGAAAGTGGAAACAATGGAAAAGATGAATGAACAATTTTTTTGATACAATGAGCTACTAGCTCATTAGGCCATCTCCAACAGCTTCTCCAAAATGGAGAATCAACTGCCACATTCTCTAAAAAAAATTCAGCTCAACTCCAACAGATTCCCTATTTTGGAGAATACTGCATTTAATATTTATTTTTTAGCATATAAAATATTCTACAATAATTATTTAGTTATAATTAAATTTATCCAACATCTTATGGAAATAAAAAAATTCTAAAATCGTAACCTAATAAATAATAATATTTTATTATTTGACTAATAAGGAAATGAAATATTCTAGAAACTTAATAAATGATAAATTATTTACTATTTGACTTATAAAGAAATAAAATTATTCTAAAAACTTAATAAATGATAAATTATTTATTATTTGACTTATAAGGAAATAAAAATATTATAGAATCTTAATTTAATATATGATAAAATATTTATTATTCACATATAAATATCAACACTATTTTTATTTCATTCACATAGTTCTTTGAGATTGCTTGCCATTGTATTTTAATATTAAATACTCTAGAAAATGAAAAAAGTAAAAAAGAAAAGTAAAAAAACCCAAATGGAGAACCCCCCACATTTAGGGAATGATGGGTAATTTTTTGGGGAATACTCTATAATAGGGAATCATATGGGGAAACTGTTGGGGCATTTTTTGTAGCCAAATTCTCCAAAAACACAACTTCCAAGAATTTGGGGAAGCTGTTGGAGAAGGCCTTACAAGGCAAACATTAAGTTACCCCAATTGCACAGGGGCAACTTAAATCATCACATCGCATGATTTGATAAAAAAAATCAAGCAATAAAGGTTGAAGACTAAACGAGAGTCTTAACCGAACTAAAGAATTATCATCCGAGCCTAAGGACACAAGAGTTGAGGATATATCTTGAAGAAGCTGCGGAATACTAACATGTCTTCTAGCTAAGAAGTCAGCAGTGTTACATTCCCTAAAACAATGAAATAAATAGCGTTAAGAATCCCCGACACCAGATTTTGGATGTCCTTTATAATTGAATAAATTTCCCAAGGTACTTTCCAAACATTTTTTAAAGAATTATGAGAATTAAACCTTTCAAGACTGACATAGGCTGGAGCATTAAACGATCAAAACCTTTGATTAGACTATTATGGTCTCGAATAATAAAAATAGCAAAAGCGGATAAATTTTTCTATTGTGAAGCATCAAAATTAAGTTTTAACCAATGGCGAGGAGGCTTAATCCAAACATAATTAGTTTTTCATTTTTGCCGACAGGTTTTAGGTTTATAACTGTTAAAATTCGCAAATATCCACTGGATATATTGACTTAAAGCTAAATCACATGGTGAAAGATGGAATCTATTCTAGATAGATTAAAAATGATATTATTTTAATGATTCTAGATAAACCACAAAAAACGGAGAATATTACTATCTACCTACTACAATTTAAACCAAAAACCATAAATATTTGAGTCACTTGGCAATTTGAAATATTTTTTAATTTTTTCAAAAATACCCACTATCTCAAAAACCACCACCCATTAATAAATTAATATTTTTCAATTTTACTAAGTAAATAATTTTAAAATTTTTTAATTTTTTTAAACCACTTCCACCTTACCCACTTTTTCCACTATCCTAAAAACCACCATCAACTAACAAATTAATATTTTGTAATTCTTTACTACAAGAAGTGTGATTTGTGAAAATGTGTTTGTAAATTTTATTTTAAGAACGAGTCGATAATAATTTATAAATGACTTTTATATTAAATTCGTACAAGGTACATGAATAACACTAAAAAAGTGTGATTTAATCGTGAAAAATGTATCGGGGAATTTTTTAAAGAACAAGTCGAAAATAAATTTTATATAATAAATTTTATATTAAACACGTACAAGGTACGGGAATAACACTAGTTACTATTTAAATTTAAAGAAGAAACTAAATTATCATTAAAATTTTCTATTTTAACTAGGTTAAAAGAATATGAGAAATTAGTACCCCATGCCCCACTTTATAAATTTGTTTACAAAAATGCCTTATTATTTCCAATGTTACATCAATCCCCAAATAATAACATAAATGTCCAAAAATATAGCAAAAATGCCCAAAATCATGCCCTTTCCTTTTTAGAGAAATATTAAAATAATTCATTTTTTTGAAACTTTAAATTACGAAAATTATTTTCAATTTAAAACTTAAAATGGTTTCTACTAATTAAAAAAATAAGATTTAAAAATTTTAAATTAAATTAAGAGGCATGAATTAAAAACAGATCAAACAAAATAGGCGTCGTCTTTCTCGAGCCAGCGTCGTCTCTCTCCTCACCATTCTTCTTTCTCGAGCCAACGTCGTCTCTCCCCTTGTGTCGTCAGCCCCTTCTCTCGTCAAATTCACTCAGAGGTTCGAGTTGCAATCAGCGCCAGCCCCTTCTCTCGTCATTATCGAAACAATTCAATCGTATACTACTTACCCATGGTAGAGCTCAATGTGAATCAGTACTCTAGGATGACCAGTTTGTTCGTATATCAAAACTCGATGAAAAGATAAGATTAAGCAGAGGTCTGGTGAAACTTTATGTAGAATAACTGGTTATTATTGTTTCTATTAAGATTGTTATTTATTAAGATTGATATCTTTCTAATAGAGATTGAATCAAATGAAAATGTGTCTTATCATGAAAAGTAAGAACAAATCTGGACCATCCGATTGAAACACTAGAAATGAATCTAGGCCATCTGATTAAAAAAATAATAAAAAATAAATATAAAAAAAATTATTTTATTATTATTTTATTATTTTCTTACTTTATTTTTTTAAGTCTTTTTACGTATGTAAAATGATGTAAATCGAGTATGAACATAAGGCCATAAAACGTGAACATGCAATACTAATATGTGAACGTATCTATATTATATGTGAACGTATACTAAATTTTCTGAAGTTAAAATGTGGTTATATGTGAACAACCCTTGTAAAAATGTGAACATGTGTATAAAATATGTGAACAGAACGTAAAATGTCAACCGTCGTGTTTTTGGAAAAAATAAGCGAAAAAAATAAAAAATAAAAAATAAAAAGATAAAAATAAAATTTTATTTTTTATTTTATTGTCAAATTTTTTTAAGCCGTTTAACGTCTGTATTATGATTTAATCGAACATGAACACATGACCATAAAACATGAACAAACAGTAATAATATATGAACACACTTGTAATATATGTGAACATATTATAAAATCTCTGAACCGAAAAATGTGATAATATGTGAACATGTCTTATAATAGTGTGAAAATATGCATAAAATACGTGAACGTAACGTAAAAAATCAAATTTCGTGTTTTTGGCAAAAACAAGCGAAACTAAGAAAATTAAAAAAAAAATTATTTTTTTTTATTTTTTATTTTTTATTTTTTATTTTTTTATTTTTTTTTATTTTTTTTTTCAAAATTACCATTTTGCCCCTATCTCTTCTAATCTTAGCCATCCATTTCTCAAATCCAAGGGTCCTCATTTGTTCTTAGTTTTTATGATAAGCCCCATTTCCATGTGAATCAACCTCCTTTCTAATATCCGTTATATTTCTCATTTAAAGGAGACAAAATATTTCGTAACAAATCTAATCCGTTTACAATTTCCTTTTTCTTTTTAAGTCCGTGACAGGATCATATAGAGGTATGACAGTATAATAGACAAGCATGACAGTATAAAATCTAGCCCGAGTAGACTTTAACAGAAATCTCAACCAACTAGTATGTTTGCCATATCTTTGACTTTTCTTTTATCCTCTAATAATTGGTTATTATTGTTTCCATTAATATTGGTATCTTTTAAGATTGTTATCTTTCTAATATCCGTTATATTTCTCATTTAAAGGAAACAAAATATTTTGTAACAAATCTAATTCGTTTGCAATTTTCTTTTCCTTTTTAAGTACGTGACATGATCATAGAGAGGTATGACAGTAGAATAGACAAGCATGACAATATAACATCTAGCCCGAGTAGATTTTGACGAAAATATCAACCAACTAGTATCTTTACCATATCTTTGACTTTTCTTTTTTTTTACTCCTTATTTTTGGTATACACTTTAAGATCATAACTAAATCGTTTAAAAATATCTTTTCACATGATTTTTATTTATTTATTTTTTTAATTTTTATTTTCCGATTTTAGTTCTTTCAATTTAATAATTCATTTCTAAAAAGAAATTACAAATTTAAATTCAAATAATTAAACAATAAAATAATAAAAAATAAAATTACATTAATGCCAAAAATACACGATTTACAATTTACTAGAATATGGGATACTTTTGCAAATATTTTTTATACATAGGCTACCCCAGTAAATCCACCAAAGAATATTGTAGTTTTAGATGAATAAGGGTGCGTTTGGCATTACTTATTTGTAGTGCTTATAAGCACAAAAATGCTTATATGCAGAAATAAGCACATAAGCATTGCCAAACACACATTTTGGATAAATTTTAAGCAATGTCTAAGCACATGCTTATAAGCAAAAAAAAAAAAAAATCAACACCCCCATGCTAATCGGTTTAAGCATGCTTATCCCACAAAAATGTAAGCACATAGGCCCCCCACCAAAATACCCCCATATAAATACCCATTTTTTAGCATCTCACCACCTACCCCTCTCCTCTCTCTCTCCCGATTTTCCATTGCTGCTGAAGGCCGGAGACGCAAGGCACGGAGGAGACGACGCCCGACGACACCACCACCGACGCCACCACCAGAGACGGACTTGGGACGGAACGACGGACTTGGGACGGAACGACGTTCACTTAAACAACGCCCACCTTCTCTGCCTCGTCAATCTCTATTTTGCCCAAGTTCATTCAACCGATAAACATTCTTCACCGATGACGCCGGAGAAGGATGACGCACGACCGATGATGGACGACAGCCGAACATCGGCGGACGCGAACGATGGATGCGTAGGGAGAACGCCGACGTGCTTCTCTTCAGATCTGTCTACAAATTCGTCTCCAAAATCAAGCGGTAAAGCCGACAGATTCATCTCCAAAATCAATCGGAGGGAGAACGCAGACGACGGTCGCCGAGGGAGAACGCCGAGGGACGACGGCCGCGGAGGGAGTGAGAATGCGGAGGACAATCTTCGTTCGTCAAAGTCTACAGACTCATCTCAATTGATTTTTTTTAGTAATTTATTTTTTATATATTTATTTTGTAAGGGTAATTTAGACATTTCCTTAATTACCTTTTAAAAATCAGCAAACCCTCCAACCGAACACCACTTGCTTACAGCAGAAATAAGTTTTTACTTATCAGCATCGGAAAAAGTTTTTACTTATCAGCACAATCCACTTTAAGTAACTTATCAGCACAAAAAACTTATAACTTATCAGCAAAGTTTACCCGAACGCACCCTAAATATTTTGAAACGAGGGTGTAATATACTTATTTTGGACATTGCTATAAGAGCATGTGCTATCAAGAGGATTTCCATTCCTCTCTTCCTTTTTTTACCCATTTTTTATTAAAAAAGAGGATACTCTTGGATGTGGGTTTAAAGAGAGGATTCTCTCTTAGGAGAGGAATGGGGTGAAATCCTCTATGGGTAGAGGAATGTGTACATTGGCTTTTGTGCATTCCTCTCCATATTCACACAATCAAAATTTGACATGTGTCTCTTATCTATCAACTACATTCATTTATTTTCATTACAATTTAGCATTAACAAATTACAAATAAAAATATTTTAAAGATGATATTTTAAAAAACAAAAAATAAAAAAAATATTATTACAAATTTTTTTGTCTATAAATTGAACATAATATTGCATACCTTTTTCATCTATCAACTACAATCATTTATTTTCATTACAATTAAGCATTAATAAATTACAAACAATAATATTAAACGTATGACATTTTTAAAAAAATGTCATATTTTTAATATTGTTGGATCGAGATACGTATCGAAATTATAAAGACCCGAATGAATTTGCCCAAGATCAACCCGAAAATATTGTTGGATCATCAAAAAGAAATGATAACGAGACATTCAATGTGACACGTGGACGCTATAATGATCGGTCTCTAAGAAAATTTATGGCTAGGAGGGAGGATGTTAGAAATAAAGAAATGCATACGACTCTAAAGAACGACTTGGTCGATCACATTTGGGAGAAGTTTAAGGATTTGGCATTGGATTCAGATTGTGATTAAATTCTTATGACAATAATGTTGTTATTTATGCTTAATGTTTTTATTTTACATCTTATTTTATGTTGTTGTTTGTATTATCTTAATGTTAATCAAGATTTAATTATTAGTATTAATCAATTTATATTGTCATAAGTAATATATATTTTTTTATTGAATGTTAAACTAATTTATTAATTAATTAAAATCATAAGGAGTGAATAAATCATAAATTGATGATATGAATATGTGGTAAGATATATGTATAAAAAATTGGAAGAGAGGAAAAGAAATGATTCTCATTGTTGTGGATGGATATAGAGAAAGAGGAAAAGAAAGAGGAAAGAGTGAGATAAAATATAGGGTAAGTGAAGTGTCAAAAGAAGGTAAGGAGAGAGAAAATGAAGAGAGGATTGGTAATTCTCTTAATTGCACATGCTCTAACACTAACACTAACGTTATTATGCATACTCTTTGCGGCCTACACCTCCTATCCTGACACGCATTCACCCACCACCGCCCATCAAACCATCACCAGAAAACTTGCACCGTTTCTTGTTTTTATACTTCCATCGATCACTTTTAAATTACTTTTCCCCTAAAAAGAAACTTTGAAACCGTCCTCACCAATCCAAAAAAGTCAAAACACAATTCTGGATTTTTCATACTTGCACCACATCACAACCTCAATTCCTACCCCTCCATAACTTCTTCTTCCATGGAGGTTCTCCACCGAAAGCTCTCTGAAGCAGAAGTAAACTTCACAACCACATACAACTGTAAGAGCACAGATTGCTCTGTATACTGTGTAACCTGCACCGACGACTACTCTCCTCCGGCCTCCTTCCCCGTTGCAGATGCATCCGCCGATCACAACAATCACGCCATTCCTTACTTGGTATCGGCGGCCTGCGTCCTCGGATTCGCCTTTCTCCTCCTCACCACCTGCACGATTCTCCTCCGCAACCGCTGGTCCCGGCGGCGGAGCTCCGTGAGGGTGGCTTCCACTTCCCGGGGCTCCGATGAAGATCACAGCCCCGTTGACCACCCCGTGTGGCACATCGTCACTGTCGGCCTCCCGCAGTCGGTCATCGATTCGATCACCACCGTGAGTTATAAGAGCTGCGATTGGTTGATTGGCGATTCCGATTGCTCCGTATGCTTGACGAAATTTGAAGACGGCGACGACGTTCGGCTTTTGCCCAAGTGTAGCCACGCGTTTCATCTGCCTTGTATCGATACTTGGTTGAGGTCTCATAAGAATTGCCCTCTTTGTAGAGCTCCTGTGGTCAATGACTCTACATTGAACCCTAATTCGAGTCCCTCTAGATCTTCTCGGATCGAGAATTCCGAAAACCGGAGAGAAAGCGCTGATGCTGATGCTGATGATGACGATGATGATGGGACTTTGCCTATAGAAGTTGCTAGAAGAACAGCTGAAAGGGGTTTGAGTGATCTCGGTGAGAATCTTGGAGTAGTCAATGAGGATTTTCAGCCTGTAAGGAGGTCGATTTCGTTGGATTCATCGGCTGCTTTTGCAGTAACCAAATCTGTTGTGATTGATGTGGGTTTACAAGATGGGGAAGGGAGTTCTAAAAAGGAGAAGATGGTGGAGGAAGCTGATAAAGAAGGACATGGAGATTCAGGCATATCCAGAATGATGAAGAGGTCCTTGTCTTCCAGTGCAAAGATACTCTCTCCATTTCGTGGGAGTAAAAGTCAGTCATCATCTTCAACTCTCCCCTTGTAAAGTTATGGTAGAAGATGATTGGTTATTCAATGAACCATCTCTTTACTAATACTTAAATAAGTCTTTTTCTGAATGGATCCTGGTGAGAAATGTAAGTGTACTTTTTGAGAGCACCAGTATAGAAGAATCCTTGAAACATACATACTGTTATAGATCTGCATCAATTGATTTTATCTGCTGCTCCTAATTGATACAGTTTCTAGCTTATTGTAATCTGATTACAGGTGATTGATTCCGGGAAAGTTTCAATAGCAATAAGAAAACTGGAGTTGGAGATGAAATACTGAACAAATTACCTGTTATATCTACGCCCCAGAAACTAACCAAATTAACAAATTGATTTTATCTCGTCTCCATTAACCAGGAATCTCCTGGTTGTATCAATATTGCATCCATGACACACTGAAAATATTGTTTTCTGCTAAGAATATTCTGATAAAAAAAATTACATTTTTCCTGTAAAGAATAGTGGGATAAAATTCTGGAAATATTCACACAAAAACTACAGAAAAACGGGGAAAAGAAAACAAATCCTCCTGTGTCCTGCTTCCTTTCTATAGAAACTTCCAAGTAGTGTACACATTCTCCTCCCAATGTATTGTTTGTTATAAGACATTCTAAAGCCATTCTTTGTAAAGATAAATGTATAGTTTCTTGGCAGCTTGGCCAATGGTGAAGTACCCTACAAAAAGCACCACCAAAAATCCATAATATGACACAGGCAGCGTAGCAAGCTCCATTACCTTCCCAATGGCAGTGAACGGTATCACGATCCCCAGGGTAGAGATTACAACGGTAGACAAAATCACAGGCCAAGATGCCACCTCCTGCACAAAAGGAATTTTCTCGGTCCTGATCAAATGGATTATCAAGGTTTGCATGAGAAGCCCTTCAACAAACAAGGCGGATCTAAAGAACTGAATATCGGCTACGGACTTCTCCTCATAGTAGAACCAGAGGAAAAGCAGGTTTGCCATGTCACACATGGAGCACACGGGTGCATTCCACAATATAAACCTAGGCAAGCCTTTCCTAGACCATCTTCTTGGAGTTTTCACATAATCTTCTTCCATGTTATCCCATGGGATTGCAATCTGTCCTAAGCTATACAAAAAATTCTGTACCAGGAGTTGTCTTGGAGTTAAGGGCTCATCTCGAAGGAAGTTGGTGGCTATTAGAATAGAAAGGACCCCACCAATGTTTGCAACAACTGACATCTTGATGTATTTCATGGTGTTCCCAAAAGTGAGGCGCCCTTCTTCGACTCCATTGACAAGGACATTCAAATCCTTCTCAAGAAGAATGATATCAGCAAAGTGCTTGGCAACCGGTGCTCCTGAGTCTACTGATATGCCCACATTGGCTGCTTCTAGTGCCAATGAGTCATTGATTCCATCACCCAAGAATCCAACCACATTATCTCCCCCGGCTTGCAATGATTGAACGATCCGTAGTTTCTGGATTGGGGTGAGGCGGGCAAGTACAGTTGCTCTTCTGATGGTTTCATGAAAGGTTTCTTCAGTGAGTAAATCTAGCTCTGGTCCAGTTGCCACATGGGTTGTTTTGATGCCTACCTCATCACAAATTCTTATTGCCAGTGGAAGGGCATCTCCTGTTAAGACTTTTGCCTTCACAGACTTCCTGGCTAGCCGCCACAAAGCTTCCTTTGCCGTGTCTTTGGCTGGGTCAGCAAATGTCACTAAGCCTAGGAATACCATATCTGATTCAAGAGACCGGTTCTTGGTCAGTTCCCCGTGGTTTGTTGGCTGCAGCACAATAAAAAAAGAATCGTTGGTCGTTTACATGCGAGGAAAATTGGAATTTGGATCAATGAATGACCTCTTAATGCTGTTTCTTTCTTCAATTTTGGTAATATAAAAAGTCCACATAGCTAATAATTCAGTGATAGGAAAATTGAAAAAAAAAAAAGAATCTACCTGAATAGACAAATTCTTCATTGCTACTCCAAGGACCCGTAATCCTTCATTGCTGAGTCTTTCTCCCAGGCTTTGAATCCTCTGATAGTGTTCAGTATCAAGGGGCACGACTTTACCATCATGTTTAATAAAGCTGCAAATTAAGATTAGTTCTTCTAGTGCACCTTTTGTCATCATGTACCAGCCAGTTCCTAGTGTGACTGATTCTGGTTCAAGGATAATAGATGCTCTCCTCCTTGTAAAGTCAAAAGGGAGCTCATCTATCTTTTTCCATTTTGATGGGTAAAACTTGAATCCATCTGTGTATACATGAGCCAAGATTGCATCATCCAGAGGATTCTTCTGTTCTTTCTTGAAAAAGGAATTCAAGAAAGCAACGCGTAAAACCTCTTCGTTTGTTTCGTTCCATGTGTCAACACAGGAATACATGAGCACTTGGTTTCTGGTGAGCGTACCGGTCTTGTCTATGCAGAGAGTGTCCCTGCAGAAAGAAGTTTGTGAGAAGTTTCTGCTATTTTCCCATATTATCTTCATAAGAGAACTGGCATGCTATTACTTACATAGAACCCATTTTCCGAATTGCTGTTACGCTTTTAACTATGCATCGCTTTCTGGCCATTGAAAGTGCTCCCTTTGCCAAGCTGGTGTTTATGATTAGGGGAAGCATCTGAGGAGTCAATGCACATGCAACTGAGATAGCAAACAGAAAGCTTTCACTAGCATCCTCAGAAGTGATGTAATCAGTGACGCCAATGACGATGGCAATGACTATCATAACTGCTATCAGGATGTAAGATATGTGGCGGATGCCTCTCTCAAAGTCGTCAGCTGGTTTATGCTTTCCTATTGTCAAAAACATGGTGCTCATGTAGGTCTTGGAGCCAGTAGAAACAACTAGGCCAGTTCCACTGCCTGACACCACATTGGTTCCCTGGGATCATTAAATCAACCAATCAACCATTGGTTAAGTAAGAGTGGAGCAATGCAAATATTCAACCAAGTGCCTCTATCTCTATATTGCATTTGCAGATGATAATATTTGGGAGATTATATCCATCCTAGACTCAACATTAACATTTAACAATATGAACTAATCATAGTGGCACCCAAACATCCAAACATGGATCATCATTACAAAAATATGGAAGGAGGATGGGCAACCTACCATGAAGCAGATATTTTTCAATTCTAACAACGGTGTTGATAAATCTTCCCTTACATCAGCTGTTTTCTCAACTACTCCAGACTCCCCAGTTAATGATGACTGGCTGTGTAAGCAGAATATCATGATGTATTCAGTAATTAGCTGTAGAGGAAAAAGGACAGATTGGAATAATATAATATGGTACTGTTCAAATATGTGCAAAGAAGCTACTTCACATACCATACCTTACAACCAAGCCTTTTGAAGACAGCAGCCTTACATCACCAGGGAAAAGATCCCCCGGCTCAAAATGGACAATATCACCGGGTACAATATCACTTTGATCAACTGGGACAATGAGTTCATTTTGGTAAACTCTACCTTCACACCTCTGGACTTTTACAGGGTATCTTAAATATTCCGACAGCTTCAAGGCTGCTTTGGAACTGCTATATTCCTGCATAGCTCTTACTTAAATTAATTGACAGGTCAAGCAGGTAATACAAGGAGCATATAGATGGAGATGAGCAAATGATCAACCTGATAGAATCGAAGGGACACACTTATGAGAACAAGAACGAGCATGATGCATCCATTTGGATTATCAGACGTAATGTAAGAGAGTACAGATAAGACGACAAGAATGATGTTGAATGGATGAAAGAAGGCACTCCATAGAAGAAGCCATGAGCTTGTTGATGTGTACTCTACAGGTGTATTTGGACCAAACTCTTCCAATCTTTTTGCAGCCTCCTGAAAACTCAATCCTGTGAAAAGGTTTAAATGGTTGGTTCAAGCATGTGAAAAGGGTAATGCTGCTTCTTGTTTTTGAGCTCGAGTCAAAATCTTAAATCAGGCATTTCATTTTGAGCTTTTCGATATATGCATGAACAACTAATTACATACATACATTGTTCTCTGTTGGTTGGATTCGAAGTTAGTATAAAGGGAGCAAAAATGTTACAGGTATCTTCTAAAGGAATTCTATAATATTTCAGCATTTCTATGTCAAAGTTCTATGCCTTGAGAAGTTCTTTTTTCCTCCCTAAAGATTAGTACTCCTTGCAAAATTTGCAACAAACAAGTCTATTTTTCCCAATTATATCACTGACCTAATTTGACATCCAATTATGACAATCCAATTTGGTCAAAAAGTGCCAAATTTCTAGAGAATCTCAACAAGTCACACTCTCAAGCTGACTTTCCAATCGAAATGGGAAACAATGCACAGGAGACAAGGCCCGTGCAACCCCTTGCTAGAATAGGCATTTCATCAAACATCTTGTCCCCAATTTTTCCAAGCCCAAAAGAAGACCCACATCCAATCGAAAGAGCATAAAAATAAGGAGTCTCACTCACCACGCTCCGTTGATTTCACATACTCAAAAACGATGTTGTGGTCAGCACGGGCAATATTATACAGCCAGTTGTAGACCTTCTCTTCTTCCTCGGTTCGGAACCCAGAATCCGGCTTCCCTGCAAAAAGAAATCACAATATAACATAAATCACACCCCAATAAACCGATAAATAAAAAGAGTAATCAGAATTAAAGACAAAAACTCGTACTCCTGGAGAAGATTCTGTCGAAAAAGGAGAGAGGGGGACTAGTTGATCCATTGGCGGCAGGAGAGGAGGAGGAGGTGGTGGAGCCATTGCCGTTATTGACAAGGGGTTGGTGGATGGAGGTGTCCAAATTGAGGCTGAAGAGGCGGGGAAGCTTTAACCCGCCCATCAATGGAGGAGGAAGAAGAGGGAAAAGAGAAACGGCGAGATGAGCACGAAAGGGGGAGAGGAAAAAGACGAGTCATAAGGCTAGAGAAGAGAGAGAAGAGGAGTTGGATCCACGAAGTAAAAGTATTAGTATTAGGTTGAAGGTTTGAACAGAAGGTAAGAGTCAGAGGAGGAGGAGATTGCATTTTGAGGTTGAATTTGGTCTTCGGTTGCTGTGTGATTGAATCTCTGGATTTGTTGGAGTCGCAACTACCAGGCTCAAGGAAGACGGTTAGGTACTAACGATGAGAATTTGGGCGCGTAAATACCTCAAGAGTTTCGCAAAATTACATTTTAGGACCGCTTTTGTTAAAAAATAATTTTTTATTTTTGTACGCAACCAACCCTGTTAATGTTTATTTATTTACTTTATTTTTATTTTTATTTTTTAATGTACCTAAACTTAGGGCGGTGGCATCATAAAATATCTAATGAGAGCAAGCAGTCAAAATTAGACGTGCCAAAATCTTAATACAATCAATCTCCCCTCTCTAAAATTTATTAGAATATTTTTTTGTTATCAATATATGATGGCCAAATTAATATTCCAATAATCATGCTGAATCTCAAATGTTGTGGTTTTGTCTACATGCACATATGTAATTGACCCAACACATAGAAGTCCAATAGAATTCTTCACCCTAAAACCAATTCAAAATTAGTTATTATAATATTAGAACAAGAAAAATTATGAAATAATCGTTTGCATCTTCTGTCTTACCGCGGTTCTTGGTACAGATTTAGCTGATACTTATTCCCCGAATACTATCATTATTTCTTCTTCTCCAGCAAATGGCTATACTTTTTTAGTATTAACCATTTGACCAAGGTCCTTCTCTTTTTCTTTGAAGAAAGGTAGGTCTTGCTGATCTCTTATCAAGTACGGGATTTGCTTCGATTAATCACTGCTCAAAAGAGCTTAGCCATGTGTAGATCGAAAAGGTCTCGCGAAGACGGTCCCCGATAGGTCTAAGAACACAATTCCAGGAGGAATCGGTAGTTGGGAACTAGATCTCTTCGGACCTGGAGAACGTGTGACGTTGGGTCGCTGTTTCGGTGTGGGCGGCGAGAGCGGTACCAAATCGAAGCAAACTCTGAATTCTAGATATGACATCCAAATAATAAGGGTCAAGGTCGGACAATGAGACAATGGGGGATAAGCTTCATCGTTGAGAGGGAAATAACTGTAAAAAGAAGTGCTTCGAATCATTGCTATTTGACTCAGACCTGTTCTAAAAAAAGTTGAGGTATTTCGAATTGTTTGTTTACACGAACAAAGTCAGAGAGAACCTTTGAAATTATGGAACTTGGATATATAATAGTTCCGAATTGAATCTCTTTAGAAAGAAGATCTTTTGTCACCCCACTCATACCCATTAGGGTCAAAACTAGAGAATCCAAAACAACTTCAATTTTTTTTCTAGCCCAACTAATTTTTTTTTTCAATTTTTAAAATTTAAATATAATACACTGAAAAACATTCAAAAACAACTCAAGAATTATAAATGCGTAACTAGAATAACTACTTAAAACATGTATTCATACTTTATTGTATGATAGGCAAGTATTTTAATATAGCCTATTGTTTAGAAACTCTCAAGTTTAATTACTGTATGAAAATATGAACTTTAGCAAGATATAGAAGTATTTTGACTAAGTAAATGAGATGTGAAAGTAGTTTGCATACGTCTAATTTTCAAACATTCATAACTTTTTACTCAAACGTCAGATTGGAGCTTATAATATGTCCAATCGAAGATTTCAACGAGAGAAAAATATTTACTAAAAAATTTTTGGATTGGGGGAGGGGGCAATGCCCCTTCTGACACCTTAATAGTTCCAGCACTAACACCAATATTATATGAGGAGAACATAAGGCTTGAAATTTTAAATCAAATTGTCTCAATAAAATCACTTCAATTTAGCTTTTAAAAGAATCTTGATTTAAATGTTTAGAATGATCAATCAAAAATTAATAATTGATATAAGGGTTGGGTTCGAGCTAGAATGGGCGTCCAATAGAAAACTATGAACATCCTTTGGTCATCTGATATCGAGAAATTAACATCTAAGATAATGCATGAAATAAATTTAAAAATTCGTAAAATAGTGGTACTAGCAAAACACGAATTATACATGAATATAACATAATTTTATAACTGAATGTGCATAATTTTGTTATTGAGTATGCATGACTTTTTAATTGAGCGTGCATATATTTTTCATAAGTGTTTGTATTGGGGGAGCACAATGTTTTATACTAAGTGTGTATTATTCTATCATGAATAAAGCTCTAGAGAAACCCCTTATTAGAGAGAAACGGAGAAAATAATTAGAAGCGTCAGATTGAATAAAATAAATGGCTGAGATTAAATAAAATAGCGTGTATAATAAGTATTATCTGTTTAATACACCCGATCACACCAAATTCCTAAAATATCTCCCCTAAATCTTGACCCCCCTATCTCTCTCTCTCTCTCTCTCTCTCTCTCTCTCTCCATATATTCAATTTTTAATATCAAAACCGTCCATATTTACTATCATCTTTTTCAATCGCTCTCTTTTCATTCAGAAATTGCAATATCAAAACCCTCTTCGTCTTCAGCGCTGATGCTAGAGATTCCGCCGCCGTCAAGAAGGCCATCGACACCACAACTAATTTATAGATTTACCAATAGGCATACAGTCCTCTAACATGCATGGTTGGAAAAACAACAATTCTTCATTCGATTCCTTGAGGCTTCTAATAGGCTTACGATAAATACAATTTATTATTCTTTCGTTCATTTTTTTAAATTTGGGTGGGTAATTCATGAGAGGAATGAAATGAAGTTTTTGCATAATTAACTTCGTGTACGAAAGTTTGTGCATCATCCATGTAAATAAAGTATTTTTCGTTCAAATTGCTTTGATTGATTTAGAAATAATGTTTGAACTGCTATATTACAAACAATGGCATATGCGTAGGTAAATTCTATTGATTTTTTTTTGGAATTTAAAGGTTATGATGGACAATATATAAGAAGCATCGCGTCCTAGACTTAATTTCTTGCAGATTTTGTTTTCAAGGTTTGTATTTAAATCTCTGTTGGTATCCTTAAAAGTTACTATTATTGTGTTGTTTTGTTTTTATGTAGGAAATTAATGTTTCCCAAAAGCAAAAATCAGAGAAAGTGAAAGCATGCGTGGTGCACATAGATATAAAAGAATGAAGTTAATATTCAAATATATTATACACATGTTCAAGATTGTGGACTTAATATTCAGATATTTTGTACATATGTTCGAGATTGTGTACTTAATATTCAGATATATTATACACATATTCGAATTCTTTTATACACGTCCAAAATTGTGAAGTTAATATTCAAATATATTGTATACATGTTCGATATTTTGTACTTAATATTCAGATATATTGTATACTGATTCGAGTTCTTTTGTACAAATATTCAAATTTGTGAAGTTAATATTTAGATATATTATGTATATGTTCAATATTTTGTACTTAATATTCATATATATTGTATAAAGATTCGAGTACTTTTGTACACGTGTTCAAAAATGTGAAGTTAATATTTAGATATATTGTTGTACATATTCGAGATTTTGTACTTAATATTCAGATATATTGTATACATGTTCGAGATTTTGTATTTAGTATTCAGATATATTGTAAAAACATGTTCGAGATTGTATACTTGATATTTGATTTCATACTTTGTTTTGTTCAAGATTTAAACTCAAATATTCATATATAATTACTATTATATGAATCACTCATACAATGACATATTCGAAAATGTGTTATTAATATTCATTTACACATATTGGTTCGTTCGATATTTAAACTAACATATTCAAATATAAACACATGACGACTAAAATGTGGGCTGTATATTCAAAACACGAGAAATTCGAACAATCTTTGAACAATATTCAGAAAATATTGAAACACATTCAAGCAAATACAACATAATTACGCCAACAATAATTATTCAAATTTTGAATTTGAATTTTACGCCAAATAGAAAATGGAAGGTCTAATTTTTATTTTTAAAAAAATCCAACAAATTCCTATAATTTCGCACTTTCCATTTTAGTAACTAACTAGCCATATTCAAGTATTTTTGTTACTATGCACCATCAATCATGACCATTAATCTTCTCAAATCCAACGACTCTTATTATGACTTCCGTTTCTCCACAATTTCCGTTTCTCTTGAACCCTCCCCATTCTATCAAATTGTGTGCATATGATTTATATAAAGTGTGCATGATATAAGATTGAAATGTACATAATGGTTCAAGTGATTTTAACATATGATTTTCATAGGTGTTTATACTGAGTGTGCATTATGTTGTGACTAAGTGTGCATTATGTTACCCTACATGTGGTGACCTAGTGGTAAGAGGCATAGGTGGAATGTTGTGAGGTCCCATGTTTGATCCTTGCCTCTGCCCCTTCACTTGGGTGAAAAACCAAGTCTCACCCTTCCTCTTGCCATTGGGTCGAGCCGGTTGGCGCAATCTGGTTTACCTAGTTCATGGTCCTTTCCAACTGGGCCACACACCCAGGTTTGCCACCGAAGGTGGATTCTTCGTCTAAAAAAAGTGTGCATTATGTTGTCATTGAGTTTGCATATGGTTTATACTAAATGTAAATGTTTTTTAAGCTATTTTCTTCATCTATAGTGTAATAATCCTCTCTTTTGGAGTAGGGTAAATTAGTACTTGTCCATGTCCTACCTTTTTTCTAGTTTCGGGGATGAAACTCTTTTTAAGTGGGTACTATTGTAATAAGCCATTTTTCTAGAAGGGTAATTATGTAAATTCTCTTAAGGCGTTTAATAAAATATATATAACATTATTAGAAATTATAATTGATTAATTTTATGAAATGAAAAATTAACAAATAATTTTTATAAAGTTACCTGACTTTACCCAAAAGATCACAAAAGCTTATACAATAACTTAAAAGAAATAAAAGTAAGTATAGGAAAATGATTCAAGAATGTTATAATCATTTTTTTAGTTAATTATATTATTTAAAATTATTAATGAGTTAAGTATTTTTTTATGTTATCAAATAAAAGTAAAAAACTAAGTAAAAACATAATGTTTAAGGACATGTGCGCCACGTTTCTAAATTTGAGGGGCTGTTTTTGTAATTTTTGGAAAATGGATTGAAAACAAAGGTGTTCTTCATCCATGAAAAGGGGCAGAATTTAAAGTGTCAAATTCGGATCCTTTTCTCAATGAAAATCATTTCTGTAAAATCATACGTGTTACATATTCAGTTTTCTACCATAACCCTCAATCAATTTGATGAAATTCAATTGGGGATTCTCCATTTTAAGACCGAAACGCACACTCGACATTTATGGAAGTTATATTCGAATTGATTGATTGAGGGCGCAATTGACGCCAATTTGATCCCGTTTTTAATCAATTTCGATCGAAAATCACGTCACCATATCTTTGAATTTATCATCACGAATTTTCCCTAATAAATAAGGCCTTGTTTCACCAACAAGTTCACCCACAAACTCACAAGTCGCCATTACTGCACCTTCGAACATTCAAACTTAAAAATATCTCTCGTTCCTCAATGAAAATCCATTCCGAGACCAGATCTGAAATCCCCATGAAAAAACCATAAAAAACTATATTTATACGTCCAAATGCATCCCCTAACGAGTTCCAAAAACTTGATCGAAATATTCTACTTTGCTCAGCAAAACAGAGTTTCGAATGCGTCAGTATTTCAGGGATATCTTTCTCGTCTCTTAATATTTTTCGACGCCGTTACCTCCATTAATTTCCTCTCGAAGTCACGGATGCATAGCCACCGGCCCCGCTCCGTTTAGATGTTTATGGAGCTGCCGACGAGCCAGAACGTACCGCTGCGCTGTGCAGATCTGAACAGAGGAAGTGGAGGAAGAGGATGGCAGGTTCGGTCTGAGTCAACCCGGTTCAGCAAAAACCCATCATTTTCATCTCATTCGGTTCTTCAATCAAAGGTCATATTGCCTAAACCATGACCTTTCCAAGATCCGAATTCGTCAATAAAGGCAAGTTCTCATACTTGCTCGGCTAAATCAATTGTTTGCTTGTTTGTCGAGTCTAAATAAACATTGTTTGCATATTTGATTGTTATATTAAATTATAGTAGAATTCATGCTTAAAAATATTGCATATATAAGTACATGATCTTTTAGATTTAAAATTAAAACTCAAGTGCAATCATAATTTATATTCATAATTACATGATTAGGTTATGTTATTAAACCACCTAAATATATTGAACGATCTTAATATGCTTTAACAAAGTTAAGTACGTTAAGAACCAGCATCTGGTTAAGTAAGTCACCTTCCAATCTAAATTGAAGCTCGAGCTTGTCAAATGCGCCTGTAAAAATGGCAAGGAGGGCTTGGTGTTGTCCGTTGTGACTATCCCCCCCTTTCCTGGAGCTCTAAGTATGATGAAGTTGGTCGAAGACCTAATAAGTCGCATAGATTGTTTAAAGAAAAAGGGTTTACACCTATAAAATAAACAAGTTTTATTTGTTCTATAATGATAAAATATAGAAGATATGTTTTTAAGTTGCACTAGATAATATACATTAGGGTTGTGTGTGAACTGATATGACTTGATTGTGATGCATAAAATTATAAAATCAACAAATACATAACTAGCATAGGATGGGAGTATTTACGAGCATCGTTATCGTAAATATTTCTTTATAACAACACTAATGATTTCTCCACCATTGATGCTAATATAGAAGTGGTAGGGTAGGAGTATTTACGGGCACGTCATCGTAATACTTCTTTATAACAATGTTAATGGTTACTACACCATTAATGATATCATCAGGACCATGGCCCATGACTCGTTCTCCACCATAGGAGAAGGGTTGTTCAAAACTTAGCGAGTGGAATGAGGTTCAAGCCGAGTGGCTTATCCTTGTTAAAGTTTTAACTCGGAAATCCAAGATCAAGTAAAAGTTAGCCTTGTGTGTTAATCATATAAGATAAGTGCACGCGACACATTAAATTGAATCTCTCGAATAAAGCACCCTTCACGGGTCATAATTCGAGTCCCTAGTTATTATGAGGATTGATCTATTATGTGTTTGTTTATGTGATGTTTTCTAGGAAAGTTTCGGCATAAGGTAAAGTGCTTTAGACATTTTAAAATGTGCAGTCACAATAATAATAATCTTGATTTATGATATTCGTGTTTTTAG
Source organism: Fallopia convolvulus (assembly GCA_964016875.1). NCBI lineage: Eukaryota > Viridiplantae > Streptophyta > Magnoliopsida > Caryophyllales > Polygonaceae > Fallopia > Fallopia convolvulus. The sequence continues at coordinate 27,642,683 of OZ024718.1, forward strand.
TCTAGTTTTTGGTTTGTTTCTTAGTTTGTTTAGGTTTAGTTTTGGTAGTTTTTAGAGTTAGTTTGGTGTGTTTTTGGATAAGTTTGCATATTTTGTGAAAAGTATGGAAGCTACGTTGTTTTGTGTCTTTTTGTAGGTTTTGAGCAGGAAAGGGTGCTTTTGGAGCTGAATTGGAGCGCTATGGTGAAGGTCGGAAGAACTTGAAGATAAAGAGGTTGAAGTTCAAGCTGTTAAGTGAAGAAGAGTTGAAGAAGCAAATCTCAGGCTCGTTAACGAGGCTGTGAAGGATCGTTAATGAGGCATAAAGATAGAATTTTTGGATGGATTTTGTGATTCCTACAGACCATGTGCAGAAGTCGTTAATAATGGTTCCGTGTCGGTAGAGGTTTTAAGTGATTTTAGGGTTTTTAATGATTTTTAGGGTTGTTATATCTTATATCTTATATCTTGTTATCTTTTTAGAGTTAGTTTCTATCTTTTAGGGTTTTTAATAGATAGCTTTATTAGTATAAATACCCTTCTTTCTAGCCTAGAAGGGGGAGGACGATTTTATTTCTTCTAGGAGAACCGATTGAGGAGTCGAGTGGGAGGATTGCGAGCCAAGGTCGATCAAGAGAGAGAAGTTGGGTCGTTAATCAGGTTTTTCCACTCGGTGTTGTTTTGTTTTCGGTTTCTTCTGAAGTTTGTAAGACGATAGTTTTCTATTATTAATTTGAAGTAAGTTTGTTTTTGTTTTCAATGTTTTCTTTTGTTGAAGTTGTTTGCTTTATTAATATGAGTAGTGAGTAGTTTTCTTATCTAGGATCGGGGTTGAAACCCGACATAGTTATGCATGTTTGATGAATGAGTTGATGTTTTGAATGCCTTTTATCTATGTTTAGATTGCTTGTTGAGCTTATGCTTAGACGATAGTCGAAGTAATTTTTGTTTGCAATTTGATCAAAAGAGAAAGTTGTCAACTTGAGGTTGATATTGTTCGATTACGAAAGTTTCGAGCTTTGGATCCAAAACAAGTGATTGAGTGAATTAATTGATGAGAATTGATTGATTTGCTTGATAATCAGCGAAAGTTGATGAATTTATCTTTTTAAAGGCATGCTCTTTATCTTCTTATGATTTTTTATGTATAGCTATGTTGCGGTAACCCTTGTCCTAGGTTTTTATTCTTATTTGAGTTTGCGTCCGTCACATTCGTTATCGAGTTCCTTTGCCTCGGTACCGAACCTGAGTTTAGGTCGTTAGTGTGAGTTTGTAGAGTCATCCAGGTTCGTTAACGACCCTGACAAAGTCGTTAACAAGGTTGGTCATAGGTGTTTTGTGTTATTTTGCTTTGTTTATAGTAGTTGATAGACAAACGACCGTGCTTCCCGTGGAACGATCCTGACTTCGCTATACTCAGCGGGGTATGGACTTATAAATTTATTTGTTTTCAAGAAACCCTCCTCAATAAATTGGCGCCGTTGCCGGGGAAGCAACGGTGTTCAATTGTTTATCTGTGGGTCTGGGAATAGCCCGACCCCGATTTTTGTTTTAATTTCGTTTTCTTTGTTTGTTTTCTCAACGTATGCCAGCTGGACGTCGTAGGCTCGAATTTGACAACGCCGGTTATTATTCAGAACCTGAATGTTCCCTACACTGTAGACGTCGAGAAAACCAAGCCATGGCTACACAAGAAGAGATGGCTCGTCAGATGGAAGTCCTCCAGAAGCGGATGGAGGAGCTAAAAGCTGATAGAGATGCCGCTGCTGCTGAAGCTGAGCGTCAACGAGTCAACAACACTTGTTTACAGGATGAGTTGAATGCCTATCCGAGGAATGCCAAACAATACATGCATCCAAAACTGAGGGTGTCGGAGTCTCCAATTGTGCTTCCGGAGATAGAGAAGACTTTTGAGATGAAGTCTCAATTTTTATCCTTGATAAAAAAGAGCTCAGTTTGAAGGGAAACCTACCTAGTGTCCTATGGAACATATTAGAAATTTTCTTGATTTATGTGACACTACAGCTGCTGAAGGTTTCTCACTTGAATATGTTCTGTTAAAAGCTTTTAGGTGGTCTCTTATTGGAAAGGACCTGAGCTGGTTGGAGAGCTTACCTCCTAAGTCTATCAAGACTTGGAAGACTTTGTATGATCAATTTCTTACAAAGTTTTTCCCTCCTGCCAAGACAACGGAGTTGAGAAAACGCATCACCTCCTATCACCAGCTGCCTAATGAGACCTTTGTAGAAACATGAGAAAGATTTAAGGAAATGCTTAGACAATGCCCTACTCATGGGCAACCTTTATATGTGCTCCAAGAAATCTTTTTCCAGGGTATTAATGCAGAGACGAAGAACCGCATCAACATGCATACAACGTGCGGTTTTATAAAGATGGATCCCACAATTGCATGGGAATTGCTGGACAAGCTGTCCAACTATGATGCCATGTATGGTACCCAACAATCACCCTAGCCCCAGAGGCGTCTCTACATGCCTAACAAGGAAGAAGTTGACCCAGATGTCAAAAATCAATTTCTGCAAGACGAGGTCAACCACCTGAAGAAGCAGGTAAGTTTTCTGAAATCCTCTCAATCTTGTCAAGAATGTGGCTCTTCTGCCCATACTACTTCTGCTTGCACTAACATAGAGCAGGTAAGAGCCGCTGAGATATATGCTGACGTGAACTATATGAGAGGCCCATACAGAAACCAGCCTAGTAATTTTGACAGGTCAAACAATTATCCAACATGGGGTAATCAAAATCCGAATACAAACTATGCAGCACCTCCACCGAATAGACGACCTGCACCATATCGACCTCCAGGCTATCAAGAGCCACCATCATGGGCACAAGGGTTACAGGAAGGCATTAACGGAGTCCATAATAAATTCAATGAAGTGCATAGCAAGATTGATGGAATCCAAGCCAACCTCAACAATCAAAACAAAAGATGGGGAGAGTTCGATGTGTGGAAGAAGAATGTCGACTCCCAACTAGGGAACCTTGCTGCACAGATTCCAAGGCCACAAGGGCAACTCCCGGGCTGACCCGAGGAGAACCCAAGAGGACAAATAGCAGTTGTGCACCTTAGGAGTGGAAAGACACTACCGGAGCGTGGCCAAGCTAAGGAGACGAGCCCCACGACTGATGAAGAAGCTACAGCTCAGCTCGGTAACGAGCCGGAAAGAGTCGTTACCGAACCTGCACACCATGGTAACGATGCTCCTAGGGTCGTTAACGACCCCAACCCAGGTAAGTTCCGAGAAAGGTGAATTCTCTTCCTTTTCCCACTAAGAAATCTAAGGACTCTACAGAGAGTAAGTTTAAGCGTTTCGTAAAGATTCTCCAGGGCATGAATATTTCAATCCCATTCGCTAACGCCCTAAGCGAAATGCCGGCTTACACAAAATTCTTGGCAGGAAATGATCCATAACAGAACTGCAAGATGAGGTCCGATCCATCACTCTACCAGAGAAACTAGGCGATCCAGGGAGATTTGCCATAACAATTGGCATAGGCGACCATAAATTCAAAGCTTTATGTGATTTGGGAGCCAGTGCTAGTTTACTCCCTCTTTCAATATGGTCAAAGGCCAACATGGGACCATTGGAGCCTGTAGACATGAATCTCTATATGGCAGACGGATCAAGCGTAAAAGCTACATAAGTCGTGGACGATTATCCCATTCAAGTTGGGAAATTCTTTATTCCAAATGATTTCATCGTTCTCGACATGCCTGAGGACCCTCACGTCCCCATTATCTTAGGCAGGCCATTCCTAGCTACAGCAGGTGCTAGGGTAGATGTGCGGAAAGGACTCCTCACTTTTGATATTGGAGAGGAACGCGTGGAATTCAGCCTTGACCAAAACGCAAATGACCCAACTGCAGCTGCACAGATCGAGTTGACCCAGCCAGAACTCGACATAGCTGTTCCTAACGACCCTCCTCCAATTACCAAAGAGGACGAGAATTTCACATAAATCCCTACCGACCCTCCTTGGTCCAGATCCGAGTCCCCTATGCAAAGCTATAATGACGGAATCGTTAGCACAAGATCGACAATGGTTCCAACGACCTAAGTATCAACATCTTTTCCAATAAATCAAGGTGAGTACTCTAACTATGAATTCACTAGTATCGGTTATAATTCTTCTTCATATCCTGTTCCTACACCGTACCCCACTATTTATGCAATAGAGGAGTCCAAGCCCCCTTGGTTTTCGGATTTCACTAACCCTTGTGTAGGAATACCGGGCATATTACTAGAAGATAGAGTACCAAATTTAGTGACAAGAGCCGATAATGTTTACAAGGCTAAGCATGGGGTACCTCAAAACCCCGACCTAGCTACAGGAGAACCACCTTGAGCCAAGGTAAGTACGTCGGGCTGACGACGTTAAAAATAGCACTTACGGGAGGCAACCCGGTTTTTAGTATAGTTTAGTTTTTTCCCTTTCTTTTTAGATCTTTTTCCTAGCTTTCTTTTGAGTTTTAGTAGTTCTTGAGGTAGCAAGATAGACTTGTTTTTAGGCTAACCTGAAACAGGAGTTGGGCTCGGAAAATCACTCGAAAAGGATACGTAGGCTCGTTAACGACCCCATCCAGGGTCGTTAACGACCCAGTTTGGCGACCCGAAATAGAAACGGGCAGGTAAGTTTTTTTTTAACATAATCTATCTTATATCTTCTCACTTGTGCCACCCCTTTCACCCTCTTCCCCTACCTCTAGCCCTCTCATATAAAACCCTTCCAAAATTCCCAAAATCCCACTCTTAAATTCTCAATCCAAAGCTTAAACTCTCAAAATCCTATCGGTTTCCCCTCTACCGATCGAAATTTGCACCACCATCGTACCCCCGGAATTTTACCCCGTTAACGAACCCGCAACCCTTGCATTCGTTACCGGTGAGTACCAAGCTCGTTAACCACTCCTAATCTCATTCTCGTTCTTCAATTTCTCGATCTAACGGTATGAATTCTAAACCCTAACTCTCTATTTGCATGATTCATGGTCTATATAGTCGAAATTTCATATCTTGTTCTTGCTTGTATGAAGTGGTCGAATAGCATGTTTATTGCTCAATGATCTTGTTGTTTCATATATTGGTGGTTGATCTTGATCTATATTGGTGTTCTTGCTTGATTCTCCATTGAAATTTGATTAGGAAAAGCATGAATTACCTTGTTCTAGAATTGAGTGATCTTCACCATGAATTTTTGGGCAATTATTGCATGTTCGGGATGGGTAATCGAGCGAGTATGGGGTGCATATGCCCGATTGTGTGTCCTATGTAGGATTGTGTATGATGCATGTTTGATTTATTGCATAATTTTGGAGTATTTTGCATTCGGAATATGCGACTGGTTCTCGTACAGGCTCGTTAACGACCTGTCCAAGCTCGTTAACGACCCTGCAAATTTTCTAGTAAAAAATACCAGTCCAGGCTCGTTACCGACCCCTGATGGGTCGTTAGCGAGGCACTTCGAGAGCGATTTTGAGACCAAGTATGGGGTCTCTCTTCTATTGATTTGTATGGATCTTATCTTTGTCAATTCATATTTCTCTAGGTCCATATGGCAAGTTCTAGCCGAGCTACAACAAGAGCTGACAAGAAGAAGAGGACTCAGCGGTCCCCATCTCCTTCGCGTATGGATAATGTAATCTTGCGCACCCAAGTACAAGCCGACTGGTACAATGCCCTATTAGACAAGGACCACTACACTAGGTGGTTCTCAAGGTCAAGTGCTAAGGCAATGAGGCTTTATGATGATGTTAAAAAGGCCTTTTCTATTCTTGGCGTGCCTCACCTGTTGAAGAAGGAAGAGGTACCGCACTTCCCGTCTCTCACTTTTGAGTTTCTGGCTACTCTTGAGACAAGATTCCCAAGCAAGACCTCGACTGGACGGATCAGATTCAGGCTTGGTAATGTCAGTCGTGAGTACACCATGGAGGAGTTCAATGCTATTCTCAATCTCCCTAATCCTTCTCGGGATTACAACATCAAGGACTACAAGGTGATAAGGACTTGGAGCTACATCACCGGGGAAGTAGAGCCTTCCGCTACAGCACTTTCCGGGGCAAGCATCATCAACCCCATTTTCCGGATCATTCTCCGAGTCCTAGCCGCTACATTTTGGCCCATGAGAGAGCCGAACAGGCTAACGAGGATGGAAGTTGCATGCCTCCGAACCATATTATTTGAGGATCCCGCCCCATTGAACTTGGGGTATGAATGGCTACTATATGTGGAGAAGCAAGGAATGAAGTCAAAGGAAGTATGGTGCGGGAACTTGGTTAGTCTCTTGGCAACCAATCTTGGAGTCGATCTCTCCCTCTACACGCCGTCCCACGCTCAATTGCTCAACAAGAACTACTGGTTTAGCTCCGACATTTTTACTCAGGTTCGGGATGGGTACACTATAAAAGTTCAAGGCCGAGATGTCGCACCCACCCTAGCAAATCTGGAGCTGCTTTACGTACCGAACTGGTACGAGTCATGGACGGGGCATGCGTTCCCATTGGAGCCCAAGCCGCAAGATGAGCTGTCGCTCCGGCCATGTGAGTCACGGTTTGAGAGGGAGGAAGAAGCTATGGAAGAAGATGATGAAGAGACTGAGGCAGCTACAGAGGCGGGCACAAAAGAGCTCGACATCGGGGACGATGACCTCGACACAGATATTCTGGGCAACAACAGCTTCGTTAACGAGCCCACCAAGGTCGTTAACGACCACTTCGAGGCTACTACCGAGGCCCACAACTCCGGTAACGACCCCCCGCAGCAACCTACCGAGCCACATTGCTATGGTCTTATGCCCTACAATCCGGTAATTTTTCAAGACCACTTTCAGCCTCACAACCACTATCAACCACCACCTTAGCGCGATTACACTGGATCGAGTATCCCGCCTCCATGGGCCGAAGATCTTTCGTCTCAGATGCAGCAGCTTAACCTTCAGCAGACACACATTCACCAGAGGATGGATAGGTGGGAGAGTGTCTATTCTGCTCGCATGGCGTTGGATGATGCGAGGCATCAACAGAGAGAGGTGGATGATGCAGAACGCTGGAGGACAATGTATGACTTCATGAGGAACTTCGAGTACCGATTTCCACCATCAGGGCGCTGATTCAGTTTGAGTAGTTTCTTTTCTGCTTAAAGTCTTGTAAGTTTTTCTTTTTCTTTTCTTTTCTTCTGCTTATTTTTATTACAGTGGGACACTGTAATTTTAAGTATGGGGTGGGAAAGGGTAGAAAGCTTGTGTCTTGTGTGTTTTAAGTAGTTCTTTGTTTAATTCAAAAAATCAAAAATCACAAAAAATTGAAAAATTCCAAAAAGAGTTGTTAGAATAGATAGATACCCTTTTCTTATGGTTCTATGATAGTAGTTACTAGCATGATCATGTAATTCCTTGCATGCATGTCTTTGATAGTATAGCCTGATTCTTGATAGGAAATTATTTTATAGAGGAATAGCAATTGATGAAATTGAGCATGTATACTTTTTAGCATAAGTGACGCAATCCAACAAAAAATTTACCTTGTGAGTTATTTTTGGCTTTATAGGGAGAACATCAAAAATCCCTCTTCTTTTCTTGTGTGATTTACTCTCTATATATTATCTCTTGGAATTGTGATGGTTATCTATTACTTGAGACCTATATAAGATTTACAATTCATTGCATGTGAAATCATATGATAGAGAACTTATTTTTATAAGCCCTATTTATCCTTATCCTACCTTATCATTATCCTTCTTTTTGAAGCCAATTTGAGCCTTGAACCCTTTTATTTTTAGCTCCACGAAATTTTTCCCTAGCCGAGATAATCTTGACCCTATCCGGGGATTAGGACTTAGATTGGAGAGGTTTGTTTTGTAGAGTGAAAGGATATGTTTGGTTCGAAATTAAGGGTTTTTGAAGGGTAGACTGGAAGTCTCTTGTGTTGATTTGTAAAAGAAAGATCTCTTGGTAAGAAAGAATGCGCAAAAGGAAAGAAAGTTGTTGTTGAAAGAAAGAAAAAAGGGAGAGAGTGTACACGATGAAGCTCGTTAACGACCTAGTTGGTTCGTTAACGAGGCTGCGAGGATAAGGAAGAAAAAAAAGAAGAAAAAGAGCTGAAGAAATATGAAGAGAAGTAAGATGTGCATTTGTGTTTAATGGATAAGTCGGAGATTCTTTTGAGTTGTTTTATGATACTTTCTAGGATATGTTGGGTGAGTGAAAGAATAAGTGCATAATGTTTGAGAGAGTTTGATATTGTTCTTATGAGAGTTTTGTTTATGTGTGGGTTTTTAGGAGTCTATATTCCCAGATATTATTAGCACCACATGACCAAAATATTTCCACGCCTTATTGTCTTTACCAAGCCTCATTACAACCCGGCCGAATGGAAGCTTCTATGAAGTTTTTCATTGAGCCTAAGTTCTCTTGATGATTTTTATTTGTTTTGACAAATCTTAGGTGGAGAGTTTGGTGATATAAGTTCCAATTTCTATGAGTTTTTGTATATAAGATGAGTTGAGAGTTGAATTTATAAGCCCAAACATGAGAGTTGAGTGAAACACATATATCCCTTGAGAGGTTGGATTGTATTTTGCTTGTGTCTATTTGGTGTATATATGTGTGATGACGTTAATAGTCATTTGCTAGTTTCTGCTATGGTTTAGAAGTTGCTTTTTAAGTTGATGGCTATTTGGTTTTGATTATTGTTTAGTGATTGCTTGAGGACAAGCAAGTCTATGTATGGGTTATTTTGATATTCGTGTTTTTAGTCTAGTTTTTGGTTTGTTTCTTAGTTTGTTTAGGTTTAGTTTTGGTAGTTTTTAGAGTTAGTTTGGTGTGTTTTTGGATAAGTTTGCATATTTTGTGAAAAGTATGGAAGCTACTCTATTTTGTGTCTTTTTGTAGTTTTGAGCAGGAAAAGGTGCTTTTGGAGCTGAATTGGAGTGCTATGGTGAAGGTCGGAAGAACCTGAAGATAAAGAGGTTGAAGTTCAAGCTGTTAAGTGGAGAAGAGTGGAAGAAGCAAATCTCAGGCTCGTTAACGAGGTTGTGAAGGGTCGTTAACGAGGCATAAGGATAGAATTTTTGGATGGATTTTGTGATTCCTACCGACCCTATGCGGAAGTCGTTAATAATGGTTCCGTGTCGGTAGAGGTTTTAAGTGATTTTAGGGTTTTTAGTGATTTTTAGGGTTGTTATATCTTATATCTTATATCTTGTTATCTTTTTAGAGTTAGTTTCTATCTTTAAGGGTTTTTAATAGATAGCTTTATTAGTATAAATACCCTTCTTTCTAGCCTAGAAGGGGGAGGATGATTTTATTTCTTCCAGGAGAACCGATTGAGGAGTCGAGTGGGAGGATTGCGAGCCAAGGTCGATCGAGAGAGAGAAGTTGGGTCGTTAATCAGGTTTTTCTACTCGGTGTTGTTTTGTTTTCGGTTTCTTCTGAAGTTTGTAAGACGATAGTTTTCTATTATTAATTTGAAGTAAGTTTGTTTTTGTTTTCAATGTTTTCTTTTGTTGAAGTTGTTTGCTTTATTAATATGCGTAGTGAGTAGTTTTCTTATCTAGGGTCGGGGTTGAAACCCGACATAGTTATGCATGTTTGATGAATGTGTTGATATTTTGAATGCCTTTTATCTATGTTTAGATTGCTTGTTGAGCTTATGCTTAGACAATAGTCGAAGTAATTTTAGTTTGCAATTTGATCAAAAGAGAAAGTTGTCAACTTGAAGGTTGATATTGTTTGATTACGAAAGTTTCGAGCTTTGGATCCAAAACAAGTGATTGAGTGAATTAATTGATGAGAATTGATTGATTTGCTTGATAGTCAGCGAAAGTTGATGAATTTATCTATTTAAAGGCATGATCTTTATCTTCTTATGAGTTTTTTTGTATATCTATGTTGCGGTAACCCTTGTCCTAGGTTTTTATTCTTATTTGAGTTTGCATCCGTTACATTCGTTATCGAGTTCCTTTGCCGTACCGAACCTGAGTTTAGGTCGTTAGTGTGAGTTTGTAGAGTCATCCAGGTTCGTTAACGACCCTGACAAAGTCGTTAACGAGGTTGGTCGTAGGTGTTTTGTGTTATTTTGCTTTGTTTTTAGTAGTTGATAGACAAACGGCCGTGCTTCTCGTGGAACGATCCTGACTTCGTTATACTCAGCGGAGTCTTGACTTATAAATTTATTTGTTGTCAAGAAACCCTCCTCAACAATTTAATTATTTATTTTGACCTAATAAACTTTGGAGTCGATTTAGCTAACCCCGTTAAGGGCTGACCACTTGTGGTACTAGGTATTCGAAAGAGACTAGCGTCAATCCGAGAGCACTCAAGGTGATGATGAATGGAGCCCATGATACTATACATGAAGGTTTTATAAGTAGTTTTGTTTCATTTCCTTTAAAAAAGTTTGATTTTTATACAATATAAAGTTCTATTTAATCTTCCGTTGAATTCGTCATATTGTTAAGAAAATTGTTATTTGTGTGGCGTGAGTTTGAATAAAAATTGTGTTTGCTTTAAAATTCTTTCGCTATTGTTATATTTATATGATTTAATTCATGTCTTTACAAAATTCAAGCTGATGCAAAGCCTTGGGTGGCTTCGGACATTAAAATCCGAGGCCACTAGCGTGTGACATTTCTGAGATAATTTGAGGGTGTTACATATAGATGGTCTCACAAAAAGATCACAAAACAACAAACATGAAGAGTTATTTTTCTACTCATTTAATTTGTATTAGTAAATAACTCTATCTAGAGATTTATACGAACTTGACTGAAAAACTCTATGTTCAAATCCAAAAGCACTTGCATTATATTCGAGAATCTTTATGGCTAGATCGAAAGGTATAACTGTATAAGAAATATTAAGATTGATGGCCATAATTATATAGTTATAAATGCAATTTTAGGAACCACATCCTATCCATGGAAAGTTGAAATAATGATTCCGGACATTATGATCCTACTTAAATTTTTTGAGCACGTGTTACATATTTACAAGAATATCAATAGGGTCGTTGATAAAATTGCAAGTTTAATTAGTCCATTCTTTTACTCCTTCAATATTGCAAGCTATCATCTTTAAAATGTTAAATGTTATTGGCCTTAGATAGAATTATTCAAGAGATATGCAAGATATTATCCTTAACATGCCCCCTCAAGAAGGACATGTTAAATGTTATTGAAACTGAGCTCATGAAAGTGGTTTGGTGAGAACATCTGCCAAATGATCATTAGTTGAGGTATAAGAAACACAAAAGGAACCCATTTGAACATGTTCCCGAAGAAAATGAAAAGCCAAAGCAACATGTTTCATTCTTGAATGGAAGACATGATTATCACTCAATTGCTTGGCACCAATACTATCACAATATACTACAAGTTGAGTTTTCAATGGAACCCCCAACTCATAAAGTAAATAAAGAACCCACAACAATTCACAACTAGAGTCGGCAAGAGCCCTATATCAACTTCCGTAGATGATTTAGCAATCATTTATTGCTTCCTTGAGATCCACAAGATGGGAGTCCGACCAAGAAACATAACATAGCAGTAATAGAGATAAAATCATCCTTATCACTGATAGGCCCAATCCTACCCCGCAAGTGTACGAGATCGGTAGTAATACCAAGGTGTCGAACTCTGGGACTAAGTAGTATTAATTGAAGCCAAATCAGTAGACTAAGTCGTAAAAATAAGAAAAGATTTGTTGTATGATTTTAGCTATGAAACTAACTATGACAAATAAACAAGTAAATATATGAGAAATCAATGAGAGAAAAGCTTCTAAGATCAAGGATCCCCACAAAAATGTTTCGGTAGACTTAAAGGATGATTGGACAATCTTAATTCTGACTTTGTTTGAAGGCAATTGTCTAATGTATCCACCAAATTTTTTCGAATGTTAACAGACGTATCTAAACTCAATTAAACATCCACTTTCGTGACTTACAAATTAAAATCTAGACCTTTAAGCACTTAGAATTTAAGATTAAATTGAATCAACATCCGCTTTCACGACTTGCTAACTCAACCCAACCTTAAGATTTCTATGACAACTGTTATTCCACAAAAGAATTCAAAATATTTTCATAATAGAGAAAACTCAGGTTCAAATCCTAGGGTTCCAACAGGAAAAAAATACCTTCAGTCTGAATTCCCGGTCTGACTACTTATCAAAGTTATTACCTTTCAGTCTCAAACTTTGGCAAGTTCCCATTCACAAAAGTTACTAAGGCATAGAGCATCTAGGATTGAATCAAACAAAGCTTCAAACAATAGATTGTGCAATTTTATGGATTAGTCTACCTACACATCATTGGGTTGACCCCAATCTTAGAATTTAGGGTTTAGCTAGACATGGAAAGAGAAGAAATCAATGCAACAATGAGAATCAACATACCGGATTGAAGAAACAAACAAACTTGATTCAAATCCAGCAAATCCAAACTCAAATTCAACAAAGTCTTCCAAATCTCCACTAGATCTATCCAAACTGGTCTCTCAAGTAGTTGAAATTAGGGTAAAAACTCGAATCCCCAATCTAAAAACAAAGTAAAGTATTTCTACTAGGGATAAAGTAGGAGAGGAGGCCCAAAAGCCCGAGCAAAAAAGGAGTGCACGAGTAACGGCGCGTGTCGTGCGCCATGGCGCACGACCTTAGGCAGCACAACGCACGAGCAAGGGAGCCGCACGATCGTGCACTGGTGCCGCACGACCTATGCCTTGCAACCGCACGATCCTGGCCGGCACATGAAGCAACGCACGATCGTGCATGGGCACGCACGACCTTAGGCAGAGGGAACGCACGGGCTATGCCTACGCACGGGCTACGCCTTGGCACCGTACGGTCGTGCGTCTGGCACGCACGACCCGTGCCTTTCTCTGAGTGTGGACTCATGATCATGCGCCATAGGCGCTCGATCCGAAGATTTGTCAACACCGCCTGCACGACCGTGCACCTTGGTGCACGTCCTTGGCCTTTGATCGTGTGCTTCCTTCTTTTCGGCTCTTGAATCGTTCTTTTCCGGTCCCGTTGCCTCCTAGACTGAAGTCTTGATTCCGCCAAGTATCCAAACGCGTCCAAATAAAGCTCAAACTTCTCTAAAGTACCTAAAAAGTATAAAGATATGCGTGTAGACATCTATAACGAAAACTAAACTAAAAGTACTAGAAAACACAAGACCAATGCATGAAAACATAGAAACTAAAGCTTTAAATGCATGTCCTAATATGCTCTAAAATGCAAGCTATCAATCACCAACACAATCAACATTACAAAAAACATGTAAATTTATGGGATTGAGGGGATGAATGAAATACCATGGCTAGTCCTGCCTCTCAATTATCGTAATACTCGTTTAACTGCACTCTGATGAGCCAAAGTAGGGCATAACATAAATTGAGACAACTTGTTCACGAAAAAAGCTAATGTCTGGGTAAATCAGAGAGAGATATTGCAAGCTTCCAACTACCATGTGATACTTAATAGCATTTCAAAGTGGATCACCAACCGATTTTTGCTGGGTTGTGGGTGAACACATAGGCGTAGAGATAGCATGAGACTTGACCATGTGAAATTTTTGGAGAAGATCATTGTTATACTTATGTTGATTGAGAAACAAGCCTATAGGATGCTTTGTCACTACAACACCAAGGAAATAGGAGAGGTCACCGCGGTCTTTTAAAGAAAACCAAGAGGAGAAACGATTAATCAGGCGCTGAAGAACAAAATGATAGCATGCATTTTAGAGCATTTTAGGTCATGAATATTAGGTGTTAAAGTTAGGAGATTCATGCATTTCTTGGGTCTTTATAACATTATTAGCATTATCTTTGTTTCAGATGTCTACACTTGACTTTTGCATGATTGTAGGTACTTTGGAGTCAAATTGAGCTTAAAAGATGTAGTCAAAAGATTTGGGAAGTTCAAATATCTTTTTAGGGGATGTTAAAGCTAATATTGAAGATCATTAATCCACAAAAAGTGTTGTGAAAAGAATGCTTAATTCTAGACCATGCACTGAAGTTGATGTTTTGACGTCTCTAATTTGCAATGCTTTGTTAGGGGGCTATGATTTTCTTTTCAAGGTCATTTTAATGTCATTCGAAAGATAAGTCGATGGGATACATTTCATATTTTTACCCCCAGTCCAAATTCCAACTCTAAGAGGGTCAAAAGTGTCTCCAAAAATCAAACTTGAGCACTCAATCAAGTATCACACAAGGTCTTAGTCTGGGTGATTTCTCATGTCATGAGAATTATTAACTGAAGGACCCTTCACTAGGTGTCAGCCTGGGTGTCCTCTCCTAAACATCACCCGATTGGATCTTAAACTGAGTCGCAACCCACATGATTGACTTTCTTATTTTAGCACATTTTATGTTCTCTTTCTTTTAGATTAGCATTTAAACTCTTTTTTGAGATATTTTGGGATGATTATCTAATATTTATCTCAGCATTGGGACATAAGTTTACGTGGGGTACTTGCACACTGGTTTTTTTTAAAAGCGCACAAAATTTACGCACAATAATCCTTCGCGCGAAACCGCGTTGCGAGGAAGGACAAAATGGGAAAAAGGAAAGGCAATTCGAGAAAGGCTGGGAAGGGGCTTGCTCGAAACGGGCATGCGCGCGAAATGGGTCTGCGCGACCCGAAATGGGCTAGCGCCAAATGGGCTTGTGCGCGCATCGGTGTTGCGCGGATATTTAGGGTTAAATCCCTTCGTAGAGCCGTCGCCACCATCGTCTTCTTCCTCTACAAAATCCCAACTCGCGCAAAAAATTATCCCAAACCTTGTAATCGCCTGATGGCCAACCGTCGGCTTCTTACGAGCCACCTCCGCCGGCTTCCCAATCGACACCGACAGAATCGGGCACACCGCCCCCCTCCATTACTAGCGCCACCATTGCTGCTCCACCACCCGCCGCCATAGATCTGGGCACGGAAGCTTCGGCCGCTGTTCCGGGCACGAACGCACCACCACCGGCCACCACCGGCCACCACCGGCGCTACTCCGGGGTCGACCGCACCACCACCCGCCACCACCGATGCTCCGGCATGATCCAGGCGGAAAAAGCGTCGATGAGATCCGATTAGGCGACGTTATTAGATTTTAGACGACCGCTTGATGGAGGTGGCTCTGTCGAAATCCGATGCTCCGACGACTTCCGGATCCGCTCTGGTTTGTAGCCCGATCCGAACCCGAGCGACATTTACAGTCGCGGTACGTTCTCTTTTAATTAATTTTTTTGTATTAAAAATTGATTAATATACAATTTCGTAATGAATATATAATTTAGTTAATTAATTACGATAAGTTATTTGAGGTAGATATTCAATTTCGTAATACTGTAATAATATTCAATTTCTTAGTTATATTTACATTTTTTGTTGTTATTAGTTGTTTTATTCAATTTAGTAGTATTGTTTAGAGTTATATTTAGATTTTGAAATATTAGCTATGAACTTGTAATAAATATGTAGTTTAAATTCCGACTACAACGACGAAGTCGTTAATTGAATTCATAGTCGTAGGTTGAATTCTTGATTTTAAAGAAATAAAATTAAAATTATTGTAATAAATATGTAATTTAAATTCAATTTAAAATTAAAATGAAAATAAATTAAGTCGGAATTTAAGTATGTAGCATTAGTTATAGTTATATTTAGTCGAATATTACTATACAAACATAATGAAAATTGAAATAAAATTAGTAATGATATATTGAATTTTTGGGTCGGATTTTGAATTCCGACCTAAATGACGAATTCATTAATTGAATTCATATTCGTAGGTTGAATTCCTAATTTTAACGAAATAAAAAAAATAAAAAAAATAATTAATATAAAACTTACTAATTTAATTTGAACTTGTCGCCTAAAGGACTTACACACTAGCTTGAGTGTCGTCCTCCTCGAGAAAAGGAGGAAAAAAACGGTGCCCAAGCTTAAGACCGTCGGGATTGCACGTGCTGTACTTCTCGGAGTGCCACGTACTGAGCATCAGCAGATAGACTGTGATCCTGATTTGACGGCTGCCCCGAACAAGGATAAAGACCCCTCCGCCGAGATGGGGGTGGATTTTACGGATGAGCTTCTACAGGATGACTTACTAGACAACGTCGCAGGGGACAATCAGTTGTTCACGGAGCAGGACATGCACTTTGATGCTCCTGTGGGTACTGCGGAGGATTTTTCTGTTGACGATTACCATATATCCGAGGCCACCATCTCCATTTTACCTCCCCCCACGACCCATGTCCCGCCATCGGTCTTTTTCAGTCCTCCACATACTTCTTTGACCGATCCTATGACATCCATGGCGGGACCCTCAACTCCTCCACTTACATCCACTTTTCCGTCTCCCCCTCCTCCCGTTCCAGCTGCACCCACCCCTCCTCACGTTCCAGCTGGATCCGCCCCTCCCCCCGCTCCAACGGGACCTCCTCCCCCTGCAGCAGCGGGATCCCCCCTCCCCCTCCCCTCACCAGCATGGGCCACTCCTGAGGACCCTCCCGCAACTGAGGGCGTGCCGGGAGGTCCTATAGACGGAAGCCTATTGACGACGTATTCCACACACGTGGCTGACAAGATCTGGAGCGACCGTATCGTACGTAAACTTTTCCTAACTACGAATATTTAATTTTTTTTTTCCAAATCAATGTTTAGATTTTCTTACTAACGTTTATTTCCTCTTTTAGTTTCTTAAGATCATTAGAGTGTGGTCTAGGAACTTGGCACCTATAGACGGGTTTCGATAGTATATGCATAGAGGACCCGATTCTTGGTGGGGCATCGCCCAACGGAGCGGTCACCGGGCTGATCGGCCTGGTTTATGGCTCGACGGAACACATTCTCATTACTGCTTTTCGGGAGCGTTGGTATCCCGAGACCAACACCTTCCACTTCCCGTAGGGCGAGATGACCATCACCCTCCATGATATGCACCACAATTTCGGGGCGAGATGACCAACACCTTCCGTGATATGCCCCACTTCTCGTGGGGTGAGATGACTTGTATCAAAACATGGATATTAGCGTTCCTATTCGACCACGACATGACGAGTTGATACACGTGGGGTGCAAGTTTATTAGTTGGGCTATTTCGTGAGCTCGGGATGACGTATCGCACCAAAGCAGCAGGAATCTCGGGTTGCGCTC
The DNA here is from genome assembly GCA_964016875.1 of Fallopia convolvulus. Lineage (NCBI taxonomy): Eukaryota > Viridiplantae > Streptophyta > Magnoliopsida > Caryophyllales > Polygonaceae > Fallopia > Fallopia convolvulus. Next base: position 27,659,838 of record OZ024718.1, read on the forward strand.
TTATTCTGAGGGTACGTGCTTCGACTTTTTTATTTCATTCTTCGAATTTGGTTGTGTTCAATATCTTATGAGTATTGTTTCAGACATGGATCATGAGTTGTTTCGAGCACACCCGGAGTCGGATCACCTTGGCTTTAGAGACGCTAGATGATCATCGTGCAGCCGCACGACAGACTAGAGATCGGGACCCCGACCGAGACGCGAGGAGACTAATGGAGCTGCGGCAGATTCTAGACACGGTCCGTGGAGAGGACGTAAAACTTCAATATCAACCTGACGTACATTCCGTTCCTGGTGTTGTAAAAATGTGTGACGATTGATGAAATGTATTCCGTTTTGCAGATTCGATGGATGTCGTGGGGTGCTGAGATGTAGTTTGATGGTGCGTACCAAGTGTCTCGCTTTAGGGGGATTCTGGTACTTTAGGACATTGCGCCAGCTTAGTCGCATCCAGACCATCCCTCCTCCACCATTGCAGCCTTCGGTTCTGACCCCTTCCAAACAAAACCGTCCATACACGGTTATATATGATCCGATAAACCACCACTAGGCACATCGTATGGAGCACCTAATCGAGTTGGATGTGCGATGTGCCGAGTATGCATGGCAAGTGGAGGAGGCTACTTGACATGTTTAGGGCCCGATCCCACGTGTACGTGGACCCGACTTTAGCGCACCAGGATGACCCACGTCCTCTTGAGGCTCACTCGATACCGATAGTTTCTAACATGATGGTAAGAACTTATTATTTTTTTGTTGTATGTTTAAGTTATTATTTGAGTGCATGGACTAATAATACTTGCTTTTATTTGCATACAGGGTGTAGAACGCAGCGGGATATGCCCTTGCCAGCTACTATTTTTTTTTGCGCAGAGGGTGCAACACGCAGAGGGTGCTTTTATTTTTTTTGTTGTATGTTTAAGTTATTATTTGAGTCCTCCTGAGGCTCACCCGATGTATTTGCTTTGCTCCGACTGTCGTTGTCTCTCCGTCTTTGTTGCTCCTTCTCGTACTCTTCCATCACGTGCTCAAGGTGTGTTTTCTCCCGGGTGGTCGAATACTTGTTGGCTCTATCTGGCGTCTCGTAAGGTATCGGCTCAATAAGGTTTGTGTCTTTAGGATGCTTGGAATCATTGAATGGTTCTATGATCTGAGAAAACTAGTCTCTAGGCATCTCACCGCTGCTTCGTAGAGCCACCATTTCGTTCCATATTGCGTCTTGCGTGGTCAAGGGACCGAAGGCAAGGGCAAGCTGATTGTCATCGCTGAGGCCATCCCATCCGATTTGTTTCCAAAAAAGATGTATCTCCTCCAGCTTAATGGGTACTTTACTTATGACAGCTTGTGCAACTCGATGCTTGCATGGAAGACCGTGACATTCCCTCCAAAAGTAGTCGTGGCACTCCATCTCGAGTGTACCTTGCTTCAACTCAACATCCAAGTCATAAAACATGTCTAACAACTTACCTAGGCGTTGCCTTGAAACGTGTTCGCGTATAGGACGGAACAACGTTGAACTTTTTTGCCAGTAGTCTGTATTTTGTTGGTTTCTGTATTTTTGTCTCTCAATTGTTGTCCTCAAACTGTTGCTTTGAGATTCCATCTGGATGTGAATCCTTTGTATCACGGTGTTGAAGCCTCCTTGAGATGAATCCAATATCTTTTTCAACACAACATGCATACCTTCGACCCTAAAAAACACATGTCAAAGTTTAAATATTGAACGAATACACTTTCTAATATTCAAACTGAATTGAAATGCTAAAAATGAAATTACCTATTGGTGGTTCTCGTCTGAAACTGGAGGGTATGATCGGTCCAAGCACGAACTATGTTCTTCTTGTATGGATTAAGCCACACCTTCTCCACGTATGCAATAAGCGTCGGTCGCCATCTTCTCTTCAATTGTACATACCTTTCTTCAAATGTCGCCTCTATGGTGGACGAAAGTAGCACCCAACATGCGTTTGCAAACCCGCGTGAGAACTCATGTGGATTTTCAGATTTGGCAAACACCTTTAGGTCGTACGCCAGGATTTTATGTCTGATGTGCACCCAACACAACAAATGTTGTACTCCGCCCCGAAAACTTAACTTATCACCTTCATTAGAGCCTTTTCGCGATCTGTCATGATTGCATTGACCTAGACTCCAAGCTCGTCGTACACGCCTTTCAATTGACTTAACACCCACCTATAACTACCGACATCTTCGTTTGACATAAATGCAAACCCGATGTTGAATGTATTTCTGGTACGAGTGAATCCAACCATCTCCAATAAAGGCATGTCATACCTAGAAAAATAAGTTGTTTCAAACATTTATACTGGAAAAATACTAATCAAGTCGATTACAGATTAAAATAACATACCTATTGGTCTTGTATGTGGAGTCCATAATGACGACATAGAGAAACATCTTCAGCATGCGCAGACTCTTAGGGTGCACAAAAAACAAGGCATTCATAACATCAGAACCCCTTACCCGTCTTGGATGGGCAATGTATCTTCGGTCTTTCAAGAACTTTAAAGACCATTGTGTCACCGTCAGTTCTCCGAAATCCTCAAGCATTAACTTTTCCCTCATATTGTAGATTTGTCTAATTGAGGTCACATTTCCCGGGTACCTTGCCCTCAACTCTTGAAGTACCATCTTTGGGGTGGCTAGATATAGGAACTTCTGTTTCACAAACTCCTTTTCTGAGCTGTCAATCGACCCGCATATGGATGAGCTAACAAACTAGCGGGGAGACGATGATTGTGTTGTTCGCATTTTACTGTTAAGACCCATCCTTTTTTTCCTTTATTCGCACCCCATTCAATTCAAATGGACATCCATGCTTCGTAGTCGGAGTATAGGTAAGTGGCTTATAAATGCTCCTATTTTCCTATCCGGGCAATACCCTCTTGCCACATCTATATCTACCGGCTAGGTCATAAGTGAGTATGACCCTGTTTGGATTTGAGGTTTTTTATGACTAGTACAAAATTCTTCAAAACTGCAGTTTGTCTAGCCCAATCAAGCATTTTTCTTCGGTCACTCCACAAATCATTGTAGTGGAAAGCAATATTAAAAATCTATTCCGACAACCTATGATTTCAAAATGAATAAACAAAATATTATAAATTACACTATCCTAATACTATAATTTCAATATCCTACATTCGTATTTTTAACTATACTTTGAAAAATACTTTTTCTGGCTCGCTTGATTACCTCGTATTTTAATGTCCGAAGCCAGTGACCTCATATTTTAATGTCCGAAGCCACCCAAGGCCTTGCATCAGTTTGAATTTTGTAAAGACATGTATTAAATCATATAAACGAACAATAGCAGAAGACTTTTGAAGGCAAACTCAATTTGTATTCAAACTTTATTTTACAAATAACGATATCCTTAACAATAGGAAGAATTCAGCGGAACATTAATAGAACTTCATTGTATGAAAGTCAAACTTCTTTAATGAAAATGAGACAAAACTACTTATAAACCTTCTTGTATAGTATCATGGGCTCCATTCATCATCACCTTGAGTGTTCTTGGATTGACGCTAGTTGCTTGCTAATACCTAGTACCACAAGTGGTTAGCCCTCAACGGGGTCAGCTAGGTCGACTCCAATATTTATTGGGTCAAAGTAAATAATGGAATCAAGATTATTAACATTGTGAATGCACATTTTAAATGTCTAATGCAATTTACCTTACGTCGAATCTTTCCTAACAAACAACATACAAACTCCATGAATTTCTAAACTAAGACTAGAAAGAACATAACAACAAGCACATAGATTTAATCCAAGATATTAATAACAGTAGTAACACTGGCTAGGTTCTTTATGGTGCTTACTCGCACTTATCTTGTTAATGACCACACATATACACACTGGGTTGCGATTTTTAAACCATCTAGGCTCTTACGTCCTGATGAGTGGGCTCATACGTCCCAAAAGATCAATTTCGGAATTTCAAAGAGCACTAGCTAGGTGCTACACCCCTCATATTCGGATGAGACGGGCGGGGTCATGACCAGCATTAGGGTTTAGGACCATCCTAATGCGAATGTTATAAAGAGGCGTCCAGTGCAACTATGGCTCACTCCCCTGGGTACTAAGCTAATCCAAAACAAGTCTCAATCGAGACGATAAACACACAAAATCACAGTCATCGAGACCTAATCAAAACTAGCGCAACCTAGCAATAATAACATCTAAACGAGAATAACAAGGTCATCATTTTCACCACGTCAAGCACCTATATTATGTCTTCAGTTATTGATTTCGGTCTTGACTCACTGTATCATACTTGAAGCTCCAGGAAAGGGGAGGATAGTCACACAATGGACAACATCTCGTTTCTTATCCAAATTCGATTCCGAAAGAACCAGGATACTCTTCTAGATGTTATCTACAAAATCCCGCAACAAACTAGCTCAAATTTATAGAAAATCCTATCTAAATCAAAGCTAAAAGATAAGATGTTTGGTTAAATGCGTTTTTGGGTTAAGATATAATTTTTCTATCCGATTTGAGGATCTTTTTAGGCTTCGATTGTGGATAAGTTCTAAATGGAAGTTGAAGATCTTTTGTTTCTTAAGCCACACAAATAAGAAGCCCTATAAATAGTGGCCTAACTTGCTCGAATTTCTCACATATTCAACCGAAAACCTAGAACTCGCCTCTATCGTTCATACTCAAATATCTCCATAACCGTGAATCCAATCCGAAAATTGAAGCCATATTCGGAATCCGCACGAAAAATACTTCGAAAAACATATACACCCATTGTTTTTCCCGTGACCTAAGCCATTCAAAATCCCAATTGAAAGTCACGACCTGCCCAACGAACAGAGGATGAGGCTGGTCATCCTCTCCTGTTCGTGGCCCACTCACCACCGACTCGTTCCGACTCCGCCGCATCCATTGCCAACACTTGGAAGCCGGTATTTCGGCTTCCCAACTATCGCTGGTCCCGTCCCGATCCGTCACCGAAGCCGCCCGTACCGAGCCACCAAACTTCCTTGTTCAACCACTTTCTCTCCCCTGTTTTTGATTATGTACAACCCTATTTTTTATGTTTTTTTATTTCGTTTTTATTGTTTTAATTTCGGTTTAAGCTTAATAAATTATTCCTAATTGAAATTGATATAAATATGGATTTGTAAGGTATTTTTATAGTTTTATAAGAAATTATAAATATTTTAAAGTATGATTTTTATAAAGGATTAATCTACTTTTCATACAAAGGTTTTGAGAGTAATATGAGTTTATTTTAAAATATTTTTAAGGAGAATCAAAATATCAATTATTCTTTCATTCTCATAAGAATATGATTTTAATAAAATATAGTTATGAAATTGTAAAACAGATCGTTTACGAATTCTCAATCCAAGATTATAAGATAACGGAAATCTAATGGATTTCGGTTTTGAAACTTATACTCATATTGTGTCATCTCCTATTATAGGTTGCAATCCAAGGTTATAAGATCTCGACTATAACCTTTCCGAGTTTCTGGGTTCGTCAATAAGGCAAGTCCCCATGCTTGCTCGGCTAGGTCTCTTGTTTGATTTGTGTGAAAAGTCTAATAACCATGTGTGTTTCCTTGATTAATGTGATTATGTGTAATATAATTCATGCATAAATATATTGAGTATGTTAGAAATATAATCATGAATGAACTTGCATAAGCATTTATTTATATTATTTAATAAGAATAGAATTAATAATAATATTGATAATAGTAGTAGTCAATATTGTGTTATTAGGTTACTACGATTAAGTAAGTCATGCTCTCATCTGAACTCATACTTGGGCTTGTCAAATGCGCCTGTAAAAATGGCAATGAGGGATTGGTGTTGTCCATTGTGTGACTATCCTCCCCTTTCCTGGAGCTTCATACAGTGAGTCAAGACCGAAATCAATAACTGAAGACATAATATAGGTGCTTGACGTGGTGAAAATGATGACCTTGTTATTCTCGTTTAGATGTTATTGTTGCTAGGTTGCGCTAGTTTTGATTAGGTCTCGATGACTGTTATTTTGTGTGTTTATCGTCTCGATTGAGACTTGTTTTGGATTAGCTTAGTACCCAAGGGAGTGATCCATAGTTGCACTGGACGCCTCTTTATAACATTCGCATTAGGACGGTCCTAAACCCTAATGCTGGTCATGACCCTACCCGTCTCATCCGAATATGAGGGGTGTAGCACCTAGCTAGTGCTCTTTGAAATTTCGGAATTGATCTTTTGGGACGTATGAGACCACTCATCAAGACGTAAGAGCCTAGATGGTTTAAAAATCGCAACCCAATGTGTATATGTGTGGTCATTAACAAGATAAGTGCGAGTAAGCACCATAAAGAACCTAGCCTAGTGTTACTACTGTTATTAATATCTTGGATTAAATCTATGTGCTTGTTGTTATGTTCTTTCTAGTCTTAGTTATAAATTCATGGAGTTTGTATGCTGTTTGTTAGGAAAGATTCGACGTAAGGTAAATTGCATTAGACATTTAAAATGTGCATTCACAATGTTAGGTGGCTTGATTCCATTATTTACTTTGACCTAATAAATATTGGAGTCGACCTAGCTGACCCCATTGAGGGCTGACCACTTTTGGTACCAGGTATTAGCAAGCAACTAGCGTCAATCCGAGAGCACTCAAGGTGATGATGAATGGAGCCCATGATATTATACAAGAAGGTTTTATAAGTAGTTTTGCTTCATTTTCATTAAAGAAGTTTGACTATCATACAATGAAATTCTAGTTAATTTTCGCTGAATTCTTCATATTGTTAAGGAAATTTTTATTTGTAAGAGAAAGTTTGAATACAAATTGAGTTTGCCTTCAAAAGTCTTCCGCTATTGTTCATTTATATAATTTAATACATGTCTTCATAAAAATTCAAACTGATGCAAAGCCTTGGGTGACTTCGGACATTAAAATCCGAGTTCACTGGCGTGTGACATTCCCGAGATAATTTGGGGGTGTTACATCGGAATCGGTTCCGTACTCTTCTCCCGGTGCACCTTCCTCATCCTCGCCTGTGAAACTATCGATTGACGACGAATCTTCCTCCTCGGGATGATAATCGCTCGATGACGTATCTTCTTCTCGTGAAGACATTTTTAAGCAATGATGTGGAATGAAGGTCTGCCAAATATGAGAATCGAAATAGGTATTTATAGGGGAACACTTGACCTTTTTTTCACCGTTTGAGATCCGTGCAACGAGGGCTCGCGCCAGTCCAACGACACTTTTTCCAAAAGTGTCGTTGAACTGCGCGAAACGCTATTGCGCACCTGCACGAAATAGTGTTGCGCGGCCCTGCGCTACCTCGCCCCCAAAACCCCTTGACTTCCTGAATCCCGGTTTTACCCTTACGCGAAACACTATTTCGCGCACATCCCTGTTGCGCGGAATTCTATGTGCGCTTACAAAATTTTCTGTTTGTATAAATCAACAACCTAAGTTTAAGAGCTTTTGGCTATTTTTCTCTTATCTTTAATGCAAGATAATTAATCAACACAAGTTCCCCATCTTCATCTTCCTCTAATTCTTCGTACTGTTTCTGTATAGACTTCATCCTCTATTCTAATTTCAAGGAAATTCCCTTATTTACCTTGTCATGTTCCTTTTCATCTAGCCTCCTTTTCTCATAAGGCAACAACTTCCCAAAAAAACTCAACGAGGAGATTTTTGTTTTTTAGGTTTTATTTGAATGTCGTCCTCTCACGGGACCAGTTCGAAGCCAGGTTGTTGATCAACTATTTCACCTTCATCTTGTCAGTAATTTCCTCCTTCGAGACCATGTCCTGTGAGCTTGCTACAAAGGGCCTCAAAGCGGAACTAATAGGTGGAGACGAGTTCACCTAGTTCCATTCGAAAGTTGAAGAACTCCCTCCTGTTGTTCATCTGGTGATCTTATTTTAGGTAGGAACTCCCCATGTGCATCTATTGGATGGCGACCCACATCTCCTTGTTTGTTCATACATAGCATTCTTGAGGTACATCTTGGCCTTGAAGTTGGCCTCCATGCATTTCCACTCGTTTTGCCCCCATTTTGACAAATCATTACAAATGGCTTCATCTACTTGGAAGTTCCCTTTCTTGATGACACACCAAGCTTGAAAGTCGTGACTCCTCATCCAATCATTCATGAGGCCTTGCTACCTTTCAAACCTTCCAACGATGAGCCTAGGTGGCTTGTTATTCCCATGCATGTTCTATATCATTTCAAACGACATGTTTTAAACCTAGGTTGGATCGTTGTGCGTTAGTACAGAGTAGGGAACAATTGTAAGGTTGTTCCCTAGGCAGTAGAATAACGAATATGCATGTAAATAAGTAAAAGAATAAGACACAATTCCTTATAGAGGAACCCCACAACAACCTACTAGTTGTGTGGGTAGAACTCTACCTCCGTTGGAGGATTTTGAATGACTTAGTTATATTATTGACCTTAGTTACAATAGGCAAGACTCAAACTTCTCTGTTCCTAACAGTCTCCTAACTCTGAAAACACTAACGAGTCTTCTCAACTAAGTTCCTAAGTGAACAACTCAACTAAGACAAGTAAATCAAACCCACCCGGATTCGATTACTTAGTTTCCTTGCTCATGGGAACTCCTTTCTTCCTGTCGTCGAAATCACTCACTCGCTGCCAGTGACTTCTCTTGGATCTTCCTTTTTTCTTTCTCAGCTCACTCTAGGGTTTTGTTTTTGTGTTTGGAGAGAAGTGAGTAGCAATCTCACTATTTACTTGTATTTATAGACCTTCATGCCTTGGAGGCCAATCCTTTTCTCTATAGGAAATTTTCCTAAATTCCCTTGTCTTGCCCTCCAAGGATATTTACTTTCTTCACATGTGACTTGGTTTAAAATTTGTCAACCCTTTGAAGCTCATCAAGTCGTTGGATACATAGGATCAGTTTGATGCAAAAATTGTCCCTCTATTTTGTTTAGAACAGGTCTACGCATTTCTTGATGGTTTTCTTTTGGACTAGCTTGTGAATTCCCTTGGATAGGGATCATGTGGCACTTGAGTTCCCATGATGGGAACATTGCATATAGATTTGTAGTACCTTTTTGATCTATAGTTCCCTCGAAATAAATGAATAAAATACATTTGTTCCATAATGGTGTTTTTCATTATCGAAATCGAAGAATGTGATCATTGTTCTAGTGTTTTAGAACGTGAGATCCTAACACCGTTCTAACACAAAGGTAGGCACTTTAGGCGAGAGAATAACCCACAAAGACACAGTCACACAGGGTTTGGATTTGGGGTCCAGTTTATGAGTGGTATATGGTTTAAGCCAAGAAAAACACACACAACCAAAACATTTTAACTTTTGATAATTAGGTTGATGATGAAAGAGTTTGAGGAAAGGAGATAAGTATTAAAGAGTGGATGTGGGAAATTTTGTTAATTACATAAATTGCAGTTGGAGAAGCAAAAGGACATAAGTTATTAGGAAGAATAGAATGAGCCATGATAACAGACCCGTTTTCAATAATATGACGATGATGGCATTCAAAGTATCCATTATGTTATGGAGGTGTGAGGGGGAGTGGTGAGATAGGAGATTCCTAAAGTAGCTTGGAAGGAGGCCAAGGCTATGTACTCACTCCGGTTATCCAAATATAAAGTTTTGATTTTAGATTTAAAGTAATTTTCAACAAGAGCTGTGAACTTGATGAAGATGGAATTAGTTTTAGATTTTTGTTTTAAAGGATACAACCATATATATTTGTGAAATGATCAACAAAAATTATATAGTAGCGATATCTATTAAGCGAAAGAATAGGTAAGGTCCAAACATTATAAAAGATAAATTCTAAATGAAAATTGGACTGAAAAGTAGACGTATATAAAGGTAATTTAATACTCTTATGAATAGAATACGAAGAACAAAAATCAAACTTATAACTAGAACTAGGTAAATGTAGACTATCTTAAATAAGCTTTAGAATTGGAGGAGCGGGATGTCCCTACTTGTGATGCCAAAAGCTAGTTGAGCCAAGTAGACAAAGGGGTAGAGTGGTGAAGACATTATCTAGATTAAATTTTTTGTTGTTGTATAAAAATTGAGTTTTTCAAAGTCTTAAGATTTTTAGGCTCTTACCACTTTCAACAACAAGTTCATCGGGACCATCATACAAATAGTGAAGACTGAGATTTTGAAGATCATTGGTGACATGTGTAGAGGCAACACTATCCATTAACGAGGGCTGAGTGGAATTAAAGACGATGTTGGCTTGTTATGGAGGCGTGTTTTGATAGGTTTGTGGAGGTTGTTGTTGGTAAGGGTTGGGTGGCAATCGTAGACAAGGTTATTAGAATCGGGATTCTAGTTTGGATCTTTGAGGGCCTTTTGGATCGGATCGTAAGATCCTACATTATAACTAAAATTATGCAAGGATAATCTAATAGATTGTATATTTTGTGATATATGAAGTAAGAAAATGATAAACATTATTAATATGATATTAAAAATGTTGTAGGATGGACTAGTCAACTATTTTAATGGAAATGATACGATAACCATAAAAGTATTAATAATATACCGTCATAATTGTCATTTTATAGGATTGTAAGAATCGTTTGTAGGATCGTTAGAATAGTTTGTACGATCTTTAGAATCGTATGTAAAATCGGGATCAGATCGAGATTGTATTCTAAGATCCTACTCCATAAGATCCTACATGGGATCGTGGATCGTTTCGCGTGTTATGGATCGTAGGATCGTTAGAATCGTAGAATCGGATTGGGATTCTAATAACCTTGATCGTAGAGTCGGCATAGTGTGGGAGAAGACTAGATAGAAATGAACAACATGTCCAAATTCACTGCACCATTGACAACGTCCGAGGAAGGGACGAAAAGGAGGGCGATTAGGGTTTTGCGATGGTGCCAGTTGTTGAGGCGGAAATGTAGGTGCTTGATAGGAGGGGTACGATAAGATGGTGGTTGAGTGTAAGGGCAAAGTTGATAGGGTTGAGTTTGGTATGGGTGATGGAGCTGGGGTGATTGTTGCCAATTGGAGTTGGGAGTATTGGGGTGAGGTTTGGAGCGAGACCGAGACTGCATGGTCATGGCGGTAGCTGGATTGAGCGTCAAATCCGAGTCCTCCGATTTGAGTTCAAGCTCTCGGAGAATCAGCCGTTCATGTAGCTCCTCAAATGAGATGAGCGATTCATTTTTAAACGCCATCAATAACAATTTGGAAGGTGGAATCAAGACCTTTCAAGACATATATAGTTAATGAGGTCTTCGGGATGTGACTTCTTACCAAGAGAAGTAAGCAGATCGGCACAAATTTTCACACTTTGTATAATCAGTGGCAGAGAGTTGTTGCCTTTCTTCAAAAGTTTAATCTTGTTTTTGAGTTGCTTGATTGTCTTCCAAGCTGAGCGAGAGGAGTCTTTCTGCGTGACAAGGGGTGAAACATTGGACTCTAGAGTGCCAACGAGGGTCGCAAAAATGAATTGATCTTGTCGTTTCAATGTAGAGAACACCGAATTGGGTTTAAATTCTTTCGACAGTGTTAGTTTTTGAAGGACATGGGAGAACCATCAAGGAATTTGAACAAACCATATGTAGTTAAGATGGATTTGATTTGTTTCTTCCATATGATATAGTTTGTAGATGAGAGTTTGACTTCATTTGTGAATTGAACAACAAAGAGAGCTTTCAAGGGTTCTGCCACATTTGAAATTGAATGAGTGAAGGAAGCCATGGAAGTCTTGAATGTGTGTTTAGAGAAAAAAACTGGTTTGGATCAAGCTCTAAATACCATATAGAAATATGATGAACTACTAATTTTATTATTAGAAGAAAGTCTTCTTAAATAGAGTACAACACACTTTAGGCTTCAAGTAACCAATCTATCTAAAACTATAATATTCTATCTAGGGTAAGAAATAAACTCTAAAATAAACAGGAAATAAAATTCATTAGCTAGAATTAATCAAAATATGCTAAATATTATCCTTAACACGTAATTCAAATTAACTCTAGCTCTGACCAAAATCTTAACTTATAAAAAAAGAATTGGTGCACGCAAGTACTTGAGAGTTCAGCTATTCAGTAAAATGTACTATATGCATTGCATATGTTGATGGCTTGTAGTTTTAGGCCCCGTTTGGTTTGTCGTGAAATGTGGAAACGTAAACGGAAACGAAATGAATCTAGACCATTTTTAGTGTCATAATACATTTATATAAAAAAATTCATCCAACAATTTGTCCATTGTAAAAGTGAGATAGAAGGGAGTGACTCCACCATTTTGTTACCCACCCCCTTGGTGGAGGAATGATTGAGGGGGAGCAAGCCCCTTGATGGAGGAGTGATTGAGGTGAGCAAGCCCCCTTGATTAATGTATCATAACACTAAAATGGACTACATTCATTTTTATTCCGTTTACGTTTACATGAATTACAACCAAACGGAGCCTAGTATTTTTGAGAGAACATACAAGAGGAATCCACACCAGCTCAGCCTACATTTTGTGTGGCATAAACCGATGGCTCCGCCAGCCCATCACCCAATATTCACTTCTTATTATTGTATATACTCCGTAAAATTATGAATATTTATATATATATAGTGATTACAAAATTTATAATACGATAATATATACTATTATACATATTGATCTGCATGATTGCATGACTAATCCCTTTAGCACTAGCATATTTAGTGATCCAAACGTGCACGAGCATATGTGCTTGTCAATCATTGTTCATTTAAAATTTGTCATTACTTTTTAGTTACCAAAATATATATACCCTCATCATTCAGAATTTATCAAATTTCCAATTATATTTTTTTGAATTGTTATTTACTTTAACGTACATAAAAATCGATCACTTCAGTTACGGCTGATGATTTCCTCAGAAAAGAAAAAGGTTAAAAATCGCTCAATATTAAATTTATGAAGCGTTTGTTTTAACAAAATGCATACCTCTATAACTAGCAACATTTGATGTTACTTCATGCAAAGCCCACTAGATGGAATACCAATTCTGATTTGATTAATCGATGATTAAGTCGTCAACTTTAAATATTAAGTTTGATAATGATACTCCCGCAAGGTAGAATGCAGCAGCAATAGTTAGTCAAATATATTAATTATTACATGGTAAAATTTGTACATTACAATTTTTTTCCAAAACTGTCAAAAACTACCAACGCTAGCTCTGAGCATAGGCTGCATAGTAGATAAAAACGGCGACAGATGAAGAAAACTGAAAGTTTTCCCAAAAGAAAAATAAAAATAACAACAAACAACAAAGATGTAGACACAGTTTAAAAAATTTCGCCCAACGCTGGGGAGCCCCAAACCATCCAACCTTTGAGTCTAATTAAGTGACCCTTCTCGGTGCAGGGGCTGCATTGGTAAAAGGCTAGGAAGGTGAAAGGATGATGACATATACGGTTGATTCAGATCAGCAAGATCTGAGGAAAAAAATACTAAGATCCTGATTGATATTCCCATCCGGGTCTATCAAATGGAAGGACTCGGATTCCACGGACCCGCAAACCCGATGAAATTTACCGCGAAGATACATGATATCATCGGATCCTCCTGAGCCGATATCCTTTCCGGCAAAGACTCCTTCTTCGGAAACAACCGAGCCCATCTTCCTAAGCACCTCCAAATCGGATTTAGAAGGCCGCCTTCAGATAGCCAGCCCGACCCGTTTGCCGTTCCAGTACATGGTCCAAGCGGGCGTGGAGAGGAGAGGAACCTCGGCGGCTGAGCACTCCAGGGCGATGCGCAGGTGGCCGCCCCGCATCTCCTTGGCCAGGATGGCGGTGGAGACGGCCAGCTCGAGGAGGAGGAGAGGGGAGGCAGAGTTGGTGTGTGTTTGGATGCACAACTTCACTTTACCGTGGCGGTAGCCGAAGATGGTTCCCGTGAGGACCTTGGCGAAGGAGCTGGTGGTGGTCGGTGGTGGCTGGACGCGACGGGTCTGCTTGGTGTTTATTTGGGGAGAGGGGTCTTCTTGGACAAAGGTGTGGTTGCAAGTTGGGATGAGGAGCTCCGCTAGGGCGCGGAGGAGCCGCCATGACCGGACTTGTTTGTAGCACTCAACGGTGGTTACTCCGGGGGAAAAGTGGGTGGCTCTGCCGCCCAGTGTCGGGTAAGACATGGAGGTGGCTTTACGTTTTTGTGAGGGAGCTAGCTAGACGGGTTGGCCGGGTACATATTGTTTGGGTGGACTACATATATATAGTCATTCATGACTCGTGAGGTAGTTAGGTACGTGTGCACATGTGTGGAAAAAAAAAGGGTCAAGGCTCTCTAACTACTTCTTAACTCAATCCATAGCTTTTATAACAAAATTAATCGCGGCGTACATACGCAATCGTATTTTTTTAAGCACACAACATTTGCACGAGGTCTGAATTTGCGCTACATTCGAGTAAGGGCAAAAATGAAAATGGATGTCAGGGCGGAAGACGGAAGGCAGGCGCGCAACAAGCCCTCGCACGCATCCTTGTTGCGCGGCGCTTTAGGGTTAAAGTCGCGAAACGCGGCCGCCTCCGTCTTCATCTTCTTCCTCCGTTCTAGTGTTGGGAAACAAACCCTGGGGTATAATCCAGAGGACATCTATTTGAACAAGATGTTATCTTTAACCACAAAAGTGGAAGCGTTTTACCTTAAGGTTGGCGAACAGCTTCTTTGTCTTCAGGTAGAATTCCTTCTTGTAGCCATTTTAGGAAAGGCGTGAGCCACAAAGGTGACGGGTCATCCTCTCGGACCTCTAACACGTCGACATCTTTGTTGATTGAAGGAGTGTCTAAGTGTAAGAAAGGGATTTTTTCGTATTCTCTAGGGTCGATTGTTGATCCATGGTTGGATAAGGTGTTTGCATGTGTATTAGCATCTCAAGGCACTTGCTATATTTGAAAATGTTGAAATTTTTTGATAATGTCTTGAACCTTCTCCAAGTATGCAGTAATCTTCGAATCCTAGCATCATAGGAACATGTTACTTGATATACAATAAGCAATGAATCACAAATTACTTCAATGTTTTGCACATTCAAATCTTTGGCAATGGTTAACCTTGCTATAAATGCTTCATATTTCGCCTCGTTGTTCATTGCCTTGAATGTGCATCATACGGCTTGGGCTATCCTATCCCCCTATGTCGACTTTAGTACTGCCCCCAGCCCGACTCCAACTTGATTAGAAGCCTCAACAATATGTAGTGACCACCTTCTAGATGTTAATGTGTTTCCAAGATGCATTATCTCTTGCTCATCACTTTCAAGTGGGGTAGGCGTGAAGTCGGCCACAAAATCTGCCAAAGCCTGCGGCTTCATTGCTATCCTAAGCTCGTAGTTGACATCATATTCGTTCAAGTGTATCAACTATTTGAGGAGTTGACCTGATAATTCTGGTTTTGACATAACACTCTTCATTGGAAAGTTAATTCTCATAGTTCTCATGGCTGGTATTTTGGTTCTCTTGTCCTTCAAAATGGTTGTTAGACTCATCGACCATGTTTCTAGAGTAGGGTTCGTGGTGCTTAACTGGTTTCTTGGCTAAGAGCCCCACGGTGGGCGCCGATTGTTTTGGACGAATTTACCACGTAAACGCGTTATTCGCTAAAGTTCGGGAACCTCAGTCACACACCAAATGAAACATGTAAACATGTTAGAACAAAGAGGTTATAACAAACTGTAACTGGAATAATGATTAAATCAATGAGAAAATAGTACTGTAATTATAAGAATCAAAGGCTGGACAAAAACAAGATTACAAATAGCCACCAATGTAAAGATTACAATGTTTGAATATGAAATGAGTGAGAGTGATCTGTAGGATGAGAACTTGTTAGCCAAAACAGATTGAGAGTGACTATTGCTGAAGAGAATTCTGTAAAACTTGTCTTCCTTTCCTCTCCATGATTTCCCCTTATATCTTATTATAAGGAGCCGTTGATCAATTGCAACGTACCGTTGAGAATTCCGCATTCACATTAATTACCTTCTAACGCCCACTTCCAGCCTTCTTGATCTTTAGTTAAGTCGTGGTTTTTGAACTATGGGCAGACTTGAGATGACCTTTTTATCACAGCTGTAGCCTAGTTTCGGATGACACAACTTGACTTACCTTTTTTTAATTTCAATCCAGTAATTCTCTCCATATTTTAAATATAATTGACATGCAAATCTCACCATTAATTCTCCCTTATATTACGCCTTATATTCATTTTCTTATTTTTCTATATGACTCGTTTCTCTTGAACATGTCCCATAATTATATATATAAGAATAGTACTTTAAAGATGTTTTTGTTACATGTCATTATATATTTATATGTATATCAATAATCAATTACTAGTGACTTAAATAATTTCCCGCTTATGTTCTTACTTCATTACTAAACTTAGATTAATTAGAAGAATGTGAGTTCCACCCTGAAAAGCACATAATCATTCAAACTAATCATCCTTGAAAAAGGAAAAAAGAATACCTGACATCTTAATCATTGAATTGTGTTTACAATAGATATTGTGCGCATTAACTTTATTCCCCCCAAAAGGCAAACCAGTATAATTATAAAAAAGAAAAAAGAGGGAGAGGAATTAGTAGAGGGTTCTCTTTGGGTGCTCACTGTCCCTTGTTTCAATGGGCTCCAAGCATATGTTGTGAATCGGACAAAACCTAGAAGTTTATATAAGAAAAATGTTTTTATTTACGGAAATAAGTGCAAATGCATGCTCAGCAGCTGCTCCCGGTAAACAGTGCAAATGCTCAGCAGCAGCTCATGGGAGCAGCTAGCCAGCCAGGAAGGAAGGGTAGGAGTCAATTGCTCCACACAGACCGATAAATGAAATTGATAAAATACTAAGTAAATTTGTACATAAAAGATATGATTTGACTTTTAAAGCATGGTTTGTAATTAATCTTCGACCAAAAAATATATTCTAATTAACACTCAATAAATGACATTTTTAAAGGGAATTCATTTATATATATATATATATATATATATATATATTAAAGAGGTAAGAATTCAGGGTACCAATTAAGGATGGTAGCTCGAGAGGCCGTTAAAAATAGTAGCCGTGAACGGCTAAGAGATTCAACATAGAAGACAACCAAGAAAAGAAGAAACGACTATAGATAGTACAAATTTTCGAAAAGAAGAGCAAAGGAGATCGGAATCGGGGTGAGTAAAGCACTAAAAAAAGCGCCACAGGCACAGGTCAACCCATCGTGGGGTGTGCGAAATGGACAGGTGACGTTCCCTCCACCAAAATGAAAGATCTTCAGAAGCCTCATAGCACCAAGTGACCTGGCCTAGTACAACTCGGTCCGATACAAGCCGACCAACGCTCCAGCTCTTCGACAAAATAATACCTAAATTAAGTACGAGCCATTCTGCAAAAGGAAATTCAAACTTGCACCGCAGGTAAAAATACTTCCAGTACAAGTAAGTCATACTTGCAAGGCAAATAAGTCATACTTGCAAAGCAAGTAAGGCGAACTTGCCGCGCAAGTAAAGTCAAAACTTGTCCCGCAATTCGGCCTTGCGGGACAAGTAAGCAAATTGAATTTAAATAATAGTTTCTTTAAACTTGAAAAAACGATTATTAATTAAAAAATTCTTTAAAATTGCTTCCGCTTCACGGATGTTAAGCGTACAACATTCATTATATTATTATTATTACTGTTTTTTTTCTTGTTATTTTTCCCAAAATTTGCAGAAGTTGGTACATCAGTGATGTTCACAATTGGAGCGGCGTTCTCCCAACCGAAGTTGAGGAATGAGCCAGCGAACGATGGTTTAAGGCGGGGGTGAATCGATTAGTCAATAAGCCGCCGAGCGGTGGAAGAAGAGGGGCGACGATTTGAGCAGCGGATCAAGAGGGTCGGCGAAATCAGGCTGATCCAAACCCAGATCTAGCCTAGAACACGCTATAGATCTGGAAATAAATCAGATATGAAATTCAAGCCTCTCAAAATCAGATCTAAATCATCTCAGAACAAAGGTGAGAGATTCAAATCCAGATAAACAAAGACAAGATTTGATCTAACAAATAGATGTTCATTGATTTTGGTGGGTTCTCCCCTTTTTGATTTGGTTTTCGCAGCTTATGTGTTATTCTTAATCAGATTTGATTTGGCTTTCTCAGCCTATAAGTGATTCTTTAAACCAGATCTAGAAGAAGATGTCTTCTCCTCAAACCCATGGAAGAACAAGAGGAATGATTTGCCAGCCAGATTCAAATAACAAGATAGAAGATTTTTGATGTAGAACATGATAAAAGTTGGGTTTTTGGGGTGGGATTTTTGGGACGGAGGAGAAGGGGGCTTGAGGCAATCCTCTATAATTAACAAAGCTTGTTAGGGAATTCATTTATATTCTTACATGGTTTGATCGCCTAAGACATTCAGGCTTTTTTGTTTTTGATTTTCTTAGTAGATATTTCTTTTCTTGTTGTAATGAAAAGTTTCTCATTTTTATCAAACTTGTCAATTTGAAAAACACTCTAGATTATTGTTTTATAAATTCACAAATTTCTATCACTACACCATTATGCAGATTTAGCGACCATATTTTAGTGACCACAAAATTAGGTCGCTAAGTAGCGACCATATAGACGCCAATGGTCGCTAATGTGGATGTCAAAATGGGAAAAAAAATAAAACCACATTAGCGACTACGTGGTCACTAAAAAGGGTGTCCACGTGGTCGCCGGGCCTATATAGTCGCAATAAGTGCGCGGGGAATTTTCCCGCCAACATTCAGCGACCACATGGTCGCTGAATGTAACGACCACATGGTCGCTATATATGAAACCCATATCCGCGACCATGTAGTTGCTATCTGTAGCGACCATGTGGTCTCCATCACTGTTGCGACCACATGGTCGCTGACATGGATCAGATGGTTTGGCGGGCAACATCAATTTTGGCGTCAAATTTCCCGCGTTTTTGGCGACCACTTGGTCGCTAAAAATAGTATTTGGTAAAATTGCCGCCATTTCAGCATATATACCTAGGTTGTAAAAACTTCACTCTCATTCCGCTGCATTCACACAATCTCATACATACATAACTATCTTCCAAAATATTCACAAAAGAAAGAAATAATCAATCACAAATCTGAATTGATTGTAGGAAGGAATTCCGTCAATTTTTACCGACAACTTCACTAAAGGTATGTATTTAAAACTTATTCCTAATATTTCATTCCGTCATTATCTTGTTTTAGATAAATATTGTCGATAGAAAGTTTTCGTTTATATAATTACAAGAGATTGTGTTACAGAATCGTTAAATTCATATAGCATATAGCAATTGGTTATGTTATATATATGTTCTGATGTACTGAATGTGGCGACCATATGGACGCTAGTTAGCGACCATATGGTCGCCAAAAACAGGCTTATATGAACCCGAATTAAATTAATTATACTCTTATATTAAATTGCAGGAAAGAAAAATGCGTGAGTGAATGTATGTGCGTAATATAGATGGTTTTTTGAACAACGAGTTTTTAGCTGGCGTAGACCAATTTCTCGAATTTTGCAAATCTATGCCGACCTATGACCCATCCGAATTAAGGTGTCCGTGTCGGAGGTGCAAGAATAAGAAACTGAAATCTGTAGATGATGTGCATTATCACCTTGTTAAGGAATGTTTTGTTCCTAACTATTACCATTGGGTTTCGCACGGGGAGACAGCTGAAATGTTCGCTGCATTATTGGCTGAGTCTAGACAGCATGAAGGATGTAGCAGTACTGATCTAGCACCACCAGTAAATGGTGGGAATGATAATCGAATGGAACAAATGGTATATGATGGTTTTAAGGCAGAATGAGGATATAAGGCATGAGCAAGGGGAGCAATATTATAATGAGGATATAAGGCATGAGCAAGGGGAGCAATATTACATTGTTGAGGATCACGTACAGAATGAGGATATAAGGCATGAGCAAGGGGAGCAATATTATAATGAAGCGCCCAATCCCGACGCACAATGTATGTACGACATGTTGTCGGCTGCAAATAGGCCGTTGTGGCCTGGATGTGATATGACCCAGTTGGAGGTTGCGACTGAGCTACTTACCCTAAAGTCTAAGCTAAGGATGACGCAACACGGATATGACATGATCTCGGATTTTTGCGGACGCGTTTCTCACCCGGAGACGACATTACCAGCCACGTTTTACGACACGAAAAAACTTGTTGAGGGTCTTGTTCTTCCGTACGAGGCCATTGATTGTTGTCCAAACTCTTGCATGATATATTGGGGTTCATGATGCAGAATACGCGGCCTGCAAGATATGTGACTATCCTAGATGGAAACAAGGCAAGTCAAAGCTCATTCCCTATTCTCGTATGTTTTACTTGCCAATAACCCCACGGTTGCAGAGGTTGTACGTATCTGTGGTGACTGCCGAACGCATGAGATGGCATGCAGAGCACGTACAAGATGGGGTGATGAGACATCCGTCAGATGCAGAGGGATGGAGGCACTTCAATGCTGTGTGGCCAGATTTTGCATCAGAAACACGAAATGTGAGACTAGGCTTGTGCACGGACGGTTTCAATCCGTTCGGGGCGTCCGGGGGCCAGTACTCATGTTGGCCTGTGATTCTGACACCCTACAACCTTTCTCCGTCGATGTGTATGCGAGAAGAGGTTATGTTTTTTACGGTTATTGTACCTGGACCGAAGAGTCCAAAGCAAAAGTTGGATGTGTACTTCCAGTCGTTGATAGCCGAGCTGAAGAATCTGTGGCTTAATGGGGTGTACACATACGATTCTTGTAGGAAGCAGAATTTTGTGTTGCGTGCAGCTGTAATATTAGGGGTGTTCACGGGTCGGGTCAGGTCAACCCGCGACCCGAAATTGCGGGTTGCGGGTCGACCCACGACCCGCAAATTTTTTTGCCTTTGACCCGCGACCCGTTTGACTAAGTCAATCGGGTCAAAACTAATTTTTTTACCTAAAAAAATTAATTTTTAACCTAAAATAATTAATTTTTAACCTAAAAACATGTATTTTTTTTAAAAATCCGTCGGGTTTGCGGGTCGACCCGTAAATCCATCGATTTTGTTATTAAAAAATAGTTTATACATTAATAAAATTATAAAAAAAATACATTTTTAAAAATATTGCGGGTCGCGGGTCGACCCGCGACCCGCGCGGGTTTGACCCGACCCAACCCGCGACCCGACCTGCACGGGTAGCGGGTCGACCTGCAACCCGCAAATTGCGGGTCGGGTCGGTGCGGGTCGCGGGCGACCCGACCCGTTGAACACCCCTATGTAATATGGACTATTAGTGACTTCCCGACATATTCGGTGTTGTCAGGTATGTTGTTGATTTTTACGTATGCTAATGAATTTGAAACTATTATGTATAATAATCATGCATATATGATTTGTGAAATATAATGTGTGATACAAAATATATGTTTGTAGGCTGGAGCACTTTTGGGAAATACGCGTGTCCTTATTGCATGGAGGACACCGATGTATTTTATCTAACACATGGACACAAAATGTGCTAGTTCGATTGTCACAGGAGGTTTACAGAAAATGATCATCGCTTCCGAAACAATAAGACTGATTTCAAGAAAGGTCGACGGAAACGTCGTGGTCCTCCGGTACTCCGTGACAGATACGAGATATTAGACCAGATAAACAATATGGGGTTGATGAAGATAACTGAAATGGGAGCTGAGGAGCACAATGTCGTGGTCAGTAGAGGTTCGGGTTGGAAGAAGAAAAGCATTTTCTGGGACCTACCTTACTGGCCCAGTCTGTTAGTAAGACATAATTTAGATGTCATGCACATTGAAAAGAGTGTCTTCGATAAGGTTTTCTTCACCATTCACGATGTTCCGGGGAAGTCGAAAGACAAGTGGTCGGCCAGAAAGGATATAAAGGAATTGTGCAAGCGTCCGGAGTTGGAACCTGATGAGGAGGACAATAGGTACCCAAAGGCTTGTTATGCACTAGATCGTCATGAAAAACAAGTGCTTCTACGTTGGTTGAGATCTGTAAAATTCCCGGATGGCTACGTGTCCAACTTGAGCCGCTGCATTGACTTGCACAAGCTTAGACTCTTTGGGATGAAGAGCCATGATTGTCATGTGTTCATGCAAAGGTTGATGCCTGTTGCTTTTTGACCATTTTTTGATGACAAATTCTGGGAGCCCATTGCTCAGCTAAGTGCATTCTTCAGGGACCTGACGTGTTACGAGCTGAAGCCTGATGTGGTTATCCAATTGCACAAGGAAATATCAATAATTTTGTGCAAGCTGAAGCACATCTTTCCCCCCGCGTTATTTGATTCAATGGAGCACTTGCCTATTCATCTGCCACGGGAAGCTTCACTTTGTGGCCCTGTCAATTATAGATGGATGTATCCAGAAGAAAGGTACGTACAATTATATGCAGTTGTACGATTTTCTATTTATATAATTAACTTGTATAAGAAATGGTCTTCCATGTATATTGTAGGCTCCTAAAAAGGATGAAGGCCTCAATTGGCAACAAAGCCCACGTTGAGGGGTCAATTTGTATTGCCTATCTCGTTAAGGAGACGTCCACATTCTGCTCGTATTATTTTAGCTCACATGTCGCGAGTAATCATATGGATATCGCCCACAACGTGAGTTGCACACTTCCAGTTGGGGTTGATCCGGGCGATTTGTCTATTTTCACAACACCTGGTCGAACCTTGGGTAACAGATCAAGTGGTCGTGTCCTCACATATGATGAATTCCATGTGATCCAAACTTACATACTCATGAACTGCGTCGAAGTGGAACCCTATATTGAGTACGTTTCTATAATCTCAACTAATTAATATTATATATATGTTGATTTTAATAAAGTAGGGGTTTAATATATAAGTATGTATTTCAGTCAATTACTCTTTCGTGGGTACTATTTGACAAACTTCGTGTGGCCGTCTAATCCAACAATAACTGATGCTGAAGAGCAAAACATTTTGGAAAGACACTTTCGCCTCTGGTTCTACTCCCATGTAAGGATTTCCTAAATTAATTTCAATTTAATTTCAAATTGTATATATGTTGATTCCCAAATTGTATATATTATATATAAGTTGATTTAAAATTACTGGCTGACAGTCCGACAGTCACAGATCCTAACATTGCAACACTTGCTCGTGGACCCTTTAAAAAAGTGAAGACATATCCTGATTATTTTGTGAATGGTTACCAATTCCACACGAGGGGACTCGCATCAAACAGGGCCATTGGCAGTAGTGGAGTTTGTGTTCTAGGACAAAGCTTCGGCACTAACGAGGAGGACTTCTATGGTGTGCTAGAGGAAATCATTGAGCTGAATTACATATCTCCAACTGTAAAGCGCCCTATTGCGTTTAATTGTACGTGGTTTGACACTAGAAGTCGTGGAGGAAAACGCATTCACCCTCACCTAAAGCTTGTCAATGTTCATCGACATAAAATGTTGAGAACAAAAGATTGTTACATATTAGCACATCAATCCACTCAAGTTTATTTCCTCGATTACCCAAAGATGAGGCGTGCAGATGCTGAATGGAGAGTGGTCTGTAAAGTGAAGTCACGTATGTGGCCCGATGAAGGTACGTGCGTAGACCCTCATGAGAGTGGTTCCAAGGGTGTTGCCGTTGAAGAGGCATTTCAACATGATTCTTCCCTTCCACGAGTTATCGATGACACACAAGATAATTATTCACTTGGTCCGCTAAATGACCAAAACGGAGAGGATCATGTCGTTGAGGAACAAGCTGATACGTCTAGTGAAACGTCTGAGGGGGAGTTTGAGACTGAGACGGATACAGATGAGGAAGATATGTAATCAGGATACTATTATTGTATTTTCATTGACTTTTCTGATAACATTATTATCATTTACTATTCCGATTTACTGTAACTATCACTATGCTCATAATACTATTAGATAATACTATTCGGATTCACTATTTCCTATACTATGCTGATAATACTATTAGGATAATACTATTCGGATTCACTATTTTCTATTACTATGCTGATAATACTATTCGGACACTATTACCATTTACTAGCTAGATTGATGACAAGAGGCATGCATGCACATCACAAGTCTTCCATCCTCATCTCCATTTCCAACCATAAAAGGGGAGACTTCATCTCCTCATTTCCAACATGCATTAGTCTTCCATCCTGCTCATCTCCAAATCCAAAATCAAACCCCCACCTACAGCTTCGATTCCATCTGCAATTCATCCGATCAATGGCTCATCAAAGGAGAGCGTGTTCTAGGCGCACGACCGCCTTTGCTCCAGAACTGATCCATTTCTCAATCGTGCATGTGCGTGGGGATAGGGAGATCAACAGAACGGAATCGAGCACCAGACCATATCGCCCATTAAGAGTTGCAATCTCTGGTTGGAGGTCATCTGGTGGGGGAGCACCATCGGGATTTTACCGTTTTTTCTTGAACGGCAAAGACATCACAGACCGCATTGAGGCCAACGAAACGACTGCGCAGCTTCGCGTGCTCGAAGGAGCTGAGATTAGGGTTGTTGCTTCTTAAAAATAAATGATGTTTGTCATCTAATTTTTAATTCACTAAGTTGTTTGTTGATGTTTTTGCTTTACAAGAAGCAAGTGTTATTCGTACGTAAGTTGTAATGAAGTTGTTTGTAACTTGGTTGTGTGGAAGCAATGAACTCGTTCGTTTTGTCCCATTTGAGTCCTCGAACCAAATATTGTTGGTAGAAAGTGTTTGTTTACATCTAATGTCTCCAAAATAGCGACCATATGGTCGCTATTTTGGCTATAGCGACCATATGGTCGCTAGTAATGGCGACCACGTGGTCGCAAATGAACAACAGATCGTGCACTAAAAGTGCACGATCGTGCGCTTTCCTCTCAAAAAAAGGCTAGGGTCGTGTGTTCTTTTATTGATTTTAGCGACCATATGGTCGCTAACTTTAAAATTTTAGCTCGGAATTGCAATTTTTAGCACGTAGTTCAATTTTATTTCGTTTTTGCGACCATATGGTCGCTAAACCGAAATTTATGGCGCGGGTTGTGATTGTTGTTCTTGTTGTTGTTGTTGTTGTTGTTGTTTGAAAGAGTTGTTTTTGTTGTTGTTGTTGTTGTTGTTGTTGTTGTTGATTTCGACCATATGGTTGTTGATGAGTTAAGAATTTAGGAAGGATGATTAGTAAATCCGGAATTTGATGTTGTTGTGTTATTGATGTTGTTGGTATTGTAGTTGTGTTGTTGATTTTGATGAGAATTGTTGTTGTTTTTGTTGTTGTTTAGGTTTAGTAGAAGAAGTTTGTGTTTAGGTTGTTGTTCTTGTTTAAGTAGTAGTTGTTGTTGTTGTTGACGAAACGGTTGGTGTTGCTCTTTTTGTTGATCTTGCTCTTGTTGTGAAGAAGTTGTTGCTGTTGTTGATTTTGAAGTTGTTGTTTTGTTGTTTATTTTGAAGTTGTTGTTGTTGTTTTGTTGATTGTTGTTGTTATTTATTTGATTGTTGTTGTTGTTCATTTTGGGTGAAGAATTAGTAAATTTAAGTTGTTGGTGTTGTTGATTTGGTTGCTCTTGTTGTTGTTTATGTTATAGCTAGATTGATGATGTTGTTATTGTTATTGTTGTTGTTATTAGTGTTTTTATAGTTTTGTTATTATGTTCGGATCACGTCGACGTGTACGAGCTCCTCGTCCGGAGGAGCCGGGCTCGTCCGAGATACCGGACGAGGAGATCTCGTCCGAGGCGACCCACACGGACACGCCACGTTTGTTCGAGGACGACGGGGCCCCTCATCCTAGTACAGAGGAGACGGGCACCCAAGCGGATGAGTTTAGGGCCCCTACATCTGTGTCCTCATCGGGCGGCTCGATCCCAATCGCATTTGGGATCTTTACATTGCCGGCGGGTGTTACGTACAATTTCCTCTAAGACATTGCTGGTATTAAATTCTTTTCTTACCTTTAAATATGTTATAACACGTTTTTCGAAATCTCGCAGCTTGCAACCGTCAGGCAGGGTGTCGCGGTGGTCGACATAGATCATACAAGGCCAACCCGGCGATAAGGCGTCGGAGTTCGACTTTGTCTCCGCCGCATCGAAGACTCGTTGGTTTGAGTCTTGGAGGGTAAATTTTATTTAATTTGCTTTTAATTTTACAAATTCCGCATTAATTAATTACTTTTTTTAAATAATTGTTTTTTCGGATTTAATTAGACGCACTTCCGATGGGATCCCTCCCAGCCGGGTATGGATGTCGAGTCGGTCCGGTTGATGTGGGAGAAGAGAGCCAAGAAGAGATACGACAACTTGATCGGGAAGCACTGTCGGGTCGACACGAAGCCGAATTTCATCCAGTCCGCCACTTGGGAGAACTGGGAGACGACACATTGGTCCATGGAGGCGCTCAAAGCCAAGTGTGCGCGCCAGAAGCAAATCCGGAATGTCAATCCGGCGAACTACAGTAGCGGTTCGAGGTCCCACCTCGACACCATGCGTCGAATGGTACGTATATTATTTTAATTTGATTAAACTTAAATTAAGTTAATTATTCTTAATAGTTCGTAACACGCTTGATAAATTTCGTAGGAAGAATAACGACGTTGCCACATTACGCCTCTCGAGCTTCTCATCGAGACGCACATGCAGGGCGCCGATCGGCATTTTATAGATGAGCGGTCGGCCTTCATCGCTGTAAGTTTTAATTATTTTACGTCTTATTTAATTTGGAATATTAATATTTTTATTTATATTATGTACGTATTTTTTTAGGCTCGGACCCAGGAGATCCTCTCCCAAAGGTCCTCGGAATCGGGCACCCCGCCGTCCTTTCAGAACGAGTGTGATGTCTTTCTGATGGTCGTTGGGGGTTGGGCCCGGGAGGCGCCGTCTTCGGCCTTGGCAACACCTTCTCCGAGTTTTATGGCGAGCGATTGACGGCGCCGCGTGATCAGCTCCTTGGGTGGCGGAATCGACCAGTGGAGGACCTACAGAGTAGGATGCGCGAGGTCGAGGCGTGGATGCACCAGATGCGAAGTGGAGGCTTCGACCCGCAGGTCGGTGGGTCCCGCCAGCCCGGTCCTGACGGGAATGACCAGGACGCGGACGGCTCCGGTGAAGCCAGCTAGATTAGTGTTTTTTTGTAAATATTATTAAATATTGTAAATTATTTAAATTTATGTAAATTAATGAATTTATGTAAATTAATATGAATTATTTATATTAAATCGTAATTATTATTTTTCTAAAAACAAATAAATTGGCGACCACTTGGTCGCTAATTGCAAACATGATCGTGCACTCCTAGGCGCATGATCGTGCGCTTATCTCTCAGATAAAGGCTAGGGTCATGCGTTCTTTTCGTGCTTTTAGCGACCAGCTGGTCGCCCATGTGCGACCGATCACCATTTTTTGACCCCTATTAGCGACCAGTTGGTCGCTAATAATGGCGACCCCGTGGTTGCTGTGGTCGCCAAATGGTCGCCACATTGTTGGCGACCATGGGCGACCATGGTCACTATTTGGCGAACATATGGTCACTAAATGCAACGACCATATGGTCGCCATGGTCGCTATATTCAGCGACCACATTTAGCGACCATATTTTGCATTTAGTGACCAAAAATATGGTCGCGAAATTCGCTTTTCTTGTAGTGTATTGTTGCTCCATTTAATATAATTCGGAAAACACACTAGTAGTGTTTCTCATCTGTGTCTTAATTTGACTACTAACAAGATCGTAATCTCTAGACATGTCACTTTTGATGCACAATTTTCCTATTACTTTATTTCTATTAACGATCATGTCTCTCCTAGTATAATTCAAAACCTCCTTGGCTTGTCATGACCTCAATATGATCGATGTTTTAGATTGCCCCATGTCCACATCTATAATTGTGCCCAAAACCATCACGGTTGTGACACCCCACCTTCACGATCGCGATGTGTCTTCCTCCTAGCCACTTGCTCTGCATGACTTGTGACACTCTCGGCATCTCATCACGATCATGACACCCCACCCTCATGATCCTGACACTTCTTTTTCTATCTCATGACCGCTTCTCAGCCTCTCATCACGATCATGATACCCCTCTACACGATCGTGGCACTCAACCCACAATCTCTTCCTAATCGGCCCCTCCTCCCATACTGATAACAATCAAAGGATCATAATAGATAAGGTAGCAAAGAAGGTGCCTCGAAGGCCTAGACCAAGACCTTTCACAAGGTCCCGAGCATTCAAGTTCAAGAGGGTCTTCAATAAATGCACATTATCTTTTCAATACTATCAAGGAAGACCAAGGCCACCAAGAAAGAGGATCAAATCGAGGAGGTTAAGAAAGTTAAGAAGCCCGTCAAATGAAAAAACAGTGTTCAGTAAAATGGTCATAACTTGGGATAGAAATTTGATCCCAAGTCCGTTAAGTATGAATTGGAAAGATAATTATAAGATTAACAAGTTTGTAGTTTACATCTAATCCAGAATCCAACAAAAAAGAGGAGAAAAAAGTGATTTACTGAGAGTTTTTCAAGTCTTACGGGAATCTTATCTTTAGCTTTAATTCTATCTTTAGCTAGAGATTATATCTATGCATAATTTCGGCCATAGGTTGATGTTAGCTGGCTGAAATATATCTTTCTCATATTATTATTATTATATCTTTTGAGTTTTAGGATTAGTTTTTAGTTTCCTTATCCTTTAACTCAATTACAATTGATATGGAATTATCTCCTCAATTGCTCGATGATGTCAATTTAGTCTTTTTTGGCCCTATCTTGACAAGTACTTCTCTATGCCTTTGAATTCACCAAATTAATCACTCTTTTCTCTCCTTAATTGAATCAAAAGATGGAGGATTCAATTATAGGAACACACGAATTTGAATCACTCAATTTGGAGTTGAATTGCAAAAGTGATGAAGATTACAAGAACACAAGACACGAATGGTGTTTTGGACCAAAGACTCGAGAATAACTATGTCAAGTTATTCTCCAAGTCTGATCTAATTTTTATTAATTGAATAATGTAGTTTAAATAGAACAAGAGAGGACTAGAAACTTGGAGAACAAGCAAAGAAAAGGAAGAGTCAGTTACAAGTCAACTGATTATCTTCTATCTTTTCTCAAGTTTCTATCCTAAAATAAAAGATAACATAAAATATAGAAAGATAAAATAAACCTAAAAACATCTAAGAATGTAATTCTGATTTCTATCTAAAATATAAAATACCAAAGCTATTAAATTCTTAAAATATTATTAATAAGAATATATCTAATAAGATAACATAAAATATAGAAAGATAAAATAAACCAAAAAACATCTAAGAAGAAACTACTGCTTATTTGGACTACTATGGTTATCTTGATGATCAATGTATGGAATTGATCACTCCCTCGTTTCGAGGCGTTGCTTATAATTGGTGGGTTGATGTTTTTCATTACCGTCGTACTCAAGGACGTCACCCCATCAAAAGTTGGCCAGAATTGTGATTTGTTATGCGTAGAGTGTTTGTCCCATCCGAGCATGCAAGACGTATGGCAATGCACAACAATTGTCACCAAGGCACTAGGTCACCACTTGCTTTCTTCATGGACCTTGAGGAATTAGCCACCTTTGCTGGAATTCCAACATTATCACATATTTTATGTCCACAGTTCATGGCTGGTTTGAAGCATTCATTTCAGTTATACTTAAGGAGCCAACCTAGAGATGATGTCGATGAGTTGGTCAAAATTTTTACTACTAAATTCAACGAAGGGATGAGGTAATTCATGCTATTAGAAGAGTAAATCCACCTCAAGTGGAGGAGGATAACTCAGGTGCAATAGGCATGCAGGAGGTTGCCCATACAACCTATATCGAAGCACCGCCGCTAATAGTATTTTCTAGCACCGAGCCGTCACTTGTTTCCGGCGTTGCTCAGGACACAACCATTGATTCTAGTTCTGATTTTATTGTGCCTTATGACTCATTTGAGAGTAAGGAATCAAAGGATGTGTGCCTTCAAGAGCCTCCATTTGTTTAGCCTAATCAAGACAGTTTGACATGCCCTAATGAGCCAAAAATTGCCAACAATGAATCTCGGGAAAAATTTGTCCAATTACCTCCAAAATTTGTGGAGACTTGTGATTCCACCTTGGAAGAGCCTCTGCAAAATTTCAAATTTCATCCAGATTAGAGGTCATTTGCGTGGTGAACGCTGCAACTTGCTTTTGAGTGCTCCTACGCCGTCATTGCTTACTTCTTTTGGATGTTTGATCACGGATGTGTTTACTTACTATAATCCAGATTATGGAGCTGAGTATATGAATATTTCATCGAGTTGTTTGTCTACTTTTTCTGAGTTAATCTCTACATCCGGACAAAAATCGAGGACGATTTACAGCCAAGTGGAGGACAATGATAGAAATCAAAGGATCACAAAGGATAAGGTTGCAAAGAAGGTGCCTCAATGGCCTAGACAAAGACCTTTCCCAAGGTCCCGAGCATTCAATTTCAAGAGGGTCTTCAATAAACACACATTATCTTTTCAATACTATCAAGGAAGACCAAGGCCACCAAGAAAGAGGATCTAATCAAGGAAGTTCATAAAGTTAAGAAGCCCGTCAAATGAAAAACAATATTCAGTAAAATGGTCATAACTTAGGATAAACAATTGATCTCAAGTCCTTTAAGTATGCGTTGGAAAGATAATTGAAAGCTCTACAACTTTGTAGTTTACATCTAATCCAAAATCCAACATAAAAGAGGATAAAAATGTAATTTATTGAGAGCTATTCAAGTCTTACGGGAATCTTATCTTTAGATTTAATTCTATCTTTAGCTAGATATTATATATATGAATAATTTCGGCCATAGGTTGATGTTAGTTGCCTAAAATATATCTTTCTCATATTATTATTATCATTATATATTTCGAGTTTTAGGATTAGTTTTTAGTTTTCTTATCTTGTAAGTCAATTTAGTTATCTAATTGATTTAATTGATAAGGAAACTTAGGATAGATGCCTTCTTATTATTATAAGTTCTTAGAAGTAAGGAGAAAGACCCAAATACCCTTCTATGGTTGACCATCTATCTTCCTTGGGCTCTAAGGAACTTTAGCTTAGAAACTCTATTTATATGCTTGTTATTCATTAAAAAAAGATGATGAAACTAAAGTGAGACACCTTGGCTAAAGTGTTTCTCGCTTCTTCATCTAAAACTACAATCTTCTTCAATCATTATTCTATTCTTGAAATCTGAATTCGAAGTGTTTGAATCAGAAATCCATACCCTAGGCAATTCTTCTTTTGACCATCTTCATCCCGAAGGTTGTCACATATCAGAAATGAAGAGAAGAATGATGGGAACAAAGCCTACATCTCAACCTAGGACGACTCCGATGATGAGGACCCAGTGGGATGGGCAACACCCAACATGTGTGCTATGGCAATCAAAGATGGTTCACAAGAACCACAAGAGGAGGTAAGCACTCCCATGTATGAACTTTTGAATGAATGTGTTTGCTTTTACTCTCTAGTTATGTCTGTGCTCTACTTTTGTTCCCATGACTTGTGCTTACTTCTTTTCGATGATGTCAAAAGGGGTCAAAATGAAAAAATGTAGTGATGCGTTGTTGAAGTGAATACATGGGGCCAACAAGTAGGAGTTGTCATATTGCTCTAGCATTTGCTTACATCACTTATTCATTAACTTATACATTGCTTATTGACATTAGTATATTCGGATTTTTTTTACAGTTGGAGGGCTTTTAAATGCAACATGTGGGAATGTAACGGAGCTAATCATAGCAATACTAGCTCTGTACAAAGGCAAAATCGGAGTATTAAAGTACTCTCTTCTTGGTTCCATACTTTCAAACCTCCTACTTGTTCTTGGATCTTCTCTAGAATGTGGAGGATTGGCCAATCTAAACAAAGAAAAAATATTCAATAGGGTACGAATAACATACATATATATTCAAATTAGACCAAATTTATTAGGATTTTCATGAACTAAAATTGTTTTTTTTACCACATCAAAATCAGGGTAATGTGAGTATCCTCCTCCTATTATTAGGAGTCCTTTTCCATGTCTTCCCATTTCTGTTTCAACATGCCATTAAGCAAAAAACTTTCACGGCGGCATCTACACTTCTTCTGTCAAGAGTAAATAGCATCACCATGCTCATAGCTTATGCTGCATACATCTTCTTTCAGCTGAAATCCACACAAAAAATCCTTTGTAGGAGGAGAGGTAAAATTAGGATAGAGCAATTACACTGATGTAATTGGGATATGAAATATCTAAGTTGTTTGTGTGGAAAACGTGATAGGAGGTTGAAACCGAGAACGAGGAAGAAACTGTGTCTAGAGGCTTTTGGAGTGCAATAACTTGGCTAGTGGCATGACTCTGGCCATTGCTTTGTTATCTGAATATGTTGTTGGTACAATTGAGGTATGTTAAGTTGTGCTTCATCAAAATTAGCCTCCTTTTTTTTAACTCGTGTGAAATTTTTTCTAAGATTTTTTTACATGTTGCTTCAAGTTCCTTTGCTAAGGGGGAACTTTCCACTAAAAATCCAAAAATTTTGAAACTACATTTCCATCTGAGGGGGAACTAAGTATCTACAAGTATCATATTGCTTTGTCTTACGCCTAAACTGTCCTTAAGTAATTGCATCTTTTGTCTCTGCAATGTTAATATGGGTTTGTCATCATCAAAAAGGGGGAAATTGTTGAATCGGTGTTAGTTGCTAACAATGGAACAATGATCTTCTCCATTAAAGTTTGGATGATAACAAACGCCATTAGAAATTGATCTTTTGTCCAAGTGATGTAGATGAACTACATGGGAAACAATGCAGAAACGCTCAAGAAGCGGTTCTTGTGTATGGAACAAACTTGGGCGGCAAGTGAAAAAGGGAAGATTCGTTTTAGAGAGGAAAGAGCTTCCAAGGACATGTTGGTCATTAAGCGTTATGTCTTGCGCCCCAAGTGAAAAAGGATATAAAGGAAAATTTGCAAAAGACCATGACTATAAGAAGAAAGCAATGAAGCTAGGTTAAATTAGATCACTCGCCGCATGAACAGTACCCAGTTGAGAGCTACGAAGAACTCAGAGTGATCCAGAGTAACAACGAAGATTTCAACAAGACCAAGAAGATCCAAAAGCTCGACAATGGTAAGTGCGGGAACATGACGTTGTCACATGAGCTAGTTATGGTGCTTAAGGGAACTGCACCAGGAAGCAGAGAGGTTTGATATCTTTATCTAAATCATTGTGGTATTCTTAGGAACTAGATAGGTAGATTTGTTACTATTAGTAGAATTCGGTGATTGCTAGTAATAGATAAGTTCAAATCTACATCCTGTAACTAAGGAACTACGATATATATAAAGTGCTCATTCGAAATCCTCCAAGGGAGCTAGAGGTTTACCTATTCAACTTATTGGTTGAAGTGTGGTTTCTCTATAAGGAATTGTGTCCTTAAGTTTCTGTTAGTTACATTTTGCTTTACTTATCCATTGTATAAGGGAACGTTCTCTAGAACAATTCCTAATTGTTTTAAACTAATCTACGATCCTACTTCTACAAAATTACACTAGCCATTATCACTCTCAATCTACTCACACTCTCAAATCATCACCCTTTCGATCGTTATTGCTTGTTGAATGAATTTCTATATCTGAGCATGATGTCAATCACTATCTTCACATTTAACATTGTTCTATAATCCTTTCACTATTGAATCTACAATTATCTAAATTATAGCCTTATTTTCCTTTCAATTTTGCTATTGATTCAATTACGTTTTATTGTAACTCGATTATTCTAACGTGTCTACGTGTTTAGTTTGTTGCGTGACTACGGTTACCACATGTTAGTGACTAGCACGTTTACATGTTAATTTTTCCCAAAATAATATTGAGCCCTCTTCCAGATGGAAGGCACAGCTCACAAAATGGGAAGGATCTAGATGTGACCTTTACTCCGATAGGATCAAAGAACATCGAAGGATCTTGCCTTGACCGTGTAGTAGGTCTCAATGAAGCGTTGCGGAAGAGGATTGTTTTAAGATTTGAGGTTCTCATCCTTTAAGCAATAAGAATGTCGATCCAAGGGAGGAAAACCCAAAGGAAGATAGATTGATTGGAAGAAGGTGACGCACAAAACGAAAAGAAAAGGATTAATTTCTCAACTAAGTCTTGTAATAAAACTATGCAAAAGCTAGGCAAGGAGTTCGAGTGGGCCTTTTATGGAGGAGGTGCTCAAAACCCTAGGTAGAAAGAGAGGGGTGTAGAAATGGGCCTAGCATGCAATTGAAGGCCCACTTCCCTTCTAAAGTGTGAAAAACACTACTAAAAATGTTACAACAATAATTAGAAATGTTTAAGACGCAAATAATACTAAAAAAAGAAATAAAATATAGGATGTTGTGGTCAAGGCGTCTATAGTGTCAAGTCGGGCCAAGACAAGGGTTGTTGCGCCGCGGGCATGGAGGAAGCACCGCACATGCGAAGATTCCAGCATGGTGGGGCGCATCGCGCAAGGACTCGGGTCTGTGTTGTCAAGGGCGAGGAGACAGACTTGCAATGGAACGTCCGAAGGCACCTCGTGGCTTGCGAGGACCTGGTGACAAGCGACTATGTTGCCAAGGCAATGGACTAGGCGCAGCTCCGGGTGACGGGTCCGTCCGAGTGTAGTGATATAGCCTGCTCCTCCTATGTGGCGTCCATAGACAGGTTCGAATCAGATATCTATGTACCCTTCAAGATAAAACGGGACCAACTCAGTTGACACTCGGTACTTGATTCTGATTCAGTTGAGACATCTCGTCCAACGTTTGCATCCGACCTTCTAATGCTTTGAATTGTGAGTTCATGGACTGGATTTATTTTTGAATGGATTGCAACGTGGCCTCTATTGAAGGCGTTGTAGTTACTCATAGAGGGTCAAGTTGTCACGTGCCATTGTTACATGTGTTTGTCATCTTTCATACTATCCAAACAAATCAAATCCAACAAACACAACTGATATTTCCAACCACACGATTCACCAAAAATGACCTAGAAATGAAACCAAATCAAATTGCAAGTAGCTAGGTCGCGGTAAGGCAAACATGGATGGCTTGGCATCAAGACAACAAATTAACTCGTCTAAGACTTTGACGAAGTAAGAAGCTACTAAGTACCAATCATTAACTGAAAAGTGTTGACTCATGTCTAGCTCAGATTCTCTACCTCGTGGGATCCGAATTTTTCCAAGTATGACCTCTTTTTCATTTCGTCAAGTCGGAGTTATTCTAAGCCCCACTTCTTTTCTTTCCGTGTATGAATTCTTTTTGTCAGACACACTTTTTTTTAAATGAAAAAAACTCACTCAAACAAAAATCGAACACAATGTGAACAGATATACATTAATGATTTAGACTCGGTACCGTTCTCGTATCTTGCTTTGTTGCCTAGACAAGTTTATAAGCTAAAAAAAGGTGCAATAACAAGTGAAGGCTCGGATGGATTAAAGGGAAAAGGGTTTAGTTAAAGCTCACACACAAATCAAACAATGAACACATCAATAAGTCTCAAAAAGGGGTGCTTCTTTAAATGTGTTTGGGTGACTCTTCAAATTTTGCAACCCCTAAAAATGAAAACCTTCCAGGGTGTCTTCTTCAAGATATCAACGTCTAACAATGGCTCACACAAACGAAAACAACTCAGCCAAGACAATCAGACACAACAATGGCACAACAACGACACAATAAACCCAATCTAGGGCAACAACACAAAATCGGAAAAAAGGGCAAAGGGTGGCTCTTAAAGCACTTGCAGCCCGATTCATTTGAAGTATAAAAATCAAGATCTAGGGAATACCTTGCGTGGCTCTGATACCATCTGATGAGGATTGATGTACGCAAAGCGGTGCAAGGTAGTCGACTTGGCTTGGAATAATGGGCGATAACCAAATCTGGTGATAGCGCTAATCTCTGGCTTCACAAGGGCAGATCTCCCTACTCTAGACTCTGATATGAGTGATCTAACTCGAGGTATTAGATCTATGAGTCTAGTTGAACTCTCTAAAATTTGAGATCAAGATCATTTGTGGATCGAAATTTATGACAATTGCACTGAGATGTCATAGAATCCACCGAGAAGAGATTTCGAGGGAAGTTTGAATGAGATTGTTCAAGATTGATGGAGTGGCGATGGAATGAGACTAAAATGGAATGTTTGGATAAGATGAGAGTGAAGGATAAGGATGTGTTCTCGGAAGGATATTATGCACCTTTAAAAAATACAAACTAGGATTCGATCTAGGATATGACTCACCTAGATACAAGGCTCCAAGAGATCGAAATGACTCAAGATCTTCAAAACCCAAACCATCCAAAGTTATGGATTTTCACAATGAAAATTGAGAGAAAAAACAAATGAGTTTTGGTTTCAACATAATCTATTTTGAGTTTGTGTTAGGAACTCACATTCATTAACACTGGAACAACGTCCTCAGTTTTGATAATGATAAACACCATGGGAACTAACGCAAATTGTCAAGTATTTCAGCATAACATGTTGTGCGTTGCAAAGCAAAACACAGAACAACAAGTTATCAAAGCATGGGAACTAATGTAACGACGAAAAGAGAGCGACCAACCTCAGAAGAGAACAGAGTTCCTAAGAGTTAGGAACTCAAAGAACCAAAGTTCCCACACGATGGGAATTGGATGAGAAGAACAGGAATCTCTCGAAGTCAAGAAGAGTTCCCAAGAAAAGGGAACCGAGAAGACGAGAGTTCCTTTTGGATGGGAACTGGCGCATGCATGAAAGTGACACCTCAGCGCATTTTTAGGAATCATGTCTGTTCTGGACAAAAGGGCGTCTTAGGCTTTCAGAGCTTCAGCGGGATGAAGACGACCATCCAACGGTCTGGAATGATTCAAGAGTTGACAATTCAAATTCAAATCAAAGTCACATGTCAACCTTAAGAATCATATTTGGAGAGCAAGGCAAAAAGGTTATTTAGAACAAATACCTCTAGTGGATAAAGGATTCTCATCACGCCTATTTAAACCCTTCAATAGTGACCTTGCTGCTCACTTTTCCCAAATCACAAACTCTAAACACAAAGAAAGAAGTGCAAAAGAGTTGTTCGAGTAAGAACCATCAAGTTGGTGAAAAGTCCCCGATGGCGAGCTAATCTCAACGACGGTGTAGGAGAAAGAATCAGTTCCTAGGTCTAGGGGAAATCAGGAGAAGAGACAGAAGAAGAGAGAGAGGTTTGGGTTTCGTTTTGTCTTTGATTGTGAGCGTTCACCGGGTTAGGGTCGAGATAATACATTAGTGTTGCCTAGGGAGAGATTCCTAGTAAGAACAGAGAAGTTTGTATTCTGCCATGTAATCTGAAGGGAACGAAGCAATAAAGAAAAGGGAACTCATTTGAAAATCCTCCAAGCAGAGGTAGAGGTTTACTCACATGATAAATTGATCGTTGTGGGGTTCCTCTATAAGGGAACTATCTCTAATTGTTTACTTACCTACATATTTACTTATTCCGCTGTGTGTGGGAACTTTTCGAACAGTTCCCACAACTGATTATGACTAACCTACGATCCAACAATTGGTATCAAAAAGATCTTGGTTAGTCTTTGTAGGTACTAGGAAAAATGTCTCAGGAACTCACGAAGATTGGACATGGGAACAACAAACCTCCCAGACACACATTGTTGGACGCTTCGAGAACTGGAAACTCAAGATGAGAGACTGGATGAGGAGTCATGACTACCAAGCATGGTGTGTCATAGAGCATGGAAACTTCAAAGTCAATGCTACTATTTAGAACGACCTATCGAAATGGGGTCCCAACGAATGGCAATGCATGGAAGCCAACTACAAGGCCAAAATGTATCTCAACAATGCCACGTGTGAACAAGACAGTGCTCGAGTGGCTAACTTGGAAACAGCTAAGGAAATGTGGGAAGCCATTCAACAGATGCACGTTGGAAGTTCCGATCTAAGGGAAGATCACCAAATGAACGCCAGAAGGGAGTTCTTCAACTTCAAAATGACCATGGGTGAATCGATTGATAGCTATCAATCATGTTTCGAGTCTCTCTGCTCAAAGTTGGCATCCCTTGGAATCACCAAGCAAGAGAATCCTGAGAATAGGAACTTGATGCTTCACCAAGTGTATGGTAAGCTCATTGGTCATGAGAAGAGAAAGCAAGAAGATAAGCAACAAGAGATGGAAACAAGAGGCATAGTTCTCAAACTGGAGAAGGTCCTCAAATCTGTTTAGGCACAATGTGAAGAATCAGAGGAGGATGAAGAAGAGGAACTTGTACACATCACAAAGGCCCTTAGGAACTTCTACAAGAAAGGGAAGTTCAAAGGGAACCCCAGCAAAGATAGAAGGAACTATGAGGTCAACAACAGGTATCAGGACCGAGACAGAGACATTGCCGATGCCACATGCTACAAATGTTACAAGAAGGGACACTCCGCCAAAAACTATCCTCAGGGAAGTGAGGAGCGAAGACTCAACAAAGGCAAAAGCAAGGCATACGTAGCAACCTGGAGGGAATCTGGTTAAGGACCTTGGGTACAATTTTCTGAGTGTTTCACAACTGTGTGACCAAGGGAACAATGTAGTCACATTCGATTCTAAAGAGTGTCTTGTGATCAACAAGAAGACAAACAAGATCATACTCAAGGGAACTAGGTCCAACAACGTCTATTTCGTGGACACATCGTACGAGCCTCCAAGGAAACTGTGTCTTGCAAGTTCCATTCACGAAGCAGAACTCTGGCACAGAAGATTGGGACATGTAGGAGTGAACCAAATACATAAGTTGTATCCTTAAGACCTTGTGATTGGACTGCCCATGATCAGCTTAGAAGACATGAAGATGTGTGAAGCTTGTGTTAAAGGAAAACAAACGAGAAGCTCCTTCAAACAAAAACGAGTCGTGAGCACTACCCGTCCCTTGGAACTGATCCACATGGATCTCTGTGGTCCCATGTAGATGGCTAGCTATGGAGGAAAAAGTTACATGTTCGTTCTCAATGATGATTTTTCTAGATTTAATTGGGATATTTTTCTTGTGTCCAAAGTAGATACCTTTAGGGAATTTGAGCCATTCATGAAGAGAGTTGAAGTGAGCTTAGGACTGAAGCTCATTGCTTTGAGATCTGACCATGGAACTGAGTTCAAGAACTCATAGTTCAAAATGGAGTTGTGGAAAGGAAGAATCAAACTTTGAAAGCAATGGCTAGAACAATGATTATTGAGAGTGGAGTTCCTCAAAACTTCCGAGCAGAAGCAATCTCCACGGCAACGTACATCCTCAATAGAGCCATGGTCCGCCGAATGATCAAAAAGACTGCTTATAAGCTGATCAGAGGAAGGAAGCCTAACATCTCCCATTTAAGAGTGTTTGGGTGCAAATGCTTTGTGTACAACAATGGGAAAGACAACCTTGGAAAGTTCGACGCAAGAAGTGATGAAGGGATCTTCTTGGGTTATTCACCTCATAGCAAGGCTTACCGGGTGTACAACAAAAGGACCAAGAAGATAGAGGAAAGCATTCATGTGATATTCAAAGAAGAGTTAGTCAAAGTGGGAACTGAAGTGCATAAAGTGGAAAATCACTTCCAACTTCCTTGGAACGAGGAAGATGATGATGACGATGATGAGCCAAGGAAAGGAACACGTCGTTATCCTCAAGGGAACAACGACTCTCAAAACAGAGAAATCCAAGAGTCGGCTGAACTTCCATCACTCGATGAATCGCTAGACACCTCTCAAGCTGGTTCCATAGTTCCTCCACCAGAAGACATTCTTGAATCAAGCACTCAAGGGGAACACAGAGGGAACACATCCAATGCTGAGGATGAAGAACTAGAAAACGTTGAACCAATTGAAGAACATCCAGAGGATGAGGATCTGCAAGAAGAATGCAATGACAATGATGATAGGAACGAAGAGGAAGATACAGATCTCTCCAACATCAATCCCAGGAACATCATATCTCCTCTCGACCAAGGCGTTAAAACTCGGTCCTCACTTCAAAACTTTTGTGCTTTTAACGCCTTTGTGTCAATGGTGGAACCCAAAAATATAAAGGAAGCCCTCAAAGATCCGGACTGGATAGTGGCAATGCAAGAGGAGCTCAACCAATTTGAAAGGAACCAAGTGTGGAAGCTCGTTCCTCGACCAAAAGGAAAGAATGTCATAGGAACACGATGGGTGTTCCGTAACAAGCTGGATGACACAGGACCTATTTTAAGGAACAAGGCAAGATTGGTAGCTCAAGGCTACAACCAAGAGGAAGACATTGACTATGATGAGACCTTCGCCCTTGTAGCAAGAATCAAAACGATCAAACTCCTAATCGCCTTTGCGGCTCACAAGGGATTCAAGCTTTATCAAATTGACGTGAAGACAACATTCCTTAATGGACACTTGGAGGAAGAAGTATACGTGACTCACAGGATTTGAAGATGGGAACTTTCCAGATCACGTCTACTTTCTTAGACATGCCCTATACGGACTCAAACAGGCCCCAAGAGCCTGGTACGACAATTGCACAATTTCTCTTTTCACATCGTGGTTCCATTGACAAGACTCTATTTCTTAAGAGAGAGTCCAATAATATTCTTATTGTTCAAGCATATGTTGATGATATTGTTTTTGGTGCCACTAATCCCCTTCTTGTTGAAAAGTTTAAAGATCTAATGAGTTCAGAATTTGAGATGAGCCTGATTGGGGAGCTTACGTTCTTCGTGAGGCTCCAAATCACTCAGACCAAGGAGGGAACAAAGATACATCAACAGAAATACATCAAGGAAATATTGACCAAGTATGGAATGGAGAATTCAAGGCCTATTAACACTCCAGTTTCCACCAACTCATAGCTAAACACAGATGAGAAAGGTATAGACGTAGACTAAAGGAACTATAGACGTATGATTGGTTCCCTTCTCTACCTTACAGCTAGTAGGCCCGATATCAAGTTTGTCGTGTGTTTGTGCGCACGCTTTCAATCTAACCCTAAAGAATCACACTTGAAAGAGGTGAAGAGAATTTTCATGTATCTCAAAGGAACGACAACTTGTGCTTGTGGTACCCACGAAGAAGTTCCTGTGAAATTGTTGCCTTTTCAGATGCGGACTTTGCTGGTCATCTGGTAGATAGGAAGAACACATCTGGTATGGCTCAGTTCCTAGGAGAGTGCCTAGTGTCATGGGGATCAAAGAAACAAAACTTAGTGGCACTCTCGACGGGCGAAGCAGAATACATTGCCGCTACATCAGGTTGTTCCCAAGTCTTGTGGCTTAAGTACCAACTTAGTGATTACGGTATGTCTTAAGGCCCTATTCCTATTCGTTGTGGTAATACTAGTTCCATAAACATTTCCAGAAATCCAGTTCATCACTCACGTACTAAGAACATTGACGTTTGTCATCACTTCTTACGTGACAATGTTGAGCAAGAGAACATTATTATGAAACACTATAGAACCGAAGAGCAGAGAGCAAATATTCTCACCAAAGCATAGGATAGGCATCCCTTTGAGCACCTTTGTATGCTCTTAGGGATGATAACTTTAAATTAAACCAGTCCTTGTTTATTATGTCCCCAATGATTGGCTAGTTTAGTTGTTTGCATGATAGGAACCGGTTAGGAACACTGTGTTGAGCAAAAATGTACACAAAATTGCAAAACAAATTTAAATTATTTTTATTTTAGTTCGACCCTCTCTTTTGACTCTTTTGATTAAAAGCAATACCGATACAAAATATTATGTGGTTTTTAGGATTTGGGCTGCACCCAATTTTGATGGGTTGCCTACGTATCTCTTTAAAGAGAATCAAGCCTTACGTAGTTCAGAGTGTTTTAATTTAAGTTTTGTTTGGTTTGATTTTCACGCATCAGTGGAACGAACTGGAACCCACCTTCTAGGAAGGGTTGCTCGGATTCAAACCAACTATCATCTGCGCGACGTGAATAAAATTAAACCCACCTTCTAGGAAGGGTTGTCTAATCTCTTCACTATCAAACATGTGTTTAAAGATTTATATATTTTTAATTTAATTTATGACTGAATATGATATTTTTTTATTATGTCAAATGTCCTACGTATCCACTTATATGATGTGGAATCAAGTCAAACGTAGTTCTAGGAATCAAATAATATGGGTTGAATTTTGATTTTATATTTATATTTAAAAGTCAACTTATAGTTTAAGATTGGATTCAACATTATAT
Organism: Fallopia convolvulus; assembly: GCA_964016875.1. Lineage (NCBI taxonomy): Eukaryota > Viridiplantae > Streptophyta > Magnoliopsida > Caryophyllales > Polygonaceae > Fallopia > Fallopia convolvulus. Next base: position 27,702,107 of record OZ024718.1, read on the forward strand.
ATGTCGAGTCTCCTACACGACTCTTTTGAAAGAGATATCGAGTCGAATGTAGGTCTCAAAGAACCATAGGTTCGATTAAATATGATTTTTGTTTTTGATCGTGACCGAACTCAATGAGCTTTTTGCTTTATATTGAGCTTCCTACGTATCTGAAGAATCAGAATCAAGTCACCGTAGTTCAAACTTAAGATTTTGACATTAAGTTTGTTTATTATTTATTTCATGCATCATAGAATTGAATTCGGACCCACCTTCTAGGAAGGGTTGCCCAAACTCTCTTCAACTATCATTTGTATGATATCAAGTCATTAGTTCTTAAAAGGAACTATTTAATTTTATCATCAACCTTATCTTATGTTTGAAAGTCAACTTAAATTTTATGTCAACTCGATATTATAAGTTAATCAAGTTTTTCATATAGTCCATAAAGGCATCAAAGTATACATAGTTCTAAAATAGAACAAGTATATTAAATTAATCTTTTATGTGTGTGACTGTACTCGATACATATTATATCTATTATCGAGTTCCTACGTAGCTTATGAAAGCATCAAGTCTTAACTTAGTTCTCAATAAAAGACCAATTAAATATTGTATATGGTCTTAAATTGATTTTAATTTGAAGTTGTGATTGAACTCAACGAGCATTTGTGCGCTTTATGTCAAGCCTCCTACGTACCCTTTTGAAAGGGATCAAATCTTACGTAGTTCTTCAAACAATTCATTTTAATCTTAGCCTTAAAAGTGTGGGACCAAGATAGACATCAAAATTGTAATAAACCTTTCCATAATAGGTACTATTACAAATATTATTTTCGTGGGTGATTTATTTAATTACATCAAATAGTCATGTTAATGTTGAAATCCATGACCGTGCACATACTAATTTGTCCATGTGCATCATTTTAATTTAAAATCAATTAGCCTTAATTATTTCTGGCCCACTTAATTAATAAGAATTCAGTGGATAAAGTATACAAGAAAATCAGTTACTAATCCACTTCATTCTCTATTTTATTAACCCCACATTGATTATTTAAGTATTATATATGCATATTCACGGTGGAATTGAACCATATATATCCACTGTGCAAATGCTGATCAAAGATTATAACTCATGAATTAATGGAAAGCGACTAAGTGTCTCCAAATGTTATTTTCTTTTTTGTCTGTCAAGAAATTGAGTTTGTATTCAATATGTGTATATATATATATATATAACACATATCATTTTCATGCCAGACAGTTTATATTCGAACTCCAACAGATCAACGTTATGATCGATCACATTGGAATCCGTCCAAATTTGCCCCTTCAATGTCATTACCATTCGGCAATTCAAACGGGCATTATAACGGCATAGAAAAGCCTTCTTTTATGATTTATGGATCCGTTCGGTTCCACGAGTCACAAATATATATGATAAGATGACAAGATATATATGACATGGCATATCGATGACAATATATGTATATGTATGTCAAAATATATGTATGACAATATATATTATGACAGTATATATATCATGAGAGTATAAAATATGTATGACAATATATATCATGACGGTATATATATATATATGCATGTATGTCAAAATATATGAATGACAATTTATATCATGACAATATAATATATGTATGACAATTATAAATATGAGAGATTGTATGCACACATGTCAAGATATATATAGTAACAAGATCAATATATAATAGGATACATTAATATATGATCAAAATGTGGTGTTCGAATCCATTTCGTTCTCCCAACCACAATAGTATATAAGGGATCACAAAGTTGATCGAAAGAGATCAGTAACAAGGAGATGATTCTCCGTTTCACTCATATATTTCCACGGGTCCCCTTAGATTGGTTCCTCTTCCTCTATCGATTTCTACCATGCGTTCCCCTTTAATTTTGCTTGTGCACAGAGAATGAAAATACTAAAAAAATTGCACTCTCCAACAAGATAGCATTTCCATCTCTCATCCTTCTGTGCGTACATATCCCTCCCTCATTGCATTTTTTAAATTGTTTGGATTTCTTCCTTGTAAAATAGGAGAAGGTGGTTAAGTTATGCCCATTTGGCGGGGGAATTGACAACCAACCCCATTAACTGATTCATCCCCCTCCTTTAATACAGACGGCAGGTTTCTTCTTTTAATAACCACCATTTCAGAATTAAAACTCTTTTCTTTATTTTGGGCTAAATTTAAACCCATACAAACAAACTCCAATTTTGGGCCCAAATTAATGATTAAAAGCCCAATTTTAAAATAGGAGTTTTCTTCTTTTTTTTTTAAACTCAAAATTAATATATTAATCAAATCAACTATTTCGATTAATTTTTTTTATTGGACATAAAATCATGAATAATTTAAATTCATGAAATTTTACCCGTCAACAGATACCCCCCGAACTTTGAGCGTGTGAAGGATTGAACGCGTACAAAGTTCGAACTTAAGTGCTTTATATATGCTTAAAGGTTCAAAAGCACCACCACATTTTTCTTCCTAGAAATATGATCAAGGAAGAACTCAAGTCTATTCATATATATGGTCCGAAGTGGGTAGGAATATATAATATCATTCCTTTAAAATATGGTCATGTAAAGAGTGATCCCCTAATGATTTGACTATGACCATTGATGTGGTATAAGTATAATATTTCGAAGAATGGTTTTTCGAAATATGATTTTGGATATGTATTTTTGGCTTGTGGGTCGATTGGTATTTGAGGGTTTTCTTGTGATAGACAAGAATTTGTTTTGAGGTTTTAATGTCAAAAGGTTTGTGCTTTGTAGCTACCTTGGAGAGTGACTTTGTGTCAAACCAACAAATTTTGTGTACATATTTATTTTGGGGGCTTTTAATGACCACTCATATAGATGAAGGAGGTCACTTAATGTTTCTCTGTCCATTTTATCCAGGACATGAATGTTTAAGGGGTTATGAACATTCTTGGCTTTAGAGAGAAGATGATTTTGATAGTACAATGAGTGTACAAATATTTTTTTTATCAAGGCTTAAGGTAATAATCAAATGGTTCCATGGGAGGAAAATTTGGTTGAAAAGACTTAGTTGGATCTGCCACTAAGTTTGGACATGGTGATCCAAGTCATAAAATTTTGGCATATGGAAGTTGAATTTATTTATCTTTTTGAGAACATCTTTCATAGATGAATATTCATTCCTCTCTCTTTTTATTTGCCTCGTTTCAAAGGTTAATACGATAGCGTTAAAACCTTCGGACCATATCAACTCTCTATATAGTCGATATTATAATCAAATGACTATAAGATAAGAGAATTTGACTTCTTCTTTTATTCCTTGTTGGAGAAGAAAAAGTCTTGTTCGTTTATGTGGCTGCATCATGCATGTTAATTGAGCAGATTGCCTACGTACCCCCTGTGAGGGATCAAGCCAACCGTAGTTCTTAACTAGACCATTATTGTATTATTTTTATGTTGCGTGCATCAGAGGATAAAATCTAGACCCACCTTCTAGGAAGGGTTGTATAAATTCAGTCCTACTATCATGTGCACCTTTTTTTTTCAACCTATTGTACGCATCACCAGACAATTTGAACCCACCTTCTAGGAAGGGTTGCTCAAATCATTCTGACTATCATTTGCATACATAGATTTTGGTTTCAAACTCAAATTATGTTTTGAGGTTTGCGACTGAATTCGACATACATGAACTTGACATCGAATTTCCTACATACCCTTATTGGGATCAAGTCTTGATGTAGTTCCTAGAGATTTTTTAGGTATCAAGCATTCTTGTGCTGCTTGAATCATTGCTAGTCAAATATTGGCACCCTCATTTGGATTAGAGGATTATCCATTGAAAACGAGTCATAGAGTGAGCTCCATTTTCGATTTTTTCAATGAGATGTGTCATCTCCTATTGACGCTACCCCCTTTCATCTTTGGGGTATGTCTTCATTTTGAACCTCTCTTGTAAGATTCAATATTTTTGAGAATCTTTTCTCATCAAATACCATACCATCATTTGAAGAGTCGACTTATAGAAAATCCTAGGGAACACAATCTTATTTAGATAGAAGTTACCCAATGGAATTAGATATACTCTTCTTTGGAATTTGTCATTCAATTATTTTCCTCCTTAGCCTTCTTTTTTTTGTAGGCTTACTCAACCTTGGAGGATTTAAACCTGGAGTAAGTGTTTGTCGAGCTTTGTTTTCTGCTCGTATATGTTTGTCACTCAAAGGTACTATCATTCTTGTCTCCATCATCCTTAAGTGGAAACAACTTTTTGACATTTGAGATTTCGTAGTCTCATATAATGGTGTTGCCTTGGTTTGGATATTTGCGTTCCAAGGTGTACCATTCAGTTTGAATATTATTATCCATAACATACACTATATGAGGTTCTCAATCAAAGTGCGAGAAGAATATCCTCATTTTATAACTCTGGATCATGTTTTGGGTCTTTTGGAGACACTTTGAGTGGGGAACTACCTTCGCAACATCTACCATCAAAATTGGTTTTTGACGAAGCTCTTGGTTTTGTTGACATTACCCCCTCGATATCATTCTCCTCTTGTTCATTATGCCTTTTATATATTTAAGGACACAATCATCTTATGTAGATGACTAACGAGTCGGTAGTATGAAACAATACTTTTGATAGTCTATTTGCCCACTTCATTGGCATTCTCCAGATTTAGAAGTGTAACGAGTTTGGCATATATCAACCCTTCAAATATCCTTGGTATTTATTATTATCAATAAGCATTTCTCTTGTCTTTTATATGAAGAGAATGCCTTCTTGACGATTCTTTGGCTTTTCCCCTTTTTTAAACTTTGAAGTTATTAGCGATAAAAAGGGTTTGCCATCGAGTTTGATGAAAGTCTTCATTGACTCTCTTTTTATTTGTGGCTTTTTGCCATTATTATTCCTTGCCTCACCAACTTGAGGCCACTTGAATCATCGTTTTTTTTATCGAGCATATTTAAGCTCATTATTATACGCCTTTAATACCGAAGCATCAAATGGCTATTGACTTAACACTACCAAAATGCACCACTAACTCTTAAAGCGAGTTTCTAGGTGACATTGTTTTTAGAGATGTGCTTGTTTGCTTAAATTTACAAGGCAAGGCATCATTAAATGTAGTTTCACCACTATTTGAGTAGATATGAGCAAGATGCTCACGTGGTGATCCATGGATGCTATCAAACTTGCCAAAATCTGGTATTTGATGACCTAAGGGAGCGAGAAACAAATCATATAATATGCAGAGTATGACATTTTATATCCCACAACATGCGGCTTCTATGAAGCTTGAAATTCCCTCGTCCCTTGATCAATTATCTCCTTGATATCTTGGAGAGATATAAGTGAACTAACACTTGGTTATCACCACTTGTACTTGGTTAATGTCGCTTGCGCCACCTCTCATGAGCTTGATTGGCTACTCGAGCTATAAGTGACATTATTTGAGTATCTTATTTCATTAGTTACAAATGCAACTCATAGAGTTGTTCCTCAATATCAAATGCGATTGCAACTATTGTCGATATATATATTTTTTACCTCGTCTTGGAAGACAAGTGTCGTTTTCTTTTAAATGGACGCAAGTAGAAACTCCTTATCTTGGAAAAGATATTGTGGATCCTTATTAAATGGAGAACCACTGTTTCTTGGACCAAACATCGTAACCATGATATGGAAGAGGTCAATAGATTAGGTGATCAACCTTAGGACCATGCTTGCACATGAAATTTCTCTAACCTTAGACCTTGTAACAAGTCAAAAAAATAGGTTTGAGATCTAGTTGTATGGGATATTGAACTTATTGTCCTTGATGGGTTTCTCTCTTAAACATGAATTCGAGATATCCCATAAATTTGCTTAACTCTTTAAACCATTTTAGGTCTTGAAGGCTTAAAACCTTTAGTAAAGGGAGCCTTGAATTATCTTCTCCAAATAGGAGGTCATATTGACTCGTTCAAATTCTCCCATTTTGATAGTATATTTGAGTATCAACTGGAGGAATAATTATATTTATTTTTGTGATATGAGCTCATCAAATGCCTCTCATATTGCCTTAACCAACTTTTAAGTTGTAGAATTCGTAATCAACTAGTTGATACAATCCTCTTGGATCCATTCTTACAACCATATATTCTCCTTAATTTGTTGACCTTGGTGGTCTTGGAGACAAGATGAGTCGAATGTTTCATAACCCCCTTTTGTCATGATGATTTGGACGGTGGGTTTGAGTGGATCTCTTATGAGGACTTGGTGCCACCAATACTTGGGACCATCATACTATGAACTCATATTTTATAGGGTTTGTTGTCCTAGGATGACCTTCTCGGTTGGTCAAGAACATTATACCCCCTGGGCAAAGAGTCATGATAAGCATCCTCTATACACATTGAGAGATAATCTCCTCCATTGAGGCATTGAGATCTCCATAGGAGCTCTTACAAGGTCTCCATTGATATTGTGTCCCTAATGAAAGGAATGAACACATAAATGATCTCCTCTTAATCCACAACAATCCAAATATGAGGTCTGTCATGGGGAGATCGTCTAAGATGGATGTTGTATTCAAAATCACTTAATGCAACAACCGATTAAGCTTAAAGTATCGACATTACTTAAAGATGAAAAGAAAGAAAGGGTCCCACTGGGCGTGCCAAAAATATGTTGAGCAAAAATGTACACAAAATTGCAAAACACATTTAAATTATTTTTATTTTAGTTCGACCCTCTCTTTTGACTCTTTTGATTAAAAGCAATACCGATACAAAATATTATGTGGTTTTTAGGATTTGAGCTGCACCCAATTTTGATGGGTTGCCTACGTATCTCTTTAAAGAGAATCAAGCCTTACATAGTTCAGAGTGTTTTAATTTAAGTTTTGTTTGGTTTGATTTTCACGCATCAGTGGAACGAACTCGAACCCACCTTAAGGAAGGGTTGCTCGGATTCAAACCAACTATCATCTGCGCGACGTGAATAAAATTAAACCCACCTTCTAGGAAGGGTTGTCTAATCTCTTCACTATCAAACATGTGTTTAAAGATTTATATATTTTTAATTTAATTTATGACTGAATATGACATTTTTTTATTATGTCAAATGTCCTACGTATCCACTTATATGATGTGGAATCAAGTCAAACGTAGTTCTAGGAATCAAATAATATGGGTTGAATTTTGATTTTATATTTATATTTAAAAGTCAACTTATAGTTTAAGATTGGATTCAACATTATATATGTCGAGTCTCCTACACGACTCTTTTGAAAGAGATATCGAGTCGAATGTAGGTCTCAAAGAACCATAGGTTCGATTAAATATGATTTTTGTTTTTGATCGTGACCGAACTCAATGAGCTTTTTGCTTTATATTGAGCTTCCTACGTATCTGAAGAATCAGAATCAAGTCACCGTAGTTCAAACTTAAGATTTTGACATTAAGTTTGTTTATTATTTATTTCATGCATCATAGAATTGAATTCGGACCCACCTTCTAGGAAGGGTTGCCCAAACTCTCTTCAACTATCATTTGTATGATATCAAGTCATTAGTTCTTAAAAGGAACTATTTAATTTTATCATCAACCTTATCTTATGTTTGAAAGTCAACTTAAATTTTATGTCAACTCGATATTATAAGTTAATCAAGTTTTTCATATAGTCCATAAAGGCATCAAAGTATACATAGTTCTAAAATAGAACAAGTATATTAAATTAATCTTTTATGTGTGTGACTGTACTCGATACATATTATATCTATTATCGAGTTCCTACGTAGCTTATGAAAGCATCAAGTCTTAACTTAGTTCTCAATAAAAGACCAATTAAATATTGTATATGGTCTTAAATTGATTTTAATTTGAAGTTGTGATTGAACTCAACGAGCATTTGTGCGCTTTATGTCAAGCCTCCTACGTACCCTTTTGAAAGGGATCAAATCTTACGTAGTTCTTCAAACAATTCATTTTAATCTTAGCCTTAAAAGTGTGGGACCAAGATAGACATCAAAATTGTAATAAACCTTTCCATAATAGGTACTATTACAAATATTATTTTCGTGGGTGATTTATTTAATTACATCAAATAGTCATGTTAATGTTGAAATCCATGACCGTGCACATACTAATTTGTCCATGTGCATCATTTTAATTTAAAATCAATTAGCCTTAATTATTTCTGGCCCACTTAATTAATAAGAATTCAGTGGATAAAGTATACAAGAAAATCAGTTACTAATCCACTTCATTCTCTATTTTATTAACCCCACATTGATTATTTAAGTATTATATATGCATATTCACGGTGGAATTGAACCATATATATCCACTGTGCAAATGCTGATCAAAGATTATAACTCATGAATTAATGGAAAGCGACTAAGTGTCTCCAAATGTTATTTTCTTTTTTGTCTGTCAAGAAATTGAGTTTGTATTCAATATGTGTATATATATATATATAACACATATCATTTTCATGCCAGACAGTTTATATTCGAACTCCAACAGATCAACGTTATGATCGATCACATTGGAATCCGTCCAAATTTGCCCCTTCAATGTCATTACCATTCGGCAATTCAAACGGGCATTATAACGGCATAGAAAAGCCTTCTTTTATGATTTGTGGATCCGTTCGGTTCCACGAGTCACAAATATATATATGATAAGATGACAAGATATATATGACATGGCATATCGATGACAATATATGTATATGTATGTCAAAATATATGTATGACAATATATATTATGACAGTATATATATCATGAGAGTATAAAATATGTATGACAATATATATCATGACGGTATATATATATATGCATTTATGTCAAAATATATGAATGACAATTTATATCATGACAATATAATATATGTATGACAATTATAAATATGAGAGATTGTATGCACACATGTCAAGATATATATAGTAACAAGATCAATATATAATAGGATACATTAATATATGATCAAAATGTGGTGTTCGAATCCATTTCGTTCTCCCAACCACAATAGTATATAAGGGATCACAAAGTTGATCGAAAGAGATCAGTAACAAGGAGATGATTCTCCGTTTCACTCATATATTTCCACGGGTCCCCTTAGATTGGTTCCTCTTCCTCTATCGATTTCTACCATGCGTTCCCCTTTAATTTTGCTTGTGCACAGAGAATGAAAATACTCAAAAAATTGCACTCTCCAACAAGATAGCATTTCCATCTCTCATCCTTCTGTGCGTACATATCCCTCCCTCATTGCATTTTTTAAATTGTTTGGATTTCTTCCTTGTAAAATAGGAGAAGGTGGTTAAGTTGTGCCCATTTGGCGGGGGAATTGACAACCAACCCCATTAACTGATTCATCCCCCTCCTTTAATACAGACGGCAGGTTTCTTCTTTTAATAACCACCATTTCAGAATTAAAACTCTTTTCTTTATTTTGGGCTAAATTTAAACCCATACAAACAAACTCCAATTTTGGGCCCAAATTAATGATTAAAAGCCCAATTTTAAAATAGGAGTTTTCTTTCTTTTTTTTTAAACTCAAAATTAATATATTAATCAAATCAACTATTTCGATTAATTTTTTTTATTGGACATAAAATCATGAATAATTTAAATTCATGAAATTTTACCCGTCAACACACTGCATTCACTTTATCCTTTGTTACTAGTCTAAGGAAAACGATTTTACGCATAGGAACTTCTTTTCTTTTTGGCCCAAAATGATCAACTTGAGTTATCTCTAACCCGCCTTACAAGCCACGATTATAGTTGATCATAAACTTACCCAGATTCTTGGACGGGACAAGCTCATCCCATGAGACCTCCTTTTGTTTACCTTTTCGGGTTGAAATTGTCCAAGTCCCTGTTGTATTCCCATCCCTCATATCAAAGTTTGAACATGAGTTCCCTTTCCCACTCTGTTAAAACCAGCATTTCTTGCAATATCATGGGAACCTCACTTCCGAGTAAGACGAAACGCCTAATCAAGTCAACAACTCAGTCTTGGGAAGATAAAAAGGTGTGTCATGCTATTTATTAGGGGAAGACCAATTTTGAACAAAACGTTTGAATCGCACCATGGAGAAGGTGCCACGTTGCAAAGCTTCATGGAGACGCTAATAGTGAAGATGAAGAGACTTCGGCCGAGTTCAATTTTCAAGGGCACAATCAAAAAGACCTCTATGCCCCTTTGTTCAAAGCTCCTTAAATACTAGCCCCCTTTCTCTCAAAGTGTAACTCATCTTCAAACCAAATCTTCCGAAACTCCTTCATGAAACGCTCCAAAGAAAGAAAGATGCCCCCTATATAGCCTCAAGATGGCCAAGCCTTCGACACAATCCATCCTTCCCAAGAGGCGTTCATTGTCAAGATTGTCAACTCGAAGTACAGGCCGTACATCAGCTCATCAACACCTCTAGCTTGGAAGAAGACTCTCGTGGCCACCATGGGAAGAGGAAGAGGATCAAGCATGAAGCTGCACTCACCATGCGTGGAGGAGAAGATCTACTCGGGACACCGCCCACAGGGACGGTGTCAGTGAGCCCCACATCCAACCAATTTTTGAATATTGGGTTTGAGCAAATTCGTAATGTTGAGGTTTTTCCTGGTTGAACAAGAAGAACCAGGGCCCTCCTAATCTTGTTCATTCTTTTCTACTTCCTTCTTGCTCATTCCCTTCCTCTGCCACCTTGTATTGCAAGAGGGCCCTGGTTCTTTAGTTTGGATGGATCTTTAGTTTGAATGTATGTTCTTTACTTTATTGTTCCTTTATTCATGCTTTTTCTTTTCGATGATGCCAAAAGGGGGAAGGATAAAATGTGTGAGATGCGTTATCTCAAAGTTATCATAGTTATGGACTTTGCTAAGGGGGAACAATATCACAAAATCTGCTAAGTAGGAACTGCATAACCATATAAGTGCAACTCCCTGCGATATGCTGTCACACAAAGGGGAAACTTGCATGAACATACATGAGCATAAAATTGAATGAAATACTTGTCATTTTATTATGCGTTTGTCATCATCAAAAAGAGGGAAATTATTGAGTCGGTGTTAGGAACTCACGTTCATTAACAGTGGAACAACATCCTCAGTTTTGATAATGACAAACACCATGGGAACTAACGCCAATTGCCAAGTATTTCAGCATAACAGGTTGTGCGTCGCAAAGCAAAACTCAAAACAACAAGTTCCTAGAGTATGGGAACTAATGCAACGAAGAACAGAGAGCGACCAACCTCAGAAGAGAACATAGTTCCTAAGAGATAGAAACTCAGAGAACCAAAGTTCCCACACGATGGGAATTGGATGAGAAGAACGGGAATCCCTCGAAATCAAGAAGAGTTCCCAAGACAAGGGAACCGAGAAGACGAGAGTTCCTTTTGGATGGGAATTGGCGCATGCATGAAAGCGACATCTCAGCGCATTTTTAGGGATCATGTCTGTTCCGGACAAAAAGGCGTCTCAGGCTTTCAGAGCTTCCGCAGGATGAAGACAAACATCCAACGGTCCGGAATGATTCAAGAGTTGACAATTCAAATTCAAATCAAAGTCACATGTCAACCTTAAGAATCATACTTGGAGAGCAAGGGAAAAAGGGTATTTAGGACAAATAGCTCTAGTGGATAAGAGTTTCTCATCACGCCTATTTAAACCCTTCAACCGTGACCTTGCTATTCACTTTTCCCAAATCACAAACTCCAAACACAGAAAAAGAAGAGAAAAAAGAGTTGTTGGAGTGAGAACCATCAAGTCGGTGAAAAGTCCCCGACGACGAGCTAATCTCGACGACGGTGTAGGAGAAAGAACGAGTTCCTAGGTCTAGCGGAAATCAGGAGAAAAGACACTAGAAGAGAGAGAGGTTTGAGTTTCGCTTTGTCTTTGATTGCGAGCGTTCACCGGGTTAGGGTCGAGAGAATACATTAGTGTTGCCTAGGGAGAGATTCCTAGTAGGAATAGAGAAGTTTGTATTCTGCCTTGTAATCTGAAGGGAACTAAGCAATAAAGAAAAGGGAACTCATTCGAAAATCCTCCAAGTGGAGGTAGAGGTTTACTCACGCGATTAGTTGATCGTTGTGGAGTTCCTCTATAAGGGAACTGTCTCTACTTGTTTACTTACCTGCATATATATTTACTTATTCCGATGCGTGTGGGAGCTGTTCGATCCAGTTCTCATAACTGATTTCAACTAACCTACGGTCCAACAATCTACCCTAACAAGTGATACCCTAGTGGCTTATAAAGACACACATGGACACAATCGTCCACTTAAGCAAATATTAAACCAAATTTCCCAAACGACACCCAAAGTTTCATAATGCTCTAAGAAGTCCTTTGCAAAGGGGATCTCCTAATTTTTATCTTTTCAAAAAAATTGTTCCTCGGTTTCAACTTTCTAGCTTTTTGTGTTGATCAAGGTGGTCGATGGCTCGTCAGTTGAGGTTTCCGACATCTTGTCGGTCGAGGTGACCGATAAGCCCCCCATTGGGAAATGATCCCAATGGGTAGATATGGCTCTGCTATATATGTGAGTGATTTTGGAGGTGTTGAGTGTGATTCAGTTTACTCTCAATACACCTAAATTCTCGACTTATTGTAAAGAATGGCTATGAAATGGCTAATTGTAAAATTTGATGTAAGTAATTTATTTATCTTATTTGTAAAATTATATTTCAATCTATTTATTTTTTATGTTAAATTTTATATTATACGATATTGTGTTTTAAATATTTCGTAATTGTACCTAGTCGTTAATGAGATTAGGAGCAAAATCATCCGCTCCATTTAATTTAAATGAGGAGCACATGGATTACGACAATGGAGCAGATGAGGTTCCAAATGAGCACAATCACGATGTCGTTTTTAAGCTAGAAGAAGAACCGGTATGTAAATGTTATTTTATTAAGTTTAGAAATTAAAATAAATGAATCCTAAGTTATTCGTATAGCATTTTAGGGTTGTGATAAATAAACAAAAAGGTTAGAGATTAAAATAAATAAATTCTAATTTAGCTTTTTATTATATTAGTGCGTTCAGTTTCCAAATTTTCTAGCCATTTTGCAAATAATTATGAGTGGTCAGGTCGGGAAAATATGAAAGTGTGGGCCCGTGAAATAGGGTGGAAATTGAACATTGTACTCGCCACTAAAAACTGATGGTCGACGAAGATCATTTTGGGATGCGTCTTAGGCAATCAGTACAAACAGGGGAAATAGGTCCTCGTACTAGAAAGATCGGTTTTGATCTTAGAGAAGGTCCTCGTACAAGAAACGATTGGGTGCCCAATTGAGTTGATTTGCTAGAGGGATAGAAAGACCAAGATGTGGCAGTTAAGGGTGGAATGCAGTCACCACAATCATGACCATTCCACCAGCCTAGGGGGTTATCCGTTTGCGGGTCGAATGAATGAGAAGCAGAGGGAGGATGCAAAGCAGCTAGCTTTGGAGGATACGTAGCCGAGGGAATGCAGGATATTCTTAAGGAATAAGTATCCGAGAATGACCACAATGAAGCAGATGTACGATCTTCGACATAAAGTGTTTAAAGAAGAGACAAGCTCGATGAAGGTAACCCAATTTGCGCTTAATTTCTTAGAGTCTAATGTGTACTATGTCGACTATCAAATTGGTTGCAAAAAGCTACGAGAACTATTATTTTCCCATCCCAAGTCAATGTAGTTGCTGAAGTTGTTCCCTTATACTGCGATTATGGACTCAACATACCAAACGAACATGTAAGTGTTTATTAATTGTGTTGTAGTTAATAGATTTAGTTATGAATATTAAACCTCATTTAATTGACAATGTAGATACGACTTGCCCTTGTGCGAAATTGTTGGATTTACCTACACTTGGAAGACTTTCTACACTACTTTGCGTTTATGTCAAGGGAGATCCAAGACCAATAAGAATGGGTATCAAGGGAGTTGCAAGAGGTGTATAATCTGGTTGGAAAAGTTCCAAAAGTCGTAGTGACCGATCAAGATGTTACTGAGGTGAGTGCTATCAGGGTCCTATTTCCCAATGCCAAACATATGCTTTATTAGGTACACATCTAGCACAACTATAGGGCATTCACTTTGGGATATAAGTTTCAAGCGGCATCGGTGGACTAGTTTTCAAACAGAGCATAGGAGCTGTTCTACTCGACGATCGTGGCAAAGTACAAGGAACAACTCCAGTTTTCACAGACCACCATCTTAACCTTTCTACAAGGACCACAAATTGGTAAAATAAGTTACTTTTTCCTTTCATACATGTTTTGATACATTGAGGTTTAATTTCAAAATATTTGTAGGGTTGAGTCGATGAATACCACGCTGAAGGATTACTTCAAAACATCCGTCAGAGGGTTCAACAGTTAGGTTAGCAACATACGGGGGAAGATGGAGAGATATCGAACATTTGTTTCGTTGGACATCTATAGCATGCCTAGAACCGCTTCATACGGTATTCTCTCTCCTCTAAATGAAGATATCCAATGAATGTATTGGACAACTATTCAAGCATGTCATGGCCCTTACAAATCAAAAGAGTGGATGTCGTCCGATATTCGATGATCAGTGGTGGACAACGGCTTGTGGGCTCCCATGTTGTTACCAAGTCCTTGCATGCATCAACCATGGCAAGACTATTGAGTTGTCATCCATCATTTTTTGAAGCAATTGGTTTGGGAAGGCCTTCCGACAACCTTGCCCGAGGACTATTGCATAGAAGATGACAATTTTGTTTAGACGAAGATGATAGAAGATCACTATGAAGGTCGGATCGCCAAGCATGTGCAGGGCCAGATGCTATATAAGTATGTTGACCTCACTAATCATAGCAAGTCCACATTAGAGGGTCTAGAGTGCAGGAAGAAGGAGGGGAGACCTAGGAAGAAATCGAAGGTCCAACCATGAGGATTGACTAGGTTAGAGCATCTACAACAACCTCCCCAACGCAAGAGGGTTGGGAAAGGGACTCGTTCTATGCTAGGACAAGCATTTACCTTGATAATAGAAGATGACAAACCAAAGGATGTGGACCCAGTGTGCCGACCACATTGGTTGCTCCCTCCATTGGCACGGGAACAAGGTTTTTTCTGTCAACGACCCCTCCTCTCAGTAGCCACTTTGGAGGAATGGGTCTCACCCTTCATGTGCCTACCTTCATGCTGATATTCGTCATCGAGGCTCATCATTTTCTAAGAAATGGTTAGGCCTACCCATCAATCAAGAAGCGATGTAAATGAAGATCATTAGGGTATAGGGTGCTCACTTCTCAAATGGGGTGGGATCATAAGGGATGGGTTCGAATGCGACAAGAGCTTGCTCAAGAGAAGATGACCCACTATGGTCTATATGCTGGTATGGAGTGTCATGGATGTACTTCGATTAACGAGGTGATCATACACGTCAATTGGTGTTAGAAGCAATGTCCAGCGGAGCACTAGATGGAAACACATGTGATAGGTTTGACATTTGCTACTAGATTCCAATGCACATTGATCATATTGTCCTACCGTAGTTCGCACACATGTTTCCCGATCAAACAACATGGGGTCGTTCCTAGCCGCCTTTTGGACACGGTTGCATATATTGCTTTCCTTGAGAGCCACTACATTTTGGTAAGCCATAATATTCTAGTTCCATTATCATTTATTATTGTAGGCTATTTAATACACTTAACATTTATTTGTATAATTATTATTGTAGGTTACGCTTCACGATGATTGCCCGATGTCCCCCTCCAAAGATGTGGATCAAGTGTCATGATTTATCAATCGACGGGTACTTACCTCGATTTTGGTATCGTATATAGTTATTTGAGCATTACTGTATTTTATATGGGTTTCCTCCTTGCATGGGTTAGGATCATTTTAAGAAAAAAGAGTTCAAGCATTACGCCGAATTGCATGTCTTTTCTATGAATAATGTACTCTCGAACAACTCGCATAGATATCCAAACATCAACCAACCTTGTTCTCCTCCACTAATATCCATGCTATCTAAATTAATGTGCCAATAGTTAATGGAACTACTATTCCTAGTTACCAACTGTCCCAACTACTCCGGAGACCAGTTGAAGGCATGGCTGATATTGGACTTCATATCGTTATCTGTGGTTGTCCTTGAATCCTTTAGCTCGTTTAGCGGCAGTCCCAAAATGAAGTTTACATCATGGAGGGTGACTGTTTTCTCTCCCCAAGGAAAATGAAAACTGTTCGTTTCCAGATGCTACCTCTCGACGAACTGTGTCACCAATGCTTCATTTGTTTCCCTAAACGTTTGTACTATAAGTTCAATAATCCATTATCTTGAACAAGGCCGACCCACTCCGATCAAAAGTCCAACTTATCCTTCCAAAAAGCAAGCTTCCCTCGTTGATGCACTATCAACGGTTTTTGACCCCCCTGAAACCATTACAATAAAGGTTTAATTATTTTTTTAACCAGGTCAAAAATCTAATAAATTTAATTAAATGATTACACAACATTCTTACCCAACGGATCACATCTTCCCACATAACTTTCACAATATGAGTATTGATGTCGACTTGTAAACTAGTATCAATAGGTCCACAACCATATCCGTCTTGAGTAGGCTCGGGGGGCTGGGGAACTACATGGTAGGAAAGTTCGGCCTTGTGATAAGATGAAGCCTTGGCCTAAGGGTAAGAAGACGGTCCAGCCTGGTGATAAGATGAAGGGCCAACATGATAGTGGATGAGCTTAGGTCGAAAGTAGGAAGGTCCGACGTGGTGGGGGTTAGATGAGACTAAACTAGGAGTATATGAAATCAAATTGTGGAGCCATGGGTCGGTTTGTGGTGTGGCAACATTATCAAGTTCTATGTACAAATTTCTGCCAAACTCGAGATCAAGGGCTAGGTTGGGGGTGTGTTGGGACCTGGATGACGCCCATGCATTATGATAATCTGGAGTTGGGATTTGGGTTTGTGTGGGTGGAATAACAAGGTTAAGTGGCTATAGGCACTGTTCTATAAATCCCCTCCTAGCTTCGTCTAAGCCCCGTCTAGGCGTTGGAAGCTGCTAGCCCGCCTAGCCTTCTAATCCATCGGGCTAGCCTTCCAACCTGTCTAGGACACCGTCTAGTTTGTCTAGGCGTCTGTTTAGGCTACCTAGGCGCTAGGCGGTCCCTCTCCACTAGGGTCCACCTAGCGATTTTTAGAATACTGGATATGGGGATGCGGACAATTTGAGTGGTTGTTGGGAGTTTGTACCATCCGAACATTATCCCATCAATGTATCGGGGATCGCTCATAAGTGTATTTACGTATAGAGAATTATACTTGGTTGATGCATAAAATAAAATAATAAATTATTGCGATAAATTAAATTTTATTTCTTACTATATAAAAAATAAAATTATGACGATTAATGTGATTTATGATATATTATTAATATTACAATAAATTTTATACTTCAAGATGAAGATATTAAATGACATACCTAAATCAAAACCCCAACCGAGTGATATTTCATTCGGTTGGGTGAAATCAAACTCAAAGATAGCTTTATTTGGAGTTGTTGGTTAGACCGGAATCTCCTAGTGCTCAGTGTTAGGTCCGACAACATCGCTAATCATCAACTAATTCAAATCTATTTGCTCCGAAGACTACGGTGGCGTTTTCGAACGACTTTTGCTCTTCGATTTCCCTCATTCAAACTACCTATGCATTTTTTAATTTTTCAAGCTCTACTCGAATGAAATTTTCAAACTCTATTTGCTCCCAATTTTTATCTCTCAAATGCTAAAAAATATGCAGTGAAGGACACTTATATAAAGCCTTTGGGAGTCGTTGCCTAATGGCTAAAAACGGTGAACATTATGGCGCGTTGGTCACCCATACACTATCAAATTATGTAGATTGCGTGTTCACTTTTAAAAAAATACGAATTGGTCATCTCGACCAACGTCAGGTCCGTTAGTAGAGGCAAAATAGAGGGCGCCTCAAAATTCTGCACGAATGCCTCGCATTACTTTTTTTTATTAATAAATAATAAAATACTACATACACATATGAATCATTGTTCTAAAAAAAGGGTCTAGGCGATCGCCTAGGCGTTGGGAGGTGGCCCGTTGTCCCGATTTTTTCCTGGGCGTTGTTTTGGGGGGCTAGGCGAGCTGGGAAAGTTGTGCGATCTAGGCGGGTTGTGCGGGTTAGGCAGGTTGGGCGGCCTTCTAGGCGGGCTAAGCAGCTTGGGCGGATTCTAAGCAGGCTATAGGCTTGAATTTATACAGAGAAATTATGATAAGATTATTTTTTATCTATATATTCTTACCAATTATAAATATTTACTATTGGGCTATTCAGATCTGGGCCCAAAATCTGCAAAGGGGAAGAAAAATGAAAGCCCAATACTCTTCTGCATTAACCCGAATGAGTTCAAGAGGATCAAACAGCTTGCGGCATAATCTATAAATAACGGCCTCACCATTAATGATGATTGGCGATATTGGCGGGATCAGATCATAGACCATTAAACAAGCAACGGTCAAGAGAAGGAAGGGAGATATAAAAACGCATGAAGAGCAAGAGGGGTGGGACACGCACAAACTCACTCGCCCACCAACTACAATCTGATTATTCTTTCTGTTAATCCTCTTATCATAATATCAAAAAGCTATTATATTGCTAGTTCTCTTGTAATTCAGAAAAGCTTCATCATTGTTCAATTGCTATCATACTACAATCGAGCTATTTCCTACATTCTCAATCTATATTCTTTCTTACATTTTTTCATTGAATTCCATCTTGTTTAAAGATTGTAACACGTTTAAATTTTTTCTTGGTTAAGTTTCCCTCATTATAGTAGGTAATGCGTTTACATGTTGAATCTGCCCAAAACAATTGGCGCCCACCGTGGGGCTTAGCCAAAGAAAATCGTTGAAAACCGTGAACTCTGCTTATAAGCGATAATGAAAGGCATTCAAACTACCTACAACCATGTCGATGACCCCGAGAAGAACGAAATCAACCAAGGAGTCATTGGTCTGCAAGCTGGAAACGGGACGAAAAGGGATGAATTGAATTCCGGGGATCGAAAGGGGAATCCCACTACTTCTGCGGCCGCTGAACAAGGAACAACGGTCGACTTCGATATCCTCGCCAAACTACGAGCATCCATGCTCACCCTTCAAAAGGATTTGGAAAACCGGAAAAACGTTCACGTTAATTTCACCGAGGTATACGAGATACAAATTGAAACTTTAACTAATGAGCGCAATCTGCTTCAATCTCAGGCACAATCAACAAGAAATCAACAACGCGTTAATGGAACAATGGATGGTGTCGCCCGCCGATTGGATATTGATGATCCAAATCTCGTAAATCCGGACGATGGGAGACCGGTAACTGGCTATCGGGTAAATGGTAATTCTTTAAGGGATGTCAGGGAAGATGCCGAGGTAACCCAATTACGTGAACGCCTCAAAGCCCTAGAGGACCGAATTACTCAAGTCCCATGGGCCCGCAACTGATAGTAGTAGAAAGGCGGGACGGATATATTTATTCCCCCTTTGTACCTGCTATCGCAAGGGTAGACATCTCTCGAAAGTATCACGTTCCCGACGTACCTAAATACAAAGGGATTACGGATCCAGACCAGCATATAGTTGGGTTTAAACAAGCCATGAATATTAGCATAGTCCCATTTGATATGAAGGAAATTGTTTTGTGTCGGTGGTTTGGTAACACGTTATCCGGACCAGCACTTAACTGGCATTCTCATTTACCTCTTGGAAGTATTTCATCTTTTGCTGAGTTGGTTGATAAGTTCAGGGTCAAGTTTGCAAGTAGTAGACATGCCAAGAAACGTTCTAGCGATCTTTACCGCTTGGTCCAAAAGGCTGGCAAATCTTTGAAAGCCTTCTTAAACATGTAGAACAAAGAGCTGGTCACCATAGAAGGGTGTGACGCGGCCACAATTATCGAGACATTTCGAAGAGGCATCTTAACCGGTAATCCTGATCTTTAATTTCGATGAGTTACCAGGTAAAGGCGTTGGCACACGTGCGGTTGGAAGAAAACGACCTCCTCTCCAACAATATCGCGCAACACATTGGGAGAAATCTCGCTGCCTACCATCGCGTGTGGAGTAAATTATCAGTTGAAATTTCAAGTACTGGATTCTCCATCACCATTTAATATTATTTTGAGCAGGCCCTGGATCCATGGAATGAAGGTCATCCCTTCCACTTATCATCAATGCGTGAAGTTCCCATCTCCGTGGGGTATACAAGAAATCAAGGGGGAGCAAAAGATAGCAAGGGAATGTTACTCAATGAGTATGAGGGCGACAACTTCCAATCCTCAACGAGTCGAAACAGAGAAGAAGTCGTCAATAGCAATTAAAGGACTACAAGACTCCAACTTATTACACGAAGCCTGAAACGCCCGAGCTCGATGAAGTCGCTCTTGATCCACTTGACCCATCAAGAAAGATCCGGATTGGAGTGGACCTAAAGCCAAAACTACGAGAACAATTAGTTGGATTCTTACGGTCCTACAATGATTGCTTTGCTTGGTCGAACGAGGACATGGTAGGAATTATCCTTGACGTGATCACACATACACTCAATGTCGACCAAAAAGTACCACCAGTCAAACAGAAAAGGCGTAAGTTTGCACCAGAACGCAATCAGGTAATCAACGACGAGGTAAAATCTTTACTTGAATTTGGTAAAATTAGAGAGGTAAAATATCCAGATTAGTTACCAATTTAAACAGCGCATGTCCCAAAGACTCGTTCCCATTGCCTTATATCGATGCAATGGTGGATGAAATAGCGGGATATGAACTCTTGACTTTCATGGGCGTGTTTAGTGGGTATCATCAAATAATGATGCACCCTGACGATCAAGAAAAAATCTCATTCGTAATGAACCAAGGGACTTAATGTTATAAGGTTATGCCTTTTGGATTAAAAAACGTCGGTGCTACTTATCAGAGATTGGTTAATAAGATGTTTTAGGAAAAACTGGGGGATACCATGGAGGTACACATTGACGACATGTTAGTCAAGTCTTTGAAAGCGGAAGATCACTAACAACACTTTGAGGACGTGTTCCAGATTTTGCAGAACTATCAGATGAAGGTGAATCCAACCAAAAATGTTCCTTTGGAGTCACATCGGGTAAATTCCTTGGATACATAGTGACGCAAAGAGGAATTCAGGCAAGTCCGGATCAGATCAAAGCAATCATGGAACTGCAATCACCACGATGTGTCAAGGACGTCTAGAAGCTGACAGGACGAGTAGATGCACTCAACCGGTTTATATCCAAATCATCAGATATGAACAAGTTATTCTATGACATTCTGAAGAAGAACAAGTCGTTTGAATGGACAGAAGCGCATGAAGAAGCATTCCAAGAGTTAAAGAGGCACCTATCTCAGCCACAAATATTGTCAAAGCCCAAACCAGGAGAAATGCTATACATCTACTTGGCGGTGACGGATGTAGCCGTGAGCGTTGTCTTGATTCAAGAAGAGGATGGGAACTAGTTACCCATTTACTATGTAAGTAAAACCCTACTCGATGCAGAAACCAGGTATTCATCCGTAGAAAAACTCGTATTATCTCTGGAATGGCGTCCATTAAATTACATCTTTATTTCGAAAGTCATTCTATTATTGTGAGGACTAATTTTCCAATGAAGAGTGTTATGTCAAAGCCAGAACTATCAGGTCGCTTGGTAAGGTGGTTAATTCACCTTAATGGGTATGATGTCACTTACGAGCCACGGACAACAATGAAGTCTCAAGCTTTGGCAGATTTTGTGGCTGACTTCACTCCTCCCTACCAGAAGAGGAAGATCATGAGGTGTTACAAGTTAAAAGGTCACTAAGCACCGGCAAGTAGTTGATGCATACAGATGGAGCGTCGAATCAAGTAGGCGTAGGGCTGGGGGTAGTCCTGAAGTCGCCACAGGGGGGTAGGATAGCCTAGGTCGTTCGTTGCACATTCAAAGCTACAAACAATGAAGCAAAATACGAAGCACTCATCGCAGGATTAATCATTGCTAAAGAGTTGAATGTTCAAGAGATTGAGGTGATATGTGATTCATTACTCATTGTCAATCAAGTCACGAATTCAAATGTTGCCAGGGTTTCAAAACTGAAGGCGTATTTGGAGAAAGTTCAAGGGATTGGCAAAGGATTCAAGCATTTTGAAATAAAACAAGTGCCTCGAGATGCAACGCGCAAGCAAACGATGTAGCGAATCTTTGATCCGCAATTGATCCGAGGGAGTATGACAAGATACCATTTGTACACCTGGACGCACCTTCTATAACAAAAGAAGAAGAAGTATTCGAGGTTCGAGACACCGATATAACTACTTCATGGGTAACACCTTACCTGAAGTGGTTACGAGATGGGATCTTACCTGATGACAAGGAAGAAGCTCGACGACTTAAGGTAAAGGCTTCTACTTTCGCTATTAAGGATAACATCTTGTTCAAGTGGATGTCTTCAGGATTATATGCACGATGCGTAAAGGAAGATGAGGTACAGAAGGTGTTACAAGACATTCATGATGGAGAATGTGGGAACTAGACTGGGGGTAGCATTCTTCTTAGGAGAGGAGTTCTTGGAAGTAGCCGGAAGAGTTTTTGGAGGAAGCGATACCGTTAAAAAAGTGTCTGCAATCGAGACTATCTCCGCCTTTCGCTTCTTTCGTGCTTCAACGTGTTCCATAGTAGTGAGTGCTCCAGTGAGCGAGTAGTCCTGGAACCTGAAGACGTAGAAATGCACAAGGTCATACAGAGCAAACGCGTTAATATTAAATTGGGAAAGAAGGCGTCGATACTTACTTGACATCTCGGAATCCTCGGGATCAGTAAAACACTCTTTCACAAGCTTCGGATAGGATCTTTCTTCCGCTGAGAGAGCTTCTGTACGAGACACAAGTTGAGCTGACACCTTACGGGGCTGGAGAGAGGTGAAATTCACTGCATCCAAAAACAAACATGGTCAAAAGTTAACGTCATCTAGAAGAGGTAAGATGAGCAAACAGAAAAAATACTACATGTTGCACACCAACGAGGTTTCAGAAAAGAGGTATCAATCCCTAAAGAAGATAACTTTACAAAGAAGAACTTGCCAGCCCAGCCTCGATCCGACTTTGACATATCAAGCTGGACTTACTTTTTAGGGTTTTTAAGGTAAATTGGTCGGGACAACCCTTGGAAAGACGATAGTTATAGAGAAAATCAACAGTTTTGAATGGGATCTCGTCGGAAGAACAGAGAAGATCAACAGCTAACATGAGCCTCCAGGCTTGAGGGAGTACTTGACCTAGCGACAAGTTGAGAGTGGTGAGAAAATCAACTACTAAAGGGGAAAAAGGAAAGTGGTGGCCGATACGAAAAGGGTATTCGTATAAGCATACCCAATCATCATGAAAAAAATCAGCCCAAACACCGAGTGGGGGAAGATAATCCTCAGCAGAGGCAGAAAATCCGAGAGAATATGCAAAGGAAGACGGTTCGAAGGAAGTGCTATCTTTTTGGTGACAAGACGTAAGAACACCGGAAGAAGTAAGCAAAGGAGGGATAGAAGGTTCAAAACATCGAGAGAAGGACTTAGAGGAGGAGATAGAGTTGGCCATGGGAGAAGAAAAAGGAGAAGATGAAGATTCCAGAACAGAGGAAACGTACCTGGAAACCAAAAGAACACAGATGAGGAGCAATGATGTCTTCGGAGGCCTTAAATAAGGGTTGATGGGACGTGACTTCGCGCGTTACAACTTCCAAGACAAGGATCAAAAACCCTAGAAAAACTGGAGGGAAATTTTCCCGGGTTTTTGGGGGTATTATTGGGCTATTCAGATTTGGGCCCAAAATCTTCAAAGGGAAGAAGAATGAAAGCCCAATACTCCTCCGCATTAACCCGAATGAGCTCAAGAGGATCAAACGGCTTGCGGCATAATCTATAATAACGGCCTCGCCATTAATGGTGATTGGCGATATTTGCGGGATCCGATCATAGACCATTAAACAAGCAACGGTCAAGAGAAGGAAGGGGAATATAAAAACGCATGAAGAGCAAGAGGGGTGGGACACACACAGACTCACTCACCCACGAACTACAATCTGATTATTCTTTCTTTAAATCCTCTTATCATAATATCGAAAAGCTATTGTATTGCTAGTTCTCTTATTTTTCAGAAAAGCTTCATCATCGTTCAATTGCTATCATACTACAATCGAGCTATTTCCTACATTCTTAATCTATATTCTTTCTTGCATTTTTTCATTGAATTCCATCTTGCTTAAAGAGTGTAACTCGTTTAGATTGTTTCTTGGTTAAGTTTCCCTCATTATAGCAGGTAACGCGTTTACGTGTTGAATCTGCCCAAAATAATAACCCTATATAAAAAAAATTATGCCAATCCACCCAAATTCCACCTAGGCCCCGCCTAGCCGTCTAGGCGTTAGGCCCCATCCCACCGCTTAGCCTCCGCCTAGCGTTTTTTTAGAACACTTGATATGAATAGCGGAGTAAGTAGCTTTGTGGTGGCCAGTGGCAACATACATAGAAGTGCAGAGCAGGTCCCTGCTGAGGATAAACCCGTTCGCTTTAATTCCTTTAAATCAACTTTGTTTTTAATTTGAGGCCATTTTTTATTCGTCTACAACTCTACATGTATAATTCCCCTGGCCTGGCTGGCTTATGCCACTCAAGAGTCATGTCATGTCCCTCCCCCTCCCAAGTCCCGTCTTGTTTACAAGCTTTTCTCCCCGTATTTTGGCTCATTCCTCTTTTCTGTCCCCATATTTATTTAGATTCTCCATTATATACCACTTGCTCTTTTTGTTTATATTTTTATCTTTTCTTTTTAATTACCGGCCAAATTGTCGGGTAGTCTTAAATACTAGTATTTGAGAACCTGAAGGGTTCATCTAGCGAAGCATGACAAATTCAAGTATGCTCAACTCTCATTAGTTAATTTTTTGGTATGAGGTACTCCGGTATATAATCTTTGTAAGTACTCCTTGTTCCCGGAGAATTTCGCACCATTAAATGACAACCGTTTATTCTGTTCATTATCTCTAGCAAAGTTTAGCCTTTAGTGAAGACTACTAGATCTATCATGGATGCGTATCTGCTGGGTCATATACTCATATATACCAACGTCAATTCATGTCGCAAAACTACAAAAGCGAGATATGAAATGAACGAATTCTGATTTGCTTTTTCCCCGCCACTGCTCGCTCTTTTGTTTTTCTCTGATGGGCCTTAACATAATTTGGGATTTTTGTTCTCCCAAATTGGTAGGCCCATTTCTTGGGTCCATTACTTGCGTTCGCTGTCTTTAGTGAAAATTAGGGGTGGCAATTCGGTAAACCGGTCGGATTTCGGTTGGATTATTCGGATTTCGGATCATTCGGGTTTCGATTAGTATCGGGTATGATCGGTAATCGGGTATCTCGGGTCGGGTCGGATCGGGTCGGATGTGTAAATTGTCGGTTACCTCGGGGTTATCGGGTCAAAATCAGTCAAGCAAATCCGGATTTCGGTTTAGTCGGTTTCGGGTTGAGTCAGTTTTTGCAATTTTCGATTGAATCGGATTTCGGCTGAATCAGCTCGGTTAAATCGATGTTCGGTTAAATCAAATTTTGGTTGAATTAGGTCTTGATTGAATTTCGGTTGAAATCGATATTAAGAGTTCAAAATAACTTTATTTAAGTGATAAAAGTTATATGAATTTAATGAATGGGTCATGATAATATTAAGAATCGCTGTATTTATAATATACTATTTGAATTTGAATTTGAATTTGAATTTTATATTGAGTTTTTAAAGATGAAATTTACCACTTGTAGAATAAATCAATTAATATTTGACCGGAAAAGTCAATCAAATTAATAGATGATCACAATTTACAAATTCATAAAATACAATATTATTCACAAATCACAAGTAAAGACTATATGATATTAAACATATGTAAGAT
Organism: Fallopia convolvulus; assembly: GCA_964016875.1. Taxonomy (NCBI): domain Eukaryota; kingdom Viridiplantae; phylum Streptophyta; class Magnoliopsida; order Caryophyllales; family Polygonaceae; genus Fallopia; species Fallopia convolvulus. Next base: position 27,728,090 of record OZ024718.1, read on the forward strand.
TTTATATTCATAAAAAATTCTTATGATATTGCAATCAACTAATTACATGTTACAACTAATGATTATATGATGTTATACTCCAATAATTTCAAATGATCTCAGTTCACAAATAATAATTTTATAGTCACATACAATTTCAAGATCATATACATAAATAAATAAAATCTTTACATTTTATTGAAGAAATATATCTTTTGTGATGAATAATAATATTGGAATCCATGACTATATGAGACTATGGTAAGTAGTTCTAAAGTCATTAAAATAATTTCAATCATTACTATATACTAAAGCGGAGGTTAAAATAATATATAAAATGATTCCATATTAAAATATATCATTCATCTTTTTTAAATCAAACTGATTAGTTGAAATTTAATCGAATTATTTCTAAATATTTATATATATTAAAAAAATATTTGTTTTATTTTGGGATAATATATTTTCTTAGATAAGATATATATAATTCTTAAAATATCCTTTCTTATATCAATTTTTAATGATTATTTTCTAAAATATTCTTGTTTATATAATCAGTTTGATCAAAATTTAACAAGTACAAATACATAATACAATAATTTTATAAAATTTCGTAAAAGGTGCGAGAACTAACACTATTTCATAACTAAATGATTATACGATCTCTTATATTCATATGATCTTATATATTAATAACATATAAGATCTTATATTCTATCAACCAATAGTTTTGAAAACTCAAAACATAAATATATTAAAATCTCATATTGATTTTGGTATAACTATGATGAATAATTGAATATAGACATAAATAAATAAAATATTTTTTTCATTTGATAAATATATTTTTTGTGAAGAATAATGATATTGGTGTGTATGACTTGTGAGATTATGATCAATATAGTTTTAAAAATTATTAAAATGATTTCAATCCAATATCCAAATAATTATTTCATATCTTATATTTACATGATCTTATACATTAATCATAAATAAGAACTTATATTGTTTTGGAAACTAAAAACACAAAATAGATAAAATATCATATTGATATTAGTATAACTATCACAATATACATAAATAAATAAGATCTTAATAGACTATTATTAAATAAATATATCTTTTTGTGATGAATGATGATATCTACCTAATATATTATAAAGAAGAAACCATGTTTGTTGAAAAAATTGCGCCACGTGATGTTACTTGAATAAAATAATGTCAAGCTTTTAAATAATAACTTGTATTATTCTTTTTATACATCCAATTGTTTATATTATAATAACTTTATCTATTCATATGTTGATACTTTCCATATTAGTTTTATGCATATCATATCTTTTAACAAAACTTGATCTATATGCTAATATTTTTTATATTAATTTTATACATAATAAATTTTCTTTTCTTTTAATAAATCTTGCACTCCAAGTATATAATTTTTTTAACTATATGCTGATATTTTAAAATATAATAAACTATCTATAGAATATATGATATATTTTAGTATACATTAGTATATCTACATAAATTTTAATAAATTAACGTTAAAAACTATTTTAATAAGTTACATTATCATTGCTAGATTTCCTACCGTAAACCCTAAACCTTAAACCCTAAACCCTAAAAGATAAGAAGCCAAATACATAACCTTAGTAAATATTTTATAAAAAATGATTTTTTTATGCATACTAATATCTTTAGAAAAATAAAAAAATAATTCAATATATTCAATTCAAGTGAAATTAACATTTTAAAAAATTTAATCAAAATATTGGGAAATATCTCAGCGAATAATGAAAATAATTTTTAAATATCTCAAAAAATAATGAAAATAATTTTTTTAAATTTTATATTACTATTAAATTATTGTATAATCTTTAGTAAATTATCCCGTGAATATCACGTGAAGTAAACTAGTTGGTATCTAACAATCTATGACTATGATCAATAGTTCTAACTTGTAAGACATTTAAATGATTATATGATCTTTTTATAATGACATGATCATATATATATATATGTATATATTTAGGGTTTTGCTATTCATCGCCCCGGGGGCGACGAATAATCCTTAAAATAGAATATCAAATATAAATCAGATATTTAAATTTTTTTTGTTTCTAATTTTATATGACTCAATCTTTATCAAATATTGACTTAAGATTAACAAATAAATTATGGAATATTATTTTCTTAAATTTTACTTGACATATTATCTTCTTGTGTATTACATTGTAATATGAAAAAAGAAAAGAGAAACCATTTTGATATGTATTTAAGTGATGCAAAATTTGATTAATTTGTCATCAACTAGTATAATACAGTTAAAATTTGATTGATCATTTGTATCATGTTCTAAAAAATATTTTTACCTATTTAAAAATTTTAAAAATCTGTTTACTTAGATTTAAATTAACCACTTTGCTTTATTTACTTAGAGTTTAATTAATCGCTTTGTTTGTTGATATACATTGCGACTGAATGAAATAAAAAAAAAGATAATAATAATTAAAAAGAAAATTACATAGTACAAGATCTGCCCAATTTTAAAAAATGCAAAACTTAAAATGTGTTGATTGATACAAGATGAAAATATATAACTATCATTGAAGCTACTAGGAAAGAATCCGAATCAATTCAAAAAGATTTTCTAAAAAAAGATTTTACTCAATTAACTAATTTTGATTTTTCCATAAATAAATAATTATAAAAGATATCGTAAAGATTCACCCATATTTATTGTTAATATTTGAGTTATAGATAAAACATTCTATTTTGAGTATTTTATTTGTCGCCCCGAGCGACAAATAGCAAAACCCATATATTTATAGTAAATTCAGTTTGAATTATTCCAGGTCACGGGTATAATCGGGTTCGGGTTGTTTCGGGTCTAATCGGGTTCAGATTGTTCGGTTTTCGGATACAACTGGTTCGGGTACAATCGGGTTCGGCTTGCTCGAATTCGGGTATGTATCGGGTTGGTATTTTCGGATATAATCGGTTTCGGGTTGCTTTTTTAAACGGGTTGCTTTCGGGTTCGGGTTAGAATCGGTCAGATCGGATCGGTTTCAGATTTCATTTTGTAATTTTTTTCGGATAGCGGTCGGTTCTCGAATCGGGTTGTTCGGTCGGTTATTTCGGGTCGGATCAGAATTTGCCACCCCTAGTGAAAATAAACGAGGCCCGCGATTATTGTACTATCTTTGAAGTTGGACTGTTTATATCATCATCCTGTGACGACAAACCCACATCAACCATGAGCTGGATTTCCAATTTCTCAACATTACGTTAAAGGGATTCATGTCGTTTTCCCTTCTTTTGTGGGTCCATTGCCCTTATAAAACAACCAAAATTATTCCTTCATTAATGGCTTAGTAGTTAGTATGAATGCACAACAGTACAACACCCTGAAACTATTATAACCTGGAGAAAGACCCAACACGAACATAGAGTCAATTTAGAACGTGGTTGGCCAAATTTGACCATCCCTTTCTCTGGTTAGGAGGGTTCCTGCTTTGACAGACGACGCACAGTCAACCTCAGTCTTAATCCTGTTTGCTTAATCAAAAATCAATTCTAAGATTTTTTAATAAAACACGCGAACCTGATCAAATCACTCCCCCCAATTGATTAAGATTAACACTCCACATAATATTTTCCCCACATCAGATTGATTAATTAAGAACCAAAGAAAAATGGGGCTACTTGAAAACGTAATAGGATCAATGAAAGACAAGGCGTCAATCACCAAGGCAACGCTAATTTCGACTCCGCCCAAACCCTAACCCTCCGCCTTGCCGTCCTCGGCGCCACCAACCATGACGCCTCATCCCTCCCATCCACGCGCCACGTCTCCTCCCTCCTCTCCCTCTCCAGCTCAGCCCCACGCGCCACCGCCCACGCGGCGATCGACGCGCTCATCACTCGCCTCCACCGCACCCGCTCGTCCGCCGTCGCCCTCAAATGCCTCCTGGTCCTCCACTCGCTCATCCACCACGGCTCCTTCATCCTCCACGACCAGCTCTCGCTCTTCCTCTCCGGCCGCCGCAACCACCTCAATCTCTCCGGCTTCCGCGACGCCTCGTCGCCCGCCGCCTGGAATCTGTCCACCTGCGTCCGCTGGTACGCTCGTTACCTCGAACAGATCCTCACGGTTTCTAGGGTTCTCGGACATTTCCTCTTCTCTCCGTCCTGCTGCCGTGAGAGGGAGAGCGCCGCCGAGAACCTTCCGTCCCTTCTAAACGCCGATCTATTGCGAGAAATCGACGCCTTAATCGGCGTGCTTGAAGAGATCGCGAGATGTCCGGAGGATTTGAATCCGAACGGAGAGACCGAGCTGGTGAACGAGGTGACCCGGCTGGCGGCGGAGGACTACTCTGTTGTGGTGAGTGATTTGGCAAATCGGATCGGCGAGTTCACTCAGCGACTCGGATGTCTGAGCTTCGGGGAATCGGTGGAGCTTGTGTGGACGCTAAGGAGGGTGGACGGTGTCAGAGAGAGAGTCGTGGAGCTCTTCCCTCTCACGGCAAAGGCTCCGGCGGTGGCGCTGTGGCATCAGGCCAGGCGGTTAAGGGAGGAAGTGGCGGCGGTGAGCGAGAAGGGGGAGGAGAGGGCGATGGTCCGAGTTCGAAGAACCGGTGGCTCGGTTCGGTTGGAAGGGGAACCCCTAGGGAACTTGGTCCGGTTTTCGTCGAACCGCTATGGCCTCTAGAGACTTGAGTTCCAATTCTTACTCTAGCCTCCCATGCGGACATAAAACGGGATGCTGTAAATTTTTGTTTAAGGAAATTTCGGATGATATCCATCAATTTTTTATTTTTTCGGATGGTGCCTATAAAAAATATTTATTCCGCGTGATACTCCTGAGTTTCTATTTTAGTTTGCCCCGTGTCCTTTTTAACCATTTCTTTTAACTTCCGTTGAGATTGCTATTTAGAGAAAAAAAACACAAACACAAAAACATATCTAAAATGGATTAAAAAAAAACCATTCGTTCTTTTCTTAATCACCCTTTAGAGAAAGTATAACTTTTGATTGAAGCAAAATAACCAAAAAAAACTTTACTTAATAATCTGATAAAATGCTAAATTATCGAAAGAAAAAAAAATAGAATGAGGCGATAGCATTAGCTGAATCTTCCCCACTTTACTCCCGAATTTCCAGTTTCTTCGATCTCCATAGCTTGATCGGGAGGGGTCTTATCAAGCTTTTTCATCTAGATTGGTGGGATAAGAGATAAAAATATAGAATTGCATTCATCACTAAGAGAAGCGAAGGAGGGTTTGAAGAAGGAAGATAGTAAGAATTGGGTGGTGTTGGATGATAATTGGGACGCTGGCGGAGGCGGCGACGGTGTTCGGAGTTATTTAGGTGAAATTGAGCTGCCGGAAAAGAGTTTAATTGAGAAAGATAACAACTTTTTCCTTGGAGATGAGGATGATGATGATTTGTTGTATGAAGACCGTGTTCTTTGATATGCTTCAAGCAATTCGGCAATCTTCTGAATTAAGACTATTCTTGTTTTTTATTTTGGTTTGAACGTACAAATTCCATCATATAGCTCAATACAATCAGATAGGAATTTCTGCTGGAAGTATTTTGTTTAGCATATTACATTTCCATGCTTGTGATTATGCCTTAAATTGCACATGTAATTGTCCCATGGGCCACATGCTAAAATTTTGGCGATTTTGATAATAAAGTTTTGGGTTGAAGAATGAAGAAAGGCAAATTTTTTTTGAAATCTGAGGGGCAAGGCTGAGATTTTTGGCGAATTCCATCAGGGGACGAATGGGTTCTTTTTTTATTTGTGTTTGTGTTTTTTTTAAATATCAATCTCAACGGAAGTTAAAAGAAATGATAAAAAGGGCACGGAGCAAACTACAATAGAAACCCGGGGGTACCACACGGAATAAGGTTTTTTTTCTGGCACCATTCGGAAAAGCAAACAGCTGAGGGGTACCATCCAAAATTTCCCTTTTATTTATTTACTTGGGAAAAGTAGTTTAGCCACCCCCCGTCTTGTTACCATGGTGTTTATTTATTAGAAATTTTATGAGTGAAGTACTCAAAATTTTAAGAAAATTTCTTTTGGTGCGCTCAAACTTTTGGCTTTTCCTATTGGTGTCCAAACAATAACTTTTTTTCCCTTTAGTTCCCTTAAGCTCTTGATATTATTTGTTCCGTACCCAAATTCACGTATTCTGTCAAGCTCGTCTTTATCCTCCGAAGAACTACCAACAAGGAGTTGGAGCTCCAATGTTGGAGAAGAGAAGAGTTGTCTAATCCCAACCGTTGTGCCATTACATTTTCTTGTACATACAGGGGAATGAGTTTAATTTGTATTATCTCTCATGCATCATCTTCCCCAAAGCAACTCCTTCAATGGTGTGATGATTGAGCTTGCTTATTAAGCTTTTCTGGCAATTTGTGGGGGCGTTTCGACTGATAGAATTCGACCCAATTTAATCCTCAACATTCAATTTGGGGTTAATTGAAGCATATAAATTGGGGGTTCCCAAACCTAGTTTTTCAAGATCCAAATTGGGTTGTGTTGCCCATCGCCATCTGCTTGCGCCGCCCCGTTCCAACGTTGTTCGGCGCCGCCAGTCACGACCACCCGTTCCAATGCTGCTCGATGTCGTCAATCACGACCACCGATGTCGTGTCGCTCGTCGTCGCCACCTGCCTCCGACGTCGTCCTTCGCGTCGTATCTCGGTAAGGGTCGGGTTGTTGGTTATTGTTGGGTGTTGTTGTGGGTTGTGATGATATTGGGTTTTTGTGGTATTATGGTGGCAGTAGAGCATTGTGAAGGGAGGAGTAGCGAGTTGTACAACATTGTGAAGAACCAAAGAAACGAGAAGTGGGACAGGGGAAGAATTAGACAAATCTTCTCTTCCATTCCTGAATAACTTTCTCTCTTCGACGATCAGCCCAAAACCACTTCTCCTTCAAAGTCGACGTCAAACAGAAATCAAACGGAAAGTTTAACGTTTTAGGGATTTAGCCTACGGATGAAACAAAATAAAAAGCCTAGGGGTACCAATAGGAATAGTTTTTATTATAGGATACCAAGAGGAAAAGTTAAAAATTCAGGGATACCAAAAGAAATATCCCAAAATTTTATAACAAATCAATAAATTCTAGATAAAAATAATTAAAAGGAAAGAAAATAATAAAGTAATATGAAAATAAAATAATATAATTCCAATCTTTAATTTTGTATTTAATAGTCAAGATTGTTTAAACAAAATCTATAGTTTTTTTTTGCCAACTCCACTGGAATTAGATCCTTTCGCCACCTTACCTTATGGGGCTTCTTATCCTACCTAATGAATAAATAAAACCACATGAGCCTTACTCCGTTTTCATAACAAAAAAAAAACTACCACATCCTTAAGACCATCTAAAATAATTAAACCCATTTCCCATTTTAAAATCCATTTTTCACGTTTCTCACTCCTCCTCATCATTTTCAAATTCACTTCTACTTCATACTCACGTTAATAAAACTCACACTCTTTTTAAAACTCATATTTTAAGTATTCAATAAAACTATTTATCATTAATAATAACATACACATCAATCTTGCATTTTAGGATAATTTGGGATAATATTTGTTAACATACTCCCTTCGTCCCTTATTTGTCTTCTCATTTCTTCAATTGCACAAGAATTAAGAAAAAGTAGATTTGAGGGTTTGAAGAGAGAGAGAATTGTTGAAAAGTAAGTAAAGTGTTGGAAAGTGAGAGTAAAGTGTTGGAAAATTTGAGAAAAATGTTAAAAATTGGTAAAAGGAGTATGATTTGGGGTAATTTTTAGTGTTTCATGAGGACAATTTGGTAATTTACACACTTCTAACAATTGAAAAAAGTAAGAAATGAGAAGAATAAAAGAGGACACTCAAAATGGAATATGGGAAGATCAATAAGGGACGGAAGGAATAGTATAATATTTACTTTAAAATATAATTAAAATAATTTTTCTAGTTTTATACTACAAATTAGCTAATTAAAATATTAAGATTGAAATTAATATAAAGAACAAATAACACACTTCACTTCATTTAATTTAAAAGCATATATATACATTAAAACTAGTAAACAATACACACACAAAAACATAATGTCGGAATACATATGAAATCATATAGAAAAAACTAGTTTCCACAATAATAATGCCCGAACATCTGCCATATGTGTGTGTGTGTTGGTTGGTTTAGAAGAACATACTTGCACCTTCTCAACTTGTCCCCTCTTTCATTTTCTCAAAGTGATATTTCACCTCTCTTTCCAAATGGATCCAAATCTAGCTACCTTACAACTATCAACATCCTTTCCAATTTGGTCAACACTTTCTAGATTTATCTAGCGAAGACTCAAACCTTCCACTGACTACCTCTCAATTTGCATGCCCTTCTCCTAATATCTCTAGTTCATTTGGAAGTGCTTCTGCATTTCATCATTGGAGCCAACCACAAAATGTACTAAGCCTTGATGAAATACAAGCTACTCCTTAACCAAATCCTACTCTGAAAAGAGCCCCTCGAAAAAAGAAAAATCGTGAAAATGCCTCTTATGATGAAGCCAATCCTGAAGATGGTGAAGCCCAATCCAAAGCTAGGTGGAAAAAGCCAGAAGATGTATTACAAAACAGTTCATGGCTCAACATCACCAACGATAATGTTACCGGCACGGATCAAAAGTGCAGCCAATATTGTTTTCGAGTTGCCTCTTACTACAACATACATAGATTGGAATAGGATCAACCTATATGCAAAAGGATGAAGAGCGTTTTGAAAAATAGGTGGCACATTATCTAGAAAGACTACGCAATATTTGTTGGTAAGTATCAAAATGCTTTGACTAAAAGAACTAGTGGGCAAAGTGACAATGATGTGATAAAAATGCATTAACTTTTTTCCGAGTTGATGAAAAGAGGAACTCTCGCTTTCACCATGTATGGGTTGCACTCGAAGATCACCCAAAGTAGAGCACTTGGATGGCTAGAGAAAGCGGAGGAGGTTCCAAATGATCAAAGCTAAATGAAGCTGGACATTACTCTTCAAGCTCCAATCCGTGTACCACTTCTACTGTATCTGGCCCTGAAAGTGTTGCATTTAGTTCAAATGAAACTCCTCTTGTTCGCCCCACTAGCATAAAGGCTGCAAAGATGAAGGGGAAGGAAGTTGCTCAGAGTCGCTCCAAGAAATACATTTTATAATTGAAGAGGTCAAGGCACTTACAATGGCCCAAGTTGAGATCAATATGCAAAAGCGAGCGGCACGAGAAGAGGATTTAAGAAGAAAAAAACAAGAGATGATGGAGGATTATGTTCATACTCAAAAGTATCAAATACCATGTAACCTTATGGTGTTACCCACCCTAACCCCAATGCAAGAGAAAGTAGTAGCATCGTTGACGAGGGAGTTGTATCCTGGTGATGATGAATAGCTTCACGTATACATTCTTAGCTTACCTAAGTGGAGTATAGCAACACATGTGTTTTTAGTTTATGTTCTCAACCCGCTTCACCCGACCCAAATATACGGGTAAAAAACCGAACAAAAGTGGGTGATGGGTGGATCGGGTGACGGGTGAAATCGGTGACGTGTCAAATATGGGTGAGATTTTACATCCGATTCACCAACCCGTCACCCGACCCACCACCCATCACCCGACTCACCCGTTTACCACCGGCATAATATAGCCTAATATATATATATATATATTATAATACCGCCAATAAACCTAACAACCTAACATTGCCACCATTAAATTCTACTACCCATCTAGTCATATGTCGTGTTCTGTTTTGTAGTTTTCGGCTTCCCCCCCGGCTTCCCCGATAGGTGTTGTCACTTCCACTCTATCAGTCATCTTCTTTGCATCTCTACCATCGTCTTCTTAACATCGCCACTAATAACTCTCCTTCACTGCTTCACCGCTAGTTTTCCTCACTCTGATCGTCCGTCGCCCTTTTCAACGTCACCACAAGTCAATGCTTCTTTTATTAACTCTAGAATTTTATAAATTACTATTGTTGTTGACGACAAAAATTCCGTCAATTTAAAATTATTCATGAATTTATATGAAATGGTAAAAAGCAATCAAGATAGTTTATTTAAATAATGTATCTTGAAAATTTACCATAAAAATCTCATTTTAAAATTGGGCCTATGTGTCATTAATTTAGGCCCAAATTGTGTTGATTTGGTGGGTAAAATTGGCCCAAACAACAATAAAAATAAAAAAAATAATTAAATAAATTAAATTAGGTGTTAACCGGTGAGTGAGTGGTTAGAATTGGTTACCTGGATAAATAACTTCCAAGCCAATTTTTCCATATAAAAAAGAAAAAGAAACTGTTGATAGAGGAGGGGGTAAGAAAAACAACAAAGGCACATGTGGCCTCTCTCCATTTCGATCGGTGCAATCTCATTCTCAATATGGAGAATAAACTCCAGCCCCTCCAATCTGCACAAAAAAGAGAGAAAGGATCATTAGTGAACAAGAAACAAAACCAAAAACAAAGAAGTACTTACAGTCCACCATCATCCATCATAATCTACCATCATTCACCATAATTCTTTATCACTACTAACCATCGTTAATCATTGTTCATGAATCGGTGATGAAAGGTAGTGGTGACTGGTGAGATACATATATGCATGCAAGTATATATATTCATGTGATCTATTGCATGTTGAAATTTGTATATGCCCGATTATATATTCTCGGTCACATGAATTATAAATTACATACTTATATATACACTCTTGATCACATACGTACCCTGGTTAACATACTCTCTTGATTATACATGTATATTTGATTATATACTCTTTTGCACATATATCCTATTACATGTTGATCTTGTTATAGGTGAGCACTCCGGTACAATACATATTAGGGTGCAATGTGTGGTTAGATATTGTGCGTTGAATCAACCTAAATCAAAGGTTAATATTAAAAAATGAAAATGAGAAAAATAGGGGGGGATGTATAGGGTTATCCCCACCTTTAATTAAAACAGGAATGTGGCTGAAATTTAGGGGGAAAGAATAACAAATAGTTTGAAAAGTTAAGATCAGACTCATAGAAAATCTTTTAAAGCCCACGATGTTTATATATATATATGGTAGTTGCATAATTTTAGGGATTGATAATAATGAGAAGATTTATAGAAAAATTAAATAATCGAATTTACAAATACAAAAACTCTGCAGAATCATTGAATATCTATTAGTCGACATTTGAAAAACTCAATATGATTGTTTGAATAATTATAGAATCGTATAATATTTATAGCCGATATTTGAATAACTCGGTTTGATTGTTTGAAAAACTCAATATGATTGTTTGAATAATTACATAATCGTATAATATTTATAGTCAATGTTTGAATAACTCAGTTTGATTGTTTGAATAACTCAATATGATTGTTTGAATAATTATAGGATTGAACATGTTTTAACGTTTGCATTATTTAGGTTGAATAAGTATTCGTCTTACCATGAATAACAATTTGCTATAGGTTGAATATTACATATTAAAATGGGTAGATACGAAAAAAATATGAATCTTATATGAACATTGAATAAGACAAAAATGGGGATGGTTACAACTCGAATATATACAACACTGAATTTGAATCAGTACATCTATTTTTTTGAAAGTACAATGATATGTCGAAAACAACTAATCATTGTCGTTGTCTGCAAACTTCACCCACTTATACTTCATCGTCATTCTTCAATAACTGCATAAGATATACATACATGAATACCAATTCACGCATAACAAAACACATATATATGAATAACAAGTCACACATGTTTGAATAACAAGGCAACATGTATATACGAATAACAAAACACGAATAGATGAATAACAAGCCATGCATATATGAAAAACAAAATCAATTGTAATTGAAGCTTGTCAAATTCGTCTATCCCACATGTATGAATAACAACATATTAACAAATATGACTAAATTATTCAATGGTTTTAAATAGTAATATAAGCATGTATTGACATGAATAGTATATAAAGTATTGAATAACTACTACAATGCTTCTGAAAAACAACAGTTAGTATTATGAAAAAGTTGTGACTCTTTGTAATATGCTATGATGTGAATAATCATTACAATACTTATGAAAAACAATGTTGAATATTCAAAAAACTGTTTAAATTCTTTTATATTGTTATCAAAACATGTCTTAATGGAAAAAGTCATGCATATATGAATAACAAAGCAAACATATATGAAAAACAAGCCACGAATATGTGAATAACAATGCAATGTATATGTGAATAAAACGCGGAGTATATATGAAAAACAAAACAAACATATATGAAAAACAAGCCACTTCTCACCGAACATGTACGCACTATCAAACCTATACGCCCTGGTTTCGTGCTTAATCTTCGAAATTGAAGACCATCGATACCAAACATGGCACGAGATCGAACCCAGTAAATTGATCTCCAAAACCTAGACACCGAACATGGCATGAGTTCAAACCCGGGAAATCGATCTTAAAACCCTATTTCAAACCGCAATTTTGTTCTCTTTACTCCTTTGTTTTTTTTGTTGCAAAGAAATCGAAAGATTGGCAAGAACGATTGATGGAAGAACGATTGGCAAAGAAATTTGATAAATTCCAATATCGGTGAGATGATATTGATGAAGAACGATTGGTATGAAAGAGAGAATGAGATTGATTCGACGTTATCAGAATTTGGAAACTAAAGATATATATAGAGAGAGGGTGATATATAATTCCTTAATTATAGGAACTGGTATTGATCTAGTGTATCAGACCCATCCCCACATTTTACACCCTAATTTTATTAAATCCTCACCTTCTATTGATCCAAATCTAATGGCTGTGATGTAACCACGTGATTTACTCTAAGAAGGTGTTTCACTTGAGCACTATTCCTTGTTATATATGTATATATGTTATTGTATATATATTGACATATACGTATACAATCTGTCATACTTATAACTTTTCATACATATATTACACTGTCATGATATATTTTGATATACATATACATATATATTGTCATGATCGATATATATTGTCATACATATATTTAACATACATATACATATATTGTCATCGATATACCATGTCATATATATTATGTCATATTATCATATACACTTGTGACCCATGGAACCGAATGGAACCACAAAATCATAAAAGATGGTTCTTTCTATGCCGTTATAATGCCGAATTGATCTCTTAAATTCGTAATGAAATTAACATGACAAGATACATATGGCATGTTCGACAATTCTGTTGAGAAAATGGGACACAGATGTCTTGAATACATTTATGTATATTGGCATGAAATCAAATACGACAAAAAAGAGAGGAGTAAACCGCTACCAATGTGAAACATCACGGTTGTGTAATATAACTCCATCATGATTCATGATTTCAACCTTGTAATTAATTAAAACGTTGGAAATAGATATTATTTATCAAGTCATGTGATTGAAATGTCTATGAAATAATTTAGCCATTTAAAAATGGTATACGATCGGAGTATAAAATGTGGATATATAATCCATATTTGATCGGTTGAGATAAAAATGTCATTATTTGACTTGAGTAAATCTAGTTGAAAGAGTATTAAAAAAACTCGATCAATATGTTTTTTAATGGCATGTAAAGTCATAATTAAATGTTAAATTGACACAACAGTACATGCTTGATTAAATAAAAAGAAAAAGGAATGCCCATGCAAACAGAGTTTCCTTAACTCTTCATGTTAAGATTGAGGATAATCATAATTCATTAAAAATTATAGGTAAGTTAATTTGGTCATTTCACATTGCTAATTGACGGGAAATTTTCTCACTAAGAGAATAGCCCTTAAAAAGTGTTGACAAATCATGGGCACAACAACTGAGTTTTGGCTCATTTGACATTGACCACATATATATACACACACATAAGGTCATTAAAAGATAATTTGATTATAGAACTACGTACGATTTGATCCCTTTTAAAAGGATACGTAGGAAACTCGACATAAAGCGCGCAAATGCTCGTTGAGTTCAATCACGACCTTAATATTAAAATTAAATAAAGACCATATACCATATTTAATTGGTCTTACATTGAGAACTACGTAATGACTTGATGCTTTCATAAGCTACGTAGGAGCTCGATAACAAATATAATATGTATCGATCACAGTCACACACACATAAGAAATTAATTTAAAATAATCGTTCTATTTTTTAGAACCATGTATAATTTGATGTCCTTTTTGGGCTATGTGAAAAACTTGATTAACATAATATCGAGTTGACACACAAAATTTAAGTTGACTTTCAAACATAAAGTAAAGTCGATAATAAAATTAAATAGTTCTTTTTAAGAACTATGCCCAACATTGATCTTCTTAAAGAAGTATATAGGGCACCCACTATAAAATACATACATATTGGGTTTAATAATTACTTTGAAATAAAATCAAAATATGAAATGCCTTTCGTTTTGCATATGATAATATGGAGGATTTAGACAACCCTTCCTAGAAGGTGAGTTTGTTTCCATCCTTTGATGTACTAAAGGCAAGATTACAATAATAATACATACATGCAAATGATAGTTGAAGAAAGTTTGGGCAACCCTTCCTAGAAGGTGGGTCCGAATTGAATTCTGTTATGCATTAAAACAAAATTTCATACAGAAGTCTTAAGTTTGAACTACAATGACTTGATTCTGATTCATCAAATACGTAGGAAGCTCAATATAAAGCAAAAAGCTCGTTGAGTTCAGTCACGATCAAAAATAAAAATCATATTTAATTGAACCTATGGTTCTTTGAGACCTACATTCGACTTGATATTCTTTTAAGAGAGTCATGTAGGAGACTTGACATCTATAAGGTTGAGTCTAATCATAAATATAAGTTGACTTTTAAATGTAAATATAAAGTCAAAATTCAATTTGTAATATTTGATTCCTAGAACTACGTTTGACTTGATTCCACATCATATAAGTGGATACGTAAGATATTTGACATAATATATAAATATGTCATATTCAGTCACAAATTAAATTAAAATATATAAACCTTTAATCATATGTTTGATAGTGACGAGATTAGGCAACCCTTCCTAGAAGGTGGGTTTAATCTTATTCACATCGCGTAAATGATAATTGGTTTGAGTCCGAGCAACCCTTCCTAGACGGTGGGTTCGGGTTCGTTCCATTGATTCGTGAAAATCAAACAAAACAACTCTGAATTACGTAAGGCTTGATTCTCTTTAAAGAGAGATACGTAGGCAACCCACCAAAACTAGGTGCAGCCCAAATCCTAAAACCACTTAATATTTTGTATCGATATTGTTTTTAATCAAAAGAGTCAAAAGAGAGGGTTGAACTGAAATAAAAATAATTTAAATGTGTTTTGCAATTTTGTCTACATTTTTGCTCAACAGTTGTAATTTAATAACTCGCGGGTGGTGGGTTCACCCGACTCACCCGCATATGATGGGTGGGTCGGATATGGGTGAAAGGATTTACGGGTGATGGGTCGATAGGGTGAGCCATTTTTATTCGCGGGTCGGGGTGGAAGGGCTCCACCCACTCATAACCCGATCCATGATCAACCCTACCCTAAGTGGAGAATAGCTCCACAATTATTTTTAGTTTTATGTTTTTTAATTCTCTAAGTGAAGAGCAGCTTCACATGTGTGTTAGTTTATATTTTTCGGTTACCTAAAGTGAAGAGTAGATTCATGATTATGTTTTTTTATTCTAACGTAGCTTATGCTCTTTTAATATATTAAATTTCATGACCAAAAATTTTAAAATGCATGACTTTTGCAACCCGTAGGATGCAACACAAACACATAAAATCTAATAGTCTCCAAAATTAAAATGCATAAATTTTCATGATAAGGTCTTTTAATGTATATATTTTATGAATAAATTTAACGAAAAATATTTTTATTTCATCCAATACATTAATTATCATTTTTAAAAATTCATAAAATAAATTAACCCCTAAAAATGCTAACATAATTGTTTAAAGATTACTTTGCTTATATATCTTATTAATATCAATATTTTTTAATTAAATTATATACAAAATGGGTGTCTATACATATATAAAAATAAATTAAGAATATCAAAAATATATGTTTTCCTCTAATTTTTTTGCTGAAAAATGCCTTAAGCTAATTAGAATTTCACCGACCTATAAATTATTTCTAGCCATTGATGTTGAAGTGATCAGACTGTCTCGAAGTTCACACGTCATACATCTTTGTCCTGTAGAAGTTTTAAGTGGGTTTTGAAAATAAAAATCAAGGGTCTGGTTTATATATCATTTGCATTGTACATATAAAATCTATGATATTTTATTCAAATAAAACCTAGCCTGCAATGCGGGGTGGTCTAAGAAACAAATTACATTTGCCAAAACTCATCATTATTTGAGTCAGGTAAATCCCATCCTAGATAGTCGTATGCCCAAAACAATTATGGACAAAAATAACAAATTGGTATTTAAATCCCACCTATGAACTTATGTCTAGCAAAAAGATTTCTAGCAAGGTTTAATAGGCTCCGAAAATTTCATCAATGCGATTTGGTTGATACTAGAACTTTCGGAAATGAATTTACGTGGAGGAAAAAGAAAGTAGATGTGGACAACACCTATAAAAAATTAGACAGAGTTTTAATATCGTATAAAATTGAGCAATGGTTTCCCGATCTAATAACACATAATCATGTGTTTTCGTTCTCTGATCATTGTCCAATCTCAATTGACATTAACGGACAACAAATGTACAAAGGAAGACCATTTAAATTCGAAAAAATTTGGATGCAGAGGAAAGATTTTGAGAATTTAGTAAAACAAACTTGGCGAGCCCAGAATCGAGGATCACATTCGCTTGTTGAAAGCTAAAATCAAAATTTGGAATAAGAACATGTTTGGTAATATTTAGACAACTTGAAGAGGTAGAATCAAAGCTACTAGAATTCCTAAGAAAAGATAAGGAGAGGAAAGACATTATACAACAAGAACGATTATTAGAGAAAAAAGAGCAGTTGGTTAATTTTCATAAAACCTATTGGGCACAACGAGCGAAGTTAAAGAACATTAAACTCTCAGATTCCAACACATCCTATTTTCATCGATGCACAACTGGGAGAAAAAACCATAAATGAATCAAATCGATTAGATCAAATAATGGCACTATCATTGTGGGGGAAGAAAATGTGAGACGAGAAATACGACAAGACTTTAGACGTCGGTTTTTGAAAAAACCAATTAATCATGAACATCTAGAGCAATATTTAGGACTAATCGCAACAAAGATAACAGCGGAAGACAATTCGATACTTATCCAGGCCATATCAAATATAGAAATCAAGAACGCAGTTTTTAACTTAGGTAAAAATAAATCGCCAGGCCCAGATGACATGATTGCTGAATGCTATCAAAAATATTGGCCCATTGTAGGTCCTTCAACTATTAAAACTATAAATTCTTTGAATAAGGCTATATACTAAAGGAAATTAATCACACATTTATTTCATTGCTCCCGAAATATGACAATCAGATAGAGGTAAACCACTATAGACCTATCAATTTATGTTCAACCGTCTATAAGATTATAGCTAAGATTTTAGCTGAAAGATTAAAAAAGATACTGCCAAAAATAATCCACCCTTAATAGGGAGCATTTGTAACGAATCGGGCAATACAAGATAATGTTCTTATAGCACATGAGATCTTTCATTCTTTCCGACAAAGACATGGTAAAACTGTATGGGCGGTTATAAAGTTAGATATGGAAAAGGCATACGACAGAGTTGATTGGGAATTTTTACAAAAAAGCTTGACGAGTTTTGGGTTTCATATGAAGTTCGTCACATGGGTTATGCAGTGTGTACAGATGGTTAGGTTTTCGATGTTGGTAAATAACGGAGATTTTCTACCCAAAAAGAGGGTTAAGACAAGGAGACCCATTTCCCCCATTGCTCTTTATTATTGGCGCCGAAATTCTAGCAAGACGATTATAGTTAGAATGCACAACACAATAGAGAAATGTAGAATTTCCGTTGGTGAGAGGTGGTACAAGAATACCGTTCTTGTGTTTCGCAGATGACATCATCCTTTTTTGCCCTACCACGTTGACTGTGTTTAAAAAATTTAAAGCATTCTCAAATAATACTGTGATATATCGGGAAAAAAGTAAATTTTAATAAATCGGCTTTTCAGACTACGAAAGGAGTATCCTCATCCATGAAACGATGTCTTCAAAATGAAATAGAGATACCTATGACAATGTCGCTAGAAAAATATCTGGGATGTCCAATTATAAACAGTAGAGTGACTAAAAAACTTTTGAATATGTTATTCGATCTACAGAACAATAGTTGTCTAGATGGAAGGCCAATGCATTATCACAAGTAGGAAGAACAACACTCATTAAATTTGTTCTAGCCACATGACTATATTATGTCATGTAAAGTTTTATGCTTCCTGATAAGTCGTTGTATAAATTGGATACAATAAGCCTGGATTTTTTTCGAAATAAACCATATAGATACACTCCTATTATTGGGTGGGACAGAATCTGTAGATCAAAGAAAAAAGGGGATTTATGACTTAGAAAAGAAAAACAGATGAATATTGCTTTACAGATGCGCCTACTTTGGAAAATTCTAGCAGAACCTAATCACATTTGGGTTAAGATCATATCTAAAAAATACCTCAAAACAGAAAACTTGTTCACATATTCATAAAGCAGAAATATGTCATGGCATTGGTCTAAACTAATGCGTCTAAAGAACAAATTCTTAAAAGGTCTAATATGGCAGATAGGGGATGGTTGTAGTATTCATTTCTGGAAGGATCAATGGGCTACGAATTTCCCCTTATTGAAGGTTTGCTCGAATACGCAGGACATAGATCTAAACGCGATTGTGTCTCATTTTATTGATGATAACAGACAATGGAAGACTCGAGAGCTTTCAACTAGGTTACTTGACGAATGGGTGAGAAAAATTGAGTTTGTATTAATTCCAAAGAATGTGATTCGAGATCGTTTGTATTGGCACCCGAGCAAGAATAGATTGTTTTCTACTCACTCAACCTCATCTTTCGTATTACATGAACATAGTAGGAGAGATTGTGAATTTCTGTGGATATGGCGGTTAAATGTAACACCAAAAGTTAAATTTTTCTTATGGAAAATATTTGCAAAAGGACTTCCGACTAACGATCAATTACTATAAAGACGTGTGTCTGTAACTGCAGAATGTCTGTTACATCAGAACCAAAAAGAAACGACAAAACATTTGTTGATAGAGTGTTCCATTACACTAACTACACTAGCTAAAGTCGACCCTAATATTGTCAACATAATTTTGCAACTTGGGCCAAATAATGACTCCATCATGACAATTATACAATGACTAAAAAAACATAGAACTACTTTCAATCAACCAATAGAAGGAACTGCAAGAAATATAGGCGAATTCATAAAATCACAGATAAATTTGTGGACTAAAGAATAAATGATAGATAATGGACATGACATTTTTTCTTCTAAAGTCGGAGCAATAAAAAAGAAAACTGGAAAAAAGAAGACATGGACTAAACCAGCTCAGGGTTTTATACAAATTAATTTTGACGGATCAAAGATCAGTAATGGGATGGAAACGGCGGGATATATTATTGCGCAAAAGTGACCACAATGAACGCTACGAACAATGAACATTGGAACGTCATTCAAGCTGATGCCAAAGGAATGTACGACGCTCTTTGTGAAGCTAAGGCTAGGAATATTTCGAAAATTGAAATTGAAGGAGACAATCTTATTGTCATAAACACTTTAAAAGGAAGTAGATCTTGCCCTTGGCAAATTGAAATGCTAATTGCCGATACGTTGGCTATTTTGCAGTCCTCTGAGGTGGTCTGTTTCATACATATACCACGTGACTGCTATAATGTGGCAGATTTGATTGCTGACCTATAAGACATTTGGTTAGTGTCAATTAGAGTCAGACCCATTCACGTCTTTTTTCCTCATCCGTAAGGATGCACTAGGTTGAATTTTTTCGACCTAATTCTTTCCTACTAAAAAAAAGAGATTTCTAGCAAGGGGTACTATTGTCCATGGTTCAAAAATAGCCCATGTTTTAATTTAAATAAGAAGATTACTTAAAATAATACGAACTTTTGCCTATTGAACCTAAATAATACGATCTTTAAAATTGACTGAAAATAATACCAACTTTTATTTTATTAACCGAAAATATTACGGGGGTATTTTCTGTGAACATTTTGGCAAAATATGTGATGTGGCCATCAGAATTTGCAGGTTGGTCTTTAATAATACAAACTTTAGTTGTTGTCACAACATGAAATGATAATTTATATGATGAAAATTGATATTATCTATATGTTAAATGGTAGTTTATATGATGAAAGTTGATATTAACAACATCAAAATCTTCGACATCAACGCTTATTGATGTAGAATCAACAAATTTCATGGCCAGGTTATAAGTTTTGTCGAAATCTTCCTCGAAAATGTCATTGCATTGTTTTTGGTTAATACGATAAAAGTTGGTATTACTTTTGGTCAACATAAATGTTTGTATTATTTTTGGTTAATAAGCAAATGTTAGTATTATTTTGGGTAAATTTTCTATTTTTTTACAAATAATTTCTTTTTTGAGTAGGTGTCTAATGTGGAATAAGGAGTGGTACGGGTCGTTAGATAAAGGAAACGAAGGTATGAGATTAAAACTTTGATTTTATTGAAAGAAAAGGAAGAAATGTGACATGTTTGTAATTAAATAAAAATCGATACCCCTAAAATAATAGCCTCAAATCGTTCTCTTATACCTCTCCCTTTTCTCTCTTCGACCTTCGACAACATTGATACTTGTTCGTTCTTCCTCTCACTCATTATTCGTCTTCAACCACCTACTTCCTCGACCAATTTTTCTCATGCACATCAAGAGCATCACAATGACTCACAAAACCAAGGCAAACAAGAGGAAATCTAGATTTGAAACTCTTCCCGGTGATGTGATGCAATTCAACCCATGACCACCACCGAGGAGGAAGAGGCCATGTTCGTGCGCTCCGAAGCACGATTGGCACATTCCTGTGCCAAGGCCATCGGTCGCACCATGACGTCACTAGTATGCCTAGTCTATGCTAGCCATGGAATCGCTGAGACCAACTCCCAAATATTAGTCCTCGTCACCACAAGAGTAGGCACCCCGACTTTGCGACTAGCACGCCCGTGCCGACACCCTCGCTCGACGCTTCATGAGGTTTGTGTGCCCCAACCTGTGGCATAGGCGCACCCAAACCCTTAGCGATGCATCTTCTCGGCACACCCCACCTTTCGCATCTCCGACATCTTAGCTAGTTTGAATTCTATTTTTAGTAGTTACTATGTCAAACCTTTTTATTTATAGCTATTTTGAATTCTCGGCACACCCCACCATTTCCGAATCCGCCTCATTTGTTGCTCTTTAGGGTTCCAAGCCGCCTTCACTATATAAGGGCCACTCGACTTCTTTGTATGGTTTACACTTAGATTAATATTATTGCCTACTTGTGATTGATTTGCTCTCCAACTAGGCCTAGACGTTGCCCCCTCTCAAACCATAATATCAACGCACGCCCTACTCTCTCGGCCGCCACCTTTGGCCGGCCCTAGGATCGAGTCATTTGACCCTTTCTAGACTCCTTCGAGTCTCCTTGTACCAACTTTTTCAAGTCTCCTTGCACCCTCTTGCCGATCCCAGAACCTCAAGGTCTCAGATCTACTAGGGAGCCCAATGACATTAGTCTTCTGAGGTGCTATATCCTTTTCTTCGGCCAAAATCAACACCAAGATCGGGATTGAAGGCCTTGTGCGAGACATGAACCGAGTTCAAAGGCGCAATTCAACCTCTTTTTGAGGACATAAAACATCAATTGGCATCAGACTTTGTCCAAACACTGATTTCTCGCATTCCATTCTTCATTTAGTGATTATTCTTGCTTCTCTTCAGTGAGGAAGAGGTGGTATCAACTTCCATTTTAGTGTTCTTCCTTTTACTCGAGTCCGACACTGACAAGTCATCTCTTTTGACCATCATGTTCCCCAATCTATTAACCATGAATCCTCCAAAGGTGATACTTTTATAGTTAGATTTCTCAATGTGCTCATCATTTTCCAAATCTATCACAAAAACATATTGTTTAGGAGGGGGGAGAAAGTTTTTAACCACATCATAAAGTGAATAGCCTCCAACTCCAACAAGATTATCATTCAAGAAGTCTCCATAGAAAGTAAATGACATTTCATCCAAGCTAGACATCTCATGTTGATATGGAAAAAAGGGTGGGAATTTGCTTCTAGGAACATAACTTGTGTTTCACTTGTAAGAGTTTCAATCTTATGAAGACTTTATAAATAAAAAATGTACCAAATCCTCCTTGGGAAGATCAAGCAAGAGACATAAAGGAATGAAATAGTGAAACAAGGAAGAAAAGTGGCAGCTTTCAAGAGAGAATTAATTCTCTATTTCTAATAAGGAACGACTACAAAACTGCTAAAAAAGAAAAGCAAACAATATATACAAGGTAGGTTGAAGGAAAAACCTAGGTAGCTCAACAAAAAAAGCTATACAAAAGATTATTTACACGGACTCACAAGTTTCCATGTAAGCAATATGAAGGACCGTCTCTACACACCTCCTCATGCAGGACTCGAGAGAAATAGGCCAAGCTTGTTACTTAAAAAGACATGTTTTTGAGCTCCTAAGGCCTTAGTAAGGATGTATGCAAGCTGAAATTTGGATCGAACATGGATAGTTTTGATGAAATTTTCTTGAACCAAGTCTCTCACAAAATGGCAATCAATCCGGAGGTGTTTAGTATGCTTGTGAAAGACTGGGTTAGCAACCAGTTGTATAGTAGTCACATTGTCACAATGAAGAGGAATAGGGAGAACAACTTAGAAGCCAAAATCTTTGAGTAACGCCTCAAGCCAAATGATCTCACTTGAAGTTTGTGACATTCTTAGATATTGACTTTTAGTTGAGGACTTAGAAACAATCTTCTGCTTCTCTAATCCATGAAACCAGAGAATTGCCAAGAAAAGCACAATAACTAGTAAGAGAATGACAAGTGTAGGCACATCCTCCTCAATCTGCATCATAGTAAGTAGTGAGGTCCATACTAGATGGGGTAGGATAAAAGAAGGAAGAGTTGATGGTTCCTTTCAAATACCTCAACAAGTATAATGCAACATGCATATATGGGACACGAGGAGATGAAAGGTATTGACTTAATTGTTATACATAAAAGAAAATGGCATACCTGGATAGCGTGAGGTATAATAATCTTTCCACAAGTCATTTGTAAGCCTCTAGATCAGGTATGTAATCTCCTACCTTTAGTTGTAAGTGTAAGTTGTGTTGCATAGGGAAAGGAGCTGCTTTGCAATCTAGAAGGCCATGGTCAAAAACTAAATCAAGGACATATTTCCTTTGGTTGAGTCTAATGCCATCATTGTTGAGAGATCTTGCAAGACCTAAGAAGTACCTTGCAAGGCCTAAGTCCTTGATGGTGAAGGCAGTGTGAAGAGAAATTTTAGTGGTTGTTATATTAGAGAAATTTGTTCTACCAAAAAAAATATTAGAGAAATTTGAGTGAAGCTTAACTAATCAAATGCTTGGTCAATTCAACATTCCACTGGCGGCTAGCTTGTTTGAGGTCATATATAGATCAAGTGAATTTGCAAACTTTGACCCTATTTCCCTTTAGAATAGACAAGAGGGGGTAGCATATACACCTATTTATTAAGAAAGCCATGAAGAAATGTTGTTTATGTCAAGTTGGTGAAGAGGCCACGTATGAGCAGTAGCCAAAGCAAGAAGAACTCTGACAGTTGTGAACATAGCTACTGGATAAAAGGTGTGATTATAGTCCTTGTCTTTGACTTGATTGAATCTCTTATCCACAAGAGGATCCTTCAACCCCTCAACTTGTCCATTGGGTTGGAATTTTATTTTTTAAGCCCAATTTGATCCAATTCCTCTTTTTCCTCGTGGAAGTGTTTTCAACTCCCATATGGAATTTTGTTCTAGAGAATGCAATTCATTTTCCATTGCCTGAACCCATTCTTTATCTTGTTTGGCTTATGAATAAGTAGTAGGTTCATGCATGGAGAATACATTAAAAAGAGACTGGACATAATTTAAGGAATAATTGTACATGTCATATAAAGAAATTATATGGAATGCTTGAAGGAATATGATTATGTGACATTAGGTGGAGTAAAGAGATGCTTAATTGGTAGATTTGTATAAACAAAGTCATCCTATCTGGCAAGTGCATTGGTGGGTCGATCTAACCTTCTCAAGGCTAATGGTGGAGGATTCTGAAGATGTTGTTTTAAAATTGGAGAGACATCATGGAGATCTCTATTTGTAACATGTTCATCAGAAGAAGGAAACTAACATACTTCAGAAGATTGATGCATGTAAAATATCTGAATGTTGTGAGTTTCAGGTAATATGCCATGTATCACGATCATCAACAAGTTTGATGAAAAAAGGAAATCTAGGATGGTGATTTGAGATATGTTCTTGAGTGGTTGTTTTGATACAAAGACTTTCTTAATCTCCAAGTCATACTTCTTGTATGCCTTTTGTGCCGCTAGATAGCCCCAAAAATGCAATTTTCGCTAGAGGTGTCAAATTTTGATCTTGTGTTCTTATTTGTCAAAGCGTAATATATGCACCCAACCAAGGTTATCAGGATCGGGATTCTATGTTGGATCGTTGAGAGTCTTTTGAATCGATCGTAAGATCGGATCGTTGAATCGTAAGATTCTACATTATAATAGGATCGTTAGAATCGTTTGTAGGATCATTAGAATCGCTCATAGGATCGTTAAAATCATATGTAAAATCGGGATCGGGTCGAGATTGTATTCTAAATCATTTAAGATCCTACTCCAATAAGATCCTACTTGGGATCGTGGATCGTTTTGAGTGTTATGGATCGTAGGATCGCTAGAATCGTAGAATCGGATCGGGATTCTGATAACATTGCACCCAACTACTCTCAAGGTGGAGTAATTTGGTTTGGTGCCATACAACCTTTCAAAGGGTGTCATCCACTTCAAGATAAAGGAAGGTAACACATTAATCATGTAAGTTGCACTTAGGATGCAATCTCCCCAAAATCATTATGGAAGGCCTACATGCAACAAAATTGTTTGCCATCTCTACAAGATGTCTGTTGATGCTATCCTTGCTCGGATTTGGGGTTGAACTGCTTCTTGCTCGTTGGATCTAGTCTTGTTCTAGAAGTATTCGACCCGATGTTTTGGAACTCTTGGCGTAGCCATGTTGAATTGCACAACTAGGGTTAATTGAATGGTGAAAACGATGGATAGATGACACATTAGAATACTAGTGTCGTTGGTTTGCTAGAAGACTCACGATCGTGAGGATCGATGGTCAGCAATATGTGTGTGCAAGGAGACTTATGTTGAGAGGATCCAAGTCAGTTCAAGGTTGGCTTAAGGGATTCAAACCAGTGGTGGCCTTGGGGTGGCTGAAGAACAAGAGAGAGGATTAGAGTTTAGAAGGGTGATGCCTAGGCGAACAAAGGAAGTGAGACTTGATTCTCTAAGTTGGCAATTCAATTAGTCAAGACGTAAGTTGAAACAAGATCGAGTTCGAGACCCTATATATAGCGGCACCTCTTATACTAAAACTCTAGAAAGCAAGAAAGAAAGAGGATTGGTCCAAGTATGCAAAGGAGGCCCACATCCGAAAAGCCCATAATACTAAATATAGAAAATACCAAACATAACATTGTCAAATATAGTAAATACTAATAATTGAAACAACTTTATAAATAGGCTAAAGATGATTATGTCTTCAACCAATGGGGGATGCCATGGTCTAGGGCGCCTCAAGCTATACAGAACCGACCTATGGCTAGGTCGTATCATCTGTGCTTTTGCTCCACCCTTCTATTATGTTCAAGAACTCTAGGATTTTATCTTTGATGTATGATCCTTTTATCTATCAACAAGTATGACATGTCTTTATTGATGAATTTTATAGTCCTCAATACTTACACTTTGACCCTAAATTGTGTCTCCACATAATTAAAAAACTGATCAACCTTTCTATAGACTTGATCTTTACTACTTAACAAAAATGTTGAAGTGACTCTCGAGAAGTCATCAACCACTATCAGGAAATATCTTTCTCTTGCATATGTATGAGTCGAATAAGGACCCGTAAGTCCATATGGACCAAGGCAAAAATTCTAGAGGTAATTGATAGGCTAGGATAGAAAGTGATGTGTTCCCTTCTCGCGATTGAGTCTAGGAATCCTTTACTAGGACCAAAATCTCGAATTATGTCTTTGGCACGATCTAGGGTAAGGGTCTGGAAGCCTTGGGGCGATGGGATACGGCGTTGGCACGCTAGCAGCCGCGCGGATTTGCAACGAAGGTATGGAAGTGTGCGGCGCTAGACGAGGCGAGGGCATGCGGAGCGCACCGAACAATAGCACAATGAGGATCCGACGATGGACCAAGGGCTTGAGTGGATCAACGGATTCTAGAGGATGTGTGTGGCACGAAGGCGAGCCATTGGCACAAGGGCTCAAGTCGTACGGCACGGGGGCATAAGGCCTTAGAATTGTAGGGGGAGGGAAAATAAGGGATATAAGGTTTTGACGCCTGAAGGCCTAAGGAAGATTATAGAGCATATAGTTATAGGTTTTAGAACATGTTTATATTCTCTTTTCATGCATTTCTAGCTAGAGTTACACTTTAATTTGTAGTTTAGTTTTATTTTAGTTTAGTTCGGAATCTACGCTCTTTTGTGTTTCATTGTAGGATCGAGTGGTGACTTGGTGGATGTCGATTAAGGGACCGGAGTTGTGGAGCTAGGAACAAGTGGAGAGCATTGAAGTGTAAAGACATGTGGATAAGCATGGTTAAGACAAGCAAGCACAAACCGACGCCCAAGTGCCAAACCGCGCCGAGAGAATGGGAGTTGCTGAGGGCGGAGCGTGGGGACGTCCGGGTGGAGCGCGACCGCGCTCTGGGGATTTTGACCGCGCTTCTGGGCGTTGATGCGATGCTGATTTCGAGGCTCCGTGTTATCTTTAGGCCGACTTTATGTTATTTTAGGATGTTTTTGGATATGATATAAATACTCTTTTAGGGTTTTTATTTTGAGAGGTTACTCTTTATTTTCTACGCAATTCAACTTGAGAGAGAATTTTGGGAGACAAAAACCCTAGATTGCAAAATTGAAGAGAAACCTAACTCTTGTAAGTTGATTTTCTTCTTTAATGTCGTTTTCTAGCTAATTTCCCTTGTCCAACAAGTTAGTTGAAGTTGTACGCATGATTGATTGTGAGATTTGAATTATTTCAATTTGCATTGACTAGATTGAATTACTCCGTGCTTAATTGTTTAGATTCGCTTAGGATTTCAATAGCTTGATCACCTATTTTGATTTCTAGGTTGAATTACAACTAGAATAACTAAATAGACGGTGGAATTTTGTTCTTGTTCATGGATGAATCCTTTGATTAAACTTATATACGGTGGAATAAGGTTAATCAAAGGAGGATAATTCAATCACAAAACTTCATGAATAGACGGTGGAATTCATGAACTATGTTTCTATTGAATGCTTTGAACTTATTTGCCTGATCAATTTGACATAGAAGGTTTTCTAGGTTAATTGGTTAGAAGGTTATTAAAGACGGAGCATATTGATAACCACTTTGAGCTTGAATTTCATGAATTCACAATAGATTAGTCAAGGGAATTGAAATAAGAATAATCAAGGATCAAAACTCATGTATGCAATGAATACGAAACTAATTGGACACTTTTCCTCTATTTGAAAACTCAATTATTTTACTTGCTTTGTTTTGTTTACTTAGATTAATAGTTAAAATCTTGAAATCCCCTTTAATTACTTTAGCAATATTAATTAAACATAAGAAATCTGAGTCTATGTGGGTACGACCCTTGCTTCCACTATACTTAGGTTCGGAAGTTAGGATTTTTCTTTGACAACGCTTTTACTACGACATAAAAGTGCTCGTCAGAAGAGGAATCTAAATTCTCAAAGGCAATTGCAATTTCATTCAAACGTAAGAATAAAATAAGCGCACTTGGCATTTTTATAGTTCTAAGCAACTAAACCCTAGGTGACCTAGAGGAGTTGGGCCCAAACATGCAAGTCCAAACCAGCACATGATAATAATATAAATAAAGCAATTATAAGACCTACAAAATATAGAAAGGTGTTTATAAAACTCCGACAAAAATAGAAAGTACTAAGCTAGGATAAGTGCCAAGAGGGCTGAGGGCGTCGACGCCATGGCACGAGGAGACGCGGGGTGGCGCAAGGTGGCACGACCGCGTTAGGGGGGGTCCGTGGCCCGTGTCCAAAAAACAGAACTCTCTGTTGGCATGACGCGGGTTGGGGGCCTATGGAACGGGTGCGTCTTGGATGGGCGCGGTCGCGTCTTGGGTTGGAGCCTCTCTTCACTTCCTTTCAAGTCTTTGCGTAACAATCTTCGCGTGCTTGCCTCCAGCCAAGCTTGCGGGCGGGCGCGTCTTGGCAAAGAAAGGTCGCG
Organism: Fallopia convolvulus; assembly: GCA_964016875.1. Classification (NCBI taxonomy): domain Eukaryota; kingdom Viridiplantae; phylum Streptophyta; class Magnoliopsida; order Caryophyllales; family Polygonaceae; genus Fallopia; species Fallopia convolvulus. The sequence goes on from OZ024718.1 coordinate 27,756,777, forward strand.
TGGGCGCGCCTTGGCGGGGATCGACCCTTGGCTCCTAAAGTTGGCTCGGAAAGGCATCTTGGACCAAAAATGTAAGCACCATGGTGGAAGGCGGGTCTTGTACCGAGCTCAACGATTGAGTAGCTCGACCAATGAAAGAAGATGTGGCCCTAGCTATGGCCTTGGCGCGTGCACGCGTCAAGGGCCTGTTGGAGAGCACGGACATGGCTTCTTCTTCCTCGACAACAGTCATAGAAGGGATTGCATTATCCTCCCCCGTATTGAGTGGGAAGCTTCCCCGCTTCCTCAAGATCATATTCGGGCTCAACAAAGGGAGACAAGTCTGACACGTTGACCGTAGCATGCACATTGTCGTAGGAGTTCGGGAGGTCAAGCTTATAGGTGTAACACCCCTATTTTGAAACGATGGGTATTACCGCCAGTGCCCTCGGATTTTACCATCCAAAGTCACCCAAGGCTTTAAATGATTAAATGAGACATAATTATAGGAGAAATGACTAAAAGCGGAATTTTCTTCCTTAATAAGAACCTTCGTTCGTTACATTGGTAGTTGTTTTACAAATGATGTAGCAACGAAAAATAAAGCCCATATTATAAAAGTGTTGAAAAGACGTATTAAAAATACAAGTATATTTCCACAAGACAACTCATATGATGATGATTTGCTTGGTCTTAAAATGGAAGAGCTGGTGCACCATCTTCTAAATGCTTTGCTCTATGAACATTCCTTCTTTCCTTCAACTTCGTCTTGCCTTGACCTTCTATCCTTGCATAACTCTTCTCAAACCTTCTAGCCTTTGTCCTCAATTCTTCAGTGGGAACTCCCTAGAGTTTGAGATTTATCGCAAAGGGCGAGAAATACCAGGAAAAAATGCGGAAATACCGGAATTAGTCTAAGTAGACTAAACAAGTGAGAATGTAAATTCTCAAGGGTAGTTTGGTAATGTAACATCCCCGACCAAAGTGCATACGTCGTTTTGCATTCATATAAGATTAGTAGCATTTGGATAGTATAGTGGCATGATATATAGTGAATTTTTGAAGATAATATTTATTTTCTAATTTAATTTATTATATTTTAAAAAAGTTATTAAGTAAAAGTTAATTATTAATTATTTCAGGGTAAAGTTTGTAGTAAAAGAGATTTGAGGGTGGAAAATAGAATTTGGCAAAAGTTATGCCGACTCATGTACGTATATATATTTTAGATCATTGCAATTGTGTTTCAAGATTCATAAATGAAAAAAAAATATAGAGAGGCTCGTGGGTAAGGGATAAAAAAGAGGTGGAAGTTTGATTTTGGTTGTTTTCGTTGGATCTGGTACAAGATCTCTTCTATCGGGTTTTAATCTGAAGTACAAGCATGGTTTGGTAAGTTTTTAATTAGTTAATGGTTTATCTGGATTTTCCTAATTTTTCCAGATCTAGATCTACAGTTGCTTTTGATTTGAAAATCAGTCGATTCATAGTTCTTAGAGGTTGTTTTCGATATGATATATATTCGGTAAAAGATTTCAGAATATTTTTAGGGTTTTGTTTTGTAAGGATATTAGGGAGCCCTTTGATCGAGTTTTTCAGAAAGGTTTGAACTAGAAAAATGTTCTTCTATATATATAGTTTATTGTTGTCAAGTTTTAAAGGATTTTGAATTATGCACAAGGAGTTATAATGCATTCTGGCATTTTATTGCATTTGGGGTTAGAGTTTGTAAGAGTAAATAGCCTAATTTGCATTGGGTTACATATAGGAGCACAAGTAATAGACCGTGGTCAGATTCAAGGGGGAGAAATATAGTATCTTACTTAAACAGGTGAGTATAGACCGGAGATTCAACCCTATGTGCTATATGTGCAATATGGATATATGTTCTATATGAGCTATATGGATATGTGTGTTATATGGATTATATGGATATATATTTTTTATATGATAGCTCTGAAATTTCCAGAGTTGTTTGCACAGAAGGTATGTTAACAGATGGCATATGATATGTGGTTACATGATGCATTTGATTGCATAGCATATTGCAATGAGATTAAAAGGACCTGTGACTGTCTTGCCCTGAATTTGTATACAGGACCTACGGGTCATACAGGATCTTCGGATCAATACAGGATCTACGGATCATACAGGACCTACGGGTCATAATTCTTACAGGGACCATAAGAGTCCATATACAGTAAACCCGGGGCAGATTGAGGCTTGAACAGTTCACAGAATAATGAATCGGATACATCAGCATTTGCAATTGCATAGTAAATTCATATATGACATATATAATATGTATCAATATGTATATTGACTAAATGTTTGACTCTATGTGAAATAATTGATGATGGTTTATATTCACTGAGTATGCGGCTCACATAAATCGCAAAATAATTTTTCAGGTTCAGCTAGAACTTTCTGACGTGTGTCTCTTTTAGTGGTCACATTCATACAGGTCGGCCGGCTGAAGCTCAATGCAACCTTCTCCTCCTCATTTTGCATCTTAGACATATGAGTTGTAATATAAGTTAAGAGTGATAGATGTTTTAGTATGAGAAGTAACGACATAGAACTGTGTGTGTGCAACCTTTTATGGTTGTTAATGTCTGCTATATGCTTAAATGGGTAGTTAATATATGTCACTTATCTTTTTATATACGAGATAAGTTTTACAAAGTATACGTCATAGGTTATAAGGGTGTCACAACTAGTTTTTGGTATTAGAGCAGGGATATGATTCTTTAAGGGAATGCATTCATAAGCATATGTAATTGACAATAGATTGCATTCATGAGCATGATACCTAAAGGAGAGAAGGTTCAGCCGCGCCATGTCAGTTTATAAGAGCATCTCATACAACACTACATGAGCATACATTTCATACACATGAACCATAAGAAGAGGAAGTACATAGGAAATGGTAAAGGTACATATGGTATATCGGAATTGTATAATACGAGTGGATACAGTAGAGTTACCAGTTGACTAGATCTTGTTATTCCTGTATGAGTTTGATGTTATATTGGGTATGGATTGGTTGTCAAGACATCATGCTAAAGTGATTGTTATACCAAAGAGATAATGATAGACTTGTTTGGTAAATTTAGAGTGGTTTTCTATGGTGATAGACAAATGGTACCCACTTGCCTAAAATCTGCAACAACAGCTTTTCGCATGATCAGAGAGGGATGTGAGGCATATCTGGCACATGTTATAGACCATACAGTTGAATGTGATGAGGTTGCACATATTCAGTTGTTAGAGATTTTCTAGATGTGTTTCCAACAGATCTTCCAGGATTGCCAACTGATAGAGAAATAGAGTTTACTATGAAATTAATGTCAAGTACTGCATCGATTTCTATTCTTCCATATTGGATGGCTCTTCCAGAGTTACAGGAACTGAAGAAACAGTTACAGGATTTGTTGGACAAAGTATTCATTAGTGCTAGTGTATCCCATGGCTGTGTATAGATTACAGAAAGTTGAATCAGGTGACACTGAAGAAAAAATATCCATTGCCAAGGATAGATGATTTGTTTGATCAACTTCAGGGTGCAAAGGTATTTTTGAAGATTGACTTTCAATCAGGATATCATTAGTTAAAGATAGTTAAAGATGACATTATCAAGACAACATTCAGAACTCGATATGGGCATTATGAGTTTCTGGTAATGCCATTTGGTTTGACTAATGCACTAGCAGAATTTGTGGCTTTGATGAACAAGGTATTTCAATCTTTTCTAGACAGATTTTTGATCATCTTTATTCATGATATATTGGTGTATTCACAAAGTACAGAGGAGCATGTTGATCATTTGTCTACAGTGCTACAAGTCTTGAGGGAAAAACAATTATATGATAAACTGAAAGTGTGAATTCTAGTTAGATCTTGTGGTATTTTTATTATTATTATGCATTGTATCTAGAAGAGGTATAGAGGTTGATCCTATAAAGGTTGAAGCAGTGGTAAACGGGAAAGCACTAACTACAATTACAGAAGTTCGTATCTTTCTTAGTATGGCTGGCTACTACAAACTATTAGTGGAAGGATTTTCTATTATAGCTGCACCACTTACTAAATTGCTATGAAAGAATGTTTCATTCTATTGGTATTCTACGTACAAACAGGTCTTTAATGAGTTAAAGCACCGACAGACTACAATAGCAATACTGAGAATTCTTACAGGTACAAGAGAATTTATTGTTTGCATTGATGTTTCATATTAGAGTCTTGACTGTGTCTTAATGCTGGATGGAAAAGTAACTGGCTATGCATCATGACAGTATCGATCACATGAAATTTCTTATCTTGTACATGATTTAGAGCTGGCAGCAGTAGTATTTGCCCTAAATATCTGGCAGACACTATCTATATGGAGAAACATTCTAAATATTTACAGATCATAAGAGTTTGATGTATTTGATGAACCAAAAGCAGTTGAACATGAGACAACGACGTTGGATGGGACTACTAAAAGATTATGATTTTACAATTGAGTATCATCCGAGAAAGGCAAATTTTGTAGCAGATGCTTTGAGTTGAAAGTCCAGTGGTATGATGGAAAATATGCATTGACTTCATTGTCAGATTTGATTATTTTGAGAGGTATAAATGTTAGAATACTGTTTGACACAAATAGAGTACTGATTGCTACGTTGGAAATTCGGCCAATGTTGAGACAGAAAATTAAAGATGCACAAGTAAGAGATGAAAAGTTGGCAGAAATTATTGAACAGGTGCAACAAGGTAAAGATATGCCATTTGTTATTCAGGATGAAACATTGATGTTTGGCCCAGATTTATAATTTTTTCCATGTTAGTATGTTACAACGATATCGATCTGATTTATCACATGTGTTAAAAGATTCAGAAGTACAACTTGCAGAAAATCAGAGCTACATAGAGGAACCGATCATGATAGCGGATTATAGAATCAAACAGTTACAAAGGGAGATTCCGAAAGTAATTTGGAAGAATCATGGTATAGAGGAAATAGCTTGGGAAACTGGGGATAAGATGAGAAAGTCATATGAAGAGATAGCGAATTTTGGGGACAAAATTCTTATATAGGGGGAGAAATGTAACATCCCCGACCAAAGTGCATACGTCATTTTGCAATCATATAAGATTAGTAGCATTTGGATAGTATAGTGGCATGATATATAGTGAATTTTTTAAGGTAATATTTATTTTCTAATTAATTTTATTATATTTTAAAAAAAGTTTTTAAGTAAAAATTAATTATTAATTATTTCAGGGTAAAGTTTGTAGTAAAAGAGATTTGAGGGTGGAAAATAGAATTTGGCAAAAGTTATGCCGACTCATGTACGTATATATATTTTAGATCATTGCAATTGTGTTTCAAGATTCATAAATGAAATAAAAAAAATATAGAGAGGCTCGTGGGTAAGGGATAAAAAAGAGGTGGAAGTTTGATTTTGGTTGTTTTCGTTGGATCTAGTACAAGATCTTCTATCGGGTTTTAATCAGAAGTACAAGCGTGGTTTGGTAAGTTTTTAATTAGTTAATGGTTTATCTGGATTTTCCTAATTTTTCCAGATCTAGATCTACAGTTGCTTTTGATTTGAAAATCAGTCAATTCATAGTTCTTAGAGGGTGTTTTCGATATGATATATATTCGGTAAAAGATTTCAGAATATTTTTAGGGTTTTGTTTTGTAAGGATATTAGGGAGCCCTTTGATCGAGTTTTTCAGAAAGGTTTGAACTAGAAAAATGTTCTTCTATATATATAGTTTATTGTTGTCAAGTTTTAAAGGATTTTGAATTATGCACAAGGAGTTATAATGCATTCTGGCATTTTATTGCATTTGGGGTTAGAGTTTGTAAGAGTAAATAGCCTAATTTGCATTGGGTTACATATAGGAGCACAAGTAATAGACCGTGGTCAGATTCAAGGGGGAGAAATATAGTATCTTACTTAAACAGGTGAGTATAGACCGGAGATTCAACCCTATGTGCTATATGTGCAATATGGATATATGTTCTATATGAGCTATATGGATATGTGTGTTATATGGATTATATGGATATATATGTTTTATATGATAGCTCTGAAATTTCCAGAGTTGTTTGCACAGAAGGTATGTTAACAGATGGCATATGATATGTGGTTACATGATGCATTTGATTGCATAGCATATTGCAATGAGATTAAAAGGACCTGTGACTGTCTTGCCCTGAATTTGTATACAGGACCTACGGGTCATACAGGACCTACGGGTCATACAGGATCTTCGGATCAATACAGGATCTACGGATCATACAGGACCTACGGGTCATAATTCTTACAGGGACCATAAGAGTCCATATACAGTAAACCCGGGGCAGATTCAGGCTTGAACAGTTCACAGAATAATGAATCGGATACATCGACATTTGCATTTGCATAGTAAATTCATATATGACATATATAATATGTATCAATATGTATATTGACTAAATGTTTGACTCTATGTGAAATAATTGATGATGGTTTATATTCACTGAGTATGCGGCTCACATAAATCGCAAAATAATTTTTCAGGTTCAGCTAGAACTTTCTGACGTGTGTCTCTTTTAGAGGTCATATTCATACAGGTCGGCCGGCTGAAGCTCAATGCAACCTTCTCCTCCTCATTTTGCATCTTAGACATATGAGTTGTAATATAAGTTAAGAGTGACAGATGTTTTAGTATGAGAAGTAACGACATAGAACTGTGTGTGTGCAACCTTTTATGGTTGTTAATGTCTGCTATATGCTTACATGGGTAGTTAATATATGTCACTTATCTTTTTATATATGAGATAAGTTTTACAAAGTATACGTCATAGGGTATAAGGGTGTCACATGTAATTTCATTATTTCAATAAGGAGATAAAAAGAAGAGGTGTACTTGAAAGTTATAAACTTTGTGTGGAGCTTTAAGGACGAAAATTTGTCGATCTCGAAGGGATAAACTTGAATCCGAAAGCGAAGGAAATTACGAGACTGTAGTTCCTCTTAGAGTAAAATTAAGGGATTTTCCTTTTGGTACCCTCAAGGTCTTGTCTTTTCTTTTTGGCGCCCAAAAAAATTCTTTTCCTTTTGGTGCCCTCTTAATTTTTATATTTTCCTTTCTGTACACAAAAGTTGCTAAACTAACACTTTCATCCCTTTTCCGTCCAAAAAATAAAATAAAATAAAAAACCATAATTCTATTTCTCAACAGACCGTTCCTCCTACCAAGCATGACACCAGAACCCTAGATCCCTTTGAATAACTTTGTTCTACAGAAACCGCCATAGCTTCACCAACTTCTTCGCCTCTGGCCATGTCTTCCACCAACTTCGAGTATGGATTTCAATGGAGTCTGGAATCTAGATCTGTGGACAGCTGCTTGGAGTTTTACTAGTAATCTTCAAGTAGAAGTAGAAGAAACACGGATTCTTGTACCGATTTAACCCTAGCTAGAGAAATTGGGCATTTTTATAAAGGGTGACACCATGGCCAATATGTTCTCCATCTCCTTCGGTGTTGGCATCGCCGCTTACGGAGAGGCCAAATTCGATGTTTGAGGCGTCTTTCTCCAACTCGGCATCATCGCATTTGAGGTGACTCGGCTCGTCATGATCAAGATCTTGCTTGGCTTCAAGGGGATCAATTTCAATCCCATGAATTTCAACCCCATTCTCAGGATACCTACAGCTTCCATCTCGATTTCTTCATCTTCGATCGACACCAATTCGGTCTGCGCTTTCGCGTTGAATCTCGTTGTTTTCTTGCTCGTTGGCAAGACCTCGGCGCTGACCATGAACGTCACCGGAGGTGCAGAAGAAGCTAGCTCTGGCGGAGGAGGAAGGCGGGAAGATGTTGAATGAGAGGGAGAGCAGAGGAAGCGTCGTTGATGCCAAGAAGAGTGACAATGAATCATGAAAGGTTTCCGTGTTGTAATTCAGATTGCGATCCATAAATTAAGCTATTAAGTAAAATAAATAATACTAAGTAATTTTTAAAAAAAAATTTAGAATTTTTTTAAGGTAATAATGGAATGGTGGATTTTTGGATGGAAATTTGGATTTTTATACACTTTAGGTTACGGGGCAAATCTAATACAAAACACAGGGGCACCAAAAGGAAAACGAAAATTTTTTGGGCACCAAAAGAAAAATCCAAACCTTGAGGGCACCAAAAGGAAAATCCCTAAAATTAATGTTGGGAACGTTTTAATTACATACAAGTTTCTAGAAAACCTCTCGCGCCCTTATTGGACCGAGAGCCGGTTCGGCTTTCCACGTTATGCTTAACTGGCCCGGTTTTAGTTTATTATAATGTGCACTAGAACTTATCTTTATTATGTGTCAAAACTTTGCGTAGCATTAATGACTTTTAAGGGTGTGGAGGCTATGAAAGAGTCGAGTCCACTTAAGGGGAACGAAGTTCCGACACCTAGTTAGGGTGTAGACATCCCTCCAACAAGTAGGATCGGACATAGATCATGATCCTTAAGTCGCAGAAAGAGAGGGCGTACTGCCGTACCACTCGACATGTTATATAGGGATATTCAGGGCCAAACCCGCATCCCTTATTATATTATTAAATCCATAACGAATCTCGAAAAGAGATCTTAAACAAACAAAGGCCACACATACAAGCCTAGTAATAATTCTATTAATAATAATCCCAATATCGATAACAAGGGGGTCGTTATTTCTAACAATCAATATTTCCTAGATTCATTTATTTTATCAAACAATTTGTTCCCAGAGAAATTTAACGGAAACGAATTATCGAAAATCTTCAAGGAGAATATCCACTTGCCATGAATCGTGTTCAGACTTTTCACAAGGCTCGGAAAAATTCGACGACTTAGTGAGCTCGAAAGATTTGACCTAGCATTTCGAGAGATAACGAGCGAATTTATATTAAATTCTTATCTAATTTATTATACAAACCTTTTCTCTTATTTTTTCTTTCACTAAGAGAAAGGTATTATAATCTAAATTATTTTATTTAATAATTTAGGTGGAAGTTTTAAATAATAATAATCCTTGATTATTATTTTTAATTAGATGTTTTAAAATAACTTTTGTAAAAAAAAATACTTATACTTATTTAAAGGTTCATGCAAATGTCAGAATAAATCCAAGAAATTTCTTTTTAACACCTACTAGCAATATTTATTTAATTTGGTTAAATAAATATTACTTTCATGATTCTTATTAAGTCTAAGGTTGTTTATAATATTTTCCAAAATTATTCTTAAGGTCTTAAGTTGACATGCAAAGGTGAATAAATTCACATAAACCTTCTTAGAAAATCCCATGTACTTTTATCCCTCTTATTTAAATAAAAATTATTCTCATGGATGATAGTATTTCATGCAAGTGTGGTTTAGTCCGAATAAAGTCTTTCAAATCCACATGCAAATACTTATTTAATTTATTTAAGTACATTTTTGTTCTTATGAATTTACTTTAGTCAAAGGCTCATCTATAAGTTAGTCCAAAGATTATAATAAAGTTAAAGTGACATGAAAGACTATTTTTCTTAACAAAACCTTATTTTATTTAATTCCTCTAATTTAAGCTACTTCTTTTATAATAAAGAAAAAAGATGCCTAAGTTAATATTTTTCCAACATTTAATCCAAATATGCTTAAGATATCATTCTTATGAATTAAAATTCTAGGAATTCATATATGATTTATAAAAATTATATTTCTCCTAGATGGGCATGCAAATGAATTATTTCCATAAATTCCTTTTTAATAACCCACTTATAATATTTATTCAATTAATTTAAATAAATATTATATATATGTAGAAATTATTTTATAAAAAGATATTAATTAAAATGTGAGTCGGGAAATTATAATGAGCCATAAGGAGTCAGAAATGGGCACACAAAACGAGGAGGGTCGGCCCACACCTTTTTTCCTTTCTTTCTAAGCGAAAAAACAGCCCGACAAGTCAACTTCGCTGGTGCACCGTATCGTCGAGGGGAGGCCAATGGTGGCGTTTCAAGCGAAAGTAGGCATCTGGACACTCACTCTACCACTATCGGCAACGGCTCGATCTATGGCGCGGCGTATGGTGGTCAGGAAGTTCGTTCGTTGTCAGCTCGTTCTCTTGGAGTCGGTGCAAGTTGGTCGTCGAGGGAGGTTCACGCGGTCCTAGCGGCGATATGGATACTGGAGCGGGGTTGGAAGGTGCGAAAGTTGGGACCACTCATCCCCCTCTTTCTGATGTTGAAAAAAGATAAGGAAACAGATGCGGAACGAAGTCGTATGAGCTTCGGGAAAATCGCTCATCACCAACCCGGAAAACCCAAAACTACACATAGTCGACTGGTTTGGATGCATTTTTGGCTCGATTTTTGTGGTGTTTGTGCCCAATTGATTGAGGGGTTTTGTAGGCAATTCCTTCATCTACATTGAAGGACTTGAATCACAAAATTTGGTGGAGAAACGAGCTTGGAATCGATCTTTGAAGATCATGCACAACTAGTGCAAAAATCTGGAATTTTTGGGGGGTTGAATGGGACAAAAATAGAGGAAGAAAAGAGGTGATTTATGTGCTCTTAAGTCTTGCCCATAAACCCTTTAAATAGTGTAAGGAAGAGATTTGAAAACCAATCCCATTATGATGGCTATAACCATAGCTTTTGGTGGGAAGATGAATAAAGAAGATGAGTGGTGGGCATGGAGGTGCCTTGGAGAGGTAGGGAAGAGGACATTGAGGGGTGTAGAGGTGGTGTAAGAGAAGAGACAAGCCACCAATCTCCATTGTTGATGGGACAAGCATTCAATGCATGTTTATGGAAGCTTCTAAGGAAGAAGTGGAATAAAAGAATTTAAAATACCTTAAGTTGCAAGAATTACATGATGGCATAGTTTTGTGAGAGGTGTGTTTAAGTAGAGAGGGTGCATGAGGTTGGGGGTTTAAGTCCCACCTCTAGCATTTTTATTCTCCATCCCAATCCTTCAATTTTTTTTAAACTTAAGTTAACGGAAATTAAATCAAAGTATCGTTTATAATTAATTATTTAAATTTTTATTTGCTATCATGTTAAATTTTAACCAAGATTATTATTATTATTGTTATGAAAAATTATAATAAAGAATATCTTGTTATTTTAAAGAAATAATTAAATTAATAAAAATAACCGTTTATTTTTATTATAAATTGCGGTTATTACAAGAGGCATTGAGACCAATTCTCTCAATGATACGAAATAGATTATCACCTCGTTGATGTAGCTTTGTCTTCCGAGTTGTCGGGAACCGTTCCTTGTGAAAATGGAGCCAAACAAGGTCGTTGGGCTTAAAGATCATAGGAATGTGGCTACGGTTGTGCTGCACCCAGTATTGGATGGTGCACCTCTCAAGTTGCGCCTTGGTCCGAGCATGAAGGATTTGAATTTGGTCGGCTCTATGGGCGGCATCAACATGCTCTCCTTGCTTCAATGGCTTGGGGACCAAATCTAAAGGCGTTATGGGATTGCGCCCATATACGACCTGAAACGGAGTCAAAGCATGTGCCGAGTGTTTGGACCTGTTATAGCAAAACTCAAGGGTAGAAAGCAAGTCCTCCCACCGACGTGGGTTTGACTTGAGCATCACTCGAAGGAGAGAGCCCAAGGTTCGGTTTGTGACCTCCGTTTGGCCATCAGTTTGGAGATGGTAACTTGTAGAAAATAAGATTTTGGTGCCGAGTTTCCCCCATAGTGTTCTCCAAAAATGGTCCACAAACTTGGTGTCGCGGTCACTAATAATAGTTCTCGGTTCACCATGGTACTTTACTACATTGTCAAAGAACAAACAAGCCACTTCTGTAGCATTATTTGTGCTTTTACAAGCAATAAAGTGAGCCATCTTAGAGAATCGGCACACAACAAAAAAATATGGAGTCTTTGCCTCTATTTGACATAGGCAATCCCGTTATGAAGTCCATAGAAAGGTCTTCCCAAGGGACGTTAGGCAGAGGCAAGGGAGAGTAAAGTCCATATGGTAATGTAGTCGAGTGGGCCTTTCGACATGGAACACAACTCTTGCAAAATTTCGTGACATGGGCGGCCATGCTAGGCCAAAAGAAATGTTCACGCAACGCTACAAGTGTTTTTTTCACCACGAAATGGCCTCGTTCATCGTGAGTCTATTTAATCAAGAGGTGCCTTATAGAGGAGAGTGGAATATAAAGTTTTCCATCCTTGTACAAGTACCCCTCGTCTAAGAAATAAGAGTCCCACTCACGATGAACCAAGCACTTCTCAAAGATTGGACAAAGAAGGGGTCCGAACCATAAATCTCCTTAATTAAAGAGAAGCCAAGTAGACAAGTTTGCAATGAAGTTACGAGCACATATCTGCAAGAAAGGGTGTCGACTAGACGAAATCAGGGAATGTCTCCAAGAATTCAACCCATCAAGCATGTCTTCTATTCAAGTGTGCTTGGATCTTTAGGTAGGAAAGCGCCGCATGGTCACTATGGATCAAGAATTCCTGCGGCCACAAGTATTGCTTCCATGTTTGGAGCACTTAGATCAAGGCATAAAGCTCCTTGTTATAAGTAGGATAGTTGAAAGCTCTTTCACCATTGCCGGTGTTGGAAGCGTCACATTCCACCTCGAATGGCCTAGATAAGTCCAGTGGTTGGAGCTATGATGCGTGACTCAAAGCATCCTTCAAGTCTTGGAAAGCTCTTTCATGGTTCCTTTTCCATTCTATAACGGTGCCCTTTTTAGTCAAGGTGTGTAAGGGTGCCGCTATAGAAGAGAAATTACGCACCAACCAACGGTAAAATCCGGCCATGCCCAAGAAGGAGCGAACCTGTGTGGCTATTGTAGGAGTAGGCCAATCGGTTGTGGCCTTAATCTTAACCTCGTACACCTGCAAGCCACTAGAAGACACAACAAAGCCAAGAAAAATGGTGGACGGGCTGCAAAAAGTACGCTTAGCCAAATTGGCATAAAGTGTCTCATGGCGCAGGCATGCCAAAACGAGCCTCAAATGGTCCACGTGATTAGTCAAAATCTTAGAAAAAATTAATATATCATCAAATAGACCACGCAGAACTTACCAATGAAATGACGGAGGACGTGATTCATTAATCTCCTGAATGTGTTCGGTGCATTTGTGAGGCCGAAAGGCATCACTAACCACTCGTAAAGGCCAAACTTGGTCTTGAAAGAGGTTTTCCAATCGTCTCCCTCCTTTATCCGGATTTAGTGGTAACCGGATTTCAAGTCAATCTTGGAGAAAATGGAGGCGTCGTGTAGCTCTTCAACATGTCATCGAGCCTATGAATATGATGCCGGTATTTGACGGTAATTTGATTGATCACCCGACAATCCATGCACATGCGCCATGAGCCGTCCTTTTTGGGAACAAGGATGATCGACACGGAGCAAGTGCTCAATGACTCTCGAACATAGCCTCTCTCAAGGAGCTCCTGATCCTATTTTTGAAGTTCTCGGGTCTCATCACAAGACACCGAAAACCAAATTGATTTGGTTCTCAACACCCTAGAAAGGTGGCAAACCAACAAGCAACTTGTCAGGGGAAACATCTTTGAATTCACACTAGTAAAAACGTGCGGGGTGGATACTAGTTTTTTAAAGAAACGGATACCAGTTTTTGTACTGGTATAAATTGAAGTGGTATCCACCCCTCGGATACCAGTTTTTTAAATTGTGGTATCTATAAAATCTCGCATACCAGTTTTAAATGTGTGGTATCTGATAAATCTCGCATACCGTTTTTTTTAAAACTGGTATGCATATCTATTTTTTAATATATAAAATAATAACTGTTGGATACCATTTTTTAGGAAAACCGGTATCCTTGTAAAGGCATATAGATACCAGTTTTACAAAATACTGGTATCCTTGTACAAACTATTAGATACCATTCTTTTAGAGAACAGGTATCCATCATTTTTTATGAAAAAGTTATTTGATATCATACATACCGGTTTTTTATTAAGACGGTATCCATATATATAGTCAACATAAAAAAACATGCCTTTCAAACATATTTACAGAACAAATTTTTTTCACCTGCAATACATTCAATGACCTTTTTTTTGCATTTTCATTTCTCAATTATACTTTTCCAAAAGTAGCATAAATCTCATTTAACATAGAATGAAACAACAATATGTACTAAGTCCACAAAATAACTATAAACCATTTAAATATGATGGTCAACACATGTATCTAGCTATTGTGCCTAAAAAAACATTTAGGAGTTTCATTCAACAATAAAATTCATATGAAGCATCTACTAGACATTTAAAATCCCCTACTACAATCATATACCAGTTAACTATGCGGCACACTCATGACCTCCGACTGCAGATGAGGTAGAAGATGCTGAACACTTTCTTCTATTACTTCAAAAATCTCCTCCTCATTGTATGTTTCAAGTGAAGGTGGTAAGTACTGCATAAACAACATTACAAACATGCATAAACAGCACACTCTAAGATTATTTAAATACAAACTATACACAATAGTCTTTAGCTCGATAACATACCGAAGTAGGGATTTCCACAACACCAGATTGCACTATGTCTCTCATGAATCGACAAACGAATAACCCGCATGAAATGTTATCAGATTGTTGAGGACACTTGCACAAGGATAAAAAAAGACTAGAGGTTAATCATCAATAGTTTAACTACTACTCTCAAGTACACTAAAGAGATTTCAGCACATTACAGAGGATGCAACAGAATACAGATTAAAAAATACAGCAAATAGCAGACTAGATATTAAAAAATGCAGCAGATAGCAAATTACAAAAAATGCAGTAGAAATCAGATTATTAATCTGATTACAGATTAGTCATAAAAAGTATAGCAAAAAATCAGATTACAGATTGAAATTCAGCAAAAAATTTAATTACAGATTATAAGAACTGAAATGTAGCAGAAAATTAATACTCAATGCATGCTAGTAATAAGAACTGACCTTGATATGCATAAAATGTATTTCTTGAAGATTCTTTCTCTTGCCATTCAACATGTTCAATGAACTGCATAAATATGTTTTAATAATTACTAATTATGGATCAAATACATATAATAATAGATAACATTTTTTAAATAACTTACGTTTCACACATTTCTTTAAAATGTGGACGAACACCCTCGCGAAGTGGATCCAACCAATAAACTATATTTAATGCAGGATTTATAACATCTAGCATCCAATGGTACCTATGCAATATTAATTCAAAGTTATAGCTTATTTCAAAAAAAAAATGTTATGTATAAAAGTAAAAACAATATTAAAATAACTCACCCTTCATGGTATGGGACAAACCATAGGCAATCCTTTGATTCCCTCATACAACCAACCAAGAATCTTACTCTAAAATCAAGTTTGAGATTTGTTGAACTTCGATTAGCATAAGCCACTATTGAAGGGCAAATAAATTTATATAGCAAGGGATTGTACTATCATATAAGTACTTGCACATTTTAAGTAAAATTCCATGATTAATTAGCATTAACTTAATTAAATTAATGCAAGGGATTTTACTCAAACATCTAAATAATATAAGAGATGCAAGTACTTACTTAATATACAAACTGATGTGTACACCCTCTAACTGCCCACGTGCAAGCAATGACAGAACCTCTTCCTTGCATACCTCCAATGTGTGTGAGCGTTGTAAAACTACCTTGGGCATATTAATTTTTAGCACAAAATCTTCAATTGGGTCTATCATCGACATACATTTCTCAATTGCATGATGTTGGCGTTGTGGTGGCTGAAATTTACCCTGACCTATTGGTTGGAATAAGGCCTTTCTTAAACCCTTTGAACTCCTAGCTAAATCCTGACATGTAAAAATGTTATTAATAAATTCATTATAAAACCATAGATATGTATAAAAAAAATAATAAACAAGTATATTTTTACAATATCAAATATAATCATATCCTTGGGCAATGCAATGATATTTCCTACTGCACTTTCTGACAAAAACGGGACCTCTTCGGTTGGAATTGGCACCTTTGCATTTTCTTTAATAATTGTATCTATAGTCACCTTCCAAACGTTAGCCTCCAACACCTTGCCATGAAGAATGGTGGACTGTCCAGCCATAAGAATAAACGCCCGGCCATAGGCTACCTCACATGATCGATTAGGCCAAGCTAGCTTGCACTTTTTAGTTGAATCATGCAACTTTAAAATAAAAATACTATTTTAATTATATAAGAATGGAATGAGTTTAAAACAAATCAATAATATATAAAAAGAATACCTCTAATGGTTCTTTAGGAGGAGAGTTTCTTATTGAGCTACCACGTTGTATAATTGGAGATTCAAATTCTTGTTCTTCACAGCTCCCTGGTGGTGACATTTGAGGTTGATGCGAAGATGCTTGACTCTCCATTAACTTCTGAAGCTTTTCAAACGCTTCCATTCATTCTCTTTTGCATCTCCTCCATTTTATTCCTAAGCATGGTAATCTCTTGCTGGGAGTTAGTTAAAGCATGTCCGCTTAGTTGAGCCAAACTATTTCTTAACACCATCACCAAACCCTACACCCCTTAATCTACCAGGATGTTCTTTAGTCTCCAAGGTTAATGCTAAAATATCTTCTCTTCCAGTGGGTGTTATTATGCCTTGAGATTCTTGTTCTAGTAGTTCATCCTAAACACATTGTTATCAACAAGAGAAAAGTATTAAAATTGTGATTACAAATTCATCAAACTCTTTGATTAAATGCTCCAATATTGCTTCATAGAAAACACTTGCCAAAGATCCTATTGAGATAGACTACATGCACATGTCAAATTAACTTCTCAAGAACCTTAAACCAGGTTCATCATACAGTTATTTGTACTAGCAAATACCATACTTAATTCGTAGCACAGTAATTAAAAGCATTTAAGATCAATTATAACAGAAGGTGGATGATACAATCATTTTAATCAATGGAACTTTATTTTTAAGCATCTGCAAATTCATGTATTAATTAATTTCAAATCAAATTAGGTTTCTCCATAATAAACCCTCAGTAGCTCCCTCAGTGATAGACTAATCGTTACAACGGGCAATTCAAGAACTTCAGGCATATAATACACATGAATTTGCCTGAAGTTTCTGGATCAGAACAACAACAATTTTGTCTGAAGTTCTTGAATCTTCATACACTCCATTTGCTCACATCTTGCGGCTTTCCACAGTGATAGACTAATTGTTTATGCAATATGTTTCGAACTCTCCATTGCATTGTTTTGTAACTTTAAAGATGAAAATGCTTTTCTTAACATCTTATGTCTGGTGCAGAACAGCAGCAAAGCTTTAAAAAAATTAATGGAATGCAGAATGATTGTTCAACCTTCTCTAACTAAAATAACCAAAATAACAAGTTGTCAGCCCATCTTTGTAAGCAACTAAACATGTGACGTTATCCCAGATATTGTTGGGCTAAAAATGGTGACTTTAAACTGAAGATTAAAGCTATTATTGAAATTTTAATTTTAAGGTTAGTCAGAAATGAGATTCTTGACATAAAAGCGATATGTGCATAATGCATAATGCTTTATCTACCACTATTTGGCAAGTAACTTGTAAACAAATATAGTTGTTATACTTACAATTTTGCCAGCCACTTTCTTAGTTTCTGGATCTTCATACACTCCATTTGTTCACATCTTGCGGCTTTCCACAGTTGTGCTCTACCCACTAGATTGGTCTCTGGATCCAAGTTTTGTGCGATCAACTAAATAAAAGGAAAAGTACAATTAATTATTTTAAGTAAACTAAACAGATTGCATAAACAACCATAAAAACAGTATTTTATTACTATCTTCTCTCCTATGCGGTCATATCCCATGCTTGAAGCTTTATAGTGGTACTACTTTTTCTTTGAATATTCACTATTAGCTTTACTAACATCATGCACATTACAATTAGCAAATAAAATATATCAAAATTTCTGAATAGAACAGAGCACTCACTGGATGAAAACGACAAAAAGCTGAAAAATTCTGATCATCAACAATGGCTTACCTGAAATTTCTTAGTGCATCGGTATTGCACAAATGTAGTCCAATCATCTTGATTAATATATGGATAATCCGATGGAGGCACAACAAGATAGTTGCCAGTTTTCTTATCCTTCATTAGCTTTTGAAGATTAGCTTTAAAAGTCTTCCACTTGTACCAAATAAAACCAAGCATCAATGCTTTACCCATCTTATCTATAGGAATATCAAAAACATTCTGCAAATTCAACAAAAAAATTATAAATATATTTAAAATGGTGTAAAGTTAAGTATTATGTATATAATGACACATTTACCAGAATAGCATCAAACACGCTCATTTTCGTCTGCTTTGGGACCATTTTCCAATTCGTGTATGCAATAGAAATGCGTTCACGAACTAGCTGCCCAATATAATTCTGAAAAAATGATTTGGATGTTCCAATAGGCCTACCCAAAGGATTGACTTGCAAAGGAATCTTCCTCGTTCTCACGAGTTAATTTCCTAATTTTTCTCATTAGAGCAGCTCCTCTCACCCGTGTCATGGAAGTACTACCCGGTTGATCATTGTCGTTTTGTCCAAAATCCTTAGGAGATGCATCTGTACCCCTTTGATCTTAAGAAGAACTAACCGTTTTTCTAGCTTTTGTGTTCCCTTCAATAAGACAAGAATTGTAGATATATTAGAACTAGTCATTTTGGACATTAAATGCTCAAACCACAACCTGAAAATCAACTATTAGAAATTTTATTTGGATAGTAGCCAATAAATTTGAAAAGGAAAAAGAGGAACATCTAAAACAGAAAGTATATCAAAAGCACAACAAGAAGGCAAGAACACAAACAGAAATTTTATTTGGATAGAAATTTTATTTGGTCACTTGTCCATGAAATCAGTTGACATGTAAATCACTAATAAAAACACAAGTATATCAAAAGCACAACAAGAAGCCAAGAACACATAGCAGAAACCTTTTTTTCCAGAACCCTTAGGAGATGCATTTGTACCCCTTTGATCTTGAGAAGAACTAACCATTTTTCTAACTTTTTTGTTCCTTGCAATTAGAAGCAATTGTATATATATTAGAACTAGCCATTTTGGACATAAAAGGCTCAAAACACAACCTTACAATCAACTATTAGAAATCTAATTTGGATAGTGCCAATAAATCTAAAAACATCAAACAAAAGCATGTCTACATAACAGTCAATACAAACAGGCGACAAGCATCAATTGCCCCAATCAACTATTATAAGAACAAGGGAAGAACACAGGTTTGATTCTCCTTCAATACATTGAATTCATTATTGATGAATTCAAAACACTTGAAATAAGCTACAGAATTAGCAATTACATAAAGATGGTTCATTTACTTCATTATCAACTTCAAATGGAGGGAGAATCATAATAAAATAACATTATATATATATCCCAAAGTATATATGCAACTTTACAATTCTTGTCATAAAAAATAACCTTGTGATGCAAAGCAACCAGGCTATTTCCAAGCCTTTAGAAGGCTGTACCCAGATTTTCCTCCTATCGTGAAACCTTACCATTAAAATCAAAAATTACCCTCACCTTTGTTATTCTTTTACCTATGATCTATGCTTATGCCATTAATTCTAAATATGAAGACTTTGCGTAAAGTTGAAAATTTCTCAGGAAAACGAAACCACCCCTACTCCAATTCATCATTGACAATAGATCTGAAACCAAAGAAGTTAAGAAAGAAAGCCAAAATCATCCAAATTTCCAATGCGACAAAATTGATGTTCGGATTGGAGCCGTGAAATCATCCAAACCAAAGAAGTTAAGAAAGAAAGCATCAATTGCTCTAATGCGACAACAATAACAAGTTAACTCACCCAGGCCGGGCTGGAAACAAGCGACGAAACACACAATGGCGTGAAGGTGACGCAAGGAAAGTCGGCGAACGGCACAAACACGCAGAGATGGGAGATGCCGTGGCGGTGGCGTGAAGGTGGCACAGGGGAAGTCGGCGACAGGGCGATGGTGTGGCGGTGGTAGTGGCGAAGCGGCTCAAATCGATGGAGTTGAGACCAGAAAACCTAAACGAGATAGAGCTGGCGGGAACGGCTCAAAACCCTTTCTTTCCTATTGAAAATTCTAATATATTTTAATCTTATGCCAATTTTTTTAGTATGCGCCTTCTGAAAAAATGAGCGCCTTTTTTTTAACTAAGGTACGTAGTGCAAAAAAATCAGCGCCTTCTCAGTTAAAATTTCGAAAAAAAATCAGCTTATTTTCAATTCTTATGCCAAAAATAGAGAAAAAAAATTGAATGTTAGGTCAAAACCAAATTCTTATTAGTTTCTCAATATAACAATATTAGGAATATATATCAACTATTTTATCGGTTCAATAAAAGCATCATGGGAAAGAACCGAAAAAAAACCCATGAAGGAGTCCGTAAACTCTGTTTAAAAAGCTTACATTAATTAACAAAAATACTAATAAATACTAAAGTCTTTCGATCAGGCGATTGGGTTGTCACAATCATCTCTTTTTATTGCCATTTTCTTTTAGCTTGATTAATTATTATTCCTTCTGCATGGTCTTCACGCATATAGACATGCGCTTCTTCATCAACATTTGCATCAAAGGCTGGCATTATGACAGAAGTCTGACTTAGTTCACTTTCTACTTCATTGTACTCATTGTGGTTGCTCTCTTTAGTTGATATCACAATCGACCACTTGGGGTCTTTTGGGTCAGGCACAAAAAACACTTGTTTGGCTTGAGATGCTAAAATGAATGGGTCATTCTTATGGCCCACCCTATTCAAATCAACATGAGTGAAGCCGTGGGAATCAACTTCTACACCATTAAAATTAACCCACTTGCAAAGAAAAACTGGCACAATGAACTCCAGATAATTGAGCTCCCATATTTCCTCAATGACACCATAATATGACAAACTTGCTTGGATGGGGTTTTTATCTTTTGCACTAGAGATATGCATTGCTTGAGCTACCAATGTAACACCACTATTTTGCATTGTACTAGTATCATCATGGCATTGTGTAAAATGTGTAACCATTTATCTCATATGCAGAAAAAGATGCCACATTAAAGAGAGGACCTCGTGACAACGACGCCAAGGTGGGCGAGACAGGCTCAACGGAATTTTCTATCTTTACACGTAGCCATTGAGTAAATGAAGCATTGTGCTGATCTATTATCCACTTCTCACGCCTACGTGGATTTTGACTTCTTAGATAAGACATATGCTCATCCACATATACTTCTACTTCTTCACTGTTATGAATAACATATAAATGAGCTTGTTCCCACAACTCTCGAGATATTCCTTGCATTTTAAATCCAGATGTACCCCTTCCTTCAGTTGGATCATTCTTCACTGACTTAGGAAGACCAATGGGATCAACATCAGATAAATATAGAGCACAAAACCCAGTAGCTTCTTCCATAATGTATCGTTGCGCCATACAACCTTCGGGGCGGAATGTATTCATAACGTACCCTTTAAGTACTTTCATGAATCGCTCAAACGGATACATCCATCTCAAGTACACCGGTCCACATAATCTGACTTCTCTAACAAGATGAATTGTTAAGTGGACCATTATATCAAAAAACGACGGTGGAAAAATCATCTCGAGCTCACAAATAGTAAGCACAATATCATTCTGCAGAGAATTCAACTCATGAGGATTGATGACCTTACTACAAATCTTCTTGAAAAAGAAACAGAGGCGTGTAATGGCATTTCGAACATGCTTTGGCAGAATGCCAGGTATAGCAACCGGCAGAAATTCTTGCATAATTACATGACAATCATGAGATTTCATTCCTTGGAGCTTTCTACCTTTCAAATTCACAAGGCTTTTCATATTTGATGAAAACCCATGTGGAACCTTTATAGCCTGGAAAAACCTAAAAAAATCATCTTTTTCCTTATTTGAAAGAGTATAAGATGCAGGTGGTAGATAGGTACGCTTTGTTGTCACTTGTCCTTCTAACTCCAATCCAATGCCCATATCAACCATATACTTTCTAGCATTTGCACTATCTTTCGTCTTTCCTGGCACATTGAGTAATGTGCCCAACAAACTACACACACATTTTTCTCAATATGCATGACATCCAAGCAATGTCGAACATATAAGTGTTCCCAGTATGGAAGAGATAAAAATATTGACTTCTTCTTCCACCCAACAGATGGAAGAGGTTTGGCTCTTTTCTTGCCAAATGATATGTTTAGAACATTTAACTTAGCCATAAGTTGTTGAGTAGTCAAGGGCTGAGGAGGTGGGGCTTCTTCAAATTCTCCATTGAAGGCTTTCTTTAGTTTACGATACCTGTGTGCTATTGGCAAAAATCGACGACAAGCAAGATAAACCATTTTCTTACTGTTCTCCAACCAAGTATGAGATGTTTGATCTTCACAAATAGGGCATGCATGCTTACCCTTAACAGTATAACCGGATAAATTACCGTATGCTGGAAAATCATTAATCGTGCAAAATAGCATTGCTCGCATGCAAAAATTTTGTTTCCCGTATGCATCATAAACTTCCACCCCACGATCCCACAAAAGCTTTAGATCCTCAATGAGCGGTGCCAGGTAAACATCTATATCATTTCCAGGTTGCTTCGGTCCAGAAATCAACAACGACAACATCATATACTTCTGTTTCATGCACAACCACAGAGGAAGATTATAAATAACTAAAATAGCAGGCCAAGTACTATGCGTGCTCGATTGATTGCCATTGGGGTTCACCCCATCTGTTGATAAAGCAAGACGCAAGTTTCTACCCTTATGACCAAAATCAGGAAATTTAGTATCAAAATAAACCCATTGGGTAGCATCTGCTGGATGCCTTAATTGACCATCAGAATTCCTATCCTCTGCATGCCATCTTAGATTCTTTGCATCTTCAACATTCGAGAATAAACTCTTAAATCGAGGTATAATAGGAAATACCACAATACCTTAGCTAGGGCACCTTTTCTCTTGTAACGTGATCGACCACAATAAGGATTTGGACATTTCTCAAGTGAAGCATATTCATTTCGGTACAATATACAATCATTAGGACAAGCATGAATCCTCTCATAACCCATACTCAATGATCGAACCAGCTTTTTGGCCATATATGTAGAATCAGGAAGCACATTATCATCAGGTAGAATATCTCTTAAGAGTTGAAGTAGACTCGTGAAACTCTTATCTGTCCACCCGTTAGATGCTTTTAGATGGAACAACTTCAAAACAGCAGACAATTTTGAGAACTTTCTACAAGAAGCATATAAAGGTTCTCGAGCGTCTCTTTTTATTTCATCAAACATATCAGAGCGATCATGAAAGTCCTCACCAACAACCTGTATCATTTCTTCCAATTGATCAACTTCAAAATCAGGACCCTCCATGTTGTCCATATTGATTGTATGCTCTGTTTCCCCATGACACGTCCAACAAGTGTAGGTTTGATCAATTCCATTTATAATCAAATCATCTCTTAAACCATTAGCATCCTTTCTGTTTGCATTTAGACAACGTGTGCACGACAAGGAATTTTTGAAGGATCTTTAGCATTTTCCATGGCAAAGTTAATAAATTCTTCCATTCCATCTTCATATTCTTTTGTCAAACGATTAGCAAACATCCAATTTCTATCCATTAACTACATCAATAAAACCATATACACAAGCAAGATCATAGTTAATAAAGCATAATATTTAATAGACATTGAGTGAAAAGGATTTGTACATATATATTGAAAAATCACTAAGTAACCCAAAATTGTGTCCAATACCAAAGCAAGCAAAAATAAAATCATGATTATATTCCATGTGAAATATGCAATCCATGTCAATCAATTAACCATATGAGCAATTTCCAATTAGAATCATCAATCACTTCAAACTCATAAAAATATCTAATAGTAAAAAATTTAACATCTATCCATCAAATAAAAACATATAACAATTCAACTCATAAAAATAGGAAATTGGAAGCAAATAGTTTAAAGTTTGATAGATTACCTGATAACCGTGAAGACTGATCACGATATATATCTCTTAGTTTGCTCTAGGTTGATACAGACCAGGCAAACGAGAGCAAGATATAAACCCTAATATTGAGATAAAGTCAAAACAATGTAATCAAAACTAATAATTTTAGAAAAATTAAAATAAAAAAAAATTAAAATTGCACTTTTAATCTTCTTATAAAACTACATACCTAGTAACAACAAAGACTTAAACCAAAAGAGGGGAAAATATTGATGGTGCTGTAGTAGAGATAATATCCACGAACAATCACGATCGGTTTGTGAGAATTTGAGAGGCCGAACTTGACAAACAAGAAATCTAAAATAAATTTCTTTTTTTAAAAAAAGATATATTTGCCCACGGATACCATTTTTAGAGAAAACTGGTATGCATAAAAGAAGGCGGATATCAGTTTTCTTAAATAGTGGGATGCAAGTAAAAAGTCGGATACCAGTTTTATGAAATAGTGGTATGCGAGAGGAATGTTGGATACCAGTTTTTCTAGGTATCCGTATGCTTTTTTTATTTTTCCATACCAGTTTTTGTATAAAACTGGTATGCATACAAATATACGGATATCGGGTTTTTTTAACCGGTATCAAATTTTGGATATCCACCCCCAACGTTTGTACTAGTGTCACTAAGTAAGGAAGTTACCTCATTTGTCAATGCTGGAGCGTCGGTGCTAGGAGAAGTCAAGGACGTCGGCAACAAAAGGAAGCATGGGGTGCGCCCTTGCAACGACGCCGTAAGCAACGAAGGCCATGCCATAAAGACCCGATGCTCAACCGTGCCTTGAAGTGGCGTTCCCAGGGGTGCGGCTGAGGGTGTAACACCCCTATTTTGCAACGATGGGTATTACCGCTAGTGACCTCGAATTTCTACACAAGAATTAGCCTAAGGAGACTAAGCAAGTGAGAATGAAAATTCTCAAGGGTAGGTTGGTAATATCATCTTTTTATCAATAAGATAATGGATCTTTTGTGGAGCTTAAGAACGAAAACTAGTTTACCTCGAAGAAAGATAAACTATTTTACAAGAAGAAAGATACTACGAGATTGTAGCTCCTTTTTAGTGTACAAGTATTTTTTGGGAACATTTTATTACAAAACAAGTTTATAATATCCTCTTGTGCCCTTATCGGACCTCAACCAACCTCATCATATTCAGAGCTCCAGATCGGGGAGGTGGCCCGAAAGCGCTTAAGTACCAAGCCCACCTAGACAAGCCCGGATAATCATTCAGATTGGAAGAATGATCCCCAAAAAGCTGAGAGTCAGTTTGGTCTTCCAAGTTTTACTAATCCAACCCGGGTCATTTTAATTATCGTGCACTAGCACCTATCTTCATTACATGTCAAAACATTTTACATACTTTACGATTTTTATGGGGGTGGGGGGCTATGAAAGAGCCAGATCCACAAATGGAACGGAGTTCCAACACCTAGCTAGGGTGTAACATCCGTCCTTCGGGTATGAGCGGAAAAGATCATGATCTGAATTACCGAGGGAAGAGAGGGCGGTGAGCCAAACTACTCGATAATACTGAGGGAAGAAAGTGTATGAACCGTACCACTCGGTGAGTTATAACGAATTGTCAGGGGAAGAAAGGGCGTAAAGTCGTACCACTTGACATATTATAGAGAGATGTTAGGGTCAAAACCCGCATCCCTAAACCTATCTTAAATCCATAACAAATCTCGAAAAGAGATTGAAACAAGCAAGACCACAAAAAATGGACTTAAGTTCACTTCTAGCATACGGCTCATTTATTTAAACGTCGTTATTTCTAGCAATAGATTTATCCTATGTTTATTTATTTAAACACACAAGTATGTTCCCAACGTAGAGAGAATAACGGAATCGAGATATCGAAAAGGTTACAAGGAGAATATCCACTTGCCTTGAATTCAACTTGCTCTTAACGATAGCTCGGAATTACGACTTAGAAATCTCGAGAACTTGAACTAGGAATTTGTAAATGAGATAGAAAAGAGAGAAAATGGAAAAAAAAAAGGTTATGATAATTAAATTGAGT
The DNA here is from genome assembly GCA_964016875.1 of Fallopia convolvulus. Lineage (NCBI taxonomy): Eukaryota > Viridiplantae > Streptophyta > Magnoliopsida > Caryophyllales > Polygonaceae > Fallopia > Fallopia convolvulus. The sequence goes on from OZ024718.1 coordinate 27,782,837, forward strand.
ATGATCATTGTGGAAGCTCCAAATGCACGGTGGACTAGGGTCTTTTTGGCCACATGCATTATAATGAGTTTATGCATTATAGTTTATTTTATATAAAGGTTTGTTTAGTAGAATGTTTAAAACAAATTATTTTTTATTAAAATAAATATTAGTATGTCATGTCAACTTTTTCATATTCACAATCAAGTACAATACTTGTTTTGAATTTTTTTTTTTCCAAATTTCCAAATTTCAAAACAATCCAAACAAGTTTCAAAAAATTTAATTTAAAAAATTATATTATATTAAGGGTGTGTTCGGGTAAACTTTGTCGATAAGTTACTAATAAGTCGATTGTGCTGATAAGTTACTGATAAGTCGATTGTGTTGATAAGTTCCGATGCTGATAAGTCGATAGTTGTTTATGAGATAAGCAAGTGGTGTTCGGTTGGAGGGTTTGCTTATTTTTAAAAGGTAATTAAGGAAATGACCAAAATACCCTTAAAATAATTTTTTAATAAAAATTAAATTAATAAAAAAATCAATTGAGACATTTATCAATTGAATGAACCAAACGCTCTTTCTCCCGAGTCCGTCGTGTTGAACGAAGCCGGTGCTCTTCCTCCTAAGTCCGTTGTGCCGTCCGGCGGTGAAAGTTCTTTCTCCCGAGTCCGTTTGTGGTGAAGACGAATTTATCCGTTGGAATGAATTGGTGGTGAAGATCGATTTTGTAGACGAGTTCGTCCAGTCCGCCGAGTCCGGATTCTCTCTTTGAGGAGCTTCAATGGCGCCTCGTCGTTCCGTCCGGTTTCTCTCTCTGGTTCTGTTCGCCGGCGGTGAAGGATTCTTTCTCCCGAATTCGTCATTCCATCCGGATTATTTCTCCGATTCTCCTTCCTAGGATTGTTTATCAGTTGAATGAACTTGGGCATGTTTATCATACGAATTTGACGAGGCAGAGAAGATATGCCGGCGCTGGGGGTGAAGAGGGCTTTAATGGTGCTCGCGGGACTTCAATCTCGGGGAAGAGAGAGTTGTAAAGAGACACAGATCTGAAACATTGGCTTTCCAGAAACATCCCATTGCCCACAAATCTGAAAAAAAAATGTCCTGCTTATCCATGGACAGTAGTAGCAAGGAGACAGATTGAAACGAAGAAAGCTTGGGTTGGACGTTAATGGAGTTCTTCAATGGGAACCCGAGAGAAGAATGGGGATAGATCGGAACGAGTGAGAGAAGAATCCAATTGGGGGTAGTAAAATTTCAGCGAGTCCGTCGTCGTGAAGAATTTCAGCGAGGCCATTAATGGCGGTGAAGAATTCTGGAACAAGAGAAAAGGGTGGAGGAAGGAGATGGAAAAATCAAAGGGGATTTGGGTAATATAAAATTGTGGTGTGGGGCTCATGTGTTTATATTTTTGGAGATAAGTTTGCTTATATCCAAAAAGCATGGGGGTTGATTATTTTTTCTGCTTATAAGCATTGATTATTTTTTTTACTTATAAGCATCGCACCCTAAAGGAGTTGTATAATTTCCAAATTCTAATTTTATACTTTCCAAATTCTAAAGATAACAAGAAGGATTTGTTTCCAAATTCTAATACAAAATTGAAGTACGTCTTAGAAAACGTATATTTTCTGTTTACGATATTTATGGCTATCAATGCATCTTCAGTGAACCGATTTTATTTGGTACGAGGAAGCAGGATTAATTGCTAAGTTTGAGGCATTTGAGCACGCCGTTGGATAATCCTATAACTTTTAATGCTTCAAAATTTCGATTGATATAGAGAAATAAATAATTGCAAATACCATAAGTATAGAGAAAAGAATGAAATTATATTTCGTTGATTCATGTACAATGGACTCAAATACAGATCTCAACGCTGGAACACCAGAATCCATCATCATCCTCACACCAAACCCAAAATAATTCCCATCTAATAATAAAGAACAAATACAGTCTCCATGACCTCTCAAACCCTAATTCAAACAAAGAAATAACAAAAACCAAGATCTAAAAAGTAAATAAAATAATAAAACTCCGAACAATATAGTCACATAACAAATAAATAAAATAAACAGCACATCTCGAGACAACCGCGACCAACGGTCAGATCTCAATCTCCGCCTTCCTCACGCCATCAAAACGGCGACGAAAGAACCGAAGAGAGCGGCCCCGGCGACGGCGGACTTGCTGAGAGACACGGCGGCGTTGGGAGCGGAGTTGTCGGGACTTCCGGCCGGAGTATCGGCGGAGGAAGGGCCATCGGCCAGTGGAGCAGGAGGGGAAGCGGCCGGAGACGAGGAAGGGGTTGGGGAGGCAGCAGGGGAGGTGGACGGGGCCGGGGAGGCGACGGGGGTGGCCGACGGCGCCGGGGAGGGGGTTTGGGAAGGAGGAGATGCGATGGGGGCGGGGGAAGGAGTGGGAGCGGTGGGGGCGGCGGCGGCCGGAGCGGGTGAAGGGGACTTGGTGGCGGTGGAGGTGGGAGGAGAAGCGGTGGGGGATTGGGTGGGAGCCTGAGCAACGCAGGCGGTGGCGAAGAGGGCGAGGATGAGCATCACTTGTAGATTTGAGGAGTTCATTTTCGAAAGTAAAGAGAGTTTGTGTGGGCGGTGGGCTAAAGAGATGAAAGGAGGGGGTTCAAAGAGAAGAGAGAAAAGTGGGGAGTAGAACGTGATGAGATTCCGAGGAATAGTTTCTTCGAGTATTTAAAGAGGAGAGGAAAGAGGCTAGCTCATCAAGGGCGGTGGAGTTTGTTTAGTTTGGTGGGGTTATGACTTTTAAGCCAAGTGCTTCTTTTGCTTTTGATTTTCGGAAGGATTTTAAGGATATATTACACGTACCAACCCTTAATTTGATTCTTTTGTACATTATCACCCAAAAATATAATGTTCTCAATCAAAGGCGCTTTAAATGGCAATCTCATGTCATTCTCACAACCCTCGTGTCTCCAATTTGAAAATGATTCAACCTGTTTCAACAGTGTAAGCAGGGGGTGAATGGCACTTTGTTAATTAATTTAATTTATGGGTGGTTATGCGGAAAAGTCTAATTTCAGGATGTCTTCTTGTAATTTATCCCAACAATAATTCTTAACGAAGAAGGCGAGTCAAAAAGCATACAAAAAAGGAGAAACGCGTTTTTTCCAGCCTCGCCCTACCCTAATTCAATCTTCTGGAAACTTGATTAGATTGAACATTTTGGGTTTGTAAATTTGTCAAAACACGTAACACGAAAGACACGTGAATGGCAAACACATCCTACTTGTGCAACTTTTTTTAAGTACAAAGAAAGAAATGTACATTTTGGTCTGCCTAAATTTACAGCTTCCGTATTGAAAGTTGATAGTACAACCAAATTCTGATTGGAGGTCAAGCTGTGTATTGAATTGCTACACGGCTGTATATGAATACAAATGAAGCTGGAAAAGAATATATGTTGACAAATGCCAGCAAAGGACACGTTGGAGAATGGAGATGCTAATATAGTATTATTCCATGATAGAATAGTAATCATAACGTACCTAATCTTTTCCATTTGGGAGTCAATCGCTTTTCATTATTAAATCAATTACTAGAAATTCTGTAGTAGTAATTTGGTAAGAAACGGCTTTTTATGTTGCTAAACAGAGTAACATTTGGGCCCATTGCTATGGCTGAACAAATTGAGGCCCATTTGAGAGATTGCTCTTACACTCAGTGACGTGAAGTCCATATATCAAAAGAGCTTACATTAATACTATAAAGGCCCAATTAAACATCAAGCCCATTATTCTCCCAACATAATTCGTTGGTGCATGTTCTAGGACTTTTCTTTTTGTATTTGTTTGGTACGGCTTCTCCTTCCACGTCAATCCCATCTTGAGCGGTCAAAAGCTGACCCGACCCGAAAAATCGACACGAACAGTCCGAAAATATTAGGGTCAAGACCCGAAAATTTGAACCCGAAACCCAAAATAAACCGAACCCGATAGACCCGAAACCCTTTGGGTTCAAACCTGAAACCCGTTGGGTTGACCTGATTTGTTATATTTTTTTAATAATATATAATATGTTTTGAAAATTATAATATATTTTATTATTAAAATATATAAAAATAATAGATTATTATCATTTTTTAATTAAAATAATATTTCAATAATTGTAAAAAATTCAATCTTCTTGACCTGTTGGGTCGACTCGACCCGCCCGAAAACCCGAAATAACCCGACCCGATTTGACCAGTGATCCGTTACGACCCGAACCCGACACAACTCGGACCCGAAATAACCGAACCCAACCTGACCGACCGATTTGACAGCTCTAATCCCATCTCAAGGCCGATACCACCTTCTCATTAAATACCCGAAAGTTGAAAACTTGTCATGGAGAATAGAGCACATTGGACTACCTATTAATATTAGACTTTCAGAAAAGAGAGGTGCAATCCCAATGAAATGCACTCTCTTCAATATTCGTTTGAAGACCAATACCGGCCACAGTCTCATCAAATGCCCGTGTTTGATAAACCAAGTTAAAAAGTGAACAAACAAGTGGAAAGTATCAATAGAATCATTTGAAAAAACATAGAAAGACATATTGTCATGTGTAGAAAGTTGTTTTTGTAATGAAAACTTATGGCGTGTGTATGTGTGTATGGCATGAGCCTTTAAGTGTCTTGTGTTTCAACTTATGTAAGAAGAAAGTCAGTTTCTAAACTTGACTTCATATAAAAGTGATGTAAAGTCTCCTTAGGGATTAATCTCAATTTTACCAAAATGAAATGGAGCATTATGTGCTCAATGACTCTCCTCTCTCATTTCATCTTATATCTCTCTCGATTCATGTAAATCACTTCTTTCTCTTCCACCTAAATCTCTTTCTCTTTAGTTCAATTTAATCAATATGGTATCAGAGTAGAATGACAATTGATTGATGAGGTGATTTTCGCAATTTCAAAGAAATTTATGGAGCTAGGGTTGGTGTTCTTCGTTGGTATCTATCGAAGTCGTGTGAGAAGTGGATCTGAAAAGTTTCTCTATAATCGAAGTTTGGATAAGCTATTCTAATTTGAAACAAGTATCATCTAGATCGGGTTCAATACATCTGGATAATGAGAATCCATGGAGCAATTCGCTATGGAATCACGAGAGAAGAAAAGGAGATCAAATTTCTATAAGTGATTCTCAATCCTATTTTTATCCACCCATCAAATAATTCCGGCATGACATTGTCTTCAATACAAATGGTTGGAGAAAACTATAGATGATGGAAAAAGTCTATGATGAAAGAACTCTCAGTAAAAAAACATGTTACGGATAATTGATTGCTCCATAACCAGAACTTTTGAAAATGCAGCTTAGTTCGATAGGTGCAATGACATTATTTCTTCATGGATTCTGAATACTGTGTCTAAAGAGATATACAACACTATTAATGAGTACGTTTCTACTAAGGATATGTGGGAAGATCTTGGGCAAAGTTATGGACAGAAGAATGCTCCTCTAAATTTTTAAATCAAGAGAGAAATTCAAGAATGTAAACAAGGTGAGCTATTTCTCACTGAATAATTTATAAAACTAAAAGGATTATGGTAGAAATTAGATATGATTAAAACTTCTGGCAAGTGCAACTATGGAAAATGTTAGTGTGATCTTCAAAGACAAACCAAGGAACCAGAGCAAGAGGGCAAGCTCATGAAGTTTCTAATGGGGCTAAATGCCAAATTTGATAATGCTCGAAGGCAAATTCTCATGAGTGTGCCTTTACCATCTATTAGCATGGCTAATTCATTGTTGCTTCAAGAGGAAATGAGTAAGAAGATCACTTATAATTTGAATCACAAATTTGATGGCGGTTCATCTACTACCTTGATGTCCAAAAGTGATGGTGATAGACAAAGGAAATAATATTAGATCAAGCAAAGAAGGTTTGATGATGGAAGAAAGAGAAGATATGATGATGGAAAAGATGAGGGTAGAGAAAGAAGATATGAGGATTGATGTGATCCTGACAGGGCTGACCTTAATTGGCTGAACCTGTTTGTCCCCGACATCCCATCCTTCGGCGCATCTATGCCATCTCTCGACGCTCTTGATATCAATGACATTCTTGATGCTCTACTTGGTGATGACTCCTTTTATGTCGTTGTTTCTCATTCCCAAGATGATGAGAATCAAGCCTCAATAAAAATGTGGCCATCACTTGGGCACGAGCTTGACAACTACAAATGGGCTTTCAACATGGATTACTTTACTCTTGAGCAAAAAGCCAAACAAGTTGATATCCCAGTTTTTATAATATTCTTATTAATAAAAAGGGTTAATAATAATAAGTCTAACATTAAGTGGTGTTCTAGAAGTACTAAGTGTGAACACCTTAGTTATCATTAATAGAAGGGTTCGTTCGGCGGGCCTTATTTTGACATTATACAACTTTAATCAAGCTTATTGTTTAAAAGTAAAGTCGCTATCATTTGTTCGGTAGTGGGAGTGATGATGTTTATTGTAGTTTATGGGAGTTGATGGAAGTTTATATTTTACCCAAAATTTAATCTACCTCTCTCAGCCTTATCTAGCCTTATGGAATTTGTTTTGTTCGATTTCCCCTCGCTAATTTAATTTTGGAAAATCTAAAAATTAATCTTCTCTTGATTAATTTATAAATATATCCTTTTTGGTAATTTTACATCTATCTTTTATAAAATTATTCTATATCAATTTAGTCTATCGAACACCTACATAATTTTTCACAAAAATAAACTAATAATTTCGACTCCTAAAATCAACTTGTAAAATCAACATCAACCATTAAATCAGTATAAACATCAACATCAACTCATATTAGGTTTGAAACGCCAAACAAACCCCAAGTCTTAATAATGTGCATGAATCTCCTTCCAAGTACAATGTATACATTAAACTCTTTCCTTTGATGCATGTAATGGATGTCCTCGTAGTTCTATGAAGGGGCTTCCCCTCCAGCATTGTAAGACACCCTTGAATGTTGAATCGAATCAAAGAAAGAGTGTTTTCTTAAAGTTGTTCTTCCTTTTTGAGTGCTTATGTGTAGTACCAAGCCTCTCCACTTGATATTCTCTTGTCCAAGTGAGTCATATCTTGGATTAGTGTTGATATCCCAACTCTTAAAGATTGAGTAATATCTATTTAAAGTTGTCTATCATTCTACCTCCCTTTTCCTATCTCTTCCATTCTCTATATTTACCCTTGCAACGAGAGACTTGGATCTTTGATCCTACACTTGATCCTTCAACATCCTATCAGTTGGTATCAAAGCTCTCTCCATATCCTCCATCCTCCATCAAAACCAACAAAAAACTCCCCTTTTTGATAAAACCACAACAAACCTCCTTCAAAGACCTCTCTTGCAACATCTCAGTAAAATTGTCATAACTTCCTAATGACAAAACTATCATCATTCATCATTGACCCAGTGGGGCTCCGCTACAGTGGAATTTGGGGCGTCCAGATGGGGGTACTCCTGGCCAAGGGAAGGGGGTATGCCCGATAGACCCAAGAAAAACTGAAATTCGGCTATGTGACAATAATAACTGAATTTAGTTAGAATGCACCAAAATTGATATAGGGACTAAATCCATCTCAAAGGCAGTGTATAAAAGCCAATGAGCATGAGGATGCGCCCCATCCTAATGACAAAACTGATAGAGCTAAAATTTGGAGGCTAGAAACTAGACTTCTGGATATAAATATGGGATCTAGAATCACCCAATTTGGTGATCAGAGTTGAGAGAATGAATCAAACAAGAACAAATAACATTCTGGAAACAAAATTCAGAAAAGGTCAATTGGCTGGTAAGGTGAAACTATGACGGATCTGAATGGCATGTCATTGGCTAGTACACCCTTGGAGTTGACCCCGACCATACTCGAGTCCATCTTGCAAGCCATGAAGACTAAAGGAGAAGAACTCAAAATAAAGTGCAACTGCAAGTTGAAAAGCCCGATTGGAACAACTCTTGAGCATGAACCGAGTCATGTGTGTCAACCAAGATAAGTCCAACGGAAATCAATTCCTACAAAGACCATTCCATCAGTCCATGAGCCATTTATCCATTCAAGACAAGTCTACAACCCCTCACCCACCGCCGCAGCTACCAACATCCACATTCCACCCTTGATAGCCACTACTCCACAGACTCATGAAGTCCAGTTGGATTCGAGGCCGAATCCATTTAAAGAGAGGGAGGATGATTTGATTCCACATGATGTAAATGTCTTCGTAGAGACATCCCCTATGACCAATCAAAAAGTTGAAACGCTTGTCACCCCTCAACTCTCTCTAAAGGCCACGCCCGCGACAATGAAACTTCTACCAAAGAGGGGCCTTAGTTTCTTGGGTTCCATGATCACTCCATGGTTAGACACAACTTGGAAGTTGCCCACTTGTGTACCTTTTGATCCCTCTCGATAGGTTCTCTTAGATTCAAGGAAGAATCTTTTTCAGGGGGAGAGGATGATGTGATCTTGGCAGGGTACACCTTGATTGGCTCAAGTTGCTTGTCCTCGACACCTCATCCTTCAGCACATCCATGCCATCTATTGGCGCGTTTGACATCAATGGCATTCTTGATTCTCTACTTGGACATGACTCCTTTTATGTCGTTGTTTCTCATTCCCAAGAGGATGAGAATCAAGCCTCGATAAATGGGGCCATCACTCGGGCACGAGCTTGACAACTACAAATGGGCTTGCAACATAGATTACTTACTCAAGAAAAAATCCAAACAAGCCAAGAGCCCAATTTATATAATATTCTTATTAATAAAAAGGAATAATAATAAGTCTAGCATTAAGTGGTGTTCTAGAAGCACTAAGTGTGAACACCGTACCTTTGTTGTCATTAATCCAAGTGTTAATAATGTGCATGAATCTCCTTCAAGTACAATGTTTGCATTAAACTCTCTCCATTGATACATGTATTGGATGTCCTCCTAGTTCTATAAAGGTGCATCCCCTCCACCATTGTAAGACACCGTTGAATCTAGAATTGAATCAAAGAAAAAGTGTTCTCTTAAAGTTGTTCTTCCTTTTGAGTGCTTGTGTATCATGCCTCTCCACTTGATCCTATCTTGTCCAAGTGAGTCATATCTTGGATTAGTGTTTATCTCCCAACTCTTAAAGAGTGAGTAATATCTCTTTAAAGTTGCCTATCGTTCTACCTCCTTTTTCCTATCTTTTCCATTCTCTATCTTTACCTTTGCACCGAGAGACTTGGATCTTTGATCCTACACTTCATCCTTCAACATCCTATCATTTGTATCTGAGCTCTCTCCATACTCATCCATCCTCCATCAACGCCAACAAAAAAAAACAAAAAAAACGCCCCCTTCCCATAACAACACAACGGAATGTTTGTGAGTTGTTGCATTGTGATATTTGGGGACCATATGATACATCTACTATAGAAGGTTTTAGATTATTTCTTACTATAGAAGATGACAAGAGTAGAAGTGTGTGGGCTTTTCTAATAAAAACACAAGAGTGAGGTTTCTTCTCATATTCAGAATTTTATCCTTCTAATATAGAATCAGTTCAATGCCAAAGTAAAAACTCTTAGAACTGATCAACAAACTAAGTTTCTAAATTCCACAATGACTTCTTTCCTTTATTCTCAAGGCATTATTCATCAAAACTCTTGTGTGTTTACTCGTCAATAAAATGGGAGAGTTGAGAGGCGATATTGATGTGTTCTTGAAATTGCTAGATCCTTAATAATATATACAATCTAAGTTACTTATTAATTTATGGGGTGATAGTATTCTCACGACTACCTATCTTACAAACTCATTAGTTTTCCAAGAAATAGTATTCTCACTTGCATTATTTTATTCACTGCAAATAGGAATGAAACTCACTGGTTTTACAAACTCAAAATGGGGCAGTTGTGTTGATATACTCGGAGATTATTAAGTGGATATTGTATCGTCTTAGGCCATGCACTTATTTCTTGGAAAACCAAGAAGCAATTAACTGTATCAAGATCGTTAGTTGAAGTAGAATATCGCAGCATGTCCTACATAACAATAGAGCTGGTTTTGACAAGTTATATTCTTAATGATGTGAAGATGAAAGTGCCTGTTCCAGTGACCTTATTTTATGATAATAGTGTCGCGCAGCAGATGGCTGCAAATGTAATATCCGCTAAATTCTAAATAAAATAAAATGGGAAATTATCCCAATAAATTTTTTTTCTAAAATAGAGAATGTAATAACCTTTATAATTTCATATTACATTATGAAAGATTATAAACGTTTACTAAAATGACAAGTAAGAATTTAATTCAATATATTAAGCAAGTCATGTAATTATTTAAATATTTTTTTAAAAAAAAAGAGAGTTAATTATTTTTATAATTTTCTTAATAAATTATAAAAATATTATAAAGGGTTATCAAAGTGACAAATAAAAATTCCAACAAATACAAATCATATGAATTTCGAATTTTAATTAATGTAATAATTACAAGGAGGCAAAAATATGAAACAAGGCAAATAAAAAGAGGCAAGAGCCGGGACTCGAACCCGAGACCTCTTGCAACTCGCCTCTAATCACACACACTCAATTCCGCTATTCTATAGTGACTTATCTACCTAAATTACAACTCTTTTAATTATAAACAATCTTTTTCTTCTTCTTCAAAGAGAACATCAGACAAAGTCTGATTGAATTTACGTACATCCAATTGTCATCATCTCCACCTCCTCTCTTTACCAATCACTCTTCCTCTCCACCTCCTTTCTCCTCCAATCAAACCCTTGCAAACAAACACAAACCTCACCAACCCCCACCAATAGACATCCACCTTCTCCCTCTTCAATGGCCAATTTCCATTGCCATGGATCAAGGGAAGCTTCAACTTTCACTATAAATAAGGGTGGGAGCAAGGGTTAAAATCACACAACAAATTCCCTCATTCTCCATCTCAATTTTGTTCTAATTTCCAAGCCTAAAAGCCCCAAATCAAAATTCCCCAAATCTGATTTTTTTGGGAAAATTCCACAACATTTCCTTTCTCCCCTCCCTTGGACGCCGAACCACCGCCGACCACCAGTCGGGTCGCCCACCACCGCGCGCAGCAACCGCCGTCGCCCAGGAGGTCACCGGAGCTCCGCCTCCAGTCGCCCAAAGTCCGTCGTCGTCCGCCTGGCATCTCGTTTGGCTTTGTAACGTGAATGAGGAAGAAGAAGCAAGTGGAGTGGGCCTAATTTTTGTTTGGGCTGGAACTTGTTCAGTTGGGCCTGCTTTCTATTTGTTTTAACAAAGCCCATCAGTGTTATGGGTAGAAATAAAAGAGAGGAGTTCGACCCAACCAAATTTCCATCTTGATATGCGTGCCCATTTCCGTCTCGTTATCGCTCGGTATAAATTTCCGACTCGTCTTTTAATTAATATCTTTTTATAAAATTATTTCTACATATACATAATATTTATTTAATTAAAATTGAATAAATATTGCATGTGGGTTAAAAATGAATTTATATGATTAAATTCACTTTGCATGCACTTATAGTTAAATATAAAATTTTATAGGAATTATGTAAGATCTCACTCAAAAATTTATAATAAATGAATATTATATTTTGGGTTGTTCCACCTAAATTATTATTATAAATAATTTAGAACATAATACTATCCTAAGAGAAGAAAATAAAGAAAGGATTATATAAGGTTTTGTTAAGAGAAAATAGTGATTGCATATCTTTTAAAAGAGCATATTATAAACTCAAATATATTTTGATAAGATATTCATATGGAAAAGTATGAGATAATTTATTTAACATAATACTCGGGAATTTATTAAATAAATAAAGTACTAGAATAAGTATAATATAATATGATATAATAATACCTTTTATATCATAAGGTGGTTACATGTCTTTAAAAGGATTTGGTGATAAGAGGGAAATATAATAATAAGAACTCATGTAAAAGTATTTTTATATAAAGTTACTAGTTTAAAGTTTGTAGCTTTCTATTATTGAAACGCCTAGTTAGAAGTTTATAAGATAAAGGGCTATTATTTTATAATATATCTCTAAGTGTAGAAAATTTAAAGACTTATGAACTACTTTATAATGGTGTTGGATATGATAATAAATTTATTATATAATAAAATATTAGTATGACATATCTCTAGGGGTAGAGATTCTAAAAGATATAAACTTTATTAAATAACTATGGTAGTTGTGATAATAAGCTAATAGATAATATAATATAGATAATATAATATTAATAGTGCTAAGTTATAATAGTTGCCTTGTATGAAAAGATAATTAAAAATAGAAAAGATAATATATCTTGTTCTAGTGATCTTAATTATATATTTATTGTTTATAAGATAAGTTTTTAAGACATGATCATATTCTTATATAAACTATAGATATGGGAAGATATATGTGAATAAAGTAAGTAATATTATTTTAATATTATGCTAAGTTATGGAAAGCTTACTTTATAAAGTATATAAAAAGTTCTATTTATAGAAATACTAAGAAGAAATGCCTATTAATCTTTTATCTCTATTTAATATGGTTTATATATCTAAATAAGGCTTTACTAAGATAATGTTACTAAAAAAATATTCTTTAATGAGAAAATAATATTTTAAGTATTATTATGGATATTATTGATAAAAAAAAGGTGATATTATAATAACACTAAGTTGAGATATTTTAAATAAGGATATAATGGACTTATAATCCTAAGAATCTTATAAATTTCAATATACCTTTTAGGTTGAATATTATATCATATGCTTTTATAAAGTTGTTCTTGCTTATTTATACTAAGAAGTTAGCAAGTGAAATTAAAGAATATTTTAATAAATTAAATAAGGAAATTGTTGGTTTCCAAGAATAAAAATGTTTAAATATTAAGAATAAGAATTCATAAGAAATACAAGGATGTTACCAATATAAAATAATAATAAGGAATATTATTATTTCATTCATCTCCACCTAAATTATTATTATAATAATTTAGAAATAAATTCTCTTATAAAAAGAATATAAGAGATATTTAAAACTTTAGAAGAATTAAAGAAATTCTTATTAAAGTTCGTTCGTACCTCTCGTGTCGATAGGTCGAGTCTCCGTTCCGAGTAAAGTCAACGATTTCCGTTCGTTCGTTCGTACAAAATCGTAAAAGCTAAGGCAAGTGGAATTCCCCCTTGTGACCTTTTATATCTATTTCCGTGAAATTCTCAATGTTGGAAACAACTTGTGTGCTAAGTAACGAATGAACCTAGGAAATATCGATTGTTAGATATAACGACCATTGTTAGTGTAGTTCGCTATTATTATTTGATAGGACTATTTATGCTAGTATGGTTGTGGCCTTGATTGTTTATGATCTCGTTCAGAGATCTCCGTCGAACGAACTAGCAAGGGGCGCGGAATAGCCGACGCCTCTATATAATCTTACTAAGTCGTAAGTGCCTACGTGTTTGAAGTACGACTTTCGGGATCATGATCCCATCCGCTCCGATTGCAAGGAGGGATGAGCGCACTCTAGCTAAGTGCCGGGAAACTGAGTTTCCCCTTGGTGGATCGGGCCATCTGAGCCCCCACCCCTTGTTAAAAAAATCATTAATGAAATCGATTATTTTCGTCATCATATAAGATAAGTGCCCAATGCACATTTAAGAGATATCAAAACCAGACCGGTCTCAAATGATCGATCCGGCTCTCGGTCCGCTCAGGGCGCGAGACGTCTTCAACTTGTATAAAGTAATAATGTTCCCAACATACTTTCGATTCTAAAAGAAGGCTACAATCTAGTAGCTCTTCTCTCGATTATCGAGCTATCTCCGCTTGAGATACGCTCTCCTTCGTACCGTTAAACCTCATATAAATAAGCCTTATCTTAAACACAACCCTAATATCTCTCTCGATATTGCTTGATTACCGAAATACCCTCGGGAAGTTCCGTTCCCGCTTGCTTAGTCTCCTTAGACTAATTCCCCACTTCTGCATTTTTGCCTGGTATTTCTCGCCCTTCGCAACAAATGCCAGACTGTAGGAATGTACACCAAAGTTTTGAAGATGAAGTCTAGAAGGTTCAAGAAACATTAGGAGAGGATTGAAGGTCAAGGCAAGACGACATCGAAGGAAGGAAGGAATTCTCATAAGAGTAAGGCATTCCGAAGATAGTGCACCAACTCTTTCCTGTTTAGAACCAAGCAAATCATCATCACATGAGTTGTCTTGGGAAAACATACTTGTAAATTTTAAATTACGTCTTTTAAACCCTTTCCAAATGGTTTTACTTTCCGCTGCTACATTTGTAAAACGACTCTCAATGTAATGAACGAAAGTTCTTATCAATAAATGAAATTCCGCTTTTAGTCAATTTCATCTTCAATTAAATAATCAAGTCTCATTCGTGAGCATCCGTTTATTTATGTAACGTTTATGTTAATTTTCCGCATTTGTATGAGTTCAATATCATTCTAAAAGCCTTGGGTGACTTTGGACGGGAAAGTCCGAGGTCACTGGCGGTAATACCCAATATTGTAAAATAGGGGTGTTACAGCAAATCCTTGCATATACGAACGTACTAAGCACATTGGCATTGACAACCACTTTACTAGAGAACAAATTCAGGGAGGGTTCCTTCAAATAGCTTACAACCATATGTCTCTATAGACTACAGATGTCCTGACCAAGGCTTTCAACTTTGCTCAACACTCTTTTTTCTCCTCCAAGTTGGGACTTATCTCGGCTCCAACTTGAAGGTAGAATATGGGAAAAAACCGGATTTGCATCATTTGTTTCTCAATTCTCATGGTCAAGTCAGAACCGAGCAAGGAAGGTGTGGGACTTAATCATTTGAACTGGGTTTTCTCACCTAGCTTGGAGCCCTTGTGGCCGTTAGCTGTCAGCATTGTTTTTCATATAAGTTTTACCTCTCTTTAATGTTAGAGTCAAGAGAGTGAGAGTTTGCGTGGTGCAAGGCTATGTAAGAACTTTCTCCTGAATGGTAATGGCAAAAGGGGCAAACATTCGAATTTTGCATTGGAAGTTCTTTACACTTGTTTTTGTATCATCGTCGAAATTAAGATTTACTCTGTTAATTAAATTCAGTTGGTCTATATATAAATACTCTAGTGAAAATAGTATAGCTGCCGACACGTTAGACTTTTGTGTTGGAAGTTCTTTGAAGGAATTGTGTCCTTTAATAAAAGTTGCAATTACCGAACATGGAATAGGACGATTGATAGAGAGATTCAATCCGTTTATTTTAGGAGTCGTAGTGTTTTGCTAGAAACCAACTACGATTAATGGGTTAAATAGTTCAATCCATAGATATTATAAACGGGTCCTATGAGGTCACACACATTGAGTTGACGGGCTGGATCAACGGGCTGAAAGTCTTTGTCAGACATAGGGTTTTAGTCCAATAAGAAAAGAGTTAATTATCAATAAATATATTGGATATTATTGAGAATTAAAAGGATATATTTATTTGGGGAAATAAATATATAAGGCCTTAAAGGGAAGAAGAGATCTAGGTTTTCAGAAGTTTTTACGTAAGAAAAGAAAAGCTCTCTTCTTCCAACTTTTCTAGTTTTTGGCACTTCGATCTAGCCATCGGAAGCGAAGGAGATCCCGATCCCGTACTCGTGTGTACTGATTAGAGAAGCCACAATTGAGGCTTTTACTCTCGAAGGAAGAACCATAATCACGCATCAAGAGGTATTCTACTAACCCTAATTTTATCTCTAATCAAGAATGCTTTAGATCCATGTTTAGGTGCAAGAAATTGTTTCTGAAATTCCGCTTATACGCATCTAAAAACCCTTCAGTGGTATCAGAGCTTTAAGCATATCTTGATTGGATCAAAGATTTAGGTTTTTGTTCTTGATGCAAATTTGAATTCAAATCGATAAATTTGATAGATAAATCATTGTGCTTGATTGAAATTGGATTTCAATTACTTGGACTAGATACAAGTTAATAGTATATTGTTAATTGTATGATTAAATTATTAATTTCATTTCGGTAACGAAGAAAAAAAAAATTAAGGCTGGATTAATTACTTGCGGCACCGAACAAGTTTACATATATTTCTGTGAGATTGAAAAAAATTAAGGCACCGGAAAAAAAAATTAAGGCTGGTTGTGAGATTGAAAAATTAAGGCTGGATTAATTTCATTTCGGTGCCCGATTAAATTATTAATAGTTTTGTTCGGCGGAATTAATTACTTGCGCAAATGAATTGGTTTTCAATCTCACAATCAAGGTTACGTATATTGAATTGGATTTTAAGGCTGAAGCAACATCTTGATTTAATATATATGTAACGTGTATGTTATCTTTAGTACAGTAAATTTCGTTTGTTCTTAATAAGATAGGATCTTGTTTTGATCTTATGTGTACTAGATATCATGTGTATAATTGAAAAATTAATTAGTAATTTTATCTTTTTTCTTATGATATTATCGATATAAAGTTTCCTAAGGAGTTAGGAAATCCCACTAAAATAAGATAAAATATTTGATATTATATCTTGATCATACAGTTTTGTCCTATTATATGCACATTGATGATTAATTTTGATTAATTTTATATATTAATTTCTTTTGAATTAAGATTTTCATGTTAGTTTTCATGAGATGAATTTTCTTATAGTTACACGCTTGTTTTGTAATATAATTTTAATTCTTGCATGTAAATGTTTCATAATATGATTTTCATGAGATGAATTGTTTAAGTGTTGCATAAGTTATTTATTATGTTTTTGTCACTAGTAATAAATAACCATTGCATGCTTAAGTTCCCAAATGAATATTGGGGCAATGTCTTTCCATATCATAACCCATGACGTTTTTTGGTTTTGGTTGGATGGGCTTCGCAAAAGCGAGGGTGTCCTTCTTAAACAGTAAACTAGTGAGGGTGGATCTATACGGGGGTTCATAAGCCTTGATATGGTTGTACCCAACAAGAGACCAAAAGGCAAAGTTTTGGATCTTGAGACATGGTAGTGGATCCTACATTGGATGTGGACCATTAACCAAGAATTATAAGGAGTTATAATTAGTAATTGTTACTTACTTTGAACACACAAGATTAAAGGCAGTGCAAAAGTACGTTGAGTCTTGTTTGGAATAGGATCTTGGAATCATTTTATTCACCGGGAACAAAAATTGTTTATTTGAATAAAATGAGCATTTACTTGTTTTAAAGTATGTTTAATATTAAGTATTTGCATGTCAAACATGAACTTTTGTTTGTTATTTCTTTTTGTAGAAAGCATGTCTAGCGATAATTTGAAATTCACCTTGCGCTCAATTGTTGAGAAGAACAAGCTCAATGGAGCAAACTTTCTTGATTGGGAACAGAATCTGAGAATAGTTCTCAGGTCCGAAGGATGTGAGAACGTGCTAGCAACCCTAATTCCTGTTCTGACTGATACCTCATCTGATGAGGAAAAAGCAGAAGAGAAGCTAATAAGAGATGAGTCTGTGCCTGTCACATGCCTTATGCTAGCTGCTATGGAACCTGCTCTTCAAAAAAGGTTTGAAAATCAGGATGCTCATTCCATTATAACCGACCTGAAAATGTTGTTTCAGGAACAGGCAAGGATTGAGAGATATGAAACTCACAAGGCTATACTGGATAACAAACTTGTGAAGGGAAAACCAGTTGGCCCACATGTGTTTGACATGATCGGTCTGTTTGAACGTATGGAGTCATTGGGCGCTAAATATGACCAAGAGTTGGCCACTGATATCGTCCTACACTCCTTACATGATGGTTTTGCTCAATTCAGGATGAACTACCATATGCATGGGATAAAGAAAACCCTGAATGAGCTCCATGGTATGCTTAAAGCAGCTGAACAAAACACTCCCGTTGAGAACAAGAAGGATGTTCTTGTGGTCAACAATGTGCAAGGGTTCAAGAAGGCAGGCAAGAAGAAGAATCATGTCCAAGGGAAAGGCAAGCAAGTTGCTAAACCCAATGGAGGTGAAAAGCCAAAGGTGGCTAGTGACCATGATTGCTTCTACTGCAAGGCTAAAGGACACTGGAAGAGAAATTGTCCCAAGTACTTGGAGGACAAGAAGAATGGAACTGTGAGTTCCAGTACAGGTATTAATGTTATTGAAATTTTAACAACCAATGCTACTACTTGGGTATTAGATACCAGATGTGGTTCTCACATTATTTCGAATGTGCAGGGACTAAGAAGTAGGAGGCAGTTGGAGAAAGGAGAAATAGACCCGCGCGTTGGAAATGGAGCAAGGGTTGCTGCGCTTACCGTAGGAGATTTTAGTCTATTTTTACCTTCTGGTTTAGTTTTGGAATTAAGTAATTGTTATTTTGTTCCTACTATTACTAAAAACCTTGTTTCAGTTTCAAGTTTACATTCTGAAGGATTTGAGTTTGATATTAAGAATGGAAGTATGTCTGTTTTTAAGAATGGAATCTTCTATGCTTGTGCTCCAATGGTTAATGGACTTTTTGTATTAGATCTCAAATCAGAATCGTATAACATTAATACTAAAAGGCAAAAATCAAATTGTTTGAGTGAGTCCTATCTATGGCATTGTCGTTTAGGTCATATTAGCTTGAATCGCATGAAGAAGCTCCATAAAGATGGAATTCTAAAAGATATGGATTGTGAATCTATTGATTTATGTGAATCATGCTTGATGGGCAAGATGACAAGGTCACCTTTCAAAGGAACAAATGAAAGGGTTAATGAACTTTTGGCCATAATACATACTGATGTATGTGGGCCAATGATTACAGAAGCTAGAGGTGGCTATAGATATTTCATTACATTTACTGATGACATGAGCAGATATGGGTATATTTATCTTATGTCACATAAATCTGAAGCTTTTGAAAAGTTCAAGGAATTCCAAAATGAAGTAGAGACTCAAACTGGCAAAAGGATAAAAGCACTTCGATCCGATCGTGGTGGTGAATACTTAAGCCATGAATTTGATCATCATTTGAAAAGTTGTGGGATTGTAACACAATTATCTACTCCAAGGATACCACAATTGAATGGTGTGTCTGAAAGAAGAAACAGGACCTTGTTGGACATGGTTCGATCTATGATGAGTTTTGCTTACCTTCCGGTATCCTTCTGGGGATATGCACTCACAACTGCTGTATTTACACTAAACGAGACTCCGTCAAGGACTGTAGAAAAGACCCCATATGAGATATGGACTGGAAAAGTTCCAAAGTTGTCTTTTTTGAAAATATGGGGGTGTGAAGCTTATGTAAAGCGTTTACAAACTGATAAGCTTGCACCTAAATCAGACAAATGTTATTTTATAGAATATCCTAAAGGTAGTTTTGGATATTATTTCTACAATCCCACTGCACAAAAGGTGTTTGTTGCAAGGGATAGTGTCTTTTTAGAAAGAGAGTTTATTTCCAAAAAGTCAAGTGGGAGAAATATTCATCTTGAACCGGTTCTTGATGAAAAGCAACAAACACAACAACAGGATGACATAGATGATGTCGAGGATGAGATGGATTTGTTTGAAGGCCAAGGATCTGATGTTATCCAAGAACCTGAACAAATTCCTCAAGAAGCAGATCCACAAATAGTTGTGGAAAATGTTGAAATCCCAATTGTTGAACCAGTTGAACTCCTACGTAGATCAAACAGGCAAAGGTTTCAGCCAAGACGATATGATGATTTCATCTCGACCGAAAGCCTTGATGTTCTAATGTTAGAACATGGTGAGCCTGCTACCTATAAACAAGCAACGACGGGTCCAGACTCCAAGAAATGGCTTGAGGCCATGAAATCTGAAATGGATTCCATGTTTGAAAATCAAGTCTGGGACTTGACAGATTTACCAGATGGGGTAAAACCCATTGGATGCAAATGGGTTTTCAAACTTAAGACTGACAAAAATGGAAATGTATCTGTATACAAAGCAAGATTAGTTGCTAAAGGTTTTAAACAGATTCATGGTATTGACTATGATGAAACGTTGTCACCAGTTGTCATGTTTAGATCCATAAGGATAGTCCTAGCTATTGCCGCTTATTATGATTATGAGATTTGGCAAATGGATGTTAAAACCGCTTTTCTGAATGGTATTTTGGAAGAGGATGTGTATATGACACAACCAGAGGGTTTTGAGGATCCAGATTATGCTGGGAAGGTGTGTAAGCTTAAGAGATCTATCTATGGGCTTAAGCAAGCATCTAGGAGTTGGAATCTTCGTTTTGATGAAAAGATCAAAGAGTTTGATTTCATCAAGTGTGAAGAAGATCCTTGTGTATACAAGAAGTTTAGTGGGAGTAAGGTGGCTCTCTTAGTCTTGTATGTGGATGACATACTACTTATTGGGAATGACATTCCGATGCTAGAGTCCGTTAAGGAATGGCTGAAGAAATGTTTCTCAATGAAAGACTTGGGAGAGGCAGAGTACATACTTGGAATAAAAATCTATAGGGATAGATCTAAGAGATTGCTTGGATTATGTCAAGGAACTTATATAGATAAGGTTCTTGACAGATTCAATATGCAGAATTCCAAGAAGGGGTTTTTGCCCATACAACATGGCATAAATATAAGCAAGAAGCAATGTCCTAGAACGGCTGCTGAGCTTGATAAAATGAGTAAGATTCCTTATGCTTCTGCTATAGGATCTATCATGTATGCCATGGTAAGTACACGTCCTGATGTTGCATTTGCTTTGAGCATGTGTAGCAGATATCAATCAAATCCAGGAGAGGCACATTGGTGTGCAACTAAGAACATCCTAAAGTACTTGAGAAGAACCAAGGATGATTTCTTAGTATATGGGAGTGATGACAATATTGCAGATCATTTGACTAAGCCTATGCCTAGGACTAAGCATGATAGTCACACTAGGGCTAAGGGACTCAAACACATTGGTGAATGGTTGTGAGATTGCTTTGTATTACATTATTTCTGCTTAGAGTGTTGGACTCTTGTTTATGTTTGACTTTATGATAATATATGATATTTCATTCTTATTTTTATATTATATTAATTAATATTGAATAATATGTCCGAATAAAATTCATAGTTCGTAAATGGGCTCACCTTAAGTGTTTTGGTGAATGAAACCCCATTAAGTATACTACAGTTATGAATTATTGCACGTCCATAGTTTGAGTCATCAAATAGGACATAGATGATTTCATTTATAGCTATATTGTACATTGACTGATAGCTCAAGGTTTCATGTGCTATAGGGACATAGAGACGTCCAGTCAATTACATAGATATGTATGGATGATACATATCGAACGGACCAACCTTAAGACTCTCCAAAAGGGATTGTAGAGTTTTTAAGGTGAACCACGTTTGGTGGATTCCTTAAACATGAGTATGTTATGTTTTCTAGTTGATGATTGGTATGTCTTTGATATTGTTAAACGCTCTCCGTAAAAGGGGGTTATAAAAGCAATTATTGGGATTGCCAAAAGTTGAGTGGGAGCCATAGTCATACAAGATTGGAAAAGTCCTCCTTATTCATGTATACATTGATGCATGAAAAGGAATGGTGTCTAGGCCACTTGAAGAGCTAGAACTAGAAAATGCATGGCCATGCTCGAATGGATTAATTGTAATCATTCGTTATTTGATAGTTCAAACTCAGGTATTCAAGAAACATATTTGACAAGAGATATGAATGTCACCATATCATCAAGTAAGACATTAAGAGACAAAGGTATCTTAAAATTGCACACTTGTTTTCAAGGACAAGTGGGAGATTGAAGGAATTGTTTCCTTTAATAAAAGTTGCAATTACCGAACATGGAATAGGACGATTGATAGAGAGATTCAATCCGTTTATTTTAGGAGTCGTAGTGTTTTGCTAGAAACCAACTACAATTAATGGGTTAAATAGTTCAATCCATAGCTATTATAAACGGGTCCTATGAGGTCACACACATTGAGTTGACGGACTGGATCAACGGGCTGAAAGTCTTTGTCAGACATAGGGTTTTAGTCCAATAAGAAAAGAGTTAATTATCAATAAATATATTGGATATTATTGAGAATTAAAAGGATATATTTATTTGGGGAAATAAATATATAAGGCCTTAAAGGGAAGAAGAGATCTAGGTTTTCAGAAGTTTTTACGTAAGAAAAGAAAATCTCTCTTCTTCCAACTTTTCTAGTTTTTGGCACTTCGATCTAGGTCTCGGAAGCGAAGGAGATCCCGATCCCGTACTCGTGTGGACTGATTAGAGAAGCCACAATTGAGGCTTTTACTCTCGAAGGAAGAACCCTAATCACGCATCAAGAGGTATTCTACTAACCCTAATTTTGTCTCTAATCAAGAATGCTTTAGATCCATGTTTAGGTGCAAGAAATTGTTTCTGAAATTCCGCTTATACGCATCTAAAAACCCTTCAGTGGTGTTGATATACTCGGAGATTATTAAGTGGATATTGTATCGTCTTAGGCCATGCACTTATTTCTTGGAAAACCAAGAAGCAATTAACTGTATCAAGATCGTTAGTTGAAGTAGAATATCGCAGCATGTCCTACATAACAATAGAGCTGGTTTTGACAAGTTATATTCTTAATGATGTGAAGATGAAAGTGCCTGTTCCAGTGACCTTATTTTATGATAATAGTGTCGCGCAGCAGATGGCTGCAAATCCTTGCATATACGAACGTACTAAACACATTGGCATTGACAACCACTTTACTAGAGAACAAATTCAGGGAGGGTTCCTTCAAATAGCTTACAACCATATGTCTCTATAGACTACAAATGTCCTGACCAAGGCTTTCAACTTTGCTCAACACTCTTTTTTCTCCTCCAAGTTGGGACTTATCTCGGCTCCAACTTGAAGGTAGAATATGGGAAAAAACTGGATTTGCATCATTTGTTTCTCAATTCTCATGGTCAAGTCAGAACCAAGCAAGGAAGGTGTGGGACTTAATCATTTGAACTGGGTTTTCTCACCTAGCTTGGAGCCCTTGTGGCCGTTAGTTGTCAGCATTGTTTTTCATATAAGTTTTACCTCTCTTTAATGTTAGAGTCAAGAGAGTGAGAGTTTGCGTGGTGCAAGGCTATGTAAGAACTTTCTCCTGAATGGTAATGGCAAAAGGGGCAAACATTCGAATTTTGCATTGGAAGTTCTTTACACTTGTTTTTGTATCATCGTCGAAATTAAGATTTACTCTGTTAATTAAATTCAGTTGGTCTATATATAAATACTCTAGTGAAAATAGTATAGCTGCCGACAGGTTAGACTTTTGTGTTGGAAGTTCTTTACATCTGTTATTTTCACTCTTGGCCCGGTAAGGTTAAGAAAAGATGGTCACATCAAAACTTATGAATTACGACAAGAGAAATTGCATTATAAACTGACCACTTCCCACATAATTCAATAGTTACTGAAAAAGACTGATTGCTAATTAACTAATTATAATCGCGGGGGACCAAACGTGGAATATAATCTACCGGGATCTCTGAACCCCGTCATCTTAGGCTTTTGATTATAATTTCATAGGGCAATAAGTGTGATGTATGACCAAAAGATAATTAATATGGGTAGTTTCTGAGATTTAATTGCCATTTTCCTTCTGTTTTCTTAAACTAGTTGTGGTTGATAATCATTATGTACGTTCTTGATTTCTTAGTGAGACGATGAATTGTGATTATAGTTGTTGTTGAGCTATCGTCTTCATGCTATTGACTCATCATACAGCCAAATTATTAACCTTAGCTCCCTTACCCTCATTACGCTTTTGTAATCATAAATATTGATGGTAGATTCTTTGTTGTTCCTTTATTAATATAAATGAGTCGACCCAACTACTAGACACACGTACGTAGGATATTTTTTAAAAATGGGGGGATTTGCTAGCCCTATGGGTTGATCAGTGCATGTTTACTTGGATCTCTCTTACAAGGCTGCCTTTTTCACTTTAGATTTTGCAACTAGTGTTAGTTCCTGTGTCCTGACCGAAATTTTATAAAATTATTTTATTATTTATTTATATTTATTAAGTTTTTATTAAATTGATATTGGCAAGGATGTTTAAATAAAATTATACGTGTCTTATCCAAAAAAACTATCATTTCTAAAAATAATTTTGATTCAAATTGATTTAAAAAATATGGATGATGTGGTTCCATGTGAGGCCGTTCTAAATATTATTTTTAACCTCTGCTTTTGTATATAGTAGTAGTTGTAATAATGATATATATCATAAAAAATATGTTAATAATCTTCTAATTTATCATATCAAAAAATAAAAGATTATTTTTTAAAATTAAGAATGAGATTTTCTATCCATTAATTATAGTGATATAAGATTGTACGTACATTCCACTATTTTTATATTGAACTTAATTATCTAAACCTATCATATGCATTGTATTTTCTATTTGAAAATAAAATAAATATCCTATTATTTGTATAATATATAGAATAAAAATATCTTAACAATCTTCCTATTTAATATTTATCATATCCAAAAATAAAAGATATTTTTTTAAAATTAATGGTTATTTTGCCAAAGATTGATTTAAAAAAAGGGTGGTATGGTCCAATCTAAAAGCGACATGTGTCATTTAATAATTTTTTTAACCTCCGCTTTAGTATATAGTTATGATTATTAGTAATAATTGGCCTGATATGCATGCATAAAAATTACGTAATCCGGCCAATTTGGACACTTATATGAAATTTGTTATTTTACAAACTAATGAATGAACGTCTAATGTTGTTGATCGGGTAATTGATCGAACACTTAAAGATACTCGTCCCCATCCCCAACATAATAAACTACAAAAGTGTGAATTGAGGGGCTCCACTTAGTTCACCTTTGTTAGCATTTTTTTACGTGCACGGCTTAATGTCACTTCTTTTAGATTTAAGCATTAGATTTGCATCTTAAAGTAAAGCTAACGGAATGCTATAACTTTTGATCTTCCAATATACAATAATTAGATCGATCAACAAAGAACTAGTTAGGGGAAAATGCCAGACCATCTTCATTGATAAACCCCATATCAATCATATATGTATGTATATATGTATGGATCAGCATTATAATATACATACAATAGTATAATGTATATATTTGATGAGTGTAGCTAGTCATTATTTTAGTTGGACCATTACGAGAGCACCTCACTATATCCTGCAAAAAGCTGTCTACACTAGACATATATAGAGCTTAGACTTGGAGCAGGAAAACTAGTGATTGATATATAAAGGAGGTAGGGCTTGCTAATGGCTTTTATTTTGCAAAGGCACGCAAGCATGCACGGTCACCTTTCTTGGCAACACATTTTTAATCGAATCACATCAAAACCAATACATACTATTTGCTACTTCCTCCGTTTCACAACACATATGTTCTTAGATAAAATTTCACACATATTAAAAAAAAAAATTCTTTCCCAAATTACCCCTATTAAATGCTTTTCTTATTCTCTCAATTACCCATAATTATTTTGGGAAAAGTGTAGTACCTAATTAATGTAAGGTATTATACTCTAGGGGTATAAATAGATAAACATTGTATATGAACATCTATTTTGAAACAAAAATAAAAGACTTTAAGAACATGTATTGTGAAACGGAGAGAGTATCTACTAATATACGTAATTTTTGTACTACACTCATCCATGTTTATCATTAATTTCCATTTATATGCAATCTGAAATGGATATGTTAACTTGAACAAGCATTCAACGTGACATAACGTACAAAACTTGCTGTCACGGTAAACATATATGCATATAGGAAATATTTTTGGATTGTAATTATTTTTGTAATAATGTTAATTGGTAAGTCCTCATACCAACCCACATGTCCGAACAAAAGGGTACGCTTTGATGTTTCCTGCAACACTCACATGCAATGCAATTAAACAACAACATTGATATAATTACATGAATCTCTATATGTATATATATGTTGGCCCCTTACATGTATATCCCTAGGAATTGACAAGCTCAAGTCAATGTCACGTTACGTTTGATATGTTGTTGGAGCCCCTTTGCTACTTCCATTTCATAATTCTTTCTCCTCTTTGTGTAAATCAATTATATATAACGTAATAATGTAAATTTTATATATTTAAACATTACAAACATGCTAATTAATTAAGTTAATGGAAATTACTTTTGATATCCTTTAGATTTCGACTTATCCTTTAGTGTCACAAAAAATTCTTATTTTTTTTTGGTACCCTTCTAATTTTGAAAAATTCCTTCCCTTAATCTAAACTTACTCAAATGTCAATTTTCATCCATTTTCCGTCAAATTTTTTTTGTTAAAAAATAAAAACTATTACCCAATTACACCTAAACAAAAAGTTTACCCTGAGTTTCTCTCTCACAATACTTTACAAAAATTTACCATATCTTTTTTGACGGAATTAGCGAGTGCAGACTGTGCAAGAGACGAATACGTACGGGACCGCTGCACTCAATCACCTTCGTCATCCGCATCGCTCTTGAAGAACACCAAAGTAGGATTAATTTTTAAGAGGATCTTGCAGGTACCCACGACTCCCCTTTAATTCTCAGTATGATCCTAATTTTTATTTATCATCACCCACCTTTCATCAGGATTCATCAGCTATGTATTGATCTATGCATTTGAATTAATTTTATAGTCTCGGAAATTATTGAAATTATTACTTCTGTTCATGAGGGTGTGCATTTGTTGTCACAAGAATCATTACTCTTGTATATGAAATAATGTTATATATAAATAATTGCTCTAATGGTTAGATTAGGAGATTGTTGTAAAGTACCGAAAGAGAAAGTCAGGGTAAACTTTTTGTTTAGGTGTAAATGAGTAAAAAGAAATATAGGTGTTTTTTTTTTAATTTTTGACGGAAAATGAATGGAAATTGACATTTGAGTAAGTTTAGGTTACGGAAATGTATTTTTCAAAATCAAAAGGGCACCAAAAAGAATAAAAAAATTTTGTGAGCATCAAAAAAAAAGTCAAAACTTAAAGGATACTAAAAGAAATTTACCTTAAGTTAATTTAGAGTAGCATGCAAATGTCAATTTTTAATGATAGTCTAAGTGATGATATTTGTAATCATGTATGAGTTTACGGGTGTAATATATTTACTTCTATATTTTTTGGATCCATAAGAAATATTTAGACCATTACAACGGAGATGAGGATTCGAAGCCATATAACCTAATAATCACAGATGTCATCACCTACCAATTAACCTAGTGAAGCTTGACTAACTTACTTTTGTTTTAGTCCATAGGAGACACTTAGACCATTATATGAGGGAGAATTCGAAATCATCACCTACAAACTAAGCTAGTGAAGCTTGACTAATTTACTTTTTTAGTCATAGAAAATACTCAGTCCATTACACAACAAATGAAGGAGAATTCAAACGGTCCAGAATGGTCTACCCACTAAGGCTAGACTATTGGAAAAGAATATATCTACTCCCCCGGGTTGTCTAATGTGCTTTAACACATATGAAGACACAAACCATCTATTAGTAGTATGCCCTCATACCCAAAAAATAGTATGGAGTATAAAATCTAAAACAGGAATGATACTACGAAATTATGATACCAACAACAAAACCGTGACAACAATAATCAATGAACTATACCAAAAACTAGGAAAAGCAGAATCCCAAGAACTTGCAATTACTTGGTGGTGTATCTGGCACCAAAGAAATAAATTAACATTCCAATAGACGCCAAATGACTTCACCCATGATTTAGGAAAACATGTCAAAAACCAAATCACACAATGGGAAATATCAAAGAGAAGGACCGGTGACGAGGACTCCCCACAACAAAAAAAAGAATCTCAAACCCAAACAAAAAGAGAACCCAAAAATGGCAAGCACCCCACACAAACACCTTTAAAATAAACTTTGACGGAACAAAAGTCAACATAACCTCGGCTACATGAGGATTCATAATTAGAGATCACATTGGGCAGTCGATTGACCTAGGAACTACAAAGTATGGACCAATATCTGTGGTCCAATCGGAAGCACTAGCGCTTAGAGATGGTATTCGAGAAGCAAGAAGACTTAGAATTCGAAACCTTGAAACTGAAGGGGATAATCTCACAATTATTAATGCAATTAAGGGTGTTTGGCAATGCCCATGGGAAATTGAAATGCTTAGATAAGATATTTTAGCCTCTCTACAGGGGTTCAAGACCTTCTTAGTGAACCATGTTGCTAGAAATTGGAACGTTGTGGCCGAAAAATTACGAAGCTGGGCCACAAGTCCCCTAGTAACATCCTGTTGGATAATCTAGAGCTACAAGCTCTCATCCACATCGATGCTCTAGGACGCCTCCTTAGGGGTTTCCTATTTCTTACCTCATCAAAAAAAATGAAGGAGAATTCAAAATCATGATCTAATACGTACGAACATTTTCACCTGCCTACTAGACTTGATGACTAATTTACCTTTGTCCTACCAGATTTGACATGTATGCATGTGGAAGGAAGCCTTGAAAAGGATTAATAAATCAATTGAGAGAGATAATTCATGAATATAAATAAGGGTAATGTTAGTGCACAAAAATTGGCGTTTAATGCATTGGTTGATTACTCCCTTCTTCACCTTCCGTTCCAACCGCCTCTTTAACCTAGAACCTGAAAAACAATGGACAAAGGGGGCGGGAACCTCCTAATCCACCTCCGATGCCTAAGTCAGAAGAGCAATTGTCGATTGAAGGTAAAGGACAAGGCTTGTGTGTGAGCTCA
Organism: Fallopia convolvulus; assembly: GCA_964016875.1. Lineage (NCBI taxonomy): Eukaryota > Viridiplantae > Streptophyta > Magnoliopsida > Caryophyllales > Polygonaceae > Fallopia > Fallopia convolvulus. The sequence continues at coordinate 27,811,543 of OZ024718.1, forward strand.
GCGAATATGAGGTGCTCAGCGAATACATGTATTTATAATGGAGGAGAGAGGACAAGAGGGTCGAAAATCTACCCCCTAGAGCCGGCCGATGGTGCCTTGTCACCCAAGCAAGCGATATCTTGCTCCCCACTCCAAGCGTAAATTCTATCTTTCAACTAAGATAGAATGATCCATTATAACGAATAAGTACAATAGGTCCTACACAAAGTGGTCATGCAGATTAGTCAACGGGTTCCCCTAAGGTGCATGCGTGCGTGCGCATTCGTATATCCATGAGCGAATATCATGGAATCTTTTGATCTTCTACATACACGCATATGTAGAAATCCGTTAATGCGATGAATTAACGTTGCGCTCTTTTTTTTATGCAAGACTAAAACTAATAAAAAAATTGATTTTTATTAAAAATAAACATGAATGACATGATCTTAAGGACATAGAAGGAGCGATACCCTCTGGACCAGATCCGTGGTCGCGACACTCAGGCCGATGATCGTTGTTACGCTCCCGGTCCTTACTTCTTGGCTCATCTTCATTCTCGTATATCGCTGAGATTGTTTGGACGACCTCAATTTGCTTCCTTCTCGACTCTTCACTATTTTCTGGTTCATTTTTCTCAATGTACTCGCGCGTACCCTTCTTGAACCAGACCTTCAAGGCATTCCTTAAAGGACTTACAATCTTTAGTCATGTTCCCCCGAACTCTATGGTACATGAAGTATTTCGGGCTTAGGGCATCGTCTTCAGGGCACTCATCCCGAGATGGATAGCGGAAATAGATCTCATGCTTGATGCGTAGTAGAATTTTCTAGATCAGGATGTTGAAAATTGTGTAGACCGCTCTATCCAGCTCCTCCAATGAGTGTGTATTTTGCCTAAATCTCCCATTTGAAGGACGGTGGGTCTTTCGAAGTGGAGAGAGCGACTTCCCTCTTGTCATGTTTCTAGCTTCTTCCAAGCACACATATTGGTGGATGCGCTCTTGAAGTTCAACAATGGTAAAAGGAAGACAAAGTGTCAAGTCTTTCCTTAGCTTGCTCTCAAATGAGATTGCCCTCTTAAAGGCAGTAATTGCAGTCTTCTCATCACACCCATCAATTTTGGCGTAGCATTTCATAAAATGATTGGAGAAGTGGCGTAAACTTTCGTCTTTCTCCTTCTTCAGGCCGAAGAGTGTGTTCAGAGACACCGTGTCTCGGCTATTGGCTATGCAGTGCCTCACGAACTCCGTGGCAAGCTGATTTCATGATCGGATTGATCCGGACTTCAAACTTTGCAACCACTTAAATGAACCATTGTCAAGGCTACCCGGATACATCTTGCACATTGTAGCGTCTTCGGATACCCATAATGTCATCTTTTGAGAGAAAGCGGCTATGTGATTTACGGGGTCCGAATGTCCATCATTGAGAGTGAATGATGGTGGAGAGAACTTTGTCGGGGGCTTGGCACACTGAATGCTCCTATGGAATGGTGTCGACGTCACTATATCCAATTTGTGCTCGCTTGCTCTTGAGCCGATTGCAAGGTACCACCTTGCACTCTTAAAAGATCAAGAAATCTCCTTTCAGTGCGCTTGAGAGCCCGATCTTCTCCTTCACGCCTTTCCTTGCTCTCACTCCGACGTCGACTATGTCGTCTCTTCTTCTTACTTCCCCGGTCATGAGTTGACTCTGGTTTTTCGCGTTGACTGCTTTGTCTGCGGTCGCAAGTGGACATTATGCGGTCGCGTGCCGGTTTTTCACGGTCTCGACTCTGGCCTCCGCGCCCGCAGTGATCTCCGCGGTCGTCAGAACTATTCAGTCGTTGGACTGAGGGTGGTCTGTGGCTTGGGACCTCTTACGCGGGGGCGACTCATGATGCTTGTGTCTTCACAGACTTCTAGGCACTCTACGATCGCTTTCATAATCAAATTACATCTCCTCTAATTCTTCAGTGCTTATCGGCTCAAGACCACAGCGGTTATCGACAAAATCGATAATGCTAGCGTGCTGTTGATTAGTCCTTTTGATCGCCAATTTGCTGACAATGCACTTGCCCTTGACTTTATCCAAAGTGTGCTTCAACCTAGCTATCTCTTCCAAGGCCTGATCCATGTGGGACTCAACCTAAGCACACCTGGTTTGGATTTTCTCGCTCGCTCTTAAGGTAGAGGCTAAAGCATAGGTGATCTCATCTTCCTCTTCATTCTCAGCGGTGGTCGATTCCCCATTCCCTCCGTTTGGCCCAGATGCCAAAGATATGCGAGTGTCACCACGAATGGGATTAGACCCGAAATGGCTTGACTAACCTCGCTCATAACGCGGGCTAACAGAACTAGGTTTTCGCTCGCGGTTTAGCACTATCACGGGCTTAGATATACGCAGTCCGCGGTCACAGGTTTCCGTTCTACGGTAGCAATTCGATTGGTTGTGATCGCGATTTACCAGGACGCGGTCGCGGTTTTGCTCCATGACCGCGGTTACTCGTCTTGATTCACGCGATGGCCCACAACCTTGTAGATTTCGATTGCTCTTGGATTCAGTGACACGCATCCCTGAGCCCGAAACTCGATCATATTCATGAGATTCAGACCGCATAGTGTTACGATTATCGATTCCGTCGCTTGACTCGGATACCTGACGGTCTGTGTGTTGAACAGTCGTGCTTGTGAGAGGCACCAGGTCACAGTTCAAGTGGTCTCCATGCAAGGCGCCTTGCTCGGTTTGTGCCAAGGTTTGATCTTCCGAGCGAATATCGGAATTTGCTTGATCAACACGTGCTAGAGTTCGATCCTCCGAGCATATCTCGGAGTTCGCGCGATCGCCCTCTATTCCACGGTCGCGGGATGTGGGTCCGCGGTCGCGTGTCTCGGTTCTGCGATCGCGGATCTGCTCGCTGAGGGCACCATGCTTGATTTCCCTTTGCGCGGTTGCCCCACGGTCAGAAAAAATCATTTCTTGATCTTCTTGGATCGATTCCAACACCATAAGTGAGTGGATCGAGCACTCGTTTTCCACGGACGGTGCCAATTGTTAGTGCACAAAAATTCGCCTTTAATGCACTGGTTGATTACTCCCTTCTTCACCTTCCGTTCCAACTGCCTCTTTAACCTAGAACCTGCAAAATAATGGATAATGGGGGCGGGGAAGCCCTAATCCACCTTTGATGCCTACGTTAGAAGAGCAATTGTCAATTGATCTTCGAGGTAAAGGACAAGACTTGCATGCGAGCTCAACGAATATGTGTATTTATAATGGAGGAGAGACGACAAGGGGCCGAAAATCTACTCTCTATGGCCTCCCGATGGTGCCTTGTCACCCAAGTAAGCGATATCTTGCTCCCCACTCCAAGCGTAAATTCTATCTTTCGACTAAGATAGAATCCTCCATCATAACGAATAACCATCATATTTAATTTTATATTAAAATACTTAAAGATAGAAAAAGCATAATAAATAAAATACCTTTATGACGGAAGATAGCGAAGATAATTATGACGATTAATTTTACCCGCTCACAGATAAATTACACATAGCTTTGCATAAAAAGGCATTTTGTTTTTACATAGCCAGCCTAATTCTTTATATATAAAATTTGGAAATATTCCATTGTTAACCTATAATAAAATTTGTAAATATTCCATTGTTAACCTTTATCCATCACTGATATAATTATTAAAGCCTTTCCAACCTAGTTGATAAAGGTGATATAGACATGGGTTTGGTATAGAAACCGGTGGTTCCTGTTCTATGAAATGGTGAAATAACCCAAATCGGTCGATCCCCGGTTCGAGTTTGACCGGTTTTGGTTCAGTTTTCGATTCTGGACCCTAAATTAAAAAGTTGTATTTAAATAAAATGATTATCGAAATGGAAATCAAGACTGCACATTTTTTATATAATAATTAACTTGTATAACAAAAGTTTAACGTGAACAACAAAATTACAACCAAGATGGGATCACAAATAAGTTAAGGAAAATATGACGTTTTGACTTAAATTCTTAAAGGACCTTATCATGCGATTCGATCCTAATGCCCTAACAATAATTATAATTGTAATGGGCATATTTCATATGTCGATACCTTTTTGTATGCTTGTGCAATGTACCATAGCCCCCTCCTCGTGTTCATACAAATGTTTTCCCACAATAAATACAATGAATTTTGAATTTTGAAGACGTGTTATGAATTGGGTTGCCCATTCGATAGTGGATTGTAAACACATCGATGGAAAAATGTCTTCGTGGATTGGATGGAATTGGGGTTGTTGAACTTGATAGTCTTGACCCGCCTCATTTCGATGGTTTCCTTGACCTTGAGCTTCCATTGTTGCGGTTTAGCCCAAAAAATCAAAAATTTGATAATTTGTTATGTATAAGATTATAAGAAACTAAGAGAGTAGAAGATTAATTAAGAAGGTGTGCAAATGTGCAATGGTGCATATGTATTTATAAAAGACTAGTAGAGTAGTAGAAGTCTAGAAGACATATGAAATTAAAAAAAAACACGACCAAACGACTAGTTTTTGAAAAACTAGCCGTTTGGAAGAACTTAGCCAAGTAGTGCCTTGTCTTGCCTACAACCACTTCTCGGCCAAGTGATTGTCCGAGCACTTGGTCGGGTACTCTTCCATTGCTTATTTGTTAAGGTTGAACAATAAATTAAAATTTAAAAAAAATTAAAGAAACTTTTTCAAAATAAATTTATAGAAACTTTTAAAAAAATAAAACTATTTAGAAAAATTATTAAAAAATTAAGAATTTAAAAAATAAATAAATAAAGACAATTTGATCATAATAATAAATTTAAGTTGAGGATTAGTTATAACTAATATAGTTAATGTCACACACTTAAAAAAAGAAGAGTTGGAAAATTAAAGGGCTTGAACTTAATAGTAAGTTGTCTACGTAGTTCTCTTACCTTTCGATATGGAACCCTACTTACCTAAGACGACGTCCCATGAAAACCGATGGAAGGAATACGGCTTGTGTTATCGTCAAGTATATGATCCGGAGAATATGTATAGTTCATCATTTATTCTCTAAGTTCTGCCATTTTCCAATCATCGACAACTAGAGCTTCTAATGCATCGGGCGCTAATCTTGATCTCTTACCTCTTTCTTGGATGTGGCCACCTTGGCTAAATTCTTACTCAACTGCTATTGTTGATCTGGAAAAGACAAGGACTTGAACGAAAATTTTGCTATTGTTGGGAACGTCTTTTCTATATCTTCCACCAATCTAAAATATCAAAGTTTTTCTCTACTGATGGTGTGCAAAATAGCGGTGTATGAACAATAAGGGCGAGCAACGAGGTAAAAGAAATAAGAACGGGATTCGAGGGCATTCCACGGGTTTCTTCCCACACCCATCCAAAAAAGCGAGGTGCATAAGGGGCCAATTGTTGAAAGGGTTTCCCTACAACAAATAAATTTGTAGTCAAGACCCCGTTGTGTATAGGGAGGTCAGGATCGTCCACGGGAAGCAAGTTATGTTTGATTACTATTCTAGAAAGCGGGAACGTACGAAAATATAATAAAGCAGATAGGATAGCAATGATGAGGCTACAATCACGTTGGTACCGACCTTGTAAGCGTCGGTATCAATGCTGACTTTCGACTCAGACAGGGCAAATAACAGACAAACGCAGGTTCGGTACCGATCTGGCTACCTCGGTACCGATGCAAAACAGAGTATTACGAAGGTGTTTTCAAATGAGGAAAAGATCTAGGATAAGGATTTACCACGACATAATCATGCATTTAAAATAGTGTGAAGAATAAATAGCATGCCTTGAAGATAAAGCTAGCAACTTTCGTTGTTTTAAGCAAGCAAATCAATTAAATTTCATGAATTAATCTACTTTCTACTTATTTTTTATCCAAAGCCCGAAACTATCGTTATCGAACAATATAAATATTCAAGGTTACAACTTTCTCTACCGATCAAGCAATAAACTCGAATTACCTCGACTTTCGTCTAAGCATGAGCACAAAACAAGTAGATAAAGGAGAAAAGGCAACCAAACATTCATCACACATGCAATCATGCACAACTATGCCGGGTTTTCAACCCCGACCCTAGAAAGGAGAACTACTCGCTCATAATTGAAAAGAAACAAGCAATAGGATTGAATGAGAACATTGTATGAGAACAAAACAAAACTTACTTGAATTAAAAGTCGAAACTTGTCTTAGAATACAATCTTCTTCCTCAAGCAAACTTCAAAAGTAAACTAGAAACTAATAACAAAGAGAAAAAAATCGTCCCTTTCGGTCTCACGTCTTTCTCTCTGTCTCCTCCTCAACGAACTAAAAAACGTCCCCTCAACTAGGTTAAAAACACGATATTTATACTAGAGAATCTATCTATAAAGTTTCCAAGAGATAGAACTTTCCAAACTTAAAAAAAATTGCGAAATAAAAAGATAGAAATCTTGAAGTCGGTGCGCCTACTGAAACAGGGGACCTCGGTGTCGATCTGTCAGGGTCGGTAGGTGTCTTGCTGAACTCTTCATGACTTGACTCTGCTACACAGCTCGGTACCGAACCCACAAGGTCGATATCAAGCTCGTCTTCTTGGTTTCTTTGTACTTTGTCATAGCCTCTTTTAGATTTGTTGAGATCTTTAAAGCGTCTTCTTCCTTCCTTGACTCATCCATGCTCCACCACCATCCTCTTGATCTCAACTTCTTCGGATTGCTCCTATTTTGCTCCGAAAACCTACAAAAAACACTAAAACGGAGTAGTTTCCATACTTCTCACAAAATATGTAAACTTATCCAAAAACATACAAAACAAACACTAAACCTGCCTAAACTTAAGCTATCCAACTAAGAAAAACACTTAAAAACTATACGAAAAACACGAACATCAAAATACCCCATACTTATGCTTGCTTATCCTCAAGCAATCACTAGACATAAACCAAAACCAGTCAACATATTCATCAAGTAATAACACTTATCGAAAAAGCAACTTCAAAGCATAGTAAAAATAGCAAATGACTCTTAACGTCATAACACATATATACGTCTTAATAAACATAAGCAATCACAATCCAACCTCACCAAGGATAATGTGTTTCACTCGTCTCTCATGTGTTTGGGCATATAAAAATTCATCTCTCAATTCAATCTTATATGCAAAAACTCATACAAATTGGAACTAATATCACCAAACTCTACACCAAAGATTTGTCAAAACAAGCAAAAATCATCAAGAGAACTTAGGCTCAATGAAAAACTTCATAGAAGCTTTCATTCTGCTGTGTTGTAATGGGGCTTGGTAATAACAAATAGGCGTGGAAAACTTATGGCTATGTGGTGCTAATAATATCCGGGAATCAAAGACTCCTAAAATCTCACATACTTCCAAAAACTCTCAGAAGATAACCAGACTCATCATTTTTTTCCTTTTCTTTTGCACATTTTTTTTCACTCACCTATTAAATCCTAGAAAGTCTCATAAATACAAACATTAATAAACTATTTGTTTTGAACTTTGAAGCTCTTTCTCACTTTTCCTTCCCTATTCCCTTTCTTTTTTTCTTTTCCTCTTTATGCATTTTTTTTCTTCACTGGTAAAACATCGGTACCGAGCCTAAAGTGTCGGTATCGATCTGTAATTTCTTCTTTCTAGGTTACTCTGGAGAGCCTCGGTACCGAGCCCACATAGGCCGGTATCGAGCTGAAAATTCAGTCTTCTTTTTTTTCTTACTTGTGCACTTTTCATTAAGAGATCTTTTTACAAAACGATACAAGAGACTTCCAATCTACCCCAACCAAACCTCTTATTTTCTAACCAATCATATATCTTTTGTTCTCAACAAAAACAACTCCTCTCCAACTAAGTCCTAATCCCCGAATAGGGTCAAGCTTATATCGGCTAAGGAATAATTTTGTGGAGCAACAAACAAAAAGGCTTAAGGCTCAACTTGGCTTCAAAAACAAGGGTAATGTAAGGGTGAATAAGGATTAATAGGGCTTATAAAAAAATAAGTTCTCTATCATATGACTTCGCAAGTAATGAACTAAAAATCTTATATAGGTCTTGAGAAATAGATAACCATCACTATTCCAAGAGATAATATACATATAGAGAGTAAATCACACATGAAAAATCAAGGCTAGAAATAAAGCTCACAATGTTTTTTTTTTTGGATTGCAACTACTCAAGCTAAAAGCTATATGCACTCAATTTTCATCATATGCTATTTCACTATAAAAACAATTTATATCATGAGGTTCAGGCTATACTATCACAAACATGCTAAAAGGAATTACATGGTCATGCAAAGTAAAAGCAATCATAGAACCATACAATCAAGGGTACTCATCAATTCTAAAATCTTTCTTTGGAATTTTTTTTTTCAAATTTTTCTATATTTTTGTGATTTAAAAAAAAAAAATTAAAGCAACTTAAAGCAACTATTAAGAAAAACAAACTAACACAAGAACATGAAAACACACAAAGACAAACAACTATCCTGTTCCCTCCCTACCCCCATACTTAAACATTACAGTGTCCTCACTATAAAAACAAAGTAAAGCATAAGAAAAGATAGGGAAAAGAAAATAAACTCACAAAGTGGTTTGAAGCATAGGAAACATCCTTGAAAAGAGAGATCATCAGCGGTTCGGTGGTGGGAAGTAGTGCTACATGTTGCCCATAAACTCAGCCATTGTCCGCCAACGTTCTTCATTAACTGTTACGCACTGCTCCATTGTCCTCCAGCGAGCATCAACCCTCTGCTGACGCACATCCTCAATTGTCATGCAAGCTGAATAAACATCATGCCAATGATTCATCTATTGATGTAATTGAGAATGCTGCAGATTCAACTGCTGCATCTGAGATGACAAGTCTTGTGCCCACTGTGGTGGAGCGTCAAAACCGGAGTAATCGGTACGTGGCGGCTGTTGGTAATGGTAGTGCTGGGTAAAGGGAGCATATGGCACGATACTGTATGCTGGTGGCACACTGGGGTGCTGAGCAGGTTCAGTATCGAAGTGGAAACCCTCGGTATCAGCCTCGTAGTACTCGGTATCGAGGCCAGGATGCTCGGTACCGATGTTCGCAGTATGTGTTGGAGCCTCGGTACCGACCTGGTGGTGATCGGTACTGACCTGGTGGTGATCGGTACTGACCTGGTGGTGATCGGTACCGACCTCCTCCGCAGGGGCTAGATCATCTTCTTCCATGGCGGCCTCGTCACGCTTATACCGAGTCTCAGATATCCGCAATTTAGGCTCATCTTGAGGCTTCTTGGCCAAGGGGAATGGTTGAGACTTCCAAACTTCGTACCAATTGGGCAAGTATAATAACTCAAGCTTCTCTCGAGTGACTCGCACGGGCCGACCTTGAATCAGGGTGGCGCCCCCCCCCCCCCCCCCCGCGCATCTCTGGAAAATACCGGAAGACAACCAGTAGCTTGTGTTCATCTTCTGTGGACGGTGTGCACTGTAGCGTGACAGATTGATTTTGAGAGCTACAGCCAAGAGGCTCACCAAGTTGCCACAATGAACTCCTTGTAAAGTGACCCCGTTTCGCTCCACATACTTCAACCGTTCATACACCAGATTCATAGGAGTAGGGTCTTCAAAAAGAATTGTACGGAGACATCCAACCTCCGTCCTTGTCGGCCTAGAGAGCTCCTTTTTGGGCCAAATTGTTGAGCCCAAAATTCAGAGATTAATGCGGAAGATGGAGTTGATGATGTGTGTTCTAGGGAGTGCAGGAGTGTTGGGATTGATTTCCCTAGAGATGTAACCCCAAGTTTCCGTGACCTTGAAGTCGTTTGGTGCTTTGTAGTTTCGGGAATGGTTAGGAAAATTGAGAAGTTCGTTGAACTCTTCCATAGTGAACTCATGATCCTCATTGCCTAGCCGGAACTTGATCTTCCCCGGAGATGTTTTGGTCTTGAAGCTAGTGCGAGGAGTGGCCACAAACTCCGAGGTGAGGGCTGGATAATGAGCGACTTCTTCATATTTGAGGAGCTGAGGCACACCGAGGATGGAGAAGGCATGCTTAACATCTTTATAAATGCCGGGTGACCTTGCACTGGATCTTGAAAACCATCTTGTGAGATGAGGTTTTTCGATGACAGAGTTGTAGATCGACCGTTGGTTCTCGATCTGCAATATGACATCATCCATTCTCAATGGAGATGGAGATCTTTGGGTCCTCTCCTTCTTGTTTGGCCTTGGGTTAGCTCTGCTTGAACTTGCCATTTGAGTACCTAAAATATCATAAACAACTAAGGTAAAATTGACTTATGCAAATCAAACACCAAAGAAACCCCATACTTGCATTGAAACCACACTCAAATGCACATTTGGCTATTCAGGTGGGGGTCGGTACCGAGCCTGAAGGGTCAGTACCGATGTCTTGGGATTCCATCTTATTCTGGGTGAGTGACAGGTCGGTACCGACCTTCACAGGTCGGTATCGAGCCTGTTTCCAGAATGTCGCGCAAAGGATTCCGAGTCTCTAAACCCCGAATTTGAACAATAAGCATGTTTCAAGCAAGATTCCAAATCAAAACCACAAAATCAAGTACTTGCAACACCATACTTACTCAAAGCCCTATACAATCATGCCAAAATTGCCAAAAATCAAAGTGTAAATCTTTCAAATCAAGAACAAGTAACCTCATGCTTTGTATAATTGAAAAGAGTTTCATTCTAAGCATAAGGGAACGAAAATCATCTAGACTTATACACCATCATGAAGGCGAAGAGGCACGAATCTAATAATAACATGCATTCTCGGATCTTATATAGATCTAGGTATGAGAAACCTCTAAAAAATACCATAAGTCTTCAAGGATTTCAAGTAAAGAATAGGGTTTGAAAGATCATACCGTAGTTTTGAGGATTTAGAACCGAAAATTCAAAGGGATTGAGAGTAACGAGGGTTGGGACTCGGTTACAACAAACCGAAGGTTTTGCTCGGTATTGAAAGAGGGTTGCTTGATTTGGGTTGAATGGTGGAGTGTGTGGATTGAGTGGTGGAATGCGTGGCTAGATCTCGATGGATTGGTGGAGATTGGTGAGTAATTTTACTTAGGAGCATTTTTGGCAGTTTGGTAGAGGCGGAGTAGGAAAAGAAAGGCAAGGTGAAGTTTATAGGTTAAAAAGGCACTTACCTGTCGCGCGTAGTTTCTAGGTTTTCGCAGGTCGGTACTGAGCCTGTCGCGGCTCTTTTCCAGCGTCGTTATCGACCCAACTTCTGTAACACTTTAGCCAAAAAACATTCTATTCTGCAAACTTCTACTCTATTAAAAACTGAAAAGAAAGCTAACAAAAAGAACTATAAAAAGAAAGAAAAACTAAACCGGGTTGCCTCCCATAAGCGCTATTTTTAACGTCGTTATCCCGACGAACTTATCTTGGCTCAATCCGACGATATAAGAGCCCACGTGGCTCTAATCTCTTCTTCCGGATCAGCTTGCTCATAGAACTTCTTCAACCTGTGTCCATTTACTTTGAAGATGGCGCCATTGTTATCTACTAGATCCACCGCTCCATGTGGGTATATGTGGTGAACCACAAATGGCCCACTCCATCTTGATCTTAGTTTCCCTGGAAATAAGCGAAGCCTAGAGTTAAAGAGAAGTACCTTGTCACCAACTTCATAAGTTTTGGGCACCAATTTCTGGTCATGCCATCGCTTTGTACGCTCTTTGTAAATCTCAGCGTTCTCATATGCGTTTAGCCTGAGCTACTCTAGTGCTTGCAAATCCATGAATCGTTTTGCACCGGCCTTGTCGAGGTCCATATTAAGCTCTTTGAGAGCCCATAATGCTTTATGCTCCATCTCGACAGGCAAATGGCACGCCTTACCATACACTAGATTGTAGGGAGTGGTGCGTAGAGGTGTCTTATACGCCGTTCTGTAAGTCCATAGAGCGTCATCTAGCTTAGATGACCAATCCTTCCTTGAGCGGGAGACCGTCTTCTCCACTATTCTTTTAATTTGCCTATTTGAAACTTCAACTTGGCCACTCGTTTGGGGATGATATGGTGTTGCCACCCAATGTGATACCCCATACTTAGCCAAGAGTGCTTCAAAACTCCACTAAATGAAATGTGACCCACCATCACTAATGAGGACTCTCGGTATGCCAAACCTGGGAAAAAATGTTAGTCTTAATAAACTTTGAGTAAAATCAGCAAGACACACTTAAAACTAACACTAAAGAAAGGCTTAAATTCAAGCAACAAATGCACCCTTTCAACTACCAACTTTTGATAACTCTTTTGGGTGTTCTATTGGAACGTTTTTTGAGCATGGTTTGCAGCCATGGCTGAACACACACTCGGCCAAGACAACCACAAGATCAAGACAAAGCAACGACCACAACAACACACAACAAGGACACTATGGTCGCACACAGCAACACAACACAACCAATAAAGAGTTCGAACCTAAAACTTGCAACAAGTGGAAATTCAAGGTCGGAACAAGATTTAGATGGTGATACCTTCGCGTGGCTCTGATACCACTTGATGGCCGGATCGATGGAGGGGATGATGGTGCAAAGAGATCGCCACGAGAATCCAAGGAATTCCGACAACAAACACCACGCAACTGACCCGTCTTCAACTGGCTGGATCTTCCTCGTCCGAACTCGAAATTGAGTGATTCCAATTCGAGAAGTTAGATCTATGAGTCTAGTTGAAGTCCTCAAAATATGAGACCGAGATGATGAGCGGATTGAAAGTTATGTCGAATTTACTGAGATGGTGCAGAAACCTCCGAGATGGATGATGGTTCGAAATGGAGAGAACAAGGGGATATGGATGCTTGATAACTTGGATATGACTCACCAAGCTCTCAAACAAACTAGGATGCTCGAAATTGTCGGATATGACTCACCAACAATTGAACAACGAGAATTGAACGAAACAAAACAAGAACTTCGAATTGAAAATGCAAGGAAAAGAGAAGCAAATTTCGTCCAAGTCTAGCAACAAAGGGTGAGGGGGACGACCATATAACCTAGAAAGCAACCTCACAAAGTTAGCCCCTTCACTTAAGGAAATTACAAAAATTAACCCAAAAACCCGAAAACTTAATAATTGTCCTTTCCGTCGAATTGTCACTTAGAACCATGAAGTAGAATAAAACTCCAACCATCTTCATTGCACTCTTTCGGAAAGCTACACCCCATGAGCTCTTCTTGCACTTGACATAGAATGGCCTTAGCTCGGGATCGCGTAATACGACCTAGATAAGGTGGTGTAGTTCCTTGAGCTTTGGCACCATCAAAACCGGAAGGCAAGGGCGCGCCACCATCCAAGCTTGTTGGCGCGTCTAGGGTATGCCGAGGCTCCTCCAAGTGTTCCGACGTGTGCTCCTCCAAGTGTTGCTCCTCCAAGTGTTCTGAAGTGTGCTCCATAGTTGGCTCGGACATCGATGGAATCACATCAGTCATCTAGCTTAGATGACCAATCCTTCCTTGAGCGGGAGACCGTCTTCTCCACTATTCTTTTAATTTGCCTATTTGAAACTTCAACTTGGCCACTCGTTTGGGGATGATATGGTGTTGCCACCCAATGTGATACCCCATACTTAGCCAAGAGTGCTTCAAAACTCCACTAAATGAAATGTGACCCACCATCACTAATGAGGACTCTCGGTATGCCAAACCTGGGAAAAAATGTTAGTCTTAATAAACTTTGCCACGGTTTTAGCATCATTGGTCCTTGTAGCAATGGCTTCCACCCACTTAGAGACATAATCAACCGCACCAAGGATATACTTGTAGGGGCCCGATGAAGGGAAAGGTCCCATAAAATCTATGCCCCACAGGTCGAATAATTCGACCTCTAGTATCCCTGTCAGCGGGTTCTCATGTCTCCAAGTGATGTTTTCACAGCGTTGGCATTCATCACATGAAGTCACATAATCATGTACGTCCTTGAAAATAGTTGGTCAATAGAGACCACTTTAAAGAATCTTCGATGTGGTTTTGAATCCTTTTGCATGGCCACCAGTGGGAAGTGTGTGACATTGACGGATCAAACTCTCTATCCCTTCTTATGGAATACAACGCCTAAAGAGGTGATCACTCCCTTGCTTGAACAAGTAAGGATCATCCCAATAGTGTTGTTTAGCATCATGAAGAAACTTCTTTTTCTTTTGTGATGTCAACCCCTCGGGAATCACGCCTCCTACAATGTAGTTAACAAAATCCGCAAACCAAGGGGCTTTTGACCCTTTAACAACATGCATAGAGTGAAAAGAAGTAGAAGCAAGAGATGAAGAAGGAATTGAATTAATAGTAATGAAATTAGGTCGATAAAACGTACCTGGTTGGGTTGTTACCGAGTTTGGTTGGGTTGTTATCAACCCTTTGGCTTCGTTGTTCCCTTTGGTAACGACCTCTTGTGGCTCGATATCGATCTCTCCAGCTACGATATCGATGTGTCCTGACTCGGTACCGGTGTGATCGATGTCCTCCAGGCTCAGTGATGGCTCGGTACCGACCCCATTAAGGTCGGTAACGAGGGTTTTGCCATTTTCCACTTCGTTCAACATGAGGTGTTCGTCCGGTCTGGAAGTCGTTGATTGTCACCGCATTGTTGGAGTTGGTAATATGTTCAACTGGCAACCTAGATAAGTGATCCGCCACCAAGTTTTCTGCTCCTTTTTTTTATCTCGGATCTCGTGATCAAATTTCTACAATAAGAGCATCCAACGGAGTAGCCTAGGTTTGGCATCCTTTTTCGCCATTAGATATCTAACGACCTCATGGTCAGTATAAACTATTACTTTTGAACCAACAAGGTAGGAACGGAATTTTTCGAAAGCAAATACCTCATCGAGGAATTCCTTCTCCGTTGTAGTATACTTACTTTGTGCCTCATCAAGCGTCTTACTTGTATAATAGATGGCGTGGGGCTTTTTATCCTTCCGTTGTCCTAGCACTGCGCCAACAGCATAGTCGTCAGCGTCACACATAATCTCAAAGGGCAGGGTCCAATCTGGGGACTGTATGATAAGAGCGGAAACGAGGGCCTCTCTCAACCTGTGAAAAGCTTTAAGACATTCTGGAGACATCTCAAACACTACATCTTTCATCAGTAGGTTAGTCAAAGGTTTAGCTATCTTAGAAAAATCTTGGATAAAACGTCTATAGAAGCCAATATGTCCTAAAAAACTCCTAACGTCTTTGACAGAATAAGGGGGAGGTATTTTTTAAATAAGCTCAATTTTAGCTTTGTCTACCTCTATCCCTCTTTTTGACACGAGGTGTCCTAGTACAATCCATTCTTGAACCATAAAATGACATTTTTCCCAATTAAGCACAAGATTGGTTTCTTCACATCTTTTGAGCACAATAGTAAGATTAGCAAGACAAGCATCAAATGAAGAACCATACATAGAAAAATCATCCATAAAGACCTCTACGATGTCCTCTATCATGTCAGAAAAAATAGCCATCATGCATCTTTGAAAAGTTGCAGGGGCATTGCAAAGCCCAAATGACATTCTCCTATATGCAAATGTCTCATAGGGACATGTAAAGGTTGTTTTCTCCTGATCATCAGGATGAATGGGAATTTGCCAAAACCCGCTATAGCCATCTATGTAACAGAAATAATCATGCTGGGCTAAGCGTTCGAATACTTGATCAATAAAAGGAAGCGAAAAATGGTCTTTCCTTGTGGCACTATTGAGCTTCCTATAATCAATGCATATTCTCCAACTAGTTGTCGTCCTAGTGGGGATTAGCTCTCCCTTGTCGTTTTCAATAACGGCCATCCCCCCTTTTTTAGGGACTACATGGACCAGACTAACTCATTGGCTGTCCGATATAGGAAATATGATCCCAGCATCAAGTAGTTTAATAATTTCTTTTTTAACCACCTCTTTCATATTAGGATTTAACCTACGTTGATGCTCTATGGTGGGTTTATGATTATCCTCCATGTAAATCCGATGCATGCAAAGTGAGGGAGATTTGCCAGTTATATCATCTAGGGAATACTATGGCTATTCTCTATGTCCTAAGCAAATCAAGAAGCTTCTCTACTTCCTCATTTTTTAATTTAGCATTGATGATGACAGGAAAAGTAGAGTTAGGACCAAGAAATTCATACCTGAGGGAGTCTGGAAGGGGCTTGAGCGCTGGGGTAGGCTCAGCCGGAATAAGAATGGGTTCCTCGGGCACCGTCTTCAATACTTCTTCAAGGTAATCAAACACCAAGATCTCTTCATCCTCTGTAGAAAAGCTCGGTACCGATCCAGAGGGGGTCGATACCGAGTTGATTTCGCCTGCCAGGAGACTCGGTACTAAGGTAGACATGCTCGATACTGAGACTGCAAGATCTGTCTCAGCCCATCTTTGTCCCGAGAATGCATCAAACGCCAACAACCTCTCGATTGGGTCCCCACATTCAATGAAATCATTGTGGGTGTAGAGCATTTTAACTTCGACTTCGTTGGCCTCTTTCATTGTGGGGTTGAAACAGAATTCAACAACCTCATCCCCAATTTCAAAAGTTAGGAGTCATCTCTTATCATCAATTATGGCACTGGCTGTGGCGAGGAACGGTCTCCCTAGAATGATAGGCACCACCGGATCTTCGGGCATTTCCATAACGATAAAATCATTGGGAACAAAAAATTTGCCCACTTGTATTGGAAATCCATCGACAACCCCCGTAGGTTTGACACAAGATTCATCCTCCATGTATAACCACATGTTGATAGGCTCAATGGTCCCATGTTGGCCTTGGACCAAATTGACAATGGCAGAAGACTTTCACTAGCACCTAAATCACATAAAGATTTGAATCTGTGGGCTCCTATCCCGATGGTGATTGTAAACTTTCCTGGGTCGCCTAGCTTCTCTACGAGCTCTAAAGATCGAACCTCGTCCGTTAGCTCCGACATAGATCTTTTCATGCTAAGAATATCTTTCAAGAATTTGGTGTAAGCTGACATTTCGCTTAGGGCCTCACCGAATGGTATGGAAATATTTTAGCCTTGAAGAATCTTAACGAAACGCTTAAACTTTCCTTCTGTTGAGTCCTTAGACTTCTTAGTAGGGAAAGGAAGAGTCTTCACCAATATCGGAACCAAAGCAAGCTCGAGAGGTGGTGCTACTTCATCGAATATAGGGTCGAGTGGTGTTGCAGAAGGTTCGGTACCGACCCTAGTGGGGTGGGTATCGAGCCTGGGACTAAGGGAGTGGCTCGGTGTCGAGGACTTACCTGGATTGGGGTCGGTAACGAGCTTTGGAGCATCGGTATCGAGGGTGTTAGGATCGGTATCGATCCTTTTTGGCTCATTATCGATCTTGGTCGGAGCAGTTTCTTCGGTACCGGGTTCTTTCTCCTTGGCCTCAGCACGGTCTGGTAGCGTCTTTCCGCTCCGGAGGTGTACAACTGCCATTTGTCCTCTTGGGTTCTCATCGGGGCGGCCCGAGAGTTGCCCTTGAGGTCTTGGAACTTGTGCCGCAAGGTTGCCAAGTTGGGAGTTGACGCTTTTCCTCCATGTATCTAACTCTCCCAATTAGGCCTGTACACCCTTCATCTGATGATTTAGGTCAGCTCGGACTCCATCAATCTTGTTGTGGCCTCCATCAATCTTATTGTGGATACCTTCTTGTAGGCCTTATACCAATGAAGGTACTTCTTGATATCCCGGTGGTTTGTAAGGAGGAGCCTTCCTTTCTTGTGGTGGAGGTATCTAATTTTGACTTTGATTGTAACCTCCTCAATTGGGATAATTGGTTGGCCTATCATAATTATTAGGTGGGTTTCTATATTGCCCTCTTATATAATTCATTTCAGCGTATGTCTTAGTGGCTCTAACCTGCTCAATGTTAGTGCAAGCAGAAGTACTATGGGCTTAAGAGCCACATTCTTGACAAGGTTGAGAGGTTTTTAGAAAACTTACCTGTTTCTTTATACGGTTGATCTCATCTAGTAAGAATTGATGTTTGACCTCGGGATCAACTTCATCTTTATTTGGAATGTAGAGACGTTTTTGAGGCTGGGATGATTGTTGAGTCCCATACATGGCCTCGTAATTGGTCAATTTGTCCAGCAACTCCCATGCAGCATTGGAACCATCTAAATAAAACCGCAAGACGTGTACATGTTGATGTGGTTCTTTGTGTCGGCGTTAATCCCTTGAAAGAAGATTTCTTGGAGCACATATGGCGGTTGCCCATGAGTAGGGCATTGTCTGAGCATCTCCTTGAATCTCTCCCACGTATCAACAAAGGTCTCGTTAGGCAGCTGGTGGTAGGAGGTGATATATTTTCTTAACTCTGCTGTCTGAGCAGGAGGAAAGAACTTTGTCAAAAATTGATCATACAAAGCCTTCCAAGTCCTGATAGACTTAGGAGGTAAGCTCTCTAACCAGCTCAGGGCCTTTCCTGTAAGAGACCATCTGAAAGCTTTTAACAAAACATATTCTAAAGAGACACCGTCAGCAGCAATAGTGTCACATAAATCAAGAAAATTTTTAATATGTTCCATAGGGCACTCAGTAGGTTTCCCTTCAAACTGAATCCTTTTTATTAAGGATATGAATTGAGACTTAATCTCAAAATTCTTCTCTATCTCCGGAAGCACAATTGCGGACTTTGGCACCCTCAGTTCTGGATACATATACTGTTTAGCATTCCTTGGATAGGCATTAAGTTGCTCCTGTAGACGGGCATTGTCTTCTCGTTGCCGTTCCGCCTCTGCAGCGGCAGCGGCTCTATCAATTTGCACGGCATCGAGCTGCCTTTGGAGTGCAACCATCTATTGTGCCATCTCTTCAGGTGTCATGACCATGGCTTGGTTTTCTCCTCTTCTGCAATGAAGGACATGTTCGAGTTCAGAATAGTAATCAGTGTGATCAAATTCAAGTCGGTGTCGTCCTGTTTGCATAAGCTAAGAAAATAATCAAAAGAAAATAAAGTTAGAAATAAAAAGGGGGTTGGGCTATTCCCAAACCCACAAGTAATCAAACACAACAATATTGCTTCCCCGGCAACGGCGCCAATTTGATGAAAGGGTTTCCCGACAACAAATAAATTTGTAGTCAAGACCCCACTGTGTATATAGGGAGGTCAGGATCGCCACCGGAAGCAAGTTATGTTTGATTACTATTCTAGAAAGCGGGAACGTACGGAATTAAAATAAAGAAGAGAGGAAAGCAACAACGAGGCTACGATCATGTCGGTAACGATGATGACGTTTGACTCATACAGGGCAAATAACAGACAAACATAGGTTCGGTACCGATCTGGCTACCTTGGTACCGATGCAAAACAGAGTATTACGAAGGTGTTTTCAAATGAGGAAAAGATCTGGGATAAGGATTTATCACGACACAATCATGCATTTAAAATAGTGTGAAGAATAAATAACATGCCTTGAAGATAAAGCAATCAACTTTCGTTGATTTAAGCAAGCAAATCAATTAACTTTCATGAATTAATCTACTTTCTACTTATTTTTTATCCAAAGCCCGAAACTATCATTATCGCACAATTTCAATATTCAAGGTTACAACTTTCTCTACCAAGCAATAAACTCGAATTACCTCGACTTTCGTCTAATCATGAGCACAAAACAAGTAGATAAAGGAGAAAAGACAATCAAACATTCATCACACATTCAATCATGCACAACTATGTCGGGTTTTCAACCCCGACCCTAGAAAGGAGAACTACTCGCTCATAATTGAAAAGAAACAAGCAATAGGATTGAATGAGAACATTGTATGAGAACAAAACAAAACTTACTTGAATTAAAAGTCGAAACTTCTCTTAGAATACAATATTCTTCCTCAAGCAAACTTCAAAAGTAAACTAGAAACTAAGAACAAAGAGAGAAAAATCGTCCCTTTCGATCACACGTCTTTCTCTTCGTCTCCTCCTCATCGAACTAAAAAACGTCCCCTCAACTAGGTTAAAAAAACGATATTTATACTAGAGAATCTATCTATAAAGTTTCCAAGAGATAGAACTTTCTAAACTTAAAAAAAATTGAGAAATAAAAAGATAGAAATCTTGAAGTCGGTGCGCCTACCGATACATAGGACCTCGGTGTCGACCTGTCAGGGTCGGTAGATGTCTTGTTGAACTCTTCATGACTTGACTCTGCTACACAGCTCGGTACCGAACGCACAGGGTCGGTATCAAGCTCGTTTTCTTGGTTTCTTTGTACTTTGTCATAGCCTCTTTTGGATTTGTCGAGATCTTTAAAGTGTCTTCTTCCTTCCTTGACTCATCCATGCTCCACCACCATCCTCTTGATCTCAACTTCTTCGGAATGCTCCTGTTTTGCTCTGAAAACCTACAAAAAACACTAAAACGGAGTAGTTTCCATACTTCTCACAAAACATGTAAACGTATCCAAAAACATACAAAACAAACACTAAACCTGCCTAAACTTAAGCTATCCAACTAAGAAAAACACTTAAAAACTATACTAAAAACACGAACATAAAAATACCCCATACTTATGCTTGCTTGTCCTCAAGCAATCACTAGACATAAACCAAAACCAGTCAACATATTCATCAAGTAATAGCCCTTATCGAAAAAGCAACTTCAAAGCATAGTAAAAATAGCAAATGACTCTTAACGTCATAACACATATATACAACTTAATAAACATAATTAATCACAATCCAACCTCACCAAGGATAATGTGTTTCACTCATCTCTCATGTGTGTGGGCTTATAAAAATTCATCTCTCAACTCAATCTTATATGCAAAAACTCATAGAAATTGGAACTAATATCATTAAACTCTCCACCAAAGATTTGTCAAAACAAGCAAAAATCATCAAGAGAACTTAGGCTCAATGAAAAACTTCATAGAAATTTTCATTCTGCCAGGTTGTAATGGGGCTTGGTAATAACAAATACGCGTAGATTAATGTTTAATTTCCAATTTTATTGAATAAAAATTTTAAAAAATAATCTATATAGAATTATTTGGTAAATGGACCTTACCCAAAAAGGTCATGAATCTTACTTAATAATTTTGTAAGATAAATTATATTACAAGCTTGTTTTAAATAACTTAATTATTTAAAAATAATTAAACTATGTAAAAAAAAATAATAAACTAATATTTTCACAAAGTTAATGTTGTTTTAGGATATATGTGTCATTTTCACAAATTGTGGGGTTGTTTTTGCATTTATCTGAAAATCAATTCGAAAAGGGGGTGGACACTTGATCTTCAAAATCAAAATTCGTGTTCGTTTCTCAACTAAATTCGATTCCGTAAACTCCTATAGTTCGAGCATTCATTCCTCTACAAAAGCCCTCAATTAGTTTTGGGGTTTCAATCAAGAAGTTCCTCCATTTTTATGACCTAGGTCGAAAAAACACACTTCCAAGTAAATAGGGATTTTTGTTCGATTTAGATGCGTTCTTGGTGAATTTAAAAAGATATTTTTTTGGATTTTGCATAAGATGATGTGGTTAAAGGATAAGAACAAATCAATTCTGTTTTTCAGCACTTGAATTGACGAAATTTTCGGGATTTGATTCTGAGGTTGTTTCATCGGTTACAATCCCGGAATTTGCTCAAAATTGATTCGATTGGGCTCGGATTTTTCCACTATAAAAAGCCTTTATCCTTCTTCTTTCATACACATACAAAGCCAAACAGAAAACCATCGAAAATGGGCACAAATTTCGCCCAAAATCCCTTCCAAATCATTTCCGAATTCGATACGCTATTTCTACGCAGCAGTCTATTCAGAAGACTTTTTCTCCCAACTCCGACCATTATTCCACTAATGGTTGCCAATAGTAGAGAGCTTGTTTTGTCCCGGTTCTAACAACACCTCACACACATCAAACTGTCGTCGGACGAAGTCACACGAGCCGCTGCAAACTGACCACTCTACAAGCCCTGTTTTCCGCCAGCCGCCAGGTGTTTCGAGAATTACCACCACCACACACCATATCGTGTTGTGCCGATGCCAGGAGTATGAAGAGGGTTCTTTCACGGTTCCAAACCACACCTCGTTTCATTGCCAGACGAGGGAGAACGATCCCGCTGAAGTTCACCCATCGCTGCTGCTTTCTTGTGCGAATTTTTTTCATTCAATCAAAGGTTATACGATCTCGACTATAACCTATCCGAATTTCCAAAGTCGTTAATAAGGTAAGTTCCCATACTTGCTCGACTAAATCACTTGTTTGATTTGTGTGAAGAGTCTAATAACCATGTTTGTTTTCTTGATTGATGTGATTATGCTTAATATAATTCATGCATAAATATATTAAGTGTTTTGGAAATATAATCATGAATGAACTTGCATAAGCATTTAGTTATATTCTCTCATAAAAATAGAGTAAAGAATATTGTGTTATTAGGTTATTACGACTAAGTAAGTCATGCTCTCATCTGAACTCATACTTGGGCTTGTCAAATGCGCTTGTAAAAATGGAAAGGAGCGCTTGGTGTTGTTCATTGTGTGACTATCCTCCCCTTTCCTAGATTTCTGAGTATGATACAGTGGGTCAAGACCGAAATCATTAACTGAAAGACATAATGAATGGATATAGGTACTTGATGTGGTGAAAATGATGACGTTGTTTTGTTTAGGTCTTGATGTTTGTGGTTTTGTGTGTTTATCGCCTCGATTGAGACTTGTTTTGGATTAGCATAGGACCTAGGGGGTGAGCCATAATTGCTCTGGACTCCTCTTTATAACATTTTCGCACTAGATGGAATTATTCCTAGTGCTTGGTCATGACCCGACCCGCTCTATCGCATTGAGGGGTGTTGCACCTTAGCTAAGTGCATTTTTATTAGGGACATATGAGCCCATGATTTCTTTGGGACGTATGAGCCCATGTGGAATTAAAAATCACAACCGAATGTGTATATGCTTGGTCATTAAAAAGATTAGTGCGAGTAAGCACCTAAATAAAGAACCTAAGTGGTAGCCTAGTATTGACTATTGTTTTAATAACTTGGATTACATCTATGTGCTTGTTGTTGTGTTTATTTTAATATTAGTTTAGAAATTCATGTATGAAATTTGTATGATGCTTTCTAGGAAAGCTTCGACATAAGATAAAGTGCATTAGACATTTTAAAATATGCATTCACAATAATAATAATCTTGATTTAAAATATGCATTCATAAGATAAAGTGCATTATCATAGGGTGGCTTCGGATCTTAAAATCTGAGGTCACTGGTGTGTGACATTCCTCAGATAATTTGGGGATGTTACAGTATCGCTGCTCCACGGGCTGGAGCAATCGACTTACGAAGTAAACTGCATATATCGCCTCCCTTGTTAATACCATGTTGACCGTCTCCGGACTTACAACCATATATAGCTACATGTCTTTGCCTGCCTTCGAAGGCGCCAACGTAGGTAGCCTTGACATAAAGGTTTTTATCTCAGACAACGAGCGCACTAATTCCTCGTCCCATATGAAATTTTCATTCATTTTTAAGGCCGCGAAGAAAGGAAGCGACTTGTCCGCCAACCGGTAGCAAAATCTCCCCATATAGTTTACATCGCCATTAAGACGTTGTACCTCGGTCCGAGACCAGGGTGACCGCATTGTTAGGATTGATTCAATTTTGACGGGGTTTACATCAATTCCCTGCACGCTGATCATGAACACCCGGAATTTGCCAGATGACACCCCGAACACACATTTCTCAGGATTGAGACTTAGTCGGATTCGCCTAAGCGTTGTGAAAACTTTGGTGAGGTCTTCTAGATGGGCCTCTGGCGTTTTGCTTCGCACCACGATGTCGTCGACGTAAGCCGACACATTTCATCCCAGATGGTTTTTGAAAATGCGGTCCACGAGGCACTACAAGGTGGCACCCGCGTTTTTAAGACCAAAGGGCATGACCTTATAATAGTAGGTCCCATGCTGTGTGATAAAGGTTGTTTCCTCCTTGTCTCAGGGATCCATCAAGACTTGATTATACCCCGAATATGCATTGAGGAAGCTCAAGATCTCGTGCCCCGTCATGGAATTGACCAACTCGTCAATCGATGGAAGGGGGTAGCTGACCTTAGGGCAGGCTTTGTTGAGATATTTGAAGTAGACACACATGCGCCATTTCCATTGGCCTTTTTGACCAACACAACGTTGGACAACCACTTGGGATGCTGGACCTACGGCTTTAGAGACGTAGTGGAGATGCCAAGTTGCTCCAATGCGTCATAGTACATGATGTCCACGGAAGATCCCGTGTCCACCAAGACTCGCTTTACCATCTTGGAGCCAAGCTTGGTGTGTACCACCAAAGGATCGGTGTGCGGCATATGCAGACCCTCAACATCTGTAACACCCCGATGATTTATAAGGGATTGAGGTGCTCCCCATGTCAACAAGAGCTCTTCTTTTTTTGAGTTTGAGTGAGGACAAAGAACTAAAAAGTTAAGTGTGCAAGGGCGAGAGTAGTACCAGGATGGGTGACCTCCTAGGAAGTCATTGGGTTGGCATGGGATAGCGCTTCTAGGGCCTCGGGCCTTACAAATGGTATCAGAGCCGACTCTAGGTTACGAGTGCACTTGGCCCGGAGGGCGGTGACTCGACCTAGAGGGCGGTGCTTGGGCCTTGACGAGGACATCAAGTGTTTAAGTGGGTGAGACTGTAACACCACGATAATTTATAAGGGATTGAGGTGCTCCCCATGTCAACAAGAGCTCTTCCTTTTCTGAGTTTGAATGAGGACAAAGAACTCAAAAAGTTAAGCGTGCAATGGCGAGAGTAGTACCAGGATGGGTGACCTCTTGGGAAGTCCTCGGGTTGGCATGGGATAGTGCTTCTAGGGCCTCGGGCCTTACAAATGGTATCAGAGCCGACTCTAGGTAACACGTGCACTTGGCCCGGAAGGTGGTGATTGGACCTAGAGGGCGGTGCTTTGGCCTTGATGAGGACGTCAAGTGTTTAAGTGGGTGAGATTGTGACACCCTGATAATTTATAAGGGTTTGAGGTGCTCCCCATATCAACAAGAGCTCTTCCTTTTCTGAGTTTGAGTGAGGACAAAGATCTCAAAAGTTAAGCGTGCAAGGGTGAGAGTAGTACCAAGATGGGTGACCTCCTGGGAAGTCCTCGGGTTGGCATGGGATAGCGCTTCTAGGGCCTCGGGCCTTACAGATACTCCCCATCAGAGAAGATGGCCTTGGCCGTGGTGACGGCCACGAGGCGGTTACGCCCCTACTTTCATGCCCACCCTGTCCAGGTCCTTTTTGATCTCCCTCTCTACCAAATCCTCCATCAGCCCGCCCTTTCCGGGCGAATGACCAAGTGGGTGGTCGAGCTCTCCGCGTTTGACATTAGCTACCTACCAAGAACTGCGATGAAAGGGCAGGCCCTCGCCAAATTCATGGTAAGGTGACCATCCCCGAAACCGACGAAAGTGTGGCAGAATGGAAGGTTTTCGTAGATGGCTCACAATGCGAGCCATGTTCTTCACCAGACCTTTGATCAAGACGAAGTATTCCCTTAACTTCGCCTTCGATGCCATCAACAACGAGGCCGAATACGAAACTATGATTGCCGGGATAGAAATGTTGCTGGTTAGTGGAGCTCGCAAAATTAGGGTATACACTGACTCCGAGTTGGTGGTGTGGCAATTGAGCAGGCAATATGAGTCCAAGACGGGTTTCTTACTTGCGTATTGTGAAAAAGTCAAAGCCTTGGTGTCCTGTTTCGAGACATTCGCCATGGAGTCCATCCCACGCGCTGCCAATACCAAGGCAAACGCCCTAGCCCGGATAGGGTCGGCTCTTCCCTTAGATGTTGACAATCGAGTGATGGTGGAAAGAAAGCTTTCGCAGAGTGTGGCTAGCGAAGTTTTCTCCATTATGTCGGAAGATTAGATGACTCCTATCATCCGATATGTGGATGACGGGGTTCTTCCCAAAGATCCCACCGAGGCGAGAAAGCACAAAATGAAGGCCGCTCGCTACTGCGTTGTTGGGGGCGTCTCTATCGTCGTGGCTTCGCAAAGCCCGATCTGTTGTGTATGGCCGCCGAGGCCAAAGAGCACATTCTATTCGAGGCACATGAGGGAATATGCGGTGGATACCCCGGATGGCGTGCTTCATCTCATAAGATTGTCCTCTTAGGGTATTTCTGGCCCATCCTTAGACAGGACGCGAGGTCCCATGTCCAAGGCTATGAGGGATGCCAGAGGCCGCGGGGCAGGTGCAATAGATTTTGGTAATCATGGATTACTTCACGTAGTAGATCGAGGCGGAAGTAATGGCCAAGATCACGTGCGCCAAGGTCTGCTCTTTCCTCTGGAAAAACGTCGTGTGTCGCTTTGGGGTCCTCATGGCCATTATGACTCAACACGGTCCCCAATTTGACTACGAAGAAACTCGAACTTTATACTCCGAGCTTGGCATAACCCTCAAATTCTCCTTAGTCGCTCGCTTCCAGTCAAACGGCCAAGTAAAAAACGTGAACGCGCGAATCCTAACCGACCTCAAAAAACGTTTGGGAACCGCACAAGGACGTTGGGCAGAGCTCCTCCCCCTCGTCCTATGGACGTACCGAACAACCGCACGTCGTGCCACTAGGGAAACTCCCTTTGCTTTAACGTATTGGGTGGACGCGTTGGCCCCCATTGAAACCCCGGTCCTTTCGGCGAGAGTGTTTAACTTTGACAAAAAAGAGAATGAAGTGACGATCAAGGCGGAGTTACAATTCAGATATGAACTCCGCGAGGTCGCGACTCTGCGGTCCATGGAATACAAGCATCGGGTCGCAGTGTACCACGACAAGAAAGTTAGACCCTGAAGTTTGACCTTGGGAAATCTCGTTTTGAGGCGTACCGACAGAGGAAGGCTAGATCCTTAAGTTTGACCATATCTCCTCGGACAAGAAGTCGCACCTGATGTCCGTGTTTTTAGCTTTGTTTTAGTATGTTTTCCAGGTTGTTTAGTCTTGTTTAGTTGTGTTCATGTGTGTGTTTTGTGTCTTTTTGGGTTAGTTTGCATATTTTATGAAAAGTATGGAAGCTACTCTATATTTGTGCTTTTGTGTAGTTTTGGAAGCAAGTTTGGAAGCATTTAAGGACATCAAGAGGAGAGGAGAAGAAGAGGAGCATCCTTAGAGAGAAGAGTTGATGACATTGGAAGAAACCCCGAAGAAATCCAAAAGGGAAGTGAAGAAATCAAAGGAAGATGAGACCAGACCAGACTCGTTACCGACCTTGGAGGGCTCGGTTTTGGATAATTTAGTATTATAGGGTATGCATGCAATCAAACGATCATGTTCATATTGTTTAAGTTGAAGGAAAGTCGACCCTTGTAGATCCATTGGATAATCAAGGCAATAAGAGTAGACTCATCAAAGAGTAGTCTCGTGGGTGTAGGCCCGAAGGCAATCACCATCGACCCCTTATTTATGTTAAGTTAATCGACTTGGATAAAGGCTACGAGTCGAACGATTAAATCGATCTTTCCTTCAACGTATATTGCCCCTATTCCATGCCAAGGGTTATGCAATACCGTTGTGAGATACAACGTAACAAACGAACCAATGGAAGTGTTGGCAAGACACAACCATTGAGAACAAACGTACCTTATTCGAGTCCTTTGATTCCTCTTCGATCTTGACTTGAACGAAGTCTTCTTCCATAGACGTTTGGGGTTCGTCCTTCACTCGAACATACTGCCCTTCCAACGCCTCTTGAGATTCCTTCCTTGATGTAGAACATCGATCCATGACGCCACACTTGAAATTGAGAACACTCGTGTGTTTGCCCTCAAAAACCGACAAGATCTCCTAGATTCTTGCACGTTTTCCTCCACCGATTTCTTTGGGACCAAGTTCTGATTTTTCTCATGTGTTTCATGTCTCAAATGGCCGACATTTCACCCTTAAATAGGAGTGAGAAACCTGCCCAAAACTGCCTTGGAGGCGGTTACCAATCGGTTGCACAAGTCTGTGGCCGAGAGTGAATTTAGGGAATTCGGTTGCAACTTCTTTCCCTCTCTCCTTGTCATCATTTGAGCGTCCAAGTACAGCCCCCCTGGGACTCCAAAAGCCTTTTAATTTCAGCGTATAATGGCCCAATAAGGAAGCCCAAAAAACCAAACCAAAAGGCCCAAGCAAACTGCCCAACACGCATGGCACAAGGCCCATGCCATGCGCACATGCTAGCGGCCCAACAGCCCATAGGCGCGCCCCATGGGCCGGCCCACCTAGCCCACTGTTGAAGGGTTTCTTGAACAAATAAATTTATAACAAGACCCCGCTGAGTACAGGGAGTCAGGTTCGTCCACGGGAATGAGATTAGGGCCTAAGATTAGTTGATAAACTAAGAAAAGAAAATAAACACGAAGGGGCACAAACACACAAGAACACAAACGAAGGAACTAGGCTCGAGCACGACCTTGGTGGGGTCGAGATCAATGCAATTCAATGAGTTAAATCAAATATAAAAAAAGGAATCCTAGGGCTAGGGCTACCAAAACAACAACCATACATGCTTTCAACAAGAATTCACAACTATCATGCTATCTAGATCATAGAAAAGTCAACTGTCGCAAACAATTCAAGTTATTCAATCAACTGTCGCAAATTAAACAACTTTCTATCTATATTTCAACCTAGGAATATCAACTTTCGCAAATAATCCTATTAGATCTAATCAAGCAATCAACTTTACACTTTCGCTTTTAGGTTAATTGCAAGATATTGCCTCAACTTTTGCAAAGGTATTAAGCACAAGATAGATAGATATGATCTTCAAGCATTCAAGTCATGAATTCAAATTTAGACATGCATGATTGTGTTGGGTTTTCACCCAACCCTAGAATCTAAAAAGAACTACTCACACATGGAAAAGAAAGAAGAAGACATGATTAAATTAAAACCACAATTCAAATAAAAACTAAGAAGTCTTACAAATTTCCCCAACTTGTCTTCCAAGTCTTCCCCTTAATCTCCTCCAAAGAACGAATTATAAAAACTAGAGAGAGGCCCCATTTTATAGAGGAAAAGGAGCCCTAATTAAACTAGGAAACAAGATAAAACTACTTCCTAAAATAAAAGATAGAGTATATCCATAAAGATCTCGGAATAAGGGAGAGTTGGCGCCATGCACGACCCAAAGTGGGTCGTGCACGACCCCCCTAGGGGTCGGTCCTGAGGCTTGGTAATCTCCATGGGTCTAGCACGACTCCAATAGGGTCGTGCACGACCCTCATAGGGTCGTTCCTGAGGGCTTCTTCAAACAACCTTGAGTAAAACTTGCGTAGAAGATTCGTTACAACTCCGTTTGACTCGATTCTTTTTCCTATGTTCTTGTAACGAATTCCTCTAACTTTTTCCAAGCTCAAACTTGATCTTCAATAACTTTACTTGATCACTTCATCTTCTCTTGCAATGCTCCAAACTCTTCTTCCAAGCTCCAAAAACTCCTACAAAAAGACATAAAAGATGCGTAGCTTCCGAATCTCAAGGAAATACGAAAATTAAAGCAAAAAGACTCAAAAACATAAAACTCTAGTACTAAAACCAACTAAATCTAATCTATCTAGACACTAAAAACCTACCTAAAAAGCGGATATCACCCACCACCTAGCTAGCATAGCTAGGTACCTAGCTAGGTCACCTAGGTAGTGTCACTATCTCTTAGCTTCATGAGCTAGCATCCAGCTAGTTGAGCTGACTTGAGCTGCGTTTGAGCTAGTTGAGCTGACTTTCTAGCTCGTTGAGCTAACTTGAGCTAGTGTGAGCTAGATTGAGCTTCCATGAGCTAATCCCTAGCTACATGAGCTTCTTATAAAGCTTATACAATGAGTCTAGAGCTTTTTCAAGCTCCTAGAGCTTACTCTAAGCTAGCATGAAGCTTCTAAACTTCTTTCTAGCATACATAGCCATGTGCCAAGCCAAACTTAAGCTTTGGTTCTTGCTTAAAGCATTCTCCAAGCTAAAGTTAAGCTTCCTAACTTCATTAGAATATGCACAAAGCTAATAGACTCAATTACAAAGCTCAAATTCTTACCTTGGCTTCACAACTAGTACTCGGCGCCATGGGCCAATGCCCTAGGCGCGCCGCAAGCTCCACCGCAGCCTTGTATGTGCGTCGCTAGCCACTCTTCAGCCTTGCCGTGCCATTGCTCCACCCTAGGCGCGCCTCTACAGGCCGTGACTTGAACCTCAAGTTCAACCACTAGGTGCGCCCCACCAACCGAGCCTCGAAACCTCAAAACCGAGTCCTCGGCGCGCCACGCCCTAGCACGGTGCCGTTGCACCGCGCCGACTCCGAGCCACGCCTATGCCAAGGCGCGCCCTTGCCTTAGGCCGAAGCACTCGAGGTTCTATGCCTCGGTGTTGGTGAGCAATCTACTTTTGGATCTTATGACAACTCTCTAATTAAATCATGGAAAATCATATAAGTCAATTCTACAATCGACATTACCAATATGACTCGTCAAACCTCAACATGCTCTTATAGGGATTTGATGACTTGACACAAATCACCAACATTCCTCCCCCATTTGAGCCATGTCATCAAAACTCGAAGTTTATTAAACAAACTCTACACATAGTCATAAATGTCCGTAGACTTGAATTTATAACTTGTAACAATCATAATCATGCACTAAAGAATCGTGGTGCTCCTCAGGTTTGAACCACATCAACTTGTCTAAGTACACGTCGTAAGAATTACGCATGAGTTTCTTACGCTTATCCATTTACTTTGACGCTTTTGTAAAGAAAAGGCTCTTGCGTCCCTCATCCTCTCACATATGTTTTAGTTGAGTCATCCTTAAGTACTCTAACTTGGAAGAAGCCTTATACTTCCACATATGCATAGTTGAGTTTCCTTTCATGCTCCACATAAGCAACCAAAACTCATTAATGAAACTTTGTTTCAAAACTAGGTTTCATGTGGCCTAGAGCATAAACCTTGATGGGAAATATTATGAATGCTCTTTAACTCTATGACTTGGCTTTCCTCGTTGAATTCAGACCACACCTTTCGATGAGGGGGAATTAGGTGTCCAAATCTTAGATTTGTAAGGATGTTACCCCCATCCCTCGATTTGAATTTAACACAAACACTTATGTTAATCTTCTCGGAGAGAAATCAACAAATTCGATGTGATTAACAAAAATCAAACGAGTTGACTCTAAGTATGGAATGTTCCTTAATACAAGGTTCCCTCACACTTAGATGTCACTTTCCGACCCTGGAGTCGGAGTATCGCAAATTGCCTCTTGGAAACTCCAAGAATGCCGGCCTATCACTCAAAAGGAATTCATGACCTAACCGTACGACAAAAGGTCTTCCTAAGTTGAGTGATCCAATTTGCTTTCAAACTTTCCAACCTAGGAAGTTTCATACACATCCAATGCCTTATGCATCAATCATATCTTTGACAAATGGCCTATGTTAAGATATCCACATCTAAATATCCACTTAAGCGTCCCCAAGTCATGACACACCTAACTTATAACCGTGTGTTCATAAATCCATAGATGTTATCAAACATGTGTGTATTTATGGAATTCTATTTCCATACCAATGTATTTTAACTAAGACAAAGATTTAGACAATCTAATCCACCTTCACCTCTATACATTGACATCTTCATAAATTATCAATGAAGAACAAGGTCTTATCATTTTAACCTTATAACTTGGTTTCTACCAAGTAGATTATGTCATTTCAATATAGATTCATTAGACACTAATAAACCATAAGTGGCTAAACTTTCTATATCACATCATGCAAAAGCATATAGAATCCTTAAAAGACTTCCAAATGACTTTCCTTTTCTTTTGGCCATTCAAACACAAAGTTTTCCACTTTTATGTTCCACTTCCATCCTAACCACCAATTTGTTGGAAGTTTCCATAGGATCATCATCTATGCAATGAGATGATTCAATTCTTCTTTCATTAAAGAAAATCAGAAGAATTATGCTCATTAAACAATTATCTTATCACAAGTGTTCACACACATGTTAAGAATTGTCTTTCATTTAACCATGTCATTTTCTCCATTAATCCTTTCAATGGTTTTCCAACCACAAGACTAATCGACCAAAGTTGTCAATTCTCAAGCCTTAATGGCTCTTGACACTTTCCTTGGATCCGAGGATTCAACATATTCCTCATAGTCTCTTCTAGACCATAACTTGTCTATTTGAAAGTTATAAAACCAGCCTTTCAAATTTCTCAAACAAGTTCTAACCATCCAAACCAATGACATATAACATGAGCCTTTCAAACAATCATATGGAACATGTGATGATCCAAGTTTCAAACTTAATCACAGATTTATCAAAACCCTAAACTAGGAAAACCTAACATGACTTCAAATATGGTTTCATTGATTTATTCTAATCAATTGAATGCCTTATGATAGGCGCGCCTCATGTGCCAATCGAGTGCACACCGACGCCATACGTCGAGCGCTTGCAGAAGCCAAGGCTTGGTTTCAACCAGCCGGTATCCTTAGTTCTTTGAAGGTATTTTTATATTGATTTTTTTTATTTATCTAAAAAAATTCAAGTTTTTCAAGTTAAAGTCTTAATTTTTTTTTATTTAATTTTAAATTGAATATTAATAGAATAGCTAAAAAAGAGGTATTAATTGCTCATAATCGAAAAGAACGAAATAGATTCTGTCCTCTATCTGTTTATTCTTTAACCATACGAAATACTCGACAAAATAGAACTATTTGAGAAGGGATCACCTATCCTACACATTCGATCAAGGTTGTCACTGCGAAGCTATAGTCAAGGTGCACGGGGTCTTACCGTCTAGCCGTTGGTACTCCGCATCTTCACGGAGAATTCGGCGCGCCTTGCACACCCCATCGTGCCGAGGATCTAGCCAAGACGCGGCGTCGCCGAGTACCGAGTGCCACACACATCGTTTGCGACGCATCAGGAACGTGCGATCCTTGCCTTGCCTTTCCATGTGTCGAGCACTACGACTCGGCGTGCCTAGGCATGTTCGATCCCAAGATCGTGCCAAGGCATAGGCCATTGGGTTGCGATTTGACGTGACGCCTCCCCCATGCGACGTCTATCGTCTAGTGCCATGCACCGAGGGGGTTCTAGGCAGCGGCCCTACTAGGGCGTGCCTACGATGCTCTGTGGGATCCAACCATGAGCGCCTAGTGCTTCAAGGATCGATGTCGAGTCACGACACCACCCGGCGCGCTTATGGCCTAGCCTAGGCGTGTCTAGGTTCTCAAACCTAGACTTCCATGCGCCGATCCCACTCTTGGCAAAGCAATTCCTTTTGACATTTCCATGTCTTATCAAGGTAAATCATCATGTTAACATTCATTAAGGTCAACATCAAACCACATTTATAATTTAGACAAGTCATAGAACTTTAGGATTTAACCATATGATATAACGGTCTAGAAATGAACATCTTTCATCATGTCTAAGTATCAAATCTTTCATTTGACACTTTTCACGCCTTGTCAAACTTTATTTGACCAAGCCATGAGAGATCCTACTCTCATACAACCATTCCTCATTACTTGTACACCACAAATCTCAATCTAAACCAATCAAGACTTCCTTGTTTCCCTTTTTCATAAGAAACATGAATTTTATGAAATTACTTAAGTGAATTTCCACATGCATCTTATCAAGAGACTCTTACCATCTCTTCTATGTGTTCTTTAGTGCATTCATGGCCAACATGTGCATACCCTCTCACGTGGGGGGTAATCCAGTAGACCCTTACATTAGTAGACCCGAAGGTAATCTAATTACTCTAGTAGACCCGAAGGTAGTCTAGAGCATGAGTCGTCCCAATCAAAGAAAGGTCGACTCAAGGGTAGTCTGGTTAGGATCATCCAAAAGAGAATGAGCCTAGAATCAACCTTTTAAAGTCGATCTCAAGAATTAGACTTTAGTCCTTTTCTTGCACACATGTCGTTAAGATTAACATTGAATCAAACCATAGTTTATTTCAAACCATAAACAATTACATGATCTTATTTGATCAACTTACACACTAATGCCCTTTAGTCAAGGCATACAAACACACATAGTCTATAGCACACATCTAATGCTAAGTACATACACACACACGTACATCAAACGAAACAAATATAAGTATAAAATCAGCCTTGGCGTCTTACGCCACAAAGAGAGCAATACACCGGTTTCTTTGGCCTTTGGTCCCCATAGACCACTTGCCAATACTTGCCTCCAACCGAGGCCCCTCCATCTCCCAAAGGCGCGCCCCATGGGACGCTTCTTCTTGGTTTAGCACGAGAGTGCTTAACCCTTGACTTGCCACGACGCTTGAAAGCTGAGTACACATGCCTTGCCTCATGACCACGCCTTTGACCATGAGTCTCCATCACCATGGAGGGTTGAGGCGCAAGGACCTCACCTTGTATGGCATCATCGAAATCAGGTTCACACCTCACGTTTGCGAGGACCCAATCCCAATACAAGTTATTCTTATTGTACTCCTCTAGCCACTCGTCAAAGTCTTGAAGTCCGCCTTGTACTTCAATTGGCCTTATGGGACTAGGAGGCTCTATCTTGACTTCCCTCAATAGAGAGGTAATGTCAGTCACCGTTTTATCTCCTCGTTTAGCCAAATCCTCGAACTTAACAAGATAAAACAACAATGCATACATGAAGATACACGAATGAAAGCATAAATAAACACAAATATACGTTGAAGATTGTTGGATAATTTAGTATTATAGGGTATGCATGCAATCAAACGATTATGTTCATATTGTTTAAGTTGAAGGAAAGTCGACCCTTGTAGATCCATTGGATAATCAAGGCAATACGAGTAGACTCATAAAAGAGTAATCTCGTGGGTGTAGGCCCGAACGCAATCACCATCGACCCCTTATTTATGTTAAGTTAATCGACTTGGATAAAGGCTACGAGTCGAACGATTAAATCGATCTTTCCTTCAACGTATATTGCCCCTATTCCATGCCAAGGGTTATGCAATACCGTTGTGGGATAAAACGTAACAAACGAACCAATGGAAGTGTTGGCAAGACACAACCATTGAGAACAAGCGTACCTTATTCGAGTCCTTTGATTCCTCTTCAATCTTGACTTGAACGAAGTCTTCTTACAAAGACATTTGGGGTTCGTCCTTCACTCGAACATACTGCCCTTCCAACGCCTCTTGAGGTTCCTTCCTTGATGTAGAACATCGATCCATGACGCCACACTTGAACTTGAGAACACTCATGTGTTTGCCCTCAAAAACCGACAAGATCTCCTAGATTCTTGCACATTTTCCTCCACCGATTTCTTTGGGACCAAGTTCTGATTTTTCTCATGTGTTTCATGTCTCAAATGGCCGACATTTCACCCTTAAATAGGCGTGAGAAACCTGCCCAAAACTGCCTTGGAGGCGGTTACCAATCGGTTGCACAAGTGTGTGGCCGAGAGTGAATTTAGGGAATTCGGTTGCAACTTCTTTCCCTCTCTCCTTGTCATCATTTGAGCGTCCAAGTACAGCCCCCCTGGGACTCCAAAAGCCTTTTAATTTCAGCATATAATGGCCCAAGAAGGAATGATGTGATT
The DNA here is from genome assembly GCA_964016875.1 of Fallopia convolvulus. Taxonomy (NCBI): domain Eukaryota; kingdom Viridiplantae; phylum Streptophyta; class Magnoliopsida; order Caryophyllales; family Polygonaceae; genus Fallopia; species Fallopia convolvulus. The sequence continues at coordinate 27,847,062 of OZ024718.1, forward strand.
CCATCTACCGAGTCATGGCCCCATGAGTTGAGTGAAGATTCCATCCCTAAAGACAAGCCCAATGTGCACGATAAAGGGGAGCCAATACTTGGACAAGCAACCAAAGACGATGTTCGAGGCACTAAGAAGCCGAGTTAAGGAGCCATGCCCTATCTTGGGCACATCACACGAGCCCTAGCTAAGTCTATACTAGACAAAATCAAGGAGGAGCTCATGGATCATAAGTTTCCGATGGCTAATGACGGTGAAGGTTGGAGTTTTATTGTGCTTCACGGTTCTAAGTGACATTTCTACGGTTAAGGACACTTTATAAGTTTTCGGGATTTCGGGTTAATTTATGTAATTTCCTTAAGTGAGGGGGTTGATTTTGTAAGGCTTTGTGTTAGGTTTAAGGTCGGCCTCCTCCTCCTCATTTCGGGAGTTTGGACGAAAATACTCTCGTGTTGCTTACTTTCCCTTGCAATTTCAATTCAAGTTCTTGTTCTTGTTTTCGTTCGTTCAATTCTCGTTGTTCAAGTTGTTGGTGAGTAATATCCGACAATTTGGGCATCTTAGTTTGTTTGAGAGCTTGGTGAGTCATATCTAAGTTGTCAAGCATCATATCTCCTTGTTCTCCCCATTTCGATCCATCATCCATCTCGGTGGTTTCTGCACCCCCTCAGTAAAATCGACATATCTTTCAATCCACTAATCATCTAGGTATGAAATTTTGAGGGATTCAACTAGACTCGTATATCGAAATTCTCATTTTGGAATCACTCAATTCCGATTTCGGACGAGGAAGATCCAGCCAGTTGAAGACGGGTCAGTTGCGTGGTGTTTGTTGTCGGAATTCCTTGGATTCTCGTGGCGATCTCTTTGCACCATCATCCCCTCCATTGATCCGGCCATCAAGGAAGCCCAAAAAACCAATCCAAAAGGCCCAAGCAAATGGCCCAACACGCATGGCACAAGGCCCATGCCATGCGCACATGCTAGCGGCCCAACAGCCCATAGGCGCGCCCCATGGGCCGGCCCACCACCTAGCTAGGTCACCTAGGTAGTGTCACGACCTCTTAGCTTCATGAGTTAGCATCCAACTACTTGAGCTGGCTTGAGCTGTGTTTGAGCTAGTTGAGCTGACTTTGTAGCTCGTTGAGCTAACTTGAGCTAGTGTGAGCTAGATTGAGCTAGATTGAGCTTCCATGAGCTAAATCCCTAACTACATGAGCTTCTTATAAAGCTTATACAATGAGTCTAGAGCTTGTTCAAGCTCCTAGAGATTACTCTAAGCTAGTATGAAGCTTCTAAACTTCTTTCTAGCATACATAGCCATGTGCCAAGCCAAAATTAAGCTTTGGTTCTTGCTTAAAGCATTCTCCAAGCTAAAGTTATTCTTTCTAACTTCATTAGAATATGCACAAAACTAATAGACTCAATTACAAAGCTCAAATTCTTACCTTGGCTTCACAACTAGTACTCGGCGCCATGGGCCAATGCCCTAGGCACGCCGCAAGCTCCACCGCAGCCTTGTATGTGCGTCGCTAGCCACTCCGCAGCCTTGTCGTGCCATTGCTCCACCCTAGCAGCGCCTCTACAGGCCGTGACTTGAACCTCAAGTTCAACCACTAGGCGCACCCCACCAACCGAGCCTCGAAACCTCAAAACCGAGTCCTCGGCGTGCCACGCCCTAGCACGGTGCCGTTGCACCGCACCGACTCCGAGCCACACCTATGCCAAGGCGCGCCCTTTCTTTAGGCCGAAGCACTCGAGGTTCTATGCCTCGATGTTGGTGAGCAATCTACTTTTGGATCTTATGACAACTCTCCAATTAAATCATGGAAAATCATATGTCAATTCTACAATCGACATTACCAATATGACTCGTCAAACCTCAACATGCTCTTATAGGGATTTGATGACTTGACACAAATCACCAACAGTCGGTATTGAGGCATTCAAAAGATAAGAGTTCAGCAAAATTTTAAAGTGTCTAGCGACCCTAACATAGGTCGGTACCGAGGTCCCTGTGTCGGTAGAACGTGACCGACTTAGTGCATTAAATGTTATTATTCCAAGATCTTTTAGTTTTAGAAGTTTTTATCTTTAAGGAAACTTTTTAGATAGATGTTTTAGTATATATACCCTTGTTTAGACAAGTTTGGGAGGCTCTCTCTCCCTGGTTTTAATTTCACGCGTTTTAGAGGATTGGAGGACAAGGTTATTGCTTGGGATACAAGGAAGAGGTTTGTCTAGGTTTTCTTGTGTTCTAAGTTTGCTTTGAATACAAGTTTGTGTTTGAATTCAAGTAAGATTCAGTTTTTAATTCAAAGTCATGTTTTCTCTTAATTACTTTGTTTGTTTTACTTCAACCATGAGTGAGTAGTCTCTTATTCTAGGATTGGGGTGAAAACTCAACATAGTTGTGCATGATTGATGATATGATTGAATGAATTGATTGGCTTTTATCTATTTTTCTACTTGTTTGTGCTTATGCTTTGATGAAAGTCAAACTAACTCATGTTTATGACTTGATCGAAAGATAAAGTTGTTAACTTGAATAGTGATAAAATTTGATAACGAAATTTGAAAACTTTGGATCAAAATAAGTAGATAAAGTGAATTGATTTGTGAAAGTTGATTGATTTGCTTGTTTATTCAACGAAAGTTGATAACTTTATGTTAAAGGCATAATATTTATGACTCATATCGTTTGAAATTACATGATTATGTTGTGGTGGGCCCTTATCCTAGATTTTCTCTTACTTGTGAGTCGAGTTTTAATTCCCAGTTACCTCGTTACCGAGCTCTTTAAGGTCGGTACCGAACCTGCAGTTTTTCTAGTTTGACTGTCTTTGTTCGGAGCACTTAAATTGAAAGTTAGCGAGGGGCGCACTCTAAGTAAAACGTGGAACATGGCTCAACTCAAAAGGTACTACATGTAAACTTTCTAATTCTCGTTGTCACCAAATTTGTGTATAAAGGGAGATGAATTATTTCAAATTACTGTCTCAGTTTGGTGCACAACTTATCCTCCCCAAGCTTCCCGCTTGTGGTTGGAAACATTCGGAAGAAGCGCGGTCGTGGGGAGCAATCCTGAATGACTGGCGCAACCTATCCTCCCCAAGATTCCCGCTTGGGGTTGGAAATACTCTTAGCATATTGTGATCACTGGGAGAAATCTCGAGTGATCGCTACAACCTATCCTCCCCAAGCTTCCCGCTTAGTGTTGGAAATACTCTTAGGATATCGCGATCACTAGGAGCAATCTCAAGTGATCTCTACAACCTATCCTTCCGAAGCTTCCCTCTTGGGGTTGGAAATACTCTTAGGTTATCGCGATCACTAGGAGCAATCTCGAGTGATCGCTACAACCTATCATCCCCAAGCTTCCCGCTTAGGGTTGGAAATACTCTTAGGATATCGCGATCACTGGGAGAAATCTCGAGTGATCGCTACAATCTATCCTCCCCAAGTTTCCCGCTTGGGGTTGGAAATACTCTTAGGATATCGCGATTACTGGGAGCAATCTCGAGTGATCGTTACAACTTATCCTCCCCAAGCTTCCCGCTTAGGGTTGGAAATACTCTTAGGATATCATAGTCACTGGGAGGAATCTTGAGTGATCGCTACAACCTATCCCTCCAAGTTTCCCGCTTGTGGTTGGAAACATTCGGAAGAAGCAGTCATTAGGAGCAACCTCGAATGACCGACACAATTTACCCTCCCCAAGCTTCCCGCTTGGGGTTGGGAAAAATCAAAATGCACGATCGAAGCGAGGCTCGGGATTGTTGCATATAATCAAAACAATCAAAATGCTTTCAGCCACTATTTATTATATATGGCACGCTAGGAATGCATGTATTTTTGATAGGAACCTCATCTCGCTTGAGGTGGTTGTTCGTTTGATTATTACTCATGCTTTTTTATTGTTGCATGATTTATATCCGCTTTGTATGGTTGAGAAGTTGTAATTTGGTTTGGTTTGCATAGTATGGAAGGCTTGCATGCTTGTCCATGTACGCTTGGGGTTGCATGTTTGGAAGACATGTGTGCTTGTCCATTATGCTTGGATTTTTGTTGAGTGTTTAACCCTTTTAGTAGGGTTCATATTTTAATCGAATTTACCTTTACACAAAAAAAACAATCAAAATGCATGATCCGAGCAAGGCTCGGGATCGTTGCATATAATTAAAACAATCAAGATGCACGATCCGAGCGAGGCTTGGGATCGTTGCATATAATCATAACAATCAAGATGAACGATCCGAGCGAGGCTCGAGATCGTTGCATATAATTAAAATAATCAAGATGCGCGATCCGAGCGAGGCTCGGGATCGTTGGATATAATCAAAACAATCAAAATGCGCGATCCGAGCAAGGCTCAGGATCGTTGCATATAATCAAAATAATAAAGATGCGCGATCCGAGCGAGGCTCGAGATCGTTGCATATAATCAAAACAATCAATATGCACGATCCGAGTGAGGCTCGAGGTCGTTTCATATAATCAAAATAATCAAGATGTGCGATCCGAGCGAGGCTCGGGATCGTTGCATATAATCAAAACAATCAAGAGGCACGATCCGAGCGAGGCTCGGGATCATTGCAAATAATCAAAAATAATAATAATCAAGATGCACGATCCGAGCGAGGCTCGGGATCATTGCATATAATCAAAACAATCAAAATGCACAATCCGAGCAAGGCTCGGGATTGTTGCATATAATCAAAACAATCAAGATGCACGATCCGAGCGAGGCTCGGAATCGTTGCATATAAAATGTTTGATATGCAAGACCCGAGTGAGGATCGAATCCTAGCATATAATTGTGAAAAACGCTTGTTCTAGGCTAGGAGCGGGATCGTTGCGCAAAAACTAAGTTGTTAGCAATCGAGGCTCGATGTGGCCCGAGCAGTCTACAAACCTTGCAACACTCGCGTCATGGGGTTGGATTGGGATGGAATGAGCCGCTGGAGCTCTCAAAAGGCTTCATACAATCATATAAATCACACAAACAAGAAGTAAAAAGGAAGATGCATAAAAGAACGGCCACGAGGGCCGAAGAGTTATATTACATGCTCCAGCGAAGCAACCAAAAAGTTTGACCACACAACAAAAAACAAAATTACAAGAACACAACAACCTTCAGTCCTTCAACTCCTTTGAAACATCAACAGGGGGTCCATTGGGTATTAGCGGATAGGCGAGGCATTGATCACATCAAGGTCGACAGAAGAGTCATCCTGGTCCACGAGGTTGGCGAAAGGAGGGTCGTCCTTATTCGTTTTAGCACCATCCCCTTCGGAGAGGAAAAAGCCGCATTCACCCTCGGGCTCCTCCGCGATTTCCCCCATGGTCACCGTATAATTGGGGATGAAGAAGATGATGCGGGGATCGAGATGCTTGTATTTCTCGGTTGCTTGCCTCGCCCCCCATGCGCATCGCTTGCCGATACAACCCCTCCACAGCGCTCTGCGCCGCCTCCCGATACTCAGTAGTCTAGACATAGGCAGGCCCCGTAGCCATAACCTCCTCGTCGAGTTCCTTTGCGCGGAGATGAAGACTACTATTCTCCTCCTCCAACTTTTGAGCATCCACCTCTTTCTCCTTCGAGTACTTGCGCTCCTCGGAGAATTTAACCTGCAGATCCTCGAGCGATGCCCTCACCTTCTCAACCTCCTCGTTCACGCGCTGCTCCGCAGCCGAGCCCCTTGCCTCAACTTCTCTTTGTGCCCTTTTCTCCTTGGTCAGCTCCTCCGCATTAGCTTTGAGTTTCCCCTCAAGCTTTGCCATTTCCTTATGAAGGAGTGTGATACATCTATAGTTGTAGTTGTCAAGGAAATTGTTCTGCAAGAATAGCGACGTGTTAGGAAAGAATGGGCAAAAAACCAAAGCGAGATGCGTGAGAAAGCAAAGGCTCATCATTGCTGAGTAGAGGAGGTTCTCCTCGACATGAGCTTGGTCGGAGAGATTGTTCGCCCACTCAATCTCTTCCTTGAACTCCTCCATCCTTCAATGTTTAAGCGAGGCATAGGATGGACCAGGACAATGAAACTGCGAGGTTGGCGAAGCCATCTCAACAGGCGGAAACCCCTCGAGGCTGGAGCTCAGAGCGAGCTCCTTCCCCGAGCGACTGTGCTGACCATCCCCCTTGTGTTTTTTCTTGTCCCCTCTGGGGGACGGTGACGACTCCTTTCGCTTGGAGCCAGTCTTATCGCCAGACCCCTGAGGGGCCTTGAAACACGACTTGGTGACGTTCCTTTCGACGAGCGACAGCAGGTCGCACCTTCGGAGCTTTCACAGGCGTTGGGACCTTCGAGGTTCCTAGAACCTTGCGCGGAAGGACACGCAGATTTCTTCTACTTCAGCCTTAAAGCCATCTCTTCCAGGCTATACACTGAAAAAGGAAAAAGCAAAGGGTCAGTAAAAAGAAAAATTGCAAGTAATCTAAGCAAATAATGTGCGGTCCGAGCGAGGCTCGGGATCGTCGCAAATAATCTAAGTCCAAGATGCGCGGTCCGATCAAAGATCGGGATCGTCGCATATAATCTAAGTTCAAGATGAGCAATCCGAGCAAAGATCGGGATCGAAGCAAATAATCTAAGTCCGAGATGCGCGGTCCGAGCGAAGCTCGGGATCGTCGCATATAATCTAAATTCAAGATGCACGATCCGAGCAAAGGTCGGGATCATCGCATATAATCTAAGTCCCAGACGCGCGATCCGAGCAAAGCTCGAGATCGCCACATAAAATATAAGTCTGAGATGCACGGTCCGAGGGAGGCTCGGGATCGTCTCATATAATCTAAGCCCGAGATGTGCGGTCCGAGTGAGGCTCGGGATCACCGCACATAATCTAAGTTCTAGACGCAACGATTAATAAAGAAGTAAAATAAAGCTAAAAAGTGCGAGAGGCGAGCAAATACCCTCTTCGCCCCCTCAGTTTGGGAGGGGAAGACTCATGCCAGCACGCTCAAGATGGCCCTGAGCCAAGTACACCTTGTAAGACATCCTGGCCGGCGTTGCAAATCGTTTCTTGGCATTGGCAACCTCTTTCAGCTTTGATTTTTCGGGCAATTGGAAGTTGCACGGTGCGACAGGGAAGTTGAGATACCTCCCGGAGCAATCACGAACCAAGAACCATTGATCTTTCCACTCTCCAACGTTCGAGAGAGTGTCTGTGATCTTGAGACCTGGCAAACTAAGGTTCACGAGGCACAATCCTTGCTCACGCCTCGCCAACAACAAATCCGTCATAGTTGCAACGTTAGGCCCTTCCCCGAGTTCATAACTCCGAATGGTGTATGCGCACAAGTGCCTCCACTCGTTAGGAAAGAGCTGCGCGGGGCAAACGTTCATCTCCCATAAGTAATGAACGATGTGTTGGGCGAGCGGCAGCCGAAAACCAACCTGAAGGTTGTGCAGATGGATGATCGCGCAATTGTCGTACGCCTCCATTGATATGCCTCCCTCCTCGAGGAGCGCCAGCTCGACCCCCTCGGGCCAGGAAAACTCGGAGGCGTTCTCCGTGAGCCTTACTCTGTCGAGGATGATCGCATGCCCGTCGTCCAGAAACAATCCGACCGACGGGTTTAGGCTCATCGGAATCTGGTCCTTTATAACTAGCGAGACGTGGGAGATGCAGTCAGTAATGTAATGCAGATAAAAGCATAGTTGCTCATTGGAATCCGATCATCGCACATCAAAACCAATGGGTTCTTCGTCTAAAATTAAGGGCGAAGCCATCTCAACTCCTGAAGAGGCACGCACTTGAGAAAATCGCGAGGTAACCGAAACTTCAGAGGCACTGGGCGAGGGATCGCTGAAAACAAGTAAAGGGGATTTAGGGTTCTGGGAATCGCTAGTCTCACTAGCAGCCATGGATTCGAGGGATTCCTCCTGGGAAAATGCGAAGGGGAACAAACAAGAATTGCAGGCCAGAAACAAGATCTCAGAAGATCAAAAGGACAAGCGTCCCATCACCTAGAAGTGAGACGCTTGAACTTTCCCAAAAACATTCAAAATTCAAAAATCAAACGATGAACTCAACCATCAGGCGAACGCCAAAAAGGTTGAGCCCATCACCAGGCCCCCGAAGCGCAACCCTACTTCCGTCCTTCCGCCATTGTAGCGCCGATCCAGGACTCAGAAAAAACTACCGCCTCGGCCTAGAGCGAAAGGTGATAAGGAAACTAAGAACACCAAAACACAAGCGAAGGGCGCAAAAGATACTCACTTGTCAAAAATCATTGTAGAAAAGACGATGGCGAGTCTTGCTCGGTGGTGTTGCCTGTTCTTGGTCGCCGGAAATCGAAAAGTCGCATAGAGAGAGGGAGTTTCTTAATGTGGAAGATGAAGTAGGAAGGGGAAAAGAGGGGTACGTGTGTGATGAGAGTCGGATCGTTGTCGAAGAAAGTTCCAACTCAATTTGATCTTGACATGTCTTTCTTGTGGTATTTATTTTGAGAGGAAAGCGAAAGAGATGACAAGTGATTCAAGAAAAAGGAAAAACTAAATTTAATTATAAATATAGGGATAATCAATCGAAAAACCAAGGATATGACACACCTAGGTAATTCGAAAGAGGGATAAGCAATCAAATCTAATGTGGATATGACTCACCACAATAGAATCGAAAGAGGGTTCGAATCTTATAAGATATAACTCACCTAAAGAGAAACGAAGGATTCGTTTGAATATAACTCACCAAACATGTTTGGATATTACACACCAAACAAGGAAATTCACTCCCAAACACTCTCATTGGTTTTTTCCACAAATTCAACTTATCCTATTACAAGAGAAACAAGGACCTATAAATAGGCTTAAAATTTTGGGTTGCAAAACCCTTCATGTTCACTTTCACCTACCACCTCACCTACCACATACTTAAATGAATAAAATCAATGGAAGACGCCCCTTTTAATTCCATGTAGGTGATGAAGTTATTTGGCTTTCTTTGACTTGAATACGATCAAAACCTTTCACGTCCAGATTCGAGCTTCTAGAAAGATTGATGATTTCGAGACTGTTCTTGGCTAATTTAGGAAAAACGTTAAACATAGAAGTTGTAGAGCATCAAGTAAACTTTCCAACGGTTCTTTAATGGACCCGATCAGACCACAAAAGCCTCCATACGAGCTAAAATACTGAAGCGTATTCAATGGATCCGAGAACGAGAAAATAACCTTTTCATTTGTCTTGAGCTTTCGGATGCGGAATCCCGGGCCACATCATCCTCTCCACCTTTGAAAGATTCGTCCTCGAATCTTCATTGACTATAGCCTTGAGAATCTCTCTTCGACTTCTAGCTCTGATACCAAATGATGAGAATCGGATCGTTGTCAAAGAAAGTTCCAACTCAATTTGATCTTGGCATGTCTTGCTTGTGGTATTTATTTTGAGATGACAAGTGATTCAAGAAAAAGGAAAAACTAACTTTAATTATAAATATAGGGATAAGAAATCGAAAAACCAAGGATATGACACACCTAGGTAATTCGAAAGAAGGATAAGCAATCGAATCTAATCTGGATATGACTCACCACAATAGAATCGAAAGAGGGTTCGAATCTTATAGGATATAACTCACCTAAAGAGAAACGAATGATTCGTTCGAATATAACTCACCGAACATGTTTGGATATTACACACCAAACAAGGAAATCACTCCCAAACACTCTCATTGGTTTTTTCCACAAATTCAACTTAACATATTACAAGAGAAACAAGGACCTATAAATAGGCTTACAAAATTGGGTTACAAAACCCTTCATGTTCACTTTCACTTACCACCTCACCTACCGCATACTTAAATGAATAAAATGTATGGAAGATGCCCCTTTTAATTCCATGTAGGTGATGAAGTTGTTTGGCTTTCTTTGATTTGAATACGATCAAAACCTTTCACGTCCAGATTTGAGCTTCTAGAAAGATTGATGATTTCGGTACTGTTCTTGGCTAATTTAGGAAAAAACGTTAAACATAGAAGTTGTAGAGCATCAAGTAAGCTTTCCAACGGTTCTTTAATGGACCTGATCAGACCACCACATCCTCCAAACGAGCTAAAATACTGAAGTGTATTCGATGGATCCGAGAACGAAAAAATAACCTTTTCATTTGTCTTGAGCTTTCGGATGCGGAATCTCGGGTCACATCAGTGTGGCATTTATAAAGACAGTTGTTGGACCTCTCTCTGCCAAGCGTCTTAATGATCCCAACTCCCTCAAAGGCCCATTATAGAAAATAAAGAAAGAGGCCTAGGACCCGCCAACGCGCAGCAAAAACTTTCCAAGAGAAAACATTAAGGGTGGATAATCCCGTTAAAAGTTCAAAGACCCCGAACCTCGTTGATCGGAGATTCTGAACCCCGATAAAGAGGAATCCTCGAGCAATCCAATAGCCACGACCCCGCATACCGCCTATAAGGGATTGGGACAGGCCTCGCAAGGAGTAGACTAAGAAATCGCACACATCGTGGAAAATAGCGGTGTATGAACAGCAAGGGCGAGAAGCGAGGTAAAAGAAATAAGAACGGGGTTCGAGGGCATTCCCCGAGTTTCTTCCCACACTCATCCAAAAAAGCGAGGTGCACAAACAGGCCAATCCAAAGTCAGAGGAAAGTTGAAGACCAAATATCGCGCACTCCCTGCATGAGCGAGGTCAAACATCATAACCTCTCGGATAAGGATGTCGGTCAAACAATATTTCTCTAGAAGCAAGGGGAGAGAACCGCGCATGCTCAAAAGCTGACATAACCACCCCGCCCAACCAATCAAAGCCCACCTTATTCCCGACCAATGGTCAGCCACCTCTCTCTCGACAAATCAGACAGTCGTATCTCGAATGTCCCACATTGGATGTTGGTAGAAACCTTACTCCTCAAATGTCTATAAATAAAGGAGAACCCTGAAGGTTGCAGGGGTCGAAAAACATCTCTAACTCAAGAACTATCTTGCTTGTTGAAGATCGACGTGTTGAAGCAACCGTAAAGACCATGCTACAATCGAGAGAAGATCAATAAAAAGACTTCAAGTCGCCCAAAGAGATCTCAACTCTCAAATAGATCCCGCTAGCAGCTTTGTAAGCTATAATCTCGGTGTAATCAATAGGCCTCTAGCCTCGCTAAATAGATAGAAATCCTCCATTTGTAATAGAAAAAGATCTTGCTAGTAGTTTGTAAGCTATAATCTCATTGTAGCAAAGAGGTCTCGAACCTCGTAAGGCAGAGACCTCGAATCTCGTAAAGGAGATCTCGGGCAGAATCCCGTTGTTGTAATCTCATTTGTCAATCGTTAATAAAAGAAAGGGTTTGTTTTGTCGAATAAATTATCTTGTTACTTATTTCTAGCGTAGGTTTATTTCGGGTTTCATCATCTACAAACTCAAAGGTAGTGGTTAGATAAGTATCGAACTCCATATGCGAGGTTGTATATTTTAGTCTTTTGGTAAGATTTTATAATAAACAAGAACCCATCCTAGAAACAAACAGCGAGAGGAGGAGGAGGATGGAAGTAATTAAGGCGAAGGGGCCTCATCACCACTCATGCTAGAATCATAAGCCTTATACAAATCATTAACAAAAGATCTAACATGTTCCATAATTTTTGTAACATTATACAATCTTGATCATTATGTTCTAAATACAATGATTCATAGTATGCATTCAATATATTTTACAAGCCTTGTATACTACATCTAAGATTAAAAAAAAACGCAAATAACAAGATAAATACCCAGAATGGCATTAATAAGTTCGGGGTTTCTAAGCTTCCTTAAGGTGGTCGCCACAGCTTCAAAACAAAACAAAACAAATGAGAAGATGGTCCATAGGTATGACTAAAAGTATAAGTTGCATTATTGAAAACTTTTAAAATTTTCATGATTTTGTAACAATGGTCCCAAATGGATCCAATCACTTCTAAATCCGGAACGTGTTGAACAGAAAATGAAGCCATAATATCTTTTTATTGTAAACACTAATGAAATAATTTATAAGTGGAGTTCAAATGATGACCGACCTCTGTTGAAAAATATCTTGGTACAAAATTCTTATCTTGACAAAACCTCTTCCACTCTCTTGTGGATTTTTGTTTTAGCCAAATATATCTAACAACGGATTAATATGTTTAATAATTGTGTTTAAAATTCTTAAACCATTTTGAACACATAAGTTTAAAACATAGCAAGAACATCGCATATGAAAATTTTCTCTCCAAAAACCGGTTGACAAACTCGAATCAATTAACTAATAGAAGCGGTGTTGTTAGACGCATTATCAGACAAAATACTAAAAATTCTATGAAGTAGTTCATAATCTTATAGAATAGTACGTATCATATATGTTACAAATATTTGAAGCGGTATGCAACCCATCATATTCCCGAAAAGCCAAAACTCGATTTTGCATGAAAGGTTGATCATCAAGTAAATGATATATATATATATAATGCCCAATGTATAGAATGCGTTTGAAAGTGATCACTCCAAATATTACTATAAATAGAAATACAAAAATCATTTTGAGAAAAATCGAGCCACATCGTTCTTACGAATATTATATGCTTTAATCACATTTTCCTAATTGTTTTCTACTAGCCGGTTTATAAGCGGGTTGCAAATTATTAGTGACCCAATCATTAAGAGCCAAAATTTCCACAAGTTTTAAACTAAATGATCAACACATATAGATTCGGACAAAGCATAAACACTACGTTCATGACTATAACTTAATAAATGAGGATTTTGAGAGGAAGAAGATGCAAACTCAGCAAGTTGTGATTGTCCTTGCATCATGCCCAACTTGTCGTTGTGTTTTTTTCATATGCTTGTTCAAGGTGTCATAACCTTCTCCTCGTTTACAATTGTACGCCGTATGGTCTTTTGCATCCAATAATCTGCTTTGGTGAAGTGTTGTGTAAAAATATTGGAAGTAAGCATCTTTTGGCTTTGGGTAGCCATTGAAGATGACCCCTCAATTCCTTGGCAAGGAATAGGGACGGAATGGGGGAAATGATGTCCACGTAGGCATCGGAGGATAAGGAGTCCCCACTACAAAAAAAACTATTGATTTAGCGACCACTTTTTAGCGACCAAAAAAGTAGTCGCTAAATACATGAGTATGGCCGCTAAATGGATTTAGCGACCATATTCTGGCCGTTAAATATTTGGTCGCAAACAGGATTATCGACTATGTAATCACCGAATTTAGCGACCATGGGATATTAACGTCCACGTAGTCGTAAAAACTGGACCCGAAATTACCGACCACATGGTTACCAATTAGCGTCCATGTGGTCATGAAATTTGGACCCAGGATAGCGATAATGTGGTCACTAATTTTTAAAGATAAGTGCACGACCTCAGTCGCTTATTGAGAATAAACGCACGATCGTGTACACTCGATATATGTTCACGATTTAGCGACCACATGGTCGCTAAATTCGTCTTTTATCTTTTTTGTAATTATAATTTTATTTAAATATTTTATTTAATTGAATTTGTAAATAATGAAAACAAATATTAAATATACCAATAATATTTACAAAGAATTTTACAAACGTTTTTCCAAATATATAAAAATATTTACTAAATTAATCCGACTGTTCCGCACCGTCGGAGGGAGGTGGCGGAGCAGACGAAGACGACGCAAGGTGAGTTCAGTTACGTGAGCACACAAAGTGAGTTCTCCTGCTGTATGGCCGCCATCCAGGAAGGTTGTTTGCGGGGCCCTGCCAACACATCGGGGTTTTAATAGTTCAATGCGGCACGGCCGAGCCCAAGAACAACTCCTCCCGGTCCGGTAACTCCAGCTGCCCTAAGAACACCTCACACTCATCTTGAAAAGATGGTGGGGTCCCGGACGGAGAGGTCCTTTGTGTGAGGATCTTTAGACTACGCCTACACAAAAATGTTGTTAAAAACTATAGGAAATTGACAACGGAATTAAAAATACGAAATAAAAATATTGATGAAATAACATATTAGTACTTACAATGATATCACCAGATCATTAATCTATAAACTCTCGGTTTGGGCCTCGCGTATGCATCTCGATGTGCAAAACGAGAGGCTTTACGTCTTGTCCGGCTTGTTGTTGCTACGAGATATATTAAATTATTATCAACCATAAAAATTGCAAAATTAAAATAATTAAACTAAAAAAAGTTATTTTACGTACCATTAAATACAGGATATCACAATGGGACCTCTAACCACTGGTGTGGAGGGCGTGATTTGCATTCCGATTCGCCTTTTGCCACTCGCACTTTGCCTTGAACTTGACATCTGCATTCCACCCTGCTACCCATAGGTCCTAAGCCGCCGACTCTAGTCAGGCCGGTCTCTTGTTTTCCCGATGGCACTTTTCGACATTTTCATCGTACCGTCGTTGGGTTTGCTTCTCCCACAGCACGCGGACGGTTACGGCATCCATTCCAGGTTGCGTCTCGTCTGAACGAATGTTCGACTGAAACGGAAAAAATATTAATAAATATAACATATTGCACACTATTAAGCAAAATCTTACACTCCAATTTAAAAACCGACGATCTCGGGTTTCCTTGCTCGCAAGGCAGAACTCTAAACCTCGATGACCCAGCTGGTAGGTGGTCACGTACGTCAACCACCGCGACACGGCCTGAGACGACTCCAACTTATACATTCTCGATATATATGCTATAAAATATCTAATAAATAAAAAATTTAGCAAATTGATTCTTTTCTTACTTATCATTTACAATGATGAGCTCCTCAATCCTTTAGGGGTCCTTCCCACATGATCGATCATGAGGGATGGGTAGGCCACAACCCGACTAAGTATCATTTGTTGCCTCCGAAGCAACGACAACACTCTCCTCTAAAGTTGGACGCTCAAGCGTGTCACCTTCATCGATTGGCGTGTGTGCCAAGCATCGCCTCGAAAGACGAAACCGTCTCATCCACAACCGCCTTGTCTGGACGAGGCAGTGTATCCCTCTACCTCTACCTCTACCTTGGCCCAAAATAAACAATTCAACAAATCAATCAACTCATCAACTCAACAATTCAATCAACTACTTATTTCAAACCCACAATTGAAACTCAACAACAACAATTCAATCAACTCATGAACTCAACAATTTAACAACAAAATCAATTTCAAAAAAAAAAATCCATCAACCCAAAATTCATTCATCAACTCATACATTAAAATTTATTCATCAACTGATATATCAATCCAAAATCCATTCATCAAAATTCATTCATCAACCCATATATCAATCGAAAATTTATTCATCAACAAAATTCATTCATAAAAATTCATTCATCAACAAAATTCATTCAATCCATATATCTAACAACTTAATTCAATCAAACTCCTTAACAAAATCCATCATAAATCATTCAATTAAATACAATTATATCTAACACCTTAAATATCAACCCAAAATCTATTCAATACATATATCAAATTCATCAAATAATTCAATCAAATTCATCAAAAATATCAATTCATCAACTCAAATACAAACTACAAAAATTCATATTCATACCCAAAATCCAAATCAAACCCACAATTCAACCTAAAACCTTAAATTTATGAATATCAACTACAAAAAATCATAAATTCATCAATCTTAACTACAAAAACCCTAAATTCATCAATTTCAACTACAAAAACTCTAAATTCATCCTACAAAAATTATATTCAACCTAAAAATCTCAACTACAAAATTTAACCTTAAATATCAACCTAAAAGCAAAAATCAAAATTAAACACAAACAAACTTACATGCAAGGCGATATAAGGCAGTGGCGGGGGCAGCGGGAATAGGATAGCAGAGGAGAGGAGGGAAGGGGAGAGAGGGGGGAGGAGGCGTCGTAGCGGCGGAGAAAGAGAGAGTCGACGAAGAGGGGTTGAAGGGTTCGGAAGAATGAGAGATCTCAATCGCGAAGGCGATATGAGGGGGATTTAGAGACCACATGGTCTCTAACATTATTATTATTTTAAATTTGGGGGGAGGGGAAGTAGTGACCACATGAAATATTTTGATTCAAACTCCTTCTCATTATAGTAATTCCCACCAAATATTTGGCATTTAGCGACCACATGGTCGTGAATTTTCAAATATGCGCACGACCCTAGCCGTTTATTGAGAATAAATGCACGATTGTACAATTCTTGTGCACGATCCTTATGGGTATTAGCGACCACGTGGTCCCTAATTCCCAAAAAAAATATATGGATGTTATTTGAAAATCCATTTATTTGGTGATGAGTTATTACGTTGAAAAGTAATTGAAAATTTGATTGATTCATAAAGTTTACATTCGTGACCAAATTGAAGACGTTGCACGAAAATCAATTCTCAAGTATGCTACACGAATGATCAAATACAATATAATGATTACAAATCTTCCTCGTTGGTACCTAATTCACTCTCAAACTCCCCTTCTGACGTTTCGCTAGATGTCTCAGCTTCAACATCAACGACTCTATCAATACCGCTTGGGTCATTTAGTGGACCGAGTGGATAAGTATCGCATGTGTTGTCGATAACTCATGGAAGTGACCTCGAATCATGTTGAAATGCCTCCTCAACAACAACCTGACGTGAACTGCCCTCATTAGGATCTCCATTAGTACCTTCATCATGCCACTGGCGTGACTTCACTTTACATACCGCAATATAGTCGTAGACATGATAAAATTTTGCTTCCTCCACACGCAATATGTGTTCGTCCCATTAATCCACAAACTCTTTAGCTCGGCTATCAACGGTTGCAAGTAGACATCATAATTTTTTGCTTAGGGCTTTTTGGTTCAGGGACAATACACGTCAGAAACATAATCTCTTCTCGCATACATATTGATGACGTAAGGTTGTTGTTAGGCCCAAAAATCCATCGGCCCATTTGGTAATCCGAGCCCATAAGTACACGGAGAAGTCATCAGCCGTGCTAAACGAGACAGGATCTTGGAATGGGAGAAGCCATCAGTCATCCGATGGAAGGAAGAAAGCATCTGTCACAGGGCGGAGAGATCTGTTCAGAAGACGCTGGTGAGAGCACTCCGAGCTTCCGACATATGCGGGAAGTGGGAAGTTAGTTACAAGATGTGCCCTAGGAATCCGGAGATTGTGATACATGTGAAGTAACCGTTGTAGTTCAGATGTATATATGAAAAATTATGTATTTTGTAAAGGACAATCAATAACCACACGGAAAAACCAATCTCTTGAGGAGATCATTGCCCTCTGTTTTTGTGATTTCCGTACTCATTCGAACTTGTTATTTCCTTTGAATTCGATCGTGCCCCAATTCAAGGCAAAGGTTTGTTAATCAAATTTTTGTCCAAAACAATTTGGCGCCCACCGTGGGGCCCAACGATCGAAAAAAGATTCAGTTCTTTGCATCATAAAAAGACAACCCATTTCGGGTTCAATCCATCTCCGAACAATTGCACAAACAACCCACTTGTTTTGCAAAAGTGATAAAAATACCCTTCCATCTTGACCTTTGTACATCAAATAACTCATATTAACATCATATGAACTTTAATCTATTTTATTTGCTTAAACTTTATCTTTAAAAATATTTGTATAAGTTTTAGAGATATTATTAAAACACTTCTTATGTTTATTTACTTATAATTCTTCTTTTATAATTTTAACTAAGACACATATTATTAATGGTTACATTTTATCATATTATAAATAATCATAAAACCATAATTCTTATGGTTCATAATTAATATTTATAATATGAGGGATAATTTTTTTAACCTTAGTTATGGTCTTAACTTATAACATTTAATATGTTATAAAATAATGATCTCAATGAAAATAAAATATAAAATATTTTATTACCTGAAAGAAAAATGTAAAGTAAAATTACATTTTTACCCTTATAAAAATAAGGGATATTACAATAGTACCCCCTTAAAAAGAGTTTCGTCCGCAAAACTAGATCAAGGTAAGGTACCGTCTATGAAAATATACACCTCACGATATATCATGCTATCCAAAGAACGATTCTTAAAAACGATTCTCAAGGAATAAAAACGCGGGCGGTTACAATAGTACCCCCTTAAAAATAGTTTCGTCCGCGAAACTTAGCCGACGCTCATAATAGATAGCATCGTAATCACGCTTAACCTTGTGGCTAACTTCAGTCGGAATTACAACTTACAAGATCCAATCTTGTTTGAATTACCGCTTCATGATGGAGTACTATGAAGACAAATAACTATGACGCAAAGAACGAATCCGAGTACTATACGAAGATTTAGGGTTAGATGGATATTAGAATGATTGTGTTGTATTCAACACAATATGCTCTATAAACCAAGTTGGCATGCTTCAATGGATACCCAAAGGATGTGAAAGACATAGAAAGGAACTATACACCAGGCGAGAGAAATCGATGATATTAAACTATTCAACAAGAGACTAAGGCTATAATGAAATGAAGAGTTATTCACTATTGACATTGGCATAGTAACAACTTGAATTTTTAATAAAAGAAAATGGAAGGTGATTTTGAATTAGTTTAAATAAAAGCTATGATTGGTCAAAGTAACCTTAATCAATCAAACTGAATCATAGAAATTGGCTCAAGTTTCAAATAATTATAAAAGGTTCGAAAATAAGAAGTACGTAATTTCTTTTTTATGTTCACCAACATCCTTATTGCTTGTAAAAAAATCATTATAAAATCACTCTACTTAAATACCAAAGTTGATAGACATTATGTTTTTATAACTCGAACATGATTTAAAATACTTATGTCATTTGATGTATTATAAAATATTTGTCATATAGCTTAGGCAAGGCTATTAAATAAATATATGATGAGTTATCACCCACAAATTTTTTTTATGAAGTATTGATTTGATTTGTTTTTATAGAAAGAATAGTTATTTTTAAATCCCAACCAAAATCTTTATACCCTTGAATCCTCAAACATTGAGTTATAAAACAAGAATTCCAACATTTGCAAATTCATTTTATCGAATCGAACTTCTAGGACTTAGGTTCTCACATTCCACCATGTGATCAGGATGGGGAACCGAGCCAACCTAACCCCTTTACCGCATTTTCATAGGAATAAGACATGTGATCTTGCCTTACCATGTGATCAGGATGGAAGACAAAAACATTCTTACTCACCACCATGAAACCGTAGAGAAAATTTACTTTATGAAAAGCATAAAACCGAAGAAAGTACCCTGCAACAAATTTACGAAGATGGACAAAAGATAGCAAGGTTAACACTTATTGGTCATCAGTTTAATGCATCAAACATGTTGAACTCAAAAAGAATTCATCAAAGGACATGAACTCCTTATTTTAAACTTAAAACTATTAAAACGATTTTAACAATCAAATTTTCAAAAAACTAATTGTCTTTCTTCAAAAACGAAATAGGATGTGATTTTCACTCACCTTAAATTGGTATAGATGGTTGCATATCGACTCAAATGACTTGACCACAGTTAAACATATATTTTTTTATACAAACGTTTAAAGACTAAGCACTTAAGAATAGAATTATCTTTGAGCTTAAACTAATAAAATGTCAAAATAAAAACCTATCCCCGAGAAGAGTTTCTTTATTTCATAAAATTACTTGGCAACTTCACTTATGTAAAGGTACAAAGACTTAGATCGGTCTAAACAACAAGACAAAAGATGGTTCAATCACTTGACAACCATCACTTCGATTAAGACTTAAGAAAGATTGACCAAGGAAGATAAAAATATCTATCTCGAGAATATGCACCCTAGACCACTACAGTCTAAAGGTACACGACAGCCATACCTCTACGAATGGAACATTAATAAGGGATTAGAACATAAGGATCGACCTAAGGAATTACATTATAAAGTTTCGGCTCTGATACCATAATTGTAACACCCCCTTTTTATACAGGGACAATACCGCCAGTGACCCCAAGATTAAACTCTCGAAGTCACCCAAGGCTTACAATAATTACAGAACTTAACCAAAAACTTTAAAAATGCGGAAGATACATATAAATATAAATGATGCGGAAGTCGAATACAACAGTGGAATAAACATGAACGGATAAAAAATTCAAATGGAAAGGGTCCCACAAGTCGGAACCTCGACCCTTAAAATTATTCTAACTTTTTCCAAGCTAACCACCTTCACTCCAGTTGCTCCTCAAGCTTGCTCCTCGTGATCCTTGACTTAGAACTCCACTCCTGATGTGTCGCGATGAGAAATGCGATGGACACCAGCCGACCATGCAAGGAAAATAAACGACCGGGTAGTCTTGTGACAGACTAAGCAAATGGGGTTTTGGAAGGTGGTTCGGTTTTTAGGAAGGGACGAGTTGGGATGTCGGGCACCGAATGAAAGCCGGTCCCATCCTCGAACCTCGGACCTCCTATGAAAACTATGATTTGAAGAAAAGAGTGAGAACGTCGCCCAAGGGTGAGTCTCGGTTTAGAAAGAAAGATTTACTTATGTTAGGAACTTTGGTTTCACACATTTAGTCAGGTGGGTGATTAAACCTCTCGTTGATCACGTTTCCCTCTACCAACCTCACCGCATACGTGTTGTGCGAATTCAGATTGGAGCCAGAGAATTATGGAATCCGAGAGTTAGGATTGCATTCCATTTTGTACTAGCCTTCCTATCATTTTAATTGTCGCCAATAGGCGCCTATTTAATCTCTACCAATTTTTAAGGATCACAATATCGTTCCACTTGGAATTAAGCATACTTTTTAAGTAAGATAGATTGTGGGTTACGGCCCCACGAAAATACTCAAAAGAAAGAAAATGGGTTACGGCCCCACGAAAATACTCAAAGGTTGGGTTGCAAGCCCAGACTAGCACAAGCTACGTGCCATCACCCCTCATCGAGCGAGCGGGTATTGACCATGGTCTTAAAGTTAGAGCATCGGCTCAAGATTAAAGTCGAATGAATCAACGCGTATAACGTAAAGTACGCACATACAAGCCTACTCATCTAGGCACACATATCAAAAGGAAACGGCCCTACAGTCCATCTAGCGTAACCTAAGTACGACTAGCAATAACGTCATTAAATCTAGAATAATATAAATCCTAGATTCATTTTATTTCATACAAGAGTTCCCAACATAGTCATAAAACAATTTAAAACACATGAAAACATATAACGATATGTAACATGCTTGATAAAACGAGTGATGTATAAATGATTTTATATGGAAATCGAACCCAAACCACTTGCCTCGAAATTGATGTAGACGGGTTACGAAAGGATAACTCGCTATTAAGGACTTGTTCCTGTTTCAATCAACCATAAAATAAATTCCCGTCAATTTATTTTGCTATGTCGACAATGGTTGATTTCTAAGGAACCACAAAAAGATTTAAGTTTATAAAAGTTTATAAACTTACACATTTTATTAATAATTTCCTTTTTATTAATATAATGAAACTAATTTATGAATTTTATAAAATCTTCATGTTATTCACTTTAAAATTTTCCTTATAATATATTAACCTCAACATATATATATATATATATTAATAGTAATCTAACTTTATAAATATTCAAAACATTATTACTACTCTTATTTATCCATGAGAAATTCATCCTCTTATTAATATCCTTTTTAAAATGCCGATTTATTCATATCAATACTAAAAATACCCATTTAAAATTCACAAGTTAATTTAAATACTTATACAATACCAAATTCCTAACATTTGTCAATTTAAATAATTTTTACCCATTTTAATTTAACAAAAGATTATTTTTTTTATAAATTGAATTAAAATGGAATATATCTACAAAGGTGAGCAGCCCGGTTGGGCCGGGTCGGGCCCGACCTGCTCACGGGCTCACCAGCCAAACGGAACAGCCCACGCAAAAACAGAGCACAAAACAGCACCAACTTCAATCGCTTTGTTCTCCTTCGTCTGGTATCTGATCGAGGCGTATGAGTAGGCGTTGGAACCGTGAGAGAGAGAGAGAGAGCTTTCCAATGATATATAATGGGAAAATTTTGGTTCTGTGTGGAAGAAGAACGGGCCAGAAAACCGAGCCTTGCTCTATTTTTCGCTGAACAGAAGTGATTCTTTCCGAGCCGATTTAGGCATATTTGAGAATGCTTCTGGAGAAAGTTGCTGAATAGAAAATGTGTGTGATGGATAGAGCTTCGTAATGGCCTTTTATATCACTCAAAACGATTCCCAATCGACTCATATTCGGAGTTTGAGCACCCAATCCCGAAAACCAAACATCTCCCCACTTCAATTCGAGTTTATCCACAAATTAATGGCCAATTTCAACGATTCAGCTACTCCTATTACTCCCTCCTTGAATGATGATTGTTTGTGAGTACCAATCGACGCCTAATTGAATGTTATTAAACCGAATTCAAGCAATCTTCAAACTTTGAACGTTTTTGGTCGATTGGATTCCTCTACCGTTCACTTGGAAAAACCGAATCAAAACCTCAAATTGATTGAGGGTTATTAAAGGCAATGTTATGGGCTTTCCATATCTTCTTTCAGATTGAAAATCCGTTGAGAAATGAAGAAGTTAGAGCCATTTGAAACTTCTAAGTCAAAAGTTGAAGACAACCCATTTCGGGTTCAATCCATTTCCGAACAATTGCACAAACAACCCACTTGTTTTGCAAAAGTGATAAAAATACCCTTCCATCTTGACCTTTGTACTTCAAATAACTCATATTAACATCATATGAACTTTAATCTATTTTATTTGCTTAAACTTTATCTTTAAAAATATTTGTATAAGTTTTAGAGATATTATTAAAACACCTCTTATGTTTAGTTACTTATAATTCTTCTTTTATAATTTTAACTAAGACACATATTATTAATGGTTACATTTTATCATATTATAAATAATCATAAAATCATAATTCTTATGGTTCATAATTAATATTTATAATATGAGGGATAATTTTTTTAACCTTAGTTATGGTCTTAAACTTATAACATTTAATATGTTATAAAATAATGATCTCAATGAAAATAAAATATAAAATATTTTATTACCTGAAAAGAAAAATGTAAAGTAAAATTACATTTTTACCCTTTATAAAAATAAGGGATATTACAGAAGTCATGGACGATGACGAGGATTGGGACCGTCAACGTCCCCGAGATCTCGAGAATATCGTTCGGAACCAGTTCAAGATGTTCACCGAGCAGTTGTCGAAGATACCCGGGGTCCCGCGACCCATAGAGAAAGAAGCGGTTGACGGCTACGATGAGTCGCCTTTCGCTCCCCACATCGCCCAGGTTGAGATACCAAAGAAGTTTTCGGTGCCCAGTATGACTTCATACGACGGCACGAGGGATCTTGACGAGGATGTTGCCATATTCAAGTTGAAGATGATGACCAGTGCGGTACCGTACCATTCCCGCGAAGCATTGATGTGCAAGGGGTTCGGAGCCGCCCTCGCGGGACCAGCCTTGAAATGGTTCGTTAACCTCCCAAGGGGAAGTATTCGTTCTTTCGCCGAGTTAATGGACTCGTTCCGAGTGCAGTTCGCCAGTAGTCGGAGATTCCAAAAGCAGTCTAGTGACTTGTACCGGGTTATCCAGAAGCCGGAAGAGTCCACCCGTGAGTACCTGGACCGATATAACCGAGAGAAGATTTCCATCCCGCACTGTGACGTGCCGACAGCGATGGAAGCTTTCCGTCAGGGGGTAAATCAAGACGGAGATCTCTACAAAGAGCTCACTAGACACCCTTTCCACAACTTCGAGGATGTGCAAACCAAAGCTTTGGCTCAAATCAGGCTCGAGGAGGATTTGAAGATGAGAAAACCCACGAGTGTCTGGGAGAGGGTAGATAAGAAGGCAGCGCCAGATCACCGTCGAGAGCACCATGACCAACCATACCGGCGCCCTCACCTTGACGCGGTGAAGGTAAATGTCGCCGAAACCAGACCGGCCAAGCCATTACCGCCAAAGTATGATGAGTTCAACCTCGGTATATCCCCCGAGGACCTTGTGAAGAACATAGCTCAGACAATATGAGGCGTTAGGTGGCTGAAGAGGAATGAAAAGCCCTACCCAAACAAGGATATGAGTAGGTGGTGTGACTTCCATGACGATTACGGTCATGTAACCAAGGAATGCGTCGCCCTAAGAAGAGAGATTGCCTACCTTGTATCTCGGGGAAGGATTACAGAAGTCGCGCCAAATGCGCAAGTCCCCCCAGATGTCGTGAAAGCTTCACGCGCGGGAAGGCCAGCGTCGCCGGTGCCAGCAAAAGTCGTGAACGTAATCACCGGAGGGTCAAGTGTGTGCGGTCTCACTTATTCAGCAGCTAAGAGGAACGCACGAGAAAGCACCCTTCCTCGCCCAGCATGTGAGAAGGATGACGTCTTCAACCTCGCAATACATTTTGACGAGGATGACGTCAATGGTCTTGATGGACCCCATCATGACGGCCTTGTGATTTCTCTGTCAACCGGGAGCTCAACCAATCTCACGACGTTGGAGGCTTTGAAAGGAATGGGTCTGAGCGAGAAGGACGTGGAGAGAAATCCCACAGCACTCGTAGGCTTTAGCGGAGAAGTGAAGCACATTGTAGGAGACATCGTCCTTCCCACATACGCAAAGGGCGTAAATATCTAGGTTAGGTATTTTGTTATGGATTGCCCTTCATGTTATAATGTAATAATGGGAAGACCATGGCTTCATGACATGAGAGTCGTCCCATCCACTTACCACCAAACAGTGAAGTTCCCAACTCCGTGGGGGGTTCAAGAGATCCGTGGTGATCAAAGAACATCCCGGGAGTGTTACAAATCGGCGCTGAAACCATCCGCCGGTCAAAAGTCCACCTAGCAATTAAAGGAGGCCACTAACCCTACCATTCTAAAAGAAAAAGAAAAGAAAGATGATCAGGTAGAGGAAGTGCCCTAGACCAATACGACCTCAATCGGTCCGTGAAGATTGGAAAAGATTTGGAGCCAGCTATGAAAAGCGAGCTGATAGACTTCCTCAGTAAGAACTCGGAGTGTTTTGCTTGGTCCCATGAGGATATGGTGGGAATCGATCCGGATTTGATCAGGCACCGATTAAATGTGGACCCCAGTCACCCACCAGTAAAACAGAAGAAGAGGAAGTTCGCCGCTGAGAGAAATAAGATAGTGGATGAAGAAGTGAGAAAGTTGATGGAAACTCGAAAGATCAAAGAAGTCAAGTATCCTGAATGGTTGGCGAACGTAGTCATCATTCCCAAGAAGAACGGAAAGTGGAGGATGTGCGTAGATTTCACGGATTTGAATAAGGCTTGTCCCAAGGATTCATTTCCGTTACCTCACATAGACGCCCTGGTAGACGCCACATCGGGTCATGAAATACTGACTTTCATGGACTCCTTCAGTGGATACAACCAGATCCGGATGGAAGAAAGTGATCAAGAGAAGACATCCTTCATCACCAGTAAGGGAACGTACTGCTATAAGGTGATGCCCTTTGGGTTGCGGAATGCTGGGGCCACATATCAAAGGTTGGTGCACAAAATGTTCCAAGACCAAATCGGAGAAACTATGGAGGTATACATAGACGATATGCTCGTCAAATCAAAGAAAGTTGTAGACCACAGAAGCCACCTGGAGAAAGCTTTTGAAATCCTGAAGCAAGTTAACATAAAGTTGAACCCACATAAGTGTACGTTCGGCGTGAAGTCGGGAAAATTCCTAGGGTATTTAGTCACCCAGAGAGGGATAGAAGCCACCCCCGAGCAGGTTCAAGCAATAACGACGTTGAAATCCCCCAGGTGTGTAAAAGACGTCCAAAAGCTCACTGGACAGATCGCCGCCTTGAACAGGTTCATATCTAAGTCAGCAGACCGATGTCGTCTCTTCTACGAAGTACTTAGAAAAAACAAATGTTTCCAATGGACTCCCAGACATGAAGAGGCTTTCCAAGAACTGAAGAACTATTTTTCTAATCCTGTGATTTTGGCCAAACCCGAAGCAGGAGAAGCTCTACCCTTGTACCTAGCCGTCACTAAAAAAGCCATCAGTGGGGTATTGGTCCGAGAACAAGATGGACAACAGCAACCCGTGTACTACGTTAGTAGAACTCTCCTCTCAGCCGAGACTCGATACTCTTCCTTGGAAAAGTTGGTCCTTGCCCTAGTCATGTGCTCTAACAAGCTTCTCCCGTACTTTGAGGCCCACCCGATAGTGGTGAGAACCACACACCCTTTGAAGACGGTAATGCACAAGCCAGAATTCACAGGAAGAATGGCCAAGTGGGCGATTCACTTGATTGGGTTCGATATTAAGTACGAGCCTAGAACCGCATTGAAATCTCAAGTGCTGGCTGATTTTGTGGTTGATTTTAGTCCTACAATGGAAGAATGATCCAACCCAACAAAGCTAATGACGCTAGAAGCTAAGTCTCCAGTCAAATGGACGCTTCATACGGATGGCGCTTCTAACGCTGGGGGGACAGGGATAGGAGTAGTCCTAAAATCAACACAGGGGGATAAGGTGGCACAATCCGTAAGGTGTACGTTCAAAGCCACGAACAATGAAGTGGAGTATGAAGCTCTGATCTTTGGGCTAACCCTCGCCAAGGACCTGGGCATACAGCAGATAGAAGTTAAGTGCGACTCGTTATTGATAGACAACCAAGTTCGGGGGTTGTACGAAGCAAGAGATGAAAGGATGGCAGCTTATCTAGATGAAGTCAAAAATCTGATTCCTCATTTCGAGAAGGTTTCCTTCGCACAGATCCCAAGAGAGCAGAATGCTCAAGCAAATTCTCTTGCCCGCCTGGCATCAGCCATTGATCCTGACGAGTACCCTGTAATCCCAATGGTTCACATCATGGTCCCCGCCATAAGAAGAACTCACACTAGTGATAGCAAGAAGTCTGAGAGAATGATCGATGAGGTCAGTCTTCTCGGAGCTGCCCCCCACAGCGTCTTCATGAGCAGTGACGACGTTGACGCCAGAAGTTACCGGAACGATCCCGATCCAAACCTGCCCTTGAACGGATCAAATTGCGAGAAAGCTCCCTTCGATCCCTCGGAGGCTAACGAAGTACCTTGGACTCAGCCATACCTAGATTGGCTAACCAAGGGAAAGCTTCCAGAAGACAAAATTGAAGCTAAGTTGCTCAAGATGATGGCCACCAAGTTCACGGTAGAAGGCGGGAAACTGTTCCACAAATCGGCGGTGGGAACGCTACAGCGTTGCCTAGCTAAAGAAGGTGTTCAGAGACTTCTTGAAGAACTCCATGAAGGAGATTGCGAGAACCACACCGAAGGGAGAAGTCTATCCAACAAATCCCTTCGGCAAGGATGGTTCTGGCCTACTATGAGGAAAGATGTTGTAGACTTCTGTCGTAAGTATGATGCCTGTCAAAGACACGCGCCGACCGCTCACCAACCTCCTGAGCCACTCTACCCCACCCTTACACCATGGCCCTTTATGCGATGGGGGATGGACATAGTCGGGAAGTTACGCCCTTCATCCGGACAGAGAGTGTTCTTCCTTGCTATGACTGATTACTTCTCCAAGTGGATCGAAGTTGAAGCTTATCGAGAGATCAAAGATAAACAGGTGATATCTTTCATTATCAGAAATATCCTTTATCGTTTCGGGGTACCCGCGAAGATTGTATGCGACAATGGCTCTCAATTCATAAGCCAGAGAACCAGAGACTTCTGCAGTCACTAGAAAATCAGCCTGGACACTTCAACCCCCCGCTATCCCCAGTCAAATGGGCAGGCCGAGGCTAGCAACAAAGTGATCATAAATAATCTGAAGAAGAGGCTCCCGAAAGCTAAAGGAAACTAGGATGATGAGCTCCCGTACGTCCTTTAGGCCAATCACATGACGCCGAAGGTCGCGACTAGTCAGTCTCCTTTCTCTTTAACACACGGATGCGAAGCAGTCATTCCCGCCGAAATTCTCATCCCAACCGCTCGTACCAGCTTTGTGATCGAAGAACGTAATCATCTGGAGCTATCGACTGATTTAGATACCTCAGGCGATCTTCGTGACCAAGCCCGATTACAATTGGCAAGACACCAGCAGCAGGTCACCCGAAGCTATAACCAGAACGTCAAGATCCGGACTTTCCGGGTCGATGACTGGGTACTACGACGAGTCTTCCAAAACACCCATGAAACCAAGTCGGGGAAATTAGCCCCGACATGGGAGGGACCCTATAAGATAACAGGGGTCGTTGGGCAAGGCGCTTACCAGCTAGAATCCAAGGACGGAGAAGCCATCCCCAGGAGATGGAACACAATACATTTGAAGAAGTATCACTTCTGAGGGAGAACTCCTTTTATCGGAGCGCAGACCTCCCCGAACCCTCAGCGTAAAGTTCTCAGCGTCAGATATTCAAGACACTAGAGGTCATCAGTCCGCAGTTTATTATCTTGCTTTTACTTTAAATTCATCCTTCTTAGTGTGTTCAACTTATCTGTGTGAAGACTCTTCATTGTGTGATTTCTATGCTATAGTTTGCTCTTATCGAATGAATAATGTTAATGCATCTCTGTTTGGTTACCTTTATTTTCTCTTTGCATGAATAGAACTAGAAAATCAAAAGTATATTTTATTTACGTATAGAATGTCTTATACAATCAAATACAAGTTCAAAGCAACAGAGGTAACCAATCCTAGACTAAAGACGTCTCTAATCGACCGCCCTTCCCGAGTGCAAGTCCCAACGCGATACTCGTTACACGCCTGGAATCTTCATCGGTAAACGCAGCTGCCACCCATGACCAGAGACTTCTGCAGGAGTCCTCGTCTTGAAGCCTTCTATCCGAAGCACCCATCCGTCCTGAAAATTCCTGCACACAATGGAAGGACAATACCAAACGAAAATACGCAAGAAAGAAAAACATGCATGCATCAAAACTATTCACTTCCTCTCCCTGAGGAAGAGGAGACATCTAGACAAAGGACAAACATTGTTCACGACCTCTATACGGCCCATACGCGTCACCAGAAGTTTGTTCAAAGAAAAAAAAACACCATCATAAGAAATCTTTTACAAGGGCTCATGGCCCTAATCTTCATCGTTAATAGGAATGCCTCCTAGCTGCTCTGCAGCATCTGCCGAAGGCCCATCACCTTGCTCAGGTACCTCGCCCGCGCTCAGACTATGACCACCGTCTTCTTCTTCTACGTTCAGAGAAGCCAAAAGCTCATCACCAGGGGCCGGTTGATCTGGAGGATAGCAATCATAGAAGGACGCGATCTTAGCATCCAGATCCCAGCCCGAATGCTCTCCAGCCGCGAACTGTTTGATTGTCTCCACCCTAGACAACATTGAACAGTAAGCCCCGATTTCACTAGCCTCCTTAATGATCCTCTTGTTCTTGGCCTCGAGCTCAGCGATATTGGATCAATCTGACACAGCTTGGGAGGACTAACGCTTGACCGACTCAGTAAGTTTCGCCAGCTTGCTCGCATCCGTCTTCTGGCGCTCAGCTGCTAGGTTGACTTCCCTCTCCAAAGTGGCCTTTTCAGCGTCCCACCGGGCTTGATGTTCTCTAAAGGTCAGCTCCTCTTTGTCAATTGCATCTACCACCCACAGAACACCTTGTAAGGCCTACGCACCGACATACGGTATTGCCCACGATCCAAATAAAAATAAATAAAAAAGAGAAGAAAGAAGAAGAAAAGGAAAAGGCGGTTGGAGAAAGCGAACCTTCCAAATCGATAAACCTGCGTCCCCGACCAGAACAGAGCGGGAGACATCCAAATGTGGTTTCTTCGAGTCGTGGGCACCGCGTAGTTTCTGCCACAAGTCTGAAGGACCTTTGTTGTCCAGATCAATGACTTCAGTAGCATCGGGCGATGATCTCTTAGCAGGGGTCACTTTCACTACGGTCTCTACCTTCACCTTCGGGTCCAAGGGGGGTCTCTTGTCACTTGATCGGAGCTTGCGCTGAATCAAGGCTGCAGCATAAAAACTTCTCCCCAGAGACAAAGAAGTTTCTGAGAAGACAAGCGTTAGAATCCAAGAAAACAATCGTTGCCACTTTCAAAAGTAAAGATAGAGGCGCATACTGGTAGGGTTTTTAACGGGGCTCACTACAGTGCCAGCGAGTTTCCCAGACACCAAAGCATTATCCTCGATCGTCTTCTCAAAGTTCCCCAATGCCGCATCATCTTCATCGTCCCTTGGATCCCTAGTGATTGTCGTCGTCTTGTTACTAGACTCGCCCTCAAGCATTTGTTCCGCAGACCTCCGATATGTCCTTTTGGCCTCCGGAAGAGAGAAAAGATTTCTGCAAGCTTCCGATTCCAGAACTTGGGTCTCCAAACTCGGCGGAATTGCACGAGAAGTCCTCAAAGTCAGAAACTTGAGAAGGAAGTAGTGCGACAAAACAATTGGGGGTTGTGAAAATTAGGGCTAAGAGTGCTTACTTTTGGTGGTCCAGGAGTCAAAGAACGCAACTTGGTACATCTCCCCCATAGTGGATTTCTCCACGAAAAAGAAGCGCGAAGCCCAATCTTTATCATTGACCTTCGATTTCGAGATCAGGGGGTTCCTGGCATCTCGTGCATGAAGAGTGAAGCGTCCAGCCCTGAGGGGACAGACCCGCTATGCGCACAAGAGATCTTGCAATGTGAAGTCGATCTTCTTGCCCCGGTAGATTTCACCGATCTGGTACAAAATCTTCCATACCGACGGCATCAACTGCGTCGGAGAGGCTCTGAGCGTCATTAAGAAGTTTAGGATCAAAGGGGAGAAAGGGAAAAGGGCTCCCAGGGTGAAGGGGTACTCTAGAAAGCAGTCCCAGACCTCCTTGACCCATTCAACAGCCTCGCATGTAGGGGTGTAGAAGTTGGTATCGGAGGGGAATCCATGGTTTCGGACTAGAGTCTCCACCTCGTATGAGAAGATTCGAAGCCCATGTCTTTGACGTCGGTGTTGGCCATGGAGGTTAACAACAGAGGAGCAAAATAAGAGTTAGAGAGAAGAGCAAGAAGACGATGAAGCACGAAAGAGATGACGCGTATCCTAGAGGGGGTCTGGGTCGAGGCATTTAAAGCCTGAGTGATGGGACTCTTCAAGTTCTCGAGGGTGATCGAACGGATGGGTAACCACCACGTGGCACACGCTGCCTATGCTCATGCGGCAAATCCGATCTAAATCCCGCCTAAAAGATTTGGATCAGGATTTGGGGGTATTGTTAGGCCCAATAATCCATCCGCCCATTTGGTAATCCGAGCCCATAAGTACACGGATAAGTCATCAGTCGTGTTGAACGAGACATGATCCTGGAATGGGAGAAGCCATCAGTCATCCAATGGAAGGAAGAAAGCATCCGTCACAGGGTGGAGAGATCTGTTCAGAAGACGTTGGTGAGAGTACTCCGAGCTTCCGACATATGTGGGAAGTGGGAAGTTAGTTACAAGATGTGCCCTAGGAATCCGGAGATTGTGATACATGGGAAGTAACCGTTGTAGTTCAGATGTATATATGAAAAATTATGTATTTTGTAAAGGACAATCAATAACCACACGGAAAAACCAATCTCTTGAGGAGATCATTGCCCTCTGTTTTTGTGAATTCCGTACTCATTCGAACTTGTTATTTCCTTTGAATTCGATCGTTCCCCAATTCAGGGCAAAGGTTTGTTAATCAAATTTTTGTCCAAAACAGTTGTACGGTGTCAAAATCACATGCCACAAAGACTATTTTCGCCCCGAAGAACCGAACAAATTGAAACCGTATGTGCAAAACTCAAGTTTCACATTTCGCGATTCTACGGTGAAAGTTGGTCACACTACATTGAAATGGAGGCATCTGACGGGTGTTGCATCACCTCATCTTCTTGTACGTGCTTTGCATGCCATCGCATATGTTTAGTAATCACCATCGATGCATATATCCTCTATAATCGTTGGGTGATTGACAAGTAAAATATATGAGAGTAGGGAATGAGCTTCGCCTTGCCTTGCCTCCATCTAGGATGTGTACAAATTTTACAGGCTGCGTAATCTGCATCTGCACTCTAATATATCATACAAGACTTTGGGCAACAATCTATGGCTTCATACGGTAAACCAAGACCCTCAACTAGTTTTTTAGTGTCATAGAACGTGGCCGGTAATGTTGTCTCAAGGTGAGATACGCGTCCGTAGAAATCGGAAATCATCTCATATCCTCCCTCCATCAACCTTAACTTTGACTTCCGACTATGTAGCTGAGTCACCGCCTCCAACTGGGTGACATCACATCTAGGCCACAACTGCCTATTCGCAATCGCCAACATGTCGTACATACATTGTGCATCGGGATTGGGCGCTTTGGAATAATACTGCTCCATCTCGGTTCGTACCTCCTCATTTTGTATGGGTTCAGTGTAATAAAACCAAGAATTAAAACCATCTGCTCCATTTGATTCTGATACTCAAGAACCGATGATGTCGGATCATTACTAATACAACCTTCATGCTGTCTAGACACAACCATCATTGTAGTATACATCTCATTTGTCTCCCTGTGAGAACTACACTGGTAATAGTGAGGAACAAAACCCTTGGTAACAAGATGATAACGCACCTCATATACAGAAATCAACTTCCTATTTTTGCATTTCCGATAAGGACACGATAATTCTTGTGGGTTAAAGCTCGGCCTCGGCTCGTAAAACTCAACAAATTGCTCAACGCCAACTACAAATTGGTTGTTCAAAAAACCGTCCTTAATGTGCAAATACATCCATTCATGCATTTTTACATGTAAACCAATATATGTTGCATATTTAATTTAAATTCTTATTTTGCGACCAATTGGTCGCTATTTCAGATTTCGCGACCACGTGGTCACTAAATAGCGACCATGTGGTAGCTAATTCCAACACAATCTAGGAATCGCGACTGAAATCGGCTATAGGGCTAAACCGCTAGTTTTGTCTTGGTTCTGGTTTGATTCCAAGTGGTTTCTCTTTAGTTTTGTTCGGAACCAAATCAGATCCATGTCTAGTGTGACATTTGGATCATATATAAGTTCACAAATTTAGATGAAATCAAACAGTTTCTTAATATTTTTATTAATTCCTAAAATAATCAGCATTTCTAAAAAAAAGATATTAGATGATAGTTAATTTATTGTAATTAATTATCCTTTATATTTTTATTAAAAAATTCCTTATTTACAAACAAAGAATGATTAAATGTAATAAGTGTAATGCAACCATATTAAGTCAGAGATATTAGAACGATAAATACAAGGGTAGGATAAAAAGTATATGAATAGAAGAGAATAATATTATTATTTAAGGTTTTTGAGTGCGATTCATGTGAGAATGGACCCCAAGAAAGAAATGGGAATGAATCTCAACCGTTGATTGCACACGTACGAACAGTTTTCTTACCTTTGGCGTGTAAAGTTTCGAAAATAATTGTGTATAGTTTTGTATGGGACTATGTAGTGACGGACGCAGAACTAAATTGAAGGAGGGACACAATTCATTAAAGAAATTTTTTAAACTCCATATATTTTGTTAAAACTTAATCAAAATAGTAAGAAATGTGTTAATTACAAAAGCTCTATAAAAATTAGTATAATTAACGTGTTTTCTACAAAAGATTGATATCAAAAACAAAAGATTGATATTCAAACAAAATCAGCCCACTTGATTAGCAACACCAAAATCAGCCTATTAATATTTGATAATGAATTAGCAATTTAGCAAAATCAGGCAAGTGGACAACATCCCACTAGATAATTTTAATTAATCCCAATTAGCAATTTACCAAAAATCCAAAATTAGCCCACAACCCACTTGAATCTTGATAGTTTTAATTAATCCTCAATTTCTTCTTTTTTTGCCATTGATAATGGCATGTGCTGCTACCTTCAATTCACTACTGTGTACTACAGTACAACAGTACAAGTGCTCATATAAAAAATTCTCAGGAGTGAAGGGAGGGCACTAGCCCACTCATGCCCTCCCCCAGCTCCGTCTCTAGGACTATGCATTTTCATCTTACTTGTTTGTGTATGCAAGGGCGAGCTAAATGGTGCCTAGTGGGGGCTACAGCCCCCACTGGAATTTTCAGGTAAAAAATATTTAAAAATATAGTAAAAAAAATTAAAGCTTTAAATTTTAAACTAAAACTTAAATCTATTTATATCGGACCTACTCAAAAGAGTAGCCCAAAATTTAGATTGAACAAAAAAAAGCCTCAACTCCTCTCCTTCCTTGTTTATAAGCTACTCTTCCCCTCTCTTCCTACAAAAAATTCGATGTGGGATACAAAAAATAGCGAGCAGGTTCAAAAAACCTCTTTCCACGTCGACATTTCATTGAAAGTTGCTCTTCTCCTCTCTTTTATATAACATGCTCTTCTCCTCTCCTACTACAAATTAAGGCTTATTACTAATAAGTTTAATTATTAAACTTTAAGCTTATTAAAAAGTTTAATTATTAATAAGTTTAATTATTAAACTTTAAGCTTATTAAAAAAATTTAATTATTAATAAGTTTAATTTTATAAAAAATACAAAATAAAATTACTTTGCTAGGAATTTTTCTATAGCAAAAAAAATTACCCAAAGGAATTTAGCCCCCACTGGTAAAAATTCCTAGCTACGCCACTGTGTGTATGATAATGCTAATGATTGTGTATGCATTTTTCACTGAGTGTGCATTGTATTACATGTAACTATACATTATCTTTCTAGAGACTGTGTATTATTTTGTAAGCGATTGTATATTATTTTGCAGGTGAATGTGTACAGTATTTTAAACAAAGTGTTTATGAATTGTTGACCAATATTGCATTGTATTACATGTGATTGTACATTATTTTGTAAGCAAATGTGCATTCTTTTGTAACTGAATGTGCATAGTATTCTAAACTAAGTGTGTATGACATTTTCACCAAGTGTGAATTGTATTAAAAGGGACTTTTCATTGTTTTGAGGGTGCAAATCATACTCATTGTAAGTTTATAATAAAAACTCATTTGAAAGGTAATCCATAGTCAATAACAAAATTATGCACAATCACTTGTACGAATTGTGCACATTCGGTAGTTGAAAAATGCACACTTATTATAAGACCATCATGCACACTCGCATGAAAAGGTCATACATAATCAGGTAATGTGAAAATGCACAGTCGGGTAAGATGAAAATACACATTCACTAGTAGAAAGATACACACTCATTATAAAATCATTATGCACACTCGCATGAAATAGTCGGGTAATGTGAAAATGCACAATCGAGTAAGATGTGAATTCACAGTCGGGTAAGATGAAAATGCACAGTCGTTAGTATAAATATGCACACTCACATGAAAAAGGTCATACATAGCCGGGTAATGTGAAATGCCCAAACGGGTAAGATGAAAATGCACAATCGCTCATCAAAATTTGCATTCTTGGAGGTAAAAAAAAAAATTTTACACATGCGCACAATCTAATCCTTTGATCTAATAGGAAGGAATGGCAAAGATTCATTCTCATTTCTCTTCATAGATATCATTCTCACATGATCCATTCTCAAGATTATTTTATAATGTGTCTTAAGATATATTATAAAAAGCCAATTTCGAAGAAATTTTATAAATCTTTTATTTAAGACATATTTAATTTTTTAACCTAGAGTTTATTAATTTTATTTTATAATTATACTTTTCAAATTGAGTTGTCTTAATATATATTTAATTCTTTATCAAACTTAGCTAATTGTTTTGTCAGAAGATTGTTTTTAAGGACTTCAACGACTACTTAGACGCTAAATAGGGTCCCCTTAGTCACTAAATAGAGTCCACTTAGTCACTAAATATCAAATTAGAATTCTAAGCAAATTTTCAACTATACGAAAGTAATTAATCCAACCATATTACGTAATTAAAATATAAGTACGATCACAACCATATTACGTAATTAAATAACATTGTACTATATCAAACGAAAAAACTATAATTACATACCTATAAATCGTAAGCGGCAAAATCCGACGGAAGCCTTCTCCTCCTATGAAATGTGAGCAAAATCTCACAAGATAAAATATGCTCAAATGAGCATATCTCTTTAGATGTTTTGTGGGTATTTTTGTTTATAAAATGAATGAGGATGTGCGGTGTATATTTAGGAAATGTGTAGAGACCATATGGACACTAAATTGGCAGCAATTTTACCACGAAGACGTGGTTAAGGACCATGTGGTCGCCAAATGTGCGGTACAACATGCGCTAGTTTGTCGCGTGAAATTTGCGACCACTTGGTCGCTAATATCAGCGACCACGGAGTCACGAACTTTAGAGACCACGTGGTCGCTAAAAATTGGTACCCGATTAGGGACCACGTGATCGATGATATTAGTGACCATGTGGTCGCTAATTACACGCGCCAAATTTTTCCGTGAGTATTTAGTGACCACGTTT
Source organism: Fallopia convolvulus (assembly GCA_964016875.1). Taxonomy (NCBI): domain Eukaryota; kingdom Viridiplantae; phylum Streptophyta; class Magnoliopsida; order Caryophyllales; family Polygonaceae; genus Fallopia; species Fallopia convolvulus. The sequence goes on from OZ024718.1 coordinate 27,883,430, forward strand.
GATGTGGTCGCTAATTTAGAGACCACGTGGTTGCGAACTTTTTTTTAATTCTTTGATATAGAGACCACGTGGTCGCTAAATCAGCGAAATGGTGTAGTGCACACCTTAAAATTGACTTGTGAACCAAAAAGTTAATCGACCAATTCATCGAATATGTGATCTATGTTTTATTAAAAACGTTGAAGAGAATTAACAAGAAGATTTACGAAACAAATTAAGAAGAGATTTGAAAATTGTAATGTAGATTTGCAACTTAGAAGCTTGTAGAAAATGAGAATAATAGAGTAGTAGAGAGAAATAAGAGAGTGTGAGATTTGTGTGAGTACAATTGAAGGTGAGATATGGTATTTATAGGGTAGGATTAATTGTTTTTTTAATCAGCCCAATTGGTCCAAAAAATTTGGAATCTGTCGAACCGCCGATTCGCAACGATTCAAGAACCCAAAACTAGTCGTTGGGTCGGTTCGAACCGACAGAACGAATAGTTCCGACCATTGGGAACATCTGATTCGAACTGGTTGCACGACTAGTTTTGGGCCAGTTTTTTAATTTTTTAAATTAAAAAATTGGTCGAATAACTAGTTCGACGGTTCCCACAATCTAGGAATTGGAACTGAAATCGGCTATAAGGCCAAATCGCTAGTTCGATCTTGGTTCTGGTTTGATTCCAAGTGGTTCCGGTTTAGTTTTGTTTGGAACCAAATTAGATCCATGTCTAGGGTGACATATGGATCATATATAAGTTCACAAATTTAGGTGAAATCAAACAGTTTCTTAATATTTTTGTTAATTCCTAAAATAATCAGTATTTCTGAACAAAGATGGTAGAAGATATTTATATTTATTGTATTTAATCATCCTTTATATTTTTTATTAAAAAATCCCTTTTTTGCAAATAAAGAATGATTAAATGTAATAAGTGTAATGCAATCATATAAAGTCAGAGATATTAGAACGTTAAATACAAGGGTGGGATAAGATGTATATGAATAGGAGAGAATAATATTATTATTTAAGATTTTTTAGTGTGATTCATGTGAGAATGGAGCCCCAAGAGAGAAATGGGAATGAATCTCAACCGTTGATTGCACACGTACAGACATATTTTTTTTACCTTTGGTGTGTAAAGTTTCGAAAATAATTGTGTATAGTTTTGTATGGCACTAAGAAAATGATGCATTCATTAGTAAAATGACACACACTCATTATAAAATCATCATGCACACCCACATGAAAAAGGTCATACATAGTCGGGTAATGTGAAAATGCACAATCGGGTAAGATGCGAATTAAAAGTCGGGTAAGATGAAAATGCACAATTGAGGTCATACATATATAGTCGAGTACTGTGAAAATGCACAAATGGGTAAGATGAAAATTTACAATCGGGTAAGATGAAAATGCACAATCGCTCATCAAAATTTGCATTCTCGGAGGTTAAAAAAAAACTTTTTTACACACGGGCAATCTAAGCCTTTGATCTACTCGGAACGAATGACAAAGATTCATTCTCATTTCTCTTCATAGATATCATTCTCACATGATCCATTCTCAAAGTTTTTTTTCTAATGTGTCTTAAGATATATTATAAAAAGCCAGTTTCGAAGAAATTTTATAAATCTTTTATTTAAGATATTTAATTTTTTAACCTAGAGTTTATTAATTTTATTTTATAATTTTACTTTCCAAATTGGGTTGTTTATAATATGTCTTTTTTTTGGTTGCCCACTGGTTCGCCAGAGCTTCGTCTTCGTTAGATCGAGTTCGACCCGGGCCGAGTATCTGTCTTTAGCAGGTAAGTCTCCCAAAAAGAATTTTTTTACGTCTAGTGAAGTTGAACTTTAGATCTCATGAGCGTGGACAAGACCACTTACCTCCTAAGCCAAAGGTTTTGGGGAAGCGCAATTCGATATATAGGTAAAGGTTTGTTTTATGGGGCCACGAAAGACATGTAATGTAGAGAGGAAGAGAGAGAGACGCAGGCGCAGGCGCAGACACAGACACCGGACAAAGGTGTCTGTGGACGGTCTCTGCCCCTTCTGCCATCTCCCCAGGCCTCGATGGTGACTACTCCTTCCTCTTTCCAGTTTCCGGGCCTTCCTGTCAATATCAATATATCATCCCCCACCCCCACTCCCCCCTTTTCTTTATTCATTTTTTACGGAAAATCATGCCCCCTTAACTCTACTTCAATTCATTAATCCCGATCGAACCCCCCATGTCATAATTTGACTCGAGTGCAAATTGTGACGCATCCATGCTAAAAAGCCTAACTGGAGGGCGAGTGCTCCCCACGCGCACCCTCAGGGTTTCTGTGCTCGTTTTAAGGCGCGTGCACTTGTCGTCAGTATGCGGGTCCCGCAGATATTGTTACAGGGCCCACCACCATCCTCCCTCTCACGCCAACATCCACCACTCTCATTTCTCACTGTAAAAAGCAGTACTATTCCCTGCACCTGCTGCATTTCAGTTTCACCCACCCTTTTCACCTCACACAAAAACCCCAATTTTGGAAAAAAAATAATACTAGTAGGAGCATTTTTTGTAAATAAAAGGGATATAATTCCGTAATTCCACCGCATCAAAGTATCAAATCACCGGGTGTTGCCCGTAAACGGTTAGTTTTATTATAATTTACACACATTGAGCCATCTACCCTAGTACATTATAAAGCGAAAACTATATTTGTTGAAAAAATTGCGCCACGTGGCATTTCGAAATAAAATAATCTCATATTTTTAATAATAAATATTATAATTACTTGTATCATTCTTTCTATTTGTATCAAATTTTTATATAATAACTTGATCTATATGTTGATATTTTTTATGGATATTTTTTTATCTTGTAATAAGATTTGGGATCCAAATATATAATTTTTTATCTATATGTTGATAATAACTTGATCTAATATTTTTTGTATTAATTTTATGTATAATACATTTTTTATCTTTTAACAAGGCTTGAACTTCAAGTATATAATTTTTTATCTATATATTGATAAAATATGGGGCACAATTTTAATTTTTTTTATAAATTACATATTATTATTACGATATTATACACAATTATTTTAAATTTTATATTAATATCCTAATATTATATAATCTTTAAAAAATTATCCCGTAAATATCACGGAGATTCAACTAATTACTAATAATTAAAGCGGTAGATCCCCTTTAGGGAACCGAGAATGATGTATATACTTCTACTAAAAAAATAATAATTATGGCGGTAACAATTTCGGTCACTTTACGCCAAATCATGCTATATTAAAATATTTATTTAATTAGAAATACAATAAAAATTACATTATCTTTTCCTTTTTATTTATGTATGTAAAATAGTTTAAAATTTGAGTTTTGACAATAAAAATTAATTTATCTTTTATTATCATCTATTTATATAAAAGACTTTTTCAAATCGAATTTTGATTAAAAAATATAAAGTTACATCTATTTATTACTAATACATAAAGTAGTAGCAATTTTTACCTCATATTACGCAACCTCACCCTATATTAAAATAGTTAATTAAAATAGAAAAACTAGCTAAGGATAATAACCAAAAATTAGAAAATATGTTAACAATGTATTGGGTAATCTCATCATTTTAATATCAATGATGACTTTATGATAAATACATTTTTGTGTATTTGATTTAAAAAATAATATCTATAACTATATATTAAAGCTGTCCCTTTTCGAGCCACCAGAACGATTCTGGCCCCACCTCATATTTATAAAATTAAATTTTATTTCTAATATTTTAACTTTTATCCTATTATATTCTTCTTTAACTATTTAAATCTATCTTTAAGATCAAACAAATATCTATTTAGTATAACAATATCTTTTGAAAACTTCCTTATAAAAATATTTAAAATTAAAGATAACAAATTTAAAATATTTTTAAATAAGTAAAATATCTTTTACCTTTTAGCATGATGTCTTTTCACGAAATTATTTATAGATATATTTTTTCTTTTATAATAAAAAAATTAATGATAAATACTTATAATGTTTAAAAATAAAAAATAGGTAATATCTATAACTATATATTAAAGTTGTACCTTTTCGAGTCACCAAAATGATTCTAGCCCCACCTTATATTTATAAAATTAATTTTTTTTATATTATTATAACTTTTTTCTATTAAATTCTTTATAACTATTTAAATTTATCTCTAACATAAAAAAAATATCTATTTAGTATAACAATATTTTTTGAAATCTTCCTTATACAAGTATTTAAAATTAAAGATAAAATATTTAAATATTTAAAAATAAATATAAATATTTTATCATATATCTTTTTGACGAATTTATTTATAGAAATATAGTGATTTTCTTTTATAAAAAACTTAATGAATAAATAGTTAAAATTTTTAAAATTAATAAAAATGGATAATAAAATATTTAATAGATATTAAAATATTTGATAAACTCTAAATTTAAGTACATGAAAAGTAATAAAATAGGAAGAATAAAATAAATTATTTATATTAAAGTTTATATTATATTTTTATTTATTTATTAGTATCTTATTTATAATGTTTATAAAATATCGAATCGTAATCGTACATGGTACGACGGGTAAAACTAGTTTCAATAATATATCTTTATGTATTTGATTAAAAAAAGTAACATCAATAATCTACTTTTGAAGAATAGAATTTTAAAAATAATCACGTACAATTGTACAAATGAAGAATAGAGATATTGTAGAACATTGAATAATGCCATTTTTATTTGGTTTTTGGATAAGTTTGTCATGAATTACTTCTAGGAATATAATTTTTATTTTTTAATATACCTTTCCCACACTCAATAAAAAAAACTTAAATCTTTTTTAATTTAAGAATAACTAGAAAGCTAACCCCGTCCGTTGGGCGATGCAAAGATTATATTTTATGTTTGTTTTTATTTCAAGTCTATTAAGTTAGAGTTTATTGAATTGCATTATGAGATACCATAACTAATCATACAACTAAAACAAAAATAAAATGTTGCAAATCATACATAAATAAACTACTTGATTATATGATCGGTGTACACTACATAGCAATTTAAGATATAATAAATTTCTTTTCCATCTAAATTTGGTTAGAGGTTCAAGTATTATTTTGACTTTATTTGCTCAATTTACCACCGATTTTGTGGGTTTATTTTTTATAATTTTTTTCAAATTAATGTAGTTCTCATACATATGAAATTGTGAATATCTAACAATAATATTTTGTCATTTAAAAAAAATGATATTATGTCTATGTATGTTTTTATATCATACATAGTGTTTATTATTACTTTTTCTAAAAGAAGATAAGTAGTCAATTTGTAAATATGTGTATAATGTTCTAAATAAATATTTAAATAATTATTGTATTTTAACATTGATGAAAATTAATACATAAATGTGGAACATTTATTTGACTTGAGAGGGACAACTTTTATAGTTGTAAAGATATTTTTTATTTATTTTTGGAGAACATTATGTAAGTTTTTATTAATAAAAAATGACATACAAATAATGGATAGTTATTTAGAACTTTGAATAACAATATTTTTGTATTTTTTTTTGAAGAATATTCTTATGAATAATAAACATATCCCTTTAGAGAATTTTAATGAAGAGACATTTTTATGCAAGGGAAATCCCGATTGATCGACACAATCAATCCTTCTCAAGCTTCTCGCTTGGGCTTGAAAATAATCGAATCGAAACAGTGCAATCATTTAGGAGAAATCCTGAATGATCTACACAATCAATCCTTCCCAAGCTTCTCGATTAGGGTTCGAAACAATCAAGTCGAAAGAGCACGATCATCTAGGAGAATCCAGAATGACCGACACACTCAATCCTTCCAAAGTTTCCCACTTGGGGTTGGAAACAATCAAGTCAAAAGAGCGCGATCATTTAGGAGCAATCCCGAATGATCAATACAATCAATCATTCCCAAGCATCCCGCTTTGGGTTGTATACATTCAAGTCGAAAGAGCGGTCATTTGGGAGTAATCCCGAATGAAACAACCGAGTTGGAAAAGCGCAATCATTTAGGATCGTCTCAAATAATCTATGAGATGGCGCAACTCAAGCGCAACTTGGGGTTGTACATACTCTTTGTAAGACATGTGCATTCCAAGCTATGCTTGCGATCATCGCAAATAATCTATGAAAGGGTGCAACTCAAGTGTGGCTTGGGATTGCACATACTCTCTTTAAGATATGAGCGTTCTATGGTTGGGATCTTTGCAAATAATCTGTGAATGGCTGCAACTCAAGCGCAACTTGGAGTTGCACATACTCTCTTTAAGATGTGCGTGTTCCAAGTTGTGTTTGGGATCGTTGCAAATAATCTGTAAAAGGGTGCAACTCAAGCGTGACTTGGGGTTACACCTACTCTATTTAAGTTGTGTGTGTTGCACGTTGTACTTGGGATCGTTGCAAATAATTTTTGAAAGGGTGCAATTCAAGCGTGGTTTGGGGTTACACCTACTCTCTTTAAATATGTGCGCATTTCAAGTTGTGTTGTGGATTGTCGCAAATAATTTTTGAAAGGGGTTCAACTCAAGCGTGCCTTGGTGTTACATCCACCCTCTTTATATATGCGTGCATTCCAAGCTGTGCTTGGGATCGTCGTAATTAATATGTGAAAGGGTGCAACTTAAGCGTGGCTTGGGGTTGCACCTACTCTCTTTATGATGTGTGTGTTCCAAGCTATGCTTGGGACTGTCGCAAATAATCTGTGAAAGGGTGTAACTCAAGCACGGCTTGGGGTTGCACCAACTCTTTTTAAGGATATGCACATTCCAAGCTATGCTTGGGATCGTCGCAAATAATCTTTGAGCTCGGTTTGGGATTATACACCTACTCTTAAGAGATACACGCCATCGAAATCGAAGCCATCACCCCCTCCCATTATGTCCCGAGATGGAAAAAACCGTGCGCTACCTCGCACCATGGGGTTAGGTGGGAGGTGAATGATGGATGGTCGGAGCACCCATAAAAGAAAAAACTAAACTAAAAACCCAAAGCAGAACAACATGTGCGACGAAAGCAATGAAAGGGAAAAAACATAGTATAGGCCACATAGGGCTGAGATCTAATTACAAGCTCCTAGGAGCCACAATCTGTTCATTACATGCACGCACGGGGCAACAAAAACCTTATATCGTATAAAGCACATCACTTCGAGGTGTCGACGACAGGAAGGTCTATGGCAAGTTAGGTAGGGGGTGGCATGAATGATAGGTAGATCGTTAGTTTTGGCTATGTCCTATAGTCGGGCAGCGTTTGTGGGGCATTCTCTCGTTCTTTGTCCTCGCCCACTTCAAGGAACAACCCACATATGCCCTCGAACTCTTCCTCGTGCTCCCACATATCCTCCCCGTAGTACGGGTTGAAAACGTAATCCGCGGGTCTATGTGCTTGTACTTCTCCACCGTCTGCCTAACTCCAATCCGAATGGCCTGGCAGTACATCCTCTCATTGGCCATGTCCAACTACTCCAAGTACTCTTTTCTCACGACATACTCTGGTCCCGCCTCTCCAGTTTCTCGTTCAACTCTTCAACATGCTGATTAAGGCGGTTGATCTCTTTCTCGGCTTCCCTCAACTCCACCTCCTTCGCCTCGGAGTACTGACGCTCTATGCGGAAGTTTTTTCCGTGCCGGACAACGCCTCCTTTACCTTTGCCTTCTCCTCGAGCTGTTTGGCATGTTGTTCCAAGGCGGAAAGATTCTTCACTTCCCCCTCGAGCGCTTTGGCCTACTCGAAGGTCTTCACCTTCTCAACCTCGAGGTTGGCGCAGACTTTGATGTTATTCATCTCCAAAAGCCTGAGTCGACTAAGATTGTAGTTGGTAAAGAACAAGTTCTGCAAAGCCAATCATGTTAGTAAGCACATCTAATAAGAGTCATTTTAAAAAGGCAAGCATGCGATGAAAAAATTTACCATCTTCGAGTAACGAAGAGTTTCATCGATGAGTTCGGGTGAGGATTGCGCATTCGCCCACCGAATCTCGTTGGGAAATTCTGCTCGCTTCTAGCGTCTTAATGATGTCCGAGATGACCGAGGGTAGTGGAAGTCAAGGCTCTACACCCCCTCAGTTTAAATAGGTGTGCTTTCCCCGTGTTGGGGTCAGCACGAGCTCAACCCCTACAGCATGGGTGGAGGCAGTGGTGTCTTCCTTGTTTTTCTTATTCTTCTCCAGCATAGTGGGAGATCCTACTCCCTTTCTCTTAATGTTGTCCTTGTCATGTGGTGCCTCCTTCACCTTGGAGGTGCGCGCCTTGATGACCACTTCTTCAACACGGAGTTTGGGTCCCCGACTTGGTGGTTGCATGAGGTTGAGGGCCCGAGGCCTTGCAGACATTGGCAAGTTACGAGGAAGAGGCCTTTGTGACGACCCCTTTTCTCCACATCCTTGTATCCATCGTGGTGGAGTTCATCTCTGAAAAGTGCAATCACAAAGTTAGTCAACAATAAAGAATAAAAATATGGGAAAAAAGCTAGTACCTTGGTTGTCATCGTCCTACGGAAAGAGGAGACTCAATCATGCGCGCTCAAGATGATCCTAGGTCAAAATATCTTTTTATGACCTCACTTTCTCTGCCTTAAAGCATTTCTTATCCTTGTTTATCGCCTTTGAGAAGCTTGGGCATGTTTTTTTGTAAGGGAGCGGCATGATGGGAAAGTTAAAAAGCATCCTTGAAAGGTCACGGACAAATAAACATTTCCCCCTCCAATTTCCTAAGTTGGAAGGACTGGTAATAAGGTCCATGTTGGGTAGGATAAGGTTTACGAAGCCACCCTAAGGCTTCGACGACAACTTTATCTGGAAGGTGTCGAGCCCGAGCTCTTTGGACAACTCGAGGCATCAAATAATGTACGTGCAGAGGTACCTCCAGGCATTGGGAAACAGTTGAGCGGACGAAATGTTTAGCCTCCATAAATACTCAACAATGTGCCAGACAAGAGGGAGCCGAAAACTGTCATGGAGGCTATGATAATACACCATCGTGCATCCCTCGTAACAACCCATGGAGTTACCTTCATCCTCGGGTAATGCTAACTTGACTCCCTCAAGCAAAGAGAAATCCATTGTGACCCGAACAAGTTGTACCATCCTCGGGGTTGAGCTTACACCGTGGGGAATAAACATCTCGAGCTTCTCATTCGGTCTCATTGGAATGCGTTCTTCGGTCACAAATGGTACCGTCGAGACATGATTCTCAATATATCGAGGGAAGAAGCTTCATGGTGTGCATTTCATATCCAAGAGGTTCCTTATTTGACATTGAGGGTGAGGCCGCTTCAACTCCAGAGTATATACGAGGGTGTTCCTTACACAAGGTAATAGATAGTTTATAAGGGATCGGGAGGGTTCACTAAAGAGTAGAGAGGGAGAAGGGGAATCAATCAAATCTCACAACTTATGCAAATCACAACTTCAATCAATTAATCTAAAAAGAGATTTAGTAAGACATAATTAAAGTAATACTCCCTCCGATCAACATTAAGTGACGTTTTAGTCAAATGCACAAGGATTAAGGAAAGTCTAATAACCATCAAAATCTACTCATGTGTGGTAGCATTAATTAACTAGCCTCTAACTTTACTTCGGAAAATTGAAAAATGGTGTCCTTCAAATCATGTGTTGCCACTTAGAAGTGTATGAAAGAATTCTAATAAAAGCCATTCAATTTGACAGACAATTGAGCAATGGACATTCATTGCAAGAATTGGAAAATGTGGACGAAATATTTAGAAAAGTAAAAGGTTTAGAACGACAGATAAATCCAATCAAATTTTAGAGGCTAAAACGTCACTTAATGATGATCAGAGGGAGTACAAACTTACAAATTTGGTTCAAAGATCTCCTCTTGAGAAAACTCTCTAGAAAAACCCGAATTTCCTAGAAAACCTAAGAACCTAATAACTAATATAAACTAAGATAAAACCATGCAATAAAAACATAAATATGCATCCTAAACACTACCTATATGAAAGATATCACCATTCCATAAAGACACCCAAAAGGGGAAGCCACCAACTAATTTATCTCCACCAAGGTTTGACCTTTATGATGGCTCATTTAGACCCAATCAACCACATTGCATCGTTTTCTCATAAGATGGCTTTATGGGTCTCCAATGACGTAATCATGTGTAAGATGTTCCCATGGAGCCTAGGGAAAGGAGCAACAAAGTGGTTCCAAACGCTGAAGTCGAATTCCATCAAATTGTGGAACCAACTAGCCACTGAGTTCATCAGGCACTAAATCACTAACAACATGGATTCAGTCTCTTTAGACACTTTATTTGGTTTAAGGAAGGAGAAGGGAGAGAGCTTGAGGCGATTCTTGAATAAACTTGTAGATTGTTATACAAAAATCAATACATGCGATGAGAAGATGACAATTATAACTTTTAAGAGAGCATTGCCTCGAGATAGCCGGTTGGGGATGATTTGATGCTTAGGATTGCAACAAGCGGGTGTTGAAGATTCTGAAGTAAAGAGAGCTCTTGTCGATCCTAGCAGTTCGGTTGATATCATGTACTGTAGAGTTTACAAGCTTTTGGGGAAGAAATAAGAAGACCTGACTCCTATTTCGATGCAGCTCATGAGCCTCGGTGGATACCCTTTCCTACTTAGGTCCTTTAATGTGAAGGTGAGTCTGGCTAGGAAAGAGATGGAAGTTGTGTCTGTGGTGGTGAACATCATTCCATTGTATAACCTAATTCTAGGTTGAGTTTGTGGCGGTATCGTCGATCGCTCACCAAATTATTCAGTTTCCCGATGGAGAAGCCATGGTTCTAGTACAAGCTAATGAACTAGAGGCGCATTTATGTTTGCGCAGTACACTAGCCAAGACCACTTATGCGCGGGATGGAAAACTACTTGGAACAAGACTAAGCGTAGCTGAAGGCTACAAACAGTACTTGAGGGCCCGCGCATGTGGGACTCGTTTTTAGGATCCAATGATAAGACGTGGTACTCTTTTTCCCATGTAGTTTTCATGAGGCGCTTAGAATTTGGATTTTTTTGTAATTTTGTTTGTATTCAGATGCCTAACAACATTTATGTTTATTTTTAATAAAGGTTAGTTTTTGCATTAGAGTTGAGTCTTGTATAGAAAAAATATAACGTCGACGAAACGTTTGGTATCGTTCATACACACGTGTATGGAAGAGCAAGGATCCCATGTATGAAAGCATGGATGTACGAATATACAAATAATGCCTTAATCTGCATGGCCACTCATGAATAAGTCCTCGAGGATTTGAACCTATTGCGTTGAGTGTAATCCACTATACGATTCAAAGGGGAAATTGTGTGTGAATACTTTTGGGTAATTAATTATTTCTTGTAAACTTTGTTTATTATCTAAATATTGTGTGTTAATTAATGTGTCTTGTGTGATGTTAATATTTTAGGATATTTAGACATTGGTGAATATTCTATATTTTAAATATGCTCTTTTTATTTATTTATAATGGTAATTTAATGAATTGAGGAGCAAGGATTCTATTAAAAAATTGATAGAATTTTTGGACTACTTGTCTAGGCCTACCCTTTCCTGGTGGACGATTGGTTTGTTCCTTCTCTCCTTTAATTATGTTAAGTCCGTTCTCCTGAAAGATATGATTTATGCTTGCTTGAAGACTGTTCTCTTGACACATATTCGACAATTTTGAACCCTTTCATACTTAGGCTTAAAGGCGGATTGAAGGGCCCCACCTCCTTTGAATTGAAGGTCGTTCAAAGAGAGGAGTAAAGAAGGACACAATTAATATACTCGATAAATTTGTGCACTAACAATACATTAAGCAAGATTATCAGAATCCCGATTCGATTCTACGATTTTAGTGATCTTACGATCCATAACATGTGAAACGATCCACGATCTTAAGTAGGATCTTAAATGATTTAGAATACAATCTCGATTCAATCCCGATTTTACATGCGATTTTAACGATCCTATAAATGATTCTAACAATCCTACAAACGATTCTTACGATCCTATAAAATAACAATTATGATTATATATACGTATCATTTCCATTAAAATAGTTGACTAGTCCATCTTACAACATTTTTAATAATCAAATTAATAATGTTTATCATTTTTTCCGTTCATATATAACTAAATATACAATCTATTAGGTTATCTTTACATACTTTTAATTATAATATAGGATCTTACGATCCGAAATCCAAAAAACCTTCAACGATCCAACCTAGAATCCCGATCTTGATAACCTTGACATTAAATACCTCCTATCCTAATGCAAATTGATAATAGGCAAAATAAGGCATACCCTATTCCAACATTTCCATTGACTAGTTTGATATTACTATTATTTTTTTCCTAATACTACCTCCGTTTCGCAATGTAAGTCATTTTTTTGACTCTGCATAGGAATTAAGACAAGCTTAAAATGGAAAAGATGATAATTTAATGCTTGTTTTTATCACATGTACTATTAACTCTTTAACAATTAGAATTACTTGAGTTAATGAATGTTATTGGAAAGTTAAATTAAATTAAATAGAATAATAAACTATGTTACTTTAAATAAACGACTTACATTGTGAAACGGAGGGAGTATTGAAATGAGGTATTTAGTTACAATGCATACGTACTTATTTGATTTTAAAATAAAGACATGATTAAATTAGTGGGGCTAGAAATTGAGGGACGAAATATATTGGGATTGAGATAGACAGATCTTGGGAATGGGAAAGTATATGAGCACCGGCCCTTTGCAATTAGGTGCTGCTGCTGCTATACATGGTTTTGGTTTTTGGGTTTGGGCATTCTACTCTCTCTTCAGTCTTCTCCGTCTTCCTCTTCCCCCTTCCAACTCCTGGTTTCCACTTTTGCAACAAATTCGGGGGACACCTCTTTTTCCCCTTTCCCCTTTCATCTTAGTGTGTCCCTTTCTATTAATATCCAATCCATTCTCACCCACCGGAGAATTCTCAGGTTGCTCCCTCCCAACTGAATTTCTCGACATCTTTATCTCAATTCATTGATTGATTTTAACCTTTTGCTAGGGAGGAGTGTGTATTTTGTGCTTTGTTTTTGTCTTTGTCTTTATTCGGGGCAAGCGTTTGTTAAAGCTGGCTAAATTAGCTGTACGTTGCGTAGCTAGTCGCGTTTAATTGATATTATGGAATTCGTGGATCAAGACGAAGAAGAGCACGAGGAAGAGGAGGAGGAGGAGGAAGAAGAAGACGCAATCCCTATCACCAGCTACGACCCGCTCAAAATGCCGACTCACTCATCCGTCCACGGAACGAGGTCGTCGTCCTCCTCCTCCCCGCCTCCGTCGCCGCTCTCGCTGTCGATCCCTCCGGCGAAGAAACCGGCGGCGAGGTACCGCGAGTGCCAGAAGAACCACGCGGTGGGGATCGGAGGCCACGCCGTCGACGGCTGCGGCGAGTTCATGCCGGCGGGGGCCGAGGGCTCAATCGACGCCCTCAGGTGCGCCGCCTGCAACTGCCACCGGAACTTCCACCGGAAGGAGGTGGACCCCCAGAGCCATCAACATCAACATCATCATCAGGCCGTTGTGACCCCAATCGCTTACTTCCCGCACCGCCAGCCCCCTCCGCCGCCCCCTCCCGGGTTCCAATTTCAGCCGTACGGGCGGACGAGCCCCGGGTACCAGCAGAGGCCTCTGGCGCTGCCGGCGGCGGCGGGCGGGGAGGAGCGGGAGCGGGAGCGGGAGATGATGATGATTTCGAACCCGATGGCGGCGATGGGGCTGGGATCGAGCGGGAAGAAGCGGTACAGGACCAAGTTCACGGCGGAGCAGAAGGAGAAGATGCTGGAGCTGGCGGAGAAGATCGGATGGAGGCTGCAGAAGCAAGACGAGGAGGCCATTCAGCACTTCTGCCAGGAGACGGGATTGAAGCGCAAGGTTCTCAAAGTCTGGATGCACAACAACAAGCAAACCTACCTTGGTAAGAAACCCTAGCTCCATAGCTTCCTAGCTTCCTAGCTAGTTTTAATAATTAAGTACTTCTTCTAATAATAAAGAGAGATTAGGCCAAATTAATGAGGAGTGGGACGGCGTCGTTTTGGATCTGATTGGGGGCTGACATAGAAACATTGCCTTGCACTCGAGACTCGAGGCCAGGCATGCATTTTGTTAATTAGGTCAATTGTATTAATTTGCATCTTGTATGTGTGTTAATCTGAACCTTGTGATATCCAATTCGCATTTGTATTTGGCTAAATAGGTAGAGATCGACCGGCTATGTAATCTTGCTGAACTCCATGTTAATTGAGTAGCGGTAGAATTGAGTTGGCTGTAGACTTGTACTAGTACTTATACTGTTAGTCTCAGAAATGCTGAGTACTTTGGATGGTGGGTGTAACGAGTACTACATGCGGTATCATTGAGCTATGCTACTTTATTAATTAATTACGTACTGCAGCTCTGTTGTTAATTAATTAATTAATTAATGTATCTGGTTTAGTTATCATATGTGTTTCTTGTACACGGATTTTCTGATTCAAAATGCCACTGTGATGTAAAAGGTAAAGGTTTATTAAAGGTCAAGTCAAAATTTGTGTACAGGAAGCTAACTAGGACTAGTTTGCAGTTCTGGTTAATTTACCCCAAGTGAAAACCAATGTCTCATTGTTGTATGCTTCAATCAAAGTTGTGACTTGTAGTACTCCATTAGATGTAATAATAACTATGAACACATCTGTCCAATGAATGTCATTGCATTTATTGGGGTAACCGGTCATTTGGTCAACTGATGCATGCATGGACCAATACTCATTAAAACACCTGAATTTGATCCCATTTTGGGATCGAGTTGCGTCTTCCTTTTCGTTCTTGCTCATCAATGAAGATTCTTCGTTGGTGTACTTATTTGAAAGGCTTAAATGCTTAGCTAGAATGAATGAATTCAGGATAGGCTTCTTCAGATAACTCTAGTAAAAGGAATTTAGGATTTACTACTAGTTTAATTCCGGGATTAACTGCAGGTTTTATTTTTAATTAGATTATAAAATTGTTGCTGGATGGTGTGGGTTCTTGCTGGATAGTGGATCGTGTTCAAGCTATGATTATGATTGAGCGCTTGGATCGATCTCTGGTAACAACTGACTAATCTGCAGCTTCTAGTTGGAGATTCAATGCAAAGAAGAGAGTCATTTTCAACGGCCTTAATAAAATAAAGTTTTATAATTTGAAGCCGATCGATCCAGAATATAGTAATGATTTAATTACTACGGAGTACTCCGTATATTAGAAATGTAACGGCTGGTCGATCCACACCCAATATAATACTCCTATAAAATATTACTCCGTATTAATTAATTAATTAAAAGAAATAAAACGTCCGCCGAAAACCCTAATCAGCTCCGCCTTGAACTGCGCAAGATCCCCCTTTCCAATGAGTACGGATAAGCCTTCTCAGTCTAAGAAAGATGCCATTAATCCCATGCCAGTATATATTCTTATAAGACACTAAAGAAAGAGGTATGCCAATTAATGGAATAGTCTATGGAAACATGATCGACGGAGAAGATGATCCAACATTGTTAAGGTTTACGATATAGGTATGTAATGGGCTCCATCACATCTAACTTAGAAGGGAGGATTCAAAGGATAATTGATATCCACAATGTGTTATTACGACACCAATAGGAATTAATATGATCATTCTAATTAGTTCTAAGGCATAATAAACCTTGGCCGATGGGAAGGAATTAAGTTGGATTGGTGCGCGCATGCAACGGTAGCGGTAATTCTGGTCTTCATCATCTCGTTTAGGCTTGAGAGCCTGTTTGGTATAAGAGTATAGAAAGAAAAGCAAAAAGAAACATAATTGTATGGAAGAATAATATTAATTAATCCAATTTTGCTTTTTGAGTCTTGAGGAGGCTAGGATGAGAGATATGGTTAGAGGAGAATGAATGATATAAGCTCAAATTTTACATAAGAAATGAGAAAAGAGAAATAATAATTATTATTTTAATCAATGAACTATAAACTAAAAATAAACTATATACGTTTCCTTAACCATCTCTTTCCACCCTCAATACCAAATTAGCCGCTCCTTGTCAATTGCTCATCCAATCTGATGCTTTCCGCGTCATTACAGGAATTTGATCAATCTTTTGTTCTAAATCTTTCTTACTTTGGTGAGGTTATTGCTGATATTTTGATATTTCCCACATAGACAAGTATTCAATCTTTTGTTTTAAGCTTTAGGGTGAGAAAGTACTGAAGCTTGACCTTATATACGAAATGAATAAAAATCCTAACACGTCACCCATTTAATAACGGTCTATCATAATATTACACTTTACTTTCTAGTTTTAGTTGAAGTCTTTTATTTTCCTCATGTTTGGAGATTGGCAAACTATGTTGCACAATCATATTCTTGCTCGTCTTGTTCCATGTTTTTGCTCGAATTGAACAACTCTTCACCATTCATTATGTTCAACGGAAGTTTTTGTTTACCCTCATTTAAAAATGTAAATGAACGATTTGGTCAGACTACGTATACTTGTGTATAAAAGCAAATATCGATCGAGTGATGTATTTTTAAATGCCATAAGGCTTACCCTTTTTCCAAACAAAAAATAATAATTCTACCAACATAAAAAAGTATATAGTTGCTCGACAACTTTATGTCACCTAGCTAGCTAGTGTAGCTTGGCGGTGGTTGGAGTGGTGCCGTGGTGGCCAATGGCGGCGCTTACGGTAGAAACACCGGTGATTGATATTGGTGGCCAGTACGGTACAAGTGTCAGAAATTACCATACCACCATTAAGTTGATTACTTTGAAATTGTTTGTAGTCGATTCGTTGAAAAAAAAAAAGATCCACCAAACTTATTAGCCATAACTTTCGAAGTGCGGAATTATATATAAACAACACCATTTTAAATTAGATCTTCAAAATAAATTCACTTGGTATCTTGAAGTGCAGATACTTTCGCTCTTACATCGCATCTTTGCATGTGCTTTTACAAATTTATCAAACGTAACAAAAAAATGATGATTTATCCCTTAGTCTTAATTACTAATGGAGTTGGTGAAATTTGCGCAATGTAAGAAAAATCCGTCGAAACAAGATAGTCATTATTATTTTTTGCATTAGTCAGACCAAAAAAAAATTATTTTTTGCATTAGCATATAAATATAGGAGTATTTTTTGACGAAACATTAGCATATATTTTGATGAAAGCCTGATCTTAATTTCTCATGGCTTGGAACAGTCCGTCAAAGCCAATAATTCCAATGATTGTCCATCAGAAAACAACAAAAACGATACTAAAGAAAACGATTATCGGATTCCCCGTGAAAAGGAGGTGTTGTGCCGACATGAAAAGAACAAATTGGCGGAAATTGGGCTTTCCTTTTCAGCCCATTCCTTTAGCGCCGAACAACTCTTATCCAGTTATCCATTTCGTCTTGGCCCAAAAGAGATCCATATCACAGATTCACAGGCCATGCAACACTCGATCAGAAATCACGTCGACCGCTAATTCCCGATCGGCAAAACTCATCCGATCTCTCACTGGGTTCCGTGGAACCGTGGACCTAATCGGAATCAAACCGGAAAAAACTATTTGTTCTGAAATCAAAACCGACTAATCTCTTAAGTCCCATCCCGGTTTCACGTTTCCTGCAACCGCTAAATCGGCGGAACTAGAGGAATTGTCGGTTTCCATCATATTAAAACTTATGTCTTGAACATATTAAATATGTTGTTAACTATATTTAAAATTTATGTGTTCAAGATGCTTTGAAAGTTTTAAGCTTATCTCTTGAACATATTAAATATGTTGTTAACTATATTTGGCTAAAAAAGACGACCACAATGGAGTGGAAGAAGTTGTAACAAAAATGGTGTAGCAATACGTTTTTCAAAAGAAGTCGGTCATTAGTGGAACTCTACTTATACATTACTTCATCAATGTTTACATTTTAAAGAATTTGTTGCTTCCTTTGCCGCTCGACATGTTCTGGATTCGCAAGTAATTGAACCATGGATATTTTACAAGTTTTCAGTGATGCAACTTATACTTTTAGTCAAACCTATATACAAAGTGCTCATATGTTTGTTTTTGAAGCTTTGAATGTGGAAAACGCCTTTAAGGAAGGGCTTTCACGATCCGACCTTGTTTATGTCATTTTACTTGTGAAGAGGAAGTGGTTGAACTATTACAAAACTATTCCCGATATTTATCTTGTTGGTTGCATTTTCATACTAGATGTAAAATACAAGGTTTGCAAAATATTTTGAATGCATACTATATTGAATTCAGAAGAGTATGATCGAAATTGTAATGTTGATGTCCTTACGAAATGTGTTAGATCTCTTGTTGATGATTTGTATAAGGTTTATAGCACGGGTTGTGAGTTGCCTTCTTGGTCTCAATTACCCCCATCATCCTCCTCATCTTGTCGTTCGTTTCTAGGTACAAGTTCTCGTTTATTACAAGACCGAGATACACTAGCTCACATACAAAGATTGATACTTTTCTAACTACTACCTTTGAGTTTGTCAAAGAGTTTAATATTTTAGTTTGGTGGAAGCAACACAAGAGAACGTATCCAACACTAGCAAATATCTCCACTCAAGTACTAGCCGTTACTGCCTCAACAATAGCGGTTTAGCCAAGGTGGCCACATCCTAGACGACAGGAGACCAAAATTGGCGCCCGATGCATTGGAAGCTCAAGTTTGTGTGAACGATTGGAAGAGGGTGGGGCTTAGAGAACAATCTATGAACTATATGGAATCATCGAATGATGTACTTGACGATGACGACACAAGGTTAGGCTTCTTCTGCCACTTCCGAAGGGTTGTCTTACGTAAGTGGCCAAGTATGGTTCCGTATCAAAGGTAAGAGAATTACGTGGGCTTTAGAAGATAGATAGACAACTTAATATTAAGTTCAAGCCCTTATTGATGTGAGGATCAAGTATCGTGAATTCCACAATGAAAGCCCCCTAGACTTTCAAGAAATCGACAGTAAACACCTAGAAACCTGGCCTCTCTTCAATTGGCTTTTTCTCATTAGTCTGAAATCAGATTTGAGTGATTCCAACTCGAGCAATTAGATCCGGAAGTCTTGTTCTCATACCTAGGTTTGGCCCATGACTTTTATGGCCCAATAGCGACTCTAACCTGGCTAACCCGAACAGGCACGACCCATTTGATAGGTCTGTTACATGTATCCTATCGTGTGATATTATTTTTAGACAGTGACAGGAAGTAAGCGCTCCTCACGTTCGTGAGAATAATTTGTTTTAGATTGAGTTCTACACGAATGCAATGCGGAGATGAAGACTAGATAAATTAGTATATGCATTTGTACTCGTTCTTCCCAAGGAATTGACCAGTCAAAGCTTGGGATGGGAAAAAAATTAACTTGCATATGGTATAGGAATCTTCCTTTTTATATCAACCCTGAGTTTTACTACAGTTAACTAATCCAAGTTACATGGATTAATTTTATTAGGAGGACCTCTCTCTCCTCTGTCTTTGAACATGATATGCCTGACATGGTTGGCGGGGCTCTAGTAATTGCTTCACAATGAAGCCATTGTAAGTGGGTTGATTAGGACATTTTAGATGAATATATAGTATATTATACTCATATACTGTACTAAAGTGTTTTGCTTATCAGACTTACAAAAATGACTAAGTAACTAGAACCAAAGTAAAAGTTAAGGTGTTTAAGCTTCTGACCTAAATAACTTTTACCCATCTTTCTGCACTGCTTATAATATTTTTTTTTTATCATAGAACCAAAGTTATGCAACTCTGATTGGTCTTAATAAATGTCAAAGGGCAAAGAACGAATCATGCCATAAGATGCTCTTTTATAAACTTAGATGAAGAGTCAATTGAATACACAAACGTACAGTGGCCTATTTTTGGGTACCGTGATACACTTTGTGACCCTGTGTTCCTTCTTTTTCCCTTTCTTTTCAAGAGAATCGTTTTACCTGATCCCGCCCCAATAAAACAATTAATTATATCAAGAACTCATAAATTAGTAATCTAAGTTATAGAATGCGATCAAAATCATTATTTTTTTTTGGTGGAAGCGATCAAAATCATTATTAGTGGTACGTATTAGCAGGGCCGTCCCATTCATTTTGGGGGCCCGGTGCCAAATCTAAAATACTTAGATCGCTATAATAAATTATTGCTCAAAGATATATGTGACCATAATTTTACTAAATATATTTTTATTTTTTATTTTTTTTGAAGAAGGTTTAATTTTTAATTTGGTAAACCATAACCACCATATCATAAACAGTCGGTTAAGTATTTTTAATTAAACAATTTTTCTATATTATATTTAATCATTAATTATGTTGGAAAAGCTAAACAAAAATGATTATAATTAACTATTTATATAAGGTGATAGAGAAATTCAAATTACTTTTACAAATTATAGATAATTACAAAAAATTGGACATTCTCAGAAATGAGCGTTTATAAAATCAAATAACAAAAAATTTAAAAAATTTATATATTGACAATGATAAATAAAATTGACATAAAAAATTAAAGGCTCATATATATATATATATTATATGAAAAAATTGGAAAACTAATTTGAAACGATGCCCTTGAGTTTTAAAATTTGAAACGGTAAGGGAAAATGGGAAATTAATAAATACCTATGGGTTAGAGTTTTTAAAACTAGGCCCGTTTCAAGAAAAATAAAATTTATGCAAACGGCCCAGTAATATTTGAAGCAAAAGAAAAATTATGCTGGAAGCCGGAATCGAACTCGTTTCAAAACAAACGCCCTATCTTCCAGACTACCATTGTGACAAGATATAGCATTTACACAGGTTTATCTTTTATATTATATATTACGTTAGAAAATTCGAGGCCCCTAAAATTTCGGAGCCCTGTTCAACGGCGCTGGTTGCACACCCTCTCCTGGCCTGCGTATTAGTAGCATCAGTCCTTTACATTAACTTGGAGATGAAGGTAAACTAGGTGGAAGAGCTAGCTAGCACTACACTAATGAATAATGATGGGGTTAGTGGTATGATCTTGTTATTTGGAACCTGCATTAAATGAGCAAATGTGATGCCAAGCACCAAAAGCAACAAATATTCAAAATTATTAAATGTGGATTGAAGTTTATGCAGGTTAGTAGAAAGTGGGACTAGGAATCAGTCTCATATTTATGACCTTTTGGTAAATCAGCTCACAAATGATCAGTTATTGGGATCCAAGAATCGTACAACTACATTAACTATTTTTGGAGGGGAGGTTGCTAATTTAGTCGTCTGACGCTTAGCTGTTCTCTGATTCAGTCAAAAACAATGCAGGGTAAGGGCTACTTTCTTTCTTTTCTAATCAATGTTTTCTTTTAACAGCAGTACTTAGTTAATTACTTAATTATTTACCACATGCTTAGGTGTAAGTAGTACATTGTAGTGGTGTGTTTTTTTAACCAACCAGCCCTTTTGGTCCAGGATGCTACAGCTATTATCACTGCCTGGCAGAGCCACTCAAGACAAGGAGAAGGAGCCAAACTCTATTATATACCTTATTGTATTATTGTATGGTGTGATTGTACTTGAGCTAAGTATATTTTTACTTGATACTGCATATTCTTTTTGAAGAAAAAAAAACGAAAAATGACTCTAAATTGCATAAATCCACGAAAAATAGGGTTGTTCAATGGGTCGACCCGACCCGACCCGCTGACCCGTAAAAAAAATTTGTTGACCCGTGATGTATGCTGGCGAATCACTTGATAGGGGCGAGGGCGAGGGCGAGAACTGCTGGCGAGGGCGAGGGCGAGAACTGCTCGCGAATCACTTGATAGGGGCGAGGGCGAGAACTGCTGGCGAGGGCGAGGGCGAGAACTGCTCGCGAGTTGCGACACTGCAGGCGACCGGCGACACTGCTGGCGACGTTGCTGGCTAGGGCTCTAGGCGACGCTGCTGGCTAGGGCTTCTGGCGATGGGGGCGAGCCGGCGAGAGGCGGAGTCGACTGTCGAGAGATGAGAATGACTGAATGAGAGACAGAGAAAGGAAGGAGGCGGACTCGATCGCTACTACTAGCCTACAATGGAGTCTTCATACAGAAAAATTAGGGTTTGGCCCTTTTGGGCTTTTGGCCCAATAAACGTATCTACTTACTAGTCTTACTAATGTATTAATGTAATATATATTAATATATATATATATAATAAATATTACGGGTCGACTCGTAACCCGTAATCTAAAAAATCCTAACCCGTAACCCGCAATGTGAAAAAAATCCTAACCCGTAACTCGTAAATTTACGGGTGGGTCGGGTCGGATTACGGGTTAACCCACTCGTTGGACAACCCTAACGAAAAATGACTGGCGTCAATATGCTCGCCGGTCTTGAATGGCCTAGGAACCAAGTCCATGGAGGTATGTGTGTTACACCTATCGACAACCTCGAATGGGGTCATCTTCATCGCAGTGTGGTAGCACCTATTATAAGCAAACTCAACGTGACACAGTAAATCTTCACACTGACGTGGGTTAGCCTTAAGCACCGTCCGAAGAAGGGTGTCCAATGTTCGATTGGTCACCTCAGTCTGGCCATCGCTTTAGGGGTGATAAGAAGTAGAGAAAATGAGACGTGTACCTAGCTTATCCAAAGCGTTCTCAAAAAGTGGTTGCAGAATTTGGTATCCCCCTATCACTAACAATAGTGCGAGGGACACCATGCAACTTTACCACGTGCTTAAAGAACAAGTTCGCGATGTCAGTCGCGTTGTTGTTCCCTTTGCAAGCAATGAAGTGGGCCATCTTGGAGAAGCGGTCCACGACTACAAAGATACAGTCTTTTCCTCGCCTCAACATTGGAAGTCTCATAATAATAAAATTGTTAGAAGATTTAGAGTTTTGATGGTTCCAGGAAAGTCAGTGACGCCGAATTTGCAAGTCGAGTCGGCAACTTGACAAAGTCACTGACATGACCAGCTGGCGAAAAAACTATTTAAGGAAGGAATGCACAGATTGTGTGCGTGCATTTGGAGACAGTTGGGCCGTTCTATTTTAGGAGAAGATCATCACAAAAGAGTGCTAAAATCAGATAAAGACGATTTGCTCTCCTAGATTTTTTTTATAGTGTGCGTATTTGATATATTTGGAAAGATATGTAAAGATTGAGTGTGTGTCATTTTCTTAATCGAATGAAATTTGATACACACGAGATCTCTTTTGCCCTAGATTAAATACCTTAGTGCTTAGGGTAGAAGGTAAGACTTTGAGCATCATTTTATAATTCTAGTGTGAAAGAAAGAGCGAACTTGTGCGTAAGATTCTTACAAGTGGTGTGTCGAGTGTTCTTAGGCATAGCGTGAGATTGAGAGTGTGAGTGCAAAGGTATAGCGTGGTTCAAGGATGTGGGATTCATTCTTGTACACGGGAGAGCTTTGTCACTCAAGAAATCAATAGAGCGAGTCTAAGGACTCTTAAAATCCGACCAAGTGAGAAGCTTGGAATGAAGTGGTTTTTCTCTAATTAAACTAGTTGGTTTACGAACAGTTTCCACTATACATCGCTTGTCATTGACAGTTGGTAATGTTTGTTTTTCCTGTTTGGTCATTCTGCTAGTTTATTAATCTAAGTCGACGACTTCGCAGGAGTCGCTGACTCGTTTGAGTACTAACGATGCTATGAAAATCCATCAAAAGATCTTCCCACGGGGCATCCAGGATAGGAAGAGGTGTGTAGAGACCGTGTGGGCTAGACTAAGACTTACCCGTTTGGCACGACATAACCTTGGCAACACTTGTTCACATCTCTAGCCCTGTATGGCCAAAAGAATTGCATATGAATTGTTGCCAATGTTTTGGCTATGCCAAAGTGGCATCGGCCGTCATGAGCCTCTTTGAGAAACAAGTGCCTAACCGAGGATGTTGGGATGCAAAGCTTCCCAGCTTGATATAGGTACCTATTGTCCAAAAAGTAGAACTCATGGACACGAGAGTTCTTGAGTGCCTCGATGATTTGTTTGAAGAATGCATCTAAGGAATACAACTCCTTGATCAACGAGAACTCGAGTAATTTAGAATAGAGATGAGTGAGTAATACATATTAATGAGAGAGAGCATCTGCGAAAAACGTTTTCTTTTCCTTTCTTATGAGCAATGCCATAAGGGAACGTCTCCATGTACTCAACCCAACGCGTGTGGCGTCTGTTGAGAGTTGTTTGACTCTTTAAATATGCTAAGATCATCTGATCCATATGAATTACTAACTTGTTTGGCCATAGCTATATTGTCACGTCTTAAGGACCCTAATTATAGCGTACAACTCTTTATCATAGGTCGGATAGTTATATGTAGCCCATGTTAGATTCAAACTAAAGTAAGTGATCGGTCGTTGTTCTTGAAGGAGTATGTCGCCTACGCCACAGTCGGAGGCGTCACACTCAACCTCTAAGCGTTTGGAGAAGTCCGGCAATTACGGGATCGGGGCTCGGCACAAAGAATCTTTCAAGGCCTCGAAGGCAGCCTTATGATGTGCTATCCACTTTATTGTGGTTGCCTTCTTGGTAAGATTATAGAGTGGCCCGACAATATTACTTAAGTCTTTGACAAATCGCCTATAAATCCTAGTGAGCCCCAAAAAGGAACAAACCATCGTGGGGGTCATGGGAGTTGGCCACTCTCGAATGGCTCAGATTTTGTCAGAATCGACTCATAAGCCATCCTTGGACACGACAAAACCAAGAAAATTCGTCATGTCCGTACAAAACGAACACTTTTCAAAGTTTACATAGAAACAATGTTCGCGAAGGCAATGTAACACAATCCTAAGGTGCCCTGCGTGAGAGTCCAAAGTAAGAGAATAAACCAAAATGTGGTCAAAATACACGATGACAAACTTGACTAAAATCCTACGTAAGACATAGTTCATTAACCTCATAAATGTACTCGGAGCGTTCGTGCGCCCAAATGGCATCACAAGCCACTCGTAAAGACCATGCTTGGTCTTAAACACCGTCTTCCTTTCATCGCCTTCTTGCATCCTAATTTGATGGTAGTTGCTCCTTAGGTTAATCTTCGAGACAAGGCCGTCCCATTCATTTTGGGGGCCCTGTGCCAAATCTAAAATACTTAGATCTCTATAATAAATTATTGCTCAAAGATATATGTGACCATAATTTTACTAAATATATTTTTATTTTTTATTTTTTTTTGAAGAAGGTTTAATTTTTAATTTGGTAAACCATAACCACCATATCATAAACAATCGGTTAAGTATTTTTAATTAAACAATTTTTCTATATTATATTTAATCATTAATTATGTTGGAATAGCTAAACAAAAATGATTATAATTAACTATTTATATAAGGTGATAGAGAAATTCAAATTACTTTTACAAATTATAGATAATTACAAAAAATTGGACATTCTCAGAAATGAGCGTTTATAAAATCAAATAGCAAAAAATTTAAAAAATTTATATATTGACAATGATAAATAAAATTGACATAAAAAATTAAAGGCTCATATATATATATATATTATATATATGAAAAAATTGGAAAACTAATTTGAAACGATGCCCTTGAGTTTTAAAATTTGAAACGGTAAGGGAAATGGGAAATTAATAAATACCTACGGGTTAGAGTTTTTAAAACTAGGCCCGTTTCAAGAAAAATGAAATTTATGCAAACGGCCCTGTAATATTTGAAGCAAAAGAAAAATGATGCTGGAAGCCGGAATCGAACTCGTTTCAAAACAAACGCCCTATCTTCCAGACTACCACTGTGACAAGATATAGCATTTACACAGGTTTATCTCTTATATTATATATTACGTTAGAAAATTCGGGGCCCCTAAAATTTCGGGGCCCTGTTCAACGGCGCTGGTTGCACACCCTCTCCGACGGGCCTGCTTCGAGTACAACACGACACCATGCAACTCGTCTAGCATGTCGTCCAAGCGAGGGATGTGATGGCAGTACTTGACGTTAATTTGATTGATGGTGCGGCAATCCACACACATCCTCTAAGAACTATCCTTCTTCAGCACCAAAATCACTGGGACCGCACAAGGGCTAAGGCTCTCGCGAACGAACCCCTTGTCCAAGAGAGCTTGGACTTGGCGTTGCAACTCTTGAATCTCCTTAGGCGATGCCCTATAAACAGTCCGGTTCGGTAAAGACGCACTAGGAATCAAGTCAATCTAATGTTCGATCCCACGAATAGGCGGTAGGCCATCGGGGAGCTCATCGGGCATGACGTCCTTGTATTCCTGCAAGAGAGAGGAAATACAACTAGGGAGAGTATGATCCTTATCAAAAGAAATATAAAGTAAACGACATAAAAGGATAAAAGTATTACTTCCCTGAAGTGACTTAGCCACTTCGTGACGCCAACAAAGCATGAGGCGCTCGGCGCATGTGCCCAACAATGGTGCTAGTTGATGTGAACCTGTCTTGAGAAAGTCGGATCTATGAAGCGGATCTTTATCTTGGACGTGTTTTGGGTCTCCTTAGAGCGCGACAACAAGAATTATATGACGTGAGGTCTTAGAATTGGGGTTGAGAAGTAGAGAAGATATAAGAGTTGATCGAATTCAAGGGAGAAAATGATCAAGAGGAAGAGGATAGGAGGTTGACGCTTAAATGACAATTCTAGAATAAATTCGACAGAGTTTCCTTATCATAAAATAAAGCGTAAGAACTAACAAAGGGGTGTGGCTCCTAATATAGAGGAGGCTATGAGAAACCCTAGGCAAGCAAGGGGGTGGCGGCTAGGGTGAAGCATACAAGCGGCCCAACGCCACCAAGCCCATTAAAAACATACTAAAATAAGCACAACCAAATTTAGAATGTCTTAGAAGGGAAAAACTACTAAAAAGGGCAATAAAGATAGTAGGTCATAGTGGCCATGTTGTGAGTTTCATGATAAGGTTGTGACAAGGCCATGGCATGGCGCGACAAGGCGCGACCGTGCGCTGGCGCGCGCCAAGGGGTTGTCGCGACGCTGTATGCGGTGCGGCTGAGCCTTAAGCGGTCGTGCCAAGGTGCGCCGAGGTTGGCCAAGGGCTGGTGAGGCACGCCGAGTCTGGCATTGTGGTGGTGAGGCACGCAGAGTCGAGGCTCGAATCATTTGAGGTACCTAGGGTGATGACACACACGAGCGATGGCTCGACCGTGGGTGCGTCGTGGCTAGCGTGAGTGTGTGCCACTATGGAGCTCATGGCTGTGAGGATGGTGCGGGTCCGGGCTCTAGTGATGGGTCCATCGAAGCACACGGACAAGTACTCCTCCTCCTGGCTAGCGTCCATGGATGGGATCACATCAGTATGGTTGGTGAAGAGGAAGAGTATTGACCATCTTAGGACGCATTGCATGCATTGGCCCACATAGGAGGTGTTGCATGCAATGGTATTGGCCATTGTAGAGATTGTTGGAATTTAAGAAGATGGGAAAGAATAAGAGAGAAAGAGTTCTCTAGGAAGCAAGAAAGACATGATGTCATAGTGGTGTGGGAGTAGTGTTTAAGTAGAGAGGTGCATGAGGTCAGGGGTTCGAATCCCACCTCTTGCATTTTCCACTTTGTATAAGAATTTCTATGCTAACGGAAATAGAATGCCATATATTTAATGTTAGAAGATAGAGTTTTGATGACACCAGAGTCAGTGACTCCGAGTTTGCAAGTCGAGTCGGCGACTTGGCAAAGTCACTGACATAAGCAGCTGACGAGCGATCTATTTAAGGAAGGAACGCACAACGTGTGTGCGTACACTTGGAGACAGTTGGACCGTTCTATTTTAGGAGAAGATCATCATAAAAGAGTGCTAAAATTAAGAGGAAAACGATTTGATTCTCTTAGAATATTTTATTGTATGTGTTAATGTATATTTGGAAAGATATGTACAGATTAAGTGTGTGTCACTTCCCTAATCGAATGGGATTTGATACACACGAGATCTCTCTTACCTTAGTTTAATACTCTCGTGTTTAGGGTAGTGGTAAGACTTTTGAACGTCATTTTACAATTTGTGTAAGAAAGAAAGAGTGAACTTGTGCGTGAGATCCGTACGAGTGGTGTGTCGAGTGTTCTTAGGCATAGCGTGAGATTGAGAGTGTGAGTGTAAAGGTAAAGCGTGGTTCAAGGGTGTGGGATTCATTCTTGTACACGGGAGAGCTTTATAAACACTCAAGAAATCAATAGAGCGAGTCTAAGGACTCTTGAAATCCGACCAAGTGAAAAGCTTGGAAGGGAGTGGTTTTTCTCCAAGTAAACTAGTTGGTTTACGAGGAGTTTCCACTATACATCGCCTGTCATTGACTATTGATAACGTTCGTTTTTCTTGTTTAATTATTCCGCTGCTTTATTACTCAAAGTCGATGACTTCGCAGGAGTCGCCAAGTCGTTTAATTACTAACGATCCTACAATTGGTATTAGAGCAAAGGCTCCAGATTGCGTGTTTAGTACTTTTATTGTAGGAAAATGACGTCCACCAACACTTCTGTGAATGACTCTTTTTGGAAGCCTCTAATCCTCAAGGTTGGAGAGTATAACTGGTGGGTTGAACAGATGAAGACCCACATCTGCTCTCTGGATGGCCAGTTGTGGAAAGTGATAGAGGTTGGTCCGGAAACCTTTGCACTTGGTAAAGATGGAAAGACCGAAAAGACCACGGCTGAGTACGATGATGTTGACTTTAAAAAGCTTGAAAAGAATGCTAGAGCAAAGAAGGTCCTACATCATGCTCTCACGGACGGTGACCTCAAAAAAGTTATCGGATACACGAATGCCAAGGAAATATGGGATGCTCTCAAAAGGCTTCATCAAGGAAATGATGACGTCAAGAAGGACAGGATCATAAGTATTGAAACGGAGTGTGATAACATCTTTCAAGGAAAAGGAGAATCTCTCCATGATTATCACTCCAGGTTTCAAACGGTCGTGAATGAATTGGAGTTTCTTGGTGAGGAGATTCCTCAATGGAAACAAACCAACAAGCTAATCTCAGGATTAAACAAGAGCTGGGACAACATCGCTTCGTCTCTACTCACTCAAAAAGAAACCAAGTCGCTGACCTTGGAAGATCTTGTTGGACAACTCACCACGTATGAAGGCATTCAACAAAGAGAGTGGAAAGACTTGACTCAGAGAAAGTCAAGAACATTGCTCTTAAAGTTGAAAGAGCATTTGACTTGGCTCAGGGAAACGATGACACTGAAGAAATAGATGAGGATGTTGCTCTCATCTCTAAGGCTATGAAGAGACTGTTGAATCGCAGCAAAGCTCCTGTCAAGGCTCCAGAGTCAAGCAAGGAAGGAAAGGATATGAAGGATGTCATATGTTATCAATGTCGGGCTAGAGGACACTTTGCCAAGCAATGTCCAAAAAAAAAGTGGAGAGGTGGTAAAAGAATGATGGCAACTTGGGATATGTCCGATGATGATGATGAAGTGGCACCGACAAGAGGAAATTGTTGCATGGACATTGAAGACAAATCGTCCCAAGAGGTAAATGACTCTGAACTCTCTTCTCTTCTGGCTAAAAAATCTAGAGAACAGTTGGTTGCTATCATCGAGAAGCTTGGAACTCATGCCACTGAGTTAAGAGAAAAAGTGGAAGATAATGAAGAAACAATCTCCAATCTTTTCGATGATAACAAACTCTGGTCCTCTAAGGCTATTGAATTAGAAAAGATTTCGTCTCCTAAGTCAATGACTTGTGAGTCCTGCTCAAACTCAAAAACCCAAGTCGTCGACTTGCAAAAACAAGTTGATGACTTGGAAAAACAAGTCACTGACCTAGAAGGTGAAAGGCTTATGCTTAGGCTCGGTCATCCTAAGCTATCTAAAGAACTAGAAGATCAAAAGGTTGATGATGAGACTAAAAGAAAAAAATGGCTAGATGAGTTTGTTGCTGAAAAGGCTCAAGAGGTTAGAAATGATTATAAAAAGAAAATTGTGAAGGAGATTGACGGGTCTAGAATTGGATATGCTTGTGCACCCAACACTCCAGGTACCAAACATGCTCCCTTCTTGTCTAAAGGTAAAGCCCCTATGGGTAGTAACAATACAAGTTGTTCCACTCTTGTGGTGGCCAAGCAAGACAAAGGGAAGCAATAGTGATATCCTAATCAAAAGGTGCACAAAATATGGCAGAAACAAACCCAAAACTCGGCTCCCTCACAAATTGACTTTCAATCACGCATCAACAACAAACCCATCTATCCGGGCTACATCAAGTAGTTGCCCTAAAGTCTCACAGGACATGTTGGTATTGTGGCAAGCCTGGTCGCTACCAACATGATTGTCACAAAAAGGCAAGAGATGATGAAAATGCAAGGTCACAGACTCTAAATGACAGTTTTGGCAGATCCACTATCACTGACTGTCCTCCAGGATCTGTGTGTGCTAGTTGTGACAAGTGTTGCCCTAGAAACTACTATGTTGCCAAACCCAGAGGAGTTAGACAACTCTGGGTTCGTAAGAACTAATTCTTTCAATGCAGCTTGAAGTGGGTGACAAGGAGCCCTGGTTTATTGATAGTGCGTGCTTAACTCATATGTCGGGAAACTCCAGGGATTTCGTCTCACTTCAAGAATACAATGGAGGTAAGATTACCTTCGGCAACAACAGTAAATGTGGTATTTCTGGTATTGGTACGGTAAGATTCTCAGATAATTTAACCATAGATAATGTGAATTTAGTAGAAAATCTCAGTTTTAAGCTTTTAAGTGTTTCCCAAATCTGTGCTAATGGAAAATGTCAAGTTGTCTTTGATAAGAAGGGTTGTTAGGTGCGAGAAATTGACTCAGGGAAGATTCTTCTGAAAGGGGTGTGTGAAAATAATCTTTAAAAGGTGGACCCTTGTTTCGAACCTAAAGAAAAATTGTGTCTTAGAACAGTTGCTGACGTCGCGGACCTCTAGCACAAAAGGTTTGGTCATGCGAGCTTTCAACTCCTTGGCAAACTTCATAGGCAAGAACTGGTTATAGGGCTACCCAAGATAGATCCAAACAAGCATGAAGTTTGTGAAATGTGTGTAAGAGGTAAGCAGGTGAAGTCATCCTTCCAATCCACGATGGAGGTAAATACCACTAAACCCTTGGAGCTGATTCATATAGATTTGTGTGGTCACATGAGAATCCAAAGTCGTGGAGGAAATAGCTATATATTTGTCATTGTTGATGACTTTTCATGGTATACTTGGACAATTTTTCTGTCTTCTAAAGATCAGGTCTTTGAAGAATTTGAAGCATGGGTAAAAGTTGTTGAGAAAAAGCTTGGAGTTGTTCTTGTATCTATTAGGTCAGATCATGGTACGGAATTTGACAACTCTGAGTTTCTGGTTTTTTGCAAGAAAAATGGCATGTCACAACTTCTCAGCGCCAAGAACTCCTCAACAAAATGGCGTGGTGGAGAGGATGAATCGTGCCTTGGAGAACATGTCACAGACCATGCTTATCTCAAGTGGTCTTCCAAGGAATTTCTGGGGTGAAGCCATTAATGCATCTTGCTATGTGATGAATCGAGTCATGCTTCGTCCACTTCATGGAAAAACTCCTTATGAACTGCTTAGAGGAGTCAAGCTCAGTGTCGCCCACTTACGCACCTTTGGATGCAAGTGCTACATTCATAATAACGGCAAGGACAGTCTGGGAAAGTTCGATCCAAGGAGTGATGTTGGCACTTTTGTAGGTTATTCCCCTCATAGTAAAGCCTATTGATAGCATGCATTTAGGCATTGGTTTTAGGGCATATTTATGTTTAAATCTTAGGCAGTTGCATGTGTTTTGCTTAGTTTTTGTAGTTTTTGCATTTCGGTGTTTACTCTTGTGTTTTCGTGTTTTTAGGATGTTTTGAGGAGCAAGCATTGCTTAAGTTGAAGGATACAAGATTGGAGATATTCAAGTGTCTTTTACAAGGATATTCAAGCCATTTCTGATGATCATTAATGCCCAAGAGGTTGTGGAAAAGAATGCTTAAATCCGGACCATCCATTGAAGTTATTGTTTCGACACCACTTTCTTGTGACGCTTGGTTCAGGAGCTACGGTGATCAGATGAAGCTGAATTTGGTATCATTGGAAAGCTAACTCGAAGAGCTACAATTCATGTTTTTACTGCGAGTTCAAATTCAACTCTAAGTGGGTCAAAATAACATCCAAAAGTACCATCAGAATGCTGTCAGAGACAGGCCGCGATCGCGGCCATCCAAATCGGCGATCGCGGCTTTACACTGACTCGCCTAGTCAAATTAGTCTAGGCCACGATCGCGGCCATAAAAAAGGGCGATCGCGGCCCATCTGAGCTGCTCGCGCACGAGGATCTTTCGAGCTTATCTTTACTTGTTTTTAATTATATCTTTCCTTTTGTGTTTTTAGTTGGCTACTTAAAAAAACCTAGTTTCATCCTTTGTTTTGGATCTCTATTCTCTTAGACCTAATTTTGAGACTTTGTGTTTTTTCTCTCTTATGGAGAACTAAACTTTCTAGATTCTATTTAAGTTGAAGCTTTTCAGACTTAAGTTGTTGTGAGATTCATCTATTCAGGTTTATTTATACAGGTTATTTCAATTCTCTTGGACATAATTTATATTGATTGTATTGATTTCTACTTGATTAATCACCTTGTTGGAATTGATATTATCTATTGCTAGATCTAGGTTTTCTCGTAGCAAAGCCTAATCTTTGTAGCAACTCAATTGGTTTAGGACTCGTTGGACTAAAACAATTGAGAAAGAGATTTGAATGCATGTTAATTGTTTGACTCGTTGGAATTCAATTGCATGTATCCTGTTTATTCTTGTTCTATTGCTAGTATTCATATTATTTATGATCGTTTCATGAGTAACTTGGATATTAAGTTTGCATGTCTCGTTGCCATGTTATAATTCTGATTAGGATAGGAATAACTAAAAGGAATAACTTGTTTGAATCTAGGATCAATAACTTGAGGAAGAAAAGTGGATACTTGAATAGGATTGTTTTTTCCTAATTGATAAAAATCCAACTTTTGCCTTGTTTGATTGCTTGCTTTGTTTGTTTCAATTCTTAGTTTTAGTTTTAATTCACAAAATCCCCCCTTTGTTACTTATTTGAGTTGATAATAATATTGCTTAGAATTACAAGTGTCTCTTGGGTTCGACCCCGACTTACCAACTATACTAGTTGAGTAACTAGGGAATTATTTTTGATTTGGCATCAACGATTTTAAGCCACTCAAATTTTGGCGCCGTTTCCGGGGACACTTCGTTTAATTCTAAGTTCTTATTATTACCAACTTTTGTGTGGACCTATCTTACGGTCCACACTTGTGCTACTAATCAATGGCTATGTTTCAATGTAGACAACTACAGGATGAACATTTTCATGTGTACTTCTCTAGAGTGCAACAATATTTTCATACACTTGGTACTTGGGGCTATCACCCTTGTGAGAGGGAATTATGTCAGTGCATCCTAGATGGGATGAATTTTGAGACTCTACAATTGGCTGAGTACATGAGCAATTATAGGCTATGGTGTATGGTGCCAGAAGAGTGTTGGGATTTCTTTTGCTACATGAGCTATCAGTGTGAGCAGGTTGAACAACATCCACCAATGCTCCATCCAGTTGAGAACTCCTCTTTCAATGTTGAGGAAATGTTTGCAAGGATTGCTTACATAGTAGACCAGTTGGGACAAAACACTCAGACTAGTTTCAAGAACATGGAGACTCAGATTAGTCAAATGGTCACTATTGTGAATAGACTGGAAGCAAGAGACTCTGAGAATTTGCCTTCACAATCCATAGAGCCGATGGAGAATGTGTGTGCCATTACATTGAGGAGCAAGAAGGAGGAGATAATAGATGATATGAATTCTGGTGAAGAACCGCAACCTCTGTTATACATCGGTGATCCTGGATCTACCCTAGAAGCTGATGATGATTATATGCATTCCGATTTTCCTCCTCTTGACTCTCAAAAGTCAATTATCCTATATCCCGAGGCACTCAAGGACACTATGAAGCCTATAGAACCATGTGAGCCTAAGATTGATGCTAGAGATTACATGGAGTTCATCTTTGGTAAAAGTGGTAATGATGACAAGTACTTTGACCCATACTGTAAGTACTTTCTAACATCACCACTTATGTTGAATTTGTTTGAGCATATGCCATCTCATGACAACTGGTCTCACAAGTTTGATAAGTTGAAGCGGTTTTTAAATGGGTTATTATTCAAATTCAATTTATCCTTGTGCTACTTATGTTTTTGTGAGATGTGTTCACAGGCTTTTGACAGGTTGTTAAGGGCATTGACAATGTCTAATCTTGTGAATTCATTGCTCTCCATCTATCTTGTGTCCTCACCAGCAGACTGATGACACTTTGAACCTCCTCCATATTCAAAAGAGTAGATGACTTTGTGAGTGTTTTCTCTTCATTTCTCTTTTATTTTATACATTGGGGACAATGTATTGTTTAAGCATGGGGGAGGGGAACATTTACATATTAGTGTAGTTTTGCATTGCATATAGTTTAAATTCTTGCAAAACATGTTTAAATTTTTGCATTCATAATTACATAAAAAACAAAAAAAAACAAAAAAAATTTAAAAACCGACAAAAAGAATCATGCATTTTAGGATTGTCATATTTCCCCAAGCACCTACTTGTCCTCTAATATTTTTAATGATGATTTTTGCCCCTTAACTTGCTTGGATTGCTTGAAGCTTGATAATGTTTATTTCCTTCAGAGCATGTTTGATAATTTGATTGAGCATGTATATCCTTGAGATCTAAGTTACATGGAAGTTCTAGGCAAATTTTACCTTGTGAGATTATTTTTTTTGGCCTTTCTAGGACTACACATTTATGAGTCCTCTCTTTCTTTGTGTGCACTCACTTTGATTGCTTCCTCTAGAACTTGCATTTAAATATCTTTTTCGAGGCTGCATTCATGACTTTTGCATATGACATTAAAATGATTGAGCCATTGTTTTATTAGCCAATTATTCCCTTATCCACCCATACATATGTTCCTTCTTTGAAGCCCCTTTCTAAGCCTTAATAGCCTTATTTTTGGTAGCTCCACAAAATAATTATGAGCCTTATAAGCTTGACCCATCCGGGAATTAGATTTTCACTTGATTTGTTTGTGGTTGTGATCCAAGTATGGGGGAGTTGATAGAGAAATTGGTGGATGAATATTTGAATTTGAAAATTGAGGGTGAAGAAAAAAAGATGAGCTTTAAAGTTGAAGTCTTTAATTGGTTGAAAAGAAAAATTATATGAGAGTTGAAGCAACAAGAAGAAAAAAAGAATGAAAGTGAAGAAAAAAAAAGAGAATATCAAATGGAGTTAAGAGAGAAGGAGTTGGGAAAGAAAAAGAATTGAAGTTTGGTGTTGATTTAGAATTGAGTTGAGTCTTGATTCCCGGATTTAGTACCACAAGACTAAATGATTCCCTACCAAATTCTTATTACCTTGGCCCCATTACAACCCTCAAAAGACCTCATGATTTTTGTTGTATGCATAGTCTCTAGCGGTGGAGAATTAGAACACTGATGCAAGCTTATGGTAGCTAGGCTTTCAAAGTTGAGTTTGAGTGAAACACATATATACCCTTAAACACATGAGTGAGAGTGAAAACACATGTTCCTAGTAAGGTTTAGAATGGATGTTTTTACTTGATCTTGTTGGATGTCAAAATATATGCTATGATATCAATGGTTGAATCATGTCTCTTGTTATTCTTGCTTAAGCATTTATCAAAGTGGATACATGAATTGCTTGTTTGTGGGGTGGTAAATCTATTTCTTGCTTGAGGACAAGCAAGGTTTAAGCATGGGGGAATTTGATAGCATGCATTTAGGCATTGGTTTTAGGGCATATTTATGTTTAAATTTTAGGCAGTTGCATGTGTTTTGCTTAGTTTTTGTAGTTTTTGCATTTCGGTGTCTACTCTTGTGTTTTCGTGTTTTTAGGATGTTTTGAGGAGCAAGGATTGGTTTAAGTTGAAGGATACAAGATTGGAGATATTCAAGTGTCTTTTCCAAGGATATTCAAGCCATTTCTGATGATCATTAATGCCCAAGAGGTTGTGGAAAAGAATGCTTAAATCCGGACCATCCATTGAAGTTATTGTTTCGACACCACTTTCTTGTGATGCTTGGTTCAGGAGCTACGGTGATCGGATGAAGCTGAATTTGGTATCATTGGAAAGCTAACTCGAAGAACTACAATTCATGTTTTTACTGCGAGTTCAAATTCAAACTCTAAGTGGGTCAAAATAGCATCCAAAAGTACCGTCAGAATGTTGTCAGAGACAGGCCGCAATCGTGGCCATTCAAATCGGCGATCACGGCTTTACACCGACTCGCCTAGTCAAATTAGTCTAGGCCGCGATCGCGGCCATAAAAAAGGGCGATCGCGGCCCATCTGAGCTACTCGCGCACGAGGATCTTTCGAGCTTATCTTTACTTGTTTTTAATTATATCTTTCCTTTTGTGTTTTTAGTTGGCTACTTAAAAAAACCTAGTTTCATCCTTTGTTTTGGATCTCTATTCTCTTAGACCTAATTTTGAGACTTTGTGTTTTTTCTCTCTTATGGAGAACTAAACTTTCTAGATTCTATTTAAGTTGAAGCTTTTCAGACTCAAGTTGTTGTGAGATTCATCTATTCAGGTTTATTTATACAGGTTATTTCAATTCTCTTGGACATAATTTATATTGATTGTATTGATTTCTACTTGATTGATCACCTTGTTGGAATTGATATTATTGCTAGATCTAGGTTTTCTCGTAGCAAAGCCTAATCTTTGTAGCAACTCAATTGGTTTAGGACTCGTTGGACTAAAACAATTGAGAAAGAGATTTGAATGCATGTTAATTGTTTGACTCGTTGGAATTCAATTGCATGTATCCTGTTTATCCTTGTTCTTATTGCTAGTATTCATATTATTTATGATCGTTTCATGAGTAACTTGGATATTAAGTTTGCATGTCTCGTTGCCATGTTATAATTCTGATCAGGATAGGAATAACTAAAAGGAATAACTTGTTTGAATCTAGGATCAATAACTTGAGGAAGAAAAGTGGATACTTGAATAGGATTGCTTTTTCCTAATTGATAAAAATCCAACTTTTTCCTTGTTTGATTGCTTGCTTTGTTTGTTTCAATTCTTAGTTTTAGTTTTAATTCACAAAATCCCCCCTTTGTTACTTATTTGAGTTGATAATAATAAAACTTAGGATACAAGTGTCTCTTGGGTTCGACCCCGACTTACCGACTATACTAGTTGTGTAACTAGGGATTTATTTTTGATTTGACACGACGACTTTCATCCAGTCACCTACAAAGTGTTCAACAAGAGGACGAGGAAAATTGAGGAAAGTGTGCATGTTGTGTTCGATGAGAACACGACCGCTCGATGATTGAGGATCTTGATGATGGTGATCAAGGATACTATCTAGTTCAAGAGGATAACCTACAAAAGTTCGATCCAAGGAGTGATGTTGGCACTTTTGTAGGTTATTCCCCTCATAGTAAAGCCTACAAAGTGTTCAACAAGAGGACGAGGAAAATTGAGGAAAGTGTGCATGTTGTGTTCGATGAGAACACGACCGCTCGATGATTGAGGATCTTGATGATGGTGATCAAGGATACTATCTAGTTCAAGAGGATCTACTTCCAATTGGTACAACAAAAAAAGAATCAGTAGTCAGTGACAATGCTGGTGTCGCCGACTCAAACAGTTCAGGGGGAAGTAATCGGGGTCAAAGTTCAGGTGACAATGAGTCAGAAAATCAGAAAACACCCAAGAGAAGCTCAAGTCCGGAAGATTCTGATGAAGATTCAAGAAGAACACCACAGACTCAAGTAGGCGACCTGACAGAATTACAGATAAGGAATTATCAACAGAAAAGTGTTCATCATGTCACCAACATCCTCACTGATTTTTCAAAGGGTGTGCAAACTAGATCTTCTCTGAACAATTTCTTTGCTTTCAATGCTTTCATCTCAATGTTGGAGCCAAAGAATGTTGATCAAGCATTGAAAGATTCGGATTGTGTCAGTGCCATGCAAGAAGAACTTCATCAATTTGAAAGAAATAAGGTTTGGCACATGGTCCCAAGGCCAAAGGAAAGATCTGTCATTGGAACACGTTGAGTGTTCAGAAATAAGCTGGATGATGAAGGAAATGTGGTCAGAAACAAAGCAAGGTTAGTAGTTAATGGATACAATCAGCAAGAGGGCATTGACTATGATGAGACGTTTGCTCCAGTGGCTCGTCTTGAGGCTAATCGATTGCTCATTGCCTATTCTGCTCATCATGGATTCAAGCTACAACAAATGGATGTCAAGACTGCATTCTTGAATGGATATCTAAAAGAAGAGGTATATGTTGAACAGACTCCGGGTTTCGAGGATGTCGCCCACCCGGATCATGTCTACAAACTGGACAAAGCTCTTTATGGATTAAAACAAGCACCACGTGCTTGGTATGATCGTTTGTCTCAGTTCTTGATTCAACATGGTTATGTTCGAGGAGAGGTAGACAAGACTCTCTTCTTGTTAAAAGAAGGAAGTCATACACTGGTTGTTCAAGTCTATGTCGATGACATCATTTTTGGTTCAACAGATGATAAGTTGGTAAAGAAGTTCTCTGACCTCATGTTTAGTGAGTTTGAAATGAGCATGGTCGGTGAACTTAAGTTCTTTTTAGGACTTCAAGTTGTGCAAGGTGAGGATGGGACACGAGTTCATCAACAAAAGTATCTCAAAGAATGTGTTAAAAAGTTTGGTCTCGAAAATGCTAAACCTTTTGATACTCCCATGTCGCCGACTACCTCACTTGGAAAAGATGACAAAGATCCAAAAGTCAATGCTACTATGTACAGGGGTATGATTGGATCATTGCTCTATCTCACTGTTAGCAGAGCTGATATCGTTTTTGGAGTATGTCTATGTGCTAGATTTCAAGCAGATCCAAGAGAGTCCCACTTGAAAGCTGTTAAAAGATCATTCGATATCTTAAGGGGACTGACAATCTGTGTTTATGGTATCCAAAAGGATTTGACTTTGAACTTATCGGCTACACAGATGCTGATTTTGTTGGAAATCGTATTGATAGAAATAGCACTTCAGGGATGGCTCAATTTCTTAGGCCTTGCCTTGTGTCATGGGGATCTAGAAAATAAAATTTTGTGGCTCTATCAACAACGGAAGTAGAGTACATTGCGGTTGCGGCATGTTGCTCTCAACTCTTATGGATCAAGCAACAAGTCGGTGACTATGGTGTGAAGTGTGGATCGGTACCCATACTATGTGACAACACTCGTGCAATCGACATCTCAAATAATCCGGTGCAACATTCAAAGACAAAACATATTGAGATAAGGCACCACTTTCTTCGAGATTGTGTGGAAAAGGCATGGTCACTATGGAGTTCTATAGAACAAGTGATCAAAAAGCAGACATCTTCACAAAGGCCTTAAATCGTGAACCCTTTGAACAACTCCGCATGGAATTAGGTATGATCTCTCTTCAATGATCTATTTCCCTACATGAATTCCCTCGATGATTGGCTAGAATTGATTGCTTTGCATATGTTTTGAAGTCATGCTTTTATGGTATAATTGTTAGCATTCTTGATAGATATCTTATTTAGGAAACCCCATGCATTTGAATTGTCGATGACTTTTAGTACATTCAGTATGTGTGCAACTCTTTTTTGAGCTCTCTGTTTTAGCCCAAAAGAATCAACCTGATGATCCTAACCCTCATTACAACCCCAAATGATGGTTGATTCTAATGCTTGTCCCTGACCTATCATGTTTGAGAGTCTCTATGAGCCCAATTTGATTTCTC
The DNA here is from genome assembly GCA_964016875.1 of Fallopia convolvulus. Taxonomy (NCBI): domain Eukaryota; kingdom Viridiplantae; phylum Streptophyta; class Magnoliopsida; order Caryophyllales; family Polygonaceae; genus Fallopia; species Fallopia convolvulus. Next base: position 27,923,283 of record OZ024718.1, read on the forward strand.
TTTAATCGGAGACTTATCATCATGATCGACAAATCCTCATATATAATGCTTCGTACTTGGTTTGCTTTGGCACTCCCTGTGCAACCCCAACTCCAAGTAAGTTCTTTAAGAGAAAGTCATGGATTGTGCAAAAGTCATGGACATATGAGAATAGCAGTTTTGTGATAGTGATATTCACGTTTTTAGTCTAGTTTTTGGTGTGTTTCTTAATTTGTTTAGGTTTAGTTTTGGTAGTTTTTAAAGTTAGTTTGGTGTGTTTTTAGGATAAGTTTGCATATTTTGTGAAAAGTATGGAAGCTACTCCGTTTTGTGTCTTTTTGTAGGTTTTGAGCAGGAAAGAGCGCTTTTTAAGTTGAATTGGAGTGCTATGAAGTCCAAGCTGTTAAGATAAGAAGAGTTGAAGAAAGCCAATCCCAGGCTCGTTAACGAAGTTGTGAAGGGTCATTAACGAGGCATAAAGATAGAGTTTTTGGATGGATTTTGTGGTTCCTATCGACCCTGTGCGGAAGTCGTTAATGATAATTCCGTGTCGGTAGGGTTTTAAGTGATTTTAGGGTTTTAAATGATTTTATGGGTGGTTATATCTTATATCTTATACCTTGTTATCTTTTTAGAGTAAGTTTTTATCTTTTAGGGTTTTTAATAGATAGCTTTCTTAGTATAAATACCCTTCTTTCTAGCCTAGAGGGGGGTGAACAATTTTAGGAGGGCCGATTGGAGAGGTCGAGTAGGAGGATTGCGAACCAAGGTCGATCGAGAGAGAGAAGTTTGGGTTGTTAGTCAGTTATCTATTCGGTATTTCTATGTTTTCAGTTTCTTCTGGAGGTTGTAAGACGATATTTCTCTTATTAATTTCAAGTAAGTTTGTTTTGTTTTCAATGTTTTCTCTTGTTGAAGTTGTTTGCTTTATTAATATGAGTAGTGAGTAGTTTTCTTATATAGGGTCGGGGTTGAAACCCGGCATAGTTATGCATGTTTGATGGATGAGTTGATGTTTTGAATGCCTTTTACCTGTTTTTAGATTGCTTGTTGTGCTTATGCTTAGACGATAGTCGAGGTAATTTGAGTTTGCAATTTGATTGAAAGAGAAAGTTGTTAACTTGAAGATTGATATTGTTCGATTACGAAAGTTTCGAGCTTTGGATCCAAAACAAGTGATTGAGTGAATTAATTTATGAGAATTAATTGGTTTACTTGCTAGTCAGCAAAAGTTGATGAATTTATCTTTCTAAAGGCATGATCTTTATCTTCTTATGAGTTTTTATGCATAGCTATGTTGTGGTAACCCTTGTCCTAGATTTTTATTCTTATTTGAGTTTGCATTCGTTACATTCGTTATCGAGTTAAGTTGCCTCGGTACCGAACCTGAGTTTAGGTCGTTAGTGTGTGTTTGTAGTGTTATCCAGGTTCGTTAACGACCCTGACAAAGTCGTTAACGAGGTTGGTCGTAGGTGTTTTGTTTTGTTTTGCTTTGTTTTATTTTTAGTTGTTGATAGACAAACAACCGTGCATCCCGTGGAACGATCCTGACTTCGCTATACTCAGCGGGGTCTTGACTTATAAATTTATTTATTGTCAAGAATACCCTCTCAACAGATAGAAGTCGCCGACTTGATCAGGGTCAGTGACTATGTGTTTTGGCGCGTGAAAAAGATCATGGCTTAACAGTATCTTTTGAAATTGGAAAGTTTTTTCAAAAGAAGGAAAGAGAAAAATCTAGTGATTTGACAACTTCCTTAATGATGGAAGTTCACTTCTTTATTATGCTCAACCGTTAAAGGAAAAAGGTACTTTCTCTCTCACAATCCTCTATCTCTCTCGTTCTCTACTCTCTCTCTGCTCTCTCTCTCTCTCTCTCTCTCTCTCACTCGAACTCAAACCCTCGAACCTCCAAATCTCTTCAATGACATCTCCCTCCAACACCGCTAACCACCCTGCCTCACCCAAAAACCAAGTCGAAAGTCCTGAATCGGCAAAGAAGAAGATCATTGCCCTCTTTGGTGATGAATTTCTTCGCGCCCTTATGTCTGGACAATCGTCTTCATCAATCGCCCCTCCAACCGCCATTGAAAACCCATATTTGAACCCATCTTCTCCACAAATCCAAAATCCAAACCCTTCGCCTCCAAAATCAATTCCCTCGTCTCCCATTCCCACTGCAAAACCCCAAACTCCTTCATCCCCATGAAACGAAACCAAAACCCTAACCCTCGCACCTGAATCTGGAATATCGCGCCAAACGGCGCAACCGATGGTTGTTCCAGAAACCGGTGATTCCTCCACACCTAAACCCATCAAGAAAGAGAATGTTGTGGAAGAGAGAGTAAAAACTCCCAATTTGGAATCAACGAAGTTTGAGGAAACGGAAACGGTTGTCGGGTCTTTTGAGGAGAAGGAAGAAGAAAAAGCCTCGGAGGTTGGAATGGAAGGCACTCTTGTGCAGACTGGAACAGAGGGGGGCCAACGGCTATCTCCTAAGGATCATACAAAGGCTGTCAGTGACTCTCCCAAAGTCACTGACAAAGACGCTGTTGTGGAGGTGGACGACAAGATCTCTGACAAGGAAGTCTCTCAGAAGGAACCAATTGAAACTTCTGAAGAAGGTACTCGTTCTGATCCAATCTTGGTCTCTAGAAAATCAAAATATGTTGATTCTATTAAGAGAAACCTAGAAAAGGATTTGTTTGGTGATGACTCGGAGTTACTCAAAGATGATGAAATTGAGATGCCTCCTCCTTTTCACCCTAAGACTAGATCAGCAAGTGTCATAGCCACGGTTGTGGCTCTTAAAGCTAAAAAGGGCAAGGGGTTGGAAACCCCTAAAGCTGCCTTAGAGGGCGGTGACTCTTCTTTCTCTGAGAAGGTCACAAGGAGGAAAAGGGGGAGGTCACCAAAGTCTGGTGCTGGTTCTAGCAAAAAGAAGAAGAAGACTGGAACTGTTGTTGATATGTCTTCTAGGGAATTTACCAAGGATCTGTTGTGGGAGGACAAATTCTTAGAGGGGTACAAACTGATGAAGGTCAATGACTGGCTAAAGACACAGAAGTGGGATCGATTGATTCAATGCGAGCACGAGTACAACCCACAAATGGTCAAGATGTTTTATGAGTCTTTAGAGATTGAGGATACATGGAACATGACCATTGGGAGGTACGTGGCTGAGAAGAAGAAGTACTCGTTCACTAGCAAGGATGTTAGTGATATCTTGGAGATACCACATGAGGGTTTTGTTGAGTACTTCAAAGGAGCATGGCCAGAAGGAGTTGATGATCGTGCGATCATCAAAATTGTCACTAACAGTGATGATAATTTCACCAGTACTTATCTAGTCAACAAGATGGGAATTGAAAAGAAGGTGATGTTCAATTACTTGATCAATAATCTGTTGCCCAGAAAGCTCAAGAGGAATGCTGCTTCCATTCAAGATTTGCTGGTTATGGACAAGGTCATCAGGGGAAAGAAGGTGAACATGCCTCGATTGATGATGCTTCATATGAAGCATGTGCTTGAAAATGCTAAACATGCGCTTCCTTATGGCATGCTGATTGCTTTGATGTTGATTGAGCACAAGGTTTGTGTGGATGGTGATGATGTCCTCAACACCAGGGTTCTAAACAAGGAAATGATCAGGAAGTTCGGTTGGAACTGGGTTGATGGACAATGGGTGTCGAAGGCTTTAGAGGTCAGTGACAAGGATCACTAGGAAGAGGGAAGGAAATCTGCTCAAGTGACCGATGAACTGAAAGATCTTAGGGAGCAGAATATGATTTTGAAGGGGATGCTCGAGAAGCTTCAGAACATGGTTGGCAATGTGTTGTCCAAGATCAGTGTTATAGAGGAAAGGCTCAACGACTTTGGATCTTGATGTCAGTGACCGGCGCTCATCCATGACTGTCTCTACCCCTCTCTTCTACCCTTATCGCATTATCTCTCCATTTTTAAAAGACTTTTCTTTTCAAGTTCGATTTGGTTGTATTACATCTCTGAATTGTCTATGTTTGCATTGTACATTTTCTTTTGCCATGGTGGATGACTATCTATGCTTGTTTTGATATTATGTTTTAAGTTTCCATATTTGCCTCTGATTTCTTTGCTTATCTTAGCAATCTTTTTTATGATGCCAAAAGGGAGAATTAACCGAGGGAATAGATTTATTAGGGGGATCAAAATACTGAAATCATGTGGTTACTAAGCTTAGGGGGGATTTTTTATGGCTTTTTGTGCTTTGCTCTTTTTACTGTGACTGTGTTTATATGCTGCAAAGTTTCTATCAGAACAGGTTGTTTGTCACCATCAAAAAGGGGGAATTTGTTAGAAGATAGAGTTTTGATGGTTCCAGAGTTAGTGACTCCGAGCTGGCAAGCTTGGCAAAGTCACTGACATGACCAGCTGGCGAGCGATCTAATTAAGGAAGGAATGCACATCATGTGTGCGTACACTTGGAGACAGCTGGACCGTTCTATTTTAGGAGAAGATCATCATAAAAGAGTGCTAAAATCAAGAGGAAAACGATTTGATTCTCCTAGAATATTTTATTGTATGCGTTAATGTATATTTGGAAAGATATGTAAAGATTGAGTGTGTGTCACTTTCCTAATCGAATGGGATGTGATACACACGAGATCTCTCTTACCTTAGTTTAAATACTCTCGTGTTTAGGGTAGTGGTAAGACTTTTGAGCGTCATTTTACAATTTGTGTAAGAAAGAAAGAGAGAACTTGTGCGTGAGCTTCGTACGAGTGGTGTGTCGAGTGTTCTTAGGCATAGCGTGAGATTGAGAGTGTGAGTGCAAAGGTAGAGCGTGGTTCAAGGGTGTGGGATTCATTCTTGTACACGGGAGAGCTTTGTCAACACACAAGAAATCAATAGAGCGAGTCTAAGGACTCTTGAAATCCGACCAAGTGAGAAGCTTGGAAGGGAGTGGTTTTTCTCCAAGTAAACTAGTTGGTTTACGAGGAGTTTTCACTATACATCGTTTGTCATTGACTGTTGATAACGTTCGTTTTTCTTGTTTAATTATTGCACTGCTTTATTACTCAAAGTCGACGACTTCGTAGGAGTCGCCGACTCGTTTAAGTACTAACGATCCTACATTTAATTAAAATAATTTTTATTTGTCATCATGTTAAACTTTAATCATGTATATAAACCATGATTTTAATATTACAAAGCAATTTGTTATTTTAATGAAATAATTAAATTTAATTTTTCTTTTTATTAAAAATAGCGGGATATTACACCAATACCTTTCTAGATGTACAATAGTTGCACAAGGAAATAGAGCATTCCATGCCTAATTTGCTAGCCCAACATCAAGTACGTCCTGAATGTATTTACTGTCCCCACGACCATTATCCCATGTGAAACGGTTTCCCCGAAATGAACTTCACTAAAACCACAATCTTTCAATACCTCTCGAAAAGCTAGAATTTGACCGTGATTAGGTTTGTTCCCTCCTTCCTTGTCGGACAAATTACAAATTTGAGTCATACCCCCTACAAAGCCAAGCATCACAACTATCCCCTGTTGATCTCCTTAACAAATGCAATGTGTGGTATTTTTCATCTTTCGCTGGCCAACAGTAAAGTAAAGTCAATCTCCACTCACTCTCTTAGCCAAGAAAAATAGAGGCATCAACATGATGAGAAGAGAAAATTGTAAGAGAGACATCCTTTTCCAATATCAAAGCGAGCCCTCCCGATTTCCTAAAGCAATCCACAATGAAACAATTCTTAAAGTCGAGCTTTCTTCTAACATTTTCCATCTTCGACCTATCACACTTTGTTTCCATAAAGAAAAGAACCTTCGGAGTCTCCCTCCTTACCAATTCGGTAAGGCAATCGACTGTGCGAGCCTTCCCCAATCCCATTAGTTGTAGCTAAGAAGACTCATAATGAATGGCAAGGGAGGTCTCGACCTACGCGAGCCTTCCCCAATCCCCTACAATTTGTAGCTAAGAAGACTTGTAATCTTCTCAAGAATTCTTCTTTTGCCTCCTTCTCCTTCGTAGAGCGTTCGATAATAGGCTTGTAATGAGATGCCCTCATCCAGTCCCCATACTCATTTTGAAAGTCTTTAGCATCCTGAAATTCTCGCAATCTAGTTCCATGTGTCCTAGCATCCCGCAAGAGTAACAAAAAATTGGGAAGTCACTCATATTTCAATTCCACCCAAATCCTCTTCCTCCCTATCTCCATCCTCACTTCTCTGCGAAGCAGTTTCTTCAAATCAATTGAAACCCTAATTCTTAGGAACCGCCCCTTACCATCATTGATGAATTGTCGATCTCCAAAAGTCCATTCAACTTAACTCTATGGCCTGTGATACTGATGTAGTCATTGTAGATATTGGTGGATCATAAAGCCTTACCCAAAAATCTGCCTTATCAAATATCATTTTGAGGATTGTTCATCTCCCAGCTCGCGCAGGACAATCAACGATTTGTCGAAAGCCCACAGACCCCCTTTGATAATCCTATCTATATCAGTCTCATCCATGAATTGGAATACAAACAGATTCGTTCTTACCTCTCAAAAAATGAATCCCTTCTTTAACCACCATGCCCCTTTTAGATTTGCCTTTAGAGCATATACACTGAATGGCCGATTGGTAAGCAAAGTTCCAACTAGAGAAAGCGAACTTGCAGGATTCGGTTCTTTCGTCAACACATGCTTCACCATGATCTCACACTCTTCTTTTGTTAAGTGCATGCTCTTCTCTTTGTCGGACAAAGTTGTCATTGAAAAAACAAATCTAGATCGTCACGGTGTAGTACTCATCCAAATTCGGTGAATCTCGTACGTTGCCGGCGAGAAAAACCCTAGCTCTCATCCTTCATCGCAGAGAAAGAAAGAGAGCATTTCTTCCTATGCCATTGGGTTTTTTCACTTTTAACAAAATTTCTTATGTTGTGTATTATATGTTGGGAATTTCTAATGTGTGCCAATTTGCACACAATGAAGATACTAATTTTGATAAATTTAATTATTGTTTGTTAATTGTAATTTTTTAAAAGGGTTTATTAATTCCAATTTAGAGAATAGTTTTGTAATAATTTCCAAAATAGCGTAGTTATTGCGTGTCCATGACACCCATTAGCCGGACCGTTATATGTTAACCAAAAGCCGAAAAGAAAATTCGATAACCCAAAAAATAATGAGTGCATTCATTTTATTCCCCTGTAGCCTGTTCTCTTACATTTCCATTTTCCACCACCACCTTCTGTTTTCCTCTTGTTTTCTATTTCCATAATAAATGGGACCTACAAATAAATAAATCGAACCATAAAGAAAAGCTTACAAACAAAAAAGTTAAGGCAAACCACCATTCCCATTTCCCATCCTATAGGAACAAGTGACAAGCCAGAACTGGAATCTAATATGGCAGCTTCTCCATTGTTGCTTGCTCTCCTCTGAAGATCTTTGATCTCCTTCTGCCATTATCATCTTTCCTTCAACCAATCTCTGTATAATCAAACTATATATGACTGTCTTCTTGAATGAGGGGGGCCACCAACAGAAATTGAAGGTCCACACCAATCAAACCAAAAAAATTAACTCCCAGTCAACCAAACCCAAAATCTTGATTCCTCTGCTTCCAAATTTCTAGCAGAGTTCTTTGTCTTGCTAATGAAAAATCTGATTCCTCTTTCTTTTGGTGTTTTCGTCAAGGCTTATTTGTGAAGCGTTTGTTACATCATCACTTCCATGGCTGAAACACCCTACTTCAAGAACTGCATTTGGGCTCTCTTCTCCTCCATTTCCACCATTTCCCACCTCACCACACCTACTCATGAGTGACATGTCCTTGATCAATTCAATGCACTCCAAAACCCTTATCTGCGAAACCTATATTATGTTCAGTCAAGAATCAAACATATACCATCCCCCAAAGCATAAGAGAAAGTCAATCTAAGGGTCTTTAGTTTTAATGCTATTCACCTTCTGTAAGTGTATGCAAGAATGAGAAGTCACTTTATCAATGCTAACTGTTTGTATCTTCCCTGCAACAGAGATGGCAACAGCAGCTGCTACCTCAGAAGGCTTGAACCGCAAGAAGTCAAGCCCTATCAATAACAGCAATCAATTTGAAGGGTGGCCAGATAACTGATAAATGAACTAGAAGTACAACACACAGCATATGTGTTTTCAAAAACACACAGCACAAACAAACCTCTAATGGTGGCTAAGATGAGATCGGCTGATTTGTCAATCATGATCGTTGGAATAGGATTATGATCATATATTTTGCTTAGGAAAGGCTCTACAAAGGAGCAAGGTGTGAGGGCACTCATATGCCAGTTCAATGTGCTCAGCACTAAGAGCTCCATTCTTTGGATTGTCCTGGCTTCAAATATAAACTTGGGGTTTTCCACCTACACACCCATTATATACAAAATCAAGAAAACATGAAAAGAAGATCAAGAAAGAGATTATAAGTTTCAAAATGAGAGCATAAAACATTTTCAAAAACACAATGGGGCTCACCTGTAATTGTATGGTCGGTGGCACATCAGTCTCCTCCATTTTGACTGCAATTGATAAACATGCTACAGCTAGTAATTGCACAGCCCAAGCTTTGTCTCTCTAAAGTAAAAGTGAGGATGTAAATGAGGATCAAGTGTAAAAAAACTTAAAAAAGACTATAAACTCATTTGTTTTGAGAGTTTCAACTTACATGTAGATCATATAGTGATAAGAAACGGTCCAAGTAGTTCATTGACAAGCAAAAGCTCAGAGCCCCAAAACTGTAATGTGTATGAGCCTGCAAAAATTCGACAGTAAAACAATTCTGATCATTAGTATTTTTCCCACTTTTGATCATGAGAATAAAACGGCAAGGCAACCTGATTCAAAAAAAAAAAAATACACACTCAAAACTCTTGATTCAGATTATGGTGTTTGAGCTTGTGCAAATTTAATGAATTTGAATGTCGGTGGGAAATTCCTATCAAATTAAGCATGATCAAACAATCACAGCATTTCCAACCTTCCAAATCCAATCAGAAGCCTCCCTTCTGAAGTTGATGTCTAAGTCCCCACTACGCAGTCTCCACAGGTAATCCTCTTTGGGCAAATACTCCTTTTCTCTCACCAGCATCAAAGCAAAGATCTCTTCGGTTATCTCGGGGACCCGGATGATAATCGGGTCGGCGGCGTCGGACCCGCCAGCGTCAAGGTCATCAAAACACATGTCATTGCTCTCGACGCATAGAAGCCGAGAGGAATCATCACTGTCGAAGACACTAATGTCGGCCATTGATGAAGCTCTCTGGAACCACTGATGAGTACAGCGGATTTTTCATCAGAGGGAAGCGAAATGCATTGATCGGTTTGAGAACAATCGGAAAAGGGTAGGAATAGGAGCAGAGGAGAACAGAGATAGAGATTCAAGCGAGAAAATGGGGGGAAAGAGAAGCGACAGAAGGAAAACATGGAAGCTTTTATACAGGAAGTAGGAACATGGGAGCGTCTGTTATTAGGGTAAAGGAGAGATTTGGGGGTGAGTGAGAGAACCCAAAACAAAATGTCGATTGATAGGTAGACGGAGAGAGAACACTAACAAGTGTATGCCGAAATCGAAATGAAGAATTTTTTTTACGGAGAGAGAGAGAGAGAGGGGGTCATAATATTTATTTATTTTGGTCGAAAAACCGGGTAGACCCGGAACTTAAATTAAACAAGAAGTGACAGTGTGTGGGACAGCCCTTCCAAGAGTGTCATCGTACAACAAAGGGATCACACCAATAGGCGGATCGGCAAGCGAATGTAAACCAAGCGGAAACGAAAAGGCAACTCTAGTGAGGGAGTCGGCGACATAATTCGCTTCCCTAAAGACATGAGTCAAACGGACATTCCAATCACGTTTGAGGAAGCCTTGGCACATACATACCAGGTTGGACAAAGGGTGGCAGGGACTCGGACCCTTGGCCAACAGTGACGTCACCAATAACGAATCGGACTCGAGCCAAACATTCCGAAAACCTAACTCCCAGGAAGTCCCGAGGCCATCGAAGACGCCCCACAACTCGGCCATGGGAGCCGTACATTGTCCGATGTTATAGACGAAGCCGCCGATCCAAGCACCGTTAGCATCTCTCAGAACCCCAGCAGCAGCCGCACCACCATTACCGTTCCTAGCCCCGTCCGTATTGACTTTGATCCAAGGCGTGATCGGTTTCTCCCAAGCGACTTGAATCGTTGAACGGAGAGGTCGCGTCACCTTAGTAGTATTCTTCCTCCAAGCATCCTCGGACACCTTCGCCCGTGCACAAACGAACGCAGCCGAGTCGTGACTTCCCCTTGGATTGCCAAACACCACCTCGTTCCTCCACTTCCAAATCCACCAAAGTGCAGTTGAGAAGAAATCATACCAGCAAACTCCTCCAGCCGTACGCCAAGTGGTGGAAATATTCGCCCGGAACCACACTGCAAAGGTAAGCGAAGCAAAATCAGTAACGACGGTTGGAATACCCACAGTAGCCCACATACCTGAGATTTTAGGGCAGTCCCGAAAAAGATGGATTAAAGTCTCAGATTCGCCGCCACACATCGGACAGAGGTTCGAACTCGCCAAGTGCCGCCGGTGCCGTTCTGAGTTCGTCAGAATACTGCCCCTGTGCACCAGCCACATAAAATAACGAATGCGCTCTTGCACTTTGAGGCTCCAACTTGCCTTGTAGACACACCTATCATTCCCTACAAGCCTCCCAGCCCCAGTGAGGAGATTAAACGCAGTCGAAATCGAGTAGTTGCCATCACTAGAAGCCGTCCAGCAAAGCGTATCCGACCTCTCCACCTCAGTAGCCACCGCCACTGCAGCAAGTTGAAGAAGACAGGACGAGGGTAGAAGAGGCGAGATAAGCGCCCAATTCCACCCGCTCCCCACCACCCAAAAATCACTAACACGCGCCCGCAACGTAGCCTCATTTATCGGGCCGCAATCCACATCCGCGAGTCGCGATTCGCCCAACCAGATATCAAGCCAAAATCGCACCGCACTACCGTCTCCGATCACCCATCTACTCCCCAGTACAACCACCTGACTCGCCCCTTTTTGGATGCCCTGCCAAACAAAGGAAGTGGCCTGGACTACAGTACCAGAATCCCTTGTATATTTAGCTTTAAGAACCTTTCTCCACAGCCCTTTCGAATCATGCAAAAAACGCCACCCAAGCTTACCCGTAATGGCAAGATTCAAATCCATCATTTTGCGGATCCCTAGGCCTCCTTCATCTTTCGGACGACAAACCTCATCCCACGGCACAAGATGTAACCTCTTCCTACCATCCACATTTCCCCAGATGAAATTTCGGATGATTTGATCAACTCGGTCGCAAATACCCTTAGGAAGGACAACCGTGGCCATAGAATAGACGGGGATAGAGCAAAGGACTGTCTTCGCCAGCGTGACACGTCCAGCGAAACTGAGCTACCTGCTTTTCCAAGCCGACAGACAGGCGCTCACTTTATCCACCAATGGAGCAAAAGTATCCTTCGAAACCTTCTTATGGAGAACCGGCATCCCCAAGTAACTACCAAGATCCGTAGTCACTTCCAAACCACTAACTCGCTGAAGATCACCAACAATATCATGCCCAACATTCTTCGACACAAAATTTTTTGACTTAGCCAAGCTGATTTTTTGCCCCGACGCCTTGCAAAAAGTGTTCAAGATTTCCATAATGGTGCACATTTGGGCCACGGAAGCCTCCGCAGCAAGCACGACATCATCCGCGAACAAAACATGCGATATCTCAAGCCCTCCTCTCGAAAGCCGAATGGGCTTCCACGACCCATCCTCAACTGCAGCGTGAATTAAGTGACTAAGCTTCTCCATGCACATGACAAAAAGGTACAGAGAAATGGGGCAAACCGACTAAAGGAGCAAACCGACTCACGGACCAAACCCCAACAACGTTGGAAGAAAATCGATTGAAACCCGTCAGCACCCGGGGCATTCAAGCTGCCCATTTGCTTCATAGCCTCGCAGATCTCAGCGTTGGAAGTTGGCGCAGTAAGAGGGCCCCAACAAACATCAAGCAACAGAGGAAAACGACCCCCAGGCAGATCGATAGGCACCCTCTCCTCCCTCGGAAGATTGTAGAGATCCATAAATAACTTCAAGGCATGTTGCTCAACAAGTTTTGGGTCCTCAATCACCTCCTCATTGTCATTCAGCAAGGTATCAATTCTGTTTCTTCTCCTACGAACAATGGTCGAGAGATGAAAAAACGACATGTTACAGTCCCCGACGTACAACCAGTTCTCTCTAGATTTCTGAAGCCAGAGCATTTCTTCTTGTTCAAGGATGCTACATAAATCCGCTTGTAACCCCTTCTCCTTCTCAATAAGACTCGAATCCACCCTATTAGCCAAGGCACTCTGAATCTCGCTGAGGCAAGTAAGAGCAAGTTGCTTTCTCTTGTGTATGTTCCCGAAGATGTCCCTATTCCACTTGAGCAACACGTGCTTTATATTGTCCAAAGCAACATGAACTCCGCGCTCGCAATCCCACTTGTCCCGGATAAGACCATCAAAGGACTCATGAGACAGCCACGCGACCTCAATCTGAAGGGCCGCCTCCGTTTATCAGTCTTACGCTCTCGCACATAGGAAAGCAACAGAGGTGTGTAACGGTCCAGGCGCCTCGCCTTGTAGGTTTCCTCAGTTTTGCTAGTGGACCAAGTGAACTTGGCGCCCGAAAAACCCATATCGATCAGCCCATGGCAATCCATCCAGTCTTGAAAGGAAGCTGAATCCGGAGATAGCAGTTCCGTGGTGCCCATACTTTCCCAACTGTGTAGAACGCAGTTGAAATCGCCCCCAAAAATACACGGCCCCATAGTAGAATCAGTCGCCACCTGCAAATCATTCCAAAAATTCACCCGATCAGCATCATTAGGATAAGCGTAAAGGATAAAAAGATTGGACACCTTACCATCAAATTTAACCCTGGCGTGAATAAACCGATCATACAGTTTAACCACCTGCACTTTAACTTTACCATCGTTCCATAATAACCAAATACCGCCAGCAAACCCAATAGCCTCTATACGGACCTGGTGCGTGAAATCAAGGCACCTGCACACATGATCCGCCCTTGGCCCCGAAATTTTGGGTTCGAGGATAGCAAGAATATCAGGTTTATGCTGCTTCAACATGTATCGAATGGCTCTACGGAACCCGTCATTACCGGCCCCGTGACAATTCCAAATAAGGCAATTCATAGCGACAAACTTGATGGGGACGCAGAAAACCCTAGGGCGTGGGGTTCGCATCATTCCCAATGTCTTCTTGCATTGAGTCCATCTCTTCATTTCCATCCCTCATCATGGAGTTCGAGTTGGCCACCGCCAAGATCTGGTTTCTCAATCCAGCGATCGTTTCATTAGCGTCTTCCAACTGCACATGTTCCGTTGAATTACTCGTGCTCGCACTTCCGGACGAGACTGGCCCCGCAACGATAGGTGTAGAAAGTTGTTAAATCGAGTTGTCACACTTGGGCTGGTCATTATTTTTGTAAGGGTTAAATGTGAACGGGCCCTCCGCGCTTCTGGGCCGTTTTGAAGCACTGCTCACTCTCTGGGCTATAGGATCAGTTTGGGCCGACACTTTCTTATTTTTGTTTCTTCGCTTCGTATTCTTCTTGGAGTCTTTATGGGCCTCATTTTTTGGACCATAAACAAACATATAAGGCTTCTGTGTTGGGACAACAGCCGCCACCGCCGCAACTTTGGAGGATCCCGATGCCACAGGGACCACCGGGGGGGCAGGGATTTACTGCGAAGTAACGCACGTTTTGTCATTACCCACGGCAACGTTCTCATCATTAATGGATTTACCAACACTTCCATTCCCGATTTCCAAGGCTTGCCCCTGTTTCCTAGAAGAGACCGCCGGACTCCCTTCTCCACCGGACTTGCCCTTAGTTTTACCGTTTCGTCTTTGCCTCTGAACTTCCATCCACGGGCCATGGCATGCCGCCCCCGGATCACCATCCTGCGGGGTGTTTCCATCCGCAGACGTCGGCGCATGGACACTCGAGAGATCTCCTGGCACACTAACCACCCCCTCCTTGGCAGCGGGTGGCTTCGAAGGACACTTTGGTGCAAGGTGCCCATACCTTCCACACCCAAAACAAATGAGGCGAAGTCCCTCGTACTCAAGGAAATACCTTGCACCATTAATCGTCACCGTTCCTTTTAGCGGTTTGGACAAATCGACTTCAACAAATACCCTTGCAAACCGACATCTATTAGAGTAAAGCGTACGAGTATCGACTTTAATTGGCCTTTCGATGCCACCCGCCACCCTTAGCAGAAGTTCCTCCTCATAGTAGACAAGCGGAAGCTTAGCAATCCTAACCCAGGCAGGCAAAGATTTAATCTCATCCATCTCAGGGTTAAAATTAGGCGTCCAAGCTTTGATGATGAGATACTTCCCGAACACGGTCCAAGGACCCCTGGTCAGAGCCTTCATGTAATCCTGTTCCGTATCAAACCGAACAACATAATAGCCATTCGGCATGTCAGCCAGTAACATTTTCCCCGTCGTCGGTCTCCATAACTCTCTAAGTTTCATATCCATAATATGGAAGGGAATGAAGCCCCCCAAAACCTTCACAATGAGCGAAGACTTCCAAACATCAGCCAAGACATTTAGCACTTTCGGAGCAACTGTGATGACCGGATCGCTCTCATCACCACCAGGGAATTCAATGAGGATCTTCCCATCAAGGAACTCACTAGCCAGCCTCGGGCGTTGAAGACCCGCATCATTAGCAACCATATCCCTCCAGGTCCTAGGCGGGTTTGGGGCAGGGAGGGCAGGGGGTTCACTGGGGGAGCATTTGTCATTGGCAGAGGCACAGCCTCCACCATCGGAGAATTTTCCGACATACAAGCGAGGCAGTCGAGCGTTTTTTTCCAGAGCGTTTTGTGTTAATCACGGGTCATAATATTTATATATGTTGTTGTTTTGAAATAATTGTATATCGAAAACCATGGAAAATGAAATGATGTCTTAAGTTGGTTCGTACAAAATGCATGAACTAATCTAAATTTCGTATCAGTGTGTCCGTGGGTTTAAATTTTGAGCTAATTTAGCCCTTGTTTTACTTTTGGGGCCAAAAGTTATTTTAGGGGTGAAATATGATCTCATTTGTCTTAGAAAACGCAAAAATAGAGAGAGTTGCATGTATTTTAATAAATTTAAAATGTAGTTTTAAGAGCAAAAGTACTTTTGAGATCAAAGTGAAACAAGGCTTACGGGTAACTGATGCACACTAGTCAAATTTTCCAACGTTCTGGTTTTGGGGGTTTCAGAAGATATGGCCAGAACATATTTTAAAAGTGTAGCGGTGGCAAGCGTTACGTGTAAAATTGTAAAAGTAGGGATCACATGTACGGCTAACTAGTCGTTAAATACAAAAATGTGTGTTTCATCCTCGGTTATTTGAGCACCACCCGCTTCATTTTTTTACTGAGCACAACAAATTTCACCACAGTTCGGGTCACTCTCACAATTTTCTCTGGGTTTTCTCTCGTTGCTACTTCATAAATGTCAGGTATTTGGTCAAATTTAACAGTATGTGATATCACTCAATTTTTTTGCAAGTTGTTGGATCGTACATGTGTTAGAATACAGACATGAATTCTTAGGGAATCAGTGAACTGGGCAGCAAAATAATAAACAAGTAAATTAAGAACAATTGTTTTTAAAATCAAAATTACTATCTTTATTAATTGAAACAAACTTACAAACGCAAATCTTAGGTTTCTATGTGTGCACAACTCCTAAGGACGAACCTAATGTTCCTAAGGATCGAACGTCTTCAATTAACTCGGACTAGCCTCTTCGACCCACGAACCTGACTTCGTACTCAACTCTGTCAAGTTATCCTTGTGTCTCTATCTTCTTCCTAGCTTCGATCGCACACAGCTTTCGAAAACTCTATATGATCAACTCGTACATACATAAAAAAACCTCTAGTTTAACCCAGACATATATCCTATTTATATACTCATGGAATAGCTTTTAATATGTCCATAAGTATAAGATAGAATATATATTTTAGATAGATTTTAATTCTATCTAATACAAAGTGTCCTAATTAAAATCTATCTTAGGCTTTCCTTAAATAAGTTTCGCAAGGAACAATTCTATCTTTAAGCCTAACTCTATCGCCTAGTGCTTTCAACGAATCCACACACCCTCCTTATATTGCCTTCCTTAATTAGCATCATGCGCCTTTAAGCTGTTCCATTGGGACTAACGAACACAAAACTTGCTTCCTTTAATTTCCTTTGTTCCTTTGAGGGATATCGATTGATCCTAACATCATTCTCTTTGTTATTTCATACTTGAAAACATATCAAGTGCAAGCATAAAATCTACAAGGTTTTTCGCTCGCAAACAAAGAAAAAGTCTTACTCTTACTCATCAAAGTCAAGGGATCAAGGATTAGTTAAAGCCTTAACATCGTCCCAACAATTTTTCCCTTTTTGATGATGACAAATCCTTTATAAAAACTAAAGAGAATGCTACTTAAAAATACAAGTTATAAAAATGAACTTCCCCTTAGTAGGATATTTACATTTCCTACTTACCGTTGTGAACAAAATTCCCCCTCAGCCAAAGAATGTTACCCCTATACCATGAACATAACCGCATCTCTACAATTTTCCAAACTTTCCCATTTTGGTATCACTGAAAATAAATGATACGTAAGTAGTAAGCACACAATCAATTCAATCAAGCAAGTATCGTCAATAAATACAATGATACCATAGGATATGGAGACAACTTATAGAAAGTACAGAGGCAAACATCAAAAAAAAAATCATCAAAAACTAAGGGGAAATTCCGGATGGTACCCTCGAGTTTTTGGTTTTTCCGAGTGGTGCCCTGAAAAAAAAACTTATTCCAAGTGGTACCCTTGAACTTTTGCAAAAGTCCGGCTAGTACCCTTACTTGCAAATTTTCGTTAGTTTATAACTAAATTAATATGTTTTCTAATGAAAAAATATATTTTTGTATTTAATTAATTTAAAACACAATTTTACTTTAATGACAATGAAAAAAAAGCATATAAAAATATTTAAAATATATATATAGGGGAACGCTCAGGTACAATACAAATTAGGGTGTAATGTGTGGTTAAAGGGGAGGCGTTGGATTATCACCCATCAATGGTTATTAATTAGGGAGCATAATAGGATAAATGGGGAAAGAAGGAGAGAATAATATTTACGTTGATTTGAAAAAGGAAGTTGCTGATTTTTAGGAAAAAGAGATGGGTAATTCGGAAATAGAAATAAAATCAATTAATTGAGAAAGGAAGTTGTTGATTTTTAGGAAAAGGGATGAGTAATTCGGAAATAAGAAAATAAAATCAATTAATTCAAAAAGGAAGCTGCTGATTTTTAGGAGAGTATAAAATATATGAGATTTGAATAATCACGCAATATTGGAAGTGTCTACTGCACAACTGCCATTGTTTGTTGAATAAGTATTTTTATGTTTTTGAATAATTAATATAATGGGCCTTGAAAAATTAAATAATCGAATATAAAAATACAAAACCCATACAGAATCGTAGAATATTTATTAGTCGATGTTTGAATAACTCAATATGATTGTTTGAATAATTATAGAATCATAAACTATTTATAGTCGATGATTGAATAACTCAATTTGATTGTTTGAATAACTCAATTTGATTGTTTGAATAATTATAGAATCATAAAATCTTTATAATCGAGGTTTGAATAACTCAATATGATTGTTTGAATAATTATAGGATTGAACATGTTTTAACTTTTGCATTATTTATGTTGAATAATTATTCGTCTTACCGTGAAAATCAATTCGCTATAGGTTGAATAATACATATTAAAATGGGTGGATACGACAAAAATATGAACCTTATATGAACATTGAATATATAAATGTAATACATTGAATAAGACAAAAATAGGGATGGTTACATATCGAATATATACTACAATGAATTTGAATAAGTACATCTTTTTTTTGAAAGTACACTAATTTGTTGAAATAAACTAATCATTGTCGTTGTCTGCAAACTTCACCCACTTATATATACTTCATCGCCATTCTTCAATAACTGCATAAGACACACATACATGAATAACATTTCACGCATAACAAAACACGTACAGATGAATAGCAAGCAATGCATATATGAAAAACAAAATCAACCATAATTGAAGCTTGTCGAAATCGTCTACCAAAAAAACACCTATATGCAACAAATTATAAAGTCAAATCGAATACGACAAAAAATGCATATATGAATAACAAGCAACACATGTATGAATAACAATCGAGACATGTATGAATAACAACATATTAATAAATATGACTAACTTATTCAATGGTTTTCAATAGTAATAAAAGCATGTATTGACATGAATAATATAGACTATTGAATAACTATTACAATGTTTTTGAAAAACAACAATTAGTATTATGAAAAAGTTGTGACTCTTTGTATTATATTATGATGTGAATAATCATTACAATACTTATGAAAAACAATGTTGAATATTCTGAAAAATGTTCGAATTCTTCTATATTGTTATGCATCAATCTGTGTAAACACACTAGAATAACTCATTGCAATGAATTGAAAAATTGTATTATACTGAACCAAAATATAATTAATTATAATGTTAGTTGATTTGAACAACAACTTTTGTTTTCTTGAACAACAAAGTTCATCCTTTTGAACAATAATGTTATTTTAAAGTAAAGAAAACACACCTTTTTCATGCTTACGTTTGTTGTCGTTCTTGACTTTGGGAGACCTCGCCATTCTTATCTATTCAGTACACAAAACATATATCATAAAACGACACCACTTGCATATCTAAAATATATTCAGATTCGGCCCAAACAATATGATAATCTGTTTTAACCTTGTCGATATAGTCTTCCAAAAAAACCAAATGCGAAACCAAATCAATCGAACACAAACTCTGAAGCCACCAGAAATTTATTGGTTTCTACTATATTGTACTTAACACGAAAAATTTACCCAAAACCCTAATTGTTTAATAAAAAATAAGCAAATTCGAGTATCAATATCTATAATTCCATTTCCAATTTTTCAGAATTGAACGAATTCATAATAACTATCGACTTGTATAACCTAACTTCGAAATTCTTCATTATTAACTTAATAATGCAAACTCATGCTCGATTCGACTTAATTCTAGCGAAAAATTGACTCAATTCTAGCGAAAAATCGACTCAAAATTGAAACTTCACTTACCAATTTGTGAAAATATACGATGTTTGTAGAGGATTTCGTCGGCGTTCTTCCTCCGTTTCCAAACGTCACCGATACAAAGCGATCGAGAATGAAACCGTAAAAAGAGAGAGACGAGAGAGATGAACAATATTGATAGGGATCTTAATTGACGGAAAGAGAAAAATCTAAATTGAAATGGAAGTTATTGATATGGATAGAAAATTAGCATGATTTATGGAAAGAGATATATTCTAGTGTTTCTCACCCACATAACCTATTTACACCTCTTTTTTCTTTAATCTTGACCCTCTATTAATCCAAATCTGACGGTTTAGATATAACCACATGATTTACTCTAAAAGGGTATTTTACTAGAGCACTATTCTATATATATATATATATTTGTCAAGTAGATCTTATGTTGTATAATTCAAAATTTTTAAGTTAAAATCAAAAATATATATTATTTACGTTAGAATAAATATATTGAAAGGTTAACATTTTCCATGTAGATTTTGTATAGTAATTTGATCATTTTTGAAAAATTGATAGAAATTAAAATTTTAATGTAACTCGAGAGTACCATAATGAATGTTCTATTAGTTTCTCAAAAAAATTCATAATTATTACATAAAACCTACATGTAAGAGTTTAATTATGTAATATAGTTATTTTAATACAAATATTTTAATATTTTTAAATTTAAAAACTTTTAATTATACAAAATAAAATCTACTTGAAAAATATATATATATATAGAGTTTTTTAAATATTTTATATGATTTATTTTCATTGTTATTAAAGTAAAATTGTGTTTTAATTTAATTAAATACAAAAATATTTTTTTTTCATAGGAAAACATATTAATTTAGTTATAAACTAACGAAAATTTGCAAGTAAGGGTATTAGCCGGACTTTTGCAAAAGTTCAGGGGTACCACTCGGAATAAGTTGTTTTTCAGGGCACCACTCGGAAAAGCTAAAAACTCGAGGGTACCAACCGGAATTTCCCAAAACTAAGTGAATAAATTTTTTTGGGGGTTAATTGGGCTAGGGAACAAAGAGAGGGTTCTAATCTCAATCTTAGGACTGAAGATCTTCAGTCACTTCTTCTTCCTCTTTCCTCTGATCCTTCTGGAGTAAGTGGTCAAGCAAAACCTCTAGTCTTTCGGATAGACTTCAACTCTTTCAGTATCAGTGTGTTTGTTCCCTTCCCTTTGATCGGTGGTGAGTCATCAAAGGTTTTCTTCATTATTGCCTTCTTCTTTTAGTATGGGTTACATTGATGGCCTATGTTTTTCAGATTATGGACTTCCAATGGGAATCCATAAGTGTGTTCCCCTTTAGGCTCATAAACCCCTTTGGCTCCAACACCTTCTTCACCAAACCTATGTAGGGCAACAAGTGATTCTTCCCACAACACTTCTCCATGTGTCAAAGGATCAACCTTGACAAATCAATCTCTTGTTGCCTCATGAACATATCCAGCAGTATCAAATCCGACATTGTGAGATTGTTCCTTTTCTTCTGTCTTGGCACCACCACTTTCACAAGAAATTGGTGATCCACCCTAGTCGCGAATGGTAATCCAGACGTCGTCAGTTGCACATCATTTGATCCAAACAAACGGACCAATAGTTCCTTCTTATCACTTGGCCATGTTCCAGCTTTTGGCATGGTGGAATCTCCACCACATCAAATAGCAACGCAACCTCATCGCATGAGAAGGTGAGTGGATTTCCCAACTTAGTCATTCCCATAATAACATAACAAGTTTGCACCAGATTGGAAGAATTGTAAAAACTTTGTACATGATCAGGATCGACTGTTACCTTTTACACACTCGGTTTTTCCCATCGTTGAAAGACGAGAAGTTCCCAAAGTTTGCCAAGATCGTTGGTTGTTGAGAACTTGCTCCTCCACCAACACTGGAGCAACCAAATTCCTTGACCTTGTTTCTTTGGGCACAACAACAAGAGAAGGGGTTTCTTTTACTTGAATCTCCTTCTTGGAAGAAGACCTCAACTTGTATTTGATCCATAAGTCAAGAGAGACCAACTTTCCTTTCTTGGCATTCGGTGTGTAAGGCAACTCCACTAATCCATTCGGATCAATCTCCGCGTCATCATCGTCCTCGTCTTCTTCCCCAATCACATGCTTTCCTCTCTTTCTTCTAAGGGCTTGAGAGGGTCTAGCTTTTGGTTCCTCATGAGCCATGTTGAGCTCCTTCTCCAAATCCTCTATCTCTGCAACTTGATCCAAAGGATCAATAAAGATACCCTTATCCGTGGCGGCGACAAGGTTCTAAAGCGCCACCACTGGATCATAATGAACCAATGATGTAGCGACATCATCCTCTTCATCTCCGTCGACGTTGATTGGCTCTGGGTCAGTGAGCGTTGCATTCTTTTCCACCTCTTCTTCTACCTTCTTTGCCAAGTCGGTGACCTCATCGAGGGATTGCATCAGAATGAAGTTAGAGTTAGGGTTTTTGAGATGTGGAAGTTTCAGGCTTTATTTTTTTAAGTCTTTTTACGTATGTAAAATGATATAAATCCAGTATGAACATAAGACCATAAAACGTGAACATACAATACTAATATGTGAACGTACATATATTATATGTGAACGTATACTAATTTTTCTGAAGTTAAAATATGGTTATATGTCAATAGCCCCTTATAATAAGGTGAACATATGTATAAAATATGTGAACAAAATGTAAAATGTCAAGCGTCGCGTTTTTGGCAAAAATAAGCGAAAAATAACAATAAAATTATTTTATTTATTTATTTTTATATTCTTTTGTCAATTTTTAAGCCGTTTAACGCCTGTATGATGATTTAATCGAACATGAACATTTGACCATAAAACATGAACAAACAATACTAATATGTGATATTCGTCTTTTTAGTTGTGTTTTTAGGGTGTGTTTTAGTATGTTTGAGTCTTTTTCCTTAGTTTTGTATTTTTTTTTGAGTCGTTTGTGTAGGTTTTCATATTTCCTTAAGATATAGAGTCTACATAAGCTTTGGTGGTGTTTTTATAGGTTTTGAAGCTGTTTTGGAGCATATTTTGAAGAAGGGAGGAAAGCACTTGAAGATAGTACTCGAGAATGAAGTGAAAGCCGAAGAAAAGCACTCCAATAAAGACATTGAAGATCAAGTTTGAGCTTGGAAAGAGGTAGAGAAACTCTTTACAAAGACATAGGAAAAAGAATCGAGTCAAACAGAGTTGTAACGAATCCGCTACGCAAGTTTTACTCAAATCTGTTTTCAATGCTGATGGAGGTCGATATCGACCCTGCCCAGGTCGATATCGAGGTGCGGAAAGAGCAAAAATTCGAGAATTCAAAAGAGTGATCTACTGATCCTGACGGGGTTAATACCGAGGGTCCCATGTCGGTAGAAGACATTAGAGTCGGCGCAATTAATGTATTTTTATCCCTTTTATTAGTTTCCTTTTATGTTATTAGATAGTTTTAAAAGGATATATCTTTTATTAGATTTATTTCCTTATAGAAGGGATATATCTTTTAAAGATTTATTTCCTTATAGATAGCTTTTAGATAGATTAGGTTTTTCTCTATAAATACTCTTGTTCTAGCTTTAGTTTGAGGAGGCCACAATTAACCTAGTTTTAGGGTAGAGAGAGGGGAGAGGCGTGTGGGAGAGAGAGGGACGAATTTTCGGGATTTCTTGGAAGACAAGTTTCGTTGTGGATTCGGTTGTAAGCTTTTCCTTTTTCTTTAATTTAATTTAGATGTTTTTTATGATGAATTGTGAGTAGTTTTCTCTCTCTAAGGTTGGGGTTGAACCCAACAATGGTTGTGCATGCTTGTTTGTGATCATGATTTGATTGTTTTTATTGCATGAATCTATTCTCTTGTTCTTAATCCTTGAAACGAAAGTTGAAGGGAATTTCTCATTCATAGTTGAAGTGAAAGCGTAAACTTTGAATCAGAATAGTCAATTTAGGGTTTTGAAGCGAAGCGGATCAATCCTAGTTGAAGTAGAAGAGGTAGATAGTAAGTTTATTAATTTAGCGAAAGTTGATTGATTTACTTGCTTAAAGTTAATGAAAGTTAGCGCCTTTATGTGATAAAAGCATGATCTATGTGTTTCATTAACGTTTGGCATGCATAATTGTTGTTGTTGGGATACCCTAAACCTTAGATTTCTCTTTCTCTTGATAAAAACCCTTACTTTTGTTGGTTGCTTGTGCTCTAAGTAACACAACTTAGCACTGACTTTCTCCCTGTGGACGAACCTGACTCTGCTATACAACAGTGGGGTCTTGACTACAAGTTTATTTGTTGTCGGGAAACCCTCTCAACAAATTGGCGTCGTTACCGGGGAGATTTCAATAGTGCCAAGTTTTGTTCTTTTTAGAGTTTTTCGGGACTCAGCCGAGTTGGTAACGACCCCCCTAGGGTCGGTACCGACCCTGTCGGCAAACCCAGTTTTCTTTTCTTTTTCTCTTTGTTTTTAGGATCATAGTCGAGTCGATATCGACCCTACCCAGGTCGGTACTGACCCTATCGACAGAGCTTAGCTTTTTCTTCTAGTTTTTATTTTTCGGGATCACTGTAGGCCCGATACCGACCCTCTAGGCCTCGGTATCGACCCTCTGTGAGAACCCGTTTTGCTTTTGATTTCGTTTTTGTTTTTTTTGTTTACAGTATATGCTAATTGAAGGGACGCGAAGTTGTCTCTAATTCAATAATTGACCCTGAACCCGAGCGATCCTTCCACCTCCGATTAAGAGAACGCAAAGCAATGGCTACACCTGACGATATTGCTCAACAGATGGCTGCTCTCCGCAGACAAATGGAGGCGTTGCAAACCGAGAGAGATCAAGAAAGGGAGCAACGTATTCAATTACAAGAGCAGCTGAATGCCTATCCAAGGAATGCTAAGCAATATATGCATCCAGAACTGAGGGTGTCAGAGTCCGCAATTGAGCTTCCCGAGATAGAGAAGACCTTTGAGATCAAACCTCAATTCATATCCTTGATCAAAAGGGCTCAGTTTGAGGGAAAACCCACTGAGTGCCCGATAGAACATATTAGAAATTTCCTTGATTTATGTGACACTATTGCTGCTAACGGTGTCTCTTTGGAATATGTTCTGTTGAAAGCTTTTAAGTGGTCTCTTGCAAGAAAGGCCTTGAGCTGATTAGAGAGCCTACCTCCCAAGTCAATAAAGAAATGGAAAACTCTACATGACTTGTTCATGACAAAGTTCTTCCCACCTGCCAAGACTACGGAGTTAAGGAAGCGCATCACCTCCTATCACCAGCTGCCTAATGAGACCTTTGTGGAGACATGGGAGAGGTTCAAGGAGATTCTTAGACAGTGCCCTACCCATGGGCAATCACAATATGTACTCCAAGAAATCTTCTTCCAAGGGATCAATGCTGAGACGAAAAACCGCATCAATCTTCACACTGCTTATGGTTTTATTGAGATGGATCCCGATGAGGCATGGGCATTGCTTGACAAATTGACCAATTATGATGCAATGTATGGAGTGCAACAAGCCCAGCAGCCCCAACGAAGGCTCTATAATCCGAACAAAGATGAGGTCGACCCTGAAGTACAACACCAATTCTTGCAAGATGAGATCAACCGCCTGAAGAAGCAGGTAAGTTATCTTAAATCACCTCCTTCTTGTCAAGAATGTGGGTCTCAATCCCATGCTACTTCTGCCTGCACTAAATTGCAACAGGTCCGTGCTGCTGAGGCATATGAAGAAGTTAACTATATGAGAGGTCCTTGTGGGGACCAAGTACATAATTCTTATGTAGGGAGGAACAACAATCAGCCCACCTGGGGCAACTATGCACCACCTCCACCACAGGAAAGGAAGGTTCCTCCTTACAGACCACCAGGATATCAAGAGGTACCTTCATGGGTACAAGGGCTACAAGAGGGCATTCATAGCAAGATTGATGAAGTCCACAATAAATTTAATGACGTCCATAGCAAGATTGATGGAGTCCAAAACAACTTTAACAATCATATGGGAGAGTTCGAGTCATGGAGAAAGAGCGTTAACTCCCAACTTGGCAACCTTGCTGCACAAATTCCGAGACCTTAAGGGCAATTCTCGGGCTGTCCCGAGGAGAACCCGAGAGGACAGATTGCAGCACTGCACCTTAGAAGTGGAAAGGAGTTGCCAGATCGAGCCAAGCCTACAGAAAAAGAGCACGACAATGAAGATGACGTCCCAGTCAGGCCTGTTACCGACCCCGGCAAGGTCGATACTGAGGCTCCCCGGGTCGATATCGAGCCCTCCAGGCCAGCTAAGTCTTTTGAACCGAATTATCAGCTCGATACCGACCCTACCAGGGTCGATATCGACCCTTCTCCAACACCGATCGACCCTCTTGTCGATTCGGTAGGGCCTCGATATGGGTCTCTCTACTCTGAATCCGTCAAAAACTCTTCCTTTCCCAATTAAGAAATCTAATGATGTCACGGAAGGAAAGTTTAGACGGTTTGTTAAAATTCTTCAAGGGTTAAATATTTCTATTCCATTTACTGACGCCCTTAATAAAATGCCTGCCTACACTAAATTTTTAAAAGAGATTTTGAGCAGAAAAATATCTATTTCAGAGATGTCAAGTGAAGTCCGATCTATAAAGCTTCCTGAGAAGCTAGGTGACCCAGGTAAGTTCGCTATCACAATAGGGATTGGAGCTTACAAGTTTAAAGCTTTATGTGATTTAGGTGTCAGTGCCAGTCTCCTACCACTCTCTATTTGGTCCAAAGCCAATATGGGACCGCTAGAACCTATCAATATGAATCTCTATATGGCAAATGGATCATGCGTCAAAGCCACTGGAGTCGTAGAGGATGTTCCTGTGCAAGTAGGCAAATTCTTTGTTCCCAACGACTTCATAGTGATGGAGATGCCAGAAGACCCTGTGGTGCCAATCATTATTGGACGGCCATTCTTAGCCACCGCAGGGGCAAGAGTTGATGTTAGAAAGGGACTACTCACATTTGACATTGGGGAAGAGAAGATCGGGTTTCGGTTCAATACTGCTACGAATGAGGTTGCTAAAAGCATCAACGAGGAGCCTACCGACCCACCATGGGTCGGTACCGAGCCTTCTCTAAGTACAAAAACAAGACAGTTCAAGGAGGTCACACCCACTAAGAAGCATACCGACCCCCCCATGGTGGGTCGGTACCGACCATTCTCTGAAGAATCACAACGTTGTGGGTGAATTCCAACTCGTTATTGGGCTAGACAAGCACGATACCAAGGCATTCCTTGATCCAGTGGGGTCGATAACGACCCACAAATCCTCGGTAACGACCCCTCCTCAGAATAACAAAGGTAAGTCTCCTTGCTCTGATCTAATTGATTCTGGTCATGATCCTTTCTTTCATCCTTCTTTTACAACTCCTACTATTGAGCATACTGTGAAAGAGTCAAAACCTCCTTGGTTTTCGGATTTTTCTAACCCTAATGTAGGACTTCCAAGTGTTCTTATTGATGATAAAGGACCGAATGTCCTAGAGAGAAGCTTTGATGCTTTTCCATCTAAGTATGGGGTTTCCCTTGAACCCGACATAGCTAGATGGGAGCCGCCTTGATCCGTCAAGGTATGTTCGTCAGGCTAACGACGTTAAAAATAGCGCTTACGGGAGGCAACCCACTTTTAGTTTTTGTTTTCGTTTTTAATTTTTTGCTTTCTTAGTTCTTTTTGCTAGCTTTCTTTTGACTTGTTTTTAGGTTAGAGTAGTGTAGTAGGGATAGAAACTTTTCTAAAGTGACTCAGGTACAAAAAGTTAAGAAGTGCTAAGAAGAAGAAGAAGTGCTACATAGAAGCAAATCAGTGGACATACAGAAAGCTCGTTACCGACCTTCACAGGGTCGGTACCGACCCTTACAGGAACCCGAAAGAAAAAAAATCAGTAACCTCCTCCGTGGTCAACTATCAACTTCAGACAACTTCAGTTTTATTTTGTGAGTTCCCTTTTCCTTATCCTCTTTATTTTTATGTCTTTACTTTTAAACAGTGAGGACATTGTTTGGTTTAAGTATGGGGTATGGGGAAAAGGAAACTCAGTTTAGTGTCAGTTTTAGTTTTTGTTTAATTGTGTTTTAGGATTGATAATATTCCACTTAGATGTTCTATGATAGTAATTGCTTGCATAATCATGTAAATCCATTTAGCATGTTTTGATGGTTTAGCCCGAGTCTACCATAAAATTATTTTTGTGTGATTTTTTTAGCTTGTGATGAAACTGAGCATGTATGACTTTTAGCATGAGTTAAAATGCAATCCAACAAAATGATTTACCTTGTGAGATATTTTTGGCCTTATAGGGAGAACATAAAAAATTCCCTCTTCTCTTTTGTGTGATTTACTCTCTGATGTGTATATTATCTCTTGAAATTGTGATGGTTATTTATTTCTTGAAGCCTCTATAAGATTATAGTTCATTACTTGTGAAATCATATGATGGATAACTTATTTTCATGAGCCTTATTAATCCTTATCCACCCTTACATTATCCCTCTTTTTGAAGCCAATTTCTTTGTGCCTTGAAGCCTATTTTTTTAGCTCCACAAAATTATTCCCTAGCCGATGTAAGCTTGACCTTGTCCGGGGATTAGGACTTAGTATTGGTTATTGTGATGGTTTTGTTGAGTAAGTTTGTTTGGTTCAAGTGTGGGGTAATTATGGGTTGAGTAAAGTAAAATCTTGCAATTTGTTATGTAAAAGGAGTTTGGTTCTCTGAATGCACTTACAAAAGAAGTGGAAAGTAAAGAGGAAGAAAGAAGAAAATGATGAGCAGAACTCGTTACCGACTCTACAAGGTCGGTACCGAACCTCCCACACAGAAAAAAAATGAAAATCATAAGGGAGAAAGAAAGAAAAAAAAGGGGAAGATTTGAGCAATGAATAAAGTGTACGAGCCAAATT
Source organism: Fallopia convolvulus (assembly GCA_964016875.1). Classification (NCBI taxonomy): domain Eukaryota; kingdom Viridiplantae; phylum Streptophyta; class Magnoliopsida; order Caryophyllales; family Polygonaceae; genus Fallopia; species Fallopia convolvulus. The sequence goes on from OZ024718.1 coordinate 27,951,506, forward strand.
TTCCTTGTTGTTTTAAGCAAGATTAGATGGGATATTAAAAGGGTTAAGAAAAGAGAGTGATCTATAATGTTTGAGAGAGTTTGGTATGTTCTTATGAGAGTTTTGGAAATGTGTGAGTTTTTAGGAGTCTATATTCTCGGATTTTTAGCACCACAAGCCAAAATATTCCCACGCCTATTGTTATTACCAAGCCTCATTACAACCCGACCGAATGGAAGCTTCTATGAAGTTTTCCATTGAGCTTAAGTTCTCTTGATGATTTTACTTGTTTTGACAATCTTTGGTAGAGAGATTGGTGATATAAGTTACAATTTCTATGAGTTTTTACATGTTTGATTGAGTTGAGAGTTGTACTTATAAGCCTAAACACATGAGAGTTGAGTGAAACACATATCCCTTGTGAGGTTGGATTCTGATTGCTTGTGTTCATTAGTTGCTCAAATATGTGTGATGACGTTAAAATCACTTGTCTAAAATTCACTTGTGTTGAAGTTGCTTTTTGATGAGGGCTATTACTTGATAGTTGTGTTGATGGTTTTGATCTATGTTTAGTGATTGCTTGAGGACAAGCAAGTCTAAGTATGAGGTATTTTGATATTCGTCTTTTTAGTTGTGTTTTTAGGGTGTGTTTTAGTGTGTTTGAGTCTTTTTCTTTAGTTTTGTGTTTTGTTTTGAGTCGTTTGTGTAGGTTTTCATATTTCCTTAAGATATAGAGTCTACATAAGTTTTGGTGGTGTTTTTATAGGTTTCGAAGCTGTTTTGGAGCATATTTTGAAGAAGGGAGGAAAACACTTGAAGATAGCACTCGAGAATGAAGTGAAAGCCGAAGAAAAGCACTCCAATAAAGACATTGAAGATCAAGTTTGATCTTGGAAAGAGGTAGAGAAACTCATTACAAAGACATAGGAAAAAGAATCGAGTCAAACGGAATTGTAACGAATCCGCTACGCAAGTTTTACTTAAATCTGTTTTCAATGCTGATGGAGGTCGATATCGACCCTGCCCAGGTCGATATCGAGGTGCGGAAAGAGCAAAAATTCGAGAATTCAAAAGAGTGATCTACTGATCCTGACGGGGTTAATACTGAGGGTCCCGTGTCGGTAGAAGACATTAGAGTCGACGCAATTAATGTATTTTTATCTCTTTTATTAATTTCCTTTTATGTTATTAGATAGTTTTAAAAGGATATATCTTTTATTAGATTTATTTCCTTATAGAAGGGATATATCTTTTAAAGATTTATTTCCTTATAGATAGCTTCTAGATAGATTAGGTTTTTCTCTATAAATATTCTTGTTCTAGCTTTAGTTTGAGGAGGCCACAATTAACCTAGTTTTAGGGTAGAGAGAGGGGAGAGGCGTGTGGGAGAGAGAGGGACGAATTTTCGGGATTTCTTGGAAGACAAGTTTCGTTGTGGATTCGGTTGTAAACTTTTCCTTTTTCTTTAATTTAATTTAGATGTTTTTTATGATGAATTGTGAGTAGTTTTCTCTCTCTAAGGTTGGGGTTGAACCCAACAATGGTTGTGCATGCTTGTTTGTGATCATGATTTGATTGTTTTTATTGCATGAATCTATTCTCTTGTTCTTAATCCTTGAAACGAAAGTTGAAGGGAATTTCTCATTCATAGTTGAAGCGAAAGCGGAAACTTTGAATCAGAATAGTCAATTTAGGGTTTTAAAGCGAAAGCGGATCAATCCTAGTTGAAGTAGAAGAGGTAAATAGTAAGTTTATTAATTTAGCGAAAGTTAGCGCCTTTATGTGATAAAAGCATGATCTATGTGTTTCATTAACGTTTGGCATGCATAATTGTTGTTGTGGGGATACCCTAAACCTTAGATTTCTCTCTCTCTTGATAAAAACCCTTACTTTTGTTGGTTGCTTGGGCTCTAAGTAACACAACTTAGCACTGACTTTCTCCCTGTGGACGAACCTGACTCTGCTATACAATAGCGGGGTCTTGACTACAAATTTATTTGTTGTCGGGAAACCCTCTCAACAATATGTGAACACACTTGTAATATATATGAACGTATTATAAAATCTTTGAACTGTCTTATAATAGTGTGAATATATGCATAAAATATGTGAACATAACGTAAAAAATAAAATGTTGTGATTTTAGCAAAAACAAGCGAAAATAAAAAAAATTATCTATTTTATTTTTTATTTTTTATCAAAATTACTGTTTTGCCCTTATCTTTTTTAAGTTTAACCATCCATTTTTCTCAAATTCAAGGGTCCTCATTTATTTCTACTTTTCATAATAAGGCTCATTTCCATGTGAATAACCTCTTTCAACTAAATATGTTTACACCCTTGATTCAACCTTATATATTATTATCTTCGGAAACCTTATATTGACAAGAAAAAAAAAAGAAATTGAATTTTGCTTAGAAGGCAAAAGGAGAAAAAAAACAGACTGGAGCTGTGTCGGGCCTTTTTAAATGGGCCTGCTGAGTGGACTTCTTACAAGCCTTGACGGTCCGGACTCTGGACTAGGTAAACTATCTGGCTAAATTAGTACTTTAAATAGCCATCAAATGTAGTTTGAGTTTTAAGCAGCCAAAAACCCTAGAAGAACTTTCTCGTCTCCCATTTCTCAGTCTATCAAGGGTTTTGAATTTTGAAATTCCGTAGAAATCGTAGAAGAGGAGGATTCATGGAGCTCTGTGCAAATCGCTCTCTCTCAAACGTACACCCCGTGCCCTATCGTCGGCTTCTTCCTACAGCCGTTAATCGACGATTTAGACCTTCCTTTCATCTGAAACAAACCATTTCTTCTCTCCGCAGTAGTTCCGGTTCGTATTCTTTGCCTTTGCCCCATTTGCATGTGAAACTTTAGCTTTTTTTTTCTTAATTTTGTTCGTTATTTTTTGTTCTCGTATGCAAGACTTGCTTTTTTTTTAATTGTTTGCTATCAGGTTCACTTGCCATTTGGCTTTATCTATCTTTTTGTTTACGATTTGAGCTGCTGTCAAAATGCTTTCTTCATTTCCTCGACGTTTACTTGCTGAAAAATTAGAAAATGCGTACTTAATGCATTTGTTATGCATTCATAACCATTATAACCTAGGAAGAGCTGCTTGTGAAAGAACTGTGATCTAATAAGTGTGATCTTTTATAAAATTTTGCAGGTGATGTTTATCGTCAACACTCGTGTCCGAGGTCAATTAAGTCCGAAGAGACTCCCAGTGAGATGAGTAAGTTTGATGGGGAGACGAGTAGCAGGATAGTGGCTGTAGAAGATGTGCCACCTACTGAGAAGAACACGTTCAGTAACTCTGTTCTTGATGAATCTCCTCGAGAGGATTCTCCTTCAGACGAAGAGATGCTGCCATTTGGGGAACTATTGGATAAACTTAATTTGAAGGTATTGACTTCATTTTATTTTATGGGCAGTTTAGTATGATATCCCTGTTGTGGTTTCTCTATATCTCTATTTTCCGAGTATTTTGTTATTATAAATGATTGTGCTTGTGCTATATGTCTTACAACTATTTATACCATTGCCATGATGATATCATTCATTTTGGAAAGCCTTAGTATAAGGCTTGATGAATCCCTCGGCAATCATGCTGGGGCTGAGCGGTTACCTGAGCAATGCATTAGTTTTTACATTATTTGCAAGCATTTATACCATTGCTATGATGATATCATTCATTTTGGATAGCCTTAATATAAGGCTTGATGAATCCCTCAGCAATCATGCTGGGGCTGAGCGGTTACCTGAGCAATGCATTAGTTTTTACAGCATTTGCAAGCATCTATACCATTGCTATGATGATATCATTCATTTTGGATGGCCTTAACATGAGGTTTGATGAATCCCTAGGCATTCATGCTGGGGCTGAGCGGTTACCTGAGCAATGCATTAGTTTTCCCAGCATGGTTGCCATTTTGACTTCTTATTATGCCTGCCAATCAATTTTATAACAATTTTTTCTCTTTATTTGTTTGGGAAACAGTAATCCATTACTCCATCTCCAGCTTTTATAATAATTGATGTTTGCTTCCATGGTGTATGGTGCAACTGTGCAAGCATCTATACCATTGCCATGATGATATCTTATGTTTTGGAAAGCCTTCAGGAAAGGCTTGATGAATCCTCGGCAATCATGCCGTGCCTGAGCGGTTACCTGAGCAATGTATTATTTTTTAGCATGATTTTTTTTTCTGACCACTTCAAATTTCCCTTCTTTTTAATATTTTGAGTTTTTTTGGGAAAGAATATTCTGAGTTTTGGTTTGCTAATGATTCAACTCCACTCAATTTGGTAACAATTTTGATCAAAGAAAGTTGCGCCTTTTCTCATGCTACATGTTAATTGGTTACCTGAGTAATGCATTAGTTTTCAGTATTTTTGTCATTTTGTCCTCTTCATATGTGCTCTGCCATTTTCTTTTCTGCTTTTTTGTTTGCAAATGACTTGTCATCAATCAACTTGATAACTATTTTAACATCTTTTTTAGTTTGAGAAATTGTAATTTGCCGCAATGATAAATTATTCAAGTTTACCATTGCTATGATGACATCTTACATTTTGGAAAGCCATAAGACTTGATGAATCCTCGGCAATCATGCCGTGCCTGAGCGGTTACCTGAGCAATGCAATAGTTTACCTATCAATTCGATAACAATTTGGTCCTTTTTTGGGGAAAGAGTAAGCTGTGCTCATTCTCACTTTTTTCACAAATCAAAATTTTCTGCCTTGCTGAATGGTGCAAGAATTTATACCATTGCAATGATGTTATCTTACTCTTACATTTGGAAAGCTTTGAGGGGTGTGATTCACACGATCTCAATAAGTACCTTCGTTTAAGAACTTCATTTTCAAATTTGAGTTTACAAAGATCATTTGAATAGATAATAGTAAATTCAAATTTATCAAAGTACTTTTAAACACCTTTTGTTAATACTTTTGGCAGAAAGTACTTGTTTTGAAAAAGTACTTTTTTTTTGGTCTTGAAATTGTGTGAAAACTAATTTGCATGTATTTCAAGACAAATAAAAGTATTTTTTTTAAAAAATCTACTTTTTTTACCCTTGATGAATCCTCGGTATACATTTTTCTTCAGTATGGTTGTCATTTTGACCTCTTCATATTTTCCCTTATTTCTTTTCTTCATTTTGTGTGAAATAATTGTTCACCAAGTGATTAATTTGATGGCAATTTTTATATTTTTTGTATGGGGGATGAGTAATTTGTGTGCTTTTTTCTCTTAATATTTTTCATAAAAGAATTTTTCTGCCCTGATAAATAGAGCATGAATATGTACCATTGCCATGATGATAACTTACATTTTGGAAAGACTACATAAGACTTGATGAATCCTCGGCAATCATGCCGTGCCTGAGCGGTTACCTGAGCAATGCATTAGATTTCATCATGGTTGTCATTTTGAGCTCTTCACATTTCCCCTCCTTTTCTTCTCTGCATTTTCTGTAACAGGCTACAGGCATATAGCATGCTGAAATTTGCTTGGCTCTGAAAATGCTAGTAGTTCAACATGTTCAATTTTTCTTTTTTAATTTAAATGTGTGTAATATTCAGCCGGTTTCTAAATATCTTATAATACTTGTCACAGTTGGACACTGAGAATTCATATTCTCTTCTCCTCTATGGTGGTGGTGCACTGATTTCCGTATGGCTACTCTCAGCTGTTGTTGGTGCCATCGACTCTATTCCTTTGGCAAGTATCTATCTGCTAAGTTCATAGCTTCTGCAGGGAAGTCTCATTCCCAAAGACAAATGTGTTTTGTTGAAAATTGAGTTTAATGTACTTCCGAATTGCAGTTTCCGAAGTTCTTGGAGGTTGTGGGTCTCTCTTACTCCCTTTGGTTCACTACACGCTATCTCCTCTTCAAGGTGTGATATCGAATGTTGTTTGGGTTTCGGTATATTTGTTTTTCCACAGTTGATTACAACTGGAGATGGTCTCCTTTTTTTCTTCTGCAGGAAAACAGAGATGAACTGGCCTCCAAAATTGAAGATTTAAAGAAGCAGGTTGTTGGCTCAGATGAGGACTAGTGTTTGTGCAATTAGCAGATCTTCACGACTTCTGTAGCCAACCTTTGTGAATGATGGGGGTATTGTAGGGGGTGGTCAGAACAGAGAGAGCGCTGACTTGTTTCTTTGAATGGCCCATCTTACTATTTTGCAACATTGAAAATTTTGAAATATAGGAATGTTTGTTAAATGTATCATTGGAAGTGGGAACAAACAACAGGTATTAACTATATAAATTGAAGAACTTCAAAGTTCTCATCTGTAACTTTATAACTCGAGCTCATCGTGTGGAGACAACACGCTTATGCAATGAACCGCAATTGAATTGTGTACCATAAATTAGAAATTACAAAGAGTTCCTACTTGTTAGTCTTAAACTTGTAATGTCGTCATAGTCTTCGTAAAACGGTGCAACAACCGAAATCAGATGTCCTCGAACAACTTCCGGACCTGTTCCAAGGTGACAAAGAGAACCACAGTAAACGGCCCCTGCCTGGAAATGGTGGGCACAAACCCCTTATAAAGGGCCATTGGCCCCTCCGCTCTCACTGTCTTGACGGCGCAATCCAGCGCGCCAGCATATGGCGGCGCCTGCCCCGCCTCCACCTTCATATTCATCACCCTCGTCTTAATCACATCCACCGGATTCGACGCCACTGCAGCCACGAACCCTGCGGCAAAGCTGGCGGTGATGTGGGTCCCGAGTCCGTCCTCCATCAGACCCTTGGCGAGGATCGTCTCCTTGAACTGATCGTACGACGCCAGCTGAGACGCTGTCACGACCATGGCGCGGTTCACCGTAAGCGACGAGCCGCGCCACAGGCTAACAACACCCTCGTCTTTGCACATTCTGGCTATGGCGTCGCCCACGCCCTTGTAGTTGCGGCGCTGGGCGGCCGGGAGGCGCCCGTCGGCCTGCATCCGGACCATGGCCACGTCGGCCGGATTGCCGACGGCGGCCCCGATTCCGCCGGCGACGAGGCCGGCGGCGATTTTCTGGAGGAGGGGGAGGTTGCCGGTGGTGGGGTCGGAGTATTTGGTCTTGAGGACGTCGTAGAGGCCCATGCGGGTGGTGGAGTAGAGGGCGGCGCGGAGGACGGTGGCGGAGACGCCGGAGAAGAGGGCGGCGGCGCCTTCTTGGTGGATGATTTGGGTGGCGACGGAGACGGGCCCGACGTGGGGGATGGGGACGGCGGCGAAGGAGGCGAGCGCGGGGCGGAGTTGGACGGCGGCGGCGGGGATTTCGCCCTGGAGCTGCATACGGACCTTGATGAGGTCGAGTGGGTGGGTTGTGCAGCCGGCAACGATGGAGGCTATGCCACCCTCAGCGAATCCCTTGATGCCCATTTTGGTCGGCCGGGGAAATTAATAAGCTAAATATGCAATTGGAGGTGGAGTTGGCCGAGAATGGAGGGAAGAAGAGTGAGGTACGCGGGTCCTCTGAGACATATAATATGATGAATTGAGATGCGGATGACATGTTCGGGAGACGAAGGCAGCTTTATATTCGGGGTGGTAGGCGTGGAGGAAGGAATATACGAAAGCGGGAGAGTAGGTCTCCGACGCGATCAAATTGCGCGTTTTCTAGGGCTCATCTTATATATGCCAGTTCAGACCTTATTGGACACATGAATAAAGACAGAATACATCAACAGACCCTGTACTTATACTTTTTTTCTATTGGACCCCTGTACTAAAAAATGTTCAAACAGACCCCTGTACTGCCTTCAATTTTGCCTATTGAACACTTTCAATCTTATTCTCCTTCCAGTGTACATCACACGCCTTATGTGTCATGTTATTTTGCCAAATAAGCCAAAATGGTCAAATACATACATGTTATTTTGCCTATTGAACCCTTTCAAGTCTTCACGCGCCTTATGTAACATGTACGTATTTGGCCAAAATAACATGTATGTATTTGACCATTTTGGCTTATTTGGCAAAATAACATGACACATAAGGTGCGTGATGTACACTGGAAGGAGAATAAGATTGAAAGTGTTTAATAGGCAAAATTGGGGGCAGTACAGGGGTCTGTTTGAAAATTTTTTAGTACAGGGGTCCAATAGGAAAAAAAGTATAAGTACAGGGGTCTGTTGATGTATTCTGCCCATGAATAAATTGCACATAAGCTCCCGTAATTCGGTTCAATTTATACACAGTTGCTTGTTGCATTGGAAATTATACAGACTCACCATTTTTAAATTTTAAGTTAAAAAATAGTCTTAAGCTTCCTTAAGGACGATAGTTTCCGTCCAAATTATACATATTTGCAAGCTGTATTAAACAAGGTTCATTAGTGCACTTAAAAAGCTTTCGGGGATCTAGGACCTCAAAGTAGTATCATGAGGTATCTGTCGGATCGAGAGACTTTGGAATTTTTTTCTGAAATCGGCTTTTAAAATTTTTTAATTCTGTATGTAGGCTGGTTCCAAAAGTTTTTCCGAGTATAGGCTGAATTCAGGTGGTTCGGATCAGAGTCGCCGGCTGAGACAGAGTATTTGCGTCGGTCTTTGAACACGTGGCCAAAGTCGCTGAAATGACCAACGGTTTTAGCCAAATTTTGCAAAGTTGCCGGCTCACCCTGAGGTTTTCCTTGAATTGCTATTTGGCTAAATTCATTTTGAAAATTAAAACTTTTATATCAATTATTATGAGTTTAGGTTGGGTCTAACACAATAAGTTAGTAACTAGTTGAATTTTAGTGATAGTCACGGGATAATTTTACTAAAGATTATATAATATTATAATTAGACCTGTCAAAACTTGACCAGACCCGAAAAATCAACCCGACCCACCTGAAGTTTTTTGGGTTTAAACCCGACCCGAAAATCAATGGGTCAAGAGTAACCCGAACCCGGTCGACCCGGAAAAAATTGGGTTGGGTCACCAACCCGATAAAGTATTATTTCATTTAAAAATTCAATATTTTATTATAAATTTTGCATAAAATTAGGGTGATTCCTTATGCACAGGAAAAAAACGCCCCGCGCACACGGTTTCATACGCTTCATGAAGCGTATGACCCAAAGGGTGCCCTCCGCGAGGGTGGTACCCTGGGTTTGCGTATTTTTTTCCCGCAACGCCGCCGTGAAATTGGGTTTGTTTACGTAAATTTGGGAAAAAAATTATTCATATCTAATTTATATCTTTGTATCATAAGATAGATTAAATAACAAACATTTAAGGCCTATATATATATATTCATATATAAAAAAGTTTATGAGTTAAGAAACACAGCTTTCACAAAATACAATGGCATCCAATAGCTCATATGAAAAAAATTCATCGACGGAGTCGCCTTTTTCAGATGAACCGTATGAAGCTGAATCATCATCATCTTATGAAGAGTTATCATCATCTTTTGAAGAAGGAGGAGGAGAAATAGACGTTGATGAAGAAGAAAACGACATAGTCGAGGTAAGTTTTTTGAAATTTAAATTGCAGTTTATAGTTTTATATTCTGAACTTTGAAGGTATCGTATTTGTAAATTAAAAAAAATAAATTATTAATGTTATACATTTGTACTGATTATATACCTTTAGAAATAATATTATTGTTATTCAATAGTGTAGAGGTGAATGGAAAATAATAGTAAAAAATATGTTATTGTTAAAAACATACTGTGTATTTACAGTTTAATTGAAAGTAATTTTAATTTATAAATAGGTAAACGGGAGAGATTTTTCTGCTGACTTTCATCACGATGGGGTGTGGGATAGTCGAGATCAAATGATAGCCTGGGCTAGGCAAGTTGGGTGTGAAAGATATATGGCGTTGCCTATTAAAACGTCAAATGAAAATTTGGTCAGGCTAGCATGTCATAGGCATGGTATGTATAGACCTGGGAAGAAGGGTGATTGCATCCCTACTGTTACACCGCCTCAGGTGCGAACCCTTTACACAAAGTGCAAATGCAAATTCGAGTTGCTTGGGGTTAGAAGTAAATCGATTGGGAAGTGGGCACTAACGGTTGTGTGCGGAGTTCACAACCACGACCTCCCCACTAGTTTGCTTGGCAATTCATTTTTAGGCCGAATGACGGAAGCACAAAAATTGCTTGTGAAGGAATTGAGCTATATATATGTGCCACCTGCTCGTATAGTGGAGCGGTTGAGAAATCTTTACCCCAGAAATGTGACATCAACGAAGCAAGTTTCAAATTTGAGGGCACGGTATTTGAAAGAGGATAGTGCAAATCTGACAACCACCCAATATGCACTGCATTTTCTACAAAGAAACGATTACAGAGTATTTCCGAATAGGATAGGTGGTTCATATTATATTGATATCCTCTTCTTTGTGCACCCCACGTTGCTGCATCTACTGAAGTTGTTTCCGTATGTCGCAATTATGGACAACACATATAAGACCAACAAGTACAATCCGTTAAGTTTTTTTCTATATATTGAGTCAAATATTGTTTTTGTAAAGTTGTATAATTATTTCATGTATTGACAGGTACGACATGGCTTTGCTGCAGATGGTTGGGTTTACATGCACTAACAGATCTTTCAACATCGGTTTTGCATTTCTATCAAGAGAAGACACAGCTCGTTATACATGGGTGTTGAAGCGTTTGAAGCGTTTGTTTCAGGAAGTGGGAGCGATGCCAAATGCGATTGTCACAGATCGAGAGAGGGCAATCATTAACGCAAAGGACACTGTGTTTGGAGAGGAAGTCAAACATCTTCTATGTTGCGTGCATGTTAAGGGCAACATATTAGCATACGCTGTAGGTATCCTAAAGGACCAAGAAAAGGCGAAAAGGTTTGCTAATAGATGTTGGGGCATATTCATGTCGACAACGGAGGCAAAATACGAGGAAAGGCTTACAAGAGTCAAACAACATTGGCCAGGGCTGATGAAGTATGTTGAGAGGTCGTGGCTCGGGCCTTACAAGAAGTCGATAGTTAGAGCATGGACCGATCATTGTACCCACTTCGAAACGAGAACAACAAACAGGTACACACGTTTTAATGTTTTACATATTTTTGGTTGTTCAAATTATGTGATTTACACATTTGTAATGTACATAACACTAATATGTATGACACAAGGCGGAGGGAATGCACAGCGTGCTTAAAAAAATACTTGACAGTTCTCGAGGAGGCTTCAACACAGTGATCGGAAGGATCCACAATCACATTCAGTCCCAAGTTAATGATATAAGGGGGGATCTAGAGATGTCACGTAGCAAGATTCCAACTGAGTTGAATAGTGTCCCTAGTCGAGTTAGGACGATATTCATGCGCCTATTTTACAAAGTGTCAACTTTGTGCATTATGAAGTTGTTGAATATGTACTACGACCTGAACAGGGATGCCACAGAAGGAAAATTAGAGAAAGAGTGTGCTGATTTTTGGGTACGGGAGTGCATGGGTCTTCCTTGCCGTCATAGGATTGCCCAAGCCATTCTAACTAAGCGGCCGATTCCGCCAAGTGACATACACCCATTTTGGCATCAGGTGGTATGGGAGGGAGTTGATCCGAAGCGCATGCCCATAGAAGACAAAGAGGCAAAAAAACTTACCGATATCAGATGGGAAGATATGGTGGAGAGGAAGCGTCGGGGTGAATTGACATATGACCATGTGTACTCGATCACAGAGACGTTTGTAGACAATGTGTTGGGAAAAGAGTCGCCTTTGATTGAGCAGATAGATGCTATGAAGAGGGGACGGCCAAAGGGGTCCACTAAGTGGTCAACAAAGAGGAACAATACTTTGCTTGAGCATCGGATGGAGGCATATGAAAAGGAGAAGCAACAGAAGGAAAAGGAGAGCCAAGTAAAAACTTCATTGCCCGGCAAAAAGCGTGGAAGGCCAAAGGGCACAACCAACAAGGCCCCGAAAAAAGTTGCGACGGGGACAAGTACACAAGAAGAGAGGGGCGGCATGATGTGGCTGGATTTCAACTTTGGAGTTGACAATGTTAACGACTTCATGTTTCCTTACATTGATCAGGTGCAGGATGTAATGGCAGATGGGCATTGCGGTTATCGATCACTCGCCGTGTTGTTGGGACAATTACAAAGCGAGTACCGCAGAGTTCGGTTGGAGTTGACAGCCGAATTGAGGAGGAACAGAGATGTATATGAGCCTATTTGGAACAAATCTCCTATTGATGACATGTTGGATATTATGCCCTATGTGGTTAGCCCTTGCGCTCAAAGATATTGGATGGAGATGCCCATAGCCGGTTTGATCTTTGCCACAATACATCAGGTTGCAGTTGTTTTGTTGTCGCGGGATGGATCGCATACATGCTTGCCGATGCAGGTGAGAGGGGAGAACCGGTACCCTCCATCGAAGATATATGCCTAGCGCTCGTGGGAAACAAAGATCACTTCATACCTGTGAGTCATACATTATTATCATGAAAGTAAATTAGCGCTTATAATTATTTACTCGGTAATATATTATGTTTTTAATTTGCAGGTCTGGTTGAGCGACGACTCCCCACTTCCTCCTCTGCCGAGAGATTGGACAAGAAGCCATCAACCTAGCGTCAAGGGGTGGGATGAGCCGTTTAGACAAAGAATGGTAAAATGGCGTGAGAAGCGGATTAGCCATAATCTCGAACCAAATGTTGCTGTTTGAAGTTGATGATATATGTCATTAGTTAGAACCGTATAAGTTTTATTTGTAAGGCATTTTTGGGATTATTGTTTGCTTCTTATGCTAAATATGGTTTTGTGCTTGTATAATTGTTAATGGCTTTGACTTGGATCATATAAGTACAATATCAATGCTTAAATGATGAAATAAACTTCTCTTTGTAGCTCATTATTACCAAACCACTAACCTCAATTTATATGCCTTGCGCATCATGAAGCGTACGCTTCATGATGCGCAAGGCACCCAGACTAGGCAAAGCGATAGCGGATAGAGTTACACTTGCGCTTCATGAAGCGTACGCTTCATGATGCGCAAGTGTAACTCTAGTCGAACTCTGTAGTTCCACTTGCGCTTCATGAAGCGAAAAGCATCATAAAGCGCATGGCTTAGACGCCAGAACAGACCCAAACCTGCAGCATCAGTGCCAAAAGTTTCAGCAGGAAACATGGCTTAGACGCCAGAAAAGGAGGGTTTGAATCCAAGGAGGCGCATTGTAGGAGTGTAATGCTAAATATCGTTTTATTTTAAAACGATATTATTAATTCATATGTAGGAGTGTAATGCTAAATATCGTTTTACAATGCGCCTAAACCCTAACCTACCCTAAACCCTAAACATAACCATAAATCGGAACCTTAAAATAAATTATGGTAATAACTGGTCCAACATGAAATTTCAAGAACCGGAACAATTTTTTTTTACAGTTTATTTTGAGGCCGGTTCGGTTATATTAAAGTTTTAATATGATTAATAAGGGTTCACACCCTAAAATATACATAAATTCATTTATTATAGTTCCATAAATTATCTAAAGTGCAATCTCTTAGGAACCGGTTTTATTTTTGTTATTCGAACCCTAAAAATATGTGAACCGGTCGGTTGAATTTAATTCCGGACCAAACCGCCTCGAAACTGCGTTAGGTTAAAATAAAATTATATCCTATATACATCGATAGCCAATATGGCACAGTTGGTCCAGGTACACGCGTTTGAGGAGTATTTCTACGGTTCGAAACGGGGGACGAGCGAAAGCCAACCCTTTTTTTCCTCACTTGCCTTGCGCATCATGAAGCGTGCGCTTCATGATGCGTAAGGCAAAAACACTAGTGACGTTGTGTGATAATCCTTGCGCTTCATGAAGCGTACGCTTCATGAAGCGCAAGTTCTCTCACAAACCAGTGACATAATCACCACAAACCAGAATCACAACAAATGAGCAAGTTCAGCACAAACCACAAGCCAGAAAGGCATCACTTGATCAAACTTTTGTGGTTCAGCACAAACCAGAAAGGCACCACAAACCAGGTTCAACACATACTTTTGTTAAAACACAAACACAAGTCTGAACCTTTCAAAGCGCCTTTCAAAGCTGTGCAATGCTAACACCAGCATGAACGAAAGTCTGAACCTTTCAGCCAGTGCAGTTTATTACATGTTGCTGGGATCCAAACAACATCAGCAACATCAGCAAGACCAGTTCATGTGCATTACAGGTTGATGGGAGCCAAACGACATCAGCAACAATTCAGCCAGAGCAGTTCACACAATCCAGCAGCAGAACATTCAGCAAGACATCAGCAGAATTCAGTAATAAGAACACTCCAGAGCCAGCATTATTCAGCTCAACTCAGTGAGAATCAGCCCATCAGCACAGAAATACAAAACTTTCCAAGCAAATAAAGAGCTTCATAGAATTGGCTCATTTGTTTTTGGCATCTTCCATGGACAAAAAAAAATTGGAATAAAAAGGGCTTCCAAGTTTTGGTGATCATCACAGAAGACAACATCATACTTACAAAACAGAATAGATTGCAAATTCAAGCAGATACAAAAAAATACTGTACCATTTGAAACTCAAAAAACCTATAGCATTTGAAACTCAAAAAACTTGCCTCCAAACACTAAACTCCTTTCAGAAAATAATGGAATAAAAGAAGGCTAAACTCATTTGCATATCCACTTTGACAAAGTATGTACTCACTGCCTTAAAGTGGTCATTTCCATAAGCCTTGATTGAATCAACAGAAGTAATCCACCACAAGATATCATCAGGATTTTTGTCAAGATCAGTTGGCCAGTCAGGAAACTCATCACAATCATTAAAGAAATTGGTAGTTCCATCATCTGCTCCTTCAGGAACCACCCCACAGTCAGAAATAATGGCATCAACTACAACATATTAGAATCAACCCACAGTCAGAAATTGGTAGTTCCATCAACTACAACATATTAAAACTAACATATTAGAAAGAAAAAGCACTAAACAAAGTTTGATGATTTTACAATACAGTTGCAAGAAAACTCTGTACCTGATTTCAAGCCTCAGAGTTTGGCCAAAACAAAGCCACAAGCTGAATGTCAAGCCACAACCATCAGCTAATTTATGAGGCCGTTGCTCATGCTCAACATGTATTGTAAGAAAAACTAAAACTGAAACATAGCATTCAAAGCAAGACAAACCTACTTCAATTTAATGAAAGCAAGACAAACCAACTTCAATTTAATGAAAGCAAGACAAACCAACTTCAATTTTATGAAAGCAATACAAACCAACTTTACTGAAGGAAAATGTCAAATTCAAAGCATTCTTACAATACCCAACCAATACATCTACTTATAATACAAATTCTCAAAAGTTAGTTTGCACAAGATATAGAATCCCTAAATGGCAATTAACTGATGTCACCGTGCGGCACCTCCAAACCCACTCCCCGAACCGGGATCATATCTAGAATCCCGAAACGGTCTGCTCAAAGGAGGTGGCATTGGCGGACGATCATCCCCTAATATGCTCAGCGTGTCCAACAAGTACAACCTAGCTGGATGATCAGCAGGCATCGCCGCCAAAGCGTCGTGAGCATATCCAACGAGCTGCTGTTGTCGCTGCATAATTTAAGACACATTTTAGCCTAAATCTAAAAATATCAAAACGATTAATCATTGAATGAAATTTTTTATGAACTTTCACTTACAATGGTAGCATCAACTACATCTGATGGGTGGGTGTGTGGCTCGCGCGGACGGTCCTGACACTCTGACCTCGGATCTACATACGGATGTGTCACGTCACTAAACCAATCCCAGTACGCGAGGTTCGCCTGGTAAGCATACCGAGCCAAAGGGTGCTGCTCAAGGTCAATAAGGTGGTCGTACCGCTGGTTCCAGTACAGCTGATCGTTGAAAAATTCCACCTCATACTTGCGCCAAGACGTGCTACGAACCTCTGTGGACGACACAATCGGATCAAGAGGTATGCACTGGACTCTGAAGTACTGACGCAGCCACCTATCGGGCATGTAAGCCTCTCGAATAGTAAAGCATTCAAGCACGCCTCGAAACCTCGAAACCCGGTAACGCTCTGACTCAAAATCTATGCCTCTCCATGGCTGCCACTTAATCTGAAATAAAAATACAGATGTTAAGAGAATATCATATCCAGTTTTTAGGGTTATTTCATTCCAAATATTTTGACATTACAATTTTTTACCTCATCAGCGCGAACCTTGTCTAAAACTTTACGAATCGCCTCCAACCGCTCTGGCTTCTTCGGAGGAGCGCGTTTCTCAACTCTAGATCGGGCACCCGCGTACGGGTTGACCAAAAGATCTATCCTCAGTATCGGATGCCCGGCAAAAAGCTGCATATACTCCGATATCCAAGTCTATGTCATAAATTTTAGTTAGTTTCTTACATAACTAAAAAATAAAGTGAAATACAAAAGTACTACTTAAATAATTTTCTTACCCTTAGAAGGAGAACACATCCAGCAATGCCCTTGCTATCACGTCGTGACGCAACACCCAACTCGCGGTACATGAACGTCAGAACCGCAGCACCCCAAGCAAATGCACTCGTGCGGTCGGGGTCTAAGAGACAATGCAAATACTCAATGCTGACATTGTTGGTGCTCTTGTTGACGAATAGTGCTGAACCAATGACCCACAACAAGTACGCAGAAGCTATAAAATGAGGTGCTGCCCCCTTTGCAATCATCCTAATGACATGTGCCTTGAGGTCGTCAAAATGAATGCCACGGGAATCATATCTACGAAACGTACGCACATCAATCGAGAACATCTGCATGACCCGCGTCTGAAACTCCATCTCAGATAACTGCTTGCCAACATGCTCCCCGTCGATCGGCAAGCCTAAAATGCACTCCACATCATGCAACGTGATGGAAATTTCACCCCATGGAAAATGAAAGCTATTGGTCTCCGGATACCAACGCTCAATAAATGCCGAAATGATGGCGTGGTCCGATCCTCGAAAATCCATAGCCCCGATATGCCTCAATCCACTACGCCCTGCAATATGCCACCACGTACCCGGCTCATCAACTCTGTGGGGCTCAATATCAGTCCAATCCAACGTCCTTGAGTATGCCTTATACAGCTTCCTCCACTGTCAAAATTAAGAAAAAAAAACAGATTAGTTCAGTTATGTCTATACACAGAAAAATTAAAAAAAAAATCGTAAATAAGCTCACCAATACATCCTCGATAGCTGGTGCAGGAGGATCGACTGCGGCATGAGAGGCGGGAACAGCTGCACCATAGACGGCGGCATGAGGGGCCGGAGCAGCTGCAGGCTCGACGGCAGCAGGAGGGGCCGAATCATCTCGAGGAGTCCACCTCCATATCGACTCCGCAGTATGAGTGGGGTAGTGTCGAAGGAGGACGGCCAAACGTGGTCCTCCTGGCTGCCACATGGGTACATCGGCAACAGGAGGCACCGGAGCGGGAGGAGGGTCAACAATGGGAGGATCCGGGGCAACTGCAGGCTGAACAATATCAGGCGGATGAAGTGGAGGCTCAGAAACTGTAGTCTGTATGATGGGAGGGGACGGGATATGAGAGGTCTGAGAAGGTGAAACCGTGGCAAGTGCAGGAGTCATATCGATGTCTCTCGAAAGATCCTCTCCGGTGCCAATCGGAGTCTCTAAACTAACTGAATCAATGTGCTCAGACTCTAGTCGAGGGGTGGGCTGCTGGGTAGGGGTAGGGGAAGACGGATCGACGTCCTCTACCTGATCAGTCATAACGCCGTCCATCGGAATCTCCGCAGCAGTCTCAACCGGAGCAGACGGACCAACGTCCTGCTTTGTCTGAATATCCACAACATCATGCGCTGCCTCGTCCCGCCGTAGCTCAGATATCAACGTATCAGCCCCTAATCTCCTAGCCCTCTTTTTCGGCGGAGGGGCCTCAGCACGATCAGACTGTAGTATACCTCGTGCCTTCGCATTCCGAGTCCTCTTCTTCTTCGGCACAAGAGGTGTAGAAGCGTCGGGAGTACGCAACTCCCGACTCAACTCCTGAAACGCCTGCTTAGGATTTTCATTATTTGTTTACTTTCTGTATTACATTCAATTGCTATGTTTTTTATTAACTTTTTATACTTCAATCTTCAATTACATTTTCTTGCATTTTTTTGTCAATTTAACTTCAGTTTTGGTATTACATATTTTTTATAAATAAGTGTCTATTTACATACTTATAAGATTAAATTCCCTAAATAAAGGCCCATAACTACATTACTATAACAAAACCAACTTAATAAACTTCAATCATATATTACAAGTAATACAATAACTAATATATGATATTTTAAAAATTCTAATTTCATATTATTATTACTAAATTAAAGAATACGTACCATCATGGTAGCCTCACCCCAACCATCCCTCGTATCAGCATGAGTCGGAGAACCCCCCCCCCCCCCCAACAATCCTCAAACCATCATCTCCACCAACAACATCAGCAGCCCTATCACTAGCCTCAACATCCATACCCCCAACTGTACAATAAAAACAACGAAATCATGATATGTTGATAGAAGGCTAAAACTCAAAACTGCCTAATCGTTAATATAAGGATATGATTAATAAACAATCCAACTTTTTCCTCCAGCTTAGAAAGAATCATCTCATCTAATTCCTCGTGAAGCTGTAAATGGTCAACATCTTCATAGTTTTGATAGTAATCACTACAGTAAATTTTGAAGTATCATCAACAATAAATGGAAGTTATCATTTCTAAGCCTAGAGTCTGAGTCTCAGTGAGAAGGAAATCATAACTGCATCCAGCAAGGATTCACATAATAACATCAGTTAGGACTTAGAACAGGAACTCCAGAAACAGACATAAACAGTTATTCTACTATGTAAATGACCAAATATACATGCAAAAACCGAATAACTCAAGTAAACACCTCAAACTTCACTGGTAGAGTTGCCTCATACTATACCTATTCTCTTCTCCCTGGATCGGGATCAGACCACTTAAATTAATTTCCCATCCCTCCTTTTCCAGGCAAGCTACTTTTTGTGTACTTCCTCACATCCATTTGGCAATATAGTTGACTAACAAATACCAAAATCCAGCTACCATTTCAAAAACCATCATCACAAAACAAATTGAGTAAAACCAGTAACCACACCCAAATCCTACACATCTGCAAGAGGACACCCCTAAATCAATGTCTGTTCCAGTAGTACATGATGGCTGTTTCCAATTACTCTATACTTCTCCTTCATGATACATTGATACATCTAACTGAAGTTTTCATTTGATTGCACTGATGTAAGAAACTCCTTCTTTTTATCTATGGAAATGTACATGGTTACTTCAATGATAGTATATCTCTTTCTGTTATTTTAGTCTTATTAGAAAGGTGATTGAAAGTTTAAAATGTAGCATTGAAATGTAAATTATTCAGAGTTTTAGGATGCAACCATTTATTTATTTTTGGTCACTTCTTTCCATTCTTAACCCATCCCACACACCAGAAAAAACAAAAAGAACATTTTTTTGATTCAGAATCAGTACAGAAGTTGTGAATTGTCTTTTCATGATTTACTGTTACTTAGTCGTCTTTGTTATCCTGCAGGTTCTTCTCTCCTAAACAGTGCTCACATCTTAGGTCTCTAGTTCAACTTGGACCAGTCAACAAAACTGCAGAAGTTCAAAGACAATTGAATTTGGACTCTATATGTGTAAACTTCAAGTTACTTAGAGTCTTAAATTTATGGGGTCTTCGTACTCCTGATAAAGCATTGCCAAAGCAGCTAGGGAACTTGATTCACCTGAGATACTTAGGGATCAGGCTTAATAACATTAGTGAGCTTCCACCATCCATTGGCAATCTGCATAACTTGTTAACATTGGACTATAGGCGGTTCAGAGACGGTGCTGAGTCTGTGGAAGTGCCCAACGTCTTATGGAAGATGACACAACTCAGACATCTCTATTTACCGTGGGGCGCCTTGCATTCAAAGGATAAACTGAAACTAGACACTTTACAATATCTGAGAACACTGTGGGGTATAGGAGGAGGAAATTGGATGACGACAGAGCTTGTAAAATCAAGCTCAATGATTCAGAAGCTTGCAATTACAGATATATCCAAAAAGGAACAGTTGAATGCAGTTTTTCAATGCCCAAGTATTGTGTCAGATCATATGCACTCATTGACACTGTCATGGTTGTCGCATAACTCGTGTTCTCTTTCTGGTATAGAGTTAGAGAGATTGGAACTTGGCCACTGTGCACATCTACGATTAATGATACTAAAAGGAAGGATAATAGAAGAGCTACCCCTGTCCTTTCCGCCGAATCTAACTAAATTGGAGCTTTATTATACTCAACTTCAAGGACGAGATCCAATGGAGACTCTTGGGAAGCTTCCAAATTTGAAGATACTTTGGTTGTGGAATGCATATTTAGGCCAACAAATGATTTGCAAAACCGGCATGTTTCCACAGCTTGAGTATCTTATGCTGTCAATTTCTTCATCATTTATAACCTTTGTGCCCATGCCCTTGAGCCCTTGAGGAGGGATTTCAGCAACAGAGGCAATTGCATAACAAATTGAACCAGATTCTACCACCAAATTTAAATTTAAAGCAAATTCAACAATAGAGAACATGTCTGTCGGCTTTCCATCAGTGCCAGAATCAGTGTTAAAACAAATTTTTGTGTTGTTAAAGCAAATACGACAATTGAAGATGACTTTATATAAGCTACTACATTGCACTCAAATTCCCCAAAATTCAATAACTCATATAACTAGGTTTTTGATTTCAATTTCAAATTTGTAGAATTGAACACCTATTGTTAGTGCAATCTACTCTTATTTTTAAACTTACCTGCTGAATTGACGTCTCTCTCACCATCAGCCTCCACACCAGCACCCTGCACATCGACGCTGGCGTATTGCTCCGTCAAATGACGTCCTCTGCCAGCACCAGCTATACAACCATGTGTTACACTGACCATTTCCGAATGATTAGGAAGAAAATGTGTTCAATTGAATTCGAAATTTGGTTTCGCTATCGGGAGAAAGAAGATTGCGAGGTAGGAGACGATGACCTAACGCTTTTAAAAGCGATTTATATATTAACTGCGTCACGCGTTATGAAGCGTACCGCTTTATAAAGCGTAATGTTTTGGCAATGACCTGCTGGAAGGGCACCCTTTAGGTCATACGCTTCATGAAGCGTATGAATCCGTGTGCGCCGAGCGTATTTTTCATGTGCGTAAAGATTTGCCGTAAAATTATTATTATTTTATTATTAAATTATATTTTATATAATATAATATTAACCCGAACCCGTACCAAACCCGTAACAACCCGGTCCAAATGAACCCGATAATTTTACGACCCGACTACCCGTAACGGGTTACGGGTCGTCGGGTCAAGATCGTCAATATTGTTAACCTTTATCTTTATATTTATTAAAATAATTAATATTATATTATATAAACTATAATTTAATTATAATAAAATAATAATTTTATACAAATTTATAATAAAATATTGAATTTTTAAATGAAATAATACTTTATCGGGTTGGTCGGGTCAACCCAACGGGTTGGTGACCCAACCCAGTTTTTTCCGGGTCGACCGGGTTCTGGTTACTCTTGACCCATTGATTTTCGGGTCGGGTTTAAACCCAAAACTTTGGGCGGGTCGAGTCGGTTTTTCGGGTCGGGTCAAGTTTTGACATGTCTAATTATAATATTATATAATCTTTAGTAAAAGGAAAAATTGCTCCTAATATCTTAACCTTTCATTCGGTTGCACACTCTACCCTGACCTTTTCAAATTTCACAAAATATCCTATACTTTGGGGATAGTTGCGCACTCAACCCTCGAATTATCCACACTTTGAATAAAATTATGAATTAGCCCATCTCTTTTTCGTTTTGTAACAAAACTATCCAATCCATGTACAAACACATTTTTTTCATTTATAACATAGCCTTATAGGTTTAATTTTCTCATTTATAAAAAATAATATAATTACTTTTGTTATTTACTAATATAAATCTCACCTTTATTATAACCAAATAAATTAGTAAACCATAACTTTTATTTTACAAAGTAGTTCATCTTAATACTCTTTTCATTATTATTTTCTTAAAAAAGTCGACACAAGTAAAAAAGATTTCATAACCTTTATAACACTTATGTTATAGCTTCACTTTACAAAGGAAGGGCTCGTGACGCCAACAATAACATTTTTCAAAATGTTATGGCTGTGTCACGAGCCCTTCCTCTGCGGCACTATCACTCGACTCCTAGACAGAATTCTCCTATGTTAAGAAGGATTTTTTTATATGAGGTGGTGGGATGCCCCTCCAAAAGTAGCTGCCCGATCTAGAACAGCCCAACTGCAAGAGCATCTCCAAGAGATTATCTAAAAGTTTCTCCAAAATGGAGAACCAATTGCCATATTGTCTAAAAAAAATTCAGCTCAACTCCAACAGATTTTCTATTTTGAAGATCACTGCATTTAATACTTTTATTTTTTACCATATAAAATATTTTACTATACATATTTAATAATTAATTAAATATTATCTTACTTATTAGGATAAAAAAATCTAAAATCTTAATCTAATAAACGATAAATTATATTTTATTTGACTTAAATAAAAATAAAATATTAACCTAATGAATGATAAATTATTTGTTATTTAACTAAAAGAAAATAAAATATTCTAGAATTTTAGGACATTTTCAACAAATCATCTATACTTTTTTCCAAAATGAAGAACTAAAACTTATACTCTCTAATTTTATTAATCCAACTCTAACAAATTCTCTATTTTAGAAAATCCTACATATATTATAATTATTATTTTATGTATAAAAATATTATACTATAAACTAATTTGACCAATCGAAAGAAATTATAATTTATTATATATATTTAATTCATTTCCCAAATGTCTTTAAGAAATTCCTAAATTTGAGGAAATCTCTACCCATTTTGGAGATTTACTCGATAATAGGAAAATGAATAGATTGTTGTGAGAATTTGGGAGAGAAGCTTATGAACTCATATCTGATTTTTTGTTTGCTTGTATTACATTGATCTGTACATGCTATTTATAGGGCCAAAGTTTTGGCTTAATCTTGCCGTATGCATCTAAGAGGATAGAAGGCCGTAATGCATCTAAGAGGATAGAAGGCCGTAAGGGCCGCCAACCGTATGTTTACAATCCGTATAAACCAAAGCCTACCAAGTACAAAACAAGTATAATACAAAATGGATGAATAATTCACTCTTATTTAATTATCTCTTAACACTCCCACTTGAATATCCATCTTTTTATTTTGGGGTTATGTATATGCTGCCTCGTTAAAAACCTGGCTAGGAAAAACCCAGTGGGATAAAAACCATAGCATAGGGAAAAAGAGTACAACTTGTCTTATACGCTTTCATAGTATTGCCTCATTAAAAACCTTGTCAGGTAAAACCCAGTGAGAAAAAACCTGAACGAAGGGAAAAAGAGTGCAATGCGTATAATTCTCCCCCTGAAATCAACGTACGTTTCAAAATATGCGCATTCTGATCTTGTATACAAGTTCTTCAAACTTTTTGGGTTGTAAGGATTTTGTGAACAAATCTGCAACATTTTCACTTGATCGGATTTGCTGGATTTCGATCTTGCCCTCCTTCTCTAGATCATGAGTTGAGAACAACTTTGGTAAAATGTGCTTCGTCCGATCTCCTTTGATGTAGCCCCCTTTAACTTGTGTAACAAATGCAGAATTGGCTTCATATATCATGGTTGGATTACTTGCAATTGATCTTATTTTGTATATATCCAATCATTGCCCTTAACCAGACACATTCTCTTCTTGCTTCATAAAGAGCAATTAATTCTGCATGGTTTGATGATGTAGCAGTAAGCGTTTGTTTTGTTGACTTCCATGAGATCGTTGTATCTCCATACGTGAATACATAACCATTTTGAGATTTTGCTTTGTGCGGATCTGATAGATATCCTGCATCTGCATATCCAACAAGAGTAGCATTTTCATTTCTATGATAATATAACCCAAGGTCAAGAGTACCTCGTAGGTATCGAAATACGTTTTTAATTCCGTTCCAATGTCGTCTTGTTGGTGATGAGCTGTATCTGGATAACAAGCTTACAACAAAAGTAATATTTGGTCTTGTATTGTTTGCAAGATACATTAATGCACCAATTGCGCTTAGGTAAGGGACATCAGGACCTAGAATCTCTTCATCATCTTCTCGAGGTCTGAATTGATCATCCTGTATACTAAGAGAACGAACTATCATGGGTGAACTCAACGGATGTGCTTTGTCCATGTAGAACCTTTTTAAAATTTTCTCGGTGTAATTTGTTTGATGAATGAAAATTCAATCCTTCAAATGTTCAATTTGTAAACCGAGACAAAATTTGGTTCTTCCAAGATCTTTCATTTCAAATTCTTTCATCAAGTATTTTGCGGGATTTTCAAGTTCATCAGATGTACCGATAATATTTAAATCATCAACATATACTACAATAATAGCGAATCCATTTTTGGATCATTTGATGAAAACACATGGACAAACGGTATCATTTTGATATCCTTCTGTAAGAAGATATTCACTAAGCCTGTTGTACCACATCCTTCCAGATTGTTTTAGACCATATAATGATCTTTGCAATTTTATAGAAAACATTTCCCGAGCTTTTGCTTTTTATACCTCGGGTAGTTTCAATCCTTCAGGAACTTTCATGTAAATATCACTATCAAGTTATCCATATAAATATGCAGTTACGACATCCATAAGTCGCATTTGTAGTTCCTCTGAAACAGTTAGGCTAATTAAAAATCTTAATGTAGTTGCATCAACTACAGGAGAATATGTTTGCTCATAATCTACCCGGGGTAGTTGAGAAAAACCTTGAGCTACAAGTCTTGCCTTGTATCTTACAATTTCATGTTTCTCATTACGCTTTCGTACAAATACCCATTTATAACCTACTGGTTTCAAGCCCATTGGTGTGGGCTTTATTGGGCCAAAAACATTACGCTTTTCAAGCGATTTTAATTCAGTTTGCATAGCCTCTTTTCGTTTTGGCCAATCGTGTCTAGCACGACACTCATCAATAGTTTGTGGTTCAATGTCATCGTCATCAACCACTATTTCGGTGGCAACAGAGTATGCGAACACCTCATTAAGAATAATGTCTTTCTTGTTCCACTGTATTCCAAAATAGACATAATTTACTGCAATTTCGTAATTATCAATGCTTTTGTCATCATCTAGAACAATTTCCACTTTGTTCTTATCCGGAACATTCTCCGTTTTGTTTTTATCCGGAACAATTTTCATTCTGACACATCTCCTAGATTTTTGGAGGTATTTTTGTTATGTTCTCCCCTTAAATAGGAAATTGGTGCGGCTTCGTTTGGATTATTCAGCCGCCTATTCTTTTTGATTTTAGATCTTTTGATCCAGGCGGGCGGCCACATTTTTGGCGCGCTATACATTCCTTTTCAGGAATCTTATCTAGTTGTCCAACATGAATTTCAATTCTTTCAGGGGCATTTACAACTGGCACATGTGACTTTGTCATTTTCTTTGTATCTGTAAATGAGTCTGGTAATTGATTTTCTATACTCTGCAAATCTTTTGTATTTCTTGTTCACACATTTTTGTACGTGAATCAAGATAAGATAAAGAAGAAGCATTACAAGTAATTTCTTTATTCCCTTTTCCACCAAGATTTGGAAATTCATTTTCATTAAAATGACAATCATCAAATCTTGCCGTAAATAGGTCACCGGTGGTTGGTTCAAGATATTTAATAATTGATCGGGATTCAAAACCAACATATTCCAAATCTTCGTTGGGGACCCAATTTTGTGCGTTGTGGTGGAGCAATAGGAACATAAACTGTACAACCAAATATCTTTAAATGTGATATATTTTGTTCTTTACCAGTCACTAATTGTAACATGGAATACTTATGATATGCAGTAGGTCTTAATCGGACCAGAGTTACGGCATGTAATATAGCATGTCCCCAAACAGATGTTGGCAGTTTAGACTCCATCAATAATGGTCTAGCTATTAATTGTAACCGTTTAATCAAAGATTCGGCAAGACCATTTTGTGTGTGAACATGAGCCACCGGATGTTCAATTGTAATCCCATTTGACATACAATAGTCATTGAATGTTTGGGAAGTAAATTCTCCTGCATTATCAAGTCGGATTCTTTTGATTGTATAATCCAGAAATTGAGCTCGTAAGCGAATGATTTGAGATAGGAGTTTAGCAAAAGGTGTATTTCTTGTTGACAAGAGGCTCACATGTGACCATCTTGTCGATGCATCAATTAATACCATAAAGTATCGAAATGGCCCACATGGTGGGACTATCGGTCAACAAATATCACCTTGTATTCGTTCTAAAAACGTTGGATTCTCAATCCCAACTTTATTCTTGGAAGGTCTGATGATTAGTTTACCAAGTGAACAACCATTACAGTCAAAGTCACTTGATTTAAGGACACTTGCTTTCTTTATTGAATGCCCAGTTGAACTTTCAACGATTCTATGCATCATTCCATTACCCGGATGACCCAAACAGTCATGCCATAATGTAAACATCTTTTTATCATTTGATTTCTCATAAGATATTAAATTTGTTTCTATTGGACTTATATATGTGTGATGAAGTCCAGTAGAATGGGCTAGCAATTTTTCTAAAATCTGCTTCTTGCCACATAATTGTTTTGTGATGCACAAATATTCTTTATTACTCTCATATATGGTTTCTACATGAAAACCATTCCGACGCATATCTTTAAAACTTAGTAAGTTCCTTTGAGACTTACTTGAATATAATGTGTCATTTATGATCAGTTTTGTCCCTTTAGGGAGCAAAACACAAGCTCTACCAGAGCCTTTGATCAATTTTGTCACACCAGAGGTTGTTTTAACATTTGCTTCAAGCAAAGTTAACTGAGTAAAGTATTCTTTATTCCTCAAGATGGTGTGCGTAGTAGCTCTGTCCACTAGACATTGATTCTTGCTACTTGATATATCTTTAATCGTTTCCATATCTTCAAGATAAATAAAAACAGAATTAAAAACATAAACATCAAATTTATTTATGATACATGGATTATTTTACAAGGATGCTGATAAAGGAAAACACACTGCAATATTTTACATAATATTACATGGATCGAGATTTTAGTTTTCAGTAGTTGACATTTTCATTTATCTCAAATCTATCATCTATGATGAAATCAGAGATGTCCAGGCTTAGTGTAGGTTCAGTGTCGTCAACAAAATGAGTCTCCACGTTCGTCCCTTTATCTTTTTGAGAAGCTTGGTACAACTCAACCAAGTGTTTGGCTGTGCGACACACCTTTGCCCAGTGACCTGACATAGCACATCTATAGCATATAGATTTAGGCTTTTGGGAGGGTCTTGTAGGACCTTTCTGGACCATTTGCTTATCATTCCCCTTGGATGTGGATGCATCAGAAAAGTTACGCTTCTGATAATTACCAAAATCTTTACCACGCCACGTCTCCGACCACGGCCTCGACCACGACCTCGACCACGACCACGACCAAGATTACCATCTTGTCCACGATTATCTTGATGCATACTATCATTTCTTTGAGAGGCATACGTTGCATTTTTCTCAGGGTACAGTGTAATATTAGTTGGCCTTAAGTTGTGATTTTTCATGAGCAACTCATTATTCTGCTCAGCTACAAGTAGTACTTGTATCAAATCTGAATATTTTTTAAACTCTTTCTGTCTGTATTGTTGATGTAACAACACATTAGTAGCATGCATGGTTGAATAAGTTTTATCCAGCATTAGCTTTTCAGAGATTTTCTGCTCGCATAAACGTAATTGAGAGGTTATACGAAACAGGACAGAATTGTAATCACTAACTAATTTAAAGTCTTGAAACCTTAAAGTAGCCCACTCATAATTTGCTTTAGGGAGCAAAACTTGTTGTTGGTGCCCATATCTTTGTTCTAAGCTTTCCCATAATTCTTGGGGATTTTCAACCAACAGATATTCAGATTTTAGGCTTTCATGTATATGATGGCGAAGAAAGATAATCGCCTTAGCCTTTTCCTGTGGGGAGGTATTTTCATTATCTTTTATGGTCTCTTGTAGAACATTTGCTTGGAGGTGAGATATCTCTGATCTGATAAGTCGAGAATATCAAATTCCCGCTTTGCAATATTTGCCATTGGATCAACTATATAAATAAATAAATATTAATTAGTGATGCAAATATATACATAAGAGTAACCAATACCTTATCAATATTATTTATATGAATCATGTAGTTATTCTAATTTATTATATTCAAATTATGTACGTAATTTACTACATATAACTTATATACTAATATATGTAAAACTAACATGTAGAGAATGAAAAATAATCATTGAAAATTGCTTTAAATTTATTATATTATAATTACTTATTCTTCATGTACATAAATTGTACACGTGAGTATGCATGCATGGATTTGTTTTGAAATCCTTTTTTTTCAAATATATATGTACGTACAAGATTAGTCAAATTGAATACAACAGTATGCATGTGTCATTCATAGTACTATTCCACTTTTGGATTGCTTGAAAGAATGGATAAAGTGATAGCCTATGGAAGAGAAGTATCCATTTTGTTTCAAAATTGTAATGACACGTAAAGGAGAACATGCATGAAGAAAGTTTATAAAATTTGCTCCTTTCAGAAATTTGATGATAGACTTTCCAGAGAAAACAAATAAGTGCTTATGTCTTCCTTTCTAACAAACGAGACCATATATCTACACATGAAGATAGAGCTTAAATTTCTTTCAAGAAATTCAATGGAAGAAGAAGGAGATTGCAAACAAGTTTATGAAGATTCAAAGAAGAAGACTTTTAGTAAACATCTCTTAGAAATCCTAATAGGTATTTTTATATTTTTTCTATTTCACCCATTCCCTTAATCTCTACCCCATAATCACCCTTTTTCTCCTTTATATTTTCTCCACATATTGTATGCTCCCTTCTTATCATCTCTCGACTTCTCCTATTCATCTTCTTCCTCCTCATCGATTTTTTTCGATCGACATGTCTCACTCCGACCAATTTTTCATTGAATCTGCCATATGCCTTATAATTATTATGATAATCTTCTGGATCCTCATCTGGATCAACAAGCCTCAGTTTTAATAGGTATGTAAAATCTTTTTTTTTTAAGTTTAGTTTAGATCTAATGTAAAGTAGTGGTTTTATTTCGATCTTGAATGTAAAATTTGATCTTGTTGTAATATCCTTCATATCTAATAAAATACCGAGGTTTATGCTAAAAAATCTTTCATTTCATATGAGAAAATAATTTTTGATGCAAGCTCTCATATCATTGAGCTATTAAAACGGATGATCTATAAAACTGATTTGAAAAATTGAAAGCAGTATGAAATATGTACTACCTTTAAGAGATCTAGCCACTCAGTTGGTATTTTTTGTTTGAGAAATCTCTCGTGCTGATAACATGTTGTGAGAATTTGGGAGAGAAGCTTATGAACTCAGATCTGATTTTTTGCTTGCTTGTATTACATTGATCTGTACATGCTATTTATAGGGCCAAAGTTTTGGCTTAGGCTCCGTTCGGCAACACTTATCTAGATACTTATAAGTACCCAGTTACTTATATGGAAAAAATAAGCTTCGTTTTATGTGTTCGGCAAAATTTGCTTATTTGAAATAAGTTACTTATATCCGATACTTATCTGCTGAAAAAATAATCAACACCCCCAACCTTATGTCAAATAAGCTAACTTTTCTACCAAAATATAAGTAAGCGGGACCCGCGTGATTTCCCAATTAAATTTTATTTTTTATTTTTTTACCCTTCATTAAGCCATTTTTGGTAATTTTACGCTTCTTGCTTAAAATATCAGCAATTCAATTTACCGAACACATTCCAGATTATTTGGAAAGTAAACAACTCATATAAGTATCCCATATCAGCATCCACGATCAACATCAACAACCATAAGTATCAACATCAACATCAACACCGATAAGTACCGATTTACCGAATGGGGCCTTAATCTTGCCGTATGCATCTAAGAGGATAGAAGGCCGTAAGGGCCGCCACCCGTATGTTTACAATCCGTATAAACCAAAGCCTACCAAGTACAAAACAAATATAATACAAAATGGAGGGATAATTCACTCTTATTTAATTATCTCTTAACATAGATAATTTATTTAGACCAAAAATGGTCCAAAATTCCTAAAAATCCATTCCAAAAAATTTAGATTTCCACAAAAAATTCCATTTTTACCCTACACAAAAACCGGAATTGCAAAAATCGTGTGCGCTTTCCAAAATTTTCGTATACGCAGATCAATGGTAAAAGCGAAGGCAGAAAACAGGCCGGGCTGGTTAGGTTTTTCAGAATTTGTGAAAGGAAAGGAAGAATTCTAGCAAATGAAACTGCCAGTTGCAGTTGCAAATCCAACGAAAATCTTCTACTTTCATCGCACTAACTTCAGCCTAAGCCCTCTCTTCTCTTTCCCTCAACCCGTTCCCTTCTATCCAATTTCTACTCGACGGAGAGCCATGGTTACCTCCGCCACCAGCATTTCTGGCAGTGGCGCCAGTAGCACCAGCCGCGGAGCTGGCGCTTACACTACAATCAGCGAGAGCTTGACAATCGAACGAGAGATCAAAAAGAGCAAATTCATCGCCATCGCCGGTTCCGTAGCCTCCGAACAATCCGCCCACAACTTCCTTTCTCAGGTTCTATTGAGTATTAAAACATGGTCCCTATCAATCTCTACTGTAGCTCAAAAATCGAAATCCTTGTTTAGAAATGTCTTTTTTCAATTCGCATAGGTCAGAGATGATCGCGCTACTCACAATTGCTGGGCTTACAAGGTAATTCACCATCTTTTTATTCAATGGATTGAACAAATGGGGGTGGGGAGTGTTCTTGCTCTATGGCTAAGCTGATAATAAAGATTTTTGCTGGTCAATTTGGTGGCTGAGGATGAAACGTGTGGAGTGAGTTCTTTTTTTCATTGCGAGTGAGTTTGCTGATTGTCTCTTGGTCTAGTTCTAATTTCACTATAGAGCAGAAAATTCTTGTTTCTTGCGTGTTAGATTGGAGATCAGTATCGATCTAATGATGATGGTGAGCCATCAGGAACAGCTGGCAAGCCCATATTATCAGCAATTGAATCTTCAGGCATTGATAGGGTCATCGTAGTAGTAGTCAGGTATATTTATGGTTTCAAGTTCAACAACCTGATCTATTGCATTTTTATGTTTCATTTATAATTGCACAAGTGCAAACTAGTAAACTAGGTAGATTAACTGGTTAATCTACAGGCATTTTGGTGGTATCAAACTGGGTACAGGAGGGTTAGTTAGGGCTTATGGAGGGGTTGCTTCTGAATGCTTGAAGAATGCCCCTACTTGTTTGGTGAAATCTCAAGTAATATATGTTTCCAACATGCTTACTGATTCCAAATTTGCAACTTCCATGTGAAGCTTTATGAGATATGCCTTTCACCTACTATCTGTTTCTTAATTGTAGGTTTCCATGGGTGTGGAGATTTCTTATGATCTACTGGGAGTTTTATATCATCAGGTAAGCATGATATTGTTAGCCTATTAGAATGTCTCTTTCTTGGCATTTACATACAGTCTACAGATAGATTACTTGAACCACTAAACTATATGTTCGCATCAGTCTTGTAGTACATAATCTGAATGTACAAAATAGACTCTATGTTTGGTTCTTTTGAGTTGCTATGCTCTACAGTAGCTTGCAGAAATTTTCAATTTAGAGTTATGTCTGTTTTTGCCTTCTTCCCCTTGCATCAGACTTAATAAGACTCTTTTGCATCTTCAGTGTTGTGAATATTATTTATATAAACTTGCAAGGCTGCTCAGGGTTGCTTTATTTAGTTTCTGCAAGACTAAAGATCACATTTTACTTTTTAGTGTCATGTTAGCAATTCTTTCTCAAGTCATTCTAACAATTTTTTAACATTTTCTTTGTGTTTGATCAATTGATGATCTCATCTGAATATGACCAACTAGTAATATCTCCTGTATTGTTTTAATAACAGCTCCAGTCCTTTAAAGCTGGGGACATTAAGCAAGGCTATGAGACTGGTAAAGATGGTACTACCATGGTCACCTTCAAAGTTAATTTTGATCAAGTTGATGGTTTGGAAGATGCAATTAAATCCAATTGTGGCCGAGGTATTCATGTGTACAAGCAGTGACATTGCTAAAGTTATTAAAGCTTGGTCAGCTTCTCCTTGATGTATTCATTATAAAGTGTTATGCTAGGAAGGATTGCTTATGATGGGCAGATAGGTAGACCATTACTTGTAGAAACACCTCTTCAAGTAGCTCCAAGTATGTTTAAAAACTTTACATCATATTAGTCTTCTTGCTATGCATACTTTGCTATAATATTTTATCTTCTTGCTTTCATGCCCTGTTATATGTTTATTCACGAGCAGTAAAACCGTTAAATATCTTATTAAAATTAGTTTAATCATGTTCCTCCAATTATGTGGCTATGTTAAGTCATGGCTTCTTTTGGGATAATATTAGTGGCCATGGGAGAGATATCTTAGATTGACTTAGAAGATGCCACCTTAGAGCTGTTTTGTTTGGGCTATAAGATTCAGAAACATATTTATTTAGTAACTAAGTGTAAAATTGCAAAATTTAGCACACATATATATTATAAATACTTTTATGATACAAAGTAGGCACAAGTGCAAAATGTTTTACATATTAAATTGAGCTGAAAGAAATATGCGTACATAAACTGAAAACTGAGCTGATCTCAATTCTCATACATAGTAAACGACAAAGATTAAGGAAAATGGTAGGTTAATTGCCAAAAGAAATCACCATGTATAACACTCATATGGTTTATATAATTTAGTATCCTCTCGAACTCGTCTAGTGTGATGGAGGAGGCGAAAAGGAAGGAATAGCTGGCAGAGGAGGCAACGTCACCTTAGGAGCCGATGGGAGGGTGGTGGGTCCATTTGGCAATTTGGGGATCGGGTTGGCTGGTAGTGGTGGAAGGGTGGCCTTTGGGAGTGTAGTGGGCAGTGGGGTGGCCGGGAGAGGTGGAAGGGCGACCTTCGGGAGGGCAGTGGGCTGTGGGATGGATGGCAGAGGAGGTAAAGTGACCTTCGGGAGGGTATTAGGTAGTGCCGTTGGTATCGTGGTTAGGGGCGGTGACAAAGTTGGCTTTGGTAGGTTTGGAATTGGCGGAACGGTTGGAACCGTTTGGAGAATATGACGAGCTGCGAACCCAACATCAAAGCATGAAATGGAGAGTGCCACAACCAGAGACAACATGAAGCCGTTTTGCTTGCAAATCGCCATGTTTATGTTTCGTTTGGGACTGATGCTTGCTCTTGTCGTTGAAAGGAGAAGGTGAATTGTAGTATTGGATATTTGTAATTTGGGTGATTTGTCTGGGTGAAGAGAAAGGTATATATAGCAAGATTTGGCTGAATTTTTTGGTTGTTTAATGTAGTTGGCCGATGTTCAGAGGAATTTGTCTGGATGAAGAGATAGGTCACCTTCTCCAAAGTCAGATTTGACACTTGGCTACTTGTGTTTGTTATTTTAAACAAGAGGTTGAAGGAAACAAGTGATTTCAAAACGTGCAATAAAAAGCTCTAAACAACCCTTACCAATTTCACTTTAGTCCAATCAAAACGTTGGCCGATTGTTAAATGTCAGTGACCAAACATTCGACTTGTCATTTTCTTTTTCTCTATCTGCTGGAGCAACTTCAATGTTCCAACCAGCATATATCCTTATTCATGCAAGAACTTTAATAATACGTTCTCTATGGAACTCATGGAAGGTATCCATCAAGGAGTGTCCAACGGGTCGACCCGACCCGACCCGTAAAAAAAACTTGACTCTAACTTGACCTGCAACCCTATTTACCGGTTTTAGGGGTCGGATTACGGGTCGACCTGTTTAGGGGTGGCAAAATTTTGGCCCGACCCGAGAAAACCGTCAGACCCGCCCGCCTTGAGACCCGATCGACATCCAAAAAAATTACAAAATTAAACCTTAAACCGACCCGACCTGACTCAATCTGATCCAACACAAAAACAACTCGTTTAAGAAATGGTCCAAACCCGATTATATCCGAAAAGACCAGCCCAAGCAAACTGAACAAGATTGCACCCGACACCCGATTAAACCCAACTCGAAACAACGCAACACGATTATACCCAACACCTAAAATAACCTAACCTGATTATACCCGACACCTAAAACAACCCACCTCGATTATACCCGACACCTGAAACAACCCAATCCGATTATACACAACACTTAAAACATCATTTAAAAAAGTTTAAGTCCTTCTTACTTGATATCAATTCTCAACCAAGGAGTTATGTACAAAACTAGGCAACAATAATCATGCATTCATGCATTTATTCTAGCTAGACCCTGAATCAATATTCAAGAAACAAAGTAAGAGAGGACCATTGAAGTCGCTATACTATCTTATGCTTAAAAAGATTCCAACAAGTGATATCAATTCTATACTCAATCAATTTGATTTGATTTTTCATTAAAATATTATTTCTATATTTACTCTTTTTTTTTGTTAATAATGTAAAATAGAAACGATATACTGTTGGTGATTTTTGAAAAGTCATCAATCCCATTGTATGCATGTGATGAGAAAGGAGTCACATAGGACTATCGATTAAGAAGATCAACCTTTGTGACATGCCATGATTTAATTAGAGGGTTGTAAGTGGTCGTAGAAAAGACAAGATTCCAAGAGATGCACTGACGCCTAGGCACGAAACCTCATGTGCCGAGGGCGCAACGTGGGCACGACGCTTGGTAAGGGCGTGCCTATATTGGCGGTGACGCGGTACGAGCACGATGCTCGTAGGAGGCGCGCCGGTGCAAGGTGTGCGGCGCGAACGTGGTGCAAGGTGTGCGGCACGAGCGTGGTGCATGGCTAGGGCGCGCCTACGCCTTGGTTGTGGCACGCCGAGTGCGCATGGTTGGTTGGTAGCAAAGGCATGGTGTTGCGGCGCGCCTATGGCTTGGCACAAGGCGCTGGGTACTTGTCTTGATGTTCAACTAAGCTAGGTTTTATGTTTTGAGCAAGGAAAGAATGTACTTTAGCTTTGTGCATTATCATGTGAATGAATAGTAGCTTCTCTAAGCTTGATAAATGTATTAGTGATGAGGTTTTTTCAGTCGTTTACCTATCAAAGAATCCTAACTTAACCAAACTTAGTAGAATGATAAATAAAGGTCGATCTCATAGAGACTCGTGTATTTATGTTATTACTTGGGTGCCAACTAACTAATATGGGGGGTTTTTGTGAATGATTTCCTAATCTAATATGCAAAATTGAAAGTAAATATGAATGCAAAGTTGATTGTAAATATATGAGAGAAATATGTTCAACTAGTTAAATCCATCATAGATATGCTTATTGATCATTGATTCTCTTGATTCTCAATTCACTTGAATAATCTATCGTGGATTATAATCCTACTAAGGATTATGACCCAAACTTTAGAAATAGTTAAAAGAACTAACAGTCTAAACAACCCTAATCATTTAACAACCTAAAACAACGTCTAGATTCAATTAAACAACAACTTTACGAATCAAGTTATCAATAGAAACAAACACTTAGAGCAAACAGTAATCTAAGTTATTAGTGGATTTATTCCCTTCTACAATTGAATAGCCCGAACGGGTCTAAACAATTATAGTTTCTACTTTATCTAATCAATCCCGAACGGGCATTAATCAGATTAGTTGTAAATTAACCTAGAAATTCTATTAGGTGATCAAGCTAACAAAACCCTAGAATAATTCTGATTCAATTAAGCACAGGGAATAAAACCTATTCAAGTTGTTGAGAATCAATCAAACCTCACAATAATATGCAATCTATGATTTCAATAACTAGTCAAACACAAAGGAATTTAGCAATACATAATTAAATTAAGAAAAACTTACAAAGGTTCAAAGTTTGCTCCTTGAAAGAGAGAAAACCATAGCCTCCAAAATTATGATCTAAGTTATGAAAGAGAAACTAAAAATAAGGTTTAAATACCCAAAGGTTTCCAAAGATTAAATTATCCCGATATACAATAAAACAAGTCGGAAAATATCTAATAAAGTCCAACTCGAGGCCCAAAACTCGCGGTCCAATGTCTCCGTTGAAAAGCAGATGGCGCGGGCTCTTCCTAGGGTGGCGCGGCCGCGACACAGGCCTTCCTAGCCCGCGACACTTCTCAGTTCAGTATTCAAGCGACACTTCAGAGGCTGTTTTGACCCCCTTCGAGTTGGAATTTGGACTCGGAGTATAAACATGAATTGTAGGTCTTCGAATTAGCTTTCCATTTATACTAAATTCAGCTTCATCCGACCACTATAGCTCCCAAACCAAGCATTGCAAGATAGAGGTGTCAAAACAAGACTCCAATGCATAACTCGGGTTTAAGGCATTCTTTTCACACAAGCTCTTGGGCCTTGGTTCTTCCGATCTTCACTTGTATCACTATAAGCCTCATCAAACTCCACGATAGTCCACTAAACTTTGTCCCGTCCACGCTTGTTTACCTAAAGATCTGAAAAACCGAACAAAACAAGCGCAAAACCCGAATCTCCTAGAAAACCTAAAAACCTAAGAACTACACTAAACTAAGCTAAAACCATGCAAAATAATCATAAATATGCATCCTAAGCTATACCTATATGCAAGCTATCAATTAGACAAAAGCCTTGTTTCACTTGTGAGTGTAAAGAGGTTTTTGGGTGAAAATTGATTTTTTAGTGTCTTGAAAAACGTAAAAAGTAGAGAGAGTTGCACGGATTTCAAGAGTATTAAAAGTAGTTTTTGGATAGAAAAGGTTTTTGGATAGAAAGTGAAACAAGGCCAAAGACCAAAGCATAAGAATAGCTTGGCACATAGTTATGAAAGTTAGAAAGGAGTTTGAAAGCTTCAAACTAGCTTGTAAGTTAGCTCCATAAGCTTAACTTAGTTCCTAACTCAAAGAACTAGCTTGGAAGGAAGCTCATCTAGTTAGAGTTAAGCTCAAGTAAGCTCCACTAGCTAGGGTTTAGCTTAAATAGCTTAGAACTCAGCTCAACTAGCTGAAGCTCAGCTCAAGCCAGCTCAACTAGTTGAGGGCCAGCTACTCTAGCTAAGTGACCTAGCTTGGTACCTAGCTATGCTAGCTTGACCTAGTCCATGTGGGCTAGCCCATGGGGCGTGGCATTGGGCTAAGATGGGGCGATCATATGGGCTGATTTATGGTCCAAATGGATTGCCATCTTGGGATTGACAATGGACTTTCATGAAGCATTTTTTGGACCAACTCCTTGGGCCTCCATGGCTGGGTTTTGGACGACACACTTGGGCCATTCTAGGGTTTTGTTTCCACCCATATAAGGAGAGAAGGAGAGAGAATTGTGGATAAGGATGAAGGTGGTTATGAAGAGAGAATTTCCTAACAACTTTCCTAAATTCTCTCCTAGATTCTCTCAACCTCCTCCAACCCCTCTAACCTCTTGTAACCGCTTTTAACCGCTTTTGGACAGCCCATGACTCATCTATAAAAAGGCATGAAGGGCGTCAGTTTTGTATGATATCGAAAGACATAAATTGGTGGCAATTGGGAGCGGTCTAGAGAGGGTGTCACATGAAATATCAAACACTTTGTGGCGGTTATCACGGATCAATTCTCTCAAGTAAAGATCAAGAAGGAGTCTTAGGATTCGAATAAGGTATGTGTATTCTTAATGGAAAACGAATTGCCAACTTTTTCCATTGTCGTTTGTTGGAACGTTTTATCTCGCAACAATATTGTGTAATACCCTTGGCATGGAATAGGGGCAATATTCGTTGAAGGAAAGCTCGATCTAATTGAGTGACTCGTTGCCATTATCCAAGTCTTCTTTATAAAATGTTTTAAATAGTCGGTGGTGATTAGACCTGAACAAAGTCGGACTAACCCGCCCAACCCGTACCGCCGCCCGGAAAAATGGGCGAACTTGGACAAGATTTCTAACCCGAAAGGGTAAATAAGCTCGGCCCGCCCGAATTCATGGGCGGGACACGAACAATATTATTGACCGAATATCTCGGATAACCTGCCCGAATATAATAAATATTTAAAATAAATATTTATATTTATA
Source organism: Fallopia convolvulus (assembly GCA_964016875.1). Taxonomy (NCBI): domain Eukaryota; kingdom Viridiplantae; phylum Streptophyta; class Magnoliopsida; order Caryophyllales; family Polygonaceae; genus Fallopia; species Fallopia convolvulus. The sequence continues at coordinate 27,989,694 of OZ024718.1, forward strand.
AATAAAGATATGTTTGCAAAGAATGTCTTGGGTCATTGATTGTAGAATTAGTACAAAAGAGAGTTAGTTATTATAATTCCTTCACCTTGTCACCTAAAAAGCTAGCATAAATACGATCTTAATGTCAAGTAATGTTAGATAGTGTAATTTATAATAGTATGATTTTCTAGTTTTTTAATGGACATGAAAAAAAAAATTATTTATGAATTTATGTCTGGGTCCCGACCGGCTACCCGGGTCCGGATGTCCGGGCGGACTTGGACATCCTTGCCGGCTCGAATCACCCGCTTGACCCGAACCCGCTCGAACAAATGGGCATAATTTTTGTTCAAAGCCCGGCCCGGATCCGGCCCGAACTGGAGTTTGTACAAGTCTAGTGGACCTTTATGGTCTACACCCAAACGAGACTACCCTTCGGGGTCTACTCACGAGACTAACCTTCGGGGTCTACTCACGAGACTACCCTCGGGGTCTACTCACGAGACTACCCTTCAGGGTCTACTCAAACTGCCTTGACTATCCTTTTGGATCTACAAGGGCCGACTTTACTTCAACTTAAACTTTGCAAATATGCTATTCTATTTATCCTAAAATCAACAATCTTCAAAGGATATTTGTTTATCTTGTTATTTGCATTGTTGTCTTGTTTTACATAAGGTTGTGGATATGGCTTATCGAGAGGATGAAACGATCAACAACGTGACCTCTATCTCGATGGAAGTTAAGATCGAACCCCCAAGTCCTATAAGGATAAACAACGTTGACAACGGAGGGCTCCAAGACTTTGACGAGTGGCTTGAAGAGTACAACCAAAGCTTGGCTAAATGGGATTGGTTTGTCACTCAAGTGAAAGTGGAACCCGATCTCGTTAGTGCTAAGGGAAAGGAGGTTCTTGCGCCTCAAACCTCCAACGCCGCGTAGGCTCATGATCCTAACCATGGACATGAGGGAAAGCAAGGGTACTCGAGGTTCAAGAGGCGCTCAAGGTCTCGGGCCAAGCACACAAGGAGATCCACTATCCTCCTACCTATTTATTTTAGGCATAGAAATTTTAGCTAGAAGACTCCAACAAGTATGTATGGAATCAAACAAGACAGTTGGTTTTGCGCTTGCCCAAGCTAGAACTAAAATCCTCTTTCTATCCTTCACCAATAATATTATTATCTTTTCTAAAGCAACCCACTTAGCTTGTCTCTAAGTCAAACGTATCATTAATGAATATTGTGAGATTTCTGGACAAAAAGTAAATTATCATAAATCAGCTTTCCAAACCTCAAAAATAGCATCAAACCAAAAAAAAAAGAGTCCAACAAGCATTAAACATTACGACAATGAAAAACCTGGAATAATACATTGGCTGCCCAATTATTAACGGAGCGGAGAATAGAGAAATGTTTATAGATACTGTTGGGAAAGCCCCTCAGTTGAGCAAATGAAAGGCAAACTCCTTATCCCAAGAAGGATGAACAATTCTCATATGATCAAACCCTGCAACCAAACCAAACTACCTAATGCAAAGCTTTATGTTACCCACAAATGTGCATAATGAGTTAGATAAAACAAACATATGTTTCTTTTGGAATAAAAGCCCACAGTACAAACCGTTTATAAGGTGTGATAGAATTTGCAAGCCCAAATCTCATGGAGGACTCAGAATTAGAAAAATGGATCACATGAACAAAACGATACAAATGAAATTGTTGTAGAAAATTCTAGCTAAACCAAACAATATGGGTGCGATTAGTGGCTGAAAAATATCTCAGGAAGGGCGATTTTTTCTCATACAAACTTAAGTCTAACACCTCATGGCAGTGGAGAAATTTGATGAAACTAAAACCATCATTTGAAGAGGGCCTTATATGGCAACTTGGTGATGGCAAAACCATAAACTTCTGGTCTAACAGATAGGTTATGCAAGAGCCATTACGAAGTACGCTACTAACTTAAACATGATAAACATGGAAAACAAAATTGTTGACATCATATTAGTTGATAAAACATGGAACATATCTGCACTAATGCAACAACTATCATAAAAAAATTTAGATGAGATTGTCAACATAATCATTCCAAACAATGAAATTAGAGACCGACTTTACTGGTCACCGAGCAGGAACGCCTGGTTCTCAACCACTTCGGCCTTAGACCACAAAAACAAACTAAATAGCCATGACCCGAGCATGAACAACTAGATATGGAAACTTGATACGTTCCCAAAAATAAACAAAAATTATTGTGGAAAATAGATAACAATGGAATACCAACAAAATCAAGGCTACAATCAAATCATGTTCTGATCCTGGGGGTGTATCATGTGTAAATGCACATACGAAGACATCAACCTACTCTTTATCAAATGTACACACACACACACACATAATTTATGACAAAATAAATCCTAAAATTGATTTTTTTTGCAACAATTAGATATAAGAACCAAGACACCAAGGCTAATTATTAGTGAACTAAAGCAACAAATAGGTACCAAAGGTTTCACCGAATTAGTTGTAATCTGGTGAGGGATTTGGCATCTATAAAATAAACAAATACGGGCTTGGGAAAGAACAAACAATGGAGTGAAGATGAACCCAAAGCAATGAGTAAAAATAAAAGCAGGGCAAGAAGAAACAAACAAGGTAGAGGAAATCACCGATCAGATTTTGTAAATTAAATTTTAAGGGCTCTAGACTTTCGAATGGATTGGTGACATCTGAAATTGTAATCAAAGGACCAAATGCAGAGATCATTGATTACAGGTTTGGGAAAGAACAAACAATAGAGTGAAGATGAACCCAAAGCAATGAGTAAAAATAAAAGCAGGGCAAGAAGAAACAAACAAGGTAGAGGAAATCACCGATTAGATTTTGTAAATTAAATTTTAAGGGCTCTAAACTTTCGAACGGATTGGTGACATATGAAATTGTAATCAAAGGACCAAATGAAAAGATCATTGATTACGGGTTTGGGAAAGAACAAACAATGTAATGAAGATGAACCCAAATCAATGAGTAAAAATCAAAGCAGGGTAAGAAGAAACAAACAAGGTAGAGGAAATCACCGATCAGATTTTGTAAATTAAATTTTAAGGGCTCTAAACTTTCGAATGGATTGGTGACATTTGAAATTGTAATCAAAGGACCAAATGCAGAGATCATTGATATGGTGAGTTTCGGTAGCTAAACTTTAAGCGTTGGGACTAAGAGAAGGAATAATCCGAGCAAAAAACATGGGGATCAGGAATATGGAAATAGATGGAGACAACCTAACAATCCTTAATGTTGTTCGAAAAAAGGCCAATTCCCATGGGATTCCAATATTAGTATTGTTGATTTTGGGAGATAAATAAGAATAGCATTTTTGCAAAGTCAAGTCGAAGTAAAAGTCGGCCCTTGTATAACAAGGCGGTTTAAGTAGACCCCGAAGGATAATCTCATGAGTAGACCCCAAAGAGTAGTCTTGTTTGGGTGTAGACCATAAAGGTAATCACCACTAGACCTGTACAAACTCGGGTTCGTGCCGGATCCGGGCCAGGCTTTGAACAAAAATTATGCCCATTTGTTCGAGCGGGTTCGGGTCAAGCGGGTGATTCGACTTCTTGTGTCTTGCACATTTTCCTTCATTGACGCCCCACAAGCCCTTAAATAGGCGTGCATATGGCTGTCCAAAAGTCGGTTATGAGAAGTTGCAAGTAGATGGGAAGTCGAGAGAAATTAGGACAAGTTATAACCAACTTTCGTTATCCAAAATCCTTTCTCCTTGTCATCATTTTAGGCGTCCAAATCAGCCCAAGAGGAGTCCAATTAGCAGTCCAAAATCACCCCAAAAAGGGCCAAGAGATTCGTACAAAAATCTTCTAGAAAAGCCCATCTCAAAGCCCACAAACAAAGCCCAAAATGGCAAACTATGTGGCCCAAACTCTAGCCCATATGTGCGGCCCATCAAGTCCAAAGGCACGCCCCATGGGCTGGCCCACTATGGCCCATGGCAAGCTAGCATAGCTAGGTACCTAGTTAGGTCACTTACCTAGTGTAACTGACCCTCAGCTAGTTGAGTTGACATCCAGATAGTTGAGCTGGCTTGCGCTAAGTTTTAGCTCGTTGAGCTGACTTACAAGCTATTTGAGCTAACCTTTAGCTAGTTTGAGCTTCCATGAGCTAAACCCTAGCTACAAGAGCTTCCTAACAAGCTAGTTCTTTGAGTCAAGAGCTTAGTTGAGCTTCTAGAGCTAACTTTAAACTAGTTTGAAACTTTAAAACTCCTTTCTGGCATTTGTAACTATGTGCCAAGCTATCCTCATACTTTGGTCTTTGTCTAAAACATTCACCAAGCTTAGAGAAGCTAAAAATCATTCAAATGACAATGCAAAAAGCTAATAGACAAACTTTCCTTGCTCAAAACCAAAACCCTAGCTCAAATGCACATACCCGGCGCCTTGTGCCTAAACCCTAGGCGCGCCGCAAGCACCACGCACGCATGGACGTGTCATAGCCAAGGCATAGGCGAGCCCCAAACGTCTAACGGATGCGCCACACGAGCTCCACTCGCCATGCATCGGCGCGCCTTGCCCGAGCACCGTGCTTGTGCCGTGTATGCGCGCACATCATGCACTGGCGCGTCTCTACCGAGCACCTTGCTTGCGCCGCGCCCTTGCGCCGTGTCCGAGCATTGCGCTTGTGTCGCATCGCTCTCATGTTGGTGCGCCCTTGCCATGTGCTGTTGCACATGAGGTTCCGTGCCTGGGCATTGGTACTTTTCTTGGACTCTTATATTTTCTATGACTACTTTACATCTTTCTTGTCATATCATGTCAAGTCACATAATCAATCTTCTCGATCGACACTTCTTTGTGACGTCTTTTCTCAATATGCACTCAATGGGATTGATGACTTTTCACAAATCACCAACATTCCTCCCCCATTTGAGCAATGTCATCAGTACTTGAAAACCTTTCAAAACTCTATATCATAGAAGTAAATATCCCATGGATTTGAATTTACACCTTGTAGCTATCAACATTGTGCACTAAAGAATAGTGGTGTTCTAAGAATTGAACCTCTCAACTTGTCTAAGTACATCAAGCAATAATACGACATGAGTTTACATAACGTTTATTCTTTAAACTTGACTCTCTTAAAGGCTTTTACGTCCCATATCCATTTCACATATGCTTTTAGGCGAGTAGTCCTAAAACTCCCTTGGAAGAAGCCTTATACTTCTGTAACACCCCTATTTTGAAACACCGGTCCGGTTTTGATTTCTTTTAAATGTGCTTTGGCACTTATCTTATATCGTGATGAAAACTTTCAATTACGTTAATGAATTTTAAAGAGTGTGGGGGCCCCACGAAAGGACCGAAGTCCACTTAAAGGAAATGAAGGAATTTCAGGTCTCTTTCATCTTGAGTGTTCATGCCTCTTTCATCCTGAGTGTCCATGCCTCTTTCATCCTGAGTGTGTGCAGGCCTCTTTCATCCTGAGTGTGCATGCCTCTTTCATCTTGAGGATACCGGGCCTCTTTCATCCCGAGTATATAGGCATCTAGCTAGTGCATAATATAATATCGCCTATGCTAATCCATAACGAATCTCAAAAAGAGATTGAAACAAACAAGGCCACAAATCATCGGTCCTAAAGTTCATTACTAGCGTAGTACAAATCATAATAACAATATGTCGTTATTTCTAAGAATCGATATTCCTAGATTCATTTTTTTTTTATCAAACAAGTTGTTCCCAACATCGAGAAATTTCACGGAAACGAACTATTGAGGCTTCAAGGAGAAAATCCACTTGCCTTAACTTGTACGATTGTGTACTAATAATTGAACGAAAAACATTTTCCTCGAAATGGAACGGAGGCTCGACTTATCGACACGACAGATACGAACTAGCTTTATTAAGAATTTCTTTAATTCTGAAGTTCTAAATATCTCTTATATTCTTTTTATAAGAGAATAATTACTAAATTATTATAATAATAATTTAGGTGGAGATGAATAAAATAACAATATTCCTTATTATTATTTTATATTGGTAATATCCTTGTATTTCTTATAAATTCTTTACTGTAATTTAATTATTGTTAGCCTTTGAAAGTCAAGGTTTAATATTATTCACTTTATTAAAGTAATCATTATCTTAAAAAAAATAATATTCCTTCTTAAATTAATTTATTATAATTTAAACAAGGGGATAACTATATAAAGTCCATTAAAATATAGTTTCCATATTTATATGAAATAATGGTTATAAAAACTATTCTTATCATGTGAAAAGTCCAAAATGCCCTTATCATAATATATCTTTATGCTTTCTTTATAAATATCTTTTACCCATAACTTGATCATAAAATATCTTTTATGATTTATTATTATTATATTTTCCTCTTATCATCAAATCTTTTTAAAGACATGTAACCACCTTATGATATAAAAGGTATTAATATATTATATTATATTATACTTATTCTAGTACTTTATTTATCTAATAAATTCCCAAGTATTATTTTAAACAAATTATCTCATACTTTCCATATAAGAGGTAATAATAAAATTCTATTATTTAATTAAAAAGGTTATTCAAGTCTAGAACATTATTTTATAAAATATGAACATGCAAGTCATCATTATATATATGTGAATATTAATAATATTTTTAGCATGCAAGTCATCATTTCACATTATTTTATAAAATATGAACATGCAAGTCATCATTTCACATTATTTTATAAAATATGAACATGCAACTCTTTCTAACAACTTAGGTCTTTTACATTATACTATCTTCAAAACTAGTATACTTAAAATATAGCTCATTTATCCATGCGTATATAAATATAAGGATGATGGCCTGTTATTTTATTTAAGAAAAATCTCATATCATAAGATATATTTTATAATATGAATAGCATGCATAATATTAATTTGTACTAGGAAAGTCTTTATTTGATCTTATCTTGTCTAACTAACAAGATCTTATAACAATAATCATATTAGGTTATTTTTTATGATTCTTCAATTTATTGAGATTTATTTAATGACTTAACATTATTTGCTATTTTAATAATTCTCTTATGATATTTATTCTATTTATTTAAATAAATATTATATATATGTAAAATTATTTTATAAGAAGATAGAAATTAAAATACAAGCCGGGAATTTATACCGAGCGAAAATGAGAGTGGAAAGGGGCACATATTTCGAGGTGAGACGGAATTGGGCTACTCCTTCTCCTTTTCCCTTTAGTAATAGAAAATCTGATGGAGCAATTAAAAGCATTTGGGTCGGACTTCAGCCCAACAAAATAGCCCAGAATGCCCAAAAGAGCCCAAATCTCTTTCTTCCTTTTGTTCTTTCACGTTAAAACCAAACCAGAAAACAGTTCAGGAACGATGGCCGACTCGCGAGCACCGGCGAGCACCAGGGGACGACGGCGATTCTAGCGGGGGATGGGCGGCGCACGTTAGGCGTGCGGTGGCCGATCGTTTTGGGTGGAGCTCCGGCGAGGCAAGGGCCAAATTGGGGTTTTAGGGATTTTTTTGTGAAAAAATCAGAAATTAAACAAAATTGATTTGGGCTGAAATTTACTTGAATGAGATTGAATTTGCAAGAGGAAGAGAAGAGAAAGTTTGTGTGAGTTTATTGTGAATTTTCGGACCTATTTATAGGGGAGATTGAACCCTCCATGGATCCACACCTCCATGGATGGACCTCTCATGGAGGAGGAGATCCATGGGGATTGGTCTACTTTGTGCTTCTTGGAGGATGACAAAGGATGATGATGTCTTTGGTGAGTAGGGGAAGCAACCATGACCATTGGAGAAGAAATTTGCCATTGATTTGTTGAACGTCAATTCAATCAGATATGTCTTGACTTGTTTGGAGAAGAAGAAGAATAATGGAGTAAATTATTAAAAGGGTGGGATTAAGAGTAGATAAGTTATAGTAGCCTAGCGGGTTTGAGTGTGTGTGAACCTTGTGAGGGTGCAAGAGATCTCGGGTTCGAGTCCCGACTCTTGCCCCTTTTTATTTTGCCTTGTTTGATATTTTTGCTTCCTTGAATTATTACATTAATAAAGATTCGAAATTCATTATTAATTATATTGTTTTGAATTTTAATTGCCCTTTTGATACACCTTTATAATTTATTAAGAAAATTATAAAAATAATAAACTCTCTTTTTATGAGAAACTATTTAAATAGATATCCAACTTGTTTAATATATTAAACTCTTAATTGCATTGTAGTAACTTTTTATAACCTTTCATAATATAAGATTATAAAAATTAGTAAATTCTCTACTTTGGAGAGAGAATTTTTTTTTTGGGATAATTGCCCATTTTATTCTATTTAGAATTTAGCGGATATTACAATAGTACCCCCTTAAAATTAGTTTCGTCCCCGAAACTAGGAAAGGTTTTGGGCGGTATAAGATTAACACGAGAAGCTACTCACAATTGTGAGGGAACAACAAATGGCCTAGTACCCCCTTAAAGAACATTTCGTTCTTTAGTTAAGATGACGGTATGGTAGAAGAATTACTATTGTACTTTTTTCCTAAGGAATCATTAAATTAGTATTCCTTAGAAAGATTCTCACATTTGAACTTATGTGGTTTAACGAAAACAAGGTATAGGAATGGAAATCCAATAGGTCTTGCTAGCGAAGTAGGCGGGGGGTCAAGCGATTTTTATCCATTAGCCTGAGTCACCTACGAAAGTTCTGGGTTGACATTCCCAAACCTACATGCTGGATTGCTTATAGAATAAGCATCCTAGTTGAAATGAGCGTTTAAGTGCTTCTAGGAAGCGAGTAAGAAATGACAAATCCATTCTATACTTCCAGAATAGAGTCATCGCAGAAGAATTCTTTTAAGATGGATGTTTGATAATTGTCGATATGGAATCAAGGTTTGAATATGTAAGGGCCATGCCTTGGAAGAAGAATTTCGAGTTACGGTTTCTAAGGAAGTTACTATTGGGATGGGTGATGGTCATCTCATAAGAGGGAGTAACCATCTTTACGATGTCGTATTTGAATATATTATACTATCGAGAAGTAGAACGAGCGTCCTTCTATATTGTACATTTTAATTCTTATAAGAAAATAATTTTTGTAAACAAGATTGAATCCGAAGAACTAAGTGGTTTCATTTCACCAATGTGATCAATATCGGGGAAACTACCTTCAACATAATCCTTTAATATATGCCTTCACAGGAACAAGACCTAAAATTCTACCTCAACCATGTGATCAAGATGGGAGATAGAACTTCATCCTTATTCGCCACTGCGAACCATATACTTAAAATGTTTAGTTATTTAAACTTAGGATATTAACTATTATAGTTCGACAACGCGACACAAAATGAACATATTTCTTGCAGAGGTAAGAGCAAATCGCATGAGAAAAGATGGATTGACTTACATAACCTATTAATCGAAACTAAGCGTTTGAAATAGTGCTTTCGTAAAGAAAGTACCAACGAACATCTTCAGGACGACCATCTTAGTATAGCAGAATTCAAAGTATAACAATTTGCGAAAGAAGATAGTTGATAATAATATTGGATTTATTCAACTATGCTTTGATTATAACAGATGTTTAAATTCTAATGATAAGCCTACGATATATGTCACAAGCACCCTTGTTTGGACATATTTAGATTACACGAGGAAGGATAAGCTATTCTATTCGCTCATTGAGTCTATCGTTGAAATTCTCCATGGCTTGGTGGTTGAACTTATCCATTTATGACGAAAAACTTTTGGGCTTAAGGGGAAACTTCATATCGTGCGTACTGCAATAATTGGTTAAATTGTGTGGCCTTCTTCTCGACATACTTAGTCCTTTAACCTTTAGGGTCTAAGAGATCACCAACTATCTCATCTCTCATAGAATAAGAGAGGAATGATTCATCATTTAGTCTTAAAATTTTTCCCAACTCAGCATGGCATGTTTTGCTTGATTATAATTCTCTTTCTATTGGCTAACTCTTTCTCCGAGTTGTAGAGCAGCAATATGCACCCTTTTTGCTTCAGTGCAAAGAATACTTCTTAAATCTTTCTACTTAGGAGAACTAGTAGTAGTTGCGGTCAACTTTTTGTTCCTTCATTGACATCATCTTCTTTGACGTGAATGTCTTTAGTGTCCTTGCACAACTAGACCATTTACTTGAGGTGGAATATGGCGTCATTTGCAATTCTATTTGCAGCTTGGTCAATTCCAATTATTCTTGCTTCTTTCGGTGGAACAGAAGAGATTGCTTCTGGCATCGCTTATATTGTTGGACTTCTTAATGTAATTTCTGTCACATCATCCAACAGTATCGGCGTACTAGGCTCCATTACTCGACGGATTCCTTGTTCTTTCTTTGGAAGATTTTGAACCATCATTCGTGCCCAAACTTGAATGCTATTCAGGGGAATTCTATTGTTGGTTCCTTGCGGTTTGGCCATTGGAATTAAGAATCGACAAATTGTTCCCAAACAATTGTTATTCAATAATGGCTAGAGTAGGCACTTGGGTTATCAAAGCCAAAGTTAATGCTTTATTGAAATACCTTTAAGAGGTTGGTTCCATACCATAATCTCTTGTTAAGGAAGGAAAGACGGTTATAGAAAAGTGTAACGAACTAGGCAACCTAATAATAGAATCAATGGTTGGTAATAACATCGAAGATGGCCTAGGTAACTACTTCAAATGCGACGAATTAGGACACGTGTCCACAAACTGTCTTAGTATGCCTACTAGGGTAACTTAGAGAACTTACAATCCATTTCCAAAATCTTGGACTTGACGACTTCCTTTCTAACTTTATCTTATCATCGGGTCGACTTATTAAAATGGTGGAGAAGAATGATCATGATGTGGCTTTCTCATTCATGATAGTCTTATTATGGTTGGTTTATTTGGCTGACAAACATTAGATATCATATCTAGATTCCATATGTTGACTGAGAAAGTCACTACTACTTGTAGGTAATTCAGATTCTTATATTCTTCATTGGTCAGAATTCTCGACCACTCATTTATCGTTAGACCATTGTTTGTCCCCTCACCTACGTCTCGATAATCTGTTTCGAGATCGGAATAGATGGAGACAAGTTAGATCCATAGTTGACTAAGCCTTCCTTGGTGTCCTCTTTGGAAATTTCTATCTTCCCATGAGTCACTGGCTCAGTAAGTTTGGCTCTATGGAACATAAGAATTACCTTTAGCTGGCATAATTTCTTCTAATTCCAATATAATGAGCATGAACTTATTTTCCGTTACAACCATTCTATGTATATGGCTAACGATCGATGTTCATATAGAATATCCGTAATTCTATATTTGAAGGAGGATATAGTTAAAGGAAGTTTTGAAATTTAAAAATAAATTTTTTATTTTAAACATATTTATATTCTTAAAGAATTAAGATGGTTTTAGAGTATATATTAAAAGTTCATTTTGTAGATGACTTTAAATTTAAAGAGAAACTTTTAAAGTTAAAAATTTCTTTCATAACAAACATATCATCATTCTAAACCATGGAAGGAGAGTTTAAAGATTTTTAATTGTACAATTTATATCTCGGGTTTCGAGGAGATAAATTCCTCGTACTATCGTTAAAGAAAATCCTTTAAATTTTAATCATTTGATTATAGGAAAAAAAATTGGTGAACTTATTTTTAAAATAAAGTTTATAGATAAGAAGTTGGTATGTTAACACTTTACTAGAACTTGGTTTTTAAAACTCTAGAATAAGACTTTGTAAATAAAACGATTCCGGCTCTAGGAACTTATCGCCTTAGGGTTTCTACTTATAAGTTGCTCTTATATGAGTTTAGGCTTTAAACTTTCAGCGGAAATATCTAACTTAGAAATTTCCTTAAAAGTATCTGTTACTTGAGTTTTGGAGTATTTATTCAGATATTTCAAGTTGAAATTTCCTTTCAAGAAAAGAATTTGAATCCTAGGTTTAATCTTTTTAGGGAAAAGTTTTAACAAAAATTGGTCGGTTTGAAAACAAAACTTTCGGTTTAAACTTTTGATTTCGAAAACTTTCGGTTTTGAAAATGTTCGATTTTGAAAATAAAACGTTATTGGCTGACGAACCCTCTTTGGGTTTGGACCATTGATTGTAGATGGGTTTCTTATTTGATCAAATGCTTGGAGATGGGATGACACCCTTTGAGTCCAATTAGCTCATTCATCCATTTGATAGACCATTGGAGTTTGTCTGGATTGGTCATGAAGTGAATTATCAACTCCTTTCTCGAGGTATTCTTCTTCGGGTTTCTCCTGTTCGAGATTCACCTTTGGTGCATTTTCATGCATTTCTTCTCGTAGTACTAGCTCGGGTTATCCTCGGGGTTTCCATATGGAAAAAGCGGCCATTGAGAAAAGCCTCATCAAGCTCTTAAGCGGCTTTTATAGTTTCGTCCATGATTCGGGTTGGACTTCTAGTGAGTACCATTTTTGTAGAGGAGAGGAAGGCGTTTATATAGAATATCCTTTGATTCTATGCGACGAAAATATTGGAAGGAAGTTTTAAGGCATTATCGGGTATAAAGTTTAGACATAAATATTAAATTTAAGACTTTTTATTTTCTTGGTCCTATTTAGAAAGGTCTCAAATTTCTTTGAACATAAGAAGTTCTAGAAATAAATTCTTAAGATGAAAGTTTAAGTTTAAAGGAAGATTCTTAACTAAGATGTTTAGTTTAGAAGATGGTGAATTTCTTTAAAAGATTCTTAATATAAGAAATTCCTAACTTGTAAAAGTTCCTAAGATGAAAATGTAAGTTTAAGAAGAATTCTACCTTAGGTGATTAAGTTAAAGAGTTGGAACAGGTTCATTACTTAAGTTTTTAAGAGGTAAAAGGGAGTTTCTAAAAATAGAAGTTTTAGTTTGCGGAATTAAAACTTAGGTTTAAAAAAAAATATTCTCGCGTATGAAAATTTTCGGTTTTGAAAGTTTTCGGTTTTGAAAACAAAACGTTCGGCTCTGATACCATAATTGTAACACCCCTATTTTGCAACACTGGGTATTACAGCCAGTGACCTCGGATTTTACCGTCCAAAGTCACCCTAGGCTTATAGAAATGCGGAAATTGACATAAACTTTACCTAAATAAACGGATGCTCACGAATGAGACTTAAAGGTAATGAAGGATGAAATTGACTAAAAACGGATTTTTATTTATTGATGAGAACTATCGTTCATTACATTGAGAGTCGTTTTACAAATGTAGCTGATGAAACCCGAAATAAACCGTCGCTAGAAGACAAGAAACGAGATTATATTATTCGATTGTGCAAACACTTGCTCTTTATTTACTATTTTCTTACAGCGAGGTTACTAACAAACGAGGTTTACAAGCAAAACGAGGTTTACACCTTAGACCTCCTAAGAGTATTCGAGATCTCGATCTAACACGGTTCGAGATCTCCTAATCACTATGAGATTCTACTATCCACATGCCACTTGTTGGACTCCGGTGGCGAGGTTGAGCTTTGAGTTTGAGCGTGGTGAAGCTGGCTTGCGAGATGATGCAGCGAGGTCTTTGGTGTGAGTGAAAGCTCTCAGTGTGACTTGAATTCTTTTTGTGGACTTCACTTGTCTGTAGCGAGGTCTTTTGACGATGATTCAACACGTCGATCTTCAACGAGCAAGATAGTTCTTGAGTTCAAGATGTTTTTGGACCCCTCTCCACTTACGAGGTTCTTCTCTATTTATAGAGAAGTGAGGAGCCGAGTTTTGGTTGTTACTCGATGTGGGACGCCCGAGATCAGGGCCTCTGATTGGTCCGGAGGTGAGGCAGCCGATGATTGGTCGAGGAGAACGGCGACAACTGAGGTGTTTAGACGGGTGGGGGTGTCGGCTGAGTCGGCAACGAGGTCGAAACCTCGCTCCCGAGGTTTCGGAAGACCTCACGTAGATAGGGATTTTGTTTAATTAAAAGATGGGTATGGTTGTGGGTCCCAGAATCCACCTTGGGAGTCCCGTCGGATCCGTTTATTCCTTGTACCCCGGGCCCACTTCCTGTTTTACCATTTTGAACACCATCACAACCCCATGGCCTGGGGACCTCGTCCCGAGGACCGCAGGTCATAAATACGAGGGGTAGTTGGTTCATCAAACCTGGGGTGTGGGCTTTGTACTTCTTAGGATTGTGAGGTGCGAGGTCTAGAGGTTGGGTGGACATATTGCGAGAAACTCTCTTGCGAGGCCTGCTCCCCCGTATTTTGTTTAATGGGCCGTCAAGGTAGACCAGGCCCAATAAGCTTTTTGGGGGTGGGGAGAGGCCCAAGTTCGCCCTTTATAAAAAGCGTCTCTTCCATGCCTCATCTCCATCTTCTTCCTTCAGCGTTCTCTCTCTCTCTCTCTCTCTCTCTCTCTTGCCCTTTCAGTTTCCGGCGAGCGGTTTCTAGACGGTTTTCCGACGACCTTCCGACATTTTCCAGGAGCACCACCGCCTTATTCATGTCAATCTCTAAGCAAGTAAGTGTTCGACTCCCTCTTTCGCGTTTTCGATGTTCTTTCCCTTTCTCTCGCCGTTCCCGGCCCCAACGGGAGACAGACGTTTCCCGGTGTTTCGCGGCGGTGTTACGGCGGCGAAACGGAGGGGGTGAGGGCGGCGCTCGCTTCTGCGTGGTGCTCTTGCTCCTCTTTTTCTTGCATTTTCTCTTTCTTCGTTTCGTGCCCTAGCGGGCGACGGTTGTTTTTTCGGCGTTTCGTGCCAGCGTCATGGCGGCGGAACGGTGGGGGCGAGGGTGGCGCTCGCTTCTGCTCTCGAACCCCTCATTCTCCAACCGATGGTTGAGTTCCTTCGTTTTTGAAATTCGAATTTCTTGGGAAACCAAACGTCATGATGTCTGACTGACGGAACGTTTGGCCTTCCACCGCTGGCTTCCATTCTGTCTTCTCCTTTTCCTTTTTGGCGCTTCACATTCTTCCTCAACCGTCCTATCTGTCAGAGTAGCCCTAGGGTGCCACGTGGTCTCTTCCCGTCGTTACCTCGCGTATTCTTTTTGTTGCTTGGCTCGATGTCTCAACACTTTTTCTTTTCCATGTATTCGCCTTTTGTGGCCTGGACGTCGCTCTTTCATGCCTAGAGGAGCTTCTTTGAGCCCCCCACCAGGTTTCGTGTTTAAAGTTCAAGAGAGGTTCTACGAGGAGGCTTCTGAGATCGTAGGGAGTGTCGAGACTAGTGATTCTCAGAACCCGAGGTCTCCTTCGTTGGTCTTCACTGACCCTTCCTCTAGTGATTCCGATGTTTCCGTAAATTCGCACTTCTCCCGACTTCGCGCATGTGTCGAAATGGCCTCGTCCTCGATTTCTGATGAAGAAGTGGCTGGTCTCGCCGCGAGGTCGTCCGACTCCAACGACCTGGCGAGCTTTTTTGCGGAGCATATCACTGATGATGTATCCAGCGTTCCGCCCGTCCTCGAGGAGCGGATACCCATGTCCCTAGACTCGGAAAGGACTTTTCTGCCCGAGGGGGCGCCTACAGTCTTGAAACCGGAAGACCTCACGAAGATCGCCAAGGGCTTCGCCTGGCCTGAGGGGGTTGAGCTAGCAATTCCCGAAGGGGAGGGCTGCTCCTTGGCGTCGTACGAAAGGTGCGTGGTTGTGCACCTGCCGATTCTCCAGGCCGACTTCAGGCTACCTTTGGCCTCGCACATTGTCGACTTCTTGTGGGCCATGCACGTCTGCCCTGCGCAGCTGTTTCCCAACGCGTGGAGGCTCTTGTGCGCCTACACCATTCACATCCACGAGCTCGGGGACGGGCCCGACCTCGACACCATGTCGAGCCGATTTTTAGCGAGGAGGGAGCACGAGTCTTGCCTCGTCAACCTTAGCCTGCCTGGTCTCAAGATCACCACGCCCCCCTCGAACGTCGGGCCGTGGAAGAAGAAATGGTTCTTGGTCAGGGACCCCACCGGGAGGTATCTCAACTTCCCCACGGCCCCGGACAACTTCGTTCGGCCCAAGGGTACACAAAAAGCCGACGAGGTCAAGAAACGATACGCTCCTGCACGCCAGAAGCCGTTCCAGGAGTACTTGGCACAGGACGGGCTTGAGCGGGCCGGATGGAGCCTTACCCTTCCACCCGGCGAGGGCGAAGAGGGTACTCACTTTCCATTTTGTTCCCTGTTTTTGTTACTTGCTTTCGGTTTTGGGCAATGCCTGGCCCCCAGGGGGAAACCTCACTTATCTAGTGTTGACCACGAGCCTCGCTCATGTCATAGTGCCTTGATTGTTTGTGGAGTTCCGCTCTTTGCTTTTTATCTAACTTGCTTTTTTTTATGTTTTTGACAGTGGACCTTTTCAACGCTCTGACCTCGAGGGCGCATGGAAAGAAACCTGCAACCTCTACCTCCCAGGTTCCTCGTGGCCCTAAGGGCCCCGTTGTAAAGGAACCCACCCCCCAAGCGAGGCCGCCAACCTCGCTACCGAAGGCAACACCCCCGTTGCCGAAGGCGCCAGGGGTGAAGATTACCGAGGGGGCTGCTCAAAGGGGGGACGTCGCTAGGACGTCCTCCCAAGTCTCCCGGGGATCCGGCGATGGAGCCGGATCCAAAAGGAAAGAGGTCGAGGAGCCCTCCCGCCACAACAAGAAGAAGAAGCAGAAGGGGGACAGTCAGAGGGGGACCCCGGGAGGGGAAATGTTCAAGCACCCCGACCACATGAGCCGAGTTATCTCGGCCGACTGGGACAGGATTGGGACAGGCCCTGCCGAGAAGTTTCATTGCCCTGGACCTGCTCGTGGTGCGCCCAAGGACTGGGACAGGACGGATTGGAAGGAGGAGGTTGCGTGGGCAAACAACCTCTCGGAGGCCGCTCTTAACGACGAGATCCTCCGCTACTCGGCGATGGTTCCATTATTATCATTTTTTGTTCTTTTTGTTGGTTCCATTATTATCATTTTTTGTTTTAACGCGTTTTTTGGTTTTTCAGCATCATTTCTTCGAGAATTATAACTGCAGTCCCATCACCCTCCTCCACAAGAACATGGATAGGCTGGAGGCGCAACTTAAGGCCCGCGACGCCGAGGTCGAGAAGATGGGAAAGGACCTCACGGAGGTCGAGAAGCGAATTCGAGCCGCGGAGGTTGCGGCGGAGGATGAGGCCAAGGATGCCGTCAGGGCCAGGGAGGAGGCGAAGAAGGCCAAGGAGGAGGGGGAAAAGGCCAAGGGGGAGGTTAGGGGTCTTAAGGACGAGGTTGGGGATCTCAAGGCCGAGAACAAGGAGCTCCGGAGTAAGCTGTCTACGGAGGACAAATTTTTTAGGGAGAAGGAAGCGAAGCTCCAAAAGGCCGAGGAGGAGATCAGCAGCCTCCGACAGCGCGTCAGCGAGCTCAACGAGGAAGTGGAGGCTGCGGGCCCCAAGTATGTGGAGTCTGCGGAGTACAAGGAAGAGCTGGTGGGCAGTGTGAACAAGATGTTCCAGCAGGCCGTCCGCATGGGTGTCAGGCAGGCGGTCACGAAGTACGGGCCTATCGATCCTCACATCCCCTTCTTTAACCCCAACTACACGCTGACCATGGGGTAGGAAACCGGGGAGGAGCCCGAGGGAGAATGCGAGTTCTTCCTCAGAGAGGATGGGACCGTGGCCACCGAGGCGCCCTCCGCAAAGGACCTCGGCCAGGGAGGCCTGGACCCCGCCGTCGCAGATTCTCATCCCGCGACTGACGTGCCGAGCTCCCAGCCCGTTGTGATCTCTGCCTTGCCCGTCCGCCAGGCTCCTACGGAACCCGCCGCCGAGACCTCGAAGGAGTGAAGGATGCTTGCCTGTGTAATTTGTGTTGTTTATATTTTTGCTATTTTGGTGGCCCTGTCGGGGTCTGTAATTAAGATACTTCGGCCCTTATGGCCTTATTTTATGCAACTCTCCAAGAATGTTGACCCATCACCCAAATAGGAATTAATGACTACTCGTCGACTAGTAGTCTTCCATATTCTGGTGATCCAATTTGCATCCTAACCTTTCCAATCTAGAAAGCATTTCCACACATACAAAGCCTTAAGT
This sequence comes from Fallopia convolvulus, assembly GCA_964016875.1. Taxonomy (NCBI): domain Eukaryota; kingdom Viridiplantae; phylum Streptophyta; class Magnoliopsida; order Caryophyllales; family Polygonaceae; genus Fallopia; species Fallopia convolvulus. The sequence continues at coordinate 28,007,713 of OZ024718.1, forward strand.
ACTTTAATCATCATACCTTTGACAATGGCCATGTCAAGGTATCAACACACTATCACTTGACAGTCCTCAAGTTATGATACACATTTTAGAACCGTGTATCCTTTGATCCATAGGTGTCCCCATCATATGTAGAAATCATGGAATTTACTTTCCCTGTCCAATGTATTATTAACCCAAATGAAGATTTAGAAAATCTAATTCACCTTCATCTTTTCACATTGGCATCTTCATAATTTCATCAATGAAGAACTTCATAGACAGACTCTTTACCTCTCATCCATCTTATTTGGTTTTCTACCAAATCAACCATGTCATTTCCATATAGACTTATTAAACATTCCTCAACAGAGTTATTAAACTTACTATATTCTTTCATGCTATAAAGCATATACATAGAGTCTTTAGAAAGACTTCCCAAATGACATTCTTTTCTTTTTGGCCATTTAACATAAAGCTTTGTTGCTTCATGTATAATTCTCATCATAGTCACCAATACTTTGGGAATTCCATAGGATCATCATCCATACAACAATATGAGATGATTCAATTCTTCGTTTTCCTAGAAATCTTTTATGAAAGAAACTTGAAGAATTATGCTCACAAGACATTCATCTTATCACAAGTGTTCACTACACATGTTAAGATTTGTCTTTCACAAAACATGCCATTATACTTGCCTTAGTCATTTCAATGGTCCACTTAATTATATAACTAATATAACAAAGTTGTCAATATTAAGCCTTCATGGCGCATCGACACTTCCATTTTATTTCCTTGGATCCGAGGATGGATCAAACGTCCTCATATGTCTCTTCTAGACCATTACTTGTAAAATTGAAAGTTCTATAAACAACCTTTCAAAATTTCCAAACAAGTTCTTTCAATCTAACTTAATGGCATACAACATGAGCCACCCCAACAACCATGTGGAGTATGTGATATTCCAAGTTTTAAACTCAATCACAACGCTTTAACATCTCCATTTAAAGTAGGAAACATTTCATGACTTAAGTATGACTTCATTGATTAAAGCAATCAAAATCAAGTGCCTATTGTAGGCGCGCCTATGAACCACCAAAAAATACAACGACGCCAAGCGCCAACCATGGAGGAGGCTAGGTCATGACAAACCTTGGCGCGCCATGACTTACGCACCGCCTTGCCTCGAGACTCGCCAAGAAGCGGAGACGCCTAGCGCCACACACCCAAAAGAGCAACACATCAAGCTTCGACACGAGCACGCCTATGCCTAGTCGCAATCCCAATCATGCCAAATACCTAGCACCAAGTCTCGGTGCGCCGAGGCATGCGCAAAGCCTTGGGCATGCCAAAGCCTTGGACATGCGCACCCATGACTCGTTCCATATGCGGCGACTCCAAGCGCCTAGCGCCGAAAGGGTCGAAACACCGGTCCTAACATGGACGTGCTTTGGTGCGCCATATGTGCAATGGCCACTAATGCCGAGAGCCACGAAGAGTGGTGCCTAGACTCGGCACTCCCACGGCGCACCTTAGCCCAAACAAGGGCGTGTCTCGGTTTTATTTCCAAGACATGTCTTGCGCCGGTCTCTTTTTGTAGCAATCCTTTGACATTAGTTTTTTTAATTCTAGGCACATATCATGTCGACATTAGACAAGCCAACAACTAGCCATACTTCATTTCAGTTTCAAGTCATCAACCTTTATGGATACACATGGGTGACAAGACCGGTCAAGCCATGATCGACCCTCGTTGTGCCAAAGATGTCGAAGCCAATGCACTCGATACTTTCAATCCTTGTCAAAATTTTGTTCGACTAAGCCATAAGAGATATGACTCTCATGAATTCATTGCTCAATATAAGTATGCAATAAATCTCAACTTAAACCAATCAAGACAATTCAAAATTCCTTTTCCATAAGAAACATGTTTTCATGAAACCACAAAGTGATCTCCCACATGCAACTTATCAAAGAGACTCTCACCATCTCTTTCATGTATTCTTTAGTGTATTCATGGAAAACATGTGTTACCCTCTCACGTGGGGGGCAATCCAATAGACCCTTACATTAGTAGACCCGAAGGTAGTCTAATTACTCTAGTAGACCCAAAGGTAGTCTAGAGCTTGAGTCGTCCCAATCAAAGAATGGTCGAGTCAAGGGTAATCTGTTTAGGATCATCCAAAAGAGAATGAACCAAGAATCAACTTTTCAAAGTAGATCTTAAGAATAGGACTTAGTCCTCTTCTTGCACACATGTTGTTAATATCATATTCATAAATCAAACCATAGTTTATTATTTCAAACATAAACAATTACATGATCGTCTTCATCGATCAAACCATACACTATTACCCTTTATTCAAGGTATACACACATACACAAATTTAAAGCACACTTGCTATGCTAGAACAAACATACACACGTGTACAAAAGGAAATTACAATCTTGCATAAATCAAGCTCGACGCCTAACGCCACATAATGAGCAATAGACCGGCCTTATTGGCCTACGATCCCCATAGACGTTCGTCCAATAGGCGCCAACAACAGTGGCTCCTCTATCCCCCAAAGGCTCGGCCTTAGGGATGCTCATCCTAGGCTTGGCACGCGTGTGCTTTGCCTTCGAACTCGTGCACCTTTTGAACCTCGAGTACACTTGCCTTCCCTCATGTCCATGATTAGGATCACGAGCCTCTATTGCATTGGAGGGTTGAGGCGAAAGAATCTCCTTGCCCTTAGCACTTTCGAGATTGGGTTCAACCCTCACGTTATTGATGTACCAATCCCAAAAAGCGATGCTTCGGTTGTACTCTCCATCCCACTCATCGAAGTCTTGGATCCCTCCGCTGTCCACTTCGTTTAGCCTTATGGGACTAGGGGGTTCGATCTTGACTTCCCTCAAGAAAGAGGTCACATCATCAACCGTTTTATCCCCTCTTTTAGCCAAATCCTCAAACTTAACAAAACAAAGACAATAATGCAAAATAACATAAACATAATATTCGTTGAAGATTGTTGATTTTGGGATGTAAATAAGAATAGCATTTTTGCAAAGTCAAGTTGAAGTAAGAGTTGGCCCTTGTATAACAAGGCGGTTTGAGTAGACCCGAAGGGTAATCTCATGAATAGACCCCGAAGGGTAGTCTCGTTTGGGTGTAGACCATAAAGGTAATCACCACTAACTATTAAAACAGTTTATAAAGTTGTCTTGGATAATGGAAACGAGTCACTCAAATAATTTGAGTTTTCCTTCAACGAATATTGCCCCTATTCCATGCCAAGGGATTCCGCAATATTGTTGTGAGATAAAACGTTCCAACAACGACAATAGAAACGTTGGCAAGACGATTCTTTCAAGAACAAACGTACCTTGTTTGAGCCTCATGATTCCTCTTCTTCCTTCACATGAACGAAGTTATCCATCCATTGATCTTGAGGTTCTTCCTTGATTTCCACTTGAGAAAGTCGCTCCATGATATCAATGAACCGTGTTTGTTTTCTTGTGATTTCTCTCACTAAGACAAACCCTAGACACCACCAAACTTTTGTGTCTTCCACCGACTTCTTGTGTCTTACACATTTTCCTTCATTGACGCCCCCAAAAGCCCTTAAATAGGCGTGCATATGGCTGTCCAAAAGTCGGTTATGAGAAGTTGTAAGTAGTTGGGAAGTTGAGACAAGTTAGGAGAAGTTATAACCAACTTTCCTTATCCAAAATCCTCTCTCATTGTCATCATTTTAGGCATCCAAATCAGCCCAAGATGAGTCCAATTAGCCGTCCAAAATCATCCCAAAAAGGCCGAAGAGATTAGTCCAAAACTCTTCGAGAAAAGCCCATCTCAAAGCCCACAAACAAAGCCCAAAATGGCAAACTATGTGGCCCAAACTCTTGCCCATATGTGCGGCCCATCAAGCCCAAAGGCACGCCCCATGGGCTGGCCCACTATGGCCCATGGCAAGCTAGCACAGCTAGGTACCAACCTAGGTCACTTACCTAGTGTAGTTTGCCCTCAACTAGTTGAGCTGACATCTAGCTAGTGTAGTTTGCCCTCAACTAGTTGAGCTGACATTTAGCTAGTTTGAGCTACCTTGAGCTAAACCCTAGCTACATGAGCTTTCTACGAAGCTAGTTCTTTAAGTCAAGAGCTTAGTTGAGCTTCTAGAGCTAACTTTAAACTAGTTTGATGCTTCAAAACTCCTTCTAGCATTCATAACTATGTGCCAAGCTATTCTCATGCTTTGGTCTTTGTCTATAACATTCATCAAGCTTAGAGAAGCTACCAATCATTCAAATGACAATGTACAAAGCTAATAGACAAACTTTCCTTTCTCAAAACCAAAACCCTAGCTCAAATGCACATACCTGACGCCTTGTGCCTAAACCCTAGGCGCACCGCAAGCACCACGCACGCATGGACGTGTCACAGCCAAGGCGTACACGGGCCCCAAACGTCTACACGAATGCGCCACACGAGCTCCACTCGCCATGCATCGGCGCGCCTTGCCCGAGCACCGTGCTTGTGTCGTGTATGTGGGCAAATATTGCACCGGCGCGCCTCTACAGAGCATCGTTGCTTGCGCCGCGCCCTTGCACCACGTCCGAGTGTCGCGCTTGTGTCGCATCGCTCCCATGTTGGTGCACCCTTGCCATGTGCCGTTGCACATGAGGTTCCGTGCCTTGGCATTGGTACCTTTCTTGGACTCTTATTTTTTCTATGACTACTTTACATCTTTCTCATCATATCATGTCAAGTCACATAATCAATCTTCTCGATCGACACTTCTTTGTGACTTCTTTTCTCAATATGCACTCAATGGGATTGATGACTTTTCACAAATCACCAACAATTATTTCCGATATTTGGGTCTTGCTTTTGTGGTTCGAAACCTTCCGAATCAACCATGTGAGCATGAATAATTGATTACGGGCTTGGGAAAGAACAAACAATGGAGCGAAGATGAACCCAAATCAATGAGTAAAAATAAAAGCAGGGCAAGAAGAAACAAACAAGGTAGAGGAAATCACCGATCAGATTTTGTAAATTAAATTTTAAGGGCTCTAAACTTTCGAATGGATTAGTGACATTTGAAATTATAATCAAAGGACCAAATGCAAAGATCATTGATATGGTGAGTTTCGGTTGCAAAACTTGAAGCGCTGGCACTAGGAGAAGGAATAATCCAAGCTAAAAACATGGGGATCCGAAATCTAGAAATAGAAGGAGACAACCTAACAATCCTTAATGTTGTTCGAAAAAGGCCAATTCCCATGGTAGGCATGGCAATGGGTCGGGTCGGGTGTGGGTGGACTACTTCCACCACCCGACCCGCGGTTGTAAACTACCCACCCGACCCGGTATCGTATTTTCACCCGACGGGTTCCAGCCGAAACCGACCCACCTAAAACCCGTCGGTTTTCGGGTCGGGTCGGGGTTTTTTCAGGTGTTAAAAAATGATGTTGAAACTTAAGTTCGTTTGTTCAACGAGTCAACCTGATGGCTCGTAAACAAAATAAACTTAACCCGTAACCCGTGTTTACGGGTCAACCCGTTTAATCCATCTAATAAAACTTTAAACTAAAATTTAAACATACTTATATAGGGCATGCATAATGGATTAGCCCAAAAAATAGATTTAATTATAAAGCCTCAACGCCCATCTCTATGTTTAGGCTTCAAACACTTAATCATCTTCTCCCCCCTTTCCCTTTTTATAAGCTCCTCTTCTCCTCTCCTTCTACCAATTTTTCGATGTGGGGAAAAAAACCGGGTGATCGGGTCGGGTGACCGGGTCGGGTCGGGTCGGGTGAGGCCATACCCGAAACCGTACCCGCTCCATCACCCGATCACCCGAAACCCGTTTTCACCCGGATTTGATCGGTTTTCTTCGGGTTTTTTCGGGTCGGTTTTTCGGGTACCCATCGGGTGCGGGTGAAATTGCCAAGCCTATCCCTTGGGATTCCAATATTAATATTTAAGATATTTGGGTCTCGCTTTGGTGGTTCAAAACTTTTCGAATCAATCATGTGAGGATGAAGCATTGATTACAGGCTTGGGAAAGAACAAACAATGGAGTGAAGATGAACCCTAATCAATGAGTGAAAATAAAAGCAGGGCAAGAAGAAACAAACAAGGTAGAGGAAATCACCGATCAGATTTTGCAAATTAAATTTTAAGGGGGGCACACGGACCGTACTCGATTGATGAGCCAACCCTCTACACTATGGATTGTTGGCGCTCTAAACTTTCGAATGGATTGGTGACATCTGAAATTGTAATCAAAGGACCAAATGCAGAGATCATTGATATGGTGAGTTTCGGTTGCTAAACTTGAAGCGCTAGCACTAAGAGAAGGAATAATCCAAGCTAAAAACATGGGGATCAGGAATTTAGAAATAGAAGGAGACAACCTAACAATCCTTAATGTTGTTCAAAAAAAGGCCAATGCCCATGGGATTCCAATATTATTATATCAGATATTTGGGTCTCGCTTTTGTGGTTCAAAACTTTCCGAATCAATCATGTGAGCATGAATCAATTATTATGAGCTTGGGAAAGAACAAACAATGGAGTGAAGATGAAGCCAAATCAATGAGTAAAAATAAAGAAGGGCAAGAACAAACAAGGTAGAGAAAATCACCGATTAGATTTTGTAAATTAAATTTTAAGGGCTCTAAACTTTCGAATGGATTGGTGACATCTGAAATTGTAATCAAAGGACCAAATGCAGAGATAATTGATATGGTGAGTTTCGGTTGCTAAACTTGAAGCGCTGGCACTAAGAGAAGGAATAATCCAAGCTAAAAACATGGGGATCGGGAATCTAGAAATAGAAGGAGACAACCTAACAATCCTTAATGTTGCTCGAAAAAAGGCCAATGCCCACGGGATTCCAATATTATTATTTCAGATATTTGGGTCTCGCTTTTGTGGTTCGAAACTTTCCGAATCAATCATGTGAGCATGAATTTTAACGATGTGGCCGATAAAATCGCTAATCTGGGTCATAGTTCGTCAATGGATTCTGATGACACCACACCGATATCTATGTCAGTTGAGCAGGAGGAGGAGGCTATGAGTGTTCGATCAAATGGGCCTATCACCCGTTCTCGGGCTAAGGCCATTGCTAGGGCTACTACTTCAGTCATTTTGACAGCCCGGCTACAGTTCACTTAGTATGTCGAGCCAGACATCGCCATATGCTCGGTAGCGACTTTATGTGACATATCATTATCGGCCTAGCCGAGCCTTAATCGATGCCTATGTATTTATTTATTTTATTGCATAATTTGAAATTATTTATATTATCGTTATGTTTATTTTTATTAGCGGACGTGTGTCTCGTTTTGCATATCGGGACTAGTCCTTGTTTTTCTAGTAAGGAGCTTCTCTATATAAAGCCCCTTACTCTTTTGTAAAACGTAGTTTTGGTTAATTGGAAATTGAGATTACTCTTTCCATTGGCCTTTACTCTCTTTGAATCTCAAGTCTCTCCTTCTCTTCTCTCTTGCAAATCTCTCATACAAACACAAACAACAACCTTGTTCTCGGATTCTTCGGCGCTCATTCGTGTGGATCTTGGGAAGGCTTACAAGGACGATCCTTCGGAGTTATCAATTGGTATCAAGATCCACTTGTAAGTCATTCTAATCTCTTTTAGATCCAAGTTTCAACCATGCCATATCATACTTCCATGTTCGTTGTTTGAGATCTTCCGACTTTCGATCTGTGTCCTTGCCTTGTAAGCAAGTCTTACTAGGTGATTTTGGCCTGAATTTTTTTTTCTCTACCCTTATTATGATAAGAAGTAATGTGAATTTGATTGATATATGCATTCTCATTGATTAAGAAATTCCATACCTCAAATTCTTCAATTCAAAATTGCTTTTGCCTTGTTCTAGAAGTGTTATGGCCGATTCACTTGCTTGATTATAGCCATTTTGCTTGCTGTTTTGGCACAATATCTTGGCTGATATTCAGGCTAGAAACCAGCCAAATACTCTCAAAAAATCGTGGCCTAATCAGCCCCAAAATCTCAGCCAAAAACAACCCCTAACAACCAAGATTACATTGGTCAAAGTTGCCTTATCAAGCTCCTAATTTTTAGGGATTTGTTTACCATTTTGTTGGAGCCATTTATCTGATTTCAAATAATATTAATTATGGTTATTATGTGTGCTAAATTAGTGGCCTTCACTGCTGGACATTAAGTCCATAGCAGCCGCACATTCCTAGAACCCAAACCGAGCCGGTTTTGCCTAGTTCGACGCATAAGGCTAGTAGCCTTTTAAAAAAAATTAAAAAAAAAATACAAGTCGAAAGCCAAAATAAGGTAACTTCTTTCATTTATAAAAAATAGTTAGAAGCGGAATATCCAAAATAAGGCAAACCAACTTCTTTGTGTCGTTTGGGCTGGTTTTCGATTTCTCACCATTTCACCTCTTTTCTTGGCTTTTTGAATCTGAATTTTTGAAGTATGGAGTGCTTCTTGACTTGCATTATATTAATCATAACATCACTCTTTCATACTTAGCCTTAATCCGCCCTCACGACATTCCTAAATAAGCCATCCTACGTGGTTTTGCTTGAGTTTAGGGTGCTTTGTTGGTTTGTAGATCCTTTTGTGCTCTTTTACTTGTTGCCCTATGGCTACAGGTAACCTTCCCGCCCTTGGAAACGAGAGTAACACTACGCAAGACCCTCCCCTAGCACATATAGTTCCTCCCGAGGTCCGAGATGCCTGACTTCCGAGCAGCAGGAGATTGCAGATTTGAGACGTGAGCTTGCTGAATCACGAGCTCAACAACAGCAGCTCAAGCGCAATTGACGAGCACGACGAATGCGACTAATGGAGTCACCACTAATCGCGCTTTGGAGCGTGGTAAGGGGCATATGTTTCCGAAGACTTCTAGTCAACCGATCATCCGACATCTCCCATCTGTTATTGAGAGTCAGCAGCTTCTGACTCAAGACCGTCGATAAGAGCGCGTTGTTCCTGAGGATTATGTGGAAGACACTTACTCCGACGAGGGAGACCGGGACTATGACCACCGAGGTGAGTTTCCTAAACATTGCAATCCCTTGTACTTTAGTGATAGGAATGCCCCCGAGATTAGACATCACCAATCGGTGTTGCCTACAACGCACAGTCAGCATTCGAGGGCTAACCTAGAGGCAAGCGCGCCGCGTGCCTCGGGTCGCTAAGATGAGCATCTCATGATGCCTCATCGTGGCCCTACCACTACTATTGAGCCACACCATGGCCAAGGTCGTTCAGATCGCTCTATGGCACCTACACCGCGATTTGGGGCCGAGGGGTATTATGATACCACCCCGATCCCTATGGACGACTTTCACGAGTTCGATGACGACGAACTCCACTTGGCGGGGTTAGATAACCCCTATGACTTGCCACCTTTGGGCTATCCTCTTGGCTTGGATGGCCGTCCATCGAATTGGGTCCCACCCCCGACGAACGTCGGGAACCGTGGGCATACTAGGGCCCACGACACCCATGGTCGCCCTTCTGATCGGGTTCCACCCCCACGCCATGGGGATCGTAGACCCGAGCCTGACATGGGTCCGCGATGACGAAAATAGGCATCGCGTCGGCCGCGATGATGATTACTCGTTGTCGCCCGATGCACGTGCCTATAGGGGCGACCGAGACCGTCGCCCTCATCTTGACTATGACCAGCCTCGCACGCTCAGGCAGGAGGTCAAAGTCAAGATTGAGCCCTTTCATGGTCTATATGATCCGGCTACGTGTCTTGAGTGGATTCAGTCCACCGAGTACGTGCTCCGCTATTGTCGGACACCACCCGAGGACTACGTCGCAGCTGCCACCCTACACTTTCATGGTGCAACCCGCATTTGGTGGCATAGATTTGTTGCTGAGAGGTCTAGGCGAGGCCAATTTCCTATCACTGAATGGAACCAATTGGTATACATCATGCATAGGAAATATTTACCCCCCGACCATAGGGACCGAATGAAGTTAGAGATTCCATGGCTCGCCAAAGCTCTCTCAACCCTCTAGACTTCTTTTCTAACTTGGAGGACATGTTTTATAAGGCCAACATCACCCCTGCGCCTTCGACCCTCCGTTGTCGGTTCCTAGCTGGCCTTAACCCGTCGATTCGTGATCGGTTGGAGATTTTGCCCATCAAGGACATCAACTCATTAACGCACGCCGCAATGCAAATCCATCAACATAACGTGTGTAATCGAGCTTCTTCTTGGTCTTCTAGCCAGCCCCGTTACCCTTCTTCTTCCACCACTTCTCATTCCAAGCCCGTCCATTCTTCTTCCACTAGAGCGCCTCCCTCCACTGTCGGTGCACCTAGTCATGGCCGAGCTCCGCCGAGCACGGCGCCCACAACCGCCGCTCGAGCTCCTTCCTCGCAGGCCGCGTCATTAGGCACCGAGCGTGCCCGTGATGTCGAGTGCTACAAGTGTGGTGGTCGAGGCCACTTTCAGGGGAATTGTCCTAACGCCAAATGTGTTCTCTTCTCGGAACACACTGGAGGTTATGAATCTTTAGATGACGAGGAGGCCCCACTGGAGTCAGTTGTTGACGTCCCTGTTTATGCTAATGAGGAGCAGTTGGCTTGTCATGCTCCTGACATTGCCGACGGTACCATGCTGACTCTTATTTCCCGGCGAGCTTTGACCATTAGGGAGCCCACCCATTCTGATCAGCATGAGAACCTATTCCATACCCTTTGCCTTGTCCAGTCAGTCGCACTGAGTGTTATCATTGATGGAGGTAGTTGTTGTAACATTATCAATAAGAAAGTTGTTGATTATTTACAGTTGTCTACTTTCCGGCACCCTACTCCTTATTCCCTCCATTGGATCTCGTCTACTAATGAGAATCGCGTCAGTGAGCAGTGCTCCATTCCTTTCTCCATTGGTGGTTACTCGGACGAGATCATTTGTGATGTCATTACCATGGACGCCACCCATTTGCTTTTAGGGTGTCCTTGGCTCTTTGATCGACGTGTCTTTCACGATGGGTTCCTTAACACATATACCTTCAGCTACCACGGAAAGTGCATCACCCTTCACCCCATGTCGCCTAGTGAGATCGTGCAGGACCAGATGGAGCGTGATCGTCACAAGGCCACTTATACTCCACGGATGGCCCTAGAGTAGTGGCCTACCCAGTCTTCTGACACTCAGGTTCCTTTGCCAGCATTTTCGGCGGCACATCCGAGCACTCAGCTTCCTTACCGTGGCACCGAGCCACCACTTCCAAGAGTCGTCCCTTCGGGTCCACCCTCTTCTCACGGCACGCAGTCGGGCACCACGCCCAAGGCGCGCGCCACACACACACGTCGCAAAGCGGGATCGCTACTTTCTCCCGGTTGAACCGGTTCAAAAAGGCGCGCAGGGACACCCCGGGTCTTTAGGCTACTCGGTACAGATCGTTAGATTGTTTCATCAGCTTCCTGCTGCTGGCGAACTGCATTCGGAAGGTATCCACTAATCCTGCGAAGGACGGTATCCCCCCTCTGGGGAGGTTGATGAACCAGGTCAGGGCGGCGCCGGACAGAGTGGCGCCGAATCCCTTGCACATAATTGCTTCTCTGGATTCTTGCGGTATCGAGTTGGTCATCATCTTTTGCTTGAAGATGGCCACATGCTCGTCGGGATCTCCCGTCCCATCATAGGTGGGGACTGTTGGGACGGTGAATCTCTTTGGGATGTCTACACTGGCGATTGGAGCCGCGAAGGGGGAATCGTCATAGCCGTCTAAGGCTTCCTTCTCGAGGGGTGGAGGTACCCCGGGTATTTGCGCGATCTTGTCTTCGAGTCCTTTGAACCGGTCCTGCATATATTTATTGAAAAGCACTTCTAGGAAGGGTTCTGTGGGGGGTACCTGTCTCCCGGATCCTTCGCTGTACAGGGGGTGGAAGACTCCCGTGCCTGCGGCTCGGTTTCCGGGCGTCGGGGCATTGGGCACTCCCGGGAGGGTGGCCGCCGGGGTGGCTTTGTTTACCGTCGGGGACGGTCCTCCAACCTGAGAGTTAAAGGTTTCTCTCAGGTTGAGGCGGACAGTAGCTTCCCTGATGGTTCCGATTGGGCGGGATCCGCTGTGCGACGCCGAGGCCGCCTGCAGCTACTCGCGAAGATTCGCATTCTCCGCAGTGAGTTGAGTGATATGGTCCATGTGAGTCTGGCTACGGTCTTTTTGGCTGACCATGTCCTTCTGGAGAGCAGCTATTTTGGCTGCGAACTCATCCAGGACGTTACGCAAGTCCAGGACTTCTTCGGCGTTGCCGTCGCAAGTGTTTCCCTCAGGGCGAGCGCCCCGGCTTCCTTCAATCCCTCCGTCGGCGGGAGAGGACGGTTGCGAGTTCGTCATCTTTTTGAACGAAAACGTTCTTGCCTTGATCGAGAAAACAAGTGAAACCGGCTAGGGCCCCACGGTGGGCGCCAAATTGTTTTGGTCGATTTCCGACCGGTGACAATTGAAAGGGATACTTTGGATTGTGGGAGCAAACTAACCGATAAACACAATATCGAAACCAAGGAGCTCGATTAAATTCTCCGTTTTCAAGTACAACTGGTGGATTTTTTGGGTACAATTCGATATCCTCTTCCTATGGCCTCTACCCTGTATTTAACCCAGGCAACCGGCGTCAACCTCCGTCCTCCTGCTTCTCCGATCGTGGCTCCAGTCCCGCACGTTCCGAGTCCCACCTCCTGGGCAGTTATCGTCGAGCTCCAACCGTCGGACTTTGTCATCTGGAGGATTTCCTTGGTGATCCGAATCTCGCATCTATGCCTCGTGTTAGTGGGCTGGATTGGTTAATGGGCTGGTGATTTATGGGCCCAACAAGCACCATCCCTCAGTTGTTAGAAGAAGCATGAACAACTGATGCTAAAGATCCATGGAGGTGATAAACTCACGCTTCTTCTCCGTAGATTGATCAATAGAAGTTTCCATTATCGTCATTCCTTTTCAGATTTACAAGATAGCTTCGATCATAGCTTCTATATCAGACAAACAACACAATCGGCAAATGGATTTGTCAAAGAGGTTAGAAAGCCAGAGAAGATCAGAGATTAGGTGAAAAGTGGAATTGAGAAGAAAAATTCAACATGAAATTGAAAAAACAATAGAATTTGAGAAAGTAGACAACAGAAAATAAGAGGTGCAGAAACGAAGTCTATTAGTTGGCTTGATTACATCTCTGCTTCTAAGATCTACTACATTCAAATGATTTTACAGAATTCAAACATGACGATTGAGGAGGAAGTGACAAATGAGTTCAATGCTAGCTAAATCACCCCTGAAGGATATATTTAGGAAGTTCACTAATAACCCCAAATAGTGCCTCGAAAAATAGCCTATTTATCTTATCTGCATTGATTACAGGCACAGAGGCAGTAGTTTGTTTAAAGAGACGATTTCAGAAAGAGATCCGTAATAACGACTAATGTCTATATACAAGCATAGAATAATCCTAAGCAATGGGTTTAAATATTAAACTAGTAAAGGTACATCATTCATCAAAAACCAACCCTGCCTCTCAAAGAGTAGCTTAAGATTGCTCTGTAGATCAATTATGATCGTATGGGCGTTGGTGCTTTACTTCCCACATGTAATCCAGTTGGATGGAAGTCTGTCGGAAACGAAGTTTGGCAAAGTTCTTACATTCACATCCACTGGAAGCATGCGGTATTCAATGTCCAGATCTCTGAACACCTTGAGCATCTCCTCCACCAGAAGAGCTCTCCTTGCCCACCTCTCCCCCATATCCTGATGGTTCATAGTGTGTGAAAGCCAGACCGAAAACTTGAGCCGGTTCATGTCTTCAACATCTCTCATCACTATCATTGGTGATGGATACCAATGCTCCTTTTTATTCTCTATGTATCTGCAATTGTGCAAGTAAAATATCCATATAATGAGATTTTCTTCAGCACAAAAAATGCAATATCTGAATATAAAAGGGATTGTGATGCTCAAACGTGAGAGGTTTGATATGTATCTATATGTATTGAAACCACGAAACAAATGCATCTTTTGTGTGCCAATGGGTTCAAAATGACCTAGTTTGAGCTAGTGTGAGAAGATCTCTAGAGCTGGTGTGCATTTGTCGGATTCAAAGAGTGATTCAGGTGGCAGGAGAGTGTAAAGTCTGTAATTTGTAACTAGTGTGGTTCTTCTGTTCCATGTTTTGTTGTGAGAGTGATGATTCTAACAAGTACCAAATGCCAGCTTGGAGGGTACAAAGCTAATTACCTTGTAATTCTCTCTTTCATCGTTGAAATCTTCTCAACTGGAGTGGATATGTGGACGCAAAAGTCAATTGAATCTCCCATATCTGGACTCCTGTAGTAATTGCTGATCGGTTTGGTGGCCAGAATGCTGTTTGGATAAATTATCTTTTGGTTATCATATCTAAGAAACACCGTGGTTAGTATATTCATCTCCTCCACAACCATCTGTAAACCATAGGGTGAAATCCAGAAGCACAATATGTTAGGAAATATATCCAGCCCCGTGACAAGTAACAACTAATGAGCTGAGGACTGATTTCAAGTAGTACACTAGATTGAGAAAATATAAATTCAAAAACTACCTGGACTCCCTCTATTTCACAACGGTCTCCCACGTCAAACGGATGCATGACAAAGAGAAAGATGATGGCTTCAAACGTTGTCTTGAAGGTATTGCCAAACATAAATGTCAAGAGGAGTAGTTGTGAGCTAATGAAAACCAGAAAATGGGTGATATTAACACCAATGATCAGAAGCCAAATAATCACAATGCCAATGCCGACAAGCACATTTAACAGATGGTGGAGTTTGTTCACAGCTGTTTTAGTATCATTGAGCGAAAGTGCAAGAGCTCTCCTTTCTCTGAACACATTAACCTGTTGATGTAAAAAGGAAACATCAGGCTTAGATATCAGCTACCTATAACACAAACACAGCCAACTGCTTACACAAATGCAACAAATAAATATACCACTAGCAGCAGCTAAAACTAACAGTGTGGATCATAATAAATTGATTAACTTAATACTAATCACATGACATCTCATGGTAAAATTAGTCTCCAGCTTAAACCTCCAATTTTGATTGGCATAAAGGGTAGAAGGAGGGGGGCAAAAGAGCATATAAAATAGAATAAATCACATACCACCCAATTTTTAAGTGCTCTCTTGCTGATTCCTTTGCTTTCAGTGGATCCTTCAAAGAGATGCATAGTCTTCTGAGCTTCATCATCTCTCATAAAGCGCTCTAAATCCTCTACAGAAATGAACCTAGCAAAAATGGAATGCAACCCAATGATTAATAGAGTATAATAGAAGAGCTCAAATTAAGGGAGTGAAACATAATGAACTTACTTAGAACCCGGTCTTGCCACATTGTTGAAGATCCTCTTGGCTGCAGATTTTGCTTGCTTCTCACTTCGAATCTGCAAGGAAGCCTCGTCAACATCATCATCCAGTAGCTGCTCATCCAAAGTGGACAGAACCCCTTTGCGCACCATATTCATCAACCTTTTCATATTCCAAGCAGAAATATTCTTATGATTCAGCCTGTGAAGGTGATCAATAGTGATTCCCGCTTCATCCTCCACCTCTTTGCCACTCGACAATCCCATCGAAAACCGGGGACTCTTTCCGATAGTAGTATTAGCACTCCTGGGAGTCCTGCCAATCAGGGGGCTCTTTTGAATCCCACTTGCTGTAGACCTGGCACTCCCCACAGGCCTCCCATTCCCATTAGGCAGACAATTGGCCCTCAGATCCGCCGGGATCGCAGCCCCCGCGTCCTGGAGCTTCTGGACTTCACACATGACCCGGTCCTCCTCCTCCTGAACTCGCTGAAGCTCAAGCAGGGGCGGGCCCGACAAGGTCTCTATCACATACTGGTTGAACAATGCGTCATGGATTCGGTCGAAGAAGGCGCTCACATGGAAGGACATTGCAAGCACCTTGACGAGCAAGGTCTTGAACAGCCATATAACAGTGCCAACCAGAAGGCACACCAAGATTTTGGTGACATAAGGCAAGTACTTGTTATGCGTTTCCTTCTCGACCTTCTGATCGAGAATGAGATTCCAGGCCAGGAGGACCCAGGCGAGCCAGAGACAGTTCTGGACGGCGCTCCTCAACCCGTACACGAAATACAGCACCCGCTTGCGGAGCAGGAAATTGCGCTCGATGAAGAACACCACGATCCGAATCAGCCATCCCGAGACCAAGCCGCCACAGACTAGGACTAAAAGCATGACCCCCCATTTCCACAACTGCATCCCCCATACGGTTTTCCCCCGGAGAAACGGGATTGCCAGGCTGCAGACTAGGGCCGCAACGATGAAGATCAGACTCAGGAGCTGGACCAGAGAGAAGAAACTGAACTTGATCTTCTTGTAGTCTTCCGGGAAATCGTCGTCCAAGAAGGGATCGTCGTCGTCGGGGTCGGCGGCGCCGGCGGCGAGCATTCCAGAGCGTTGTTTGGATCTCCTCTCTCCTCCCCCGTCTTGGAATTCCGGCGGGTCGAGCAGTCTGGACTTGGTTTTGGCGGAGAGAAGCGTGGATTTGCGTTGAAAGGAGGCGTTTGAGCTGCACCTGAGAACCTCATCCTCGCGCCTACTAGGCGCGTTGGCTGAGGAGCGGCGCTGAAGGAGCTCAGTACTAGTCTGCTTGAAAGAGACTTTAGTGATCCCGCCTCTGGGGGTGATTTTACCGTACTCGTTGGGGCTCTCGGTGACAGGCGACAGCGTCTGGCTTTCCAAATCGGCATCCTCCTCGGCCTTGGCTTTGGCTTTCTGTTTGGGGAAATCGAACTCCACCGCGCTGTCGTCTGTGCCTCTGGCGGTGGAGCAAGCAACGGCGTCGTTTAGGAAGTCGTAGCTCGAGCCTCTCCAGATTCTGTTGTCCCCGGCGGCGGCGGCACTGGGCGGAGGTTTGGCGGCGGGAACTAAGGGTTTGTCGGGGTTGGAGTCGGCGTCCACTTTGACGCCGAAAGATCCCGCCATGGGGTCGTTGCGGTTCTGGAGGAGAGTGAGCCGCTCTTCGTCTCTCTTCGGCGATCTCCTCAACGGGCTTTTGATCCCTTCCATGGAAATGTATTAAAAAATTAAAAAGGGAAAAAGGAAATTAAAGAAAGATTAGTTTTTAGCAGTAACTAGTGTAGTGTAGGATGAGTCGATGAGAGGAGACGAGTGAGAAAACCAGCAGAACAGAAGGCGGCGAGCAGAGAGACACAGAAAGCGCGTATATCGGATGAAGGTTCTGCAACCAAACCCAACCCTCCCATTTTTATCATTTACGTGTCCGAGTGTTCGACCCATCCGCCATCCAGCTTCGGTGGCAATTTCGAAATTAACGTTGAAGCCAAGGCAAATTAGATTAGGATGGGTCCTTTACCACAATGGTCTGGAAAGCACTCGTGGAAACAGTTAATGGTGTAATGTTACTATGTTAGGTCGACATGAAAATTTTAATACAACAACACTAGTAGTTAGTATTTTTCATTACAGCAAGATCTAAAAAGTTTAGATGTACGCATTATTATTTTTTTTATATAATGAACTATTAGCTCATTATAAGACAAGCATTAGAGATGGATAGAAGTCTGGTGGTGCATGACCAAAAAAACAAAGAAGTCTGGTGGTGCGCGATGGTGTAATTCTGGTGACCTAATATTGGAGTCCGTCGAAGGCGACCTTGCTCCTGCCTCTTCGTGGTCGAGATCCAACGAAGCTCTAACTCGAAGCTTCGTCATCCTTAAGGGGTCGAAACCCTAGATTTTTCTTCTTCTCTTAGCTTTTGTTTTTTTGTTCTTGTTGTTATTTGATCTTCTTTGGTTGTGTTTCCCTTCTCTTGGGTGTTTGTAACCAGCTTTGTAATATCTTTGAGATCTAGTGGATTTGAGTCGAACTTCCTCTTTGAAGCTCCCCAGATGTAGGCTTTGTTGAATTACGTCACCCAACCTTGTGTTCTCTTTGATCTTTCGCTTGTTTAGGTTGCTTTGTTTTTTTCGATCCGTTTTGCTTCCGCTTTCATTGTTTGTGTCTTAGTCACTTCTTGGTAGGAGAATTGGATGCTTGGGTATTGTTTATTCCTATTTAATCCTTTATTGATTCTTAGAGAGTCTCTAGGCTAGATTTCTGTTTGTTTTTCTTTGGTGTGCTTCTCTGTCACTATGTAACAGAGGAATTGTATAAGTTAGGTAACGGATCTACTGGTGCAACCCGTTATCGATTCTTACAAAGTCTTTACTGTTTTGTTTAAAGTTTGTTGTTTGTCTCTTGTTTCTTGGATTGTTTAGTGTTCAAGCAAGATATCTATCATGTTGTTTGTGCCTCTTTCTCTTCTTGCTTGACTAACTTTTCATGGGGTTATCACAGGTACTTAGTGTTCTAAAAATTGCTATGTGGACCCTAGACGGAGAGGGACTGCCTAGTGCCTAGACGATTTAGATGGGCACCTAGACGGACTAGAGGGTCTCCTAGATGGGCTAGAAGACTAGGCGGGATAGCACCTTCTAGCGCCTAGGCAGAGATTTTTAGAACAGTGCAGGTAATGAATATGGGCAACGCGTACAGGATAAAGCCCTATGATAGGCTGACAGACTATGCTATGTGGAAGGTGAAGGTGAAAGCCATCCTTACAAAGGAAAAGTTTTACCATGCAATCACAAACACATGGGAGGCTACAACTATTGACTTCCAAAAAAAAGCAAACTCAAGACTTAGCTCATGCATAGCTAATGCTTTGGTTATCTAACGAGGTAACTCGTCAGGTTGTGAGTATTATTGAATTTAAACTTTTGTGGGATGCTTTGGATGCTAGATATCTTATAAAACCTTTGCCTAGCCGAATCTCTCTTATATGCAAGTTGTTCATGTTTAAAATGGATACAAATCTAACTGTATCTGAGAACTTTGATAGATTTTTAAGGTTGACACAAGACCTAGCTAGATGTCAAGATGAACTAAAAGAAGAGTATCGAGATGTTATCTTTTTGAATTCCTTTCCTTCTCAGTTTGATGTATTATAAGATGTCATTCAATATGGCCATGATGATCTTACTTTTGTGAAACTTGTTGAAGCTATTGTTCAAAAGAATGAGACTATTAAAGTCTTTAAGTGTAACATCCCTATTTTGCAATGATAGGTGTTACCGCCAGTGACCTTGGATTTTACCATCCAAAGTCACACAAGGCTTTATAAGGTATTTAAGTTAAATAAAAGATGCGAAAATTCAAAGTTATTACATATAATAAAGTTGCTCATGTATGAGACTTTGAAAAGTATCCATTACATACTTTGACTTAGTTCAACAAAACATAACAAGTAAGAGTTTTTAGGCATCAGAATTTAATTAAACATAGTTCGCATAAACGTAGTGCAACTTGAAAATGAACGAAAACCATCCTTGAGAGAATCCGACCTTCCTTCCTTCAACTTGATTGATCTTCGCCTTTACGCCTTCGGTGGAAGTTTCCTTGAGTCTGGAATTTGTCGCGAAGGGTGAGAAATGTCAAGCAGAAATGCGGAAAAAGGGAATTAGTCTAAGGAGACTAAGCAAGCGAGAATGGAAATTCTCTGGGGTAGTTTGGTAAACTATCAAATTATTAATGAGATGCTCGATATGTGTTTTCAGAAGTATGAACTTAAAGTGGAGCTTAGTAACGGAAATGAGTAAGTCTCGAGGCGAGATAACTCTAGACCGGAGAGAACGAACTACGAGGCTATAGAACTTCTTATAGTAGAATTTGTGTTGGGAACGTTTTAACTACACACAAGTTTCTAGAAAACCTCTCGCACCCTTTTGGACCGAGAGTCGGGTCGATCTTTTAAGACCGGCCCGGTTTTGATGTCTTTTAATGTGCACTAGCACTTATCTTTATTACGTGTCAAAACTTGCATAACATTAATGACTTTTAAAGGTGTGGAGGCTATGAACAAGCTGAGTCCACTTAAGGGGAACGAAGTTCCGACACCTAGCTAGGGTGTAGACATCCCTCCAACGAGTAGGAGCAGATATAGACCATGATCCTTAAGTCGCGGGAAGAGAGGGCGTGTTGCCATACCACTCGACATATTATATAGAGGTGATCGGGCCGAGCCCGCACCCCTTCTTAAACTATTTAAATTTCATAACGAATCTCGAAAAGAGATTTTAAACATGCAAAGGCCAAACACAACAAGCCTAGCAATATTCCTATTAACAATAATAATAATATTAATAACGCTAACAAAGGATCGTTATTTCTAACAATCGATATTTCATAGATTTATTTAGTTTAACAAACAAGGTGTTCCCAACATCGAAAAAGTTAACGGAATCGATTTATCGAAAGTGTTCAAGTAGAATATCCACTTGCCTTGAATTTCCTTCGGGATGCTACGAAACTCGGAATTAGAAAGTCTTAGTGACGTTCGTAAGCTTCGACCTATTTAACTGAAAGGAATGACGAATGAACATGTATTGAAATCCTTATTTTAATTTTAATTAATCCTTTCTCTTATTTTCCTCTTTTAAGAGAATGAGAGTTAATCTAAATTATTTAGTTTAATAATTTAGATAGGAGATATCAAAATAATTATTCTTTATAAACTTTAAAACATTTATTTTAAGAAAATATGCAAGGCCTCATTTACTCATGAAGGAAAAACCGTTTTAAAAACCACATGCAATGTACTCCGTATATATTTAAAATAAACTATATATGGTTTGCATGCATCATTATTTTTATGCAAAGTTACTTATTAAAACTTATCCTTATGATCAATATTTCTAAAAGTCATGCTTTACTTATTATAAAATTATAGTAAATTCTAGGATTGTCATGCATGTATATAATACTTTATAAAAACACTTTTTATTCTCACATGCAACACCTTAAGTTATTTAAATAGCTTAAGCTTATCAAAATAATCCTTTTTACTATGAAGGTTAACAAGTTTTATTTCATCATTTTATTAGTTCTAAAAAACACGCAAGAGTAGATTTAGTCCAAAAACTTTATAAAAACAACATGCACAACCATATGATTTACTTTAAGTATCTAATACTTTTATAAATCTATTTTTAGTTCTAGAAAGATCACAAATAATTTATCCATAATTCCTTTTAGCTTAAGTTGACAAGCCAGAATGTCTTAATTTATAAAGAGTCTATTTATCCACATGCAACAACTTATTTACTTTTTTTTTGATTAGGTAAGAATTAGGTCTCACTCCCTAAGGAGGGCGACCTAGAGCATCCAAACGGATGAGAACTTTAAGTTCTGCGTGATTCTGAATATCGTTAACCGAGAGACTGTGGCCCAGTCTAGCAATAATCTCAGCCACAGAGTTAGACTCTCTGTTAACATGAAAGATTTTGATGTTCTGGAATTCTTGAAGTGACGCCAGAACATCGACCATTATCATTTCAATTTCTCATGGACAATTGTTATGCCCTTGAGCTGCTTTAATAACCTGCAAATTGTCTCCTTCTATCTCTATATTCTTATATTTCCATTTTCGTGCCAAATTTACACCGTCTCTTAAAGCTAAAGCTTCAGCTTTAATAACCGAAATGTTACCAAACTTGGTTGATATTATGTCAATCATATTGCCATTGTGATCCCTTAAGACAACCCCTCCAGAGGCTAACCCATTGTTCAGTTTTGACCCATCAAAGCTACATTTAATAAACTCCGTCTGTGGTTTTTTCCATGTCTCCTTTTTTGGTCTCCATTTTTGTGGTCGTCTATTTACTATTTTACTTTCATCTTCATCTTCATTCCATAGTTTTGATTTTTTCCATTGATCTAATTGTGTTATTACATATGAGGGTAGATCCGAAATAATGTCATTTGTATGTTGAAAAATTAATTTGTTTCTCTGATGCCATATACTCCACCACGTGACAAATAATTATGTGAAGCTCTTTTTCCCCAATAGCTGGAATAATTCTATGAGTTGCGTTTTTGGTGCTTTATTTCTTGCGTCATATTGTCGTAATGTTTGTTCTGTTGTTTGATTTATACTTTTGATTGTGTTTAATGTATAAGGGCAATTTATCAATAGATGTGTAGTACTTTCATAAGTACAGTTGCATAGGGCACAACCTCCCGACGTTGAAACATGTTTTTCTCTTAATCTTTCTTTTGTTGGTAGTCCATTAGCACTAATTTTCCAAATAAAATTCTTAACTTTAGGTATCGTTTCTAACTGCCATATCCACTCTATTAAAGATGGGTTTTGTGTTTGTTCTTGAGTTATCAGTTTCATGGCTGATAAAGTAGAGAACCATCCATTCTTGCTCGGGGCCCAATATAGTCGGTCTTGTATATTATGCTCCGGAATCATTATTTGTAAAATAACGTTAACTACTTCGTCTGGTAGCACTTCTTTTAAACGTTCTATGTTCCATCTTTTATCAGGTGTAATGTAATCAGTTACTCTCGAGGTTTCATTTTGTGTCGGTCTTTGTAATGCTTGGTCTTTAAGGGGGTGATCCAAAGCCCAATTATCTTCCCAAAATTTGATTCTTTTCCCATCTCCAACTTGCCATATGAGTCCTTTATCGAATTCCTTTCGTAAATTCATGAGTCGTTTCCATTTCCATGAAGAATTTTGTTTAAGTCTATAGGTGAATAAGTCATCATTTCGCATATACTTTTCTTTGACTATTTGGACCCATATATTATCCGGCTCCGCAAGAATTTTCCAAAGAAGTTTCATTTGTAGCGCTTTGTTCATATGTTCAATTTTCCTTATACCTAATCCTCCTAGAGACTTTGGTTTACAAATCCTATCCCAAGCAATAAGGGGTTTATACTGTTGGTCTTTATTCCAAAAGAATCCCCTGTTAATTCTATCCATTTCTTCATGAATTTTGTTTGGTAACATAAAACTTTGCATAATGTAGTTTGGTTTCGTTGCCAAGTTTGCTTTAATTAAAGTTGTTCTTCCTTCTTGAGATAGATTGTTCGCCTTCCATTTTGTTAATTGATGTTGTGCGTTTCCAATCGTGTCCTTGAACGTTTCTTTATTTACCTTTCCATTTATAATAGGACATCCTAAATATTTTTCTAAGTCTGTCATTACCGTAATTCCTAAAGCTTGTTGTATTTGTTGTTTTTGTTGGTTGCTCACATTCTTAGAGGTTTGAAAGGCTGATTTCTGATAATTTACCTTTTGTCTTGATATGGCGCAATACTCTTCTACAATTCCTTTAATTTTCAAGCATGCTCCTTGATTTCCTTTAGCAAAAATAATGATGTCATCTGCAAATGCTAAGAAGGGGATTCTTGTTCCACCACGAGAGATAGGAAAGCCAATGGATTTTTTATCAATGTTGCTTATGGATTGTAGTTTTCTAGCTAAAATTTCTGACCCAATAACAAACAAAAAAGGGGATAGTGGATCTCCTTGACGCAATCCACGTTCTGGTACAAACGGATCCGTCGGCCCATTATTAACAAGAACCGAAAATGAAACAGTACAGACACACTCACGAATCCATCCTATAAATTTGTTGTCAAAACCAAACTTTTCTAGAACTAGAAATAGATATTCCCAATCCACCCTATCGTATGCCTTCTCCATATCCAATTTAACTGCTATCCAACCATCTTTTGCCTTACTTCCTCTAAAGGAGTGGAATATTTCATGTGCAATAAGTACATTATCTTGAATGGATCGAATGTTCACAAATGCACCCTGAAGAGGATGAATGATTTTACTTATTATTTTTTTCAATCTCTTTGTAATGATTTTGGAGATCACTTTGTAGATTGTTGCACATAAGCTTATTGGTCTGTAATGATTTGTCGAGTTAGGATTTTCAATCTTCGGAATTAACGAGATAAACATATGATTAATTTGCTTTAGCATCTTTCCTGAGTGGAAAAAGCTTTTAACCGCCTTAATGACAGATGGGCTCACAATATCCCAATATTTTTTTATAAAACTCCGCGGTAATTCCATCTGGTCCTGGAGATTTATTCGGTCCTAATTGCATTACTGCCTCTTTAATTTCTTCATTAGTCACCTGCTTTATTAGATTGATATTGTCTTCATCTGAAATTTCTCTGGATATTAAATTAAGGTATTCATGAGCTAAAGAAATGTTTGTTGGTTCTTTTGTATATCTAAGTTTGAAATCTTTTTTTTTATCTCATTTCTAATATTATCTAGTCCAATGATTTATGTGTCGTCATTAGTCCTTATTTCTTTAATGTTTTTCCTATTTCTTTTTCCACTTGCAATTTTGTGAAAGTAACCCGTATTTGCATCTGCAAGCTTAATATGTTTTGTCTTTGCTCTTTGTTTCCAATAGGTTTTGTGGTAGTTCAAAATGCATTCTTTCTGTTTAATTATTCGGATTTGTCGTTGTACTATGCTTGGTTGTGGGGAGACTATTATTTGTTTTTGAAGATCCACCAGGTTATTTTCAATTTCTTTTAGCTTCTCAAAAGTATTTCCAAAGGTATGTTTATTCCAAATCTTTGCGTTTTTCTTCAATAATTGGGTCTTTCTTACTAGTTTAAACATATTGGATCTTGGTACATCAACTCTCCAAGCTGTTCTGACTACATTTCTAAAATCTTTTCGGTACATCCACATTTTTTCCATCTTAAATGGGAGCCCTTTGCTAATTTCTTCATTACTAAGGTTCACAGCGATCATACAATGGTCCGAAGTTGTAATTGCGTAATTTTTTGTCTTGATGTTAGGAAACCATTGCAACACCATATTGCTCACAAGAGCTCGATCGAGTTTTTCATACGTATTTTCATTTTCGGTTTTGTTTTTCCTCCAAGTAAACAGGTTTCCTATTGTGGGGATATCTACTAGTTCACAGTCGTTTTTAAATTTTATCAGCCTTCGAAATCTCTGTTGATTGGGGTAGGAACCCCCTTTCTTCTCACAAGGGTCCTGTATTTCATTTAAGTCTCCTAAAATTATCATGGGTAGACTCACACCTTGTAATTTGCTTGTTAAATTTTCCCAAAACTCATCTTTTAGTCCTTCATTTGGGGGTGCATAGCTAGGCAAATAGCAATGTTATATTTCATTATCATATGATGATATTTTAGTATAATGTATCTTGGTTCATGAACTAGGACAGAAATTTCTTCATTTATGAACTGGTGTTCCTTCCACATAACCCCAATTCCGCCTGCTTTGCCACAGGCAGGGGACCATACAAAATTGTCAAACCCTGCTCTTCTCCAAGTTTGATCGCTTGGTTCTTTTTCCGTCTTTGTTTCTACAATAGCCATAATTTGTATTCTTTCAATTTTACAAAAGGAATCTACCTCCGGCCAGAAGGATTTCCGTCCCACCCCCTACAATTCCATAGTCCTATCTTCATAATAAAAATTATGAATACATTTTATCCCAAAAAGGGGTTCAATTAAATGTTCAATATGTTATGATTTCTCCTGTCGTGAACCTGTACTGCCTATTGAGCCAATAAAATCTATCGCATTTTCTAAGTCCTAATAATCATTCGAAGCTATAGCAACCAATTCATGTTTTCCATATGTGTTCACTGTTTGTAATGTTACATTTATGTAGAGTACAATAGTTTTATAGTAGGAGATCTCTACGTGTATAGTTCTCTGTATATTCTTATTTTCCTTGTCAAAGTGGGACCTCTTCCTATACATAATTCTAGTAGAACCTTTAGAATCCATATAGTCATGTAATCTAATCCAGCAATTCAATTTATCTACTTCCTCCAACATGAGAGGAGAATTAACTATATAACATACCATGTGGTGTGATGTCCCTAGAGTTTCAACTCTTCCCGAAGGCCGGTTTTCTTCACCATCTTTCCTTTTGTATGATATTTGCCTGTCAAACATCATAGCTATGAGTTTGTAGTTAATTGCATTTCTGAAAGTATACCTCACTTCACTATACCATTCGTAATTTTTCCCACTTCTATTGCCTAGTCTCCAAGAGTTTGTCTTACTTGACTTATTATCTTTCCTAGAAAGTTGTGCATAATCAACAGATTTAAGAGTAGAGTTTATGAGTAATCTTTTTCCACTTAAATGCGAGTGACAACATAAAATATTTTCTTGAAGGAGATTCCAGTAACTTATCCAACCATAAAGATAGTAAGATTTAACATTACAGAGATAGTCATAAACCCTCTTTTCCATTTCCTTGTTCATGGTCATGTTATCATTCACATAAGGCATATAATCATCATAATGCATAAATTGACATATCTTCATCACACATTCCATGACAAAGTACAAAGTGCTTCCATTATTTCTAAGAGAAATCATGAAATAGCCACCTTCTTGCTTACTCAACAAGGGCAAGGCAAAGCAAAAGACATACGGTTTATCCCACACCTGTCTACACATATCAGAGTTGTTTCTTAAATTATCATCATGTCTCTTTAACATCCTATTCTTTGGCCACGCCTCAGTCCAAGCATCTTTTTCATTCACCAAATCAAACAAAGCATAAATCAACCGTTTACACCAGAGTAAATAGATAATAATATGTAAGTTACGTTTATGTCCATATTTTCTCTTCATAGTATCTTCTCTAGCATTTTTCCATTTTTTGTTCATCCTCCTCAGATTGCTTCCTTGCCATGAACTCGAGTATTCATCATTGGGTTTTAGTTGGTTATATTTGCCAAAATCATAGCGCATACCAATCATTTTCCATCTATAATTCATCACATCATTGATATAGACAAGATAGCATTCATAAGACATAACATTATCTTCATATATCAAAGCAAGTTGTACGAAAGCTCCATAATGATTCCAAAAAATCATGAGAATACCACCTTTTTGCCTTAGCTTGGAAATCACAGAGGAATCCCCAAGCACAAAAGTAACTAGCGAGGTTTCTTTCAAGAGGAGCATATGTTCTGTAACACCAGACATACAGTCAAGGAAGGCCAACGGATCGATTTTCCTTTTGCTTTTTTCTTTCTTGGATCCTAAGGATCCTGCCTCAACAGGCTTGTTCGATTTGCCACCCTTTAAGGTCTCATCGACCATGGTGGACATTGGTTCATATTGGGGATGAGCAGACTCATTCCCAGCTTGTTCTTCAGAGAAAAGGGGGTCATATGCTAAAGACTTTTTGACAAGTTTTCTGTTGTTATTTATATCGTTATCTTGTTTCCCCAACATTGCAAACACCAAACCCCAGTCCCAACTCAACAAAGGATAGAATTCAGATCGACTAGAGAAAAAATTCATGCTTGATAAAGGAGAGAGTATGATTGTAAAGGCCCCCCAACACCAATCCAAACACACACAAAGCTTCAAAGTCACAAGAAGAAACTCAAGCTTAAGCAAAGAAAGAAACAACCTGGACGAATTGGATTCTCCCAACTGTTCTGTGCCATTCCATTGTAGGAAAGGCAACCCTGTCTTTAGAATCGCAATTCGTCTCCACTCCTGGAGAGACCTTCTCACCAAGAACCACCAAGTTTTACTCCATAAATCGGTGGTGAACAGTCCCGCGCCGGAGAGTAACCGTCCCGCACCGGATAGTAACCGCACCAACCCTAGCCTCCAATTTGAACGCTGTTCTATTTGGGAAAGAACCCTTCTCAGCCCTCGCCGCCAGCAAAGGACAGAGGGGAGTAGGACCAGCAAACGGGCCGCTCGGAAAGCCCCATCGGACGACCGGGGAGACGAAGATGATACGCCGTTCCTTAGTACAATTGCTGGAAAACTAAACATCGGCCACCACAAATCTTCTTCAACAGGTGTAGCCTCAACATTGTAGATTATTTGAGCAAAAAATTCAACGAGGGAGACTCGCTTTAGGATCCAATTAATCAATTTAGGGTTCTGAGATTGGGGTTTTTTTGCATTGTTTTGGGGCTAGGGTTTGGGGGAAAGGGGACGGGAGGTTTTCGTGTTTAGCCATGATTTTGATCTTATTAAATTCACTTTAGTCAAACTCATATAAATATTATTCTAAAGTTTTATAAAAAGGACATGCAAAGGTGGTAATAACTATAAAAATCCTTTATAATTACATGCAAGGACTTATATAATTTAATCAAACACATTTTATTCTTATAAATCTCTCTCTAGTCAAAAGATCATTTACAATTTATTCTAAGGTTTATAATGTAGAGAAAAAGATATACAATAAGAATTATCGCATAAAAATTCATTTAAAAATACATGCAAGGACATTTTTGATTTAATTGATCATAACTTGTCCTTATTAAACTTATTTAAACACAAAAATTTCATATAAAAACATTCCAAGGCTTATGAAAGACATGCATGGAGATTTTATGTATGAATACTTTATCTTTATATTTTATCAAGTCATTACCTACATCAAACAAAAAGTGTTTTGTGTAGAAATGGGAAAAATGTCTAGGCTTTTGAAAATAAAATAAAAATCCAGAATTTTCAAGTTCAAACCCACTTTTATCATATGAAAAATGTTCAAAGTTTATCTTATAACTTATAAGATAATTTTTTTAAAATCATTTGCATGCATTTCATTTACCAAAGAAGATATGCACAAATTTAGTATTTCACATAATCTGATTTTTAGGATTTTAAATCAATATAATGGTCCTAAAATACTTAAAAATCAGCCTCAAAATAATTTAAAAAGGCTTAGAGATTAAACTCTTAAGTGTGTTTATTTTCTTGTAAGAAGAACAACACAAGATCAAGGAGAGAGGGGCGGTGGCGGCTCAGTTGGACGGTGTTGGTGGCGTGTGGGCAGATTGCTGGTGGCGCGGGACAGGCGGCGGCCGGTGGTGGTGGCGCTGGTGGCTTGGGGACACAAGGAAAGGAGTTTGGGTGTGTTTAAGTGGGAAAATCAGCCCTTAAATGTTATAGTTCAAGGCTGATTTTTTTTCTTTTGTGGGAGAAGAAAGAATGATCACAAGAGTAGAAGAGAGTTTTGGTTAGTGGAAGAGAGTATTTGTGAGATAGAAGAGAGTGTTGGGAGATTTATGGTGTCTTGTAGAGAGGTGAGTCTTTAAATGGGTAACTAACATGATTTAGTATAGGATCATGCCCATCATGACCAAAATCCTCTCTTAGAGTGAGTGGGAGAGAAGGGTTTGATCTTAAATAAAATAAAGCTTGTGTGAGTGGCAAATCTCTACACCAAAATCCCACCTAAATCCTCTCTTAAATGATCCAAATGCGTTAACAAACGGAATGTAATGACGATTTGAAAAGTAAACTGGAACAGACGGGTTTAAGAATAGAATTTCCGTTAGTTAAGAATTATTAAATTTCGTCATTAATAAATTTATTTACTCGAATAAATATTGCATAAGTACATTACAATTTATTTATTTTAGAAAAAATAGATTTTGAATGAAAGAGACATTTTATGATATTATTTTTTCTAATAAATAATTAAATATTCATAAATGAATTTATTCATTTAACAGAATTTGCGGCTATTACATTAAGATCAAGAATGGGAATGGTAAAAACACTGAAAAACCTGAGACTAAGAATGAATTGAAGTCATGATGGCTAAAGGAAAAAATAACTTCAACAAGAATAAGAAAAAGAAAGACAAGTGTTTTGATCGCACCTCTGATAAGAAAGACATGTCTAAGGATAGTAATGATGTTTCTAATATGTTTAAATCACGCTCTCAATATATATTCTCATGATCATTGTTGGTCTCTACTACTTCCTATGACAATGACTGGATCTTAGATTCTGGGTGTACTATGCATGCAACCCCTAATAAGAGTTTCTTTGAATCTTTGACTATGTGTGATGATGGTATTATCATGTTAGATGATCATACTATGTTACCTATTAAGGGGGTAAGGATTGTTCTTATGAGAATGCATGATCGAAAAATAAGGGTTTTTCAAAAGGTTAGTGGGTGCCTAATCTTAGATGGTATTTCCATGTTAGATGATCATACTATGTTACCTATTAAGGGGATCAGGATTGTTCCTATGAGAATGCATGATCGAAAAATAAGGGTTCTTCAAAAGGTTAGTGGGTGCCTAATCTTAGAAGGAATTTGCTTTCCGAGTCTGTCTTTGATGATCTAAATTGTCATATTATTACTCATAAAGGGATTAAGGATGTTAATAGAAATGGAATAGTCCTTATTAGGAGAATTAAGAAGGGAGGGTTATATCATGTTATTTCTACTCCTGAATTAAATGTGTCTAAAACTAATGATCATGATAAGTTAGATCATACTAAGATTTGGCATGCTAGAATGGGTCATATTGGCAACAATGGTCTCAAATATTTGCATAAGCATGATATGATTGATGTTGATCCTTGTGACATCGACTTTTGTGAAAATTGTGTGTTGGGAAAGAAAACTTCCCACTCATTTTGTAAATCAACCTATATTCCCTCCAAATCCTTCTAGTGCATACACTATGACCTCTAGGGGCCTGCTCAAGTGGATACTTTAGTGGGAGGAGATATTTAAATTTCCATTATAGACCACTAATCAAGGAAAGGTATGAGTTTATTTATTGAAATTCAAAGAGGATGCTTTTGAAAACTTTAAGAATTGGAAAATTATGGTTAAAAGGTAGTTTGGTCACAAAGTCAAGTGCCTAAAGATTTGACAATGGACTTGAATTCTACAATAATCATTTTGATGAGCTTTGTAGACAACATGGCATTAGAAGGCACTTAACAGTTCCTGGAGCTCCACAACAGAATGGAACAACTGAAAGAATGATTAGGACATTGTTGGAAAAAGCAAGATGCATGCTTATAAGTGCAGGGATGAAGAATTCTTTATGGGGTGAAGATGTAGTAACTACAATATACTTGATCAATAGATCCCCATCTTTTGTGATTGAGTTTAAAACTCCAAAGGAGATGTGGATGGGTAAAAAGCCTGGCTTAGCACACCTTAGGCCCTTTGGGTGTACTACTTATGCCCAAGTTTCACAAGGCAAGCTACAACCCATGGCACACAAATGTGTGATGCTAGGCTACCCCCTAGAGGTTAAAGGCTATAAACTATTACTCATACAACCTGGAGGTTAAAAAGTCATAACCTCTAGGTCTATAACCTTCAATGAAAAAGAATTCTATTTTAAGGAAAAACTAACAATTCCTATTGTTGAAGATTCAGTTACCTCAAACACTACACCATCACTTCCCTACAATGGCAATTTCTTCCACGAAGATAATGATCCACCACAGTATGAAGAGGAGATTGACATAACAATAATGATGAGGAAATTGAAGTACAAAACTATGAGGGCAACAATGTGATCCAAAATGATTTTGCATCAATAAGTCTACAACCTCACCAATTGGGTGCGACAGTAAGAAACTCTAACTCAAATTCTTCCACCTCTCATATCTTTACTTCTCATTCTAAGCATGCTCTTGTTCATTCTTCCATGAATGATATGCATGACATTGTTGATTACCAGCTTACTAGAGATAGAGCACCTAGGATAAAAATTCCTAATAAAAGATTTGAGATGAATTTGCTTGAGTGCTTTGATAAATTTATTGAGTTTGCCTTCACTATTGCTGAGATTATAAATAATTACACACCTGACGACACCTATGAACAGGTTGTTAGTTGTAAATAGGCTAATGATTAGGTTAAGGCTATGTATGAAGAGATTCAATCTATGCTTGTTAATAGAACTTGGTCTAGCTCTTGTTAATAAACTTGCTAAGGCTAGACATATAGAATACAAGTGGATTTATAAGATAAAAGAAGGGGCTACTAAAAATGATCCCTCTAGGTTCAAAGCCAAGCTGGTTGCCAAAGGCTTTACCCAAAAGGAGGGGTTGATTACAATGATACATTTGCTCCTATTTTCAAATATAAAACCATGTGCGTATTGCTTGCCATGACTATTGTGTTTGATTGGGAACTTGAGCAAATGGATGTGAAAACAACCTTCTTGCATGGTGACTTTATTGAAACCATTTATATGAGATAGCCTAAATTATGAGGTATTTTCGTGGTCGTTAATACCTACCAAAGAATCCTGACTTAACCAAACTTAGTAGAGTGGTAAGTAAGGGTCGATCCCACAGAGACTTGTGTACTTGTGCTTTTACTTACGTGCCAAGTAATAGAACTAAAGGGGGTTTTATGGATGATTTAGTAACTAACTAATCTAATATGCAAATTAAATCTAAATATGAATGTAAATATGATTGTATTTAAACAAGTATGAGGGAAGTGTGTTCAACTAGTTAAATTCATCATAGATATGCTTATTGATCATTGATTCTCTTGATTCTCAATTCACTTGAATAATATTTCGTGGAATCTAAGACTTTATATTTAGTTAAAAGAGCTAACAATCTGAACAACCCTAATCATCTAACAACCTAGAACAACATCTAGATTCAATTAAACGACAAATTTAAGTCCAAAGTATCGATAGAAACAAATACTTGACGCAAACATCTAATCAAGTTATTTGTGGTTCATTCCCTTCTACATCTGAATAGCCCGAACGGGTCCAAACAATTATAGTTGCTACTTTATCTAATCAATCCTAAACGGGACTTAATCAGATTAGTTGTAAATTAACCTAGAAATTCTATTAGGTGATCAATCTAACAAAACCCTAAAATAATTTTGATTCAATTAAGCACAGAGAATAAAACCTATTCAAGTTGTTGAGAATCAATCAAACCTCACAATAATATGCAATCTATGATTTCAATAACTAGCAAAACACAAAAGATTTTAGCAATGCATGATTGAATTAAAGAAAAACTTACAAAAGGTTCAAAGGTTGCCTCTTGAGAGAAGAAACCCTAGCCTCCAAATTATCTTCTAAGTTATTAAAGAGAGAGAAACTAAAAGAGTTTTTTATATCTCTTAAAACTACTAAAGATATCCAAGGAAACAAATCTCCACTAACTCATACAAGCAATACTCGGAACTACATAGAACCAAGCCCAACTCGAAGTCCAAAACTCGCGGCCCAACATCTTCGTTGAAAGACAGATGGCACGAGCTTAACTTGGAGTTGCGCGGCCGCGCAGGTAGGCACTCAAGCCCGCGTCACATCTCGGTTCAACATTCATGTGACACTTCAAAGGCGGTTTTCACCCCCTTCGAGTTGGAATTTGGACTCGGAGTAAAAATATGAATTGTAGCTCTTCGAGTTAGCTTTCCAGTAATACTAAATTCAGCTTCATCCGACCACTATAGCTCCCAAACCAAGCATTGCAAGTCGAGTCGGCGACTTGGCAGTGACTCCAAGTTTTGATGGTTCATCCGACGACTATAGATTTATTAGAAGATTGAGTTTTGATGGTTCCAGAGTCAGTGACTCCGAGTTTGCAAGTCGAGTCGGCGACTTGGCAAAGTCACTAACATGACCAGCTGGCGAGTAATCTATTTAAGGTAGGAACGCACAGCGTGTGTGCATGCATTTGGAGATAGCTGGGCTGTTCTATTTTAGGAGAAGATCATCATGAAAGAGTGCTAAAATCAAGAGGAAGACGATTTGATTCTCCTAGAATATTTTATTGTATACGTTCATGTATATTTGGAAAGATATATAAAGATTGCATGTGTGTCACTTCCCTAATCGAATGGGATTTGATACACACGAGATCTCTCTTGTCCTAGCTTAAATACCTCAATGTTTAAGATAGAAGGCAAGACTTTTGAGCTTCATTTCACAATTTGTGTAAGAAAGAAAGAGTGAACTTGTGCGTGAGATTCGTATGAGTGGTGTGTCAAGTGTTCTTAGGCATAGCGTGAGATTGAGAGTGTGAGTGCAAAGGTAGAGCGTGGTTCACGGGTGTGGGATTCATTCTTGTACACGGGAGAGCTTTGTAAACACTTAATAAATCAATAGAGCGAATCTAAGGACTCTTGAAATCCGATCAAGTGAGAAGCTTGGAAGGGAGTGGTTTTCTCTAAGTAAACTTGTTGGTGTACAAGGAGTTTTCACTATACATCGCTTGTCATTGACTGCTGATAACGTTTGTTTTATTGTTTGGTTATTCCGCTGCTTTATTTACTCAAAGTCGACGACTTCGCATGAGTCGCCGACTCGTTTAAGTACTAACGATCCTACAATTGGTATCAGAGTGAAGGCTCTAGATTGTGTTTTTAGTACTTCTCTTATAGGAAAATGACTTCTACCAACACCGCTATCAATGACTCTTTCTGGAAGCCTCCAATCCTCAAGGTTGGAGAGTATAATTGGTGGGTTGAACAGATGAAGACCCACATCTGCTCTCTCGATGGTCAGTTGTGGAAGGTGATTGAACTAGGTCCGAAAACCTTTCTTGGAAAGGATGGAAAGACAGAGAAAATCACAACTGAGTACGGCGATGTTGATTTCAAGAAGCTTGAAAAGAATGCTAGAGCAAAGAAGGTGCTCCATCATGCTCTCACTGACGGTGACCTCAAGAAGGTGATCAGATACACGACCAAAAAAAAAATCTGGGATACTCTTAAAAGACTTCATCAAGGCAATGATGATGTAAAGAAGGATAGGATCATAAGCCTTGAAGGATAATATGATAATATCTTTCAAGGAAAAGGAGAATCTCTTCGTGACTATCACTCTAGATTTCAAACGCTGGTGAATCAATTGGAGTTCCTTGGTGACAAAATTCTTCAATGGAAACAAACCAACAAGTTGATCTCAAGATTAAACAAGAGTTGGGACAACATTGCTTCATCCCTTCTCACTCAGAAGGAAACCAAGTCGCTGACCTTGGAAGATCTTGTAGGACAACTTACCATGTATGGAGGCATTCAGCAAAGAAGAGTGGAAAGACTTGCCTTAGAGAAAGTCAATAACATTGCTCTCAAAGTCGAAAGAGCTTTTCACTTGGCTCAGGGAGACGATGACACTGAAGGAATAGATGAGGATGTTTCTCTCATCTCTAAGGCTATGAAAAGACTGTGAAATCACAACAAAGCTCCTATCAAGACTCCAAAGTCAAGCAAGGAAGGAAAGGATATGAAGGATGTCATTTGTTATCAATGTTAGGCTAGAGGACACTTTGCCAAGCAATGTCCAAAAAGAAAAAGTGGAGAGGCTGGCAAAGGAATGATGGCAATGATGGTGCGCAAAATGGCAGAATAAGAGGTGGGACCGAGGTACGAGGATTAACGGATCCGGCGGGGTTCCCAAGGTTAAACTCGGGGCCCATTGTTGTACCCATCTCAAAAAACAAACAAATCCCTACCTTTGCGAGGCCTCGAAACCTCGGCAACGAGGTCTAAACCTCGTTGCTCAAAAGCTGACACCCCCGCCCCGTCTAAACCACTCAGCGGTCACCGCTCCCCCAACCAATAATCAGTTGCCTCACACTTGACCAATCCAAAGGCTTGATCTCGGCCGTCCCACATCGAGCAAGCACCAAAACTCGACTCCTCAAATCTCTATAAATAGAGGAGAACCTCGTAGGTAGAAAGGGGTCGAAAAACATCTTGAACTCAAGAACTATCTTGCTCGTTGAAGATCGACGTGTTGAAACATCGTTAAAGACCACGCTGCAGACAAGTGAAGGTCTACAAAAAGACTTCAAGTCACCCAAAGGAACCCCACCCTAGTCAAAGATCTTGTTGTATCACCTCGCAAATCACAATCACCGCGCGTTGAATCGACTCCTCGACCTCGCTACTAGGGCTCGACACAGTCTGTGGGTGATAGAATCTTGTTGTGACTAGGAGATCTCGAACCTTGTTAGATCGAGATCTCGAACACTCTAGGAGAGATCTAGGGCATAATCACTGATTGTAATCTCGTTAATTGTAACCTCGCGATCTGTAACCTCATACTAAGGATATAAATAAAAGAGCAAGTGTTTGCATAATCGAATAAATGTAATCTCTTTTCTTGTCTTCTAGCGCTGGTTTATTTCGGGTTTCATCATTGGCGCCGTCTGTGGGAACTTCTTCATCCTAAGCAGTTTCCCGATTTGTGCAAACCTTGGCTTTTGAATCCCTCAAAATGGCCTGTCCAAACAACTTCTTCCCCCAACACCCCGATAACATGCTCAAAACCTCGCAATGGATGAACACGAGACCACCACCGGGTTGTCCGTTCGGAGTCCCTCCGGGGTGGGCGTACAACGCGCCACAAAACCCTTACCCATTCTAGGGGTACGATCCGGGCGGTGCTCCCCCGAACCCATATCCCTACCCGGGCTATGGGCAATACCAGTAGGGCTTCGCCCCTTCATACATCCCCGTACCCGCCCCAGGCCAACCCCACTCCGAGTACGTACCCGCGTACGTCCCCGGGCATGTGCCGGGGCACGAGGCGTCAACCAACGGAGAGGCCTCCCTGGGACCCCTTGCAGATCTCAAAGTCCCGCTCGCGCCGCTCGAGGATGCAGGACCTGGAGTTGTCCAAGACAGCGGGGAGCGCGATGCACACCCTAAAGTCGCGATCGCGACCTGGAGTTGTCCCAGAAGTCTCTCCCATTTCGTGTACGAGATTCAAAGCACGCCCATGCCCAAGGGTTTCCATAGGCCATAAATGGGGCTTTACGACGGAACAACAAATCCAAAGGAACATGTGAAGCACTTCGCTGTCCAGATGAACGTCAAATCCTACAACGACGCCATCTTCTACCGCGTCTTCCCGACCACCCTGGAGAAGGCTGCGATGATGTGGTTCATAAGTCTCAAGATTGGGTATGTGGCCTCGTTCTCTCAATTGTGCGGGTCCTTTATCGCGCACTTCAGCGGTTCGAGGAAGCGCAAGAAGAACATGCAGGATCTCCGCGGAATGGAGCAGGGAGAGGGCGAGTCGCTGGGCACCTTCTTCAGAAGGTTCACAACCGTGGTGGCGGAGATCGCACACATCGACGAATCATCGGTGCGAGACACTCTCATGGGCAACCTATGCCAAGGGGCTTTCAAGAATTACATTTTCCTGAAGTGCCCGGCGATGTACGACAACCTGTGCGCCCGGATCACGGCCCAGGTGTATGCCGAGGACGCTGCCAACCAAAGTTCTCGACCGAGGACCGACAAGGAAATCGCTACTGAGGCTAAGGGAAAGGCAAAGGTGGTCGCGCCGGCTGCAAGGGATGCGTATGTAACGCAAGCATAAAAACCCGCCAACAATAACAACAACACCAACAATAATAACGCCAGGAACAACAACAACAACAACAGAAACAACAACAACAACCACAATAACAACCGCGGCGGCGGCGGCGGGAGTTGGAACTGCTTTGGCGGATAGCAACGGGGTTATAGAGGCAAGGGTGGCCCTTTGTATAACCCAAATGAGAAGGGGCACGCCAACTTCGCCTCGGAAGCAAACACCGTGCTGCAAGGCCCGAGTCAGGCCAGGGCCAACAACGTCGAACAACAGGCTCCCGCGAAGCAGGCACGATCTGGACAAACGACGACGCCCGATGGGTATATCCATACCATCTCAGGTGGACCTTCGTTGGCTGGGTCAAGCCAAGCGGAGAGAAAGAGGTATGCAAGGGCAAGCCATCATGAGCCCTTGGTATTCAACGTCGCATAGACCTCGCGATCCCACGTGGGACTAGCCTTCACCTCGGAGGATACCGAGGGGCTGCACATGCCACACTCTGACCCTTTGGTGGTGCATGCTCAAGTTAGCTCGAAGGTGGTGAAGCGAGTACTGATGGACACGGGATCCTCCGTGGACATCATGGACTACGGCTCCTTCGAGCAGTTAGGAATCTCCGAGACATCCCTGAAGCCCTACACTGGGAAACTCACTTCCTTCTCAGGGGACGAGGTCGACGTCGCGGGTCTTATAGATCTCTGGATGACGTTGGGCACTGGTTCGACGAGGCGAACCGAGATGGTGGAATTCACTGTGGTACACCTGCCCTCGGTGTATAATGTAATCATCGGGAGAGTATCCTTGATGAAGTTCCAAGCGGTGGTATCTATCTACCACATAAAGATGAAGTTCCCCGTTGATGGCGGGGTCAGAGAAGTGAAGGGCAACCAAGAGGAGGGTCGCGTTTTCTATGCGACTTCTACAAAACAAAAATGCTCGGTGTTCATGGTGGAGTCTCCCGGCGAGGCTGATCTCGAAGTCCGGGACTTCACGGTCCCCATCCCAGAGGCAGAAAGAAGGGTGGTTACCCCCTTCAAGAATGAAGCTGAGAAAATCTACTTGGGAGAATGTCTCTCTGGGAAATCAGCAACGTCGCTGGAGGCCTTGCTTTCCAGATCCCGCGATGTGTTCACCTGGACCACCAAGGACCTTCACGGCGTCCCGCGAACCGCGGCCCAACACTCCTTGAACGTCGACATTACCACCCGCCCCGTGGTACAAAGACGAAGGAAGATGAATGAGGAGAGGGAAAACGTCGCGAATACCGAGGTGGGGAAGCTGCTGGCCGCGGGGTTTATTCGCGAGGTCCAGTACCCTAGATGGTTGACCAACGTTGTGCTAGTAAAAAAGGCCAGTGGCAAATGGCGAATGTGCGTGGACTTCAAGGATCTCAACAAGGCTTGCCCCAAAGACAGCTACCCCTTGCCCTCGATCGATGAGCTGGTCGACTCAACCGGGGGTCACGGGGTCTTGAGTTTCCTCGACGCGTACTCAGGATACAATCAGGTCTTGACGAGTCCACGCGACGAGGAGGAGACATCCTTCATCACGCAGTGAGGGACCTACTGCTACAAGGTCATGCCTTTTGGCCTAAAGAACGCGGGGGTAACTTTCCAGCGCCTCATAGATTGGATCTTTAAAGATCATCTAGGGAGAAACGTGTCGGCCTACGTTAATGACATTGTGGTCCGAAGCAAAACCCCCGAGGAACATCTGGTCGACCTTGCGGAGGTCTTTGTAACACTAAGGCGCAACCAGCTCAGCCTGAACCCCGAGAAGTGTGTATTCGGGGTGTCGTCGGGAATGTTCTTGGGCTTCATGATCAGGGAGCGCGGGATCGATGTGAACCCCGCCAAGATTGAATCAATTCTCTCGATGAGGTCGCCGCGATCTCATAATGAGGTACAACGGCGCCGTAAACTACCTGGGGAGGTTCTGCTCCCGTTTGGCGGACAAGTCTCTACCCTTCTTTCGCAGCCCTAAAGAAAAACGACAAGTTTGTTTGGGACGAGGAGCTAGAGCTTGCCTTCTCTGGATTGAAGGCGTTCTTATCAAAGCTCCCCACATTGTCACCTCCAATGGCGGGCGAGGACTTGCATCTGTACGTGGCCGTAAGTCCGAAGACAGTCAGCGCGGTGCTAACCACAAAGGCTATGCACCCGGTCTACTTCATAAGTCTTGTGCTCCGGCCTGCGAAGCAGCGATACTCCCTGACAGAGAAAATGGACCTGGCCGTTGTAACCGCCGCGAGGCGCTTGCGCCTTTACCTCCACGCACACCCTATTCAGGTCCTCTCAGACCTCCCACTTCGGCAAATCCTCCAGCAACCCGCCCTCTCGGGACGGATGACGAAGTGGGCAGTCGAGCTCTCCGAGTTCGACATCAGCTACCTCCCTAGGACTACAATGAAGGGGCAGGCCCTCGTCGACTTCGTGCTGGAAGTCACCTTCCCCGAAACTGATGCAAGCTCGGAGGAATGGAAGGTCTTTGTTGATGGCTCGCGGTGTGACGACGGGGGTGGGGCTGGCGTATTTCTCGCCGGTCCCTCAATCGAGACAGAATATGCCCTTAACTTTGCCTTCGACGCCACCAATAACGAGGCCGAGTATGAGGCCATGATCGCCGGGATAGAAATGGCGCTCCTCAGTGGGGCCCGCAAGATTAGAGTCTACATTGACTCCGAATTGGTGGTGAGGCAGCTGAACGAACAATATGACACCCGAACGGGGTTCCTGCCTGCGTACCGAGAGAAAGTTAAGGTCTTGGTTTCTTGCCTAGAAACCTTCGTTGTAGAATCCATCCCACGAGCTGCGAACACCAAAGCGGATGCACTCGCGAGGTTGAGATCGGGTCTCCCCTTGGAAGTAGGAAATCGCGTGATGGTGGAAAGAAAGCTCTCACGGAGTGTAACCAGCGAGGTTCTATCCGTCACCAACGGGGACTAGAGGGTTCCAATCACGCGATATATGGAGAGCGGCGTCCTCCCTGAAGATCCCGCAGAGGCTAGAAAGCTTAAAATGCAAGCAGCTCGTTACTGCGTCATCGGCGGCCGGCTCTATCGTCGGGGCTTCGCAGAACCCAACTTGCTATGTGTGCCGGCCGAAGCCGTAGAACACATCCTATTTGAGACACATGAAAGGGTCTGTGGTGGCCACCCCGGGTGGCGCACCTTGTCACATTAACCCGCCCATTTAGGGTATTTTTGGCCCACCCTCAGGCAGGACGCGAGGGCCTGCGTCCAAGAGTGCGACGGGTGTCAAAAGCACGATAACCTCCAACACGCCCCAACATCACGCCTGCGCTCGATCCATGCACCCTGCCCCTTCGCGATGTGGGGCATGGACATCCTAGGGCCATTCCCCAAGGTCGTGGGCCAGGTACAATACATACTGGTCATCGTCGATTATTTCACGAAGTGGGTCGAGGCAGAGGCGACGACAAAGATCACAGGAACGAAGGTCTGCAACTTCCTATGGAAGAACCTCGTGTGTCGCTTTCGGGTCCCCATGACAATCATGACTGACCATGACCCCCAATTCAATTGCGAGGAAACTCGGACCTTTTTCTCCGAGCTCGGCATAACCCTCAAATTCTCTTCCGTGGCCCACCCCCAGTCCAACGACTAGGTGGAAAACATCAACGCCCGCATCCTGTCCGATCTGAAGAAGCGGTTGGGCATTGCGCAAGGTCGCTGGGCGGAACGTCTCCCGCTCGTCTTATGGACATACCGGACCACCGCGCGTCGCGCTACGGGAGAAACACCTTTCTCTCTGACCTACGGGGCATATGCGCTGGTCCCCGTAGAAACCTTAGTCCCTTCAGCAAGAGTCTTTGACTTCGACGAAAAAGAGAACGAGGCCAACCTCAAGATAGAGGTGCTGTTCAGGGATGAACTTCGCGAGACCGCGGCCCTATGCTCTAAAGAATACAAACGATGTGTGGCGGTGTATCACGGCAAGAAGGTTAGGCCCCGGGTTTTGGTCACAGGTTACCTCATTTTGAGGCGTACCGAAGGTGGCAAACTGGATCCAAATTGGGAGGGACCGTACCTCCTCGGAGAGGAAGTCGAGCCCGGGGCTTTCAAACTCAAAGACAGCGAGGGGCGCACTCTAAGAAAAACATGGAATATCGCTCGGCTCAAAAGATATTACATGTAAACTCTCTTAACTCTCGACGTTTCCAAAAATTTTGTGAATAAAGGGTTATGCAATGTTTTCCAAATATTGTCTCAAACATGAAAAATCTCGTTGCACGGCCACGGCCTGCTTAAGTCCAACCCTCGCTTCCCACTTGGGGTTGGAGATTCTCGATTTTAAAAGTTTAAGTCCACCCCTCACTTCCCGCTTGGGATTGGAGATTCTCGGCCTTAAGAGCTTAAGTCCACCCCTCGCTTCCCGCTTGGGGTTGGAAATTCTCGGTTTTAAAAGTTTAAGTCCACCCCTCGCTTCCCGCTTGGGGTTGGAGATTCTCGATTTTAAGAGCTTAAGTCCACCCCTCGCTTCCCGCTTGGGGTTGGAGATTCTCAGTTTTAAAAGTTTAAGTCCACCCCTCGCTTCCCGCTTCGGGTTGGAGATTCTCGGTTTTAAGAGCTTAAGTCCACCCCTCGCTTCCTGCTTGGGGTTGGAGATTCTCGGTTTTAAGAGCATAAGTCCACCCCTCGCTTCCCGCTTGGGGTTGGAGATTCTCGGTTTTAAGAGTTTAAGTCCACCCCTCGCTTCCCGCTTGGGGTTGGATACAACCAAAACAATCATGCGCGATCCGAGCGAGGCTCGTGATCGTGGCATACAATATATCATGCGCGATCCGAGCGAGGCTCGGGATCGCGGCATATAATCTATCATGCGCGATCCGAGCGAGGCTCGTGATCGCGGCATATACTCTATCATGCGCGATCCGAGCGAGGC
Source organism: Fallopia convolvulus (assembly GCA_964016875.1). Classification (NCBI taxonomy): domain Eukaryota; kingdom Viridiplantae; phylum Streptophyta; class Magnoliopsida; order Caryophyllales; family Polygonaceae; genus Fallopia; species Fallopia convolvulus. The sequence continues at coordinate 28,049,623 of OZ024718.1, forward strand.
TCGTGATCGCGGCATATAATCTATCATGTGCGATCCGAGCGAGGCTCGTGATCTCGACATATAATCTATCATGCGCGATCGGAGCGAGGCTCGTGATCGCAGCATATAATCTATCATGCGCGATCCGAGCGAGTCTCGTGATCGCGGCATATAATCTATCATGCGCGATCCGAGCAAGGCTCGTGATCGTAGCATATAATCTATCAAGCGCGATCCGAGCGAGGCTCGTGATCACGGCATATAATCTATTATGCGTGATCCGAGCGAAGCTCATGATCGCGGCATATAATCTATCAAGCGCGATCCGAGCGAGGCTCGTGATCGCGGCATATAATCTATTATGCGTGATCCGAGCGAAGCTCATGATCGCGGCATATAATCTATCATGCGTGATCCGAGCGAGGATCGTGATCGCGGCAGAACGAACGCCCGATGTGGCCCGAGCAAACCACAAGTCTTGTGGCGCTCGGACTATGGGGTTGGATCGGGATATGATGAACCCCTGGAAAACACGTAACACAACCAAAAACAAAAGAAGGAAAGAAAATTGCATAAAATAGGGCCGCGAGGACCAGAGTATCATAATTACAGACCCAGCGGGGCCACCAAATAAAAACAAAAAAAGACAAGCACCCTTCACTCCTTCTGTGTCTCGGCAGCGGGGTCCATGGGGACTTGTCGGACGGGTGAGGCAATGATCACCTCAAGGTCAGAGGTCGGCGCATTCTTCGCGGGGTTGAGGTCTCTAGGGGCGAGGTCCAAATCTCCCTGACCTGGGGCCCCTGCGGCGGGCACCTCGGAACATTCGCTTGGCGCATCCCCGCTCTCCTTGTTGAGGAAGAACTCGCATTCTCCCTCGGGCTCTTCCCCGATCTCCTCCCCCATGGTCAGCCCATAGTTGGGGATAAAGAAGCCGATGCGGGGGTCGATGTGCCCATACTTTGCCACCGCCTGCCTTACTCCCGCGCGAATGGCCTACCGGTACATCTTGTCGATGCCGCTCAACATCTGTTCTTGGTACTCAGCGGACTGCACGTACTTAGGCCCCGCAGCCTCCACCTCCTCGTTAAGCTCTTTGATGCACTCTTGGAGGCTGCTGTTCTCCTCCTCGACCTTTCGAAGCTCCGACTCTTTCTCCCTGAAAAAGTTGTGCTCCGCGGAGAGTTTGGTCCGGAGCTCCTCGATTTCTGCCTTTAGATCCCCAACCAGGCCCTTGGCCTTCTCCTCCTCCTCCTTGGCCCTCGCTTCCCCCTCAGGGGAGAAAAAGCATGAGACTAGCAAGCGAAGCTTACAAAAACGAAGCAAGACATACCATCGCCGAGTAATGGAGGACCTCGTCAGTAAGGGCTTCCTCGGAGAGATTGTTCGCCCACGCAATCTCCTCCTTCCAGTCGTCCCTCTTCCAGTTCCTGAGGGTGCTCGAGACGGCCTGGGGCAGTGGAACTTCTCGGCGGGAGGACCGGCGGGGGAAAGAACTCGACTCGCAGGGTCGCGACTAGGGACGACCTCCTTCCCCGAGGAGCTGCGCTGGCTGTCCCCCTTGTGTTTCTTTTTCTTTTCTATGCGGGGCGACGCCTCCGCATCCTTGCGTTTCGACACAGCCCCATCGCCGGACCTTCGGGGGATGTGGGAGGACGATCTGGCAGCGTCTCCCTTGGGTGGCCCCCCTGTAATCTTAACCCCTGCGACCTTCGCAGGGGCTGTTACCTTCGGCAGCGAGGCCGGCGGCCTCGCCGAAGAGGCCGGATCCTTTACCATAGGGCCCGAGAGCTCTATGAGGTAGATACCGCAGGCTTCTTCCCCTGCGCCCTTGAGGCAAGAGCGTTGAAGAGATCCACTGCAAAAATATAATAAAAGGAAAGTTAGATAAAAATAGGAGGGAGAAGGTCACAAACAATCAAAACCTAAAGTGCGAGGTCCGAGCAAGGCTCATGATCATCACAAACAATCAAAACCTAAAGTGCGAGGTCTGAGCAAGGCTCATGATCATCGCAAACAATCAAAACCTAAAGTGTGAGGTCCGAGCGAGGCTCATGATCATCGCAAACAATAAAAATCTAGAGCGCGAGATCCGAGGCTCCTACGCGTAATCCAAATCAAAGGAAAGACAAAATAAGAAACAACGAGAGCAAGAAAAAGAGAAGTACCCCTGTCACCCTCACGGTTTGGAAGAGTAAGGCTCAAACCCGCGCGCTCGAGCCGTTCCTGCGCCAGGTATTCCCAATGAGGCGCCTGGTGCGGCGTGGCGAACCGAGTCTTGAGCTCGGCGATGTCCAACGTCCCTTTGGGGCGGGTGAAGTTGTCCGGCGCCGTGGGGAAATTAAGATATCTCTCGGAACGGTCCCGGACCAGGAACCACTTGTCCTTCCACTGCTCGACATTCGACGGGGTGGTTGTGATTTTAAGCCCAGGCAGACTTAGGTTGACAAGGCACGATTTCTGCTCTCGTCTCGCCACGAACAGACTTGTCATGACGTCCATATCGGGCCCCTCCCCGAGCTCGTGGCTTCAAATGGTATAGGCGCACATAAGTCTCCATGCATTGGGAAACAGTTGCGCGGGGCAGACGTGCATCAACCACAGAAAGTTGGCTAAATCCGGGGCCAGCGGAAGCCGAAAGCCATCTTGGAGGCTGGGTAGATGAACAACCTTGCATTGTTCGTAAAAGGCCATGGAGCAACCATCTCCCTCGCGGAGTGTTAGCTCGACCCCCTCAGGCCAAGGAAAGTCCGTTGCGGCCTTTTCAAGGGCCCCCCTTTTCAGCACCGTCGGGGCACCTTTGGGCAGAAAGATCCCGACCGATGGGTTCAGGGTCATGGGTATCCGCTCCTCGAGGACTGAAGGAACACTCGACACGGCATCGGTGATGTGCTCCGCGAAAAATCTCGCTTGGTCGTTGGAGTCAGACGACCTCGCAGCAGACTCGGCAACCTCCTCGTCAGAAATTGAAGACGAAGCCATTTCAACCCCAAAAGACGTGCGCAGTCGGGGAAAGCACGAGCTAACAGAGATGTCAGAGTTGCTAGAAGAAGGGTCGCTAAAAACAACCGAAGGGGACCTCGGGTTTTGAGAATCACTGGTCTCGACACTCCCTACGGTCACAGAAAGCTCCTCGTAAAACCTCTCTTAAACCTTGAATGCGAAGCCTGGTGGGGGCTCGAAGAAGTTCCTCTAGGTATGAAAGAGCGACGTCCAGGCCACGAAAGGCGAACACTTGGAAAAGAAGAGGTTTTGAGACATCGAACAAAGCCACGAAAGAAAGAAAACGCGAGGTGATAACAGGGAGGGGGTACGTGGCACCCTAGGGCTACTCTGACAGATAGGACGGCCCAAGAGGAATGTGAAGCGCCAAAAGTTGGAAACGAAGAATGGAAGCCAACGGTTGGAAGGCCAAACGTCCCGTCAATCAAACATCATGACGTTTGGCTTTCTGAGGAATTCGAAATTCGAAAATGAGGGCGGCGAAGAAGATCGACCGTCGGCTGACGCGCCGAAAGACGGGAGCATCGCCAAAACCACCAGCATCGCCCTCGCCCCCTCCGTTTCGCCACCGTGACACCGGCGTGAAATGCTAGAAAGCCATCGTCTCCCACTAGGGCACGAAGCGATGAAAGATAAAAAAACGCCAAAAAGAGAGTCAAGAGCGTCGTTAAACCACCAGCGCCACCCTCTCCCCCTCTGTTTCTCCGCCGTGACACCGACGCGAAACGCCAGAGGACGACCGTCTCCCACTAGGGCACGAAACGACGAGAGAAGGAGAAGAACATCAAAAACGCAAAAAAGGAGTCGGGCACTTACTTGTTTGAAGATTTACGTGAAAAGGGCAGTTGCGTTCCTGGAAACCGTCGACTGCTTGCCGGAGATCGGAAGAACAAAAGAGAGAGAAAGCGTGCTTGAAGAAGAATATGAAGATGAAGCGTTACGGGGCATAGAGGAGACGCTTTTATAGAAAGCGAACTTGGGCCTCTCCCCACTCCCAAAAAGAGCTTAATGGGCCTAATCCACCTTGGAGGCGCATTAATGAAATACGGGGGAACAGGCCCGGAGATCGTCAAGCACATAAATGGAGAAAAACCCAAGTGTTGGGCCTCGCAAAAAGAGTTCGCCAAACCCCTGACCTCGCTACCCGTGTCCCTGAAACTAAAAGCCTCGCACCCCGGGTCCAGGGAACCGGATGTCACACATATATGACCTGTGGTCCTCGGCACGAGACCCCCAGGCCATGGGGTTGTGATGGTTGGCAAAATGGCAGAATAAGAAGTGGGGCCGGGGTACGAGGATTAACGGATCCGGCGGGGTTCCCAAGGTTAAACTCGGGGCCCATTGTCGTACTCATCTCAAAAAACAAACAAATCCCTACCTTTGCGAGGCCTCGAAACCTCTGCAACGAGGTCTAAACCTCGTTGCTCAAAAGCTGACACCCCCGCCCCGTCTAAACCACTCAACGGTCACTGCTCCCCCAACCAATAATCAGTTGCCTCACACTTGACCAATCAAAAGACTTGCTCTCGGGCGTCCCACATCGAGCAAGCACCAAAACTCGACTCCTCAAATCTCTGTAAATAGAGGAGAACCTCGTAGGTAGCAAGGGGTCGAAAAACATCTTGAACTCAAGAACTATCTTGCTCGTTGAAGATCGACGTGTTGAAACATCGTTAAAGACCAAGCTGCAGACAAGTGAAGGTCTACAAAAAGACTTCAAGTCACCCAAAGGAACCCCGCCCTAGTCAAAGATCTCACTGTATCACCTCGCAGATCACAACCACCGCGCGCTGAATCGACTCCTCGACCTCGCTACTAGGGCTCGACACAATCTGTGGGTGATAGAATCTCGTTGTAACTAGGAGATCTCGAACCTTGTTAGATCGAGATCTCGAACACTCTAGGAGAGATCTAGGGCATAATCATTGATTGTAATCTCGTTAATTGTAACCTCGCGATCTTTACTCTCGTACTAAGGATATAAATAAAAGAGCAAGTGTTTGCACAATCGAATAAAAGTAATCTTATTTCTTGTCTTCTAGCGCTGGTTTATTTCGGGTTTCATCAGGCAACTTGGGATATGTCCAATGATGATGATGAAGTGGCGCCGACAATAGGCAACTGTTGTATGGCCATTGAAGACAAATCATGCCAAGAGGTAAATGACTCTGAACTCTCTTCACTTCTCGCTAATAAATCTAGAGAACAGTTGGTTGCTATCATCGAAAAGCTTGGAACTCAGGTCACTAAGTTAAGAGAAAAAGTGGAAAATAATGAAGAAACAATCTCCAATCTTTTCGATGATAACAAACTCTGGTCCTCTAAGGCTATTGAATTGGAAAAGATTTCATCTCCTAAGTCAATGACTTGTAAGTCCTGCTCGAACTCAAAACCCCAAGTTGTCGACTTGCAAAAACAAGTTGAGGACTTGGAAAAACAAGTCACTGACCTAGAAGGAAAAAGGTTGATGCTTAGACTCGGTAATGCTAAGCTATCCAAAGAAATAGAAGATCAAAAGATCGATGATGAGACTAAAAGAAAAAGGTGGCTACATGAGTTTGTTGCTGAAAAGGCTCAAGAGGTTAGAAATGACTATAAAAGGAAATTTGTGAAGGAGATTGATAGGTTTGGGATTGGATATGCTCATGCACCCAATACTCAGGGTACCAAACATGCTCCTTTTTTGTCTAAAGGTAAAGCCCCTATGGGTAGTGACAATGCAAGTTGTTCTACTCATGTGGCAGCCAAGCAAGACAAAGGGAAGCAACAGTGGTATCCTGATCAAAAGGTGCACAAAATATGGCAAAAACAAACCCAGAACTCGGCTCCCTCATAAATTGACTTTCAATCACGCATCAACAACAAACCCATCTATTCGGCTACAATAAGTATGTTGGCCTAAAGTCTCATAGGACATGTTGGTATTGTGGCAAGCCTGGTCACTACCAACATGATTGTCACAAAAAAGCAAGAGATGATGAAAATGCAAGGTCACAGACTCTGAATGACAGTTCTGACAGATCCATTGTCACTGATTGTCCTCCAGGATCTATGTGTGCTAGTTGTAACAAGTGTTGTACCAGAAACTACTATGTTGCCAAACCCAGAGGAGTTAGACAACTCTAGGTTCGTAAGAACTAATTTTTCCAATGTAGCTTGAAGTGGGTGACAAGGAGCCCTGGTTTATTGATAGTGCGTGCTCAACTCATATGTCGGGAAACCCCAAGGATTTTGTCTCACTTCAAGAATACAAAGGAGGTAAGATTACCTTCGGCAACAATAGTAAAGGTGGTATTTCTTGTATTGGTACGGTAAGATTTTCAGATAAGTTGACCATAGACAATGTAAATTTAGTTGATAATCTCAGTTTTAAGTTGTTAAGTGTTTCCCAAATTTGTGCTAATGGAAAATATCAAGTTGTCTTTGATAAGAAGGGTTGTCAGGTGCAAGAAATTGACTCAGGGAAGATTCTTCTGAAAGGGGTGTGTGAAAATAATCTCTACAAAGTGGACCCCTGTTTCGAACCTGAAGAAAAACTGTGTCTTAGAACAATTGCAAACGTCGCCGACCTCTGGCACAAAAGGTGAGAGGTAAGAGCTGGTTAGAGGGCTACCTAAGATTGATCCAAGCAAACATGAAGTTTGTGAGACGTGTGTGAGAGGTAAGCAAGTTAAGTATTCCTTCCAATCCAAGAAGGAGGTAAGTACCACTAAACCCTTAGAGTTGATTCCTATAGACTTGTGTGCTCCCATGAGAATCCAAAGTCATGGAGGAAATAGGTTGTTGAGAAAAAGATTGGAGTTACTCTTGTATCTATCAGGTCAGATCATGGAACAGAATTTGACAACTCCGAGTTTCTGGTTTTCTCAGCACCAAGAACTCCTCAACAAAATGGCGTGGTTGAGAGGAAGAATCGTGCATTGGAGAACATGTCAAGGACCATGCTTATCTCAAGTGGCCATCCAAGGAATTTCTGGGGTGAAGCCATTAATGCATCTTGCTATGTGATGAATCGAGCCATGCTTCGTCCACTCCTTGGAAAAAACTCCTTATGAATTTCTTTAAGGAGTTAAACCCAGTGTCGCCCACTTACGCACCTTTGGATGCAAATGTTATATTCATAATAACGGCAAGGACAGTCTGGGAAAGTTCGACCCAAGGAGTGATGTTGGCACTTTTGTAGGTTATTCCCGTCATAGTAAAGCCTACAAAGTGTTCAACAAGAGGACGAGGAAGATTGAAGAAAGTGTGCATGTTGTGTTTAATGAGAACACGATGGGAGGCTCGATATTTGAGGATCTTGATGATGGTGATCAAGAATATTATCTGGTTCAAGAGGATCCACTTCCAACTGCTACAACAGACAAAGAACCAGTAGTCAATGACAATGCTGGTGTCGCCGACTCGGACATGTCAAGGGGAAGTAAGCAAGATCAAAGTTCAGGTGACAATGAGTCAAAAAATGAGAAAATGCCTGAGAGAAGCTCAAGTCCAGAAGATTCTGATGAAGATTCAGAGAGAATGCCACAGACTCAAGTCGGCGACTTGATAGAGTTACAGATCAGCTATTACAACAGAAAAGTGCTCATTCTGTCACTAACATCCTTACTGATTTCTCAAAGGGTGTACAAACCAGATCGTCTCTAAACAACTTCTTTGCTTTTAATGTTTTCATCTCTATGTTGGAGCCCAAGACTGTCGAACAAGCATTGAAAGATTCAGACTGGGTTAGTGCCATGCAAGAAGAGCTCCATCAGTTTGAAAGAAACAAGGTTTGACATCTGGTCCCAAGGCCAAAGGGAAGATTTGAGATTGGAACACGATGGGTGTTCAGAAATAAGCTGGATGATGAAGGAAATATGGTCAGAAAAAAAGCAAGGCTGGTAGTTAAGGGATACAATCAGCAGGAGGACATTGACTATGATGAGACGTTTGCTCCAGTGGCTCGTCTAGAGGCTATTCGGTTGCTCATTGCCTATTCTGCTCATCATGGGTTCAAACTACAACAAATGGATGTCAAGACTGCATTCTTGAATGGATACCTAAAGGAGGGAGTGTATGTTGAACAGACTTCGGGTTTTGAAGATGTCGTCCACCCGGATCATGTCTACAAACTAGAAAAAGCTCTTTATGGATTGAAACAAGCACCGATTGCTTGGTACGATCGTTTGTCTCAATTTTTGATTCAACGTGGTTATGTTCGAGGAGAAGTAGACAAGACTTTGTTCTTATTGAAGGAAGGAGGTCATACACTGGATGTTCAAGTCTATGTCGATGACATCATCTTCGGTTCAACAGATGATAAGCTAGTGAAGAAGTTCGTTAACCTCATGTCTAGTGAGTTTGAAATGAGCATAGTCGGTGAGCTCAAGTTCTTTTTAGGACTTCAAGTCGTTCAGATTGAAGATGGAACAAGAGTTCATCAACATAAGTATCTCAGAGAATGTGTTAAAAAGTTTGGTCTCGAAAATGCTAAACCTTTTGATACTCCCATGTCGCCGACCACCTCACTTGGAAAAGATGACAAGGATCCGGGGGTCAATGCTACTTTGTACAGGGGTGTGATTGGATCTTTGCTCTATCTTATGGCAAGCAGACCTGATATTGTGTTTGGAGTATATGTCTATGTGCCAGATTTCAAGCTGATCCAAGAGAGTCCCACTTGAAAGCTGTTAAGAGAATCATTCGATATCATAAGGGGACTGGCAATCTATGTTTGTGGTATCCAAGAGGATTTGATTTTGAACTTGTCGGCTACACAAATGCAGATTTTGCAGGAAATCGTGTTGATAGAAAAAGCACTTCAGGGATGACTCAATTTCTTGGGTCTTGCCTTGTGTCATGGGGATCTAGAAAGCAAAATTATGTGGCTCTATCAACAGAAGAAGCAGAGTACATTGCGGCTGCGACGTGTTGCTCTCAACTCTTGTGGATTAAGCAACAAGTCAGTGACTATGGTGTGAAGTGTGGTTCGGTGCCCATACTATGTGACAACACTAGTGCAATTAATATCTCAAAGAATCCGGTGCAACATTCAAAGACAAAACATATTGAGACAAGGCACCACTTTCTTCGAGATTGTGTGGAAAAAGGCATGGTCATTATGGAATTCTGTAGAACAAGTGATCAAAGAGCAGACATCTTCACAAAGGCCTTAAATCGTGAAGCGCATGGAACTAGGTATGATATGTCTTCCATGATCTATTTCCCTACATGAATTCCCTCGATGATTGGCTAGAATTGATTGCTTTGCATATGTTTTGAAGACATGCTTTTATGGTATAAATCTTTACATTGTTGATAGACATCATGTTTAGGAAACCCCATGCATTTGACTTGTCGATGACTTTTACTACATTCAGTATGTGTGCAACCCCTTTGAGCTCTTTGTTTATAGCCTAAAAGAATCAAATCTGGTGATCTTATCCCTCTTTACAAGCCCAAATGATGGTTGATTATAATGCTTGTCCTAACCTATCATGTTTTGAGAGTCTCTATGAGCCCGTTTTTAATCTTTCTTTAAATGAAGACTTATCATCATGATCGACAAATCCACATAAATATCATGTTTCATGCTTGGTATGCCTTGGCACTTCCTGTGCCACCCCATCACCAAGTAATTTTTAATATAGAAAGTCATGGGTTGTGCAAAAGTCACGGTTAGTTGAGAAGAGCAGTTTTGTGATATGGGTCACCGACTTGATCAGGGTCAGTGACTGTGTTTTGGCGTGTGAATGAGATCATGGCTTAACAGGATCTTTTGAATTTTGGAAAGTTTTGTCAAAAAGGAAGAAAGAGAAGATCTGTAGTGATTTGACAACTTCTTCTAATTGGGAAGTTCCCCTCTTAAATACTTCAACCGTCATTAGAGAAAGGTATGCTCTCAACTTCTTCTCTCTCTTTCTCGATTCCTTGCTCTCTCTCTCTCTCTCTCTCAAACTCAAACCCTCAATCCTTCAAAACCTTTCAATGGCATCTCCTTGCAAACCACCCCGCTTCTCCTAAAACTCAAATCGAGAGTCCCGAATCGTCAAAGAGGAAAATCATTGTCCTCTTTGGTGATGAATTTCTTCGCGCTCTCATGTCTGGGCAATCATCTCCCGCAATCGCTCTTCCAACCGCCGTTGAAACACCATCCCAATAACCCTCTTCTCCACAAAATGAAAATCCTAACCTTTCTCCTCCAAAATCAACTCTCACATCTCCCATTCCCACTGAAAAACCCCAAATTCCTCAATCCCCACAAAAAGAAACCGAAACCCTAACCCTCTCATCGGAATCTGGAACACCGCGCCAAACGGCGCAACCGGTGGTTGTTCTAGAAACCGGTGACACCTCCACACCAAAACCCATGGAGAAAGAGATTGAGGGAGAGAGAGTAAAAACTACTATCTTGGAATCGATGGAGTTTGAGGAAATAGAAACGATTGTTGGGTCTTTTGAAGAGAAGGAAGAAGAGATATGCTAGGAGGATGTAATGGAGGGCACACAAGTGCAAACTAAAACAGAGGAGGCCCAACGGCTATCTACCAAGGATTAGACAAAGGAAGTCAGTGACTCCCCAAAAGTCACTAACAAGGACGTTGATGTGAACGTCGATGATTCTTCAAAGGAACCGGTTGAAATTTCTGATGAAGGTATTCATTCTGATCCCAAACTGGTCTCTAGAAAATGAAAGAATGATGAATCTGTCAAGAGAAACTTGGAAAAGGATCTGTTTGGTGATGATTCTAAGTTGCTAAAAGATGACGAAATTGAGATGCCTCCCCTTTCGCCTTAAAACCAGATCGACCAGTGCTAGAGCCATGGTTGTGGCTCTCAAGGCTAAAAAGGCTAAGGGGTTGGCAACCCCCGATGCTGTATCAGAGGGCGATGACTCTTCTTTCTCTAAGAAGGTCACAAGGAAGAAAAGGGGGAGGTCACTATTAGGCCCAAATGTTCATCGACCCATTTAGTAAACCAAGCCCACAAATAGACAGAGAAGTCATCAATCGGTTTGATTGCGAAAGGAACCAGGAATGAAGAGAAGTCACCATTCATTCGATTGAAGAAAGAAAGCTTCCGTCACAAGCGGAGAAGGGCATTCAGAAGATATTGGCTGAGGCGTTTCTCATCTCCGATCTATGCGGGAAGTGGGTGGTAGTTAAAAGATATGCCCTAGAAATCCGGGAATCATGGGATGTAGGAAGTAACCGTTGGAACAAGGGTGTATATAGGTAGAATTATGCGATTTGTAAACACATACGATTGTAACCAAGAAGAATTAATCAAAAGAGAGGACTTTAACCCTCGACATCCAGAAAATTCGATCGTGCCCCGATTCAAGACAAGGATTTGTTGATCAAGTTTTTGTCCAAAATAATTTGGTGCCCACCGTGGGGCCCTACGATCGAAAAAGATTCGGTTCTTCGCGTTGAAGGGATTTTAGGAAGATTGCCATGAGCAACCCTAACGAAGGTAGCCAAGAGCTAAACACCAGGGATGATGGAGGCGCACGCCAGGACACATCAGCAGCCCTTCGCCTCGAACTGTCCGAGTTTGCTCAAAGGCTCCAAGCTCTGGAGAAGGAACTGACTGATCAGCGTGCTTGTAACGAGAAGCACAAGGCTAGCATCAAGCAGTTAACCGCCGATAACGACGGTTTACGCTCCCAACTCCGATCCGTGTCCTCTGTCGGCCCGCGTGCCCGAGTGACGGATCGAGCCCGAAATAGTGGGGGTGAAGGTTCCTCTGTAAACCACACCAGCCGGCGCGAGGGAAATCCTGGTCTGGAGTTCATTACCCCACCAACAACGGTCCCCGGGGTACCGCCGTTTACCCCGCTCACGGTAACCCTATTCGGAAATGGCAAGGGCACCCATATGCCTGCGATTGGCGCGAGAGGTTAGCCCCCGGCGCTTGGAGGATAAGGTCATGGACGATGATGAGGATTGGGACCGTCGCCGCCCCCGATACCTCGAGAGTATCGTCCGGAACCAATTCAGGATGTTCACCGAGCAATTGGCAAAGATACTTGGGGTTCCGCGGCCCATAGAGAAGGAAGCGGTTGACGGTTACGACGAGTCACCTTTCGCCCCTCACATCGCCCAGGTCAAGATACCAAAGAAGTTCTCGGTACACAGTATGACCCCATACGATGGCACGGGGGATCCTGACGAACACGTGGCCATATTTAAGCAAAAGATGATGACCAGCGCATTACCGTACCACTCCCGCAAAGCGCTGATGTGCAAGGGGTTCGGAGCTCTCTTGCGGGGCCGGCCTTGAAATGGTTCGTTAACCTCCCAAGGGGAAGCATCCGTTCTTTCGCTAAATTGATGGACTCGTTCCGGGTACAATTTGCTAGTAGTCGGAGATTCGAGAAGTATTCTAGCGACCTGTACCGGGTTATCCAAAAACCGGAAGAATCCACCCGAGAGTACCTAGACAGGTTTAACCGAGAGAAGATCTCCATCCTGCATTGTGACGTGCCGACGACGATGGAAGCCTTCTGTCAGGGGGTAAATCAACACGGAGATCTCTACAAAGAGCTCACTAGGCATCCTTGCCACAACTTCGAGGATGTGAAAACCAAAGCCCTAGCTCAAATCAGGCTTGAGGAGGATTTGAAGATGAGTAAACCCGCAAGTGTCTGGGAGAGGGTAGACAAGAAAGCAGCGCCAGATCACTGTCGGGAACGCCGTGACCAACCGTACCGGCGCCCTCACCCTGACGCGGTAAAGGTGAACGTCGCCGAAACCAAACCGGCCAAACCATTACCGTCGAAGTATGATGAGTTCAACCTAGGTATATCCCCCGAGGACCTCGTGAAGAATATAGCTCAAACAATACGAGGCATTAGGTGGCCGAAGAGAAATGAAAAGCCTTACCCAAACAAGTATATGAGCAGGTGGTGTGACTTCCATGACGATTATGACCACGTGACCAAGGAATGTGTAGCCCTAAGAAGAGAGATTGCCTACCTTATATCTCGGGGAAGGATTACAGAAGTTGTGCCAAATGCGCAACTCCCTCAGATGTCGTAGAGGCCTCGCGCGCGGGAAGGCAAGTGTCGCCAGTACCTGCTAAAGTCGTGAATGTGATCATCGGAGGGTCAAGCGTGTGCGGCCTTACTTATTCAGCAGCCAAGAGGAACGCACGAGAAGGCATTCTTCATCGCCCAGCACAAGAGAAGAATGACGTCATCAACCTCGCAATACACTTTGACGAGGATGACGTCAATGGTCTCGACGGACCCCACCATGACGGCCTCGTGATTTCTCTATCGATCGGAAACGTCTTAATGAAGCGAGTCCTCATTGATACCGGGAGTTCAACCAATCTCATGACGCTGGAGGCTTTGAGAGAAATGGGTTTGAGCGAGAAGGACGTGGAAAAGAATCCCACAGCACTCGTAGGCTTCAGCGAAGAAGCAAAGCACACCGTGGGAGACATCATCCTTCCCACGTACGCAAAGGGCGTAAATATCTAGGTTAGGTATTCTGTTATGGACTGCCCTTCGTGTTATAATGTAATAATGGGAAGGCCATGGCTCCATGACATGAGAGCCGTCCCATCTACTTACCACCAGACGGTGAAGTTCCCAACACCATGGGGGGTTCAAGAGATCCGAGGTGATTGAAGAACGTCCTGAGAGTGTTACAAGTCGGCGTTGAAACCAGCCGCCAGTCAAAAATCCACCTAGAAATTAAAAGAGACCACTAACTCTACCTCTTTAACAGAAAAAGAAAAGAAAGATGAACAGGTAGAGGAAGTGGTCCTAGACCAATATGACCTCAATCGGTCCGTAAAGATTGGAAATGATTTAGAGCCATCTATGAAAAATGAGCTAGTAGACTTCCTGAGTAAAAATGCAGAATGTTTTGCTTGGTCCCATGAGGATATGGTGGGAATCGATCCGGAGATCATCACACACAGATTAAACGTGGACCCCAATCACCCACCGGTAAAGCAGAAAAGGAGGAAGTTCGCCGCCGAGAGAAATAAAATAGTGGATGAAGAAGTGAGAAAGTTGATGGAAACTGGAAAGATCAAAGAAGTCAAGTATCCTGAATGGCTGGCAAACGTAATCGTCGTTCCCAAGAAGAACGGAAAGTAGAGGATGTGCATAGATTTCACGGATTTGAACAAGGCTTGTCCCAAGGATTCATTTCCATTACCTCAAATAGACGCCCTAGTAGACGCCACGATGGGCCATGAATTGTTGACTTTCATGGACGCCTTCAGCAGTTACAACCAGATCAGGATAGAAGAAAACGATCAGGAGAAGACATCCTTCATCACCAGCAAGGGAACATACTGCTATAACGTGATGCCCTTTGGTTTGCGGAATGCTGGGGCCACATATCAAAGGCTAGTGAATAAAATGTTCCAAGACCAAATCGGAGAAACTATGGAGGTGTACATAGATGACATGCTCGTCAAATCAAAGAAAGTTGTAGATCACAGAAGTCGCCTCGAGAAAGCTTTCGAAATCCTGAAGCAATATAATATGAAGTTGAACCCACAGAAGTGTACTTTCGGTGTGAAGTCGGGGAAGTTCCTAGGGTACCTAGTCACCCAGAGATGGATAGAAGCCAGCCCCGAGCAGGTTCGAGCCATAACAACGCTGAAATCCCCCAGGTGTGTGAAAGACGTTCAAAAGCTCACGGGGCAGATTGCTGTTTTGAATAGGTTCATATCTAAGTCAGCAGACCGATGTCGTCTCTTTTACGAAGTACTTAGAAAGAACAAATGCTTCCAATGGACCGCTAGACATGAGGAGGCTTTCCAAGAACTAAAGAAATACTTCTCCAATCCTCTGATCCTAGCCAAATCCGAAGCAGGAGAAGCTCTACCCTTATACCTGGCCGTTACCAAACAAGCCATCAGTGGAGTGTTGGCCCGGGAACAAGACGGGCAGCAGCAACCCAAGTACTATGTTAGAAGGACTCTCCTACCAGCCGAGGCCCGATACTCTTCCTTGGAGAAGTTGGTCCTTGCCCTAGTCATGTGCTCCAACAAGCTTCGCCCGTACTTCGAGGCACACCCAATAGTGGTAAGAACCACACATCCCTTGAAGACGGTGATGCATAAGCCTGAATTCACAGGAAGAATGGATAAGTGGGCAATTCACTTGAGCGGGTTTGACATTAAGTGCGAGCCTAGAACTGCACTGAAATCTCATGCGCTAGCTGACTTTGTGGTTGATTTTAGCCCTGCGACGGAAGAAGGGTCCGATCCAGCAGAGCTAATGACGGTAGAAGCTAAGTCTCCAGTCAAATGGACGCTTTACACGGATGGCGCCTCTAACATTGGGGGAACGGGGATAAGAGTAGTCCTAAAATCAACACAGGGGGATAGGGTGGCACAATCCGTAAGATGCACGTTCGAAGCCATGAACAATGAAGTTGAGTACGAAGCTCTTATCTTCGGTCTGGTTCTTGCCAAAGACCTGGGCATACAGCAGATAGAAGTCAATTGCGACTCATTGTTGATAGTCAATCAAGTTCTGGGGTTATATGAAGCAAGGATTAGAGAGGATGATAGCTTATCTAGATGTGGTCAAAAATTTGATTCCTCGGTTCGAGAAGGTATCCTTCGCACAGATCTCAAGAGAGAAAAATGCTCAAGAAGATTCTCTCGCCCGCTTAGCGTCAACCATTGACCCCAACGAATATCCTGTAATCCCGATGATTCACATCATGGTCCCTGCTATTCGAAGAACTAACACCGGCGATAGCAAGAAATCTGATAGAATGACCGATGACGTCGGCCTTCTCGGAGCTACCCCCACAACGACGTCTTCATGAGCAGTGACGACGTCGCACTAGGAGTTATCAGAATGATCCCGACCCAGATCTGCCCTTGAGTAACTCAAACCACGAGAGAACTCCCTTTGATCTTTCGGAGGTCAACGAAGCACCTTGGACTCAGCCGTACCTGGATTGGCTAACCAAGGGAAAACTTCCGGAAGATAAAATTGAAGCTAAGTTGCTAAGGATGAAGGCTACAAAGTTTACAGTAGAGGGCGGGAAACTGTTCCACAAATCGGCAGTGGGAACACTACAACGTTGCCTAGCTTAGGAAGGTGTCCAAAGACTTCTTGAAGAACTTCATGAGGGAGATTGTGGAAACCATACCGGAGGGAGAAGTCTATCAACAAAGCCCTTCGCCAGGGATGGTTTCGGCCTACTATGAGGAAAGTCGATGCAGACTTTTGTCGTAAATGCGATGCCTGCCAAAGACACGCACCAACCGCTCACCAACCTCCTGAGCCACTCTACCCCACACTTACACCATGGCCCTTTATGCGCTGGGGGATGGACATAGTCGGGAAGTTACCCCCTTCGTCCGGACAGAGAGTATTCTTCCTCGCTATGACCGATTACTTCTCTAAGTGGATCGTGGCTGAAGCTTATCGAGAGATCAAAGATAAACAGGTGATCTCTTTCATTATCAGAAATATCCTCTATCGTTTCGGGGTACCTAAGGAGATTGTGTGTGACAATGGGTCCCAGTTCATAAGCCAGAGAACCAGAGACTTCTGCAGTCACTGGAAAATCAGCCTGGTCACCTCAACCCCCCGCTATCCTCAATCAAATGGGCAGGCCGAGGCTAGCAACAAAATGATCATAAATAATTTAAAGAAATGGCTTGCGAAAGCTAAAGGGAACTGGGCCGATGAGCTCTCTTACGTCCTTTGGGCCGATCGAACGACGCAAAAGGTAGCGACCGGTCAGTCTCCTTTCTCGTTAACACACGGATGTGAAGCGGTCATTCCCGCCGAAATTCTCATCCCAACCGGTCGCACTAGCTTTTTGACCGAAGAGCGTAATCATCTGGAGCTATCAGCTGATTTGGATACTTTTGGTGAGCTTCGTGACCAAGCCCAATTACGCTTGGCAAGACATCAGCAACAAGTCACCCGAAGCTACAACCAGAACATCAGGATCCGGACTTTCCGAGTCGGTGACTGGGTACTACGACGAGTCTTCCAAAATACCCACGAAACCAAGTCGGGTAAGCTAGCCCCGACATGGGAGGGACCCTACAAGATAACAGGGGTCGTTGGACAAGGCGCATACCAGTTGGAATCCAAAGACGGAGAAGCCATCCCAAGAAGCTGGAACGCAATACATTTGAAGAAGTATCACTTTTGAGAGAAGTCTCCCTTTATCGGAGCGCAAACTTCTCTGGAGGTTTCAGCGCCAGACACTCAAGACACTCGAGGTCATCTATCCATAGTTACTATCTTGCTTTTCCTTTAAGTTCATCCTTTTCATAATATGTTTGTAATCAACTTATTTGTTTGAAGACTCTTTGTTGTGTGACTCCTATGCTATGGTTTTTCGTTGAATGAATGACGTTTGTGCATCACCGCTTAATCACATTTATTTCCTCTTTGCATAAGTAGAACTAGAAAATCAAAAGCATACTTTATTTATCGTCATGTAGAATACATCATACAATCGAACACGAGTTCAAATAGCTGAGGTAACCAATCCTAGACTAAAGACGTCTCTAATCGACCGAACTTCCCGAGCGCGAGTTCCGACGCGATATTCGTCACCTACCTGAAAAACTTCTTCGGTAAGCGCAGCTGCCACCCGTGACCAAAGACTTGTGCAGGAGTCCTCGTCTTGAAGCCTTCAGCCTGAAGCACCCACGTGTCCTGAAAAAATCCTGCACACAAAGGTAGGACAATACCAAATAAAAATACGCAAGAAAGAAAATATGCATGCACCAAAATTATCTACTTCCTCTTCCTAAGGAAGAGGAGACGTCCGTGCAATGGACAAATATTGTTCACGGCCCCTACGCAGCCCATAAATCCCAACAACAGTTTGTTCAAATAAAACAAAGAAAAAAAGCACCACAACAAAAATCTTTTACTAGGGCTCACGGCCCTAATCTTCATCATTAACAGAAGTGCCCCTTAGCTGCTCTGTTGCGTCCGTTGAAAGCCCATCACTTTGCTCAGGTGTCACGCCCATGCTCGGATCACGATCACCGCCCTCTTCCTCCACAGCAAGAGATGCAAAAAGTTCATCACCCGAAGCCGGCTGGTCTGGAGGGTAACAATCATGGAAGGACGCGATCTCGGCGTCCATATCCTAGTCTGAATGCTGACCAGCCGCGAACTGCTTGATTGTCTCCACCCTAGACATCATCGAATAGTAGGCTCCAATCTCACCAGCCTCCTTATGAATTCTCCTGTTCTCGGCCTCGAGCTCAGTGATCTTGGATTGGTCCGAAATAGCCTGGGAAGATTGACACTTGACCGTCTCAGCAAGTTTCGTAAGCTTACTCGGATCCATCTTTTGGCGTTCAACCGCAAGAGTTGTTTCCCTCTCCAAAGCAGCCTTCTCGGCGTCCCACCTAGCCCGATGTTCTCTAAGGATCTGCTCTTCCTTGTCAACGGCGTCTGCAACCCAGAGAGCGCTTTGTAAGGCCTGCGCACCAAGGCAGGATATCGTCCATGGTTAGAAAAAAAAAGAAGGAAGAAAGAAAACAGCCGGAGAAAGCGTACCTTCCAAACCGATAGGTCGGCGTCTCTAACCAGAGCAGAATTGGGAACATCCAAGCGAGGTTTCTTCGAGCCATGGGCACTACGGAGCTTTTTCCATAGATTTGAGGGACCTTTTTCATCCAGGTCAATAACTTCAGTAGCACCAGGCGATGGCCTCTTGGTTGGAGTCACTTTCACTGCGGCCTCCATCTTCACCTTGGGATCCAAGGGGAGTCTCTTGTCACTCGACCGAAGCTTACGCTGAATCAGGGCTGCAGCGGAGAAACTCCTCCCCAAGGAAGAAGTAGCTTCTAGAAAGAAAAACGTTAAAATCCATAAAGGAAAAATTGGTACAAAATGCAAAAGCAAAGGAAAGAAACACGTACTGGCAGGGTTCTTGGAAGAGTTCGTGGCCACTTCAACGAGCTTTCCAAGTGCCGGAGCACCATCCTCAATCGTCTTCTCAGAGTTCCCCGATCTCGCATCGTCTTCGCCGTCCCCTAGATCCCCAGTAACTGTCGTCGTCTTGTTGTTGGACTCGCCTTCAAGTGCCTGTTCCACAAATCTCCGGTATGTCCTCCTTGCTTCAGGAAGAGAGAAGAGTTTCCTGCATGCTTCCGATTCCAAGACATGGGTTTCCAAACTAGGTGGAACTGCACGGGAAACCCTCGAAATCAGAAACCCAATAAGAAACAACAAAGCAACGACAGAAAGGAGGAGTAGCAGAAATTAGGTTTGAGAACACTTACTCTTAGTGGTGCAAGAGTCGAAGAAAGCTGCTTGATACATCTCTCCCAAAGTAGACTTCTCCACGAAGAAGAAACGTGAGGCCCAATCCTTGTCGTTAGCCTTTGACTTCGGGATCAATGGGTTCCTAGCATCCCTATCGTGTAGGGTAAAACGTCCAGCCCTAAGAGGACAGACCCGGTACGCACAAAACAGATCTTGCACTGTGAACTCGATCTTCTCGCCCAAGCGGGTCTCGCTTATCTGGTACAAGATCTTCCACACTGATGGCATCAACTGCGCCGGGGAGGCTCTGAGAGTCATTAGGAAGTTCAAGTTCAGAGGAGTGTTGAGAGGGTTTCTTCACAACAAATAAATTTATATCAAGACCCCGTTGTTGTATAGCAGAGTCAGGTTCGTCCGCAGGGAGAAAGTCAGTATCAAGTTTTGTTCTTACTTGGAGCGCAAGCAAGAGAAAAAGCAAGGATTTTTATATCAAGGAAGAGAAATTCTAAGGTTTAGGTATCCCCACAACAAAAATTATGCATGCAAACGCTAATGAAACATAAAGATCATGCTTTTATCACATAAAGGCGCTAACTTTCGTTAACTTTAAGCAAGTAAATCAATCAACTTTCGCTAAATCAACAAACTTACTATCTAATCTCTTCTACTTCAACTAGGATAGATCTATTTTCACTTCAAAAACCTAAATTGACTATTCTGATTCAAGGTTTCTGCTTTCGCTTCAACTATGAATGAGAAATTCCCTTCAACTTTCGTTTCAAGGGTTAAGAATCAAGAGAATAGATTCATGCAATAAAAACAATCAAGACATAATCATAAACAAGCATGCAAAACCATTGTTGGGTTTAACCCTAACCTTAGAGAGGAAGACTACTCACTAAGCATAATTAAGAACAACTGAATTAATAAAATAGAAAGCTTACAACCGAATCCAAAACAATAGTTCTTCCCCACAAATCCCCCTTGTTGCTCCCTCTCACACGTCTCCTCTCTCTCCTCCTCCTCTGACTTCTAACTTGAATCATCAGAAAACTAAAGAGGGGACAAGTGTATTTATAGAGAAACTATTCTATCTTAAATCTATCTTTAAGGAAATAAATCTATCTTAAATCTAACTATAAGGAAATAATATCTTCTAATAAAATATATCCCTTCTATCTATCTAATAACATAAAAGGAAATAGGATAAAAGCCCATTAATAGCACCGACTCTGACATGCTGCTTCTCGTGGTACCTCGTTAACGACCCTGACAGCCTCGTTAACGACCCTGTTCAGCACTTCGAACAGCCTTGAGTAAAACTTGCGTAGAAGATTCGTTACAACTCCGTTTGACTTGATTCTTTTTCCTATGTTCTTGTAACGAATTTCTCTATCTTTCCAAGCTCAAACTTGATCTTCAATAACTTTACTTGAGCGCTTAATCTTCATCTTCTTATCACTCTTGAGTGCTATCTTTCACCGTCTTTGCTCCTTTCTTCAAAATATGCTTCAAATAGCTTCAAAAACCTACAAAACAGCACCAAAGCTTATGTAGACTCCATATCTTAAGAAAATACGAAAACCTACACAAACGACTCAAAACAAAACACAAAACTAAAGAAAAAGACTCAAACACACTAAAAACACACCCTAAAAACATGACTAAAAAGGCGGACATCAAAATACCCCATACTTAGACTTGCTTGTCCTCAAGCAATCAACAAGACATTAACCACAACCATCAACACATATATCAAGTCAATGTGTTTATCAAAAACAACATCAAGGCACAAGTAGAAATTAATAGACAAGTGAATCTAACATCATCACACATATATAAGCAACCTCAAGCAAAAGCAACCAAGAATCCAACCTCACAAGGGTAATGTGTTTCACTCAACTCTCAAGTGTTTGGGCTTATAATAATAACTCTCAACTCAATCCAATATACAAAAATCAACATAGCCATCGTTACTTATATCACCAAACTCTCCACCAGAGATGTCAAAACACATAAAAATCATCAGGAGAACTTAGGCTCAATGAAAAACTTCATAGAAGCTTCCATTCGGCCGGGTTGTAATGGGGCTTGGTAAAGACAAAGGGCGTGGAAATATTTTGGTTATGTGGTGCTAATAATATCCGGGAATCAAAGACTCCTAAAAACTCACATTTCACCAAAATTCTCAAAAGATAACCAAACTCACTCTTCTTTATGCACTTTCATTCTTTCACCCAACATATCCTAGAAAGTCTCATAAAAATAAAAAGAACCTATGATATTATCTATATAAGCACAAATGCACTCCAAACATCTTTTCTTTTTTTTTTTATTTATCCCCTTTTTTCTCCTCTTTTTTTTCTCTTTTTTTTTCTCGCTACCTCGTTAACGAGCCACTTCAGGGTCGTTAATGAACTACATCGTGTACTCTGCTTCTTCTTAACAATTTCCTTTTGTGCATCTTTTGCTATCAAGAGATCTTTCTTTTTACAACTTAGAAATCAAGAGACTTCCAATCTACCCTTCCCAACAATCCCTTAAATTTAAACCAAACAGAACATTGCTCAACAAAAGATACCTCTCCAATCTAAGTCCTAATTCCCGGATAGGGTCAAGCTTATCTCGGCTAGGGAACAATTTTGTGGAGCTAAAAATAAAAGGCTTCAGGCTCAAGATTGGTTGTCAAAAAGAAGGATCATGTAAGGGTGGATAGGGATTAACAAGGCTTATGAAAAATAAGTTCTCCATCATATGATCTCACATGCAATGAACTAGTATCTCATATAGGTCTCAAGTAATAGATAACCATATCAATGACAAGAGATAATATGCATGAGAGTAAAATCACACAAGAAAAGAAGAGGGATTTTTATGTTCTCCCTATAAGGCCAAAAATAACTCACAAGGTAGCAATTTTTGTTGGATTTCAGTCACTTCTACCTAAGATTATATGTGCTCAATTTCATCACATGCTAAATATCCACATAAAAATAAATTTTCAACATGATTCAGGCAAAGCTATCCAAACATGCTATGGAATTACATGATCTAGCAAGTTAAAGCATATCATAGGACATCTAAGCGGAATATTATCAAAAAAAAACAAACAAACAAAGATACAAAACTGAGTTACCTTTTTCCATATCCCATACTTAAACCAAACAGTGTCCTCACTGTTTAAAACATAGAAATAAAGAGAATAAGGAAAAGGGAACTCACAAAATAAAAATGAAGCTGTTTGAAACCATTGATCACTTGAGGAGTATTGCTGAATTTCTCTTTGGTTCGGTAGAGGTCGGTACCGACCCTGAGGAGTCGTTACCGAAGACGTTGTATGCTTGTACCAATTCTTCTTGATTTTAGCAATTCTTAACTTCTTGTACCTGAGTCACTTTAGAAAAACTTCTATCCTACTACACTAATCTAACCTAAAAACAAGTCAAAAGAAAGCTAGCAAAAAGATCTAAGAAAGAAAAAACTAAAACAAAAACAAAAAGCGGGTTGCCTCCCGTAAGCGCTATTTTTTACATCATTAGCCCGACGAACTTACCTTAGCTTACCTAGGGCGGCTGCCATCCAGTATCGAAGGGATCGTAAGAAACCCCATACTTAGCCTGAAAAACATCATAACTTCTCTCCAAAATATTGGGCCCTTGATCATCAATGAGTATGCTCAGTAATCCTACAACAGGGTTAGTATAATCCGCAAACCAAGGAGGTTTTGACTCCTTCACAAGACTAACAGTAGGATGTAATGTAGAAGAAGGATAGGAGAAGGGATCATGACCAGAATTGATTGGATAAGAACAAGAAAACTCATTTGGATCACTCGAGAAGTGGCTCGTTACCGAAGCTATGTGGGTCATTAATGACCCATCTGGGTTAGGAATTTCCTCAGTATCGTGCCTGTATCCATCTTTAGCTTCATAGTCCTTCAGATAGGGGTTGTTACCGACCCATGGGGGGTCGGTAGGCTCCTCGGTAGATGTGACATCCTTGATTTTGCTCGTTGCTGTACTCGGAGAAGGGTTGCTACCGAGCCAAGGTGGGTCGGTAGACTCTTCAATACTACAACTAGCCACTTCGCTTATGGGTGAATTGAAATGAAATTCGACCTTCTCTTCGCCAATATCGAATGTGAGAAGTCCCTTTCTAACATCTACTCGTGCCCCTGCGGTGGCTAAGAATGATTTGCCCAGAATGATTGGCACCGCCTTGTTTTCAGGCATATCTAGCACAATGAAGTCGTTTGGAACAAAGAATTTTCCTACTCGGACGGGAACATCGTCAACGACTCCAGTTGCTTTCACAGAAGATCCATCCGCCATGTAGAGTTTCATCTTGACATGCTCTAGTGGTCCCATGTTAGCCTTGGTCCAGATAGATAATGGTTATAAACTAGCACTGGCACCTAGATCACATAGAGCTTTAAACTTGTGAGTCCCAATACCTATTGAAATTGCAAACTTACCTGGATCACCGAGCTTTTCAAGAAGCCTTATGGAATGAACCTCATTATGCAGCTCTGAGATATATCTTTTCCCGCTCAAAATCTCTTTCAAAAATTTAGCGTAGGCAGGCATTTCATTAAGGGCATCAGTAAATGGAATTGAAATATTTAGCCCTTGAAGAATCTTGACAAAGCATCTAAACTTTCCTTCCATAACATCATTAGACTTCTTAATCGGGAAAGGAAGAGTTTTTGACGGACTCGGGATAGAATGAGACTCGGATCGAAGCCCTACCGAATCGATAAGAGGGTCGATCGGTGCAGATAGGGGGTCGGTACCGACCCTGAGGGGGTCAGTAACGAATTGAGAATTTGGTTCAAAAGACTTAACTAGCATGGATGGCGCGTTATCGAACTGGGGAGCATCGTTGACGACCTTGTTGGGGTCGGTAACGAGCCTGACCGTGGCATCATCTTCGTTGTCGTGCTCAGTGTCTTTAGGCTTGGCTCGATCTAGCAACTCCTTGCCACTTCTGAGGTGTATGGCTGCAATTTGTCCTCTAGGGTTCTCTTCGGGTCGGCCCGGAAGTTGCCCTTGAGGTCTTGGAATCCGTGCAACTAGGTTACAAAGTTGTGATTCAACGTTCTTTTTCCAGATCTCGAACTCGCCCCACCATTCCATTTGGTAGTTGACGTTAGCTTGGACCTCATTAATTTTATTGTTCACTCCATTGATCCCTTCATAGAGTCCATTCACCCATGATGGCGTCTCTTGATAGTCCGAGGGTCTGTAAGGTGGAACTCTCTGTTCTTGCTGAGGAAGGTGGCTCCCTTGGCCGTATGCATAATTGCCCCAGGTGGGCTGATTGTAATTCCTCCATGCATAAAAAGTATCACCTTGGTTCCTATATGGACCCCACATGTAATGAGCTTTTTCATATGCCTCAGTAGCTATGGTTTCCTTTTCTCTATGGATCTCCTCTATCTCTAAACTGAGTTCAGAAATCTGCTTAGCAAGTTCTTCATGTGTAGCCATGGCCTTGCGTTGTCTTAATCTCCTGTGGAGGGAACGCTCGAGTTCAGGTTCTACTTTATTGGATTAGAGACAACTCGACGTCCTTCAGCTGTCCTACGTTGTAAGCAAAAACAAAAACAAAAAACGAAATCAAAAAGCAAAACGGGTTCTCGGCAAGGGTCGGTAACGAGCCTAGATAGGGTCGTTAACGAGCCTGGAGTGATCCCGTAAAACAGAACTGAAAAGAAAGAAGCAACTATCTGTCGACAGGGTCGTTACCGACCTTGGGGGGGTCGTTAACGACTCGACAGTGACCTAGAAAATAAACAGAAAAAGCACAGAAACTGGGTTGCCCAGCAGGGTCAGTACCGACCCTAGGGGGTCGTTACCGACTCGGCGGAGTCCCAAAAAACGTAAAAAGAACAAAACTTGGCACTATTGAAATCTCCCCGGCAACGGCGCCAATTTGTTGAGAGGGTTTCTTGACAACAAATAAATTTATATCAAGACCCCGCTGTTGTATAGCAGAGTCAGGTTCGTCTGCAGGGAGAAAGTCAATATCAAGTTTTGTTCTTACTTGGAGCGCAAGCAAGAGAAAAAGCAAGGATTTTTATATCAAGGAAGAGAAATTCTAAGGTTTAGGTATCCCCACAACAACAATTATGCATGCAAACACTAATGAAACATAAAGATCATGCTTTTATCACATAAAGGCGCTAACTTTCGTTAACTTTAAGGAAGTAAATCAATCAACTTTCGCTAAATCAACAAACTTACTATCTAATCTCTTCTACTTCAACTAGGATAGATCTATTTTCGCTTCAAAAACCTAAATTGACTATTCTGATTCAAGGTTTCTGCTTTCGCTTCAACTATGAATGAGAAATTCCCTTCAACTTTCGTTTCAAGGGTTAAGAATCAAGAGAATAGATTCATGCAATAAAAATAATCAAGACATGATCATAAACAAGCATGCACAACCATTGTTGGGTTTAACCCTAACCTTAGAGAGGAAGACTACTCACTAAGCATAATTAAGAACAACTGAATTAATAAAATAGAAAGCTTACAACCGAATCCAAAACGATAGTTCTTCCACAAATCCCCCTTGTTGCTCCCTCTCACACGTCTCCTCTCTCTCCTCCTCCTCTGACTTCTAACTTGAATCATCAGAAAACTAAAGAGGGGACAAGTGTATTTATAGAGAAACTATTCTATCTTAAATCTATCTTTAAGGAAATAAATCTATCTTAAATCTAACTATAAGGAAATAATATCTTCTAATAAAATATATCCCTTCTATCTATCTAATAAAATAAACGGAAATAGGATAAAAGCCCATTAATAGCACCGACTCTGACACGCTGCTTCGCGTGGTACCTCGTTAACGACCCTAACAGCCTCGTTAACGACCCTGTTCAGCACTTCGAACAGCCTTGAGTAAAACTTGCGTAGAAGATTCGTTACAACTCCGTTTGACTTGATTCTTTTCCTATGTTCTTGTAACGAATTTATCTATCTCTTTCCAAGCTCAAACTTGATCTTCAATAACTTTACTTGAGCGCTTAATCTTCATCTTCTTATCACTCTTGAGTGCTATCTTTCACCGTCTTTGCTCCTTTCTTCAAAATATGCTTCAAATAGCTTCAAAAACCTACAAAACACCACCAAAGCTTATGTAGACTCCATATCTTAAGAAAATATGAAAACCTACACAAACGACTCAAAACAAAACACAAAACTAAAGAAAAAGATTCAAACACACTAAAAACACACCCTAAAAACATGACTAAAAAGGCGGACATCAAGGAGAGAAAGGGAAAAGGGCTCCCAGAGTGAAGGGATATTCCAAGAAGCAGACTCAGCCTTCCTTGACCCAATCTACGGCCTCACATGTAGGGGTGTAGAAGTTGGTGCCAGATGGAAAGCCATGGCTACGGATTATCGTCTCAACCTTCTCTGAAGAAAGAGAGCAGGGGCAACAGTCATGGGGTTCAAGAACGTGGGAGGATTCGAAGCCCATACTCTTAGCATCGGTATTGGCCATGGGGAACGAACAACAGAGAAAAGGGGCAAGAAATGGAAGTAGAAGCAAGAAGACGATAGGAAAGGATCAGCGCATATCTCTGAAGAGGTCTGGGATTGAACATTTAAAGCCAGAGTGATGTGACTCTTCAAGTTCTCGAGGATGATCGAACGGACGGGTACAAGCCACGTATCGCACGCTGCTTGTAGCTCACGCGGCAAATCCGATCCAAATCCCGCCTAAAAGATTTGGATCAGGATTTGGGGGTATTGTTAAGCCTAAATGTTCATCGGCCCATTTAGTAAACCAAGCCCACAAATAGACAGAGAAGTCATCAGTCGGTTTGATTGCGAATGGACCCAGGAATGAAGAGAAGTCACCAGTCATTCGATTGAAGAAAGAAAGCTTTCGTCACGAAGCGGAGAAGCGCGTTCAAAAGGTATTGGCTGAGGCGTTTCTCATCTCCGATCTATGCGGGAAGTGGGTGGTAGATAAAAGATATGCCCTAGAAATCCGGGAATCATGGGATGTAGGAAGTAACCGTTGGAACGAGGGTGTATATAGGTAGAATTATGTGATTTGTAAACACACACGATTGTAACCAAGAAGAATTAATCAAAAGAGGGGACTTTAGCCCTCGACATCCAGAAAATTTGAGCTTTCTCTTAGTTATTGTTTTCCTTTGAATTCGATCGTGCCCCGATTCAGGACAGGGATTTGTTGATCAAGTTTTTTTCCAAAACAGTCACCACCAAAATCTGGTGTTGGGTCTAGCAAAAAGAAGAAAACTAGTGTTGTTGTTGATATGACTTCTCGGGAATTTACTAAGGATTTGTTGTGGGAGGAAAACTTCTTGGAAGAGTTCAAACTGACGAAGGTCAATAACTGGATCAAGAATCAGAAATGGGGTCACTTGATTCAAGGAGAGTAAGAGTACAATCCTCAAATGGTCAAGATGTTCTATGAATCCCTAGAGATCGAAGACACTGGGAACATGACCATAGGACGATACACTACTGGGAAGAAGAAGTACTTTTTTACTAGTAAAGATGTCAGTGCAATCTTGGAGATACCCCATGAAGGATTTCCTGAGTACTACAAAGTGGTTTGGCCAGAAGGAGTCGATGACCGTGAGATCATCAGAACTGTCACTGACAGTGATGACAACTTCACCAGTCCTTACCTGGTCAACAAGATATGAATTGAAAAAAAGGTGATGTTCAATTACCTTATCAGCAACCTGCTCCCAAGAGAACTCAAGCGAAATGTTGCTTCCATTCAAGACTTGCTAGTTATGGACAAAATTCTCAGAGGGAAGAAGGTGAACATGCCTAGACTAATGATGCTCCACATGAAACATGTGCTTGAAACTTCTAAGCACGCGCTTCCTTATGGTATGCTGATTTCCTTGTTGATGGTTGAACACAAGGTCTATGTGGATAGTGGTGATGTCATCAACGTCAGAGTCTTGAATAAGGAAATGATCAGGAAATTTGGCTGGAACTGGGTTGATGGAAAATGGGTTTCAAAGGCTTCTGAGGTCAGTGACAAGGATCACCTAGAAGAGGGAATGCAATCTGCTCAAGCAGCCGATGAACTAAAGGATCTTAAGGAGCAAAATATGATTCTGAAGGGGATGCTTGAGAAGCTTCAAAACATGGTTGGCTCTGTGTTGTCCAAGATCAGTTCTATAGAGGAAAGGCTCAATGACTTTGGATCTTGATGTCAGTGACCAGCGCTCACTCATGACGATCTCTACCCCTCTCTTCTACCATTTCCACATTATCTCCCCAGTTTAAAAGACTTTTCTTTTTAAGTTCGATTTGGTTGTATTGCATCTCTGAATTGTTTATGTTTGCATCGTACATATTCTTTTGCCATGGTGGATGACTATCTATGCTTGTTTTGATATTATGTTTTAAGTTTCCATATTTGCCTCTGACTTCTTCTCTTGTTTTAGCAATCTTTTTGATGATGCCAAAAGGAGGAATTAACCAAGGGAATAGATTTATTAGGGAGATCTAAAAACTGAAATCATATGGTTACTAAGCTTAGGGGGAATTAACCGGGGGAATAGATTTATTAGAAGATTGAGTTTTGATGGTTCCAAAGTCGGTGACTCCGATTTTGTAAGTCGAGTCGGCAACTTGGCAAAGTCACTGACATGACCAACTGGCGAGTAATCTATTTAAGGTAGGAATGCATAACGTGTGTGCGTGCATTTGGAGACAGCTGAGCCGTTCTATTTATAAAAGAGTGCTAAAATCAAGAGGAGGACAATTTGATTCTCCTATAATATTTTATTGTATGCGTTCATGTATATTTGGAAAGATATGTAAAGATTGAGTGTGTGTCATTTCCCTAATCGAATGGGATTTGATACACATGAGATCTCTCTTGCTCTAGCTTAAATACCTTAGTGTTTAGGATAGAAGGCAATACTTTTGAGCATCATTTCATAACTTGTGTAAGAAAGAAAGAGTGAACTTGTGCGTGAGATTCGTACGAGTGGTGTGTTGAGTGTTCTTAGGCATAGCGTGAGATTGAGAGTGTGAGTGCAAAGGTAGAGTGTGGTTCAAGGGTGTGGGATTCATTCTTGTACACGGGAGAGCTTTGTAAACACTCAAGAAATCAATAGAGCGAGTCTAAGGACTCTTGAAATCCGACCAAGTGAGAAGCTTGGAAGGGAGTGGTTTTTCTCTAAGTAAACTTGTTGGTTTATAAAGGAGTTTCCACTATACATCACTTGTCATTGATTGTTGGTAACGTTTGTTTTACTGTTTGGTTATTCTGCTTCTTTATTTACTCAAAGTCGATGACTTCGCATGAGTCGCCGACTCGTTTAAGTACTAATGATCCTACAATAGAGGTGTCAAAACAAGAACTCCAATGCATAGCCCGGGTTTAAGCGTTTTTATCCCTCAAGCTCTTGGGCCTTAGCTCTTGTAAAATTCACTTGTATCACTCTAAGCTTCATCAAAATCCACCACAATCAACTAAGATCCATCCCGTCCACGCTTGTTTACCTAAAGACCCGCAAAACCGAACAAAACAAGCGCAAGACCTGAATTTCCTAGAAAACCTAAAAACCTAAGAACTAGACTAAACTAAGCTAAAACCATGCAATATAAATATAAACATGCATCCTAAACACTACCTAAATGCAAGCTATCACTAAACACTTTATTGATAAGTCAAAACCTGATCATGCTTGTTTGCTTAGAAAGTCTATCCATGGTTTGAAACAGTCTCCTAGACAATAGAATAAGAAATTTGATGCTTGCATGATTTCTCTTGCTTTCTCTAGAAGCATCTATAATACTTGTTTGTATTTAAAAGGTGTTAAGTCTTCTTCTCCTATTTTATATCTTACTTTATATTGATGACATTCTGCTTATTAGTAGTTTTAAAGTTGTAATTTCTGGAGTTAAGCATGACTTGAAAAATACTTTGATATGAAAGACTTAGGTGTTGCAGCTAAGAGTTTAAGTGTAAATATTATTAGAAATCATGCTAAAAAGACCATCTACTTGTCTCAAACTGACTACATGTACAAAGTTCTTGACAAGTTTGCCATGAAGGACTCTAAGCCTGTACCAATACCTCTTGGAGGGCACTTAGAGTTGTCAAAACAAGACTGTCCCACCATTGCAATAGAAAAGAAGAAAATGGAACTTGTACCTTATGATGTTGTAGTGGAAAGCATTATGTATGCTATGATATGTACTAGGCCAGATTTAGCTTTTGCTATTAGTGTTCATAATCGTTTTATGTCCAATCCTAGGCAAAACATTGGGCATGCATGAAATACATGCTAAAGTATGTAAAAGGGAATGAGAACATTGGTTTGGTATATGATGTGCATAGTCCAAGGACCACACTTACATGGTATGTAGACATAGTGCCCACACTTTTCACTGATAGTCATAACACCTTGTATCTTTGCAAGGATCCTGTCTATCATGAAAGAACAAAACATATCGATGTGAGATATCACTTTATAAGAAGAATGGTGGAGGACCAGGAAATTAATGTGAAGAAAATACTTGGAGACACCAATCATGCAGATTTTAGGACAAAAATAGTCCCCACTAACAAGTTTGTTTTCTACCAGTAAGAGCTCCATATCGATGATGTCACTTGAGATATGAAAATGAGTCAATGATTAAAGAAGAAAATCGATTTAAGTCCACTAGATTCTTGTTTGTATTATTTCTAGTATTAGTTTATAATTTAAGAGGGCATTTGTAATGTTCTACCTAGTTAAACTATACACTAATCCTAGTGACCTAAGTATTGGTATGAAAAATCATGTAATAGAATTGAGGTAGAAGATATCCTAAGGAGAGAACCACATACATGAGGTTTTTTTATTAGCTTAAACTAGTTAAACCGGATCATGGCTTTCCCAGTTCAAACCGGTTTGGAGGTAGTGAACCGGGTTTATGCTTGTAAAGGCTTTACCAAACTCGTGGGTTCATTCTTGGACTTAGGCTTTGGCATTGGCTTGTGAAGACCACCCAACTCACGTGCTTCTGATTCAAAATGGAAGAAGCTCATTGTCTTTAGTTGGAACGATGCATTTTGAGGCTCACATTCAACCCTAGCTTTATAAGTTGGATCTCTTCCTTGCTTGCACATTCTAACCTAGCGGCGCAAAAGAGACCTCTAAAGAAAAGAGAGAGAAAAGGAAGGAAAAGAGAGACATAGAAGTCCGGTGGTGTGCGGTGGTCGAGATCCAACAAAGCTCTAACTCGGAGCTTCGTCAGCCTTATGTACGTGGTCGAAACCCTAGATCTTTCTTCTTCTCTTAGCTCTTTGTTTCTCTGTTCTCATTGTTGTTTGATCTTCTTTGGTTGTCTTCGCTCTTCTCTTGCGTGTTTGTAACATGCTTTGTAATATCTTTGAGATCTAGTGGATTTGAGTCGAGTTTCCTTTCTGAGGCTCCACAGATGTAGGCTTTACCGAACTGCGTCACCAATCCTTGTGTTTTCTTTGATCTTTCACTTGTTTTGGTTAATTTGTCCTTCAATCTGCTTTTGCGAGTGTTTTCTAAGTCAAACTCGATTTTCAAGGACATTAATCAAGATCATGAGATTGGTAAAGATGGTACTACCATGGTCGCCATCAAAGTTAATTTTGATCAAGTTGAGAGTTTGGAAGATACAATTAAATCCAATTGTGGCCGAGGTATTCATGTCTCCAAGCAGTGACATTACCGAAATGATTAAAACTTGGTATTAGGTCAGCTTCTCCTTGACCTATACATTATAAAGTGTTGAACTGGGAAGGATTGCTTGTAGTGGACAGGTAGGTAGGTCATTACTCATAGAAACAGCTCCAAGCTAGCTTGCTCTTAAACTTCACATCATCGATCTTGTTCTTCTTGCTTTGTATGCTTTGCTGTAATATTTACCTTCTTGCTTTGGTGATCTGTTGTGTGTTTATTCAAGAGCAGTAAAACAGTCGAAAATCTTAATGAACTTAGTTGACAATTAGTATGTTCCTGCATTTAATGTGATATATTAAGCTATTGACCGGGGCTCAAAAAGAGAGGCCATGGATTCTTTTGGGATAATATTATATTAGTGGCTTACAAGTTACAAGCAATTAGATAGAGTAAAGATATCTTAGATTTTTTTTATTAGAGCTCTGTTGTTTTGGGAATACGATTAAGAAATATATATATTTAGTAACTATAAGTTTAAAACTCAAAAAATTGAAACACGTATATTAATGAAAATGTTATGATACAAAGTAGGCACAAATGCAAATGCTTTACATAGTAAATTGAGCTGAAACAAATATGCATACATAAACCGAAACTGAGCTGATCTCAATTCTAATACATAGTAACTGACAGAGATTAAGGAAAATGGTAGGCCAACACGTATAACGGTCATATATGGTTTATATAATTTAGTATCCTCTCGAACTCGTACGTCTAGTGTGATGGAGGAGGTGAAAGGGAAGGAATGGCTGGCAAAGGAGGCAACGTCACCTTAGGAGCCGATGGGATGGTGGGTAATGTTGCTTTTGGGAGGGTGGTGGGTCCATTTGGCAGTTTGGGCAGAGGGTTGGCTGGTAGTGGTGGAAGGGCGGCCTTCGGGAGGGCAGTGGGCTTTGGGATGGATGGCAGAGGAGGTAAAGTGACCTTCGGGAGGGTAGCAGCGGGTGTCGTTGGTATTGTGGGTAGGGGCGGTGGCAACGTAGGCTTTGGTAGGTTCGGAATTGGAGGAACGGTTGGACCCGTTTGGAGAAGATGACGAACAGCAAACCCAACATCAAAGCATGAAAGAGAGAGTGCCACAACTAGAGACAACATGAAACTGTGTTGCTTGCAAATTGCCATGTTTGTGTGTTTTTTAGGACTGATGCTTGCTCTTGCCTTTGAAAGGATGTTGTAGTATTGGATGTTTGTATTTTTTTGTGATTTGTGTGGGTGAAGAAATGTGTATATATAGATATAGTAATATTGGCTGACTTTTTTGGTTGTTGAATATAGTTGGCTGATGTTGTTCAGAGGAAATTGGGTCTTAGTAGCTCACCGGCCTTCTTCAATGTTAGGATCAAAGTTAGATTGACACTTGGCTACCTGTATTTGTTATTTTAAGCAAGAAGTTAAATGAAACAAGAAAACTTATTTACTTTCCACAAAAAAAAAAAAAAAAAACTTATTTACTTGCAACACGTGCTATAAAAAGCTCTAAACAACCCTTACCAGTTACCAATGTCAGTTTAGTCACGTCAAAATGTTGGCCAATTGTTAAATGTTAGTGAACAAACATTCGACTTAACATTTTTTTTTTGTATATGTTGGGGCAACTTCAATGTTTCCAACCAGCATATTTCGACCATTTATTTTTGATAGGGTAAAAATTAGGGTCGCCACAAATACTACTTGGGCTCGCCTAGAGCATCCACTGGGGATGAGAACTGGTTAATAACCAATTCAAAAGAAAAAGGGCAAACCGTCGTCCGAGAGATTCGAAACGTTGACCTCAGGGAACTACCCCAAAGGCCAAACCGTTGAACCAAATGCCCAAAGGTAGCATATTTCGACCATTGTAATCACCTATGACCTTATCAATATATAAATTATGAATTTGTGTGAAACAAAATTTATCCCATATCGAGAATTTTAATTAAAAAAATTGTTTAGTAAATAAGGCTTTGGGCAACTCCTTTTATTATCAATTGGTTTTAGGATAAAACTACACTGGTTGTGTGTTCTAGGCCTAATGCGCGTGTTGTATCTTACAGATAATATTTAGCACAAATTTTTTATATATTAATGTTGCTTATCTAGAAGAAATCTTATGTTTAAAATATGGTTAACATCTATTGTATTTTGGTAACTCTAGATTCTATGACTTGCTTGAAGCCTAATCTTATTGTAATCTCTATTTAAACAGATCGAATCACATAATAATATAATCAACTTTTAATCTTTCTATATGGTTTTTAGAGCCTGATCCAAAATTGTTTTCTCAAAACCGCAAAATCAAACACACGCTTTTTTTCCATTTATCATGGCCTCTTCAAATCATTCAATTTTGAATGATGTAGAACCAACCAAACCTCTCTTTGCTATTCACTTCAATAATGCTATCAAAATTACACCCTTCAATTACATCATCTAGAAGGCGCAAATCAAATATATCTTAGTCGGCTATGGTCTCTTTAAGTTTCTTGATGGATCTCATCCTTGTCCAGCGTCCACTCCTCTTGGTGTTGCTGTCACATCACCAAATCTGGCGGTTATCACTTGGCAATGCCAAGATCAACCAATTTTTGGAGCTTTAGTTGGCACTCTTACCTCCAATGTCGCTCCCTTGATTACCCAAGCCGAAAGCTCTTATGCGGCTTGGAAACACCTTGCAGAAACTTATTCTAAAATATCACGTGGCATATCAAACAACTAAAAGACAAGATCCAAAACCGCAAGAAAGGCACATCTTCCATCACTAACTACATGCAGAGTGTGAAGAACTATGCGGACCTTCTTACCTCTCTTGGCAAGAAACCTGACCTCGAAGATCTCATAGACTATGTCTTAAAAGGTCTTGACGCACTCTGCCTTTCAAACTATCATTGATGGAGTTCACAATCGGGAAACTCTCATCTCCGTTGAAGAACTTCAGGAACGATGTACTCATCATTCGTGAGTTGGAACTCAAAATTGAGGCCTCCTCGTCCTCCACTAATGAACCGGCAAGTGCCATGTCCATGCTAGCGTCCACTCCTCTTGGTGTTGCCGTCACGTCACCAAATCTGGTGGTTATCACTTGGCAATGCCAAGATCAACCAATTTTTGGAGCTTTAGTTGGCACTCTTACCTCCAATGTCGCTCCCTTGATTACCCAAGCCGAAAGCTCTTATGCGGCTTGGAAACTACTTGCAGAAACTTATTCTAAAATATCACGGGGCATATCAAACAACTAAAAGACAAGATCCAAAACCGCAAGAAAGGCACATCTTCCATCACTGACTACATGCAGAGTGTGAAGAACTATGCGGACCTTCTTACCTCTCTTGGCAAGAAACCTGACCTCGAAGATCTCATAGACTATGTTTTGAAAGGTCTTGACTCTACCTTTCAAACTATCATTGATGGAGTTCGCAATCGGGAAACTCTCATTTTCCGTTAAGAACTTCATGAACGACTCATCATTCGTGAGTTGGAACTCAAAACTGAGGCCTCCTCATCCTCCACTAATGAATCGGCAAGTGCCATGTCCATGCAAACATGCTCTTATTCCAAGCCAAAGTCACCATCTTCAAACCCAACATGATCTGCTCAGTAGCCTTACCAATGCCCGCAACAACAACAACCTTACCCTCAATACCCCATGAAAAACTCTTACCCTTCCCCGTCACCCATGTAACCCTATTACCCGAATCAATCTATGCAACCTCAAAACCTAATCACCCTCCCCCACGACCTTTCTTGGGAAGTGTCAATGGTGCGGTGAACCCAATCATGTTGTTGGCTTTTGCGGTGACTTTTGTCGGGTTGCCCTTCATCTACGACAACCACCTCGCCCATAAGTGTCACACCCTATTCCACCGCCCACTCCTCAAGCACATCTCGCTTCAACCTTGTCCCAACCATGGCACTAAGACAACGGGTCCACCAACCATGTCACCAATGATCTTTAGAACCTTAGCCTCCACTATCCAAATGATGGGCTTGATGAACTTATAGATGGTAATGTTAGGGGCTTGCAAATCTCCCTTGGAAAACTTTCTTTACATACAACAATCAAATCTTTCAATCTTGATAATGTTCTACATGTGCCTCAAATTTCCAAAAACATCATCTTAATATATCAACTTACTTCTCAACATCAACTTTCTATTGAATTCTTACCTAATTATTTCCTTGTTAAAGACCTAACAACCAAAACAACTCTTCTTAAGGGTCCATGTGTCAATGTTTTCTACTTCTGGCCTTCCACTTTCAACCCTAGCATCTCTACTACTCAACTCTCGTCTAGCTCCTCTTGGCATTACAAACTAGGGCATCCAATGCCACCTATTCTAAAACTCACGCAAGATAGTTTTCAATTTACTAGTTCTAGTTCCAAGTTTGATTTTTGTTCTTCTTGTTCCATCTCTAAAAGTCATAAATTACCTTTCTTGTTGTCAACAATACAATCTTCTTATCGATTAGAAGTTATTTATTTGGATGTCTAGAGTTCACCAGTTATTTCTTTCGATGGATATCACTATTATTTTTTATTTGTTGGTCACTTTACAAAATATATATGGATTTATCTTATGAAACAAAAATTTGAAACAAAATCCATCTTCATCAAATTCAAAGCCCTAGTCAAGAACTACTTCCATACCAAAATTAAAATTCTCCACTCCGATAACGGTGGAGAATACATTGCTCTAACCTCCCTCATTTCCACCATTGACATCTCTCATCTTTCTACCCCGCCCTACACTCCCCAACATAATGGCTATTCCGAGTGAAGACATCCTCACATAGTTGAAACCGGTCTTGCCCTTATGACTCTTTATGGCCTTCTAACACTCTTTGTACATTTACCTTCCAAACAACAGTTTATCTCATTAACAGAATGCACACTCCTACCCTTCACAATGTCTCTCCCGTTCTAAACTTTTCCAAACAAAACCCAATTATCAAAAGTTGAAATGTTTTGGTTGTTTGTGTTTTCCATGTTTAAAACCTTACACTACCAACAAGCTCGAACCCAAATCCATATTGTGTGTCTTCGTGGCTACTCTCTCACGCAAAGCGCCTACCTTTACCTTGATACAAACACATATCGGGTTTATACCTCTCGTCATGTCCACTTTGTAAACACTAAAGAGAAATAAGCAATAAAAGAAAAGGGAACTCATTCAAAATCCTCCAAGAGGAGGTAGAGGTTTACTCACGCGGTTAGTTGATCGTTGTGGGGTTCCTCTATAAGGAATTGTCTCTTCTGTTTTCATTTATCTACTTGTTTATTTATTCCGCTGCTTATGGGAACTGTCCAATATAGTTCCCATAACTGTTTGTACTAACCTTCGAACCAACATCTAGAAGCTTTAGAGCTCATTAGTGCCATCGTACTTGCCTATGCCTTTCAAAGAGTAAGATTGGTCTTCTTGCTAAGTGTCCCTCGGTGGGCACCAAATTATTTTGGGAAAAAAATGTACTTGATGATTTTTTGCTTAGACCAATGAGATTTCAAGATCTAGTAACAGAAGATACACCTCTGATTTTATAGATTGGAAACTGTTTTACAAAGTGTAAAAGATGAGTTTCTCAAATTGAGATTCTTGACTAATGGGTCCTCTCTTCCTCACAATTACAAGGCTAAGGCTCTCAAAAAGTCTTACGGAAATTGACTAATAACTCTCTTGTGGTGAAGCCTATATTGTCTAATGACTTCTTCTCCGTGCCTTCTCCTATCTTTATAGTCGCCTTTCGCCATCTCCAGTTCTTCTCGTTGTTGAACTCCTTAAGATGAACCTTTCAACTTCTACTCTAAATGAGTAGATCATTCCTCCTTCATTATGCTTGCCACACTGACCTCTTTACTCTTTTCTAACTTACCCCATTAACTATCGTCGCTATTTTTTTTGATAAGGAAAGGTGTTAGGGGAACCACTAATGGGCTAGTGGTCGCCCTAGAGCATCCTGACGGATGAGGGTCAACAACCCCGGATCGTTTACGAGTGAGATGGAGGAGAAACGCCTAAAGGAACTAGCGATGTAGTCTGCCGCAGAATTGCACTCCCGATAGACATGAGAGATACTCCAATCCTGGAAGTGGGCTAACAAGCAATGGATGTCCGAAAGCAACAAATCAATCTCCCATGGGCAGCGCCAGTCGCCAAGTACGGCCTTGACCAGCTGAACATTATCGCCTTCAATTTGAATCCTGGGAAATCCACGTCGAATGGCTTCGAGAAGTCCCTGGCGTAAGGCGATGCTCTCGGAGATCAACACAGACTACCGACCGATCAGTCCTCCGTCAAAAGAAATGGGGGAGCCAGCAGTGTCCCTGAGAATGAACCCGAACGAGGCAACACCATCTGCACATACAACACCATCAAAATTAATTTTAACGTAATCTTTCTTGGGTTTTTCCCATTTAGCGCGTTTTCTTCCTGTTTTTCCGCGCCCCTTGACATTTTGGGATTCTGGATTATCGAGTGTTCCTGTGAGTTTCCAATCTCTGATTTGTTTTGGAGTAAATTCGCTTATGTTGCTCGAGTTGTTGAGGTTTGTTCCTTTGTTGTTTTCAAAAACTTTTTTTGTTTCTGGAGTACCAAAGGCACCACCGGGTGTGGATGAGGATTTCCAAATCCTCCTTGTTCGTTAATGCCTGGATTTCATCCAGGATTTGGTGTAGTTTTTTATCGTCTGGGGAGATTTGATTGATGATCCTACATATTTTTGGTTTTATGGAATTGAGGGTTTCCTTTGTGAGGGGGCATAATAGTAGGAAATGGTTTGTATCTTCGATCGAGTTGTTACATGCTAGATAGCCTTGGGGTACCGTAATGTGGTTGGCAGTAAGCCTCGATTTGGTTGGAAGCCCATTTCGTGCCACTTTCCATAGGAAGTTTTTCATTTTGGGAGGGATGTCAAGTTTATTGATCTAGTCTAGGTTAATTTTGGGTTCATTTTTAGCAAGGTTGATCCATTGCATGGTTGAGTGGGTAGAGTACCAGCCATTTTTACTTGGTTTCCAGTACAGCCTGTCGTGGATTTTGTTGACCGGGTTGATAATGTTGGAAATGTTATCAAGGTCCTCTGGATTGACAACATCCCTTAGTTTATCAAGGTTCCATGAGTTGTCTTCATGGAGGTACGAATCAACACGTTCCTCCCAGTTAATGCGGGTCTCGACCCCAGGTTTTGGGTGAATTGGACCATATCCGATCCAGTTGTCTTTCCAAAATCGAATGGTTTTCCCGTCCCCCACTTGCTAGATAAGCCTAGAGGCAAACAGGTCTCTAAGACCTATTAGCTTGGAACACTGCCACGACGTGTTGTGTTTTTTCTTATAGTCTAGGATGTTATTTGTTTTGAGGTACTTTTCTGTTACTATTTTGACTCAAAGGTTATTTGGTTCCGCTAATATTTTCCAAAGCAGTTTCATTTGGAGTGCTTGATTCATGTCTTCCGCTTTAGCAATTCCAGCTCCTCCATGAGCAGGAGGATGACAGATGGAATTCCAGCTAATGAGTGGTTTGTAGTTGTTTTCTTTATTCCAAAAGAAGGTTTTGTTAATTTGGTCTAGTTCCTTTAGTGTTGACTGGGGTAGCATAAATGATTGCATGATATAGTTTGGTTGTGTAGAGAGGTTCGCTTTTATGAGGGTTTTACGTCCCTCTTGTGATATGGTGTTCGCTTTCCACTTTGATAGTTGGGTTCTGGTGCGCATAATCAGAGGTTTGAGTGTGTTTTGCGTTACTTTCCCATTGATGATTGGGCATCCTAAATATTTGTCAAGGGAGATTGTGTTTGTTATTTGTAGGATTTGCTTTATTTGTTCCTTTGTGTTGTTGTTAGTGTTTTTTGTGAGTTGGAATGCAGATTTATGAAAGTTGACTTTTTGACCAGAAATCTGGCAGTAGTCATCAATAATTTCTTTGATATTTTCGCATGCTTGGCCATTAGCTTTCGCGAAGATGATAATGTCATCGGCAAAGGCTAGGAACGGAATTTTTGTTCCATTTCTTGAGATTTGGATCCCGATCCCACTTTTTGGGTTGGCGCTCACCAGATTGAGTTGTCTTGCCAGATTTTCGGTAGCAAGAATGAATAAGTATGGTGATAGAGGGTCTCCTTGTCTAAGGCCCCGTTGGGGGTAAAACTGTTATGTTGGTCCGTTGTTCACTAGGACTGAAAATGATACGGTTTCAACGCATTCACGGATCCACCCCAGGAATTTTTTGTGGAAACCGAATTTATTTAGTATTGCGGCTAGGAACTCCAAGCTAATCCGGTCGTAGGCTTTTTCCATGTCAAGTTTGATTGTGATCCATCCCTCCCGCCCCTGTTTGTGGCGAAAGGAGTGGAAAATCTCATGTGCGATTAGGGTATTGTCATGGATATTGCGGTGTTTGATGAAAGCACCTTGCATTGGGTGGATGAGTTTGGTTAAGACATTTTTTAGTTGGTTTGTTAATATTTTTGATATTATTTTATATATGGTGTTGCATAGGCTGATCGGCCTACAATGGTTGATGGATTTAGGGTTTTCACACTTGGGCAGTAGGGTAATGAATGTGTGGATAATTTGTTTAAGAATTCTGCCATTATGAAAGAAGCTTTTGACAGCCTTGATAACATCTGGTCCCACAATGTGCCAATAAATTTTATAGAAACATGCCGGCATTCCATCCGGACCAGGGGATTTGTCATCCCCAATGTCGAATAGAGCATTCTTGATTTCAGCATTAGAAACTGGTTTGGTGAGTTCTGCACTGTCGGCATCGGTTATTTCTTTTTGCACGGTTTTTATCATGCTTTGGAGTTTAACATGGTTGATTTCTAGTGCTCTAAACCGATTTTGGAAATCCCTTTTGATTTCGGATCTAATATTGTCAGCACCAGTGATTTGGGTTCCTTCCGTTGTACGTATTTCTTTGATGTTTGTTCTATTTGTTCTGCTAGAGGCAATCCGGTGGAAGTATTTGGTGTTTTTATCATTTAGTTTTATGTGCGTGTTCTTCGCTTTTTGTTTCCAGTAGGAATTATGGAAGTCTAGAAGGCACGACTGTTTCCTTGATAACCTTTCTTGTTTTTGTTTTAGTTGCAAGTTAGAGTGTTCGATGTTTTCTTTTTGCAGATGGATAATTTCATCGTCAATTTTATTGATTTGTTCAAAGATGTTTCCAAATGTTTGCTTGTTCCACGCCTTTGCTTTCGTTTTTAGCATTTGAGTTTTTTTGATTAAGTTGTACATGTGGGAGCCACATGCATTGTGGCGCCAGGCTTGTTTAATGACGTTTTGGAAGTCCTTCCTGGATGTCCACATCATCTCAAATTTGAACGGTTGCGCTTTAAATTGTGCGTCGGTGGGTAAGTCGCATGATATTGGACAGTGATCTGAGGATGAGAATGCGTGGTTTTTAGTTGCAATGGATGGGTACCTTTGGATAATTTGATTTTTTACAAGTGTGCGATCCAGTTTTTCAAGGGTGGTGTTATTAAGGTTTTTTTATTTCCTCAAAGTGAATTTATTTCCAATGGTAGTGATATCACACATGTCGCAATCATTTTTGAATTGGATGAGTCGTTCGAATCGGGTTTGGGAAGGGATAGCGCCACCTAGTTTCTCATCTGGGTATTGAATTTCGTTTAGGTCTCCCATTAGTAGGCATGGCAGGTTACAGTTTTGAATGAAGTTCTTCAACTTCGTCCAGAATTGCTCTTTTTCTTGCGCCCTTGGTGGCGCATAAGCAAATATTAGGATTAGTTCCCTATTGTTTTCGAGGTCCGCATAGTGGAAACCAATAAATCGGTTATCTTTATGGATAGTTTTGATGTTTTCGTTAGTAAGCGTCGTGCCCTTCCAGAGGACGCATATTCCGCCCGACATCCCATTGCCCGGGATAAATTCAATGGAGTCAAAGCCCGCTTTTTGCCATTGATTACAGTCGGGTGGTTCTTGGGTTTTTGTTTCCAAAAGAGCAATGAGGTTTATGTGCTCAAGGCGACATAACGCGTTCACTTCAGTCCAAAAAGATCTGCGTTTAGTGCCCCTACAGTTCCATGTGCTGATTTTCATAGGCGACTGAACTTGTTGTGGCTTTTGGCCTTTGTGGGATGGGTGATCATCTGGCGTATTTGTATTTTCTTGTTTCTTGGTGAAGCGTTTTTGACATGACAACGAGTGGTGTCCATGTATTGTGTGAAGTGTTTAATTTTGGTTAATTTATTTTGGTTTTTACCAGTGGCCTCCTTGGCCTTGTTCAGGTTGGCTACGAGTTTTTCGGGGTCAATTTTGAGTTTGGATAAGTTTAGTTCAATGGGTGTTTGGTTATTCAGTTGGGAGGATTCAGAGGTGTTTTCCTCACTGCCAATTTGGTATTGGTTTTTCATAGCATTTTTTGCACCTCCACATAGGAGGGTTGAGGGTTGGGGTTGGATTGATTCCCGCTAATAGCGGCCATCAGACAGAACAAGAGATTTGAGACGAAAAACAGAATAGTTGTTGTGGAGTGTTTGAGGAGGGGATCTGGTGAGGCGTGTGAGAGTGAGATCTGGCAATGGGAGAGATAAATAGGTGTGGCCAAGAAAGGTTGGTGGTGGAGAATACCATTGGTGGAGTAGAGAGTTGCCCGGTGAGAGGTGCCGAATTAAAATCGCCGAACTTGGGGAGTCGAAAGGTCGCGCACGAGCACATTCCCCGGAGAAGCCACCCAAGACAGTAGTGTCGCCGCCCTTTTGGAAGTTGCACCAGACTTGGGAGATTCCACCATGCGCTATTAATTACACAACATGTATGCCTACATTTATTTTT
Organism: Fallopia convolvulus; assembly: GCA_964016875.1. Classification (NCBI taxonomy): domain Eukaryota; kingdom Viridiplantae; phylum Streptophyta; class Magnoliopsida; order Caryophyllales; family Polygonaceae; genus Fallopia; species Fallopia convolvulus. Next base: position 28,092,325 of record OZ024718.1, read on the forward strand.
TATATTAACTAAGCTTCAAGCTAAAAGTCCACATGATCTCTTTGGGCGAGGTTCTCTCGAGTTTCTCCATGGTTATTTTCTTGTGCTAACATTGAGCTTCTCGCCATGTGTTGACCCGATTTTAAGCCTAAATGGTAGTCATCCCACAAGGAATTGCATCACGTGAAAAAAAACACATACAAAATTTAATGCCAAACACCCATCAATGGCTCCTAAGGATGTTGAGAAAAAAAAATGAAGATACTATTCGATAGGTCAATCAAAAAGGCAATAGCCAAAAAGATTCACGAGGTAACTCATGATGCTCTTCTAGATCATTTAGGAGCCACAATGGACCAAGCCTCGTATCCTATGTGGGTAACCATTCTAAGCCATTGAATCCCGATCAAGTCAAGCTTAGGTCATGTGGAACATTCAGCTACGGGCACAAGTCGTGCGTCGGAAGTGCATGATGATCTCCTCAGGTTACCGTTGACGTCGTGCGACCTCAAGCGCACAATCATGTGGTGTGCCTCATGTATTGCCTTAGGTCGTGTGTTATAGCTTCTCAACATAGGGTTGTGTGACTTGGGTGCATGATCATGCGCCTGACCTTAGGTATTGCCTTAGGTTGTGCACCGTGTCGAGATGGGATTATTGTGCTACGTTTTCGAGAAATCTTGTTAAGACATTAACCTATTTTTTGTTAAGTGTTTTTCTTTATGATTAGGATAAGTTGGATTTAATTAAGAGCACTTTGGCTAAATTGCTTCTCGATTTCAACTCAAACCCTTTTGTTTGTTCTTCTAATTGCGGTCAAGATCTAGTTTGTTTCTTTGGTTGAACAATTTGCTTGTTCTTGAGTGCTCAAAGTGAGACTCGGATCCAAATCAATTTTGAATCATCTACGAACAAGGAGATTCGTTCAAAACTCAAATCAAAATCAAACAAGGATAAACTTTCGGTGCAAGCTAGACCGGGTCACCACGTATCAAAATTGGAAATGTGTGAAGATTGCTCTCAAATTTATTTGAACATCTACACAAGGAAGAGAAATTAGGAAAAAGTTGCATACCAATACAATATTTCCACACCCAATGTAAAACATCTACACATGCTATATAACCTTTGGGTTGCACATGCATTATACTATAAATTTCTTTTGAAATTTCTTTTGTAAGTTTAAAGTGAAGGGTGTTAAATGAAAAAGAGAATATAAATAGTGGTGAAAGTGCAAAATATCCAAATTCCAAAACAAAATGTTACAAATTGAAGTCCCAAATGATTCCCGACAACATTTGCAAATTTTGTACGTCCGTGTGGCAAGTCGTAACTAATACCTTGGCGTTAACCCTTTTTGCTCATCTACAATTGTACAAAAACTCTCTTCACACAGCAATCAAAATACAAAGATACAACTGTAAATATTGACAAGTCATAAGTCATAGTAACTACTGTATTAGTGAAAACCTGTGCTTCACCATAAATAGCCATTTTCCTCAATGACACCGTTAAAACTCTACTAATCTTATCCTCCTTGCTGTCTCTCACTCATCAACTTTCTCCCTCGGGCTCACAAACACAAATCTCCCTAGTAGACGTGGTTGCTCCTTTTGAGGCAACTGCAACTACAAGGCTACAAGTGCCAAGTGGTGTCTCTTCCTGTGAAACTCAAGTCAGAGAGGCCCACCTTTCAAGTTTCAACTTTTTACCACATCAACCCCCAACTCCGGTAAACAATTCAAGAATTAAATATAAATACATTGAGGGAGGGTACTGTATATTTGGGTTTACACTTTACACGGATCTTGGCTTTACCCATTGGGCGCTCGCTGTGTTCCTTCTTCCTTGTTACTTCCTTCTTCTGGATCCGTAAGAACCTCAAAAACAGTCCTTGTTTTGCTACAGGGAGTAAAGCAATAATTAGCTAGGGTAGGGCTGTGCTTTCGAGTGTGTCCTCAGTCTTCTTGACCAATTCATCAATTTGACGAAACCCTAGCTACTGTTTTCCCTCCTCTTACGTCGCTTTCTACTGCTGAGAGAGCTGATTTCTGGCCTTCTAGCTTTCGCTTTCTCATCGGGGCTTCGAATTTTACTTGTATTGGGGGGAGAGAGAGAGGAGTAAGGAGGCTAATTGAAGGAGATTGATAGAACGAACCAACCAACGATCGATCCATCCATGGCGAGGGAGAAAATTCAGATAAGGAAGATAGATAATGCGACGGCTAGACAGGTGACTTTTTCCAAGCGGAGGAGAGGATTGTTGAAGAAGGCGGAGGAGCTCAGCATTCTCTGCGACGCTGATGTCGCTCTCATCATCTTCTCCTCCACTGGAAAGCTCTTTGAGTTTGCCAGCACCAGGTTTAGCTTCTTTCTTCCCCACCCCTCCTCTTCTTCTGTTGAATCTCTTCTTATTAAATACTCAGTAGTAAAAAAAAAACTTTTACAGGCTTCAGATTTCCATTTCTGGAAATTTCTGTTTTATAAGTTAATATGGCTTAATTTCATCCATCTTCAGATGCTTATAAATAAATAAATAAATAAATAAAAGAGAGAAAAGCCTGGCTATGCAAAGGAGGGAAGGTTTTGAAAAATTAATTGATCTTCAAAGATGGCAGCCTTCCTTTCTGCTAAGCTTGCTAATTTGTTGGCGGCTTTAGTCACGATTCTTTGCTACAAGTTATTCCAGTACATTTTATGCTAGGTGTTGAGATCCTTGGCTAACAAGGGCTAGGAGAGTGATGCATTTTTCCCGCTTGCTCAAACCCCAGCCTCTGAATTAATGGAGTGACTTGCTTCTAATACATGATCTTCATTTTTGGCTTTGAGACATATGGATATATATGAGGAGAACAGATGCAAAATAGAAGTTTTTTTATTTTTTGGATCAAAAGGATGGGAACTTGAGATTAATTTAGATAGGATACACCTCTAGGCAGTGCCAAGTAAAGACATTAACATTGTATTATAGTGCAAGGTATATTAGTATTTTATTCCTGTAATTACTGTCAAAATTTTCACATCCCTCTCTATTATACAGTACATTGTATTATGTAGTACGGATTATATAACAATTCACACACTATCAACTATTAACCTTTGTCCTATATTTATGAGGACATGATTACTATCATTGTATTATGTTGATTTTATTTAACACTGTATTATGTTAAATTGCTTAGTTCACACACTCCCAGGGTTTTCAGCTTCCATTGCCTACATTCCCTATACAAAGTATACATCATTGAAAATCCTTGATGGGTTCAATTTAAAGTATTTGTAAACCAAAAATTGTAGCATGTATGTCAAGCTTATACTGGAGCTAAACTTGCAAGTGTTTAATATAAAAGTGCATGTGGGCAAGATGAGCTCAGATGGAGAATAAATTTAGTCTTGTCCAATTTAAAGAACTATAGCTAAGGAAAAGGGCTTCGAAGCACTCTAGTTTGTGAGTTGTGAGACTACTTACATATCTAGAATTGTAGTTGTGGAAGCTTGCATGGACTTTAATTCTCCCTTGCCACCGCATACATATATGTCAAATTTGAGAAAACCTTCATTTCATTTTGATCATACTCTCTTTTTCTACTCTTAAAGTATGAAGGAGATACTAGAAAGGCACAAGTTGCACTCGAAGAACCTTGCCAAACTGGAGGAGCCATCTTTGAAGTTGCAGGTAAATATCCTTCTTTAAATTAATTGAAGAGTATTGTTAAGCCTTTTATTCTTTCAGATATACTTGAAGAACATAGATGATAAATTAGCTCCTATGGTACTGCTGAGTAAAAGCTCACTCAGAAAATTTGCATACTTACAGCTTGTAGAGAATAGAGATTGCGCCAGACTTAGCAAAGAAATTGCTGAAAAAACCCACCAACTGAGGTATCATATCTGTTTCTCACTCTTTCATGATTCCATTATCTCAAGGTTTCATGTATTAATCCTTTTAATTAGTGTAATAAGGAACTTAAATACATCACCCATTCGGATCAATTTATGTTATAATGTATTATTCTCTTGCATTGTTATTGCCTAAAATCATCTCTCTTCAAATTCCCTAAAGATTCCCCGACATCATGTTGTAATTATGTCCTATTTTAATTTGCTAATGATCATATGATTTTCTTCCTTCGTGTCTGTGTCTGTGTGTGTGGGGTATAGTGCTTATAATAATTTGTTCCTGACAATAATGTAATTTAGTAGGTGTAATTTCCGTTTGTTCTTATGGCTACTGCTATATATTGAATGTCTTGTCTGAATCCAGGCAGATGAGGGGTGAAGACCTGCAAGGATTAGGTATAGAAGAGTTGCAGCAGCTGGAGAATTCTCTTGAATCTGGACTAAATCGTATAATACAGAAAAAGGTTCATGCCTGTGAATTATTGTACATTTCTTGCTCCATTAAGTAATACAATTTTGTCACAATAATTCTTCTAACTGCAATTCTCATCTATTCAATCAGGGTGAGAAAATAATGAAGGAAATCAATGTGCTTCAGGAGAGGGTAAAGATTATTGTACTCTAGATACTACCAATAGTTTAATGTATTAAATATCTTCATGATGAAATTATGCTCTCTTCCCCACCTAAAATAATTCAACATGACCATTTTGGTTTATAATTCAACATGACCAAAACAAGCATATTTTTTATTGCTCTATTCTGTATTTTTACACAATAATGTGCAGGGAGCACAACTGGCAGAGGAGAATGAACTATTGAAGCAGCAGGTAAAGGATAAAGCTACATCTTTTTTCATGGTTATTCTGATTTTTTTTTATAGTTGTATTATTCGCTTAATTTTTATATCCCCTTTACAACCATGGAAGGCATATGGTGAACAAAGGAGAAGATTCCCTCTAATGCTCCTTTATTTTCTTATGTAGGTGCTCGGTGTAACTAATGGAAGAAAGCAGCTAACCCTTGATTCTGAGAACGATCAGGAGGGCCAATCATCAGAATCGATTAGTAATGCCTGTAACTCTAGCAGTCCTCCGCCAGACAATGATACCCTCTCAGACATTACTCTAAGGTTGGGGTAAGTAAACCTTTTGGTAGGCTTTTGAAGAATGAGTTGACAATCTCGCTGTTTATTATAAACGTTAGAGAAAATTCGGAGTCCTTTATTGGGATTTAAGATATAAATGCAACCTTAGACTGAATAATGGCTTGTACTTCTGCAGATTATCCTACCGTGGATAAGCTGGATGCACCAAGGATTGCAATTTCACGAGGATGTTCATGATGATGTTGCCTGATCGGATGGTGGTTTTATTATGTTTTAAGAAGTGGCGCTTTGGTGTTGTTTATATATTCATGAAAACTTAAAACTCTTTAATATGCATGGGAGATTACCACGTAATTATATTAGGAAATGCAACTTCAATGAGGATGGGATAAATGGCAAGTTCTGTTTCCTCCATTGTGATTCTATCTGCAGATGAGTTTCTCAGTGATTTACGAACATGTATAAGCTTGCAACTGCAATTGGTATGCTAGTAATCTAAAGCTTCTGAGGTAACTTACTGTTTGGACATAGAATTAGAAACTTCATATGGCTGAATATTTAAAAAATGTTTATAAGCTGAAGTGAAGAAACAACACTGCGCCAAGAAAGTTCTCTCAGATCAGACAACTCTGAAACACATACAAATACTAGAAGCACTAGAACATCTAACCTCATAAAAATCCTAATCCCATATTAAAAAACATAAAGAGAAATTACTGATGTAGAAAGGATATTGAAGCAGCTTAATCTTTCGAGGCAGATAGATACTAACCCTGAAATTAAAAATAAATTATAAAAACCAATGTAATCTCGTACGTGGCAACTCATTGTGAAAAAAAGACAGTGAACTTGAAGATCTTGCTTGCTAAAGTGAGCTACAGTATACGGTAGGTGTAATGCAACAACAACAATACAACAGAGGGGAATTTCTTCTTGATCTGTAATTTTAATCAAATGACTTCTTTTTGTTAGTTGTTACTCTCTTTTAGATTTTGCAAGGATCCTCTTCCTCTGTCCAAGCATGTAAGTGTACATGTGAGGACTTCCTGCAAAGACAAAATCAACGGATTAGGTATCAGCAATTGAAGAATGGTGGAGCTAAGGCAAAAGAGCATCAAGATTCCATACCTGGAACATATAACAAGATTGCTAAGATACATGCATAATAGTAATCAAAGGAGAAATTCCATATGTTAGGCATTCTCACACAGAATTTTTCAGATGCCTGCAAAAACAAAGAAAAAAAAGGTTTGGTTAACATCAAATAAGAGAGAATAAATTGAATACCCCACCCATAACAGACAATGGCATCTATCAAAAATAAAGATGGATAACAAGATTAACAGGCTAAATTTGACATATATCAAATGACGTTGAAATTAAAATGTACATACATAGGCTGCATTCTATACAAGACTTAATTCTTACTCATAATGCTTGCATTTCAATCCCAAGGAAGCAAAATATACAAGGGGTTTCAATATACAGTTACACTAATAGCCATTTAGTAGAATTAAGGCAGAAAGTTGATCAAATAATGCAATTCATAAGAATATATAGATCCTCACCTGGACATATGGCAAGGCAAGATAAGCAAGGCCAACTTCACTGGTGATTCCAGTTGGGTACAACAGAAGGAAAGTGCTATACCTGCACATTGGTCACATTGTCAGCACTTGGCAACAAGCAAATAAGATCTAGGTTCAAGAAAGCAAGATAGCATCTCTTTTGTACCTTAACCACAAGAGAAATGAAGGTGTGAAACCAAATGCTTCCTTCATGCCAAAGAAAGAGTAACGAATAATCTGAAACAAAACAGAAAAATATCAGGCTTAGGTATTGAGACAAGCACAAGGCTTCTTGAATCATAAATTTGCAGCCTGCTTGATGATGGTCAGCAGCAAATTTCGTTTGGCAAACAGTACATCGTTATTCATATAGTTTCTGACTTGCTAAAGGTTTGTTTTTGCAGTTTATTGCATATCCATTCTTCCATCATTTTCAGTCTTTTGTTGTTGGTTTTTTCTGCTAATGATGACACATTAGCTGGACCCGTTTCAGTTTCCAAATGCACTAGTAAAGAAAACTTGCTAAAAACATATTACAGGAACAGCACATGGTATTCATTAAATGCTAGAAGCTCAATTGACCTGGCCAGTTGCTAGATGTACAAGTTCAACGAAGTAATTATAAAAAACAATGAAATCAAGGTAACACTTACCTCTGTTAAGGACCAGCTAAGTACCAAGGATGAAACAAGGAAGTGGGTTCGAATCTGAGAAGAACAGCATAATATCAGAAAAACTCAAATAAATTTCAACTATATGGAAATCTAAACGAAAGGGGAGATCTGAAAGTGTTAACCTCGGGGAAGCTGTACAAAACTCCCCATGCCAAGAACAGCCTCGATAGTATCTGGGGAAGTGTTGCTGATATTGGAGACCTCACCAAACCTATAAAGGAATAATTACCCAAAAGAAGAAGATGAAAATTGAAGAGGGTCAGCAAACTCAGAGAGATCTGACCTTTTGAAATAGAAATTTATGGGTCAATGTGAAAGTCAAAAGGCAAAATTTTACTCACCAACTAGAGAATGAAAGATCTGGATTCAAAAAGAGCAACAAATCCAAAAATCAGTATAAGAGAATTCAGATTAATGGTGGAACAATGTCGACGGAATGTGAGTGAGGGACTACCTCTAAAACGGCAGCGGATTGAGCAAGTAGAAGGGGTTTCTCAATGGCGTCGTATACATGCTCATGGCCGTCCTCTTTCAAGGTCTTGACAGCGAGAAACAACACTTGGGCCCTGAGGAATTTGTTCAGAGTTGCGAAATCATCAATCCTCAAAATCACCCGCAATAGCCAATAGGGGAGAGGACAGAAGAGAATAGTGGCTTACCAGCCGAAGAAGACAGCCCAATTGTAGGAGGAGAGGTAGACACGCCTGAAGAGGGAGAAAACCCCCGCCATTTTTGAGGAAAGTAAGGGGTTTAAATTACAGAGAAAGGAGAAGAGGTGGCCGGTGGGGGAGTTCAGAGGTGTAGTAATAGTAGTTGTACAGGAATCGAAGAAGAAATTTATGGCGAAAGGAGGTTAGTTGATTAATTGTAGGCTTTGATGTTTTAGGTAGGCGGACGAACTAATGGGAAAGGATTGATTGCAGAGCTGGGGAAAATTAAAATAGGTGGCGTGATGGCGTCTACTACCCCCCGATAATTGGAGTTATATGAGGAGGAGGACATGAACATAGGGCGAGCGTGAGCACGAGTAGGTTGGCGAATGGCGAGTAGTAAATTATGAAAGTGTCCTTAAATCATAATTATAACCTAAAGCGAACCTTAAAAAAATTATTAAACCACACATGTCACTTTTAGATTGGATCACATCATCTTTTATAAAAAAAAATTAATCTTTTATTTTTGGATATGATAAATTTTTATTCATGTTTTTAGAATATAAGATAGAAAATCTAAATATTAAACAATCTTTTATTTTTGGATATGATAGATTGGAAAATTATTAGGATATTTTTTTATACTATGATACAAATTCTATAATATTTATTTTATTTTTAGATAAAATCTTTTTTTTTAAAACTAAGATATCTTAAATGAATATTATCTTTGTAACCTTATATTACTAGCAATTTCCTTGCCAATTTGGTTAGTAATATAATCCAATCTTTTTACGCGGATCATAACAAAAATTTATATTTAAGCATTTACGTGATTATTTTTCTCGAATAATAAATATATTTGAAAATATTTTATTTAAGAAAAATCCGTACAAGGTACGGGGATACATACTAGTTATCGTCTAATTCCGCATGGTATTGATTCAAACACCTAAAACCGTCCCAGAAATATGTCATACTCTACTTAACCACCTGATTTTTGTATATTTATTTTTAACCATCCAATAAAGGATTGTCGTTAGCCAAATACTACCTTCCGTCAAATAGTTTGTTAAAAACGTTTAGATTATCAAAATACTCCCAATGTTTACATGTAGTTTTTTTGCGCTTTATGCCTATTAACCGGCTCTGAATGTTCACCTGTTATTTCATTCCAAACCACCCAGCTTATGCGTATTTCCCTCTTTCGAAACTCAATTGCTAGGGTTCATGAATTAGGGAGATTCGAAATGGCATTCGATTGAGTGAGTTTCGTGTTTGGAGGAGACAAATCTATTGTTCCAACGATAATTTCGAAGAAGGGTTCGAAGGGGTGCTATCAAGAGAGAAACTGGTGTTGTAGACGAATTTAGGGTTCCAACGACAACAATTGGTGGATGAAGTGGTGAAAAAGCACAACAAGGCGCTACAACAATGGTGAGTGGCTTGTTTATGCTCGATTTTTCTTACTATGTAAACTGCTGGGGGCTAGTTGGTTGAATTGGTGAATTGTTTTTATATTGATAGGACAATTAGGCATGGACGTGGATTTGTTAATTCAGTTTCATTGCAACTAGATTTTAAGACCACATATCCACCAAAAAAAATTGTAGGACCAAATTTAATGAAAATGAAAGAGTGTATGAGTATGTCAATTGGCATGTGGACCAAATTATTGCCAAATCATGCCATTTTTTATTTTCACTTTAAAATTGCACATTGTTGGTACAAATTACAGAAATGAACTTGGTGGTTTATCATTCATGAAAGGTGTTCTATCTTGATTTTTTTTTTCATTTAATATTGTAGACCATGTTCTAAAATTCCCTTCTAGGCCTCGTCTAGGCTTTCGCATAGACGTTGGAAGGTCTCAAACCGCCTAGCCTTCTAACCCATCTAGGCGCTTGTTTGGGCCCGTCTAGGTAACCGTTTAGGTCTCCTAGGCTCTAGACAGCCCTTAATCGCCTAAGGTTCGCCTAACATTTTTTAGAACATTGATTGTAGACAATGATGTTAACATTTAGGTTCATTTATGAAGGTAATTTTTATATCTCCAAGTTAGGTGTTTACTTTTATTCTACAAAAGGGGGAAGGTCTACTTGTTTAAGGATGTTGATCCAGATATGGTTTCAAAGGTTGTACTTGAAGCTTAGATAAAGGAAGAATTAAGGATGATGGGATTGAAGGAGATGTGGTATCCACAACCTAGAATTACCTTTAAAAATGGGGTAAGGTACATAGATGGAGACATTGATGTCATAGACATGGTTAATGTAGTTGAAAATGATAGGGTAGTCCATTTATATCTTGCGCAAGGTGATGAGCCTAGTCCAAATAATTTGAGAAAGAAAGGCCCAGGTACATCTCAGCCCATTAGTAGGCACACAGAAAAAACCATACCAACATATAAAATCTATGTCTCCTAAGTCTATAGGAAGAGCACACCCAAAACCCTAAACACTCCTACGAATCCAAATCTAGAAGATAGTTCAAAAAGTGAAGCTGAAGATGAGGTTGTATTAGGTTCAGAAACTTTCATCAAATAATGATGTTGATGACTTCACAAAAAGTGAAGATGAAGATGATGACTTGTTTGACGCAAATGTAGATGATGATGTTTGTGATTTTGGGGATAGAGGTGTTGTGTTGGAGCCAATTGGTGGTGATATTAGTTTAGATGATGAGGAAGCTATTGATGATTCTGATGGTTTGAGGAGTTTGAGTGACTCGTGATAACAACAATTTTAGAACATTTTAGGTCGTACATATTAGGCCTTAGATTTGGAAAGCTCATGCATTTCTTGAGTGTTTTATAACATTACTAACATTATCCTCGTTTTGGATGTCTACACTTGAGTTTTGCATGATTTTAGGTACTTTGGAGTCAAATTGAGCTTAAATGATGTATTCGAAAGATTTGAGTTGTTCAAGTATCTTTTCCGAGGACGTGTAAGCTAGCTAATATTGAAGATCATTAAGCCCCAAAAGGGTTGGGAAAAGAATTCTCAAGTCTAGACCGTGCATTGAAGTTGATGTTTTAACCTATCTTGCGACACTTCTTTCAAGAACTACGGTTGTCATATCGATGTCATTTTGGTCTCATTGGAAAGTAATCTCAACGATCTACATTTCATCTTTTTACTTCGAGTCTAAATACTCATTCTAAGGGAGTCATTGTGCATCAATGAAGCCCAATGCAAACCACGCGACCATGAGTGCGACCAGTGAAGGGATTGCGTGTCTAATGCACAATCGTGTGTTTGGCCTCAGCTATAGGCTTTAGTCATGCCTCATAGGAACAAAATCGCGTGGTTGCTCTCAATTTACAACTTTGGTGGCGCATGATCGTGGGTAGTTCAAGTCGTGCGTCTCTTCATGTCGTGCGCCTCGTTTTGCACGACCACGACGCATCTCATGCACCCCTTTAGGTCGATTGTGCATCGCCTCTCGAGACCCTTATTCGTATTAACGATTTCTTTTTCCTTCTAGTTTTAGGGTAATTGATTTTTGGGAGATTTGCTAGAACCCTAGTTGTCAAGACTTTTAGAGATTATTCCCTACAAGATTATCCATCTGGATTTGAGATTAAGTTGTCTTTCTCTTTAACCTAGTTAATATTTTTCATGGATTATTTGATTGTTCTTTCAATTATGTCTAGCTAATTTTTCTATTCTATGGTTGGGGTGATCCTAACAATGCTTAGACTTATTTATTTTATGCATGATTTAAAGTTTGTAACTTTGTTTGATTCATTCCTAGATGCTTTATGCCATATTAACTTTTGTGAATTGGAACTTGTTAAGTGTTTTGAAATTAAAAGGTGAAAGCATTTATAGCTACATAGATAGAGGCTGAGACCGAAAGATGTATTGGATCCCTAGGATTTAAACCTGATATTTCATTATTGCGAAAGTGTCTTGTTTCCTCTTGTGGAGTAATAGTTATCATATAAATCTTAAGATTGGGCTGGGATTTCATGTCACAAAAGCGGATGTCAAGTCAGTTTAATCTTAAATTATAAGTGTGTAAAGGGTCTAGATTTCGGTTAGCAAGTCGCAAAAGTGAATTTTAGTTGGGTTTAGAGTTTAGACACATTGCTATCATTCAAAAGGGCTTAGTAATTATAGTAGATAACTACTTTCAACAAAACCAAACTATGATCATGTATTTATCTTTCTAAAAGTCTACTAAAGTGTTTTTAGGGTGAACCTTACCCCCTAGAAGTGTTTCTCTATTGATTTTCTACCACTTAAGCTAGTTTGTTTGATATACTTTCTCCACTCACGATTGCTTCTCAATTCATTATTTACTTTTACGGTTTGGTCTACTGATTAGGTAGCAATTGGTACTACATAGTCCTTACCTTGGTACTGTAATTGATCTTGTACACTTGTGGGGTAGGATTTGGACCTATCAACTCATATGGCCCTAGCCATGAAAGGTATCCTGAATTTAACCACCTGGTAGACTTTAGCAAAAAAATTCAATTTAAGATTGGCATGCTATTTGATTCGAATGAGATTGGCAATATTCCATAGAGAATGGGGTGATTATTACTACTTACACAATGATAAGACTTAGGTTTCAGCTTATTGTAAGTTTAAGTGTAATTATAGTATGAAATATGCTAGGAAAAGATGTGTTTATAAGAAAGTAACGTGTGGGTTTAAGGCTACTACTAGGAAAAAAGAATAAGATGGAATTTTTTAATTAAAGAGTTTTGTAGGAAAGCATGAGTGTGAATGGCAACATGTGAATACAAAGTCGAATTCAAAATGGCTAGCTCAAAAGTACCTAGAGAATTATAGAAATAATCCACAATGGAAATTGATAGCTTTCATAAATATTATTCAATGAGATCATAGTATTACCATCACATACATTCAAGAATGGAAGGGTAGGCTTAGAGTTATGTTAATGACACAATATGGTAAAGTGTAGGATTGTGAAGTTTCTAATCATGGAACGAGGGAAATTCTACATATGTCCATGTTTGTTTAGATAATCCATAGAAGCCGATATTTTAGATGTGTATTTTAATACTCGTGAAAGGTGGTTTATTCAGGGATGTAGACCACTAATAGGTCTTCATGGATGTCATCTCAAAAAGGGATACATCGGGCAAGTCTTGGCTGCAATCGGGAAGGATGGGAATGAGAACATATTCCCAATTGCTTTTGTTGTTGTTGAAGCAGAGAGAAAATAAACACATGGTTGGTTCCTAGAGATTCTAATGAGAGATATTGCAGAAAGTCATCCCACCTTCATATCTAATAGACAAAAGGTTTGTTAATTCTCAAAAATATCTTTTCTTTGTGTATGTTTAGGTATTTACTACACAACTCACATGTATGTACTGTGTGCAAAGTTTAATAGAGGCACTAAATGATGTTGCTCCCCATTGTGACACAAGAGGGTGTGTGAGACATCTTTACAACAACTTGAAAGCAAAATGGTTAGGGAAGACATTCAAGGATATAGTTTAGGCAACATCTAGGGCATTCATTGTGGTTGACTTTTCTTTTGCAATGGATGAGGTCAAACATTTGAATGAAGATGTATACAAATACTTGATGGAAGGCAATCCCAATTCTTGATCTAGACATTCAAGGATGCAGTTTAGGCAACATATAAGGCATTCATGGATTTTGTTTTAAAAAAATTTAAAATAGGAATCATGTCATTTTGTTTCTTTTCCCCTCCTTTTCATTACATTTTAACATTTTTTAACAAAATTGTGTTTGGGTGGTGACTTGCAAATAAAATTCCCGCATGGGTAATTTTGTGAAATTCTTATTTTGAAGGGTGATTTTATAAATGTAATATGTTTTACAAGTGATTAGTGCAATTTTCATTTTTACAAGTAGTTTAATAATGATCTCATATTTTACTGGTGGTTTTGGTGCAATTAACTCTAAATGACTTTTAATCATTGAAAGAGTTGGGTGTATTTTTTAAAAATATTCACCTAATTTTGTAATTTGGTGTCATTTCTCATTTTTTATCATAATTTTGCATTTTCCTGATCTAATGGTAGTCGTAGCTCCTTACTACCCTCTAAGTACTAGATGTACCTGAATCTCGTTCATCAACAAATATGCAAAACCTCAAGTGTACCTGTGAAAATTCAAAAAAGAAAAAATTATAAGGCAAACTTCTTCTAGTGAACACACTAGGATACAAGGACCCATCCTCCGATGGTTCAAACGTTAAGGCTTCTAGGTTATAACTAGAGGTCATTCGTAAAGGATACTCTAGGCTATCTTCAAATCGTCCTAAAAATTATTTAAAATTTCTAGCTTTTGATTTTCCTCTAGGTTTCCATGTCTTAGATGATCCACCCGATGAGGCATGTATTTAGTTGTTAGACGATGTTCGGGGGAGGGCTACCCCCCGCCATATTGTTGTGTAGCCTACTTTCTTTCTTTCTTAATGCACTGCTGAGAGCTCAGCTCTCATTAACCAAAAAAATAATTATTTAAAATATTACCTAATAAAAATAAAGTCAGGATCAAAGGCAAGACGTTCTAGCTCAAGTTGTAGAAACCTGAACACTACAATACCCAACATTATTCCCGAGGATAGACATCTTAAGGGTGTTTTCAACCTTCAGGATGAGTGCGAAATCAGAGCAGGGTCTTCAATAAAATAATTGCAATCTCAAGTTTGTTAATATGCTACATTTTACTCCTTTCCTATGGATGGATCTACTTACATTTATTTTTGGAAAATTCCGGTTAGTACCCTCGAGTTTTTGGCTTTTCCGAGTTGTACCCTGAAAAAAAAATTATTCCGAGTGGTACTCCTGAACTTTTGCAAAAGTCCGATTGGCGCCCTTACTTGTAAATTTTCTTTAGTTTATAACTAAGTTAGTATGTTTTCTAATGAAAAAATATATTTTTGTATTTAATTAAATTAAAATTCAATTTTAATTTAATAACAATGAAAATAAATCATATAAAAATATAAAAATAATTTTTGTATTATATATATATATATATGTCAAGTAGATTTTATGTGGGTATAATTCAAATTTTTTAAGTTAAAAGCAAAAATATTATAAAATATATATTGAAATAAATATATTGCAGAATAAAATTTTCCATGTAGATTTTATATAGTAATTTTGAAATTTTTTGAAAAATTGATAGAAATTAAAATTTTAATGTGACTATAGAGTACCATAAAAATTCTATTAGTTTCTTAAATAAATTTTAAAATTATTACATAAAACCTACATTGAGAGTACCGTAATGAGAGTACCATAATGTAAATATTGTAATATTTTTTGAAACAATAAATTATACAACATACAATATACTTGAAAAATATATAAAATATTTTTAATTTAATATTTTATATGGTTTATTTTAATTGTTATTAAACTAAAATTTTGTTTTAATTTAATTAAATACAAAAATATTTTTTCATTAGAAAACATACTAATTTAGTTATAAACTAACAAAAAATTACAAGGGCACTAGCCGGACTTTTGCAAAAGTTCAGGGGTACCACTCGGAATAAGTTTTTTTTCAGGGTACCACTCGGAATAAGTTTTTTTTCAGGGCACCACTCGAAAAATCCAAAAACTCGAGGGTACCGCTCAGAATTTCCCTTTATTTTAACCTCTTCTCACAAAGACAATACTGTTTAGAACTTTAGATACAAACCTGGTTCAAGACGTCAAACACTACCCACTGGCGAAAACAAATAAAACTCGCCAGCGATTCACACAACATTCAATAGCTGAATTTAGGATGAACCTGCTACCTTGACAAAGCTCAAAAACATCACACCCACAAATCTTTTTCCCTGATGGCTGTACACTAACAATTCAACTACTACTTCTTGTCCTTTTCATCATTCTCGGAAATAGGAGTTGAATTTTGATTGGCAGCTGCTTCCTTTGCCTCAACAGGTGGAGGGTCATCATCAATGAGAAGAGTTCTTTTTGAGCCTTCTAAGGCAACACCAAGAACAATGTTCTCTTCCAAACCAGGACCTGAAGCCTTCTCACTCTGCTTTGATTGAGGACTCACTGAAGATGTCCCGTTTGTTTTTTTATTGTCACTTTCTGATGAGACACAACTCTCAACTTTAATGCTGTGTTGTGTTCCTTCTGAGCCTGGCTTTTTATTTAAGTCAGTAGTTGCTGAAGGTTTTACAACAGAATTTTCACTATTTGAAGCTTCTATCTTGGTACTGGTTTTCGATGTTTCTACACTCTTAGAATCAGATGCTGACTTTCCTTTGAGCTTAGAATCAGATGTTGGATGTTGCCCTGTTGCCTGACTGTCTTGATCTCCAGCAGCTCGTGTGGAGCGAGGAGGTTTTGCCCTGTCTTCACCATTAACCTTGTATGATGGTTCAATTAGCAAGAAAGGGCGATTTGGAGCAGCTCTGCTACGAGAATAGACCGACTCTGAGAATGGGACATTTTCAATATCAGCGCCGCTGTATACTTTCTGAATAGTGCGGATTGGAGTGGCAAGACGAGCACGGTGATGGCTGATGACTCTGAGAAGATCCAAAAGTATTGCTTCCTGTATATAATAATGAGAGCTTTTAAGCATATGCAAGTGATACAGTCAGTCAGTAAGAGAGTACCTATTAATTTTGCTCAACTTTTTTGCATTCTGAAACCAAATAATGTTTCTGCTTATTAAAGTAGAATATTGCAAAACAAAGTCGGGACACAAAATGAGCTAAGATATGGACATTGTGCCCTTGAGAAAGGCATTAAACATATACAACTTTACAAGTTACTAGATGAGAAAGTACCAATTTCCTAACTAATTTATAGAACTTACAAGCCCTCTGATATTACGGACTATTTTTGCTCTCAAGTATAATAATACTAGAAAGTATGGAAGCAGAAACAAGCAAAGATGTGCATTATAATTTACAGGCGTAAAATCAGATATTTGATTTTCAGAAAGGCCATCTCTTACACCTCTCTCTCTATATATATATATACATACATATATATATATAAGTAAATTGGTGAGCATCATAATAGAGAAGGATATTTCTCAAAAAAAAAGCATAATCATTTTGTAACATCAGCTCCTACTTCTAACAAAGGTTGGACCAGGCTGTGTTGTCAAAAGGTTGATTTTAGTACCTTGACACAAAGGTATTCCTCATGGTGTGAGGTCTTGACGAAACAGGATACTAGAATCTGTTACAAAGTGAAGAGATCATTACTAGTATTAATACACAGAAGAGAATCAATTTCAGTAGTTACAAAATTTCCAAATTTTTCTCTCAAGGAGCAACAGCATATGGTTATACATACATAGACATATAGATGGGCAAGTACTTACCAAAAGAGCTTGGTTTTCGGGTTCAACATAGTCCAAAAATACTCGTCTGTGCAGTTTTTGCTGCTCAACTTGAGGATTCTTGGCCAATACCTTGCGCATGTCAGCAACAATATTCTGCACCGAAGATGGATATACAAACATAACTAGTTGACAGATCTGTGATTCGAATATCCAGTTTTCTGGACATAGCATGGCTACTTACATTTATCTTATTGACATCTAAGTGACTAATTGCAAGATGAGTTTTGATACGCCAGTGAGTCTTCTGAGTGAGATTTCTCACAACATTCACTGTAAACTTGTGGTTTGGGATATGAACTGCTTCTCGGTCTTCAGCCCTGATAATTGTTGGTGACCACCACCCAACATGCTGCAATAGACAAATGCTATAACACATGCTTTGAAAAGCAAAGTAACAAAGAAAAATAATACATACAGTGTATGATACTATGATATCCAATTTCATCAGAACAGAGAATCAAAAAATTAAAAATTCTAACTTATTACTGGAAAAGGATTCATGTACTAAGTATTCTATCTACTGCAGCTTCCATGCTTCTTCTTACCACTCAATCTCAAATATTTTTATTATATATTCTTGTCGATCTTTCAATGAATAGAATACTAACCTCAACTGTTCCAGAAACTTCATATCCTTCAATCTTGGTTTGAATCCATTCATTCAAGAGAAAAGGTCTTGTTGCATGGATCATTGCACTCGAGAGAAAATTTGTGAATATCTGTATATGCACGGAAGAAAATTAGATGATCTACAAAAACACACATATATTCTTGTCAGACATATAGTTAAGTCCTTAAATTCATGATTGAACATAGCATATCTCCTGACATACTTCACGACCAGCAAGTGTAAGCAATACTGTCCCAAGACCTCCAGCAGTGAGCAATTTCTGGGTAGAGAAACCTAGTAACTCCATGAACAATGCAACTGCAGCTACCCATACTGCACTGTACACAGCTTTTGCAGCAAATTGAAAACCCATCTGTCAACAAGCAGAGAGTCCAAGAACAAATAAAGTTATAAGTGCTTTTCTTCTAAGAGAAGATAGGAAATAAACTGGAATAAAAATTGGCCTATCAATAAAGCCTTAAAGGCGTGAAAAACCTAGTGAGAATATGAACAGCGTCTGACTGTCTTCAGCATGTATAACAATCACGCAAAGAGAACACCAGAAGGTTTTATCCAAAGTCAATAACAACTAGTTCGCCATCTTATATATTTGTCAGTATCACCTATTATCTTCAAAAGGCCATCAATACCATTTATCTTAAGAACTGCTCTTTGAAACATATCTAAACGTTATAAATTAAGAAAAATGAAACATACATTTCTGGTATCAGAAGGGTCAGATGTCTGCGTAAAGAATTTCTGGGACTGATGAATTGCACTGCATTAAGAATTGACCGTGTTTTTTAGAACTGAAGTAAATGAAAGCTACAATTTGTAACATTGTTTAAATAAGTAGACATTAAATTTTGCTCTTAAAACAACCAAAACATGAACCGACTCAGCTGAGAACTGTGTTCTTATGCCAAAAAATTGAATCTTGAAGCAATCTTTGTGTGAAAAAGACATACCATGATATGCAATAGGCAAACGACAGCACCGTCGACAGCGATCTTAAGAAGTTTAAAACTCGTTGCTTAACAAGACGGCTAGCTTCAGTTGGCATAACTACAGGATCCAGTGCGCTGCAACATCATAAAAACCATCCAACATCATATTATGAAACGGATGTTATTTTTCACTCATAAGAGAATTTTAAGAAAGTAATACCTGCAGACAAGCATTACCCCTGTCCATAAAAGGGAAGGTTGAAGATACGAAGTCAAAACATAATGAGTAGTGCTTTTCTTCCAGCTATTTTCATTCTTCTGCATGTTTAAAGTAATTAAAATTTTTTAACAAGCAATTGCACGTTCTGCAGTATCTATGTTCACACTATGACAGCCACACAACCCACCCTACTCCACTATCAACATATCATATCCAAGGATGAAATTCGACATTGATTTGGCACAGCTGAATTTTGGTGCATTCTAACTAAATTCAGTTATTATTGTCACATAGCTGAATTTCAGTTTTTCTTGGGTCTATCCGGGCGTACCCCCTTTCCCTTGGGCAGGGGTACCCCCATCTTGACCCCCCAGATTCCGCTGTAGCGGAGCCTCACTGGGTCAATGATGATGATGATGATTTGGCACAGGTAAGGCATGTAAGACTTCAATTTGATTCCTCTGGAGTAATATCTATATTTTTAATAAGAAGATTGGGACTTTCAGCAACACTCCTTTGCAATAATGACTGAAAAAATTAAAATATCATATTGATCCACTTTGAGTATGGAACGCTACAGATACTGCATGGCTAAAGCAGAAGAACATTAGCTTAAGCTTACATGTAAGAACAAATTTCTGCTAGATCGTACAAGTGGTCCCAAGCCCCATAGTGTAAATACCACAACGCTCACGGCTGTAATCAATTTGATGATGGAAGGACTACTTTGCACAGAATTATATGACCTGTGAAACACATAGAAATAATAAATAAGATGAGCAATAAAAGTAATGAGTCAGATGACTCAGATGGAAGATCATAGATCATATCCTCAGAATCCAGCATGAATCAGATCTAATAACTAATAAGCAATCACAGTAGCAAACTACATAATAAAGTAGCATCTATTGGCAGCATAAATTAAAAGCACTTCAAATATTGGATGCAAAAGCTCACTTCTTTTGAAAACCAGCTATTGATGACTATATATGCACAATTTTAAACTTCTATCTTTAGCACAGCCTCACAAGCAACTTATTTTTGCATTCCAACTGGGTCAACAATGCTATGAATTTTTTATTCTCCAAAGTCCAAACAACATACAGAAAAGGACACTTCACAAGGTGATGGTGACAATAAGTACATGAAATCCAGAAGTAATGCAGATTACTGAGCAAGCAACATTTAGAGATAAAATAAGCCTTGGTTATTTAAAGTTTATGCTCATTCTTTCTCCCTACTCTAATATATTTACCACATTTAGAGATATTATTTACAAATGAACGAAGGTTACCTTGTCAGTACTGTTGTAACATTCTCCAAACAGGAACTTGTAATATGTGAACACGATAACAGGGAAGAACGACAATTAAGAGAATTGTATCTGAGAGGGATGGCACATACTGGCCTTTTTATGCTCTTTAGGATATGATGTGTAAGCAAATCCTGTCCCTGGGATATTTATAAAAGAAAGGATGTAACAATCAGACTATCATATCAGGAATTGTTTTAACTCAGAAATACCATCAATTTTGAGGCTACTCTCACCAGCCTTTGGGACAAAGGACAACTAAATTTCCAGATACCTAATTGCCCAGTCAGTGTTACATAATGAAACTAAGTCAAGGACGAGCATACAATAACAGGTGTAAATTTATCTGAAAAAAGAAGAAAAAAAGGATGTAAATTGATGACACAGTGACAGTGTGACACACTAATTTTGACCATTTGCTTCAGTAAGAGCTACAACAACTTTTTTTTAATGATTAAAACTATAGTAAGTTGAAAAAAATGAATTGTTAGTGATCTCCTTCCCACAATTGAAGCACTTTTTACTCCAATTTCTAAGCATCAAACTCCTTTTGGATGGATATAGAACTTTCTCAGGCAATATTTCTAGTGTTAGATAAAAACAAACAAAAAAATTCCCTACAACTGAAGCAAAGTGTTAGTGATCTCCTCCCCACAATTGAGGCACTTTTTATTCCAATTTCTAAACATCAAACTCCTTCTGGATGAATAAAGAACTTTCTCAGGCAACATTTTCTTAATTTCGTTAGATAAAAACAAGCAAAAATATTCCCTTTCAAGCAAGAATGAGAAAGCAGAAAAACTTTACTTGTTAACAAAAGCATTAAATATCCAGCCCATGGAAGGGTAGATCAAGGTCAGTTAGAAACGGTGATTGCTCCACGAGGAATTTGGAAAGACAATTAAGAAACACATTGAACTGCTATAGCCTAGATCATGGTCAAATTATGTATTGCCGAATGCTCCAAATGGATTCGAAACGATAGTTAAGAACACATTTTATCTACAAGGCAGAAACCATACCAAAGATATGGACGGTAGATTGGTAGCCGGTAATTGCAATTCCCCCCTCCTAAAGGAATACTGGCAACATCATAAATACGCAATTATGCATCATCGTTTTTAAGGATCCAAGGAAAACATAAGAGATTTTAATTAATTTGCTCACCTTGAGTTGTTTAGTAGATTTCTGATCCCCGCAGATTCCCAATTTCGGGGTAAACTGCAACAATCCTGTGACAGCCATACTTGGGCGGAATTATCTTCTCTGGAGACAAGCAAATCAGCTGCTGGACCTTAAAATTCAGCATGCATTCACACCCCAACACTTTTTAGACAGCTGAAAACGAGATTGATGAACAAGAGAGTTCAGAAAGAGAGGAACCTCGTTCAAATTCGGGGTAAATTAGCCCTAGACTCGAAGAAGTGATTAATCAAACAAGCGGTAGAAGCTTTACTAGGGGTTTCTCTCCTCAACGATCGAGATTGAAACGAATTAGGGTTTAGGAGAGAACGTAGAGATTCTTCGCCAAAGAAAAGAAGGATTCGCAAGCCTCGAGCGTGAAGCGTAGAGGACGGAGAGAGATGGAAAAGCCACACCGCGGCCAGCGCAGGGCCGCAGGGGTCCAAGCTGCGGTTGCTAATATTTGCCGAATAAAGATGAAGAAATGGGAGTTTGCCACATTGCCCGGACCAAAACCCACCGTTTAAATATTTTTCGGGGGAGTTTTGGTGGTGAACAAATACTCTCGCAGTTACGACATTGGGATTAGCAAGATAATAAACCCCTCCGCGGAGAAGATGCGTTTTCAAATTCTTCCCCCAATTTTTTTAGGTAGGAAAAGATTCGATATACCGCACACGTTCAATGTTACCGACCGAGAAGCCGTGGAAACGGCAATCGAATAAACCGGCAAACAAGACTAAAACAAACAAAAGATACACGTAACGGAAGTACAAACATCTACAAAAGAAATTCAATATTTTATTATATGATATTTCACAAGTTTGTTATTTCGGTTTATGTGACCTTATAAATTATAATTCCTCCAAAACAGTCGGTCTAGGGGCATCTTGTATGTAGTCCATTTTGCTGTAAGGGTTTCGAATATATAAGGCTATAAAAGCCATCGATTCTCATTTGGGCAAGGTAATGAAACAGTAGTCATCTTCCATTCAAATATCCCTTCTCAATTTCATCAACTAGCTAGGTCATCTCGGTTAGTGTTCTAAATACCCACTGACCCTCATGATTTAGTGAGCTCGATCTCGAATCCCTTGTAGGTCCTCATCTTGCTATTATTGCATATTTGAACAATGTCATTGGTATGAGAGTCACGAGTCCTCTCGCCTACAATTATGTCGTGGAACACCGAGCTCAGTAAGCAGTTGGAGGAGATGCGCTCCGAGTTCTTGGAAGCACAAGCCAAGGCACAAGAAGCTCAAGAGCAGATGCGAAAATCGCTGGAGCAAGCTAACGAGAAGGCACAACCAAGAAATTTCTGACCTAAAAGCGTGCAACTCATGAGGCCATCGGCGGCACCAAACCCTCCGATCCCCTCTTATGCAGCCTCTAGCCAACGAGATGAGCTCCCTTCAAATCGGGTTCCCTCTCCATTAGAATTAGGTAACCACTCTTCTAATGGGATGGTTCCAATTTCTACTTTAGCTGGAGGTTCTATCTTCCCAATGGGCTTATCTCACAACTGACCAAATTAGATTTCCACAAGTTCGATGCCACCTCTCTTCGACCATGGCTATGTAAGTGTAAGCAATTTTTCCCCTCAACAATACCCTGTCTGAGTACAAAGTTCACCTTGCCTCTTCACTCTTGGATGGAAGAGCCTTGCAATGGCATCATAATTAGATAAGGGAGAGGTTTCATCTATTCCCCATCTAGATCTGGATATGTGGAGGATATCTTGGCTAGGTTTTGTGAGCTAATCGAAGACCCCTTGGCTGAACTTGTTCATGTGAAATATTGTGGCGACACAGATACACATTTGGATGCCTTTGAGGGTGTCCTCAGAAAGCTGACTTTGTCAAGATCATGAGCGCTCAACATATTTCTGGCAAATTTAAGCATGTAGATGCAATTGTACACAAGGCAATTCTCTCCCCTAAATATCCACTAGGCGGCACGTATGGTGAAATTCCATGAGGCTGCCACAAAGCTTTCAACCAAACCTACCTACCACACCAGAGATGCCAACCAAATTCCTACAAAAAGTCAACCCACCCAACCTCTCCCCGCAAACACAACCCAAACCCACATCCCTAGCTATATTACCCAACCCCAAACCACCACCAAATCCACCAGAAAAAACACCAAGAAAATTTACCTATGTTGAGATGCAAGATAGAAAGGCACAAGGCCTTTGTATGTTTTGCGATGAACCATATACACCCGACCATCAATCCAAGCTTAGAAGAGGACACATTAATTGGATTGGAGGAGCTGATAATGATGTTGAGGAGGAGGAGTGCATCACTAATTGTGAGCCAGAGGCAACATTTGATGAAATCACCGCTTTGCATATTTTTGTCCATGCACTCACGGGATTCGCCATGTTTAACATGATGAGAGTCACATGCTACTAAAAAAGATAGCCAATACACATCCTCATTGACTCAAGAAGCACCTACAATTTCCTCGACTTCAAAGTAGCCAAGGCTTTCCGGTGCAAATTGGAATTCATTAAATCCTTGTCTGTTTTTGTCGCTAATGGGAGCACTCTCAATTCTTCCTACACTTGCAAGGGTTTCACTTGGAAAATTCAGCGCACCACTTTTACATCAGATGTTGTCACCCTACCAATCGGGTGTTGTGATTTGGTCCTTGGAGTTCAATGGTTATCCACTTTGGAGCCCATTGCTTGGGACTTTGAACAACTAAGAATGGAACTTGAGGAAACAGAGAGAAAACATTACTCAAGGGACTGGTCAATACCCATTACAAACAAATCAAAAGTTCTACCATGAGTAAAGTTGCCATTAGGCCACAATCAGCCTTCATACAAGCCTTTGAACTCCTAAACTCAACCTTCAAACCCACCCTCCACCACATTTCTGTTGTACAACAAAATGAATGTGTCATCTAATGGACAATACTCGGTCTCCTTAAAATTGAACAGTACTCGGTCTAGGATATGTCACCTAAATGTGTAATTGGGCTTCTTGATGGTGAAGGATGACATTCTCGACTAGAATATGTCATCTAATGGACAATACTCGATCTCCTCTATATTTATCCTTATTTTCGGTACTCATAATAGTTTTGAGGTGGATCGTTTAATTTATGCTAAAATTTGGAAGCTTGATGTTCCAAAGCGAGTTTGAACTTTTCTTTGGTTTATGGTTAAGGGAGTTCTTCTTATTAATTAGGAGAGGGTTCGGTTTCATTTTGATATGAGTGCCATATGCTCATCATGCTCTACCGAGGAGGATGAGTTGATTCATCTCTTTCGTGATTGTGATAGCACTTCATTTTTTGAGATAATCTTCACCCTCCTCTTTCTAAGGAATATTTTTTTTTATCAGATTTCGTTGTTTGATTTAGAATTAACACTAGTTTAGGACCTGCGTTTGCGTAAGGGCTTTTTTAAATAAATATTGGACTATTATTTTAAATAATATGTAGATCATTAGATATGAAATTAAAAAATAAATTAAATTAAGAAAATTATAAGTTCATTATAATGAATTTTTTATGTTATATAAGGTTTTTAAATAAAGTAATTTATGGATTTTATTAGGAATATAAAAAAATATGAGCTAATCTTATTGACTTAATCACACAAACACAAAATTTTAAATTAGAATGAACATGAAGTTGAAATTTTCTTAAGATACAAATTTAAGTATTATATAATATTTTAATAATCTTAAATAGATCGTCACTATTTGACCCGTTTGATCAACCTGACCATGCAAAAAAAAAACCTACTATGGCCATACCCAATTGACTCATAAATTTTAACAATTTAAATTTGTAATCAATCCAAAGTTGAAATGACGAAAGTGGGATGAAGAATGATTTATAAAAATTTAGAATATTTATTAATTAAGTTTGGTAACATGAATATTGAATTTTATTTAGAGCTATTTATTTAATTTATTATGAGTTATTAAATTAAAAATAGGGTAACATGGATCATGGATAGAAATTTAACATAAAAAAATCCATAATTAAAAAATATATGAATGATTTTCTTGGCATAGTAAGGACATCATTAATAAAAATCATACAAATACCTCATATTTTGATAAAAATAATAATTTGTGGCCTTAATTAACCCTATATAGGCCTCGTAGGAATATATAGATAGAACTATTATATAAACTAGAGGGTTGATCCCGTCCGTTGGACGGGTTCGGTATACTATTAATTTGAGAATAGTTATGAAATAAAATCTCAATTCTAATGTACTTTATATATTCAAGATCTTTTTAGCTACTCAACATTAATCCTAATAGGTTATAAATTAAAATTATTATTTTAATAGACATTAACTACTAAAAATATCTAGCACATTTCACTTAATAAATGGCTATTATATGATTAAATAAATTCAACGTATTTTTAAGTCGTTCTATATCAATGTTTCCACCAATTACAATATTTGAATAGTCTACTATTTTGTGCCACTAATTATTAGAATGAAAATTATAAACTCCTAATATATCTACCCTAGTACATTATAAAGCAGAAACTAAGTCTTTGTAAAAATTTGCGTCACATGGCATAATTTGAATAAAATAATGAAAAAACTTTTTTCAACTTAAAAAACTAAATAATAATTCTAGAAAGCCCCCTTCACATTATACTCTAATAATAATTCTAGAAAGCATGATTTATCTTAACCACTTCATAAAATAGATAAATGATAGATACCATATTAAATGTGTAGATTGTTTCATATAGTATCGCATACTAAAAAAAATAAAAAAATTAAGACAAATTAGTAGTAAATATACCAAAATAAAGTCAATATTGCGAAAAAGGTATACCTTTTTTCAAAATTGCAACTTTACCAAAATTAATTAAGTGGGTACCCATTTTTATTGCAAAAATACCCACTCACCCCCCAAATGTAATTTTTTAGGAATTAAAGAAAAAAAGCTAAATTAAAGATTTTTTTGTTTAATTTTGTTTATCCACACTTCCCGACGAAAACTCTCGGCAAAGCGCTGATCACGCACCCGTACCTCTTCGTCCCCCTCGCAACCTCGAATTGCGCGCTGAAGTTCAGATCGACGACGGGAACGACCTCCCAATTCGTCTTGCAGACGCCGGAATCGTAGCCGATTTCGCGGAGATAGCTCATAACACTGCGATTGAACGCCGCTGGATTCCGCCTCAGGAGCGAGAAGATCTTCGCCGCTCTGGTGACGTGAGAAACCAGATCTGCGCGGAATCGATCGGAGTTCCTCCGTGTAATCAGATTGACGACTTCGCGTATCAGATCTGATGGATCCGACGACAACCGCCACCACTGACCGTCGCTTCTCCACCGGCGACCTCCGGTCGCCACCGGTGAACCCACCTCGCCTAGACCACCCCCGGCCCAGTCGCACCCCACCCCTCGCCCCGTCGCCCCTAGCGCGCGGCCAAACGTGAGCCCCGAAACCCTAACCCGCGGGATCCGACGCCAACCGCCACCACTGACCTAGCGCGGCCCCTGCCCCGTACCCTACACCCCGGAAAAGTCGCGCCTCCCCCCAACCGTCCCTTGCGAGCCACGGAACCCTAACCCGCCAGATCTAGGCGCAGCTCGGCCATCCCCTTGTTGATCCCGGACCCTTCGAAGCTCCCCCGGCCGGACCCGACCTTCCGGCCATTCCCTAGTGGTGATGCCCCTCGGCCTACTGCCCCGCCCCGGTGCCCCCTGCTCGGCGGTTACTCCCAGTAAAAAATTCTTCGGCGACAAGATAAAGCATACATAATGACAGGATGTACTATATAGAAAGACAGGATAGAATTTTCATATTTCTTTTAAAACTCATAAATCAAAAAAAGAATTTTTATTTATTTAAAAAAAGATTTATTAATGTTCATTTTATAGCAAAGATGCCCACGTGGGTATTCAAATGCTATTTAAGTATAACATGGTCATTTTTGCAATAAACACTTTTAGTTGGTGTATTTATGCAAAATCGCCAAAAATTAATATACACATATTTTTAAAAAAATTAATTAAATAATAAACATTACTAAATAAAATTTTTTTATAAAGATTGAAGGTTTTTTAGGGTAAGATTTTAGATGTTATAAAATATATAATATATAATATATATATTACTAAATAAATTTTTTATAAAGATGGAAGAATTTTTAGGGTAAGATTTTAGATGTTATAAAATATAATATATATATATATAATTTTCTATCTATGTAAATATTGATTTTATTCTTCAAAAAGTCCTAAATATAAAAAACAACTATTTTAGATTTTATAAAATAAATAATGTATCAAAATAAATTTTTGTCTATATAAATTTATATCTATGTTTATTGATATTGATAAGCAATATTATATATGTTATGTTAAATTTATGCTAAATTTGTTTTATCGATTGTTGAATTTTTTTTTCACCCATATAAATTTCTATCTATATCAATGCTAAATAGACCTGTCAATCGGGTCGGGTCGTGCGGGTTCGGGTTAGGTCATTTCGGGTTCGGGTTGAGTCGGGTTCGGGTCGTTACGGGTCACGAGTTAAACCGGGTTGAGTCGATGTGGGTTTTCGGGCGGGTCGGTTGACCAACAGGTCAAAAACATAGAATTTTTTATGATTATTAAAATAGATTTTTAATTAAATAATAATATTTAATTATAATATATTAATTTTATGTATTTTAATAATAAAATATATTATATTTTTTAAAATAAATTTTATACATTTTATAAATATACTAAATCGATCAACCCAACGGGTTTAGGATTTCACCCAACGGGTTTCGGGTTCTATCGGGTTCGGTTGATTTCGAGTCTCGGGTTCAAATTTTCGAGTCTTGACCCTAAAATTAACGGTCGGGTCGGGTCGGGTTAGCGGGTTCGGTCAGCTTTTGACAGCTCTAATGCTAATACATTATAAAATAGAAACAAATCTACCTAATACATTATAAAACATGCTTGTTGAAAAATTGCACCACGTGGCACTACTTGAATAAAATAATATCAAGTTTTTTAATAATAAATATTATAATAACTTGAGTTATTCTTTTTATACATAATACATCTAATTTTTTATATAACTTGATGTACATGTTGATATTTTCTATATTATTTTTTATGCATATTTTTTTTTATCTTTTACCAAGATTTGGGGTTCAAGTATATATTTTCTTATCTATATGTTGATATTTTTTAATATAATAAATTATTTATAGAACATGTGATATAGCTATAGGCCTATAACTATATATTAAAATTGTATCTTTTTGTGCTACCACATTTATTATGGCCCTACCTAATATTTACAAATAATAATTTTTATTCTTAGTACTTTGGTTTTTCTAATTAAATTTCTTTTTACATGTTTTGTCAAAAAATTAAAAATTAAAAATTTAACTTAAATTAATAAAATTAATTTTTCTTTATACCACACCTGGCCACCTCACATTTATAAAATTTTTTATCTCTTTGTTTTTGTAAAAGTAATAACGATGATACGTTGTTTAATACATTAACTTTTGTAAATTTTCATAAACATTAATTTCCTTTATATAATATTCCTTTTTTATGTAAATTTCATATGGAAAATATATGGATGGATTGAATTTTGAAAAATAATACATAGATAATTTGCTCTATATTTTATCTCTTAGATCAAGGACAATATCTTTATAATTTTTTTTATCTTTTAACACGACTAGGGTTTCAAGTATATAAATTTTTATCTATATGTTGATAAAATATTGGACACAATCTTAAAGATTTTTTTATAAATTACATATTTTATTACGAAATTATATACAAGTGTTTAAAATTTTATATTAATATTATAATATTATATAATCTTTAGTAAAATTATCCTGTGAGTATCTCGGAGATTCAACTAGTTTAATATTAAATAAAATTGTAAATGAAGTTTAATAAGGTATGACTTAATAGATCAAATTTTGTTTATATATTCGAAGCATTTCTTTTAGGGTTTTATTGTACATATCAATATATCAATATATATTTTCTCAACCTGAAGCACTTTTGGGCAGTTTCGTCATTATAAATTTATATTACACCCAACCTATTTTTAATAATATTTTTTAATCAATTATATATATTATGTGATTCAATCACCTTGTACAATTTCCAATTTTATACTCTCAACTGATTTGATAATTTTCTTATCAATTTTATATATGCTTGGATAAATTTTTATCTCTACTTATTATTGCATTATATTCTATGGATAAATTTTTATCTCTACTCTATTATATTCCAATATTTAATTATGGTATGATTATCAATTTCAATATCTAGATATAAGATAGATATTCATAATTGTGCAAGCTCGAAGATTTATATTCTCCGATAAAAAAATATTAATTTTTTTTTGTAATAATCATAGATTGTACGTATTTATAATACCACCGTTTTTTTAAAATAAATTGTTTTCAATATTTTGCACTTTTTATGTGGCTAATGAGTAATGTATGAACAAAGATAAACTTATTAAAACAAACGGACATAAATTACAATTGTTAATTATATTTGGCACTTATTAAAATAAGATCGAATTTATGTCCGTTTTAAAATATAGGAAGATTTTCGTTTTCAATGAATAATTTTTTTTTATATTAATGCATGCAAATATTAATACGAATAATGAGTTTTAATATGTATAAAAATAAAATTACTATTTGTATTCTATCCATATATATGACACATAAAATAGATAAGTTAAATAGATCACCATATTTTTAGTTACAAATTTTTTATATCAATATTCTATTAGTAACTATGACAACTTTCTTAATTAATATGTGTCATGTTTTTAATTGAAGATTATATATTAAATTTTAGATTTCTTTATA
Source organism: Fallopia convolvulus (assembly GCA_964016875.1). NCBI lineage: Eukaryota > Viridiplantae > Streptophyta > Magnoliopsida > Caryophyllales > Polygonaceae > Fallopia > Fallopia convolvulus. The sequence goes on from OZ024718.1 coordinate 28,122,681, forward strand.
ATAATTTTCTATTAGTATGATGATTTTTTATATTATGGACCGTCTAACAAACAAATAAAAATTATTGAACACTTAATCTTAAATCGGTTAATCACTATCCATATGTATGACACATAAAAATGCTAATTCATTAGATTAAAATAGATATGTTTTTTGTCCATAAATATGATGAATATAAAATTAATTTTTATTTAACTTTTCTATCCAGAAGTATGTTTTTAATTACAGAATTTTAATATTAAGTTTTAATTCATAAGTATGACAAATATAAAATAGTAATTTAATATCCCAATTACCTTTTATAATTAGATATTGCATAATATATTAATTTTAATATCTCTGAATGAAATAGATAACTTTTATATCCATGAGGATCAAATATGGACCATATTTTAAATTACGGATTTTCATTAATAAAATTTTAGATTCATATATGTTAACTTTCTATTCAAAAGTATAATGACTTTCTTAATTCGTATGAATCATATTTTTAACCACGGATTTTTATACTAAATTTTCATTTTTTAATATTAATTTTCTATACATGATAATTTTTTTATTTTCATACATAATTATGTTGAGTTTTTATATTAATATTCTATCTATAAATATGATAGTCAACGGTTGTATTGTTCTCAAATTTAAAATTAAATATATCTCAATCACCATGTAATTAATTACGGGTTCTTTTTATATTTAATTTCAATCCATAAAAATGACAACATTTCAATTAGTATGAGCCATATTTTTAATTATATATTTTTATATTAATTTTTAAATTTTTAATATTTATTTTCTATTTAAAAGTATGACAACTTTTCAAATTTTCTATATATAAGTATGTTTATTTTTTAGATTACGGATCCCTAAATAAATGAATAAAAATTAATGGTCCCTTAATATTAAATTAATTAACCAGATTGGTTCTTTCAAGTTTTGGTTTCGTCATTTCGGGTTATCAAGTACAAATTCATGTTGTTAATTTACGGGCTAAAATTTACGGGTTGATTAGATCATTAAATTTTTTATGATTATGAAAATGATATTACAAGTAAATAATATTTTTAATGATAAATTATTATTTAATATATTGTTATAATTAAATATATTATAATAATTAAAATAAATTTTATATATGCATTATTAGTTTCATTATTTGAATTATTATTTTTTCACTATATAAATTACTAGCATATATTCCCGTACCTTGTACGGGTTTTGATTAAAAAAATTAATAATTATTTTTTTCAAATATATGAATTGTCTAGCGACAAATAATCATGATCTTTAAACACAAATTAGCTTTTAGTTTTCATTAATATCAAAAATTGAATAATAGATCAAGTTAGTTTAAATAAATTTAATTTAATAAAATCTTATATTTAAGTTTTTTTCTAGAATATAAAACCAATAATAATTGATTAGGAAAATAAATTGTATGTATCCAAAAATAATAATTTAAAAATATGGTTTCTATACACATGCCTTGCACATGATTTATTATATGTAGATTTATATATATGATTTAATATTATAAATTAAATATTAATCATCATTTCAAAATAATTTAAATATTATAGTTATGTTCTTAATATTTCTAAAAAATAGTAATATTATTATATTAATATTTTACAATGAATATTATGTTTCTATCACTTGCCAAATTTTAAGATATCTAAATATGATTGTAGTAACATTATTATATTAAAAAATTATTTTATAATGGAGAGTATGTTTCTTGCCAAATTTTAAGATCTCTTAATATATTTGTATATTAGTAACATTATTATATTCAATAAAATTGTTCCATAATGGATTATGCTCCTAACACAACTTGCCAAATTTTAAGATCTCTAAATATAATTTTATATTAATAATATAAGGAATATTACTATAATATAAGAATTGTAAATACTTAAATAAACGAAGGGCAAATAGGTAAATGGAAAAATTAAAACGCCTACGTGGCATAGTTAAGACGACGACACGTAGGATAGAGATATTCGACTTTAGTTATAGTATATTGATAATATGTATATTATTTTTGTCAACATTTTTATGATCAAATTAACTATTTTAAATTACTATTTTAATAACAAATACAAAGAAATAATATAATAATTCTATCCATATGTATGCCACATAAAAATACTAATTTAATATATTAGAGTAATATAGATAAATTTTTATCCATAAATATGATAGTAATATTTTATATCTATCATATTAAAATATTACTTTAATATCCCAACTACCATTTTTTACTTCAATATATCATTATAAATTAATTTAATATATTTAAATGAAATAGATAAATTTGATATCTATTAAAACGTATAATAACTTTTATATTTGTATTAACCATAATTTTAACTGTGTATTTTTATATTATTTTCGGATTTTTATATTAATTTTTTGTTTAATGTTTTTATATTAATCATGTAATTTTATATTTTTGTTTATAAAAACAATATTTTTTTGTTTATAGATATGTTGTGTTTTACAATATATTAATTTTCTACTCATAAGTATGTTGATTTTTTATATTACGGATCCCTTAATAAATAAATAAAAAACTATCGATCCCTTAATGTTAAACCAGTTAATTGGGTCAGTTCAGTCGTGTTTAGGTTCGGTTATTTTAGGTTCGGTTGAGTATGGGTTCATGTCGTTAAAATTTACGGGTTGATTTGGTCAATTCATTGCGACTTTTGTGCGGGTTCGGGTCAACCCAACGAGTTAAGAACGTCAATTTTTTTATGATTATTACATAAATATTACAAATAAATTTTTTAATAATAAGCTAACATTTGTATACATTTTAATAATAAAATATATTATAATAATTAACTTAACTATTTGTAATATTGTATTATTATATAAAGTATAATACCTATATCATATATAAATTAATCTATTAAAAATTTTATTTAAAAAAGTTCCCGGGCAAGGCCCGGGTCATCAACTAGTATGTACTTAAAATAAAGACATGTTTTTGTATGACTTAATAGATCAAAATTTTATTTGTATTTTGTAATTTTAAATGTACGCATATTTAAGGTAGAAAAGACCACATAAAATTTTAATGGTACGACTGATAAGTTTGAAATCCCTTTAATATTAAAAATACAAAGTTTATACACTTTCTAGGAAAAACCATAAATTAATGTTGCTTCAATATTATTAAATCGGTGAAATAATAATACATAGGTTGGTTATGAACATATGATTGTAAAACTTGTATATTTCATTTCAATACCATTTAAAATTGGTTAAATAATATTAAAATGAGAAATATGTATTTCTTTCTATATTCTTAGAATTGGTTAAACATTATTTTTACTAAACCCAAATGTATAAATATATTGTTAAAATAGGTAAGATTGAATGCTAAACATTCATTGACACGAGAGGGGCAACTTTATATGTTGTAAAGATGCAATTTTTATATTATTTAATGAATTTCATATTAATTTATGGGTAGAAGATAATTTATCCAATCTCACACCAAATTGATAAAAATATTAAGTAAGGTGAGTTAGTGAATTACATATTATAAAATTGGAAATTCTTTCATTAAACATGTACATGATGGAATCACGTACCAAATTGATAAAAAGTTTATTATTAGATAATGTTACGATTATATAAAATTATTAAATAAGGTGAATGAGTGAATTACATATTATAAAATAGAAAATTCTTTCATTTAGATAAAAGTTTATTCAATCTCATATCAATTTGATAATTAAATATTGCTATATATAATAGATAGAAATAGAAATTTATCCAATTTCATGCCAAATTGATAAAAAAAAAATAAGGTGAGTGAATTACATAATATATAATTCATTATTAAAAATAGGGTGACTGGAAGATATATATTAATTATAATGTGATGTTTTGAGTAGTAATGGGCTTATTTGGGCAAATACCTTTGTTATATCTCTCTGGGGGATTTGGAAATGGCATGATGCTAGTGTTTTTTTTGAATAGGGTCAATTAAGGCCTCATGGTAAATGGGTGGCTTTTGTTTAACAATAAGTGATAGATTATGCTATGATGAAAACCAATTCCATGGAACGGGGAGATGGATGTCACACCGAATATTACATTTTTTTGGAGATGACCTAGTGAAGGTTGCATAAAGTTGAATATGGATGGTTTTGTCAAAGATGGTTATGCTACGGTTGTAAGGGTTATTCGTGACAGTAATGGTAGGTGGCATGTAGGCTTTGTTCATAATATAGGTGTAACACCTCCTTCCTAACCTAGAGGTATTACCGCCAGTAACCCCGATTAAAACTAAACCGAAGCTACCCAAGGCTTTAAACTGACTGAACAAACTAAAAATCCAAAAGTTGGATTCATTTAAATCATAACCGGAAAACAATAAAATGTTGCAAAAGAACTTAATCTTTATTACTTCAACTTTACAAAGTTTAAGAAGACATTACAGCGGAATAAATACAAATGGTCTTAAAACAACATTAGCTTTTATGACAAGATGATAGAACAATCTTCTATCTGAACAAAGTCTTTAGTATGTAAACTCTTAGCTTCTTCTTTCCTAGCATAACTTTATAGTGGCCCATCCATAAACTTCGCTCAAACACAACTTCTGGAAACTTTTCTTCAATTTCTTGATCCACTTCTCAAAACAACTTCCAAGAAATACCTGATGTGTCATATACAACAGTGGACACCAACCGACTATGCAATTGAATAAAGTGGTCGGGTTAGTCTAATGAAAGACTAAGCAAGTGAAGAAAACGACTGGTTCCTATGGTAGTGACTAAACATATTGGCATCGTAATCCGAATAACAACCGTGATGATCCAACAGTTAGCAGTCCCATAGAGGATAAGAAATTGAGGCATGCATAATCAAAAGATAGGACACCACAGCTAGTGGTTCCTTTACGAAACATGAACAATTGTTGGGAACTCATAATAATCACATCACATTTTGAAAAGCCTCCGTCGACTAATCAGATTAACTTAATCAAAGTTTGATTAAAAATCATTCATAACCGGGAGCAAGAATGGTTATCAAATGGACTAACCATTTTGGTACATTAATGTGCCTAACACACTTATCTTTCATTACTTTCAAACTGTGCACTCACACCATTTAATAGTTTTTACATAGTTCGACCAACAACCGAGATCAGAGGGCCTATTTCATCCATGATCATTTATATATGCTCGGCCAACAACCGAGTACCAATTGCACTTAGCTAGAGTGCATAAACACCTCCTCCAGCGTTGAGCGAGGCATGAGTCATGACTCGAGTATTGGGATACGTTAGCAAACTACACCCCCCAATACAGACTGCATTATAAAGAGGTCATTGGAGACTCGGCTCCTACCCTTGAAACTAACTTACTTCAAAACAATGTCTCATCATGAGACAACTAAACACATAAGGTCACACACAACGGACCTAAATACAGTTCTAGCGTGAAACTGAATAAATAACATCATGGTCATTATTTCTAACAAATATAATAACCTATCATATTTTATTAAGCACACAAGTTGTTCCCAACACAAATATTAAATGGGATTCAATTCCTCATTTAATAATATTAATGCAAGAGAGAACCGTCCACTTGCCTTATACGAGATTTCTCCTCTTAAGGCGATTAGTTTCATCTCGAACGACGTGCATCCAAGACTCGAGCTCGGGTTGTACCGGAAAGAATAGAGAAATAAATTATAATCAATTTATCTCCGTTTCAAGATTAACTACTACAAATTATTATGTCCTTATAATAATTTGTCAAACACTTGCTTGACTTAATCCGACTTTATAACTTAACCAATAGCAAGATTGATAAATCACGCTTTACGAGATTTAATATGAAAATCCAGCCTTGAATGATCTTATCCTAAAATCATTCTATAATATAAGTCAAGTTCGAAAGACGGAAATTACCTAGCGATACGCTTTCGGGATTTGCTTGCACGCAAATCGAGGTGGCACGTGCGATGCGCAAAACGAGGCAACATGTGAATCAAAACGATCCATCGGAATCCATGTCACGCATACCGAGGCAAACCCGGTTCCGCACACTTTTCCGTCTTTCTTTCCCCTTTTCTTTTCACTTTAATCCACATAAAAGCTCGGAAAACAGTGAGCGACCAGCTAACTTCGCCAATGTCTAGCGACTTCATCTGACATCCGTTTTGGGCGATTCAAGCGACAGTTGGAAGTCCTAATTACCCTCTTCTTACTGTTGGCAACGGATGTTTAATTAGTCAAAGCAAATCGGAGAAAGGAGGTGATAAAAACAGCTCGTGGTCATCACGAAAGCTGAAGCTGAAAACCAGGTTTGTTGACCCATCTTTGTCTACTTGTGGAGGCGACACCAGGCATAGGGTGGCGCGACTATAAGCGACAGTGGAAAGCCCATGTTTCCACCTTCAAACTGTTGGCAACGGTTCTGATATTGGTTGCCGAAAGACGGAGAACAAAGGCGACGAAAATCACTCGCCGAAGCTGAAATTTCTGGGTAAAAGAAACCAACAGCAAAGCTGGCTGTGGTGGCCTGTTTGTCGGCTTCCAGCGGAGACACCAGGGGTGGGGTGGCCAAGGGACCTGCGACAGATGCAAGTAGGAATCCCGATCTACCTACTGTCGGTGGTGGCAGCCATATAGGTGGCCGAAAGGCTGCGTACGAAGCCCTCGGAAACCGCTCGTCATCAACCTTTGAAAATCTAGAAAACCAGTACCACGAACTGATTTGGTGGATTTTGGCTTGTTTCCTGAATCCTTTCTACACAATTGATTGAGGGATATTATAGATCTCCTCTTCCTCGAAATATAGAAACTTGAATCACGAATTTTGGTTGAGAAACGAGTTCACAATCAATCTTTGAAGTTTTGGATATTTTAGGTTAAAATCACCAAAGAACATCGGGTTTCTTGTTCCAATTTTGACAACCCTCCTCGTAGTTGATCCAACCCAGCCCTTTAGTAGGCTTTTCCGACATCTTCTCGACCTCTCCATGCCACTCACGAAGCTGGAGACGTGCACACATGGCCGCATCTCGTGGCACCACTGCTGCAAGTCGAACAGGGAAGGGTAATGGCTGCGCTCCCACGGCTTGCCACCAATGGCGGGCTACGGGGTAGGCTCCCTGAGGTGGAAGCCATGATGCCGGCGGGACGCCTAGGTGACGAAGGTGGCGCAGCCTTTGGGGCTCGGACCAGAACTGTTGACACGCAAGGTAGGGAAGAAGGGCAAGAAAGAAAGAAAGGAAAAACTTGGGCCAAAAACGTAATATAAACAAATAACGTTCCATAAGAGGTTTTGAGTTCGAAACTCACCTCTAATCCTTTATTTTTGCTTCTCTTTCTTTTCCTTTTTGCCTTAAGATTTACTCCAAAGAAATCCATCTTATTATTTTACACATGTAACTTTAAATTTTTCCGCTAAATACAATTTAACTTGCCAAAAAATTCATTCATAAGAATAAATTTTATTTTTACTAGTTTTATACATTTATAGCGGATTTAAAATAAGTGTAATCCTTTACTTAACTATATTAACTCGAAAGAAATAAAGTAATATCTCTTTATTAAAAAGAGCGGATATTACAATAGGGATATGTATCATTCCTATGACAAAGCTATAGGTGTGTGTTGTAGGGTTGGAGTCTTGCTTGGCACTTGTGTATCAGGCTATAGTCTGGTACACAAGTGCCAAGATTTCATTCGTAGAGACTAGTTAGGATGTCTAGTTTCATCATATTTTTAGGGAAGCAAACTATGTGCAGATTACTTTGGTTCTTTTGCCTTTTCTTTTAGTATAGGATTTTATGTATTGTTTGACCCATAAGAGGGTATTATTCCTTTGCTTGCTCGTAATGTTATGGATTGGGCTATCCCTTATTTATATTTCATCATCATCATCATTAACCCAGTGAGGCTCAGCTACAGCGGAATGTGGGGGTCAAGATGGGGTACCCCTGCCCAAGGGAAAGGGGTACGCCCGATAGACCCAAGAAAAACTGAAATTCAACTATGTGACAATAATAACTGAATTTAGTTAGAATGCACCAAAATTGATATAGGGACTAAATCCATCTCAAAGACATTGTATAAAAGCCAATGAGAATGAGACCCTTATTTATATTTGAATAAGTTAAATAAATACATTTAATAATACAAATTAAGGAGTGTTATACATACTTGAATAAATAGTACATCTATTTATTTGTATGTACACTAATATGAAAAATAAATCATTGTCTTTGTCTTCAAACATCAACCATTCACACTTCTTCACCATTCTTGAACTCCATAGTAGGACACGCAAATGTGGAAACCAATTATCGCATAACAAGATACGACATTCTTGAATAACTGCATAACCAAACACACATTTATGAATAACAATTCACACTTATATGAATAATAAAATACACATATATGAATAACACGCCATCCCTATATGAAATACAATTCACACATATATGAATAACAAAAATACATATATGAATAACAAAAGTCACACATATACAAATAAAAAAAAATGCATACATGAATAACAAATCACACATATATGAATAACAAATCACTCCATGTATTTATGATATCAATACACGTCTATATGAATAAAAATTGATGCCTATATAAATAACAAAACAAACATATATAACAAACAATTCATGAAAATGTGAATAACAAGACAATGTATATTGGAATAAAAAACAATGTATATATATAAATAACAGAATATATATATATATATGAATGTACTAAAGAGGCTATTTCACTAGAGCACAATTCTAATTACTAAATAGTATTTTTATGTCTTTTAATGAGAGTGCTTTCTTTTCTTTTAAAAAAATATCGTTAGTTAGAGATTTTAAATAATGTACATAATTAAGAACGTGTAGACTACGTGCAATGCGGCCATGTGAGTAAGATTAATTTCTTCACATATCTTGAATATAGTTTTCTTTCGCCATTGCATGTTTATTCTAGTCACTATGTGGTTGATCATACTATAATATAGATGATGGATACTTGATCGTATATATTATCAAACTAGCTCGGACATGATTTAGGGATCGTGCCAAATTACTGAACCAAAAAAGTCTCAAAGATAACTAATAGTAAACGGCATATCAATTAATTTAGTTGATTGGTAAAAATGAAAATATCCCAATATCTTTGAAGACTTCAAATACAAATGGAAGGTAATATTCTGCTGGAGGATGCCGACCATCTAACCGACCAGACCAAAGATCTTTTGTAAAAATCAATCGTATTACTCAATCTCAAAGAAGAATTAAAGATGGAAGATTACTTTCATATTGATTATTAATTAGGAAATTGAAAAGATATCTCCGAAGAGAGATCGATGAATATGAAGGAAACACATTGCTTTTTGGACAGCCAATGCCACATGGAACATAATAACAGCTGCTGACTTGATTTTGATTGGAAGCTGCAACTTTCCTTCCATTTCCCATCCACTTTCTTTCTATTCCTTTCCGGCCTTTTTTTTCCCTTTTACTTTTCTTGCTCTCTTTCTGCAATAAAAAATATAAAATATTCAAGAATCCAACTCTTTGACATCTCAAGTTTCCTACATTCTTCATCTCACAATTTAAGCATTGCTCGAGTTTTTTCTCATTTCTCCTTCTCTCATTTTTCTCCCCACTTATTGAAATCCGTAGTGTTCATGATTTCCACGTTCTGTTGTTGTACAGTTTGTAATATGTAAATGGGTCTGATAAGCTGGCTAATTACCATTGCTGGTTAATAAGGAAAATTCTAGTTTGAAGGATTCAGAGAAAAAGCAAAACACAGACGGTAGAAGAGATGTTGCAGAGGGCGGCTAGCAACGCCTACTCCTGGTGGTGGGCAAGCCATATCAGAACCAAACAGTCCAAATGGCTTGAACAAAGTCTTCAAGGTCTGTTTCTGTTTTCTTCTTCTCGTCATCAAATAGTTCAACATAACTGGGTCTTAAATCCGATCTTGGTTTCCCCCTCTCTGTGCGATCAAAATCCCCCTTTCTTTAATACAATGCCTTTCAGATCCTGTATCAACTTTGGTGCATTCTAGCTAAATTCAGTTGTTATTGTCACATAGCTGAATTTCAATTCCATGGGCCTATCGGGCGCATCCTCCAAACATGCTCACGTTATGGGTGCCCCCATCTTGACCCCCAGATCCCGCTCGCTTGAGCGGGACTATAGTAGGCGATGATGTTGATGTTGTTTAATGTTGCTGTCTTGCTGAATCGTCATGATGATCATCTAGTTTTGCTATAGATTTAGTTTGCTTTACATTGATGCCTAATTATAGCTAGTTTGAAGTTACTAGAATGGATTGATTTCAAGAACTCATCTTTATTAAGTTATTGATTGATTGAGAAGATCTTTTCTTGGAAATCTAGATATGGAAGAGAAGGTGACCGTAGTGCTGAAACTGATAGAAGAGGATGGGGACTCATTTGCCAAAAGAGCAGAAATGTACTACAAGAAGAGGCCAGAGTTGATCCACTTTGTAGAGGAATCCTACCGAGCATTCCGAGCTCTAGCAGAGAGATACGATCTCATGTCAAAGGAGTTGCAAAACGCCAACAGCACTCTCGCCTCTGCTTTTCCTGATCAATTTCAGTATCCTATGGATGATGACGAAGACGGGTCCCATCAAATCCCAAAGAGAAACCTCAAGCAAAACCCAAACGTCCCTAACGTCCCCAAACACTTCCCCACAAAAAAGATCAAAGCCCTCATGGCCCTTACTTCGAAACCTGGGCCTAACAAGCCCGTCAAGGCCACTGAATCCGGGTCTGGGTTGAGTAAAGCAGAGGCCATAGAGGAGATTGACAAGCTTCAGAAGGCGATTTTGACTAAGCAGACCGAGAAGGAGTTCACCAAAAGCTCTTATGAAAGTGGAGTGGCCAAGTATTGGGAGATTGAGGAGGAGATAACTGAGATGCAGCAGAGGGTTTCAAAGTTGCAAGATGAGTTTGGAGTTGGCAAGGGAATTGAGGATAATGAAGCTAGGACTTTGATGCTCGAAGCGGCTTTGAAGTCTTGTCAAGATACTTTGGCTCAGTTGCAGGAGAAGCAGGAGAGAACAGTTGCTGAGGCAAAAGAGGAGAAACAGAAGATTAAAATTGCCCGGGAAAAGCTGTTGACTTTCAAAGGAGAAGTTTTTGGCGAGGATAATAATCAGATCAGTGAAAGTGAGAAAGTAATCGAGGAAGGAGATGTGATATTTGATGGGGGAGAAGTTAGCTCAAGCCAAGGGAAAGAGCTTGAGATGATTCGGGACAGGATTAAAGAGCATTTTGAGATGGATTCGTCTCTTAGTGTTTCGGAGATGGCTGATAAGATTGATGAATTAGTGAACAAGGTGATTAATTTGGAGGTTGCAGTTTCGTCTCAGACAGCGACAATCCAGAGGCTGAGAGTAGAGACTGATGAGCTCCAGCAGTATGTTCAAAATCTGGAGGATGACAAGGCGAGCTTGATTGATGGGAAGAACAGTTTGGATGATAAGATGAAGGAGATGGAGGATAAGTTGAAGAAGCTCCAGGAGCTGGAACAAAGTGTGGAGAGAAAGAACAATCATCTCCAGATGCAGTTTACTGATGCAAGTTGTGATCTTGATGAGATTTCACACAAGTTGCCTTCTGTGAAGCATGATGATGAAGAGATTGTGCAAACAGAATCAAAGCAAGGATTAAAAATAGCTGCTGTTTCAGAGGTTTCATCAACACCCGAGGAACCTGCAATAAAAATTGATGCATCCCAATCCATTCCTCAACAAAGGGAACCTCAGATGGTTCCTGAAGAAATAGCTGTTGTTGAAGAGGTTAAATTAATACCAGAGAAATCTGCAATGAAAAATGATGTATGTGAAGAGATTCCTTCCAAAGACCGGCAGGATCCTTATATAGCTGAAAAAATGATGGATTCTGTCATTCAGCAAGAAGAGGATCCTCCAAGAAAGGATCAATCTATCCAGTTAGAGGAGAAATCCGGGCAAGAAGAAGAAGATGAGCCAAATTGGCAACAATTGTTCATGAATGGTTTGGAGGGGAAGGAAAAGGTTATTCTGAATGAATACACTTCGATTCTGAGGAATTATAAAGAAGTGAAGAAGAAGCTTGGTGAGGTGGAGAATAAGAGTGGAGATAGTATTATGGAGCTGAGGGAGCTAAAAATTCAGAATGCTAATAAAGACGAGGAGATCCAGGCTTTGCGCTATAAACTGATTCTGTTACAGCAGAAAATGGAGGAGACTAAGAACATGAAGGAAAACAAGGAAGATTACAACAATGTCATTGACCCAGAGAAAGATGAGGATGTCATAAGCTTCATAGTTGAAGAGCCAAGAAAGATTTCTCCTGTCGAGGAGAAGCTGAGAGGAGACATAGATGAGATTTTAGAAGAAAATCTTGATTTCTGGATGAGGTTCAGCTCTTCCTTCTCTCAGGTGCAGAAGCTTCAGAGTGAGATTGAGGATTTACAGAAGGAGCTGGTAAAAATTGAGAAGGAAAAGAAGAAAAAAGATGGGAGTAGCACTCCAGACCGAACTCTTAATACAGATGCCAGGCCGATTTACAAGCACTTAAAAGAGATACAGACCGAGCTAACGGTTTGGTTGGAGAAGAGTGTTGAATTAAAAGACGAGTTAAAATGCAGATTTTCACAGCTTTGTAAGATTCAAGAAGATATCACTCGGGCATTAAGCGATGGGGCGGTAGATGAGGAGATGAAATTTACCAGTTACCAGGCTGCGAAGTTTCAAGGGGAAGTACTGAACATGCAGCAAGAGAATACCAAAGTGGAAGATGAGTTACAAGCTGCTTTTGATCATGTGAGCAACCTGCAAACAGAAGTTGAGAGAACCATAATCAGATTGAATGAAGAATTGGGGATTTCTGGATCAAAATCTAGTAATCAGATGGGGGGTGGGAGCAGAAACCGGATTCCGCTACGTGCTTTTATCTTTGGGAGTAAGGTGAAGAAGCCGAAGCAGTCATTACTTTCCAGCATGCATCCATCATGGCATAGAAAATATTGAGATTTATGAAGAGGCCAAATGTAAGGAGATTTTTTGATTTTTTGGATTGAAAATATATTTCCTTATATACTGCCCCTTGTCTGAAAGGAGCATTCTTTTCTATGTTCTTATTGATTACTATGTGAAACAAGATGCATTCGGTTGGTGTGCCTATTGCAGGCTTGTTAGTGTTAAAATGGAGAGAAATTACAGTGTTTTTTCATTGCATATATCTTCAAGGATTCAAAGATGTAACAGTTATTGGTTATTAGAGGAATCTTCTTCTTCTTTTATTTGGGGGTTTTTCTGTAGACGATTTTGTGTATGCAGAGATGAGGCTTCTTTTTATGTTTTTTGACTTGATAATCAGTTAATCACCATTGTAGGGTTTTTCTGCAGCATCTTTGAAACCACGAAACTCGGGTTTTGAATTCGAATTGTCTAATGATAAACGTAGAACAATAAATTCGCCCGATGATGGATAATCAATTTCTTGCGTAGTGAACACCAACTGTAGATTCAAAAGAAAAGAAATTGCATACAAATACCAGTGATAAGCAGGAAATCATATATATGATCAGTAACAAATGCAATCTGATGTGATGGTCAATGAAGAAGCAAGATTTTCTGCATTTGGGTTTTGAATTCAATGAACACCTGCTGTAGATCCAATTCCAATGGAAAGGCAATTGGGGTTTATGATTTACAAATAAACAGGAAATGAACTCACAAGAGGAGTAACAGGATAAATGCTGGCGCCTTTGGTACGATGGATCGATGAAGAGTTACAAGTAGGGATTTTAGGGTTGTTCTTCCTCTAGGAAGGGGTAATCAGTGTAACCAACAACAGGATCAAAGGTATAGAACGTGGAAGCATCATAATCATTCAACGGCGCATTCACCTTCAACCTGCGGACCAAATCCGGATTCGAGATGAAGAGTCTTCCGTACGCAATGAGATCCGCCTCTCCTTGAGCCAAAGCCTTGATCCCGCGCTCTCTGTCATATCCTCCGCACACCATCAACGTCCCACGGTAAACCTTCCTCAACGCGCTCACCACGCGCGCTTCTTCGTGCGGGCCCAGCCGATCGGCGGACCCCACTTGTATCTGGAGGTGAGTCAGCTCCGCGCCGACCTCCTCTTGTAGCCGATTGAGCCGCTCCACCACGGCGAGGCCGAGCGCGAGCGGATCCGAATCAACGGCGTCGTCGTTGCACGTGGTCGGGGAGATCTTGACCCCGATGCGGTGGGCCCCGACGGCGGCGACCACCGCCCCGACGACCTCGGCGAAGAACCTGCAGCGGTTGTGGAGGGACCCGCCGTAGGAGTCGGCGCGATCGTTGACCCCGTCCTTGAGGAATTGGTCGATGAGGAAGCCGAAGGCGGCATGGACCTCGACTCCGTCGAATCCGGCTCGGATTGAGTTGACCGCCGCTAAACGGAACTGGTCAACGACGCCGGGGATTTCATCGGTCGACAGAGCTCTGGGGTGGGAGTAGTGGCCGAACGATCCGTCTGGAAACTTCATTTTCCACTGGTCTGAAATCTTGGTGTTCGTTGAGGAGACGGGCGGATTGCCACCTGGCTGACACGCTGTCATGATCCAATTCAAAATCAAATTCAAATTCAGCGTAGCTCCTGTTTCGTTTCTAAACATACCTTACGGGTTTTCATAGTCTGCAATCAAACGATCCTTGGTGATTACGTACCATGATGTGAAGCGCGACCAACGTGCCAAAGTTGACAGAAGATAACGCCGCCTTTGGAATGGACGGCGGCGGTCACCTTCTTCCAGGCTTCGACTTGCTCCTCCGTGTAAATTCCGGGGCAATTAGGATACCTGCGAGCATATGATGATATATGATATGATCGATCGTTGGGTATTTGCATCATTGATTGGGTGGTGAGTCCTAATTAATTATTTTACCCGTGGCCGGTAGGGGATATGACGGTGGCCTCAGAGAGGATGAGCCCCCCAACGGTTGCGCGCTGCGAGTAGTATTCGACGTGGGCTTGGTTGGGGAGGTGGTTGGCCGCCCTGCATCGGGTCAACGGCGCCATCACTACCCGATGAGATAGCTCCCACTTATTTGCCATCGTGTATGGTCTCCAAAACGGTGTCGTCTCTGCACATTCTTGCTCACTTGCCATTTCGGATTCTCGGGTCAACACCAACCACCGTACCACTTCTTGCAATTTCCTACAATCACTACACTGGGAGGCCGGGAATTTAATACTACCATGGCCTTGGACTATTTCAATTAGTAAGATTATCTTTCAAGCAATTTATATGATATTACTCGTATTTTGTATTCAAGAATCTTTTATCTTTAGATTTTTTTCGTCCCTTGATAATGAGTCATGGTGCTTACCACATTGCACAGCTGCCTTCCAACGCGTGGCGTAGCCAAGTTACTAGCGAATGGAGTAGGTAGCGATGGAGTAAGGTAGCTAACTCTAGGAAGCCAGTAAAATACAAGGCCAATATAAATTATCACAGCGGATGATCTTTAGAAAGTCAAATAATAGAGGATGATCACAGACCCAAACATTGAAACTAGCAACATCCAAAGGATCAAACAACGATCATGGAAAAATTATTGATTGTAAAAGAAAGGTCTGAAAAAATAAAACGACTTTGAGCGAGAAAACCCGCCACCGAACTGCATTCCTTGAAACAATGAAAAAACACCCCACAAGGAATAAAAACAACAGAGTGACAAATATCATTAACAATAGATTGAATTTCCCAAGGCACTTTCTAAATATTTTTTAAAGAACTAATAAGAGTTAAATTATATCCCTCAATAATAAGATGAGAAGGGTTTAACTGAACCGCTCTTTTAAGACCTTCTAATAAGGATAGAGCTTTTGCTTGGAAGACTGACACCGACGGAATATGTTTTCAATCAAAAACTAAAATTTTACTATTATGATCACGAATTAAGAAGGCTATATAAGTTGAATTATTATTCCATTTAGAAGCATAAAAATTAAGTTTTAACGAGTCAAACGGAGGGTTTTTCCAGACACGATTGTTTTTCCTTTTAGGACGAGAAAAAAGT
The DNA here is from genome assembly GCA_964016875.1 of Fallopia convolvulus. Lineage (NCBI taxonomy): Eukaryota > Viridiplantae > Streptophyta > Magnoliopsida > Caryophyllales > Polygonaceae > Fallopia > Fallopia convolvulus. The sequence goes on from OZ024718.1 coordinate 28,138,792, forward strand.
TTATGTGTAGGAGTTAATTGTGAAGAAACTCATAGAAGATGTTGGGACAAAGCCAAATCACAAGGAAGTAAAGAAGTCAGAAGCTTATTAGGATTAAATTTTTTTAAATTTTTATGGCCTCAAATAAACCACCAAAGAAAACAAAGGACGTTACTATTTTTATTTGAATTGAAAGTAGCAATCAAATTATCAGCGAAAATATCCGAAGAAGAAATATGAAAACTAACATTAAGTTGTGCTTCTAATTTGGAGATCATATTTTGAGTAAAAGATCAATTAAAGAAAAGATGATATAAATTTTCATCTTCAGAACAACACAAGGAACACGTACTAAGAACACAGTTGAAAAACCGATTTAAATGATCTGTAGTTGGAAGGCAATCTGCACATGCTTTCCACAAGAAATTTTTGATTTTAGGAGGAAGAGAAGATTTCCAAATCCAAGAGAATCTAAAAGCAACATCAGGATGAGACGAGTTAAACATAGAAGAAGCCGAGGAGATAGAGAATTCACTGTCTGAAGATGGAAGCCAAACAATACAATCTAGAGAAGAAAAAATTGGAATTCTAATAGCTGAAATTGAATCAATTAAAAAAACTAGAAGGATTAATTTTAGCTTTGCATAATCCCGGGAACGGAAATGAGTTATAAATGAAGAAACTTTTAACTTAATATTAATATTATCAAAATAAGGAAATAAATCAATCTTAGGAATCCACGGGTCTGTCCAAAAATTAATAGAATTACCATTTCCAATAGTCCATAAGATATCTTTTGAGAACTTCTCCCTTATATTCATTAATCTCTCAAATTGCCAAGAACATTTTTTCTTCTGAAATTGAAAAAGCGAAAGGAGGCCAAGATATTTTTTCGAAATAATACGAACCCATTAATTATGAGGCGAGGTCATTATTTTTCCAAAGAAGCTTCATTTGAAGGGATACATTACTATTCTCAGCAGAACGAAGACCCAAGCCTTCGGACACTTTAGGAGAACAAATATTATCCCAACTAATAAGGGGGTGATGATTTGGTTGGATATTCAGAACACTAGCAAGAGATAAAGCAGTATTCCTTGAAAAATTTTCGGAAACTTGAAAACTACTTTTATGTTAATTAATCAAAAGACCCGAGATTCTTGTGAAATTATCTAAAAAGGTTTTAATGTAGTTAATATTTGCGTGAGACGCATTTGCAAAAAATAAGTGTATCATCAACAAAACTGAGGAAGGGTAAACACGTACCATTCTTCACTAATTGGATATCAACAAATTTCGAATCAAGAGTTGCCTGTAATTGTAAGGTTCGCGCAAGGTATTCCATAGCAATAATAAAAATAAAAGGAGTAATCGGATCACCTTGCCTAATACCACATTGAGGAGAGAACTCGACCCTCGGTTCATTATTAACAAGAACAGAGGAAGAAGACATAGAAATACAAGTCATGATAAGACTGACCCATTTTTCGTGAAAGCCAAATTTTAGGAGAATTAATTTGATGAAATTCCAATTAAGTTTATCATAAGCTTTTTCCATATCTAATTTAAGAGTCATTCAACCTTGTTTTCCTTTTTTCTTTTTATGGAAGGAATGAATTTATGAGCTATAAGAATGTTATCCTGAATAAGCCTTACTTTAACAAAAGCCTCCTTTTTTTTCTTTTTATGGAAAGAATGAAAAATTTAATGAGTTATAAGAATGTTATCCTGAATAAGCCTTCATTTAACAAAAGCCCCCTAGAGAGGATGGATAATTGTTGGAAGAATAGTTCCTAAACGAATAGCTAAACATTTAGTAATTATTCTATAAATAGTGTTGCAGAGGCTAATCGGACATAAATGATTAATTGTTAAGGGAGAATCAATTCTAGGAATAAGATTAACAAATGATTTATTAATGGATCTAAGCATATGTCCCGAATGGAAAAAAGCCTGAACTGCTAGAACAACAAAGTTCCCACAATATGCCAAAATTTGTTTAGGAGCTTCATGAGAGGACACAGTTACAACTGCATCGTCATTCTGATCAATATGAAAGACAACACAACAAAGGTCGTTGGGAGGTTGTATTTCAACCTGATGATCTTGTTTGGGTTTGCTTTAGAAAAGAGATCTTTCCCACTCACTAGCAATCCAAGCTTGATCCTAGAGGTGATGGTCCTTTTTAGGTTATCAATAGGATCAACAACAACACTTATCAAATTGATCTCCATGGCGACTATGGCGTACATGCAACTTTCATTGTCGTTGATAGCCTTAATTAAGGATGAGATTATCCCACCTAACCATGATTTGGGGACAAATCAAGAGTAATGAAGGGATAATGTTACGACCAAAGAGCTTAAAAAATGCCAATCTGACATCAAGCATATTGAAGACGGACCGACCACTCGGTCTAAATCAAGGAAGATGTCGAATGCACTTTTCGCCATTTTGAGGTATATGTCATCTTACACCACCATTCCTAAGAAAATGAGGTTAGAGCATCATGCGATCTAAGCTAAGGAAGTCACGGTCCTTGTCCCATGATTACATTCAAAAAAGGCAACGGATCAAGCCAAGAAGAAGCTTTCTAGACTAGTCATGCGTCTCTTGCCAAAAAGAGGCTTGGGTTGTGCTCCCATGCACACAATCATGCACCTTCCTCAGTTTAAGGCTAAGTTTGTGTGCCTAAGGATGCATGATTGTGCGCCTCACGTCAGTTTACAGCTTAGGTCGTGTAGTTCTCTGAGTTGGGTCGTGGTTGCTTTTGGGCTTGTTTACTCTTTCCTTATTGGAAGACTTGCCTTATATGTTTTATCTAGTTTCTTTAGATTATTAACTTTATTATATCCTAGATTTATTTATTATTATTTGGGTATTATTTTTGTAAGACTATTCTCTATTTATTTAATTGAATGAAATTCTAAAGAAAGGGAAGATCAGTTTTTACATAAAAGAAAACACTTTGTGTTCTTGAGAGCGAGAAGCTGTCATTATAAGGACCGTGAGAAGCAGTGCTAAATCATTTTCAAGTTCATGAGATTCGTTCTTGGATCGGTTCTCTTGAGGGAATTTCGATTTTGTGAGATTCAGAATGGAAAATGCTCAATCCATTTGATTTGGGGTTCGTGAGATTAGGATTCCAAGGAGTTTGGGAATTCTACTCCAACTAAGAACGATCGAGCTAACCCTAGAGATGAGCAATTTTTTTTCTCATATGTGCATCAAAACTAGCTATCTGTGCATCAATTTTGAAATTTTTTGATACACATTTAGCCCATTTTGATGCACTCACAAACACGGTGCATTTAGTTGTTTTAAATAAGATTTGTTTTGATGCACAAAAAAAATCCTTGCACAAAGTTTTGATGCACATCCAACTATGCACATAAAATCAGTTTTGATGCACACACAAACAACATCCACTTTTAGTTGTTTTGATACACATAGGACAATTAGTTTTGATGCACATACGGATGCTTTTGATGCACATTGAACAATTAGTTTTTATGCACATACAACTAATTTTGGTGCACATACATATATTTATGCACATAGTTTTGATGCAGATTCGGCCTTTTTGATGCACATAGAACCAATTTTGATGCACAAAAGCTTGGTTTTGATGCATGTCTCGCCCACCCCTATATATGTTTTTTTCGAAAGTACACGAATAATTCACAAAAAATTCGGTCGTGCCATTTTTCCCCTTTTTTAGTAAATGATCTGCACACTTGATTTCTTTCCATCCAACAACTAATGTTCTTTCTCATTTCGCATGGGAGCACCCTTTCGCACCTGAACTCTACCCTTATTATAATTATTATATTTTAAGACGTACTTCGAGAAAGTGAGAATGTGTACACACAATACAAAAAAATGCTAGACCCCTTATGCATTTGTCCAAGAGGTTCGAATCTCCTTGGCATCGTGTATGGAGAAATAAATTGGGAGGATCGCCCTTAACAATGGGTCTCTACATTATCCGAACAAGGATTAGTCTTCAATCCATATGGATTGGAGGATATCTTGGGCCTCCAACCATGGACCAATTTTTTTTTAAAATGCCATATATACCTGCATCGGTATAAAATGACATTATTGTATTATATCAAAGAAAGCGTGTATTATATGTGCATCATTTTCATTGAAAATGTAGGTTCAATTATTTTTACTATGATTTTCTGTATTATGTCTGTTCGTTCAATTTTTTGTAGTATATAAGTTTGTTTCCTACAATCAAACATCGGAGCTCATTTCCTGATTGATATGGATCAAGATAGGACCAAAGTTAAGGAGTCATGGAAGAGGATAAGAAGTCAAGTTAGGCAAAGACCATTCAATAAATCAAAAGCTTTCAAGCACAAAATGTTCTTGAAGAATCTACATTGTGTCAACCATCCTTTGTCAAGTCGACATTGGAAGATGAAGAACGCATGCGTGCGTTATTTAAACTCACATGCAAGGGTTGTTTGCATGATTATCTTATAAACTTACTATTTATAGTATTTCCATATTTATTTTGCTATTTATAGGATTTTACATATATGGACCATGTGTTATGGATCATAATATTTGGGCTTGTGGTTTTTAGGTTAAGTAACATATCATCTTGCCAATTGGACCATACAAGATTAGTGGGGCTTATTTGGATGATGATATGGGCCTTACTTAGAGCCCAAGTTATTAGTTGCTTTTATTATTATTTCTAGCATATGATAGAGGTTTAATTAGCATAGAATATCCTTAAGATTTTCGGCCCCTATGTCTTTAAATACTCTTGTTGTTCCTACTTGTAATTCGAATGTTGAATTTATATATCTTTAGAATAAAAACTTTTATGTTTTCTTATTTCAAAGATTTTCAATCAAATCTTCTATCTTCTATTTCCAATTACACGTCCAAACACACAAAATTCAGAATTGTTCTAGTTCTAAGTTCACTTGAAATTCAAGTTTCCAAACACATTCAAAGATCGTTACTTGTCTTGCAAGAAACTAGTCTACAAACTTAGCTTGTTGCCTTGCCATCCAAGAAAGTGACTAAAATCATAAAAAGGTGAAGTCTTTTTCATTCAAAGTGAGAACTTTGCAATTAGAAGAGAAGAGGATTAACTTGACAAGATCGGACCTGGCAAACAACACGGAAGCAAAGTGCGCGAGCCAATCAATTTCGTATCACTTATTTAGTAAAATTACTCTATGTATAGAGTTACTATTACCCTAATAGAAATTGGTGAATCCTAAAAAAAAATTATCCATGGGTTCTGTCTTGCTTTTTTCTGTTCTTTTTTTTATAGTAAAAATAGAATCATTTTTTAATTAGGAAAGAATTCAATGTCCCAACCATGTCTGGTAGATTGAGATGCCAAAGGAAATTGGTAGTTGAACAAGCCAATAAAGAAAACACAAAACATAAAACTCCAAACAATTAAACGAGAAACCTAACAACAATCAATAATAAAGCATGGGAAGGCAGTCCTTGGGTTCCTGTCTTGTTTTCTATGTGAACTACGACCACTGTTCTAAAAATTTCTTCTAGGCCTCGCCTAGGCGCTGCAAGGTCCAAGCTCGCCTAGCTGTCCAGATCGCCTAGGCACCCGTCGAGGACCGCCTAGGCCACCATTCAGGCCATCTAGGCGCTAGGCGGTCCCTCTCCGTCCAGCATCCGCCTAGCGTTTTTTAGAACATTGACTATGACCTAATCTCATAAGAGGACAGTCCAAAGTTCAAACTAGCCTATGTTTCATTACACACTAACAAGGGTGTACACAATATATGGGCCTAACAGCATGGCTACCTACCTACAACCTTTATCTATCATGAACAAAAAAAAAAAGAACAATGACATGCTGACTAATTTCAATCCTTATGCGACTACACAGTACACACTTGTAGCTAATTTGCATATCTACAATGGAGGAGGGAAAATATGGATGCCCAAGCACCTGTCTTCGTCTCAACATAACTCGGAGTTTTGACTCCGCCATTCTTCAATGAGTGCGCGAAGGGTATGGTTAGGCGTGAGAAGTTTGTGCTCAAGCCTCGTCTTCGTTATAAACGACGTATCGTGTTCTGTTTGCAACCACTCTTCTATGGCTTCAAACTCATATGAATATCCATCCGCCGCTATATGTGGATTTTCCATTATACCCTACAAAAATCAAGCACCAAAAAACATTTCATTTCTAACAAAATTTCAGCATGGACTTGAAAATGCAACTATTGGAGAAGGTTAGCAAGCCATACCTTATAGATTGGGCACAGGAAAATGCTCGGTACACCACTCTCCTCGTCTTCCTCTAACAAGTCTTCTCTTACATGACATTCTCTCCTCTCCGACTTGCCAGTTGCCATTAAACCATCAGCCTTCTTCTTCACAAGGCTAAGTGTCTTCACAGCTGAGCTCAGACTCAACTCGGAATCAACAGCCATGCATTTCACTGCAACTCCGACAATCTCCTGCACCAAATCCAACGGCCATTCGCCGGCGGTTTCATCCAGAGCATCAAAATCAAATGCTTCCTGATTTATCCCTGCCCAGTTCCTGCCACAGAGGAGCTGAAGCAGCAATATCCCAAGGGCGTGCACGTCTACTTGCTCCGACAGATTAGGTGTGAGCTCATACGTGTCGAGTTTAGATACGAGATTGCTGTCTAGGAGGATGTTGGATGGATTGAGGCTGCCGTGTGTTACGGGCTTGGGCTCGGTCAGGTGGAGGAAGCTAAGGGCAGAGCTCACCTCTGCCGCTATATGAACTCGGTGTTGCCATTGGAGTCTGCTGGATTGCCTTCTTGAAAATAAGATGTCTCTCAAGCACCCATTTTGCATGTACTCGAAAACTAGGCACCTCAGCTCAGGGCAGAAGCCTATCAATGGTACAATGTTCGGATGTCGAAGGTTCTTCAGAAGGTTTACCTGCATAAGAATATTTGAAGGATGAGTAATCATACTCTCAATCTCTCCATTGTGGATGCTCAAAAAGCAATAAGAAAGACAGACCTTTGCCTGGAAGACGTCCGGTGACAAATCAATGTCCAAATCAAGAATCTTAATGGCAATGGAGTTCTGGTTGATTCTCCCTTTATACACATTAGTCCATTCCCCTCCTAACTTGAACCTCCTGTGCTCAGAAAACTTGTCAGTTGCCAATTTGACCTCCTCAGCACTGAACTCTCTACATTTACTCCCTAATTGCCCATCCACCCTACGAGCCATCGACATTCCAATTGCGTCCTTCTCTTTGCAAAACTCTATCCTCCTTTGTAGTATGCCTCTCTTTTTCCGCAGCTCCTCTATCTCCTTCAAAAGATCCGCCCTTGCATTGGCAGCGTTTTCTAGCTGGGTCTCAGCACGCGTTTTAGCTAAGGATGACACTTGGAGTTTGTTTGAGAGCTCGGATTGGATCTCTAACAATGAGCTTAGCTTTCTTTTGGTCTCTTGAATATCAGCCATAGCCTCGTGGATCTGCTCTTTTGCGTCTTCTGTCTCTTTGTTGAGATCAATTCGAGTGGATATTTCTTCATTTATACTGGCTTCAAGCTCTTCAGCCTGTAAGAAGAAAGTGACATAAACGTGTTATTTTTCGGAATATTTATGAAGAATGATTTTTGTAAATTGAGATTTCTGAAACTGAATAAATAATGCAGATACCCTTTGATTACATAGGCTAATGGCCCATGAGGCCTTTTCTTGTCTCTCTACTTCAGCCTTCACTTCATCATTCTTCAGTTGGGTCATCTTTTTGGCTTCCTGTATCTGCATCCTCATGATTTCAAGTTTGTCTTCATTGATCTGGCATTTTAGGCAGGAAGCAATAATTAGCATGATGATCTGCAACCTCAACCATATTGGATAATAAATTTATGAAACAAACTATTAGAAGGTTGAATTAAATCAACAGTCACATAAAGCAGCAAATGATATAATTTTCAAAGTGCACCCCTCAACCATTGTAATAGTAATTTGAATGAGATATGGATTCCACATGTGACATGCCTATTTCACAATATCCCCTAATATTTAATATCACTTACATCAGCTATGCTATATTAAAAACACCAAAAGTACAGTAAGGGCAAGTTGAAAATTATTAATTAGACATCTCGTAATCCACTCCACTAGCCAAGCAACATTCAAGTCTTAAAAAAAATACCGGATGTGTTCTATGTATGAAAAATCTTGGCCCACATCTAGCAATGAAAATTAAAAATAGAAACATTGGTCCACATTTTGAATTTCAGATGCATCTTTGACAAGAAAAAAATAAAATCAGACAGTTACATAGTACCTTGGCAGAACTCAGAACGTCAGGCTCAATTGGACTTTTGCTGCACAAGGACTCATTCTCCACCACATGATTGTTATCATCATTCTCCTGCAAAAGCTGTTGGAAGTACTCTTCAATTTCCTGGGAACACATTTTCCACTGGGTCTTGGATTCTGGGAGCTCAAAGTTGGTTGATGATGGTGATGGAGATGGCAAGGCAGAAGAGTAAGGAGTTGCTCTCCCAGAAGCTAACACTTTTCCCAGCCACCCTTTGAAATTGGGCTTCTGTTTGAGCCTTTCCACCATCATTTCACCCTGCTCTTCATCTTCCATTTGTTCCTCTTCTTGCTGATTGTCTTCTCTTAAGAACAACAGCTTCCCTCCACAAAGTGTGTACACTTGACAGAAGTCGGGCTTGTTTCGGTCAAGGTAAAATGACCCACTTATTGCACTCTTTGATCTCCTAAACAAATCAGTACAAAGTTAAGTTTCCAGTTTCCACAGCAAGAGCATGCAATTATATGTGGATGGATACATCATACCCGGATGAGGGTCTCATGAAGCTTATGGCCATGACAAGTTTTGTGATATGAAGCTCCACTATGAGTTCTAAGATGACCTTTTGAATAGGTTGGTCATGTCTTTCAATCTTGTGGATTTCAGCCTTCACCTGGTTAATTAATGGGAGATTAAGATCAAAGAAAGTGTGGATGACAAAGAAAAACAGAAGAGTTGACCGACCTTGCCGCAGAAAGCCGCGTACTTTGAGAGCATTTTGTCAGTCTTCTCTTCCTCACACTTGCTCAGAAATTCCAGTTTCTCTTCATTCACAGCAGTCACAGGTAGCTTCCCAACTGTCTCACAAATCCAATCTTTATGTTTACAACTAAAAAGGGGATATATGTGTGTTTTATTGTGGGATTTGTAACTTACATGGGGTGATAACAAGACCCTTGGACATGGAAGAATTGGCATGGAGGATGACTATGGAGATTGGATAAGAAGACCATCTCTTCTTGATTGCCCATTCCAAGGTTGCGAATCCTTCTTGAAGATTATTCCCAACTGCAACGTACACCTTCTCATGTTGGACATCTCTGATTGCCATGGCTGATCCTCCAACTCACCAAGAAAGAAAACTCCAGCTGAAGACTATATGACTATAGGAAAATCATTTAAAAACAGATGTTGATTTGTTTTTTCTTTTCCAGTAATATGAATGGCTATGTGAAAGGGAAGAAGGAAAGAAGGGCCTTGGAAACTTTCCAGTTTGATCAAATGGACCGATGACTTTTGGCCATTTCCTACTACTGGTCCCTCTGTTTTTAAATATCTATTTTGATTGCTTTCCTAAATCCTAATACATATGACAGTCATATACTTGGGATTTTATTTGGTTTGATTAGAGAACTTTCAAACCATCCCCTTTTCATTCAGCTTCCACCATTTTCGTTTATAAAATAAAAGATGACATCATCCCACATAAGCAGAGCTTTGTGGTTGATGTAAGAAACTTGAAATTAGATGACAAGTAACTAATTAATTAGTAGATGATAAGATGGACCACCTACCTAATCCCTCATTTTCCTTGCATTTTAACTTGATTTTGGCACACAGGGAGAGCAAGAAGCAGTTGAGAAAAGTATGTTGTTAATAATGAATAAATTATGTATAAGGTTAATCATAATTATACATGTTGACTTTCGGCACTTGTCTTCTATGGCTTCTCTTCACCTCTAACCAAATAACAAAGGGGTGTGACGATTAGGTGACATATAAGAGTTATACTGTGGAGGTATTTGATTTTTTCTTACCATTTTTTCAAAATAAAAAAGAAGCCTAATTTTTTTTAATGAATTGTTTTTCTTTTTGGTATATGCTTTAGTACAATTTGAAAATGCTACAATGAAAAATCAAACAAATCCTCAAACTCTATCGTAGACCCGTTAATTAAGGTGAGTAATTGACGTAATTGTCCATAAATGCTTAATATCAACGAATAGAGCTCTGCCCTGTTCTATTATTACTGGGCATGGTTGTCTAATTATTCAATTAACTTCTCTTTCGAAATAGATATTTGTAATGCTACAATTGCTTAACTTTATTATGGACTCATCAACAGAATCATAGAATTAAAACAGCCAAAGTTAAAGAACTACGAATCAAGTTGAATAAGAGAGAGATCCAAGATAATACAATACACAACACCGATCAATTCGCACGAGAAAAGAAAGGAAAATTGAGATAAGAAAACAACAACACTACAACAGCAACAGCATAAGAAAGTTGACAAAAAAAACATACCAAAAAATACAAATAAATTGGGCCTCATGAGCCCAAGCGGCCCAAAGCCTCACGAGCAAAGGCTGATCCAGAATCCAACTCAAGTGCCTCCTGAAAGGCCTTGACAGCTTCTTCCTTCATCGCCTTCTGCTCATAGCACTGGCCCAACAGACAAAACGCCTTCACATTATCCTTACTCAGCGCCACCGCTTCCACCAGGTCCGACAAGGCCGAGTCGACTCGTCGCCGGCGATTCACCGCCAGCTGCAGCTCCGCCCTCTTCACGAGCGCGTCTCCCTTCTCCCTGTCGGAAAGAGACTTGGAGGCCGGCGGAGAGAGCGCGGTGTCGAGGGATCGGAGGGCGGAGGTATTGTGGCCGAGGAGGTCTTGCGCGAGAGCGCGGAGGATGTGGGCGGCGGGGTCCCTCGGCTGGAGGGAGAGCGCCTGGTCGGCCTCGGAGAGGGCGGATTTGGCGAGGCCTTGGGCGGAGGAGGGGGATCGGGCGGCGCGTGCGCGGGAGAGGAATTGGGCGCCTTGGACGAAGTGGCGGTTGGATTGGAGTGCGATGCGGTTGGAGGAGCGGAGCTTCGAGAGGGCTTTTTTGGGGAGATTGTAGAGGGAGACGAAGATTCCGACGGTGAGGAGTAGGAACGCTATTTGGAGCCCGATTTCTGCTTGCATCTTTACTCTCTCTCTCTTTCTCTCTTCGATCGACGACGACGAAGACGACGACGACAGAAGGAAGGATGGATGACCGAGTGAGATTCTCCGAGTCAACTCGGGGGCTTAAATAAAATATTATAAGCAGCTTGGGCTGTGTTGGGCCATATTTCCTTCTGAAGAGTTATTGGGCCTTATTGCAGGTTCTTGGGCTGGATTTTTTTACCAATCCCATTCCACCATGCTCTTTTTTTTGGATCGAAATTCCACCATGCCCTTTTGAGTGCGCAAGGTCGTGATAGATAGTTGTGACTTTGTGGTGGTCAATGATGTGATAATAGTTCATTTGATCACTTGTTAGTGTTCAAAACCACTTTTAAGTTCCAAGTACTTTTATTTTGACCAACGCATGGAAGAGGAAAAATTAGAATTCGACAGCAAGGTATTGTGAAGATATTTTAGGCCTCACAAGTGGCACGGGTTTAGTATGAAGCCGGTAGAAGAAGATGCAAATTGCACAAGGACACTTCTTGATTAATTTGTTTTCATAATTACAATTACAACAAACAAGGCACGTGGGACGGAGTTAACCGCCTACACAATTGACTTCCAACACTCTGAACAAAGTCCTAAGGAAACAGCGGACTCTGTTTATACACAAAGGCTCTCTTCTTTTTTTACATACAGAAGACGAAAACAGCTATGTTAGCTGCTTTCAAGAGAATTAGACGAACAAGTTGACATTACTCCATGAGTAGCTCTCTATGGCGGTTGAGATCCTTAAGGTAGTTGGAACACGTGTAATCCTCCAAGTCACATGCGTCTATAAGCATCGTCCTCGGCTGAACTGGTCTCTGCTTCATCTCCATAGGTCTGCCTTCTCCTCTTAGCACCTCAACAACCTTTATAAAGAAATCCATTAGTTACGTTTTTACAACTCATTTTAACATAAGTTGGCTTGGAAGAGAACAAACCCTGTTCATGGGGGGACGACAACTGGGCTCGTGGTGGATGCACATTGTAGCAGTTACCATGGCACGTCGTACTTCATCTGGATTGTACTTGTCCACTATCTGAGGATCTATTAGTCCCTTCACATTGTTTGATTCCAACAGAGGCTTTACCTGCACAAACATGTTATATTGTTATGTATTAATTAGGGACTTGTACTCCAATTAGCATTAATTAAGATATAGGAATAAGTTATTGTTTGCAATTAGGATTGAGAGGCTTACCCACATAACAAGGCTCTGACGACTAGAATCCACAGCATGACGACCAGTAAGAAGCTCCAACAGAACTACTCCGAACGCAAACACATCCGTCTTTTCATTCACAATTCCATGCATGAAATACTCGGGAGCAAGATACCTGACCATAAAAATAAACACAAAATCCACCACAAAACAAATGTACGTAGTCTCAATTGTTGACTTGAAAAATATAAATAAATGATCTACTTGGTTTGTTATGGAATTTTCATTTTAAACTTTACCCAAATGTTCCTTCAATTGGATGCACAACATGGTGTGTCCACTTTTGTGGCAGCCATTTTGCCAAGCCAAAATCAGATATCTACATAAACATCATCATCATTCACTAATCATTCTGAAGCAACAATCTTTGCAAATGAACTTACAAGTGAGCAGCGAACGATGAGAAAGAGCTCATACCATTGGCTGGAAATCATCAAACAGGAGAATGTTGGAAGCTTTGATGTCACGGTGAATGATGCGCCTTTGACAGGTATTGTGGAGGTAGGCTAATCCCTCGGCCACACCTAATGCCACACTAAACCTCACTTCCCAATTAAGAGCCTCCTTTGATCCTGCAATTCTTCACTTCATTAGCAAATGTGGCACCTAAGGAATAAGATGAGAAAAGAGTGGAAAGAGTACCGTGGAGATGAGAGGCGAGGCTGCCAGAGGGAGCATACTGAAGAACAAGGTAAAGACCATTTTCAATGCTAAAGCCGATGAGCTTTGCGGTGTTTTGGTGCTCAACATGAGCGATTATCCCGAGCTCTGATAAGAAACAGCCAATTCTATCCTCTTCCACCTGATCTTCCTTGCTCAACAGCTTCTTCACAGCTACGATTGTTCCATCTCCCAAACACCCTTTGTACACCTCAGCGTGTCCTCCTTTCCCTATCATCCTCTCTGTTCAAAACAGCCAAGTTTAAAAATACCCTTTCTCAACCTCTTCATTTACTTTCTTCCTCGTTCTCAAATAAATTACTTCATTTCATTTACTTAAAACAGTTCTATTTTAGGAAATTTTATTCCCTTTCCGTATTATGAGGCAATGCCAATTTTTATCCCATAAAATCAACGAAACGATATGCACGTGGAATTGTGGAAAGGCTATATCTTGTAGAACTAACTCACATGCATTCCACTATCAAGAAATAGACTAACAAGAGGACGTGTTTTATGAACCAATTTTATTAGGCAAGGCAACAAATTAAGAGCAAGGCATGCGTAATTATGTTTGAAGTGGACATAATGAGAACCCATGCACTCACCGATGTCGGCGATGTGGACACAGTACCTGTTTTGTGCTTTTATAAATTATAGTTGGTCATTAATCAATGAGTAATTGCGTCTTATCTTTGCGAAGCATACCAGCAGAATAGCCGAAATTGGAAGAAAAGAATATTGACAGAGATGAATCTTAGAAACGAAAATTTGGAGGCAAAAGAAAAAAGAGACATAAAACCTGTTATTGCGTGAAAAGAGGGTCAAAAGATTGATTGAAGATCGATTTCAAAAGGAGTCACTTATGCTAAACTTTAGGTGGATAGCTGACCAAAAGTATGAAATATCAAATACCTAACTTTGCTGCTTAAGTTGGGCCACCAGGAAATGAAATTTCACTTCCCCTATTGCGCATGGCAGCCCCATTAACTTGTCTCTTCTACTATTGTAATCACTATTCTTATTTTTTTTGTTATAATTTTCATTCAAAGTATACATATATTGAAAGCAGCCCACCCACCACTGGTGAAGAAGATGTTGATACTTGCAAATTGACTAATTTAAGAGTTAGGGTTTGAAACGCCAAGTCACACAATTCAGTCGTTATATCATCAGTGGAGGACCCAGAAATTCTTCTGGGTGCGAGAATGCTTAACAAAACTATTTATGATACTGATTACAGTAATATATTGTTTAAATTACAAGAAATAATTTCTCCCTTGAGGAATGAAGATTACTTACTCTCCTTCTTCAAAAAAAATTATAAGAAAACCGCGACAGAAAAAGTCCTTAATTAAAAAAAAAATTCTTCTTATTTTTTGGTAAGGAAATTAAGACATAATAGAATATATAGTTATTATAATTTTTTATTAATATTTAGATACCCTGAAGAATTTTTTAAATACTTAATTATTATATTTGTCAAATTTTTATCTTGAACAATTTTATTATTCTAACCAAAAATAATTTATTTAAATAAAATTAATACAACCATTCATTCTATACAATGAATTCGTTCAAATTTGTGCCATGTACAGAGAACTTAAGTGTGTAGTGCGTTTGTTTGATTTTGTTTTTTTTTTAATTGCGTTTTATTGGAGTATTATTTTTATATTTCTAATGGGCCTGGTAAAAAAATTGTAGTGTGCCTAATAAAAAAAATATATGGGTCTTCTTTTAAAACACCAAAATGATGCGTTTCAGGTTGTGTTTTTTTATTAAAAAAATAAAAAATTAGGTCGTCTTCTTCCCTCATTAGGCCCATTAGGGGCTTTTCAGTTTCCTCCATTTTCACAGTATCTGATAGAAGCTTGTTTATTTTGAACATGACATTAAACAGGGAAATTGGGTTAAGAACATGTTGATACTTGGAATTGACGTGCTCAAAAGTTTTAGATTGAATGGGCGAAGTCACAATTTCAGAGAGTGGAGTTAATCAGAGTAAGAAATGTTACCAGGAGTGAAATTATCAGTTGCAAACGCCAGCTCAGCGAACTCGAAGTTCCTCCACGACCGCTTCGTCTCCGGCAGAAGTCCACAGTCAATGGTGTCTTCTGCGCTCCTAATCCTCGCCAGCTTCCGGTGATTTCTCTTCTTCGAGAAGTCGCTTCTAGTAAGGAGAGCCATCGTCGACGCCGACAGCTTCTTCACCGACGACTTCCTCACGGCTTCGACGAATCCTTTGAACAGCAATCCGTATCTGTCGGCGCTCAGCACCTTCTGGACCGCCGATTTTTCGAACGAATCCGTCGACGACGACGACGATTTGTCGAAGGAAGCGGTGGAAGACGACTTGTCGAAGGAAGCGGTGGACGATAAGCTGGCGTGGCTCTGATCGGAGGAATCCGGCATGTCTAAAACCCCTCTCGGCGACGATTGCTCGTCTTCGCTGTCCTTGTTGCGATCATCGCTTGCTTCCTCCTTGTTCGCTCCATTTTCGCTCTCGCTCCGCTTTTCGGACTCAGGTTGCGATTCCAATTCCGGTTCCTGGTTAGGGATTTCCATTGTTTCTTCATTCCGAAGGCCGAGAGTCAAGAGCAAATTTTTTTGAAAAAATAGGGGAAATCGGTTAGTTAGCTTGGAATTTCTTCATTCACCATCGAATAAATATTTTTCAAGGCAAGTAAAGAATAAAAATACAAATACCTTCGATGGCCATATTTGGTTTTTGAAGCTTGCTAATAACCCCAAGGAGATGCTCAATTTTGGATTTTGGAAGAACTATATAGATTTATTCTCAAGTGCTACACGAAAAGAAAAGAAAAGAAAATTCAGTACCAAAATGTTGTTAATCTAAGGTTTAATAGTAATAATTTGGGAAATTTTGGAAGAAGAGGGAAGAAAAGTACGATTAATGGAGATGGAGACGGAAGTAGCTAGAGTCGTCGTGTTGAGAGGATGCTTATCCTTTAGGACTAGGAGCCCGACTAGTGACTGATTAAGAAGGAACATGCGCTGTTGTGTATTTATATAAGGGCGATTTTTACCTTTAATAAAAATCTTGTGGTGGTTTAGGGTATTTTTTAGGGGTTTAGTTTAAACCAAAATTGCATATTGGAGGGAAAGAAAACCGGTCAGAGAAATGGGTGGATAATCAATTAATCATAAATCATAATGGGGTTAGGTTTAGGTTTTGTTTTTACACAGCAGGCGAGAGCGGGAGTATTGGCGTGACAAATGGAGCAGTCGCAATTCTAGTATTGTAGTGGTACAGGGTTAATATCGGAAAGTCAGTGGATAGATTGACATGAAATCGACGGTTGCATCAGCATAACTAATACTACTACTACTACTAATAAATGTATGATGATGGTATGTTAAAGTTGGTGAACGAATCTGCAATTTTGGGCTGTTTTGATTTTAATCCCCCGAGTGAGTGATAAAGAAAATTAAATAATAATCCCAAACAAATGCACTAGAAGGAAGCCCACCCACCAGTGACACCCTCGAGAATTGCGGGAGTTAGAGAAGTAAGTTTAACTAAATTCCAAGATCCTCCCCTACGAACCTTTGGTCAATCCCCATACACCATCCCTAGAAGCATTACTTAACCCATCATTACCAATTTAGGATAGTTAACAAATACAGCAAATCAAATGTTTATACATTATTTACGTTTTCTATAAAGCGATAGGTGAATTGTATAAACAAAAGGGTGAAGGCAAAATATATCAACAGACCACTAAACTTGTACACTTTTATCAAAGAGCACCCCGTACTTTAAAATGTTCAAATAAACTCCTAAACTTAATTATTTTTGTTCTATTAAACACTGAGCGATGATGTGGCAAGCGAGTGAGATTCACTCCCTTTATATGCGAGTGGGGAACTTATAAAAGACTGATTTGAAATTTCTTTAAATAAAAATTACAATAAGTCAAAATAGTACAAAATTCCTATTAAATAACAATCTATTTTATTCTTTTCTCTTTAATACATCATCTTCCTCACAAGTCCATAACAATAGCAAGAGGAACCAACAAGGCAAAGTGAGGATTAAAATCCAACAAAAGCATTTTTAAAATTCAGCCACATCTGTGAAATTACATGAACAAGCATCCAATACAGATGCAAACAAAAATGCTCAGAATTCATTCACAAATAAAAACACAGCGAAAAAACGTAATGGGATGTGGAAGCTATTAATGGCGGGCGACCGTCACAGTCCAGCAACATCGCCGACCGTCATCATCACTGCCCACCGCCCATTGTCATCTCGACCGCTACCGTCTACCGCCCACCACCCAAATCGGCGTCGGTCTGCACGAATGGAGATGTGGAGATGGCCAATAATGGTGTTACTCGATTCGGGACGATTTGAGACGAAAAAATAAAGGGTTTTGACAAATTTGGTGGCGAGAAATCCAAATCTAGCCTCAATTTGGGTATTAGATAAGGGATTGAGAGGGAGATCGTTCAATTTGATCCAATTTGGGAATTAGGGTTTTTGACTTGGCTTGATAATAAGGATGGTACTAATGGGGGAGGAAGGTAATAGGCAGAACACTGTCGTCAACATGGGGTTCTCGGCGGTGTGGAGAAATCGGACGGTGACTACGGCGACGACCGGCTTGCTCGCTTCTTCGTCCTTCTTCGTATGCCACTGGAGATGTATTTTGTGTTTTGTTTATTTTCTTTAAATAAATTTAATTTTTTGGTAAACAATTTAAGGTTGTAACTTGATTTTGTTTTTAAATTAATTTTTGAGTGGGATTAAAAATGAGGTGTCCTTTTATTGAAAAAAATTAAAAAAAATTGTACATGTGGCATTTATATAGCACCTACGTGGCAGAAAATTTTCCACGTCAGCGAGTGTGTAAAACACGGCAAAGAGTTTGATCGTGTCAGTGTTTAATAGAACAAAAATAGTTAAGTTTAGGTGTTTATTTGAACATTTTAAAGTACGAGGTGCTGGTTGAAAAAAACATACAAGTTCAGGGGTCTGTTGATGTATTTTGCCAAAGGGTGAATGATACATGAAGTGGTACTTGAAATGAGATGGATAAATGATTTCTATTATTTTATTTTTTTGAAAGAAAGTTGGTTTATTATATTACATATCATATAGAAATACAATAGCCCCATTTTTTTTTTTTTTGATAAGGAAAGAAATTTGGGAGGTCACTAGTGAACTAGTGACCGACCAAGGGCATCCTTGCGGATGAGGGTATGCAACCCCGAGTCAACTGCAAGCGGAACAGAAGAGACGCGTCGGAAAGAGCCAGCGATGTAGTCCGCCACCGAATTGCACTCACGATGAACGTGTGTGATACTCCAATCCCGAAAGCGAGCCAGCAAGCAGTGGATGTCTGAACGAAGCAACTCAATCTCCCACGGGCAGCGCCAGTCGCCAAGCACGGCTTTGACCAGCTGAAGATTATCGCCTTCAATCTGAATCCGAGAGACACCACGACTAATAGCCTCGAGTAGTCCCTGGCGCAAGACGATGGTCTCGGAGATAAGCACAGACTGTCGACCAATCAGTCCTCCGTCAAAATGGATAGGGGAGCCACCGGAGTCCCTGAGGATGAATCCGAACGAGGCCACGCCATCCGAGCTAACTGCACCATCAAAATTCAATTTAACAAAGTCATCCTTGGGTTTTGCCCATTTAGCAGTCTTCCGTCCGTGCCTAGTTCTCACGGACTGGGAAGACAAGCTTTTATTTTCTGTAATTGATGTTAGCTTCCAGTCTTTGATCAGGTTACGGATAAATTCACAAAGAGACCCTACATTGTTCAAGATCGGGCTATTGTCATTTTCGAAGGTTCTCTTGTTTCTAGCAAACCAAAGGCTCCACCAAGCATTAGTAAGGAGTTCCATCTCATCTTTGGTTGTTATTTCCCTGATATCGTCAAGGATTTGATGTGGTTTTTTATCACACAACGACACTTGATCGGTGATCCAAGTTAGTTTAGGATTCAACGCGTTGAGGGTTGCCCTGGAGAAGGGGCAGGAAAATAGTATGTGGTTGGTGTCTTCGACTTGGCTATTACAAGCCTCACATCCTTGAGTAACCGGGATGTGGTTGGCAGCAAGCCTTGATTTCGTTGGGAGGCCATTACGGGCCACTTTCCATAGGAAGTTTTTCATTTTAGGTGGGATATTTAACTTATTTATCCATTCCAGATTGATTTTGGGTTCTCCTTTGTCCTGTTGAAGCCAATTCATAGCAGAGTGGGTAGAGTACCATCCATTTTTGCTCGGTTGCCAGTATAACCTATCCGGGATTTTGTTAATAGGGTTAATGATTCTAGTTATTGTTTCAACGTCCTCTTGGTTTAAGACACTGTGCAATTTTCCAATGTTCCACGAGTTGTCCTCCATAAGGTAAGCATCAACATGCTCCTCCTTATTGATTAGGGTTTCGGCCTCAGATTTTGGGGTAAGAGGACCGTCACCAGTCCAGTTGTCCAGCCAGAAACGGACAGTTTTACCGTCCCCAACCTGTTAGATAAGTCCTTTGGAGAATTGGTCTCGTAGGCTTAAAAGTTTTGACCATTGCCACGATGTGTTCTGTTTTTTCCTATAGTTAAGGATATTCTCCGTTTTGAGATACTTTTCCGTCACAACTTTAACCCAGATGTTGTCGGGTTCCGCTAGGATTTTCCAGAGTAAATTCATTTGTAGTGCTTGATTCATCTCTTCTGCTTTAGCAATACCCACCCCTCCGAAGGTCGGTGGCCTGCAGATTGAATTCCAACTTATTAGTGGTTTGTAGTTGTGTTCCTTGTTCCAGAAGAAGTTTTTATTGATTTGATCTAGCTCTTTTAAGGTTGTCTGTGGCAACAAGAATGATTGCATGATATAATTCGGTTGTGCTGACAAGTTCGTTTTAATTAGGGTTTTGCGCCCTTCTTGAGAAAGGGCGTTGGCTTTCCATTTTGAGAGTTGGGCTCTGGTTTTAAGTGTCAGGGGTTTGAAGGTGTTTTGAGTCACTCGACCATTAATGATCGGGAAACCAAGGTATTTGTCTAAAGCAACAGTGTTGGCAATCTGTAGAATTTGCTTTATCTGCTCTTTAGAGTTATTGTTAGTGTTTTTAGTGACCTAAAAGGCGGATTTGTGGTAGTTGACTTTCTGGCCCGAGATTTGGCAATAGTCATCAACAATGTCCTTAATGTTTTTACACGCCTGGCTATTTGCTTTTGCAAAGATGATTATATCATCAGCAAAGGCAAGGAAAGGGATTTTATTTCCATTTCTCGAGATTTGGATTCCAATGCCATTTTTCGGGTTCATGCTTTTTATGTGGAGTTGTCTTGTCAGGACTTCAGCAGCAAGAATGAAAAGATAAGGTGAAAGGGGGTCGCCCTGTCTAAGGCCCCTTTGGGGGAAGAATTGTTCTGTTGGTCCGTTGTTGACCAAAACAGAGAAGGAAACCGTTTCCACACATTCTCGGATCCAATCCACGAATTTATCATGGAAACCGAACTTATGCAGTATAAAAGTTAGGAACTCCCAGCTAATCCAGTCATACGCTTTTTCCATGTCAAGCTTAATGGCAATCCAGCCTTCCCGACCCTTTTTGTAGCGAAACGAGTGGAAGATCTCATGTGCAACGAGGGTGTTATCGTGTATACTGCGATTTTGGACAAAAGCCCCTTGCATTGGGTGTATGAGTTTGGCCATGACTCTTTTAAGGCGGTTGGTTAGAATCTTTGAAATTACTTTATAGACGGTATTACATAGGCTGATTGGTCTATAGTGGTTTGTTGAACTGGGATTATCACATTTTGGTAGCAGAGTTATGAACGTATGGTTGATTTGTTTTAGGATTTTCCCCGAATGGAAGAAACTTTTGACCGCTTTGATCACGTCGGGGCCAACTATATGCCAGTACTTTTTATAAAAGCAAGCAGGCATACCGTCAGGACCGGGGGATTTATCATCCCCAATGTCAAACATAGCATTTTTAATTTTTGTATTCGTGATTGGTTTTATGAGCTCACGATTATCCTCATCAGTTATTTCTTGATGAATTGTTTGAGTCATTGATTGGAGTTTTTCGCGGTTTATTTCCAGAACCCTAAAACGGTTCTGGAAGTCCCGTTTAATTTCTGTTTTGATGTTATCGATACCCGAGATTTGTGTTTCGTCCGTTGTACGGATTTCTTTGATGTTTGTTCTATTCCTCCTTCCACTAGCAATCCGGTGGAAATATTTTGTGTTCTTGTCGTTTAGTTTGATATGGGTGTGTTTAGCTCTTTGTCTCCAATAAGAGTTGTGGAATTGGATTAGGCTTGACCGTTTCTTTAGTAGCCATTCATGCTTTTGGATTAGCTGTGCATTTTTGTTTTCAATGATGTCCGTTTGGATGTTAATTAGGTCTTCGTCCAGTTTTTTAATTTGTTCGAAAATGTTACCAAAGGTTTGTTTATTCCAAGCTTTCGCTTTTTTCTTTAAGAGCTGAGTTTTTTTCGTGAGGTTGAACATGTGGGACCCCCCGGCATTGAAACGCATGCTTGTTTTATAATATTCTGCAAGTCTTTCCGGGACGTCCACATCATCTCAAATTTGAACGGTTGCGCTTTGACCGGGTTTCCTGTTGGGATATCACAAGATATAGGGCAGTGGTCAGAAGTTGAGAAGACGTGGTTTTTGGTTGCTATCGAAGGGTACCATTGAATGATTTGGTTGCTAACTAGTGTGCGGTCTAGTTTCTCAAGCGTGGTATTCTCGAGGTCTAGTGACGTATAGAACTAACAAGGAAATACCAAACTATAACATATCGAAAATCAACTGCAAATAAATCAATATTCGAAACATAAGTAGATGAACGAGTAACTCCTATGACGAAAGTAAGGCGAAATCGTAGGGCTGATATAGTATTCCTTAAACAAACTTCTAAATTTACCATATGACGTTTCCGACCAAGTGCTCGTTTAAAATTACTGAAGAATTCAGTTTGTATGGAGCACTCATGCAAGTTTGTCTTAGATAAAAATAACCTATCAACAGCGGAACGGAATAGAACTGGAGCTATCAAGACATCACCGTGGTTTGGTTTCGAAAACATAGATTTTAATGTACAAATGGCCTCCACGTCCGCTATTTGGTAAGTAATATTATAAGCATCACTCACCATTAAAACTATAAAGCACTCTTTAAGGCCATCAAAAAAACCATTAGCACTGAAGATCGTTGTTGCAGTCCTAGATATGTTGAATTCCCTTGAAACACCTCCAAATACAGCAGGACAATAGCAACAGAGAACATGCTACCTTGTATTGCAAATTTGTAGCCACAGAAACAAAAGTGGTAGCAAGAGCACCTAAAAGAGATGGTGGTGGCATAATATGAAGACGAACAACATCTGTGGACTTGAAACTCTGCAAGGATATACTAAGAATGAGTATGTGACCCTCGATTCCGCAATTCTGGTTTTGAAAACCCAAATTGCCACACATAGAGAAAAGGAAGGGCAAGTGTCCGTATGGGATACCAAACCAGAAGATATGCCAAGAAATAGAGAATTTGCCTCCCATCAATAGTGTCTTGGAGACATCTATATTGACCCTCGAAATTGAAACCGAAACAGCAAAATCAAGGAGTCCATCAAGATAATCGCCAATTGTTTTTACAAGGAGATTGCTTCTTAATCCAAGAATTGAATCCCAACTTTGGACGCACACAAAAGCCCAAGAACACCCATCTAAAAATTGTATGTCATCAGGGATATATAATTGGAGGGCAAGATCGGAACCAAATCCAGGATAGAGATGAAATCGGGGTGTAGGAGTGTGCAATTGCCAAGTCCAACTTCAATTCCCGTATGTACACAAACAGAAAGATGGATCCATGAGAGCACCATCGTAAAAAGGAAGAAAGAAGGATGGAGAAGAGCCATGATGGAATGGAGAGAAAGAAGCAAGAAACCCAAACCGGAGAAATTGTTAATCCGACGACTCTCCTGGTCGTTCGCCAGACAAAACGCTCTAGGAAGTGCTAGAGAGCGATATGATTTCTATTATATGTTTCTTATATGGGGTAGTGTTTAATCATAGTAAAGTGGACCTCATTTGAGTTATATCTCAGGTTATGAATATCAATGAGTCCATGAAAATCCAAAAAATTTCTACTTTTACCATTTCTCTCTTCCATTTCTCTCTTCCACATTAGTAAAATCATTTAAGATGATACAACAAAGAACATACGAAATGCAAAGGTTTTATATGAAGGTACCTCGTCAATAAACAAGACCCCAGGCACGAGCTCTGCAACACCTTCATCAATGTAACGATTAACTACCTGCAACAATAAAATTGTCAGGCTAAAACATATTCAAAAACCCATATCTAATTGAAAAAAAGCTATCCTAAACTGTGAAAAGGCATCGACATATAATCATGTGTGCTCAAAGCTGCCTTAAATATTGTAATTAAAGCATGTAATATTTTCAAATAAAACAGATCTGACATGCCTTTAATATATAATTTAGTAGTAATAGCAAATTTCATTAAGCAACAACCAATACTCAACAAGACGTAAACTGCACAGCTAGATGCATGTAGATAACAAATACCTTGTTTATTTCCTGTCGTAATTTATCGGTAATTTCAGTTTTTCGGGGCTTCATCATCTGACCCATTAAAGATAGTATATCCTGGCCACCTTGAGGACGTGCATTTGCAGCATCCAGATCATGTAGCGTCACATCTTGAAGGAGAGCAATCGAATTATATGAATAAAACAGAGCATAATGCTTGCACAAAAAAATACATTTATCAATGAATTAAGTAATATAAGTTCAAAAAGGAAGTATCAATGCCTGGAAATAAAATACTAATCAATTTAAATGTTGTAAGATCGGTTCTATCTAAAACTAAATACTTTCAACATGTGCAAAGTAGACACCAGGGAAAAAAAAGAAGTAAAAACTAAAAATCAAGTGAGGGTTGTTTACATAAATATCACAAAGATTGTGTCAACTATACCTGTACAATCTCCTTTTTCTTGTGAACCTCTCCCTTGGGAAGTGGGACATATTCTTCTGCCTCAAGATCAAACTCTGTAGCAAAAGCATCACTTCTCCCCACTCGCTTCACTGCACCACTATTAGCTTCAATGTATATGATATCTCCAACTGCAACCTATAAATGCAACTAAAATTTAAAAAATACTAACAGAAAATTAAATCGGTAGGAGACTAGGAGCATACAAAATGAATGCATAGACCACATCCAAAACCTAAAAGATTCAACACAGATTTAAAGGCCATGAATAATTAAAATCTTATGCTATTTCTTTTAGCTGATCAAGATATTAGACTAAACACAAACATAAAAGATATTTACATGCGATAAGAGGTAAATAAAACCGCCACAGTCAGAAACCATATACAGAGTATATAGTAAATACAAAAGGGGAGGACACAGCAGGCTTACCTTTTCTTTTATCAGTGCATCATAAATAGTTGGATCCAACTTCAATTGCTTTGTTCCTTTGACAGTTTTGAGCCCAATAATAACATGACTTATGGTTTTTCCATAGCCGCCTGTAACACTTTCGGTTTCTTCAGGTGTAAGTTCAGTAACCTATGAGAGCCAAAAGGGGGGAAAAAATCAATAACCTTATTGATAATAGAGCACCACATAGAAGAGATCCTTCAAGTAAGCAATTATGCAAGAACACTTCACTCATCCACATGAAAGCAAAGAATTGCTCTTGAAAATACAGTGACAATTTAGCATCTATAGCTGACACTTGACAGAATGGCCTACTCAAGTATCATAGATATAATATCAAGATATGTGAATAAATAAAAATTAGTTTTGCACAAATGAAATATTGCCAAATTGTATGTGCCTAACATCCTGGCATTTCCAACCTATAGCCAATTACAAATAACAGACAAACATACAGATACTTCTTTATATCCGCATTCAATCCTCCAATACAGATGCAACAAAGACAACATAAATCACAGAAAACCACAACAGGACATGTGGAGAGAACTTGCCTCGCCTTCATAAACCTCTTTATTTTCCTTCATACGCAAACCAATAGCCCTACGGAAATTTTCCATCAAAACCTCAGTTTTCTTTACTTCATATGAGTATACTTCTGAACCAACCATTGGGCAGAAAGGAACCTGCAAAACAGAAGATGTCAAATATATACTACACTAGAGGTACACTGTACACATCTACTTACCTTACTTCCAAGCTCCTGTGATATTCCAAGAGCCAAAGCTGTCTTCCCGGTACCAAGTGGGCCAGCAAGAAGAAGTGCTCTGCCAGCCATTTTCTTCTGCCTTATCATGTCGACTACGAGACCACCTGCTTCTCTTGCTTGTGTTTGACCCACAAATCCAGCAGCAAGGGGAAGGGCATTCCCATTGGCCTACACACAAAACCATTCTATCAATTGAGTAACTAAATATTATTAACCCAAAGGCACATAGTGCATATGTATTATCTCATCTTTTAAACTTCATAACTTTGTAATTCCCCATCCAACAAGCCAACCATCAAGATCCTTGCTTAAACGAGATAGAGGAAGAAGTCTATGTGCTAGTCGCCTAGTCATTTATGTATCAAAAGAAAGTAACTTTTCCCATCCAAACAAGGAGGTAAAACCCTAAATCAACTAAACCGCCCTAAAATCCTACAACTCAACAGAGTTATAAGGATTAATTAGAGTGGAAACAACATCACAATTCAAGGGAATTAATTACAAATTTCCTTAAACACTAAACTCCTAAACCCTGAGTTAGAGAGAGAGCTTACATCGAGACCAAGGCCTTTGATGTGGGTATGAGTGGCGATTCTTTGCTTCTTCGTGGTTGATTGCACCTCTTCTATCTTCATTACCTCTTTTTCTGAGTCGTTTCTTCTCGCTTCCTCTTCGGCTGAGTCGCGCTAATCAGCGGCGCTGCAAAAGCGCTAGTGATCAACAAATAAATATATAGTGCGATTGGAGGTCCGGTGGCATTCAGGCAGCGTTACGAGACGGATAAACTGTAAAGGCAAATCGGTTGGGGGTTATTGTTGGCAAAGACACAGAAAATGTCACCAGGAGCAGAACGGAGCAGGAATGGGGTAAAAGGGGTTAATGCATTTTTTTTTATCTTCGGGTTAACGAGTTGTTTTTGAAGGGACCAGGTCACCACTCACCAGAATGGAAAGTTGGATTATACTCCGGCAACTCCTTGAAAAAACATGTTTAGCTGAAACTAAATGTGGTTTTCAAAATGTGGTTTTCAAAAAATGTGGTTTTCAAAAAATTATTTTCAGCCCGAGTATAGAATCTTGAGGAGGTATGTGGAGTTTAATGACAAATGATTCGTTTTCACAACACTATACGGAGTTTTATAATTCTACAAACCTTATAATTTTATATTATGAATATAGATCAATTAAATTTCTAATTGCTTTTGTATATGCACCCTCTCGGGAAGAAGATAAACTTGAATATTGGGACTTTCTAGAAAATTTCTTATTACATTCCGGATTTTCATTTTTTATCATTGGAGATTTAAATGAAATTAATTTTAATCATGACAAATTAGGGGGAGTTGTTCCATCCCAATCACGATTTATGCGGTTACTAAATTTAAAGTTAAGGTTAGGACTTATTGATATTCCTACTTCGGGTTTTTCGTTTACTTGGAGGAAAAGTTCTAATTCCATGGATAATACTTTTGAAAAATTAGATAGAATTTTAATTCATCATTCTTTAGTTACACATTATCCTTCCATTAAAACTTTGCATCATCATTTTACAACCTCAGACCATTGCTTAATTTCAATAAATTTAAATAACTATCATTCATTTAAAAAAATTCCATTTAGATTTGAGAACGCTTGGATTACTAAACCAGCGTTTGAGAGTCTTGTTGTTAAGGTATGGAAATATAACTTAACTAGTTCATATATGTTTAAAGTTTCGGCTAAAATGCGTTTACTTAAGAAATATGCTAAGAGTTGGGCCAAGACTAATATTAATAGTAATTATGAACAATTGAAAATTTCATTAGCACAATTAAATGATTTACAAGATAGGTTATTAAAAAATCCAAACTCTACCTCTACACTTAATAAACTTCAATTACACTTGAATAAATATAATGCTCTTCTTCGATTTCAAAATATTTATTGGAAGCAACGCGTGAAAATTAAACACCTTCAAAATTTACATAAGAATACAAAATATTTTCATTCTATTTCAAAAGTAAGATCTTTTAAACAAAAAATTGTCAACTTTACTACTTCTCAAGGGCTAATTGTTTCTGATCAAGAGGCTATTACTCAGTCAATTTTCTCAGAAATAAATAATAGATTTTTGGCCAATCCTTTATGTTTAATTCAAACCAATGATTTAGACATCATACCCTGTCTAGTTACACAAGAAGATAATTATATCCTTAGTAAAGCTCCAACTCAAACAGAAATTAGAAAAGCTGTAAGTGATTTGGCCCCGGATAAAACGGCAGGCCTTGATGGTTTTACCGCAGAATTTTTTCAACACTATTGGCATATTGTTGGGAATTCCATTTGTTCAACTGTTAGTTCTTTTTTCCATTCGGGTCATATGCTTCAGGCTTTTAATAAATCCTTTATTACATTAATACCGAAAATTGATTCTCCATTAACTATTAATCAATTTAGGCCCATTAGTTTCTGCAACACTATCTATAAAATAATTACAAAAATAATCATAGCAAGAATATCTTATATTCTTCCATCCTTAGTTCATCCCTTGCAAGCAGCATTTGTACAAGGAAGACTTATCCAAGATAATATCTTAATAGCCCATGAAATTTTCCATTCTTTCCATAAAAAGAAAAAGGGTCGCCAAGGTTGGATGGCAATTAAAATAGATATGGAAAAAGCATATGATAAGATAGATTGGAACTTTATTAGACAAATTTTGATAAAATTTGGGTTTAGCTTTCACTGGGTTCATATAATTATGACATGTATTACCACTTCTTCATCATCTGTTCTTGTTAATAATGAACCTAGTCCTCAGTTTACTCCTCAATGTGGAATTAGGTAAGGTGATCCAATGTCCCCTTTTATTTTTGTCTTAGCAATGAAATATTTAGCGCGTACTTTGCAACAAGAGTCGTCCTTGACCTCTCCTAAAATTGGGATTCAATTAGTTCGAAATGGAACTTGTATTCCTTTTTTAAGCTTTGTAGATGATACTATTATTTTTGCAAATGCAACTCTGGATAATATTCAGTATATCAAATCTTTTTTGGATAAATTTTGTATTTTGTCTGGGTTATCAATAAATTATAATAAAAGTTCTTTTCAAACTTTGGAAAATGTTTCGCGCCCTATGGTTGCTTCGTTAGGTGCTACTTTAAATATACAAATTACTACTTCAATGGAAAAATATTTAGGTATTCCTATCTTAAAAGGCCGTGTTCAGAATTCCATGTTTAATGATATTATAGATAAACTTAAACACCAATTAACTCAGTGGAAAGCTAACTCTATCTCCCAGGCAGGAAGGACTGTTTTAATTCAATCAAACCTCTCAGGCAAGATCAGTTATTTAATGCAAAGCTTCTTTCTCCCGAAAGGTATATGTGATGAAATTGATAAAATTAATAGAACGTTTTTTTTTGGAATAAATTTATACCTAATCATCCTCCGTTAATTAGTTGGGAAAAGATTTGCTCCCCAAAGGAAAATGGTGGGATGGGCCTAAGAACTGCCTATAATAATAATGTTGCTCTTCAGATGAAATTATTATGGAAAATTATAACTGATCCTCGGAATATATATGGGTTAGAATAATTTATTAAAAGTATTTACGAACTCAACACATTCTTAATTATACACCGAAAGCTACCTCGTGGCAATTTGGGCGATTGTTACATATAAAGGAAATGTTTTCTAAAGGTATTAAATGGTTAGTTGGAAATGGTCAAAATATTCTATTTTGGTCAGATATTTGGGTAGGAAATTCTAATTTAATGGAATACTTTGACAATGATAATATTCACTTAAAGGTTTGCTCGTTCATTTTACCTAATAAAACATGGAATATAGTGGCTCTTTCTAGTTTGTTGCCTCCTTGGATAATTACAAATATTTCTTCTATTTTTTTGCCTCTTTCTGACTTGCAGGATTCCATAATTTGAAGCCCGTCCCCGGATGGCTCCTTTACAGTTAAATCAACATCTAAATTAATAACATCTTTAAGAATTTTGCCTAGGACGGGTTTTTCTTGGATTTGGAGGCTGCGAATTCCTCCCAAAATTCAAAACTTCATATGGAAAGCATGTTCTGATTGTCTACCTACAACTGATAGAATTAATAAATATTACAATTCAGTTTATGCGACTTGTTCTTTATGTGAGTCTACACGAGAATCTCTTCAACATTTATTTTTCTCATTGTAACACTCCTATTTTACAATATTGGGTATTACCGCCAGTGACCTCGGATTTTACCATCCAAAGTCACCCAAGGCTTTTAGAATGATATAGAATAATAAAATGCGGAATTTAAACATACTTAGATAAATATTAGTCTAAGAGACTAAACAAGCGGGAATGGAAACTTCCCAAGGGTAATTTGGTACTTTGAGTAATTGGCGAGTAAGATAACAACGGGTTGTGTTTTACGATAGGGTTTATTTACGTGGGGTTTAACGGTACGAGGGAGAGCGTATCTTATGCGAAGATAGCTCGTCAATCGAGAGAAGAACTACGAGATTGTAGACTTCTTTTAGAATTGAGATTACGTTGGGAACGTTATTACTTTATACAAGTTAAAAACCTCTCGCGCCCTGAGCGGACCGAGAGCCGGATCGATCATTTGAGATCGGTCCGGTTTTAGTATCTTAAGTGTGCCCTAGGCACTTATCTTATGGTGTCGAAAAGTGTTCGATTTCGTTAATGATTCTTTAAAAAGGGTGGGGGCTAGGATGGCCCGATCCACCAAGGGGAAACCTAGTTTCCCGGCACTTAGCCAGAGTGCGCTCATCCCTCCTTCCAATCGGAGCGGATAGGATCATGATCCTGAAAGTCGTACTTCAAACACGTAGGCACTTACGACTTAGTAAGATTATATAGAGGCGTCGGTTATTCCGCGCCCCTTACTAGTTCGTTTCACATTGATCTATGAACGAGATCATAACAACCAAAGTCACAACCATACTAGCATAAATAGTCCTATCAAACGATAATAACGAACTATACTAACAATGGTCGTTATATCTAACAATCGATATTTCCTAGGTTCATTCGTTACTTAGCACACAAGTTGTTCCCAACATCGAGAATTTCATGAAAACGATAAAAAGGTCACAAGGGGGAATTTCCACTTGCCTTAGCTTTGACGATAGCGGACTTAAGGATAAGAAAGACGGAGGTGTGGTTCGCAACTTCGAGTGAGAATCCCGACCTATCGACACGGAATTCATGAACGGCTTTTAAATACGAATTCTCTCAAGGTTCGTATTTTTCACACGTACTTAGTATAAAAAGTGGAATTCTAAATTATTATGATAATAATTTAGGTGGTTAAATCAAAATAATAATTTTCCTTTATTATTATTTTAATTTCATAATATCCTTTTATTCCTTTAAAATAAAACTCTTTGATTATTTCAAAATAGTTTCTTTATTCTCCACCATATTCGAAATATTATTTAAAGTCATTTCTCATACAAGGAATATTTTATCAACGATGTGCTCTTAATAAACTCTTATTTAATTATAGGGATCATATAAAAATAGAGATAGGATAATACTAGGTTATTTCTTAGTAACTTTTCCATAAATAAAAATTCCTATTTACTATATAAGGTAAGCTTTCTAAAACTATCATAATATAAAATAAATATTCTTATTTATTTTATTTTGAAATTCCTTCTCATAATTCATCTATAGTTATAAGATCATGGTATAAAATATTTAAACTTCTCCTTATAGTATATTTTTAGGATATTCTAAGGCCCAAAAATATATTTTTCCTATATTTTACAATATCTTTCTAAGTGAGATATTTTTATATACTTAGCAATATAAGATTACAATTTATCTTGTAATTATTTTATTGTCCTAACTCTTGTACTTGCAATGCCATATAGAAAATTCTTTACACTTGGAATTACATGAAACTAATATTATATAATATTACTAATATAACTAACATTACTTTACTTGATTTTCATAAAACTTGATATCATCTACTCTTGGAGCTTAGTACCATTATACTTGGAAAAGAAAAATCATATATTTTTATAAAGGTCATATTTAATATTCGAGGTAAATTCATAGGCTACTATTATTCATGAAAATACTTTTTATAAGGTCTTCTTAGAACAATGTATTTACTAATCATATCATAATATAATAATTTCAACCATGATTTATTTAATGGGTTTATTTCCTTCTTCCAACTAGTAATATTCACATAATATTTTGATAAGTCTAATAATTTTGCAAAATAATTCTATATAGCCCTTTTAATTTTAATTGTACATTTTAATAACATAAATAAAATAAATAAAATAAATAAATTACAAAAATTAGAATTAGGGATTTTTAGAATTTACTGTTATTCTTGCCTGTGTTACAGAACACAGGAGAAGAGGAGGCAGGGAGGGCCGGCGGTGAGGGGCGACACCAGGGGGAGCTCCGACGAGCAGGGCGGCGCACTGGGGGAGGGTGGCGGCCGTCGGTGGTGGTGCTGGTGGTCGGAAGTGGTGGCCGGCGGTCCAAAGGAGGGAGAAGAGGGGCTCCTTGGTGGAATTTTTAGAAGGAAAACTCAACTTGAAGGGTTGATTTTTGAGGGGAATTGAGAGCAAAAATTGTAATGAGAAGGAGAAGAATGAGATGGGTGAGTTCTAAGTGGAGATTTCAGCCCCTTTAAATAGGTAAATCCATGGGACTTGTGATCCATTGCCATGGATTTTGACCAATGGAGAAGGGAATGGTGAATGGTGATTGGGGAGGGTTGGTGAGAATGGTGATGTAATCTTGATGAGGTAAGCATGGTGATGTCATGGCTAGGATTATAGGCTATGGTGGAAGGAGGAGCATGCATTGGCCTTTGTTTTTCATTCTACGTTAATTGCATTAAGTTGAAGAAGGAGAATAAAAGGATTTATTTTAATGTATTATTATTTTAATAAATTTTGAGATTAATAAAGCCTTTATTTTATTCAAAGCTTTTTAAATTGCCCAAAAATCCTTATGGAGTATTCCTTAATTTTATTTAATTAATTTTTTCACAAAAATCTCTTTTTCAAGAGAAGTTTAAAGTTTATTATAAAAATTTTAGAGATAGAAATAGATAAAAAAAATTATATTAAATTTCATTTTTTTTAAAATCTTGAAATATCGCGGATATTACACTCATGTCCTTTTACTGATAAAATGATGACCAATTTATAGAGCTGTCAAAAGCTGACCCGAACCGAAAAACCGACCCGAACTGCCCGAAAAATTTAGGGTCAAGACCCGAAAATTTGAACTCGAAACCCAAAATAAACCGAACCCGATAGACTCGAAACCCGTTGGGTTCAAACCCGAAAAAACTGTTGGGTTAACCCAATTTGTTATATTTTAAGAATATATAATATATTTTGAAAATTATAATATATTTTATTATTAAAATATATAAAAATAATAGATTTATTATTAAATATCATTTTTTAAATAAAAAGTATTTTAATAATTGAAAAAAATCAATTTTCTTGACCTGTTAGGTCGACCCGACCCGCCCGACAACCCGCAATGACCCGACCCGATTTGACCGATGACCCGTTACGACCCGAACCCGACTCAACCCGAACCCGAACCCGACCCGACCGACCCGTTTGACACCTCTACCAGTTTAGGAAGTAAATTAAACTGCACTTTTACAGTCAATAATACAACAGGTTCTTTTATGTTTGATTTATATGAAACATTAAAATCAAATATAAATTCAGAAATTTTATGTTTTCTTTAGTGGTATATTCGGAATCATAGAAATGCAATTATTTTCAAAAAAAAGGTTTTGAATTCGAATTTAAGTCCCTCTGAGCTAGCTTTTAGAGAATTCTCCTTATGGAATTTAGCTAATCATAAAAAACCTGTTCAAAAAACAAACTCTAATAATAATCTTCGAAAAAGAAGGTCAAATGCAGTTTGGAAAATGCCCCCTCCTCAATGGTCTAAATTAAATAGAAATGCTTCTAAACAATCTAATTCTGATACTTACATAAGCTTTATTATTAGAGATAGTAATAGTAATGTTCAGAAAATAGATCGCCAGAAAATTTTACTTGTTTCAGTTATTCAAGCGGAAGCAATTGCTATGATTGAAGGAATTAAAATTGCGTTATCACTTAATATTTCACATTTGATAATAGAAGGGGATAATTTAACGCTTATTAATTCTTTACGAAATACTTGGAAGATCCCTTGGGAAATTAAACTCTTAATCAAAGAAATCAGAACTTTGGTTTGTGGGTTTCAAGAGGTGGTTTTTTTTCATTGTTTTAGGGAATGTAATGTTGCGGCAGATTTCCTTGCAAGAAGACATGTCAATATTGGACATTGTTGACAAGTACTTGAAGACTCGAGTCCAAGCTCTAATCCTAGTATTACTAATTATAGAACTTTTGTTTTTTGTTATCCTTTATTGTTGCATTTTTTAAAGATCATTCATTGTGATGATTTAGGCTGACCTTGTTCTTTTAAGGTAGCCTAATGTTTGCCTGTAATGAGCTTGTTGCTCATTGTATAAAAAAAAACTCCTTAAAAAAACATAAAGTTGGATTATATTCAGTCAACTTGAAACTTTTGTTCGCTCAGACCACCAATTAAATTTTTTTTTTTTAATCTCCTAACTTTACATTTTTGTTCCATTAAACCCTTTTTTAAAACGTGATATACACTCTTGATGATTAGATGCCACATAAAATCGTTTTTTATGACTCATTAGACACATAAGCTCGTTTTTTATGATTGGTTGCCACATATTACACTTTTAAAAAAAATTGGAGCATAAATATACAGCTCATCATCATCATCATCAATAGCCAAAAACATGTAGCAAGTTTTGGAAATGGCATACCAAGTGCCATGTATCTGAACAGTGGCGGAGCGGAGGGGGGGGGGGGGAAGGGGGACGGCCGCCCCCTCTCTCCTTTGATTCAATATATATTTAAACATAATAAATATATAATGCAAAGATTGTGTTTTTTTTTGGTAAGATAATGCAAAGATTGTTAGTGCAGTGGTACTCTACGGCTCTACCAATCAATATATCTCCGTAGGTGGTAGTTCCGTGTTTTCGACTCAGCCCGGTCCTTTATTTGCTCCCTTTTGCCTCTAATGCTATTTATTCTCTTTTTTACCCACTCCCAATCTCTATTCTCTCTTCTTGCCCTGGTTCTTTTCATTTTTCTATTTTTTGCCCGCCTTCTCAATTTTTTTTGAGATATTTAATAAGTTAATAATAGCTAGGATATGTTGTCAGAATTAGTATTTTATCAAATTTAATTAGTATAGATAGTATGTATGAGAGGTGCATAACAAAAAAATAGGTTTAAGAGTAGAAAATTAAAAAAAATTGTATTTGACATATCAAAATTATACAATATATAATATATAGAGCATCATAATAAATATCTTAATTAATTTATATTTTTTTGAACAACTCTACTAATTATTATTTATATTTGTTACTTGGTAAGTTGGTATTCATATTTTTAGTTTGTTATTAACTAGTTCCCTATAATTTATATTTTGGCCTATAATATTATTAATTATTAATTAGTAATAAAATACTTTATTTTAAATAAATTATATTTATAATTATCACCCACCTTTTCAAATGTTCTGGCTCCGCCACTGTATCTGAATATCTGATAGAGCATGCCCGGATCGTACTTAGAGAAGAAGCTGGTCTCCAATCCTACAAATTCTTCACCGTCGACATATTTTTTTCTGCCTCGTCTCCCACCGTTGACGCGGTCATCGGCGGCTTCGATTCATCCCGTGACGACATATTTTCTTTGTCTCATCAACGTCTACAGATTTTTCACCGTCGACATATTTTCTCTGCCTCATCAAAGTCTACATATTCGTTTAAAAATTTGGTCGGTGAACAATCCAGATCTAGATCTGGATTTTGAGACTTTGATTTTGGTCGGCTCAACAAGCAACGCCTGCCGCTCAACAAAATTGGTCGGCTCAACAAAATTGGGATTGTAGGGGAACGGGCCGGATTGGACCTAAGCACCGTCCATGGCGGGCGGGAGTGCGAAAGCGACGACGTCCTCCTTGGAGAGGGTTTTGGGGGTAGGATTTTGAGATCGTCAACGGCGCCACCCAAGAGCACGACAGCAATCCCACCGGACGGTCTCCCGCCGCCTCCAATCTCTTCACCAGCCGTCAACGGCGCTAGAAGCTCCTCCGCCCACCACCACGGAGCCACCTAAGATAACGACAACAATGTCAGAAAGAAAGAGTTTAATCAAACATAGGAAGAAGACAAAAAAAAATAATTTTAAAAATTAAAATTTTACACAATTAAAAAATAAACAAGAAAATAAGAAAAAAATAAAAAATTCATAAAAAAAATCCATGTCAACAAATCTATCTCCTTCAACCCGCCAAAGTGTTAATTAACATGCACGCGCTACGAAAATGACTCTCTCTAAAGAAACCTCACCCCCGACCCTTCCAAAACCTAGCCCTAAAAAATCAACACAATCCCTAGATCGAAAAATCATGGCTTCTCTGATGCAATTTGGCCTAAAGAACCCAAACAAACCAGATCTTATGATGATCCAAGTTTGGCATGGGTGCCTATTCGGTGTTTTTCGCACCGGAATCCCGCGAGTGCCCCCATCTACCACGACAAAATTCGGGTGTATGTGTACTCAATCGGCGCCGGCGTCAATCGAACAAGACATGCCATGACCCAATCCTTCTTGGCTAGGCGTTGGCTGAAGCGAAAAAGACTTTCTCAAAAAGAATTAAGGGCTATGGTGAGAATGGGGTTGGTGATGATGCGTTTTTGTGCACTTCTGTACATCGGGAGAATGTTAGGGGCCTCGATGCGAAAGAAATCTCAGCGGAAATCACGGCGACGGAGACAAGTGGGCAAGCTAGAAGGCGAAGGATTCCCGCTGCCATGGAGGCTAAAGAAAAGGGGCTTGGCGTGGCTAGGGTGGGTGTTCCTAGCCCACCTCTGGATTGACAGGGAAAGTACCCGAAAACTGAAAATTGGTAGGTTGAATCCTCCCTTCTTAATCTTTGATCATTTATGTTCAGAAGTGTTTGCCTCTTGGTGTTATCAGTTATATGCCTATATAATGGAATGTTGGGGATTTGTTTTCTCCACATTCACAAGCTTTATGTACTCTCTGCTCAATCTTACTATTTTTGAAAAACACTTTTATTCTTATGGAAGGCTGATTTGATTGAAAATCTCATACAGTGCCGGTCCTAACATATTAGGGGCCCTGGGCACAAAAATAACGAGGGCCCCTTTCTTATGTATTATAATATTAAAAAAATTCAGAAAATATAATAAAAATTTGTAAATTATCTTAATTTTCATATATTATTTGAAATGAAAAAACAAAATATTTTTTGAAAGTCTTATACTATAATTACACTTTTTTTTTGAGAGGATACTATAATTACACTTAAAGTCTACTAAAAATAAAAATGATATGAAACTTGAACACATGACTTCTTGAAAAGAGGAGAAACCTTAAATGCACTTTCCCACTAGGCAAACACATATTTGTATGTATATTTTCACTCTTTTAGTTATATTAAACATTAAGAATTTTGGGCCCCCATAAATCATGGGCCCTAGGCCTGCGCCCACCCTACCCTTGCCTTTGGGCTGGCCTTGATCTCATGGAGAAACAAAACAATAAGGTGAAGAACAAAAATAAAACCTTTAAAAAGGTAATCTACTATTATGCTATTTTCTCTAAAGAACATGATGAGTTGGACCATGTCCACACTCTACCAAAATGTCAGCTTACCATGGTCATTATGACCTTAAAGGGTAGCAAATTACTCAAGCCTGATGGGGCTGGTCACATTGGGCACAACCTGTGTGGTAAGAAATCCTACAAGTTTGATCTCTACGATGAAAAAAATATTATGCTGAACAAATCTCTTACGGAAGAACCCTTGAACAATTTGAAGCCGAACCCACTATGGTTGAGGAAACCTTAAGTAGTGGTGTTTTAAAGAACAACAACAAAGCCAACTTGACTGGCATAAAGAAAATCAAAGGGAAAGGTTGTGTAAAAGCTTATCTTGATAGCCTTGAGAGGCAATTGTTTGTTAAAAACATGATCACCTGGTTTTTAACCTTATGGATGCCAAATGGAGGTTTTTCTAACCCTCCCTAAATTACTGCCATTACTTTAAAGATATAATTTCTGGTATCAATTCTCCTTTGTGGACTCTGGATGATAGCTTGACTAGTTTTTATGTGTTGAATAGAGATAAATGCTCATATGAAACCATGATGACAACTTTGGATAGGGTCTCTATGACCAAATTGGCTTCCAAGTATGCATCTTGGAATGAAACTAGATTTACTAGAAAGACTACAAGCTTACAAATTATTTGCACCATGGCACATTACGAGCCTAAGATGACTGATCAAGGGTTTGACAAATTAAATTACTATACCACCACAAAGAGTAGTAAAACTTGGAACCTCTTTTTTAAGAAGAGGTTGAAGGTTTACAAGTCTAGACCTATTCTAATTTGAGTAATGTCAAGAGTAACAAAAATGGATATCTTTCCTACAAAAAAGCAACTCTTCTGAGTATTTGTATTTGTGTTTTCTGGAATTATAATTCATGCCATGTTCCTACAATCATGATGATAGTAGATAATTGCCTGGTTAGTTTTTGCCTCAGGAACATGCAAGCAAAATGGAAGCACAACAATATAGATATGCTCATTGAGGATGCTGACTACCAAAGACAAAAGACTGCCAGCTGAATACATCTACAGAACAGATAAAGATAAAGACAGGCCAAGAGCTAAAAAAAAAGAAAAGCAAGCTGTGTATAGAGACAACATGGCTAAGGACCAATAATCCTCGAAAAATGAAGTATAAAGAATTAGAGGAGTTCAAGTCTAATTGTAATAGTGTTGTTAATCATGTAAAGGTTTCTTATGATGTTTTGAATCGATATAAAACTCAGAAAATCATATGTAAGCAGGACAGAACAAATGGCATTTGTAGCGATGTAAGGAACAATGTATGGCACAGACAAAACACCACTCACAAGAATAAAGAAAAGGAACAATCTCTAACAAATTTCAGGCCATGTGATTACAAGAAGAAACCTTTAATCTCAAAGATAATGTATTCTATCACAGGTCTGAATTTGAAAACCCAAACTTACTTGCGACTCTTTGAAGTCATTAGTAAAGAATTAACTAAAATGGTTATCTATGAAAATAGGTCTCTGAAATAGTAGGGGGATAGGGCGTAAATCCTTTTGGCCAAAAATTGACTCCTTCTGTAAAATTCAGCAAATACAAATCATGGCAGTCGTGGAAATGAAAACGGATAAGACACCAAGCGATCAAGTTTGGAGAAGGTCTGGATTTGATAATCTAATTTGGTCCCTAGCTTTTGGTAGAGCAGGTGGAATAGGAATAATGTGGAAAGAGCACCAACTAATAAATGAACAGATTACAGTTCTGTGTCAAGAACCGAGGTTTATAATTTTAAAAATACACCCATCTAGTAACCAAATACAATATAGCTTATCTGCTTTGCCTATGAGCCGCCTAATGAAGGACCCAAGGATAGTTTTTGGGAAAGTATAAAGAACACTTTACTAAATTTAAATTTACCTATTATCCTAATTGGAGACCTAAACGAAATCCAAGACCCAGAAGAGAAAAAAGGAGGAGTTGTACCGGACCCAAGTAGATTTGAAAGACTGATAAATTTTAAAAATGCTTGCGAATTGGTGGATATCCCTACAACTTGAAATCAATTTATTTGGAGGAAAAATAAAACGGAAATAGACAACATTTATGAAAAATTAGACAGAACCCTTGTTAGCCATGAAATTTTACAATGGTTCCCTCAAATAAAAACCAAAAACCACGCTTTTACAACTTCAGATCATTGTAAATTATCAATAGAAATAAGCAACGAAGATATTACAAAAGCCTCGTCATTCAAGCTAGAAAAAATGTGGATGTTAAGAAAAGACTTTAGAAATGTTGTAAGACAAGCATGGAGGCTAAATGTTACGGGCTCAAACATGTTCCAACTAGTAAGGAAAACACAGTTATTCAAGAAAAATGCCAAGCAATGGAATCGAAAGACACTAGGAAACACCTTTGAGCAACTAAAGGATATTGAGCATAAGTTAGTACAAATTCATGCACGAATATTAATATCTCCGCAACCTAACCTTATTCAAAAACAAATGCGTATAATTAAACAAAAAGAATGCATATTAAATTATCATAAAACATACTGGAGGCAAAGAGCAAAAACAAAGCATGTTCAGTTAGCTGATGCAAACACAAGGTATTTTCATAAAATTGCAAGCGGTAGAAGAAGTAGGAAACTGATAAAAGAAATTAGAACGGAAGAAGGCACACAAATTATGGGAGTGGAGAATATTGGGGAAGAAATACGGAATGATTTTAAGAGAAGATATATAAAGGAGTCGGTCGATCAAGTACTAATTGATGAATATCTAGAATTGATCACGGAAAGAATATCTGAGGAGGAAAATGAAACACTAATAAAACAAGTAACAAATGAGGAAATTAAAAGAGCAGTTTTGAGTATCGGCTCTGATAAATCACCAGGACCTAATGGCATGACAACAGAATTCTACAAGAAGTATTGAGACATTGTGGGACCGTCAGTAATAAAAAGCTGTAAAAAGCTTTTTCCACTCTGGAAAATTTTTAAAACAAATAAACCATTCCTTTATTTCACTTATCCCAAAAATTGAGAATCCCTGTTCGACAAACCACTATCGACCAATAAGCTTATGTTCAACAATCTATAAAATTATATCCAAAATTATAACAGAACGACTAAAAAAATCATGAACAAAATTACTCACCCCTTACAAGGTTCTTTTGTAAGCCAGCGAGCAGTTCAAGACAATGTACTTATAGCTCATGAGGTTTTTCATTCCTTTAGGGGAAGCAAGGCAAAAGATGGATGGGTAGCTATAAAACTAGATATGGAAAAAGCTTACGACTGTGTTGACTGGAGTTTTCTTTTCCGAGTTCTAGATAAATTTGGTTTCGATAGAAAATTTATTGGATGGATTAAAGAATGTGTATGCACTGTATCCTTTTCGGTCCTTGTTAATAATGGGCCAACAGAACCTTTCCTTTCTGAACGTGGACTGAGACAGGGAGATCCATTATCCACTTTTCTCTTTGTGATTACCACAGAATTACTAGCTAGAAAGCTTCAAAAGGAATGTCACACAGGCAAGAAATCAATTGGATGCCCAATTGCTCGAGGAGGCACTAGGATCCCATTCCTAGCTTTTGCTGATGACATCATAATCTTTAGCAAAGCCTCTCAATATGCATGCTCTAAGGTTAAGAGAATAATTCAACAATATAGTGCGGTCTCGGGTCAAAAAGTGAATTACCACAAATCAGCCTTTCAAGCAAGTAAAAAATACAAGTCATCACCAAAAGCAACAAATACAACAAGTACTAGGAATTCCTTCAATGATAGACTTGGAAAAATATTTAGGATGTCCAATTATAAACGGGAAAGTAAACAAAGAAACCTTTGCGGAAACAATTGGGAAAACTAAAAATCAACTCTCTAAATGGAAGGCTAACTCACTTTCTCAAGAAGGGCGTACAGTGTTCATTCGATCAAATCTTGCAACTAAGCCAAATTATGTAATGCAAAGCTTTATGCTACCAACAAACGCCCATGATTAAAGGGATAGAATAAATAGATGTTTTTTCTGGAATAAAGATCATCTCCATAAACCCCTGGTAGGATGGGATAGAATTTGTAAACCAAAACAACATGGTGGTTTGGGAATACGAAAAACAGAACACATGAACAAAGCACTACAGATGAAATTGCTATGGAAACTGCTTGCCGAACCTGACAATATATGGGTAAAGATTGTCACTAAGAAATACATTAAAAATGAAACATTCTTCTCTTATAAAGTAAAATCAAATGCGTCATGGAAATGGAAGCGACTAATTAGTCTGAGACCAGAATTCCTTAGGGGTCTTGTATGGCAGGTTGGAGATGGAGAAACTATTAATTTTCGGAAAGATAACTGGATATTGAATGAACCACTACAAAACCATGCTTTACAACCGGAAAATGTCAATGAGGAAATGAAAGTAAAAGAGATGATTTCAGAAAATCGAACCTGGAAAATAGAACAACTACAACAAGTAATTCCAAATAACATTGTAGAACAAATCATGGCAACTCCTATCCCGAAAAATCTCATCCGAGATCGGCTTTATTGGGCACCAAGCAAGAACGGATGGTTCTCCATCTCATCGACAATAGAATTAATCACAAAAACAACAAATGAAATCCAAAATCATAACAATTGGATATGGAAACTTGATACCTTTCCAAAGGTGAAAATTTTTCTTTGGAAAATAGAGACTAATGGCCTACCAACTAAAGCTAGACTAAGAGAGAAACATGTCATGACACCACCTGGATGTATTATGTGTAATTGTACTAATGAAGATATTGAACATTTATTTATCAAATGTCCACATACCATTAAGATAGCAGGAAATATAAACCCAATTATACAACAAACGTTACGACAATATAATTCAAACAATAAACCACCCAAAATGATACTACACGAACTACACCAACACCTAGGACATAAAGAATTTGTTACCTTATCTACGATGTGGTGGTGTATATGGCACCAAAGAAATAAACTAGTCTTTCAACAACAACCAAATGATTTCATTTCGGATCTACCCATGTATATCCGAAATCAATTAGAAAATTGGGAAAGAGCCAAAAACTGGGAAGAAGATGAAGAGAAAACTAAACGAAAAGGATCACAAAGACAAAAACAACAAAAAAACACCAAATGGACGAAACCGAACAGAAATACTTTGAAGATAAACTTTGATGGGTCCCGTTTATTGAATGGACAAGTCTCAGGATCGATAGTCATTAGAGACTATTATGGATCAGTAATTGGAATGAAAGCACAAAACTATGGAAAAGTCCGTGCTCTAAGAGCTGAAGCGTTAGCTTTGAGAGACTGCATAGTAGAAGCACAACAAAATAATTATTCACAAATTGAAATTGAAGGAGATAATCTACAAGTGATAAAAGCTGCCCAAGGACATCCCAACTGCCCTTGAAAAATTGAAATGATCATTTCTGACATCCTTGTGTTACTACAAGGTTTTTCTACGGTTCGGATTCAACATGTCAATCGGGTTTGTAATGTTGTGGCTAATAAAATTGCTAAATTGAGCCACAATCTCCCTATTGATGCAATCAAGATTCATCCAGAACTTTTAGTTCGCTCTAGGACGCCCTCCCTAAAAGGAGTGCCTCCTAATCCTGACCTAATAAAAAAAAATATGCACGCGGTACACCACATCATCCAAAAGGGCTTAATGGAACAAAAGTGTAAAGTTGGGGGATTAAAAAATAGGTTTTTAGTACAGGGGTTTGAGCGAACAAAAGTTTCAAGATCGGGGGTATATGTATGTATTCGGCCTTTAAAAATCATGTGTAGTTTGTAGAAGCATTATATGTGGATTTGAAAAAATTCATTATTAAATGCTTTATTGTTCATATTACATCTGTCCTTGACAAGCTAACGTATGTTGAGTAGGGTATTCTTGACAATAAATAAATTTATAAGTCAAGACCCTACTGAGTATAGCGAAGTTAGGATCGTTCCACAGGAAGCACGGTTGTTTGTCTATCAACTACTAAAAATAAAACAAAGCAAAACAACACAAAACAACACAAAACACTTACGACCAACCTCGTTAACGACTTTGTCAGGGTCGTTAACGAACCTGGATAACACTACGAACACACACTAACGACCTAAACTCAGGTTCGGTACTGAGGCAACTTAACTCGATAACGAATGCAAACTCAAATAAGAATAAAAACCTAGGACAAGGGTTACCACAACATAGCTATGCGCAAAAACTCATAAGAAGATAAAGATCATGCCTTTAAATTGATAAATTCATCAACTTTCGCTGACTAGCAAGTAAATCAATTAATTCTCATCAATTAATTCACTCAATCACTTGTTTTGGATCCAAAGCTCGAACTTTCGTAATCGAAACAACTTTTTCTTTCAATCAAATTGCAAACTCATATTACCTCGACTATCGTCTAAGCATAAGCACAACAAGCAATATAAAAATAAATAAAAGGCATTCAAAACATCAACTCATTCATCAAACATGCATAACTATACCGGGTTTCAACCCCGACCCTAGATAAGAAAACTACTCACTACTCATATTAATAAAGCAAACAACTTCAACAAGAGAGAACATTGAAAACAAAACAAACTTACTTGAAATTAATAAGAAAATTATCCGTCTTACAACCTCCAGAAGAAACCGAAAACACAGAAATGCCGAATAGAAAACTGACTAACGATCCAAACTTCTCTCTCTCGATCGACCTTGCTCGCAATCCTCTCCACTCGACCTCCTCAATCAGCTCACCTAAAAGAAATAAAAAATCGTTCTCTTCCTTCTAGGTTAGAAAGAAGGGTATTTATACTAATAAAGCTATCTATTAAAAACCCTAAAAGATAAAAACTTACTCTAAAAAGATAACAAGATATAAGATATAATAACCCTAAAATCATTTAAAACCCTACCGACATGGAATTATCATTAACGACTTCCGCACAGGGTCAG
Organism: Fallopia convolvulus; assembly: GCA_964016875.1. NCBI lineage: Eukaryota > Viridiplantae > Streptophyta > Magnoliopsida > Caryophyllales > Polygonaceae > Fallopia > Fallopia convolvulus. The sequence continues at coordinate 28,182,841 of OZ024718.1, forward strand.
TAGGAATTACAAAATCCATCCAAAAATTCTATCTTTATGCCTCGTTAACGACCCTTCATAGCCTCGTTAACGAGCATGTGATTTGGCTTCTTCAACTCTTCTTCTCTTAACATCTTGGACTTCAACCTCTTTATCTTCATATCCTTCTGACCTCCAACATAGCACTCCAATTCAACTTAAAAAGCGCTCTTTCCTGCTCAAAACCTACAAAAAGACACAAAACGGAGTAGATTCCATACTTTTCACAAAATATGCAAACTTATCCAAAAACACACCAAACTAACTCTAAAAACTACCAAAACTAAACCTAAACAAACTAAGAAACACACCAAAAACTAGACTAAAAACACGAATATCAAAATACCCCATACTTAGACTTGCTTGTCCTCAAGCAATCACTAAACATTAATCAAAACCAAACAACCATACTCATCAAGAAAATAGTCATCAACTTTAAAAAGTAACTTCTAAAACATAGCAGAAAATAGCAAATGACTATTAACGTCATCACACATATATACACCAAATAGACATAAGCAAACTACAATCCAACCTCTCAAGGGATATATGTGTTTCACTCAACTCTCAAGTGTTTAGGCTTATAAATTCAACTCTCAACTCATCTTATATACAAAAACTCATAGAAATTGGAACTTATATCACCAAACTCTCCACCTAAGATTGGTCAAAACACATAAAAATCATCAAGAGAAACTTAGGCTCAATGAAAAACTTCATAGAAGCTTCCATTCGGCCGGGTTGTAATGGGGCTTGGTAAAAACAAATAGGCATGGAAATATTTTGGCTATGTGGTGCTAATAATATCCGGGAATCAAAGACTCCTAAAAGCTCACACATAAACAAAACTCTCATAAAAACAATACCAAACTCACTCTTCTTTAAGCACTTTTCCTTTCACTCACCCAATATATCCTAGAAAGCCTCATAAAACAACTCAAAAGAATCTCCGACTTATCTATTAAACACATATGCACATCTTATTTCTCCCTTTTTTCTTCTTCATATTCTTAGGTCGCGCAGCCTCGTTAACGAACCAACAAGGTCGTTAAAGAGCTTCATCGTGTACACTCTCTTCCTTCTTTTTATCACCAACAACTTTCCCTTTTGAGCATCCTTTCTTACCAAGAGATCTTTCTTTTACAAATCAACACAAAATACTTCCAATCTACCCTTCAAAAACCCTTAATTTCGAACCAAATATATCTGTTTCACTCAACAAAACAAACCTCTCCAATCTAAGTCCTAATCCCCGGATAGGGTCAAGCTTATCTCGGCTAGGGAATAATTTTGTGGAGCTAAAAATAAAAGGATATAAGGCTCAAATTGGCTTCAAAAAGAAGGATCGTGATAAGGGTGGATAGGGATTAACAAGGCTTATGAAAAAATAAGTTCTCCATCATATGACTTCACATGCAATGAACTATAAATCTTATATAGGTCTCAAGTAATAGATAACCATCACAATTCCAAGAGATAATATGCATATAGAGAGTAAAATCACACAATAAAAGAAGAGAGATTTTTGATGTTCTCCCTATAAGGCCAAAAATAACTCACAAGTTCATTCTGTTGGATTGCATCACTTATGCTAAAAAGTATACATGCTCAATTTCATCAATTGCTATTTCTCTATAAAACAATTTCATATCAAGAATCAGGCTATACTATCAAAGACATGCTTGCAAGGATTTATATGATCATGCTAGTAACTACTATCATAGAACTATAAGAAAAGGGTATCCATCTATTCTAACAACTCTTTTTGGAATTTTAAATTTTTCAATTTTTTGTGATTTTTTTTGAAACAAAGAACTACTTAAAACACACAAGACACATAAAACAAACAAGACACAAGCTTTCTACCCTTTCCCACCCCATACTTAAAATTACAGTGTCCCCACTGTAATGAAAATAAGCAAAAGAAAAGAATAGAAAAGAAAAAGAAAAAGAAAGAAAAAACTTACAAGACTTTTAAAGCAGAAAAGAAACAACTCTCAAACTGAATCAACGCCCTGGTGGTGGGAATCGGTGCTCGAAGTTCCTCATAAAATCATACATTGTCCTCCAACGCTCTGCATCATCCACCTCTCTCTGTTGATGCCTCGCATCATCCAACGCCATGCGAGCAGAATAGACACTCTCCCACCTATCCATCCTCTGGTGAATGTGTGTCTGCTGAAGGTGAAGTTGCTGCATTTGAGACGAGAGATCTTCAGCCCATGGAGGCGGGATACTCGATACAGTGTAATCGGGCTGAGGTGGTGGTTGATAGTGGTTGTGAGGCTGGAAGTGGTCTTGAAAAATTACCGAATTGTAGGGCATAAGACCATAGGAATAGGGCTCGGCAGGTTGCTGCGGGGGGTCGTTACCGAAGTTGTGTGCCTCGGTAGTAGCCTCGAAGTGGTCGTTAACGACCCTGGTGGGCTCGTTAACGAAGCTGTTGTTGCCCAGAATCTCTGAGTCGAGGTCATCTTCCCTGATGTCGAGCTCTTCTGTGCCCGCCTCTGTAGCTGCCTCAATCTCCTCATCATCTTCTTCCATAGCTTCTCCCTCCCTCTCAAACCGTGACTCACATGGCCTTAGCGTTGGCTCATCTTGCGGCTTGTACTCTAACGGGAAAGCGTGACCCGTCCATGACTCGTACCAGTTCGGTACGTAAAGCAGCTCCGAATTTGCCAGGGTGGGTACGACATCTTGGCCTTGAACTTTTGTAGTGTACCCATCTGCAGCCTGAGTAAAAATGTTGGAACTAAACCAGTAGTTCCTGTTGAGCAATTGGGCGTGAGACGGTGTGTAGAGGGAGAGATCGACTCCAAGATTGGTCTCCAAGAGACTAACCAAGTTCCCGCACCATACTTCCTTTGACTTCATCCCTTGCTTCTCCGCATATTGCAGCCATTCATACCCCAAGTTCAATGGGGCGGGATCCTCAAATAGTATGGTTCGGAGGCATGCAACTTCCATCCTCGTTGGCCTATTCAACTCTCTCTTGGCCAAAATGTAGCGGCTAGGACTCGGAGAATGATCCGAAAAATGGGGTTGATGATGCTTGCCCCGGAAAGTGCTGCATTGGAAGGCTCTACTTCCCCGATGATGTAGCTCCAAGTCCTTGTCACTTTGTAGTCCTTGATGTTGTAGTCCCGAGAAGGATTAGGGAGCTCGAGAATATTATTGAACTCCTCCATGGTGTACTCACGACTAACATTGCCGAGCCTGAATCTAATCTGTCCTAGCGAAGTCTTTGTCGGGAATCTTGTCTCAAGAGTAGCTAGAAACTCAGAAGTGAGAGCCGGGAAGTGCGGTACCTCTTCCTTCTTCAACAAGTGAGGCACGCCAAGAATAGAAAAGGCCTCTTTGACATCATCATAAAGCCTCATTCCCTTAGCACTCGATCTTGAGAACCACCTAGTGTAGTGGTCCTTGTCTAATATGGCATTGAATCGGTCGGCTTGTGCTTGGGTGCGCAAGATCACATTATCCATGTGCGGAGGAGATAGGGACTGTTGAGTCCTCTTCTTCGTGTCGGCTCTTGTTGTAGCACGGCTAGAACTTGCCATATGAACCTAGAGAAATATGAATTGACAAAGATAAGATCCATACAAATTAATAGAAAAGAGACCCCATACTTGGTCTCTTAATTGCTCTCGAGGTGCCTCGTTAACGACCCAACTAGGGTCGGTAACGAGCCTAGACTGGTGTTTTTGGACTAGGCAAATCTGCAGGGTCGTTAACGAGCCTGTGCGAGAATCAGTCACAGTTTCCGAGTGCTAAATACTCCAAAATTATGCATTAAATCAAGCATGCATCACACACAATCCTACATAAGACACACAATCGGGTATATGCACCCCATACTTGCTCGATTACCCATCCCGAACATGCTATAATTGCCCAAAAACTCATGGTGAAGATCACTCAATTCTAGAACAAGGTCATTCATGCTTTTCCTAATCAAATTTAAATGGAGAATCAAGCAAGAATAAACCAATATAAATCAATATCCACCAATATATGAAGCAATAAAATCATTGAGCAAAATAAACATGCCATTCAACCACTTCAAACAAGATCAAAAGATATGAAATCTTTGCCCCTAAATTCATGAATCATGCAAATAGAGAGTTAGGGTTTAGAATTCATACCGTTAGATCGAGGAATTGAAGAACTAGATTGAAATTAGGAGTGGTTAACGAGCTTGGTTTCTCGCCGGTAACGAACGCAAGGGTTGCGGGTTCGTTAACGGGGTAAAATTCCGGGGATAGGGCGGTGGTGCAAATTCCGATCGGTAGAAGAAGACCGTTAGGATTTTGAGAGTAAGCTTTGGATTGAGAATTTGAGAGTGGGATTTTGGGAATTTTGGAAGGGTTTTATATGAGAGGGCTAGAGGTAGGGGAAGAGGGTGAAAGAGGCGGCACAAGTGAAAGGATATAAGATACATTAGGTTAAAAAAACTTACCTGCCCGTTTCCTATTTCGGGTCGCCAAACTGGGTCGTTAACGACCCTGGGTGGGGTCGTTAACGAGCCTGCGTATCCTCTTTCGAGTGATTTTCCGAGCCCAACTCATGTTTCAGGTTAGCCTAAAAAAATTCTATCTTACTACCACAAAAACTACTAAAACTCAAAAGAAAGGTAGGAAAGAGATCTAAAAAGAAAGGAAAAAATCTAAACTATACTAAAACCGGGTTGCCTCCCGTAAGCGCTATTTTTAACGTCGTCAGCCCGACGTACTTACCTTGCTAGGGTGGTTCTCTAGCAGCTAGGTCAGGGTTTGGAGGGACCCCATACTTAACTCTGTAAACATTATCAGCTCTTGTCACTAAATTTGGTCCTCTATCTTCTAGTAATATGCCAGGTATTCCTACACAAGGGTTAGTGAAATCCGAAAACCATGGGGGTTTGGACTCCTCTATTGCATAAATGGTGGGGTACGGTGTAGGAACAAGATATGAAGAAGAATTATAACCAGTACTAGTGAATTCATGATTAGAGTACTCACCTTTATTTATTGGAAACGATGTTGATACTGAGGTCGTTTGAGCCGTTGCCGACCCCGTGCTAACGATTCCGTCATTATAGCTTTGCATAGGGGACTCAGAGCTGGACCAAGGTGGGTCGGTAGGGGTTTGTGTGAAGTTCTCGTCCTCTTTAGTTATTGGAGGAGGGTCGTTAGGAACATCTATGTCGAGTTCTGGCTGGGTCAACTCGATTTGTGCAGCCGCAGTTGGATCATTAGCGTTTTGGTCTAGGCTGAATTCCACGCGTTCCTCTCCAATATCAAAAGTGAGGAGTCCTTTCCGCACATCTACCCTAGCACCTGCTGTAGCTAGGAATGGCCTGCCTAAGATAATGAGGACGTGAGGGTCTTCAGGCATGTCGAGGATGATGAAATCTTTTGGAATAAAGAATTTCCCAACTTGAATGGGATAATCGTCCACGACTACTGTAGCTTTTACGCTTGATCCGTCTTCCATGTAGAGATTCATGTCTACTGGCCCCAGTGGTCCCATGTTGGCCTTTGACCAGATTGAAAGAGGGAGCAAAATAGCACTAGCTCCCAAATCACATAAAGCCTTGAATTTGTGGTCGCCTATGCCAATTGTTATGGCAAATCTCCCTGGATCGCCTAGTTTTTCTAGTAGAGCGATGGATTGGACTTCATCTTGCAGCTCTATAATGGATTGTTTCCTGCTGAGAATATCTTTCAAGAATTTTGTGTAAGTTGGCATTTCGCTTAGGGCCTCAGCAAATGGGATAGAAATATTAATGCCCTGGAGAATCTTTACGAAACGCTTGAACTTACTCTCTATAGAGTCCTTAGATTTCTTAGTGGGAAAAGGAAGAGAATTCACCTTTCTCGGAACCACTTCGGGCTCGAGAGGTGATGCCACTAGTACAAAAAATGCATTTTATCCCGGTTCAATTTTACCTTTTATCCCGGTTTTAAACCATGATATTTTGTTTGGGGATAAAAAATAATAGAGGACGGGACCGTGATAAATAAGTACTTTTTATCACGGTTATATAACCGTGATAAAAACATCCAAAAACCGCTATAAAAAACAGTCTCACGTGTAGCAGTTAGGTTTTATATCACGGCATATACCCGTGATATTTGGGTGTGTTTTTATCACGGTTCTTTCAAAACCGTGATAAAAAAAAAGTTTGTTTTTTAAAAAAAAAAAGAGCCAGCCCGATTCTTTGAGAACCGGGTTGGCCTAATGCACTTTTTTTCTGTCGCTTTTTTATTTTAAAAAATTGTTCTCGTATTTGTCCTTTCATAATGAACCACAAGTTATATTGTTGCTAATCAATATCAATATCATACATTTTAGAAGCAAATAATAGAAATAGAATACAAGCATCAATCAAGTAATGAAAGTATATACAAAGTACCCTTTAAATAATGTAAGTAACACTTGAATAATAAATCAAGTAATGAAAGTACCCTTTAAGTATGTACCATCTCTCTAGATAAAAGTAAACAAATGTTTATATATAAGACTTAGGACTTGGATAAGAACTAGATTATGAAAATGTTAGATTGATCGCAACTCATACGTAAGCCAAGCTTTCACTAAAACATGGAACTTACTGCAAGGGCTCTTTACTTGCCAGGCCAAAATTCATGTTTTCTAGTCATTGAAACTGCAAGCACAAGATTGAGAAAGAGTCAGATACCAAAATGTCATTATAAGGTGAAATTTTCTTCTCTACTTCACAACTCTGTAACAAGAGTATTTCCATCATGTATGCTAAACCACAAGGGATGAATAAACATCTAATATTTACCAGGGAATAAGCATAAGTTAGACATTTTAGGGAGTTCGATACATTAGCATGAGTCGGCATTATTTGTTTTCATTGAAAAGATTAGCACGAAAGGGAGGGGGAACAAGGACAAGAAAATTACTCTTAACATTGAATATAGTAATGTTAAAGGAGCTACATAATGTAATGAAATGCTAGATTGATTATTCTTCCACTTCTCCTTTAATGATGCACAACACTTGCAGCACAGTAGAGTACATCAATATATATAAGTATGTATAACTAATGTTACATTCTAATTATGAAATTTTATCTAGAAGTGTTGATACGTGCATTCCCACATTAAGTTCTTCGAATGAACTTGCAGAATTATGAATGATGTTAGGGCATCACTTAAACAATGGGAGTACAAGAGTCCATTGTATTTTTTCCCTAGCTTAAAGGTTCCATCAAATTATCAACTTGATTAAACTTAAAAAGAAAAAGTAAATAAAAGCTTATCAAATGGAAAAGCTAAAGCATATGGACTTCACAGATTTCATCAGCCTCATCACTGGCTACAAATGTTTATGCACGTATCACCAACATACTTTTGACAGTATATATCTTCAAATCAATAAAAAATAAATAAAAGCTTCACTGAAAAAAGATGAATGTTTAATTATAGAACACATTTTAGAATGATCGCAGAATAGACTGAATAGGTTGGTACATGGTACATTATCATTTGTTAGGAACTTAACCACTTACTGTAAGAAGTGCAGATAGAAGTCGTGAATCCCATTCCACGTGAGAATCTGATGAGCCTTTCTTTTTACTTGAAGATTTGTTAGTAGTCCTTTTTACCATTCATTGCCACCTAAAATATTAGAACCTGATGAAGTAACGCAATTCATTACTAACAAGCACCAAGAGCATGCATGTCATAAAAAAAGCAAGTTTTAGGGAAAATGACTAGCATATTATATACCTTGAATACTGCAAAATATAGACTTATCATCTGTTTCACCAACTTAGGCTCGTCCCCCTCTATGACTTGGACAAATTTGGTTGAAGTATTTAACATGTAAACAATAAAAGAAGATATTAAAAATGATGTTTAGTCTCATAAAATGATAAAGGATTAATCTAAATCTGTAACAAGATTTATGACATGATTTTTCGCTCACAAATTTAAGCATTGTCTGGATGGAAAGGAGTCCACCTCACTTGTCACAATTCCCCTTCTTTAACCTGCCATATTCCTCTTTAGTTCCTTTCTGAATGTAAAATGGCATGGGATCGGAAATATGGCAGCAAAATATATCATCAATGACACAAGGTACAAAAAGCAATAATTCTTCATATGCCTGAATTGTTAAATTTACTATGAACTACATAGTTCAATTGGTTTCATGAATTTGGCATGTATATATGATAACCTGGTTTAACTGGAAACAAACACCATATTTAATGTATGTATATACTTCCTTCCTTGATCATCAACCCAACACAACCAAGAATATCAACTACGCATGAGTAGAGAAGCACAATTTGTTGTACAATGTGCTCCTTTACCCTAAGACCAAATTATGATTGTCACTTTAGAAGGCAAAAAACTCATTTGCTGCATTTTCTGAAACAGAATTTTGGCTTTTCAATATACACCATGGGTAGAGAAAATATATTCTTATCATACTTATCAAAGAGTATGCAATAGGCTCCTGCAATGCTAGTACTAATATATTTCACATACATATCAAGAGATGCATAAAACAAAAACTCCTCAATCGAAACCCATTTTGCACAGAATAGCATCCAACTTTTTTCCTTCATTTAGAGCAAGATGCCCTACACAATATAAATAAATCACGACCCTTGAAGAACATCACAGCCTCTCACCTAATTAATAATGTTTGATACTTATATAGATAGAGAAATAATTTACAATGGAAAAATAATAGCTAATTTTATATTCATAATTAAAACTACAACTAGCTTATCATGGTTCCTTTATGATAGATAATTCATCATCTTCTAATAGCTAATTTTATATTCATAATTAAAACTACACCTAGCTAATCATGTTTCCTTTATGATAGACAATTCATCATCTTCATACCAAAAATTCATTCATGTTTCTCAGCTCCATTCCCATAAAACTACATCTACTACAATTCTGATAAAAAATAATGAAATAGAATAGCTTTTTTATTCCACGTCATGGTTGCCAAATAATTGCAATGGCTTAGTGTAAAGTCTAGAAGTGTATCAGCTGAGCATATATAGTTAAACTTAGCCATCAATAACTTATGGATTTAAGTCTTTAGACCCAAAAAAACGCATGGATATACTCTAATAATTTCACTAAATACATAGAAATCATTTTTTTTAAATACACCCTTATTTCGTTACATCTGCCCAAGCCAAGAGGAACAAAATTTTACAAACATTTTCATAATAGTGGCGATCGATCGATCTATACACTAACCCAACAAACAAGAAACTCTAAAAAAATGAATCAGTTTGTAAAAATTTCCAACAAAAGAAGTGCTTTTTCATCCAATTTCTGAATTAATTTCAGTACTATATACTAAATAAACAATCAACTCAAAAAGAAAATTGACAGCAATTAGATTTCAACTACCATAACTGAAGCAAATAGTAAAGAAAAAAAATACTCACCTTTTTCTAGCGAAGTTGATTCGTCTCTAACAAGATCTGCAAACAATAGTTAGAGAGGTGTGGTTTGGGCTGGTCATATAGTAGTTTAAGCCACCACAAGCGGTGCTGTTGTGTTGTTGTCCTCCGCTGGAAGCACGGTGCTAGGGTTCGTTCTCGATGAGAGAGAGGCGGCCAAAAAAGAGAAATGAGAGCGATGGATGAGATGTGCGAAATAGGGTTTGAAAATCTTAAAATAAATATTTAGAGAGTTTTTTATCACATTGTATCACGCTTCTTCATATACCGTGATATTAACCTTTTTTTATTACTCCACAAACCAATCTTTTATCCCGACTTTTATCAAACCCGGGATATAAACCTTTCATGAGCTTTTTTATGCCGCAAACACACGGAACCGTGATTAAATAGAGGTGATAAAACACAACATTTGTACTAGTGTGCTACCGGGTCGACATTAGGGTCGATTGGTATGCTCGGAGGAACGTTACCGATCCTGATAGGGTCGTTAACGAGCCTGGGATTGGGAGAGGAGCTCGGAATAGGAAACTTACCTAGGTTGGGGTCGTTAACGACCCTGGGAGCATCGTCACCATGGTGTGCAGGTTTTGTAATGACTCTCTCTGGCTCATTACCGAGCTGAGCCGTAGCTTCTTCATCAGTCGTGGGGTTCGTCTCCTTAACTTGGGCATGCTCCGGTAGTGTCTTTCCGCTCCTAAGGTGCACCGCTGCTATTTGTCCTCTCGGGTTCTCCTCGGACCGGCCCAGGAGTTGCCCTTGTGGCCTTGGAATCTGTGCAACAAGGTTCCCTAGTTGGGAGTCGACATTCTTCTTCCACACATCAAACTCTCTCCATCTTTTGTTTTGATTGTTAAGGTTGGCTTGAATTCCATCAATCTTGATCTGCACTTCATTGAATTTATTATGGACTCCGTTAATGCCTTCTTGTAACCCTTGTGCCCATGATGGTGGCTCTTGGTAGCCTGGAGGTTGATATGGCGCAGGTCGTCTATCCGGTGGAGGCGCTGCATAGTTGGAATTCGGATTTTGATTGCCCCACGTTGGATAATTGTTTGACCTGTCAAAATTACTAGGCTAGTTTCTGTATGGGCCTCTCATATGTTCACTTCAGCATATGTCTCAGCAGCTCTTACCTGCTCTATGTTAGTGCAAGCAGAAGTAGTATGGGCAGAAGAGCCACATTCTTGACAAGATTGAGAGGATTTCAAAAAACTTACCTGCTCCTTCAGGCGGTTGACCTCATCTTGTAGAAATTGATTTTTGACATCTGGGTCAACTTCTTCCTTGTTAGGCATATAGAGACGCCTCTGGGGCTGGGGTGATTGTTGGGTACCATACATGGCATCATAGTTGGACAGCTTGTCCAGCAATTCCCATGCAGCCGTGGGATCCATCTCTATAAAACCGCACGTTGTATGCGTGTTGATGCGGTTCTTCGTCTCTGCATTAATACCCTGGAAAAAGATTTCTTGGAGCACATATAAAGGTTGCCTATGAGTAGGGCACTGTCTAAGCATTTCCTTAAATCTTTCCCATGTTTCTACAAAGGTCTCATTAGGCAGCTGGTGATAGGAGGTGATGCGTTTTCTAAACTTTGTAAGAAATTGATCATACAAAACCTTCCAAGTCCTGATAGACTTAGGAGGTAAGCTCTCCAACCAGCTTAGGGCCTTTCCAGTAAGAGACCACCTAAAAGCTTTTAACATAACATATTCAAGTGAGACACCTTCAGCAGCTATAGTGTCACATAAATCAAGAAAATTTCTAATATGTTCCATAGGGCACTCAGTAGGTTTCCCTTCAAACTAAGCCCTTTTAATCAAGGATATAAATTGAGACTTAATCTCAAAAGTCTTCTATATCTCCAGAAGCACAATTGGAGACTCCGCCACCCTTAGTTCTGGATGCATGTATTGCTTGGCATTCCTCGGATAGGCATTCAACTCTTTCTGTAAACGAGTGTTGTTGACTCGTTGACGTTCAGCTTCAGCAGCAACGACATCTCTATCAGCTTTTAACTCCTCCATCCGCTTCTAGAGGACTTCCATCTGACGAGCCATCTCTTCCTGTGTAGCCATGGCTCGGTTTTCTCTGCGTCTACGGTGTAAGGTGCGTTCTGGTTCTGAATAATAACCGGTGTTGTCAAATTCGAGCCTACGACGTCCAGCTGGTATACACTGAGAAAACAAATGAAGAAAACAAAATTAAAACAAAAAACGGGGTCGAGCTATTCCCAGACCCACAGATAAACAAACGAACACCGTTGCTTCCCCGGCAACGGCGCTAATTTGTTGAGTAGGGTATTCTTGACAACAAATAAATTTATAAGTCAAGACCCCGCTGAGTATAGCGAAGTCAAGATCGTTCAACGGGAAGCACGGTTGTTTGTCTATCAACTACTAAAAATAAAACAAAGCAAAACAACACAAAACACTTACGACCAACCTCGTTAACAACTTTGTCAGGGTCGTTAACGAACCTGGATAACACTACGAACACACACTAACGACCTAAACTCAGGTTCGGTACCGAGGCAACTTAACTCGATAACGAATATAACGAATGCAAACTCAAATAAGAATAAAAACCTAGGACAAGGGTTACCACAACATAGCTATGCACAAAAACTCATAAGAGGATAAAGATCATGCCTTTAAATAGATAAATTCATCAACTTTCGCTGACTAGCAAGAAAATCAATTAATTCTCATCAATTAATTTACTCAATCACTTATTTTGGATCCAAAGCTCGAAACTTTCGTAATCGAACAATATCAACCTTCAAGTTAACAACTTTCTCTTTCAATCAAATTGCAAACTCAAATTACCTCGACTATCGTCTAAGCATAAGCATAACAAGCAATCTAAAAATAAATAAAAGGCATTCAAAACATCAACTCATTCATCAAACATGCATAACTATGCCGGGTTTCAACCCCGACCCTAGATAAGAAAACTACTCACTACTCATATTAATAAAGCAAACAACTTCAACAAGAGAGAACATTGAAAACAAAACAAACTTACTTGAAATTAATAAGAAAATTATCTGTCTTACAACCTCCAGAAGAAACCGAAAACACAGAAATGCCGAATAGAAAACTGACTAACGACCCAAACTTCTCTCTCTCGATCGACCTTGCTCGCAATCCTCTCCACTCGACCTCCTCAATCGGCTCTTCTAAAAGAAATAAAAAATCGTTATCTTCCTTCTAGGCTAGAAAGAAGGGTATTTATATTAATAAAGCTATCTATTAAAAACCCTAAAAGATAAAAACTTACTCTAAAAAGATAACAAGATATAAGATATAAGATATAACAACCCTAAAATCATTTAAAACCCTACCGACACGGAATTATCGTTAACGACTTCCGCACATGGTCAGTAGGAATTACAAAATCCATCCAAAAATTTTATCTTTATGCCTCGTTAACGACCCTTCATAGCCTCGTTAACGAGCTTGAGATTTGGCTTCTTCAACTCTTCTTCTCTTAATAGCTTGGACTTCAACCTCTTTATCTTCATATCCTTCTAACCTCTACCATAGCACTCCAATTCAACTTAAAAGCGTTCTTTCCTGCTCAAAACCTACAAAAAGACACAAAACAGAGTAGTTTCCATACTTTTCACAAAATATGCAAACTTATCCAAAAACAAACCAAACTCTAAACAAACTAAGAAACACACCAAAAACTAGACTAAAAACACGAATATCAACGTATCACAATTTTGTTTCAACATGTACAAGAAAATGATCATACGAAAGAAAACTTTTTTGCCCTAACAATATTGAGCATCTCGCCCTCTTGATCCACAATTCCGCTGGGGAAGCCATGGGAATCCCCAGCTAGCAACACCGTTAGCTTCGGACACGCAAGTTACATAAGATGGAATGGTTCTTGACACCGATGGAGTGAATCAACTCGAAGTAGGGGTTCCGAAAATCAAGAAAACATGGAAGGAGATGGTGGTGGGTGATAACAGTGATAGGAGGATGGTCCTTGAAGATGAATTTCTTGATGGAAAGATAGCCACGACTTTCCTTGAAGGCGAAAGCAGTGATCTACTCTTAATATTATACCGAAGTTCTTCAAGCGCTAGCATTGGTGTGGCAATCCTCGCAGATTGTTAAGACCTTGGGTAATATGGTTCCTCGTTCAATTATGGAGAAAAAGCTCAAGGAGATGTGGCAACCAGGAGGCAAGATGATGGCTGCGGATCTTTCGAATGGATATTATGTAATAAAGTTTGATGCGGAAGGAGACTATTTCAAAGCTCTTACGGGAGGTCCATGGATGATTTTTGGACATTACCTAATCGTTCGTTAATGGAGCCCGGAGTTCAATCCGTTTACTGACGTCATCACAACTACTCCTTCTTGGATTCGTATTTAGGACTGCCGATGATTCTTTACGAGGAAAAATTCTCTATCGTCTAGCTGCAGGTGTTGGTCAACCGATAAAAGTTGATCATAAAACGATGTTTTATAATAGATGTCATTTTGCTAGAGTTTGTGTTGAATTTGATCTAACGAATCCCCTTAAGGGTTCGGTCATGATTAATGTGAGCCAATTTCATGTCGAAAAACTAATATTCTTGAAGTGTGGTCGCTATGGTCACTTCGCTAATAGATGTCATCCAACTATTTCAAGCAATAATATGGAAAAGACCATGATGGAGACTAGTACAATTAAAAAAACATCACCATAGAGTCTCCGCGTCGAATGCCAATGCGTCAGTCAAGGTTGGCCTAGTTGATGGAATGGACAATCGTCTCTCGTCGCCGACCGAACCAAAAAGGAAAAGCTAAAGTTGATTCGAATATTTCCCAATCTTCAAAGGAAGGAAATCGTTTCTCTGTTCTAGAAAAAGATTTGCAAGAGAAGGAGGTTTCGGATAAGGAGATTCCACAAACTAAATCCCTTGAAAAGGGGAAGCAAATTATTTAGGAGTCAATCTCAGAACTATAAAAGGAAAGAAAGAAGTTACAAGAGAAACTTGCCAAAGAAGAAACAAGAAAATGGATGATGCAAGTTGAACTGACAAAATTTGAAAAGGGTGCTTCATCTACATAGAAGAAAAGTGAAGATAAAAGAGCTCATAAAAAAGTGAGGCTAATCCGGATCCGAAGAAGAAAGATAATGGGCCAAAAGCCCAAAAGGTGACTAAACGGGCCAGAGCTATGTTGGAGAAACCTCTAACGTTCAACTCAAAGACAAATTTTGCCAAGAAAATTGAAGATCACGACCCTACCCAACCAGCTAGTGTGTCTAAGGCTATATCTTGTTGGAATGAGAGCCCTCCCACTACTCTCATCGTTCAAGCTATGCAAGAGGCTCCAAGTAGAACTAATGACCGACCTATTAACGTTAGTGATGAATTTATGTCAGAAGGTGAGCGGGTTCTTAAGGCCACGAGTACCCATGGGAATTAATTATCAGGTTTTTATCATCTCCCCTTTTTACATATCTTTTATTATAAACTGTTTACTTTGGCATTTTTTCTGAGCCGGTAAGCATGGTTTCCGATGGGCCATTAGATATATGGTCCGACATTTTGCTATTAACATTTTAGTTGTCTTTGAGCCTAGATTTTTGGGTGATCAATCGAAAGAGATTCGCGAGAGATTAGGCTTCAACGGTTGTATCCATGTTGAGGCCGTTAGACGTGTTGTTGGAGTTTGGTTGCTCTGGAGGAAAGACTATGTTAATGTGCATATTGTTAAGATGGGCTTTCATTTTATTCATGCTCTTATCTTGGATGGAACGGCTCATCAACACTTAATTATTGTCTATGCTCCTTCAACCTCGAGTCGCCGGAAAATCTTTTGGAGAGATATTAATGCTAAGATTGAGAGAATTTCGGAGTCACTCTTGATTAGTGGAGAATTTAATTGTATCTTGCACTCTTTAGAAAGGACGAGAGGGTCGGTATGCCTTTTTTAGGACTCTAATAAATTTAACCAGTTTGCGGATCAAAATGGACTTATTGATCTTGGCTTTGCCGGCCAACCACATACCTGGTCTTCTGGGAATTCTACTAGAACCTTTGTGGCTAAGCACCTCGATCGCGTCTTCACGAAAATGTTGGCGTCACTCACCTGCCCAAGTTATCGACGGAACATAAGCCCTTGCTTCTCTCCCAGAATCTGAAGTAGAGCTTTGATAAAAAAAATCGCCGTCCATTCCGAATTGAAGCTGCTTGGCTTTCCCATCCCGATTTCATGAGATTTGTCTGTGATTTTTGGCTAGATACTCTTGGCGCTCCAAATGCTTTTGGGGATAAGAAACTCCTAGATTGGAACAAATACATCTTTGGTCATATTCAAACCAGGAAACGAACGTTGTTGTCCCAAATTGATGATAATCAGAAATTAATTAGTTTGAACCCTTTGGACCAATTGATTGAGGAAGAGAAGCTGCTAGAAACTGATCTTGGAATCATCATGGAAAGGGAAGAGTTGTTATGAATGCAAAAATCTAGGGTCCAATGGTTGAAAGCGGGTGACCGCAAAACTAAGTTCTTCCACGCCTCAACAGTCGTTCGTAAGGGACGTAATCGTGTTGATGTGATTCAAGATGTCAATTGTAATTGGATTACAAAGAAAGAAGCTTTGGAAGAGTATGCTATAGAGTATTTTTCTTAGATGTACAGAGTTCAACTGAATCTACCGCCTCTCCTTCTACCAAAAAAGAAAATGATCATACTATTTTGGCTTCTAAACGTCCAGTATGGCTTTCGAAAACCGATTAACCATGTATTTCAAAGTATCTTAGTCCTTTCCGAGAAGCAAGACGCATCAAAAGGTGGTCATAGTCTCCACCACTCTAAAATGGCAAAACCTTCTTCAACAAAATCAAATATAGTTGTTAGATAGGTATCGAATGTCGCATATGAGTTTGAATGCCTTGGTCTCTTGGTTCGGTTTCGTAAAAGAAGAGGCCCTCTCCCTAAGAGACCGAGACAAGAAAAAGAGGAGGAAGATGGAGGTAATGGAGAAGAAGAAGAACCTTTGGTACTACAATCATAATCTTTATACAATTTCTCAATGCCATCTCTAACTCTACTATCGTTTGTGTAATATTACAATCATTATCATGCAATTCCAATTCCAAAGATTCATAGTAGTCATTCAAAAAACTTTACAAACCACTTAATTTAAATTTAGGATAAAAAACGCAAGAAACAATATAAATATCGGGAATAACTTCGTAATAGTTCAACCATTTCAACTTCATGGCTTCAATTGCATCATAAAGTTCAAGGATTTTACGCCCCTCATGGAAAACACTCGCCACATTCAAGGCTTCCACACAAAATAAATGAGAACAAGGTTCATAAACATGACTAAAAGTTATAGTTTCATCCGGTAAAAACTTCTAAAAATTCTAAGATTTTGTAATAATAATCCCAAATGGTACAATATTATGAGAGTTCGGAATAGAATGAGCAACAAAAGAAGATAAAAGATCTTTGTATTGCATGCATGAATGAAGTAATTTATATGTGGAGTTCCAACGATGGGCAACATCTTTTGGAAAAATTCTTGCAAGAACTCCTTTGTTCTTACAAAATAATTTCCACTCGTTCGTACTTCGTTGGCTAGCCTACGTACGACCAACAAGATATTTAATAGGTTCAAGTAAAGATTGAAAAACTACTAAACCATCTTAAACACATAAATTTAAAATATGGCAAGCCAACATATATGAAAATATTTCGTTTGAAGAGTTGGTTGACATTGCAAAACCAACTCTCGAATAGAAGTGGTGTTATTAGACGCATTTTCAAATGAATTAAAAAAATACTATGAAGCAATTTGTATTCTTTCAAAATAGTATGGACAATGTTACTAATGTTTATGACGGTATGAGTAATGTCACATACCCTATAAGCGAAAACTCGTTGTAGGATAATAACACGATCATCAATAAAATTACATGTAAGGCCCATGTATGAATGCATTCTAAAATGACCACTCCAAATGTCACTACAAATAGAAACTTTTTGATATCATTTTCACTAAAAAAACGACATAAAGAAAGTTTACTTTTTTATAAGCTTTCATCACATTTTCCATTGATTTTCTAAAAATCAGTTGATAAGTGAGTTGAATGTGATTAGTCATCGAATCACTAAAACCAACACTCTCGGAAAATTAAAATGTTAAATGATCAACACAAATAGATTCAACAAAAGCATATATACTAGTTTCAAGATTGTAAGTAAATAAATGAGGATTATGAAAAGAAGAAGAAGTTGCAAAGCCAAAGAGTTGTGTTTGACCTTAATCAACAAAAATATGGCCTCCTCCACTTTTCCATTGATATACCTTGCTATAATAATTAAAATGAACGATAAATTTCTTGTTAGGTGCATCATAAACTCCCTTTTAAAAATGTTTTGTAAGAATTTTGGATTGCAGATCTTGAGTGGTAGATGATGGTGGCACTTGAGACAATTCTAGTTCTCCCACGTTTCCTTGGTGAGAAGTGGAAGCGGGCATCGTCAGAGGCACATGGATATCACTCTCGTATGAGCCAAAAAGATTGTCATATAATCTAGCTAGGTGTTAGAACTTCGTTCCTTTAAGTGGACCGACCTTCGTAACCACCACACCTAAAAATCGTCAACTAAATGCAATGTTTTATGACTCAATGAAGATAAGTGCCTAGTGCGCAATAATAATTGAACCGGGATGGATCGAGTACAACTTGAAAAGTCCATTCTTTCTCCCGGCTTTGAACGATCGCCCTTCAAATCTGAATGCTTATTTAGGCTTGTCAAGGTGGGCTTGGTACTTAAGCGCCTTCACGACCAACTCCCCATTTGAGCTCCGAATCTAATGAGGTTGGTTGTGATTTGATAAAGTCGACGAAGACTTTTTGAAACTAGTTATGAAATAAAAGTTCCCAACCATATTCATATTCATAAACGGACTACAAATTTCATAGTATTCTTCTTCCTCGTAAAATATTATATCACCCTTCAAAATGAAATACATTTCATTATCATTAAGCTCCACATATATGTTGTTGCTCTCAAATTCCCTCATATTAAAGAATGTGATGTTACATATATCCCTACCCGTGAGAATTATCCGTTCCCACTTGCTTAGTCTTCTTAGACTAATTCGTTTATTTTCTTTTCGTACTTTTGCTTGGTATTTCTCTCCCCTTGCGAATATATCAATAATTGAGTGTTACCATAATGTTGAAGACAAAGCCTAGAAGTTTTGAGAAGTGTTATTCAAGGATAGAAGATCAAGGCGTGACAGAGTTGAAGGAAGGAAGAAATTTTTCCTAGAGCAAAGCATCCAAAAGGTGGTGCACCATCTCTTCCATTCTAAACCAAGACCTTAATCAACATATGAGTTGTCTTGGGAAATATACTTGTATTTTCATCAAGACTTTTGAATAACCCTTTTATAATATGGGCTTAATTTTCCGCTACTACATCTTATGTAAAAGCTTCAGGAGACTCTTCACTCGAACGACACTAGTATCCAAGAAAGAGATGGAATAGAGGTACTCTTTTTTCCTTTTAGTGTGGTTTTCTCGCTGAAAGGTTTTAATGAGGCCTCGACCGCCATCATCTCTGCTAGGGATGCTCACGGGTCGGGTCGGGTCAACTTGCGACCCGAAAATGTGGGTTGCGGGTCGAGCCGCGACCCGTAAAAAAATATATTTTTGACCCGCGACCCGACCCGCAACCCAACCCGCGGGTCACGGGTCTAACGGGTCGGGTCGCGGGTCGACCCGCTTGACCCGTCTGTAACACTATAGTGTAAACAACCAAATTACACATTAGAACTAAAACAATTAAAAATTTAAAAGCCAGTCTTTAAACGACAAATTTTCTAGTGTTTAACTTTAAACAAAAGGTTGAATAGTCATAAGATTTACATTTCACAAGATTCACATTTCTGATTTCACGCCACTGTAACATTAACAACAAACAAACTAATATTGTACACTGTAAAATTACCGAGCGAGGTCGGAGTTGTGGTGAAGAGGGTTGGAGGCCTAGGCCGACGGGAGAAGAGGAGCGGAGGAAGAGGGGGAGTGCAGCCCTACGCGACGGAGGAGCGTAGGAAGAGGAGGAGCCCAGCCCTACGCCGGCAGGTGAGGCCGAGCGAGCACGATGGGTGAGCGGTGGGCAGGTGGGTGAGCGGCGGCAGAAATCTAGAGGGCGGTAGTTTGTAGATCTATGGTTTCACTTTCACGCTCTTGAGTTTCGAGAATTCAGAGTAATGGAATTTGTCCGGGAGACTTTAACATATACATGTAAAGTGTAAACTAGAGGTAATTTTTTTTGTAAAAAAAAGGGTGTGGGTCGACCCGCAACCCGACGGGTTTTGCCCGACCCGTCCCGCACCCGATTTTTTTGGAAAAATCGACCCGCGACTCGACCCGCAAATTACGGGTCGGGTCAGTGTGGGTCGCGGGCGACCCGACCCGTTGAACACCCCTAATCTCTGCCATTCCTCGGAGTACTGGTGAGTGACTGCAAAATACGACGACAAGAAGAATACGACTAGCTAAACGAAGTCACGGACGAGTTCAAACCCTCGACATAGAGCTATTATGGTCGGACATTTGAAGGAAAAATTTGTAAATAATTTTTATGACTAAATTAATATTAGAGGATAATTAAAGGGCTTCAATTAAAATCTCGAATTAAAGAAGCCTAATGCCTTAGAAATAGGAGAGAAAACCCTAATTCCCTAGTATCTTTATTTAAAGAGACCTTATTATCAATGAAAGGGAGATCTTACTTTTTTCTACGCTAAAATTGTTCTTCTCTTTTCTATTGAAATCTACCCCCTTTCTGCTCTAATATGTTTTGTAGAACCATTAGGATTTTCACCCTAACAAGGCATTGGGCCTATTAATTTTTGGGCTCATTGAAAAAGCCTTTTAACTTATCTTTTAATATTTAATATACTTTCTTATTAATTATGGGCATAAAAATCATTTACAAATTTCCATCAAATGTCGCGTATTTTCACATGTAAATGTTGACGTTTGACATTTCGTGTGTTTTTCGACTTAACATTTTCAACCTATATTCGCGTATTGCGCTTATGTTTTCGCAATTTTGTTGGAACTTTCAAAATCGTTTTTGCATTTGCATTCACATTCAAAATCACATTTGTAATTGTATTCGTGATCACTTCCTAATCACATTCTTAATCGCATTCGTGATCACTTCCTAATCACATTCTTAATTGTATTCGTGATCACTTCATTGATTAAAACAAGTAAATCAATCCACTTTCATAAATCAATTCACTTTCTACTTATTTTTTATCCAAAGTTTGTAACTTTCGTTATCAAACATTATCAACATTCAAGTTCATAAGTTTTCTCTTTCGATTAAACAATAAACTTGAATTACTTTGATTTTCATCAAAGCATAAACACAAAACAAGCAGAGAATAGATAGAAGGCATTCAAATATTCATCACATCATCATTCATGCACAATCATGTCGGGTTTCAACCCCGATCCTAGAAAAGAAGACTACTCACACATGCCTTAAGGAAAAACAAACAAAATACTTGAATAAAGACATAACTTTTAATCAAAACTAAGCTTACTTGAATTAATAATACTCCTTGTCTCAGAAAACAACCAGAAATACAAACTTCTTCACCAAGTCTCCTTGAAAACAACCTAAATCAGCAAACTAGAGAGAGAGGTGCATGTTTTTGAAGGAATTCTCACGTCTCTCTCTAAAAAGTTTCCATAAAGATAGAACTTTCTAAAACTAAAAGATTATGGAATAAAATCATTAAAAGTCCAATGTCGGTTACGCCTACCGACACAGGGGACCTCGGTGTCGACCCTGTCAGGGTCGGTAGACTCTTGCTGAATTTTCGTCAACTTCTCCCTTGCTGCAAGCTTCGATACCGAACTCACAGGGTCGTTACCGAGCCTGTTTGGCCTTGTTTCTTTGTACTTCTTCACAGCTTCTTTTGGATTTTTTGGGATCTCTTCAATGTCCTTGTCTCCTCCTTAGCTCATCATGCTCCTCTGTCTTCTCTTTATCTCGATGCCTCCTAAATGCTTGAACTTGCTTCAAAAACCTACAGAAAAACACAAAAGTAGAGTAGCTTCCGTACTTTTTCTCAAAATATGCAAAGTCATCCAAAAAAACACAAAACTAACACAAAAGCACAACTAAACTAGACTAACCAACCTAGAAAAACACAAAAACTAAGCTAAAAACATGAACATCAATCATTCATGTACATCCATTGGGACCGCTCGTTCATTCATTTATAACTGGTCCAACACAAGATTTCATTTACTTCCATCGGGCCACTCATTCATTCATTCGTAAATGGTCCAACACAAGATTTGGTGTACTTCCAAGGGGACCGCTCATCATTTATTCATAATGATTCAGAGCATTTTGTTTATGTACGTCCCAACTGTACCTACAAAGAAAAAGCGTTTTCACTATAATGCAAACATAACGGGTGTCCTTGCCTGACTAACATATCTTAGGCTCGAAACTTCTAAATACGTCCTACACTTATGTAAAAAGACATTATAATATCACATTTCCGAAAAAGGATCTATACGTAAAATCTCTTCAAATGAGATGTATTCCAAGTTCATTGGACATCTTTTCTGTCTAGATCTTTTAGTTTCTATCGACCGCGTCTTTTAGCCATGTCGCGGACTCTTCGTAAGACTTTGTTCTTTCTCTTGCTTCGTTTTCATGTTCAGTTTTGATCCACTTTGAGTAGGATTCTCAATTTCGTTTTTATAGACAAGTTGCAATTCATTCTTTTAGCTTTTCAAAGCTTCCTGAATCGTTTGGATTGGGAAATCGTAGTTCTGAATGAGCTCTTGCAAGACGAAAGCGTGATGCTATCGCAAGAACGTGGATGTTCGGCTTGATTTGTGATTCTAGCCTTTTTTAGCGCATTTTTTTGTTTCGATTCCAAAATACGAAGTGTCGATGATTTCCTCAGCTTTCCATCCATATAAGGCTCGTAATTTTTCAACTTCTGTAACTCCCTGAATATGCGCCAAAGGCAGCTCTCGTATGTATTGCCCTCTTCCATGCAGCAGACACATATTGCCTTTTCACCCTCTTTCTTGATGGTTTATGAGTTTGGTGTCTAAACATGATTTGTAGTTTGCCTCTCCAACTTTCTAGTGTTATGTGGATCGTCCCATTCTAACAATCGTAGCTCTTAAACAGTTGGTCAAAAGTCTGCTTAGTAACTCGTCAAGCAAAACACAGAGTAGCTTCTTGAGACCCGATTTCGACCCATTGAGGACGGCTTTCCAGAGTTGGTGTGTGAACGAGAAGTGAAGTATACTTGACATGGTACTAGTGAGCGACTGCAAAATACGACGACAAGAAGAATACAATTGGCTAAACTAAGGCTCTGTTCAGTAAAACAAGGTTTTTAAGGAGGTGTAGGTTTGGAGAAGGTTTTTGGGTAGGTGTAGGTTTCTGGGTAGGTGTAGGTCTTATTTTTTAAAACCTCCTAAAACCTTATTAGGTATTTGGTATTGTAAGGTTTTTTACTAGGTTTTATTTCAAAACTAGCAAAAAGAATATTAATTAAAATAATCAATAAAAATTTTGTGTTAAAATTTTTTACAAACTTCCTAAAACCTATTTATACAAAGGTTTCAATTTTGTGTTTTCAAACCTTCTCAAAAACCTACTCAAACCTCCACCTAGCAAAAAACCTTGTTGTGCCAAACACTTATTTAAGTAGGTTTTAAATAATGAAAACCTTTAAAAACCTCCACAAACCTATGCCGAACACAGCCTAAGTCATGAACGAGTTCAAACGCCCAACATAGAACTACTATGGTCGGACATTTGAAGAGAAAATTTGTAAAGGATTTTTTATACCTAAATTAATATTAGAGGACAATTAAAGGGCTTCAATTAAAAACCCAAATTAAAGAGGCCCAATGCCTTCGAGATGGAGAGAAAACCTACAAGTATACTCTTATGTGAGAAATGAAAAGCCACCAAACTAAGATACACATTTTGATCAATGAAGAAAAAGTTGAGTAGAATTGTTTTTACCCCACATGGGTGGTCTAGTGGTAGGAGAAATAGGGGTGTTGGAAGATTCTAAGTCCGATCCTTGCCTCTGTTCTATTACTTGGATGAAAAACTAAGTCTTACTAATCTTTCTTCTATTAGGTTGAGCTGGTATAGGCAAATTGGTTTACCTGGTTCGTGGTCTTTGCTGACTAGGTCAAAAAATCGGGGTTTACCACCAAATGTGGTGGGTCCCTCGTAAAATAGTGAATTTTTTTTCATTTACATATCATAGGTTTAAAACCAAATGGGGCTACAATAGACATGAGTTCGGTTCGAATTAGAACCGAATCACTGGGAAACCGATGGTTTCAACAATCGGATCGAAACCGAGACCGAACCGCTGCAATCGACCCTTAGGCTGTTTCAGTCCCAATTCACCAATATGAAAACCTTGAAAGCCGGTGGTTTAGAACCGGAACCATGAATTCCCATTTTTTTACAAAAGAAGGCCAACACGTTTCGATTAATTGGTACGGGATGTTAAGACCTTTAATTTTCCAACTTTTTTTTAGAATTCTATTCGAATATTCATTAACTTTATTAGTTCTAATTAGTCGTTAGACTTTTGTAATGGTCGTAAGTTGTAGTTTCGTTGTTTAAGGATTTTTTAAAAACTTTTGTAATGGAATTCGAAGTTATTGCATTCGAAACCCACGTGAGACCGACCCATCCGTTTAACCCAACCGAAATAAATGGGAGATAATCCAAACAAAGCGGGTGACGGGTGAAACAGGTTATGGGTCGGGTAAGGGTGAGATTTTATCACTCAATAACCCGACCCATCAATCGACTCGTCACCTGTTTCACCCAAACCACCCGTATAACCCATTTCAGCCTATAATTCTAATATGTGTGTGGGCCTTTGAAGTCACCCGTATAACCCATTTCGGGTTATACAGGCTCATTTGTATAAATGAACCCATTTGTTTTCTAGATAACCCATTTATTCGTCTTCGTTCCACTTTCTAAGTAATTTTAACCTTAGTATATATTTTACATGATAAAGATATTGTCGTCGCTCACCACCTCTCTTGATAAATATATTTTAGTTTATGTATGAAAATTTATTTATAGACATAAAATACATCAGTTATACAGCGGTGAAACGGGTGAACGGGTCACCCATATAACTAGCGGGTGACAGGTGGTTTGGGTGACGGGTAGAACATTTCACGGGTGACAAGTGGGTCGGGTTGGACGTTTTAACTTGGAGGTCGGGTGGTGGAAGTGATCCACCCACCCACTCATAACCTGACCCAGACAAGCCTATTTTTTACTCGTTTTTCGAATTTTTTATATAAATCCCCGAAACCAAAACCGGCTACAGAACCGGTCAAAACTAACCCGGATCCGGCCGGGGACAGAACCGGGTTCGACCGGTCTGGTTCCGGTTTACCTTTGTAGTATGATCTCCAGTTTTCGCAATACTCGCCCGTGTCGACAGCTTCGATCCTCAACGGTCTCTCCTCTTTCCTCTCTCCTCAGTTCGATCGATTCCTTCGCCAAGTTAAGCAGAGACAAAAATGTCATGGCTTCCAAATCCTTTCAAATCTTTTTACGGCGAGGAAGAATCCTTATCCGATGTCGGCGACGATGCTAGTGGCGGAAGCGTAAAGGAAGACTTATCGGTGATCGGCGAAACAATCGGCCGCCAATTGCGCGGCGTCGCGTCCTTTCTGGCTCCTCCTCCGGCGTCATCTTCCTCGGAAGCGCCGTGCTCCTCCTCCTCCTCCGCGGCGGTCATCGATGACACCGGCGATTCTATGTCGCCGACTTTCGCCAAAATCCGGAGCGATGTCGCGGTGTTAGGTGGTAGCTTCAAGTCGTCTCTCTCCCTTCTTTCCAATAACATGGTTGTTGCCGAGTTTTCTAAGATGGCTTCGAATTTCCTGCAATTGGATGAAGTGGATGAGGAAGAAGAAGACGAGGAGCAGAATGATCGTGGTGTTGGGATTACCGATGCAGTTCTCCAATTCGTGACCGAGATTTCTAAGAGGCCCGAGTGTTGGACTGATTTTCCGTTGTTGCTAAATCACGGTCTGTTTAAAGTTATGCCTTTTGACTAATATATTTTTTGTGTAGCTGACTTGTTTCTTCAGAAATGCTGAACTCTTTGAAATAGCAAGTGTGCACTCCTATGTTTGTATTCGATAAGGTGTGAAGGATGACAAGTAGAAATTAGGTAGATGTTGAGGATGATGAGTATTCATGGCATTAAAATCAGAAAGTAGAATCTTGACCTGTCTCGGACTACCTCTGCTATGAGGCTATGATCCTTCACCAGAGATCAACAAGTTAAATTAATACTCACAGATCCCTCTCTTTTGAAAGTTATCTTAAGATCTTCTAATGCCTGTCTGTTTCTGTTAAAAGATGTGCCTGATGCTGTGATGTCTTTGAACCACTTAAATCTGATCAACACTTTTTTGGGAGGGGATTCATTTGAGAGGAATAACCGAGATTATAATGATTTTGATCAACTTTAAGTGTCCTATAGTTTAAACACATTCCAGAAACCGGGCATTGGAAGTCTGTTCAGTTGCTTTCCCTAGTTCTTGAGACAGTTCTTAAGTGCTTTTTCCCTTGATTCTCTGCTGTCCTCTGCTGTCTTCGCGATTCTTTAATGAAGCCTGTTAGTATATTGCCGCTGTCCTAAAATGGGTGTGTAGTCGGATTTTCATTTCTGTCTTGTATGTAAATGGGGCAAATAGACTTGTCTTTGTTTTTCCATGGACATTCCTATCATACATCTTGAATATGAAGTTCTCAATTTTTTAATTTAACCAGTTAATGAAACATTCAAATTGCTTAGTCTATGTATTTGTTGCAGCTTTTTTTTTTATTATTGTTTATCTATCTATCTCTTTTCCCTTTGTATTGTATGTGAAAGCGTACTTGCTTTCCTTTCCTTTATGCTTGCCTTGGATGCTGCTTTTGTGTTCAGTTTTATAGAATGGTGCTTACACTTGCGAATTTTTGTTTCAGATTTCATCATGTCCCCTGCTCAGGCTGAACATGTTGCAGTCATTGTGGATTTGGTGCCAAGTCTTGCTGAACTCAGAGCCAGAGTCAGTGAAATGACTGCAGACAGGTTTTGGATGATATACTTTATTCTGTTGCTTCCAAGGTTGAATCGGGATAGTGTGGACCTGCTGTCAACTCCGGAGGAAAGTATTATTACTATCCAGATTTAATAATTTTGATCAACTTTGTGTTTTGACAAATTTGTACTGTTCTTTTTCTGTCATATGATTGATCTTTGATGTTCGGGGTTGATTCTTAGGGCCTTATATGTGGAATCTCTTGGAACTTCGCCAAAATTGATTAGTTAGGTTACTTACATGGTGTAAATGCTTTGCTCCCGTCTAGTTCCAGAAACTTTAATAAGCTATACTCGTTACAATTTCGAATTCTATCTGTTATGTAATTATTCAAACTGAAGTTTGGTAAACTCTTAGCCGTTTGTTTGCAATCTTTGTGAAGGAAGCTGCATATGTTTTACTTCCAATGGATGCGGAGTTCTTATATTCATGATGTATATAATCTGATTGCAAACCTTGAATAATGTAGCTGTTGTTGGATGCGGAGTTCTTTCATATACTATGTTATGTTTCAAATATATTGGTATGAAATTTACTAGAGGCTGAGAATGTCCTAGCATTCTGTTTTTTCCTGGTTTCTGAATAAAACTCTGTATTAGTATTTCAATTCTTTTTTCACCTTGAGCAGAGGGTAAGTTTTAGTGGGATTGTACTCATCAAATATCTAACTCCTTCCCATTGTCACGTACCTATGTTTATCTTTTTGTCCTATAGCTAACACCTTGCTCTTCTGCAGATTGTTGAAACTAGAAGTGCGTTGCTTAATATGCTTCTAAATAAGAGGAATTCGCCAATTACATACTCCCAAAAGGATGATACTAACGGTTCATCCCAGTCGGACGGTAAACTTGATCAGGAAAGACATGATCCGAACTCATCTTGGGAGAAAGCATCCATGGCTGACAATGTTGAACCGTCTAGAGATGTGGAACCACAAGAAACGAATGACAAACGCTCAGAAGAGGAAGATTTTTCTTTTGCAACCTCTGTTTATTCCCATCTACAGTTCAAAAATGAGGATGATGTCTCCTTCAGTGATCTGGAGGATGATGATACCGATCTTTCCACAAGACGATATGGCTCAGGGCAAGCTCAAGATGTTTCTTCTTCTCCTGACGCATCAAGTGAATGGGTTCAGTTGAACAAAAATGTGGAGACTGGAGGTGGGAAATCAGAGAAGATAAATTAAGGAACAGAGATTCTGAAGGAGACGAGTCAAGTGACTCCATGCCAGGTTCTTGTAAAGTTTCTAATATGCTTTAAAATGTGTTCAAATTCTTTGTTCTCTAATGTCTAGGCCATGTAAATTATTGTGCTCAAATAACTTGCTCCCAACATGTGTCGCTTGTGTTCCAACTGCCGGATCTCTTCTGCTATTCCAGTCTTTTGAGTGCTGTAAATTTGATAACTAAGATTTACTTTTGTGAAGTTGGTAGATTGTTTGTGGAAGTGAATTCAGATTCCAGTCACTCCACAGGTTACACCAATAAAATATTGATTGCTAGTCTTTTGATCATGTAGCCCAATCTCATTGCCAAGTATAGCAAGTGACATGTTTCATCCACTATAACATGCCAGAGTAGACATGTCAACGAGGTGAGACATTTCTTGTACAGGGTTGTGTAGTCTTCTCAAGTTTTTTAGGTGTCCATGTGATTTCAATTTGTGGATTAAAGGGTGCTATCTTGAAATTATGTAGGATAGAGTTGGTTGATTTTGGAATTAAGAGATTTTTAAACTATTCTAAATCCAGGGCATTTTTTTGTTGGATAATTATTAGTTTAGTCCCTAACTTTTGCTTTTCATTCTATGATCAATTTTAGTTTTAAGTAACACATAAAACTCCCGCAAAACAGAATAGAGAAAGGGAAACCAGAACCAAGGATGAATCCCTGGACTTTACTCTGCAAAATACCAGTAGAACTGTTCCTTAGGCAAAGCTTCCATTATATCACGCCTTCACACCCGTGGAAATCTTTCTCTGGAATTTTTTTCAGAATTATTATTTTCTAAAAAAAATCTTGCTTTGCAATGTATCATTGCTTATCCTTGAATTAAGTTTGATCATTTCATTTGTCTTCTTTCTTTGCTTACTACCAAATCAAGCCTGCTTATCGGTATATATGTCTGAAAGGCTGTTTTCTTGCTTGTGCCTGGCAACACTGAGTGTGCACTGCTACTTACAGCCCTTGCTTTTCCAGTAGATTTTTTTTAGGGCAAAGTAGTTTGTATTATGAAGCTAGATGCAAAGCTGCAAAATTGTGAACAACTTAATGATTTTTGATTTTGGCTCCGTTTCACACGACAACAATCGTAAAATTTTATATAATTTTTTTTTCTAATAAATAATATTTTTATTTTTTATATTAAATTAGAATCATATTCATTAAATAAATTAAGTCTTAAATCCATACAGTCATGCCATACACGACGTGTATAATTATTAATAATAACATATGCCTAATATGAGTGTGTCATTTCAAAGGATTCACCGAATCCATCAAGTCAAAATTCTTGAAAAACATGGAAGAATTGGAGCTCGATCGCTGCGTTAGGACACGATATTTGCTATTTCATTGACTGGGCTGGGAGAGTTTTAGAAGCTCTGAGTGAGGAAGAAATTATTTTGTGGGCTCTTGTCTCCTGGGAATTGTGGAATGCCAGAAACAGTCGGATCTTTACTGGAAAACAGTTGACATCAGATGATGTGCAATCTCGGTGGGTCAGTTTATGGGAAGTTCTCATTGAGAAAAAGTCTGAAGCAGCTGAAAAGAAGGTGTCCAAGTCCACTGCCAAATGGGAAAGACCTGCGATTGGAATGATAAAAATCAACTGTGATGCATCCTTTACTAATTCTGAATGTGGGGTGGGTGTTGTGGGTCGTGATGCTACTGGGGAGTTGATTTTTGCAGGTGCTAAACAGATTCAACATGGTGGAGAGGCAGAGGTTGCTGAAGCTGAAGGTTTCTTATGGGGCATGACGCTTGCTGAACAGAGAGGAATCAAGAACATTGTAATCGAATGGGATCGCCAGTCAGTTATCATCAAAATCCAGAAGGGTGTATTGCCGAGGACAATTGTAGGAAATTTTAGTGCTAGGATTCTTGCAAAAGTCTGGGATTTTGAGAGCTGCAGCTGGAGATTTGCTCGGCGGGGAGCTAACGAAGCTGCTCATTGGATGGCGTCAAACCGTCCTTGGAACCTATTTCTTTCTTGAACTTTTCGTCTAGTCCGGTTGATCTTTTGTGTATTCTGAACAAGGATTTGTCTTGAGTTTGTTTAAGGGTGTTTTCATCAAAAAAAATAAAATCATTTGATGTTTACTTAATAATCCATTGCATTAACATTTAGGCAAATAATCATTTGATGTTTCGACCAAAAAAAAATAATCATTTGATGCTATCTAAAGGTAGGAGTGACTCATCGTACAATATTAGTAGTGGTTCACACTATAAATGTGAAGGGAATTTGAATAAAGGTCACTGGAAGTGGTGAACGCCTGGCACCTTTAACCAAAAATTAACTCCCGCGTATTCCGAACAGCGGATCAACGTCTCCTTTTACCTTTCAACTTGGCTAAACCCAGGCGCTTTCCTCAAATCCCTGTAATCCATCCACTTCCTCACTCTATTGGCATCTGCCCATCTCCCAGCTCCAGCGTACACATTATGCAGCATCACATACGCCCCTGAATTCGTCGGCTCCCTCTCAATAATCGCTTCTCCCACTTTCTCCCCAATTTCTACACTCCCATGAAACGCACACGCCCCCAACAACGACTCAAGCATGCTGGTTGAAGCTCCATAAGGTATCTTCTTCAGCAACTCATAAGCCTCATTTAAATGGCCTGTTCTCCCAAGAAGGTCCATGACACAACCACAGTGCTCCATTGTTGGAGCTATCCCATCTTCTAACATAGAACTGAATGTCGCGATGCTGTGTTTCACTAACCCAGAATGGCTGCAAGCTGATAAAACACTAAGATATGTAACGCCTTCGGGTTCCACCCCGGAATCCTTCATCTTAAGGAATAGATCAAAGGCTGTCTTCCCATCTCCATGGAGCGCGTATCCGTTTATCATCACACTCCAGGTGACGGAATCCTTGTCTGATTGTTGATCAAATATTTCCTTGGAGATTGAGATATCTCCGCATTTTGCGTACAGATCAATCAGCGCATTGGAAATGGATTTGTTCTTGATGAATCCATTCTTGGTTACGTATGACAGCACAGATTTTGAAAAGTTGATGTTTTGTAACTGGGCACTGGCGGAAATTAAGCTCAAGATTGTTACATGATCAGCAACGAGTTTCGCTTGTGATAATTTATGGAAGAGTGCCACTGCCTTACTGACATCGCCTGCTTGTACCAGAATAGATAACATAGCATTCCACATGGTGATGTTTGACTTATCTTCTGCCTGAAAGAGTGAAAAGCATGACTTCATATTCTCAAAACGAGAATACATGTTCAGTAGAGATGTGACAAGAGGAGTTTGTGAAGTCATTCTTGCTCTCACTGCATAGCCATGAATCGATTTGCCTTGCAACAAAGAGCTACATGTAGGCAACAAATTTAATAGGGTTACATAATTCGGCCTTTCCCCAGCTTCCATCATTCTTTGGAGTAAGGAAAGTGCTTCATTTTGCAAACTGCTGTATCTGTAACCCATTATCAGGGAATTCCAGGAGATCAAATCCTTTTGCGGCATAAAATCAAACGATGATAAAGCAGAATTAAGATCACCGCAACTTGAATACATCATAATCAAAGCATTGCTCAAGGAAACATCAAAGACAGAGCCAGACTTGATAGCATAAGCATGAGTAGACATTCCATACTTCAAATCAGCTGCTTCCTTGAAACTAGACAGGGCACTAATCATGGTGACCATATCTATTTTCACACCTTCTTGCTGCATCTGCCTTAGAAGAGCAACGATTCTTTGTGTATCTTGATTATCAGCACAGCCAGATATCAATGTATTCCATGATATGGAATCACGTCTTTTCATTCTTTGGAATATCCCAAAAGAAACGTAAAGGCGATTACAACTGGAGTAAAATGCCAGGAAAGCATTTGACAAATTAAGTTCTGCGTCAAATCCCCTTCTAATGCTGAAGGCATGTGTAGACTGACCAACCTGAAGACTACGTAATTTAGAGCAGGCAGAAAGAGCACCAATGAGTGAAATTACATCAGGAACAAATCCTGCAGATTGCATATCACCAACAACGCCTAGAGCTGCGTCCCAAAGCTCATTATATAAATACCCTGAAATCATGGTATTGCAAGTCAGGAGGTTCTTGTGTTGCACTGAAGCAAAGAGGAATTTTGCTGAATCAACTTTTCCAAGCTTGGCATACATAGATATCATGGATGTCACCACATGAACATGGCTTTCGAAACCATATTTTATCACACTGGCATGAAGGCATTCACCAGACGAAATGCTGCCCAAATCCTCACAGCAGGGGATTACAGATGCAAATGAGACAGAATTAGGCTGCAATTTCGCACTGAGCATCTGCTTAAATGTCTTAAAAGATTCGTGGGACTGCATGGTGTCTTTGTAAGAATGAATCATGGAGTTCCAAACAACATCGTTTTTGATAGGTGAGGAATCAAACAGAGTTCTAGCACTGAATATATTACCATTGCAAGCATACATAGAAATAAAGGCAGGAATGAGTAACTGGTCAAGATCAAACCCCAATTTGATAGCATAGCCATGTAGCGACTCGCCCAAATCCAAGCACCCTGTACGAGAGCACAAGGGAACGATGCTCGCCAAGGTGCTCACATTAGGCTTGAGACCATTCACCCAAATTTTCCTATGACTGGAAAATGCTTCAGCAACAAGTCCATTCAAGGAAAACCCAGAAATTAAAGCATTCCAAGAAACGATATCCGGTTGAGCAATTTCATCGAACACCTTGCGTGCAACACCAACCTTGCCGTTTCTAGCGTAGAAGTCAAGCAGCGCTGTCTGAACAACAACATTGCTGCCATACCCAGTTCTCAAAACAACACCGTGAACCACTCCACCTGATCTTAACCCACGAAGTGCCGAACAGGCCTTGATGACAAAGGGAAACGTATAGCGATCAGAGGGACAACCCACTAAAACACAACTGCGATACAAAGACAGCACCTGTTCATACAGCCTATAATTATAAAGGCGCTTGATCAACAAATTCTGCAAAAATAAGCTAGGCCTCGGCAGGAAGTCGCCGAAAGTAGAAACAGCAAGTCCTGGGTCGTGCAGGTCGAAACATTGGTCAAGAAATTTGCCGATAAGAGTCTCATCATCAATCAATCCAGTAACAGTGATCAGAGCTTTAAGAGACAGCAAATCATCTTTTGTCCTACAAAGTCTTATGGACGATTGAATTCGGCGAATTGAGGAGGGTGGCTTGAAAATGTGCCGTTGATCAGAAGAAGAAATAGATTGATAGGAGAGAAGGCAGTGGGAAGGGGACGAGGCGGCGGCGGTGGAGGATGGGCGGAGATAACGGGAAAATGTGGGAGATAGCAGTCGAGTAGAGAGAGAGCGGGGAGGAAAGAGAGTTGGAAAAGGAAAATTGGTGAATAGAATCATCAGAATAGCATGATTTGCCAGCAGAAGCTTACTCTACGCCGACTGTAAATTTAGCGAGGCAAAAGGCA
The DNA here is from genome assembly GCA_964016875.1 of Fallopia convolvulus. Lineage (NCBI taxonomy): Eukaryota > Viridiplantae > Streptophyta > Magnoliopsida > Caryophyllales > Polygonaceae > Fallopia > Fallopia convolvulus. The sequence continues at coordinate 28,216,176 of OZ024718.1, forward strand.
AGTCAAGCGGAAGGTTGATGACTTGAAAATGCAAATGGGCTGAGAAATGATTTGGGCCCATATGCTGTTTCAGTTGCAATACACTGATTTTGGAACCGGCGTGCTCTGATCTCTCTTTTCATTTTCTAGAGAGATGAAGAGCATTATAGATCAAGAAGGTCATCCGTCAAGAAGGTGACTAGCCGAGAAGGCACCCGTCGAGAAGGTGACTGCCGAGAGACACTGACGATGGTCGTCGGTTACCGGGCGAGAAGGCTATGGTGTTCCGCCGAGAAGCCTTTAGGTTTTGCCGAGAAGGCATATATGTTTGCAAAATTGAAACCATATATTTTCCAAGGGCTCGAGTATAACGACCTCTGGTTGTGTTTCAATCCAATTTTAGATCTTGACAAGTATAATCGATGATTATTCATGGTTGTTTTAGCATCGTCGTTGTGATAAATCCCCTTTGTCCTTTGTCAAATCTAGACTTTGATTTATTTGAGGTTGGTTTTATTTTTTCCGAGGTCGTCTCCCAGTTATTCCATGTAGACTATTTTCTCGGTTTCTGTCCCATCAATCTAACCTCTCTTGAGAAACAATAACCCCTTCTGACTAACCGATTTGAGCATTTTGCATAAGAACACTTTGATTCCAGCAAGTTTGGGTTGTGGGTTTTGTTTTTTGGCCATCGTCAATCACTGGTTTTGATTGTTCGGTGTTTGTCCACATTGTCACCTGACGTGGTTGATGTGCAGCCTGGGGTGTGGGTTTTGTTCACTGGTTTGTTTCTCGTTGGTTTTGGGAGTGGTTCTTTTTTGGGCCTTTGGGTTTACTTGGCCATGTGCTCTTTCTTGGGCCGGTGTTAGGCTTAGTGTTGGGCTCAAGCCCATTTTAGGTTTCTTCTTTGGTTTCTCATGTTTGTTGTTCCTTTGCAGGTATTGCTCAAGTGTGTCTTGACCCAAGCACAATTTGTACAAATTACGAGACTTGGCTCTGGGATTGGGTGTGGTTCGTTTGTGATTGGCGCGGTCGCCTGGACGTTCTCGAGGCTGCTGAAGATCCTTCATCTTGGTGGAGGCAACGTCAGTAGTACACTTCATCATATTTGTCCATTTTTTACCCAAATGCTAAAGACGTTCATCTTTAGCCCCTCACTTCTCCCACTACTCCTTTCGTTATAGTGCCTTATTTCGTCAGTTGTACTTACTTATGTTCTTGTCAGTTTTCCGACTTCTGTTTACTCGGCCTCTCGGTTATATCCGGCATGTCCGTTAAACCGAATTCTTACCTACTCAAAAAAGGGCCCATATACTGTTTGATCATTCTTTTTGCTTGAATATGTAACAATTGAGTTTACAAAGGATATAAAAAGGATTGTTAATAAATAAATTAGTTTTTAAACTAGTTTATTTACATGTTTTTTACTGGAAAAAATAATTTACTTTACATATTTTATATAAAAAAAAAAACAAGTTTATTTACACATGTTTGTTTTTCAATCAATTTACTCCATAAAATAACAAAATTATAAATGATCTACTAAATAAACCATGTTACACAAAACCATTCGCTAAATACACACACTTTATAAAATTACCTGTTAAATTGAAAAACTTTACTAAACACCATCTGTCGAGCTAAAAAATTGTTAACTCCGTGAACCGTTTATATTTAGTAGCATTTTGTATTTAAAACCTATTTAGTATTTATTTGAGTTTTTAAAAAAGAACATTTTTAAAAAATCCTAACAATGGGTAGAGCAAGTTCAACTTTGTAGAGAGAGCGCAACACATACCCTAGTTCAAATTGGTTAAAAACCTAAAATATAAAATAATAGTAAAATATAGAAGATTAACAAAGTGAACAATTTTTTTGATCCGATCGGATGTGTTTGGTTACGATTTTAGTTCAACAAGTGGTTCTATGCAAAGTGGTGAGTTTAATGAGTCGTTTTCTGCCTTTAACTTAGTTTTATATTATAAAAGCAGAAAAATCTTTTTAGTTTCAATAAGTCTTAATTGACTTCATAAACTAACAAAATTATAAACGATTTGCTAAATAAATCATGTTACACAAAACCATTCGCTAAATACACACACTTTATAAAATCACATGTTAAACTAAAAACCTTACTAAACACCACCCATCGAGCTAAAAAATTGTTAACTTTGTGAACCTTATATATTTTAGTAGCACTTTGTATTTAAAACCTATTTAGTATTTATTTGAATTTTTTAAAAAGAACATTTTAAAAAAATCTAACAATGAGAACTAGAGCAAGTTCAACTTTCACGTGAAGAGAGAGAGAGAGCTACGCATGCCCTAGTTCTAATTGGTTAAAACTTAAAATATAAAATAATAGTAAACTATAGAAGATTAACAAAGTGAACAATTTTTTGTCCCGATGGGTGCTTGGTTACGATTTAAGTTCAATAAGTGGTTCTATGCGATGTGGTGAGTTCAATGAGTCATTTCTTCCTTTAACTTAGTTTTATATTATAAAACTAGAAAAGGTTTTTAGTTTCAATAAGCTTTAATTGACTCCATAAACTAACAAAATTATAAACGATCCGTTAAATAAATCATGTTATACAAAACCAATTTGCTAAATTCACACACTTTAAGTTATCACCTGTTAAACTGAAAAACCTTACTAAGCACCACCCATCGAGCTAAAAAATTGTTAACTCTGTGAACCTTTTATATTTTAGTAGCACTTTGTATTTAAACCTTATTTAGTATTTATTTGAATTTCTTAAAAAGAACATTTTAAAAAAATCTAACAATAGGAACTAGAGCAAGTTCAACTTTCACTTGAAGAGAGAGAGCTATGCATGCTCTACTTCAATTTTAAAATATTTTCTTGAAACAACGAGCTAAAATTAAATACCTTCAAAATATTGATAAGAATACTAAATATTTCCAATCTGTTTCAAAAATTCGATCTTTTAAGCAAAGAATTGTTAATTTTACAACTTATCAAGGTAATGTTGTTTATGATCATGAAGGATTAGTCAATCAATTTTTTTAGAAATAAAGAATAGGTTTTTGCTTAATCCTTTATGTTCCATTCAATCATATGATCTAGATATTATTCCTCAGCTAGTTACACAAGATGATAATTTCTTATTTAGTAAAGCTCCAACATTGAGTGAGATTAAGAAAGCAATAGGAGACTTAGCGCTAGATAAATCACCAGGTCCGGACGGTTTCACCACAGAGATTTTTCAAAAGTATTGGCATATAGTTGGGACTTCTGTTTGTTTAGCGGTAAATTCCTTCTTTCACTCAGGTCACATGCTTCAGGCAATAAATAAATCTTTTATTACGTTAATTCCTAAAATAAACACGCCAACTACAATTAATCATTTTAGACCGATTAGTCTATGTAATACAATTTATAAAATCATTACTAAAATTATTGCATCTATAATGTCTTATATACTTCCTTCATTAATACATCCGTTGCAAGGAGCTTTTGTTCAAGGTCGCCTTATTCAAGATAATATTTTAATAGCTCATGAGATATTTCATTCTTTCCATGAGAAAAAAAAAGGGTGCAAAAGGTTGGATGGCTATTAAAATAGATATGGAAAAAGGTTATGATAAAATTGATTGGAATTTTATTCGAAAAATTCTATTAAAATTTGGTTTTAGTTCTCATTGGGTACATATAATTATGACATGTATTACTTCGTCATCATCTTCTATTTTAGTTAATAATGAGCCTGGCCCGGAGTTTACTCCTCAATGTGGAATAAGACAAGGCGATCCGATGTCTCCGTTTATTTTTGTTTTATCCATGGAATATTTAGCACGTACATTACAATATGAGTCGTCCTTGAGCTCTCCAAAAGTTGGAATACAGTTAGTAAAAAAGGGAACTTGTATCTCATTTTTGAGCTTTGCAGATGATACTATTATTTTTTCAAATGCAACTCTTGATAATATAAATTGCATAAAAACCTTCTTGCGGAAATTTAGTATTATTTTTTGTTTATCTATTAATTATAATAAAAGCTCTTTCCAAACCTCATCAAATATTTCGCGGCATATGGCTTTATCTTTGGCAAGTGTTTTAAATATTCAAATTACTACTACAATGGAAAAATACTTAGGAATTCCGATTTTAAAAGGCCGAGTACAAAACTCAATGTTTTCTGATTTAACAGATAAATTGAAACATCAATTATCTCAATGGAAAGCAAATTCGATTTCTCAGGCAAGTAGGATTGTTTTAATTCAGTTAAATCTTTTAGGTCAAATAAGTTATTTAATGCAAAAAATTTTCCTTCCTAAAGGTGTATGTGAAGATATAGATAAAATTAATAAAATGTTTTTTTGGAATAAATTTATTCCACATCATCATCTGTTAATTAGTTGGGATAAAATTTGTTCTCCTAAAGAATATGGATGTGTTGGTTTGAGAACAACTTATAATAATAATGTATCTCTTCAAATGAAATCATTATGGAAAATTCTAAATGATACATCTAATGTTTGGGTAAAAATTATTAATGAAAAATATTTGCATAATCAGCATATTTTTAATTACAAACAAAGAGCAACTTCTTGGCAATTTGGAAGATTATTACATATTAGAGATATTTTTTCTAAAGGTGTTAAATGGCTAGTTGGAAATGGTAACAAAATACTTTTTTGGTCAGATACTTGGACAGGAAATTCCAATTTATTGGAATATTTTGATAATATAGATATTAATCTAAAGCTCTCTTTTTTTTATTCTCCCTAATAATACTTGGAATATTCCAGCTCTATCTATTCTTTTACCAAAATGGATAGTAAAGAATATTTCTTCTATGCTTATTCCTTTATCAACTATAGAGGATACAATTATTTGGAGTCCATCTTCTGATGGTTCTTTTACGTTTAAATCAACTTCTGAATTAATAACTTCTTTAAGACAATTGTCGAGTTCTGGTTTTTTGTGGATTTGGAAATTACATCTCCCACCAAAAGTTCAGAATTTTATTTGGAAGCCATGCTCTAATTGCTTGCCTACAACGGAGAGATTAAATAGATTTTATAACTCTATCCCGACAACTTGTTCATTGTGTGATTTGAATAATGAATCGTTACATCATCTATTTTTTCTTTGTCCTTTTACTATTAAAATGATTGTAAATTTAGAGTCAAAATTTAATTGTACAATTAAATTTTGACTCTAAATTTACAATCATTTTAATAGTAAAAGGACAAAGAAAAAATAGATGATGTAACGATTCATTATTCAAATCACACAATGGTTTTTGTCAATCTAGAAAAGGCATATGACAGGTCGCCTAGAGAGCTGTTGTGGAGATGTTTGGAGGAGAAGAAAGTCTCGGGGGCATATATCAGAATTCTGAAAGACATGTACAAGGGCTCGTTGACAAGTGTGTGCACCCCCGGGGGGAACACAGAGTTTTTCCAAGTACAGGTCGGATTGCACCAGGGGTCGGCTTTGAGTCCTTTTCTGTTTGCTTTCGTGCTGGATGTTCTGACGAGGGAGATCCAAGAAGAGGTATCGTGGTGCATGCTTTTCGCTGATGACATAGTGTTGGTGGATGAGTCTAGGGAGGGTGCTTGTAGAAAGTTAGAATCTTGGAGAGAGAAACTTGAGACAAAGGTTTTTAAGATGAATCGGACCAAGACAGAGTATGTAGAGTTTAAGTTCAGTCAGGAGGTTTAGCCAGATGAGGAAGTGCGTTTGGGAGGCGACGTCATAGCAAAAAAGGAGATGTTTAGATATATAGGCTCAGTTGTGCAGCGTGATGGGGGCGTCGAGGAGGACATTAGACACCGAATTCAGAGAGGTTGGCAGAAGTGGAGGGGTGCTTCTGGAGTGCTATGTGACAAAAAGGTCTCGCTTAAGCTCAAGGGCAAGTTCTACAAATCTGTGGTTAGACCAGCCATACTATACGAGGCGGAGTGTTGGCCGACTACTAAGGCGCATGAGCAGAAATTGATGGTAGCAGAGATGAGGATGTTGAGGTGGATGTGCGGGCATACGAGACTGGACAGGATTAGAAATGAAGTGATTAGGAATAAGGTGGGAGTCGTCAGTTTAGGTGAAAAGCTCAAAGAGTCGAGGTTGAGATGGTTTGGGTAGGTACAGAGGAGACCACCAGAGGCCCCAGTTCGGAGGATCGAAAGGTTGACCGGTAGCGACTTTCGCAGGGAAAGGGGCAAACCAAAGAAGAGTTGGAAGGAAGTCATAAAACAAGATCTTACCTTTCTGGCTGTTTCAGCAGATACGGCTTTGTGTAGAGACGAATGTCGTGAGAAGATCACAGTGACAGAACGGTAGTGGGGAAGACCTGAAGGGAGTATCCTGCTCTTTTCCTCTCGTTCCTCTCTATGTTTTAGCTTTCTCTTTTATCATTATCGGTTTTTTTTCCTTAGCGCACTTTTTCGATCTCGCTTTCTACCTCCCTCTAGTTTCTCTTTTCGTGTCCTTTTCCTTTTGCTTTGGGACCTCCTTAGATACCCTCCCGACTTCGAGTCGGGGTAAGGGTGCGTACATCTCAACCCCCAGATCCCGTCCATACCGGGTTCCACCTGGGTAGATGTTGTTGTTGTTGTTATCTACAATAAAATTAAATACAAATTCAGACATTTTATGTTTTCTTTGTTGGTATATTTGGAATCATAGGAATTCTATTATTTTTAGTCACTCAACTACAACTTCTAATTTAAGTCCTTATGAAATTGCTTGTAGATAATTTGCCTATGGAATGTAGCTAAGTAAAAAGTTGTACATAAAACTTATAATGTTCGGAGAAGGAAAACTACGACGATTTGGAAAAAACCTCCGGATCAATGGCAAAAGTTGAATTTTGATGCCTCTAAACATAAGAATTCAGAGGCTTTTATAAGTTTTATTTTTAGAAATAATTCTAGTCTTGTTACAAGCATTTATCGGGAAAAAATAACTCCTGTGTCAGTTCTTCAGGCTGAGACAATAGCTATGCTTGAAGGAATAAAGGAAGCACTCTCATTAAAAATTAGTCATATCATAATTGAGGGAGATAATTTAATGCTTATAAATTCTTTACGAAATATTTGGAAGGTACCATGGGAAATTAAATTTTTGGTTCAAGAAATTAAGTCTTTGATGGGTGGGTTTCAAGAGGTGGTTTTTTTCATTGCTTTAGGGAGTGTAATGCTGCTGCTGATTTCCTGGCAAGAAGGCATATCAATATTAGTCATTGTCGTCAAGCGCTGGATGTTTCAACTCTAGTTTCTTTTAATTCTTTGCCTAGTTTTAGTAATTCTAGGACTTTTAGTTTATGTTATCCCCTATTGTTGCATTTTTAAAGATCGCCCGCTGTGATGATTTAGGCTGGCCTTGTTCTTGTAAGGCGGTCTAATGTTTGCCTTGTAATGAGCTAGTAGCTCATTGTATCAAAAACAAACAAACAAAGTGAACAATTTTTTTGACCCGATGGGTTGTGCTTGGTTACAATTTAAGTTCAACAAGTGGTTCTACGCAAAATGGTGAGTTTAATGAGTCCTTTTCTTCCTTTTTTTTGGTTTTTAGTCCCTTTCTTCCTTTAACTTAGTTTTATATTACAAAAGTAGAAAAGGCTTTTTAGTTGCAATAAGCTTAGCCAAATCTACATGTGAACTAGTTCAATTACATGTACAAAACAATTACGATGCACAACATAAGGTTATGATTTGGAACTTAATTATAAGGCCTGGCTTTGAGCTGTACACTTGTACGTACATCACCGGCCTTGCACGTTTTTTTTCTCCTTCCCTAAACAAGTGATATTGTGGCAACATTATCATTCATGTCAAAGATAACTATGGCTCGTCGCCCCAAATGAGAGACCTTAGTAAGAGGAGATATATATAAAAAAGATACTAAAAGATAATCGGATTTGTTCCCCATCTACAATCCTTTATTACTTTTACATCTAAGCTTTATCATTCTGCCTTTAATTTGATCTAGTTGGTTGACATAAACCAATTTACTTTTTTTTTTGATAAGGAAAGGGGTTAGGGGAACCACTAGTAGGTTGGTGGTTGCCCTAGGGCATCCCGTCGGATGAGGGTCATCAAACCCGGATCAAATGCGAGTGGGATGGAGGAGACACGTCGGAAGGAACCAGCTATGAAGTCCGCCGCAGAATTGCACTCCCGGTAGACATGAGAGATACTCCAATCCTGAAAGTGGGAAAGCAAGCAGTGGATGTCCGAACGCAGCAGCTCAATTTCCCACGTGCAGCGCCAATCGACAAGAACGGCCTTGACTAGTTGAACATTATCGCCTTCAATCTGAATCCGGGGATATCCACGACGAATGGCTTCCAGAAGTCCCTGGCGTAAGGCGTTGGTCTCGGATGTTATAACAGACTGCCGACCGATCAGTCCTCCGTCAAAAGAAATGAGGGAGCTAGTAGAGTCCCTGAGAGAACCCGAATGAGGCTACACCATCTGCACACACAACACCATCAAAATTAAGTTTAACATAATCTCTTTTGGGTTTTTCCCATTTAGTTTGTTTTCTTCTTGCTTTTTCGCGCTTTTTAACATTGTAGGAGTTAAAGGATTCGGGGCTCCTGCGAGGTTCCACTCTTTGATTTGTTTTTGGGTAAATTCGCTTATGTTACTTGCGTTGTTTAGGTTTGTTCCGTTGTTGTTGTCAAATACTTTTTTATTTCTGGCATACCAGATGCACCACTGATACGTGATTGCCTCGGAATCCTCCTTGATAATCTTGTATATGACCCACATGATCCCGATCTTGCCTTGTAATATGATTTCAAACCTACAATTGCTTTCAAAGTGAGTAACTTGCTGCGTAAGGAATGTTGATCTCGAAAATTGAATGTAACAAAACTGATTTGATCACTTTAGATTGAATCAAAAGGGATACTTCAATTGGATTGGCTATAACGCTAAATCCAATTGATAAACTAGATTGATCTTTAACAATCAAAACTAGAACTAATCAATTGATCAATTTGAATGAACAAACTGAATTAAAACACAAGAGCAAGAGAGAGAATTCGGCAATGATAAAAGTCGAATGGTAGATTAAACCAATTTGGGTTTAATCTCTCTCAAGCTGATTTTTATTAATGAAACTGAAAAGTATTTATAGTAGAATACAAAGGTATTCCTTGGAGAGCAAGCAAAGAGCATGGCCGGCCCTAGAGGGGTAGAATTGGCCTTTACTTGCTTCCCAAGATATAATACAATATCTATAACAATATCTATCTAGATTCCCTTAAATAAAATAAATCATGACTGATTTATTTATTTAAGGAAATATCCTAACAAACTCAAAATATCTTAAAATATCTCTAACAACCAAGAGAGAGAATATCAACCAACTAACATAAGCCTATTGATTGAATTCCCTTCATTATTTAAATAAAATAACACGCCTATATTAATAATAGTAAAGATATTTTCTCTACTTAGAATGGTCAAGTCAAAGAGTTGACTTTGACCCATATACCAACTTATCTCACCCGGTCACTTACTAAATTCAGTCCTAAAGTGAGACAAGCTAATACATGTTTCTAAATAAAGAAATAAGTGAATTTTCGGCCTCTATGATTAATCCATGGAATCCGGGCTCAATTGATGTCGAATGCACGAGACCCACTTTGTCTTGCTTGGCTCTTCAAGAACAGCTGCCAATCGAACCAAGATTGTTGTTGTGCCTTGAGCAATCTTCTTAGCTCGACTCCTTGTGATTGGTCTGTCAGAAGGCACTCGAATCAACTCATCGACGTCGGTAGGAGACATGGCCGGCTTCACTGCATCATTCTCCTCCACTTGAGCTCGAATCATCTCTGATTCGACGTCGGAATCAAAATCTGGCACATAAAGAGATAGATCAGACACATTAAACGTTGGATGGACATTATACTCACCAGGCAAGTCGACATGGTAAGCATTAGGGCCGATTCTCTTGATAACTCTGAATGGTCCATCTCCACGCTGATCTAGCTTATTCTTCCTTTGATTTGGGAACCTCTCCTTCCTAAAATGCACCCAAACAAGATCACCTTCTTCAAAGATAACCTGTTTTAGACCCTTATCAGCATGGGCCTTATACTTCATAGATTTCCTCTCCAAGTGCATCTTGGTTCTCTCATGTAGCTTCTTCACAAACTCAGCCCTCTTGTCAGCTTCAAAGCTCTCTTTTCCCTTGTATGGATGAGGTGTCAAATCCACTGGAGTCCTCGGATTCAGCCCATAAACAACCTCAAAAGGGGTCATTTTTGTAGCTAAATGGATTGACCTGTTATAAGCAAACTCCACAAAAGGCAAAACATCTTCCCAATGTTTGAGGTTAGCTTTAAGCATAGTTCTAAGTAAAACCCCTAACTTTCTATTAGTAACTTCAGTTTGCCCATCAGTTTGTGGGTGACATGAGGTAGAAAACAACAATTTAGTTCCCAACTTAGACCATAAACTCTTCCAAAAATAACTCAAAAATTTAGCATCACGATCTGAAACAATAGAACAAGGAATGTCATGCAATCTAACAATTTCTCTAAAGAACAAATCAGCAATATGCACAGCATCATCAGTCGTGTGACATGGAATAAAGTGAGCCATTTTAGAAAAATGGTCTACTACCACAAATATAGAATCTCTACATTTCCTAGTTCTAGGCAATCCAACAATGAAGTCCATAGAAATGTCCTCCCAAGGTGAACTAGGAATAGGCAAGGGCTGGTACAAGCCATGAGGGTGAAGTCTAGACTTAGCTTTAGCACACACAACACAACTCTTGACAAATCTAAGCACATAATTACTCATCTTAGGCCAATAGTAGTGTTCTTTTAAACCTTCTAAAGTCTTTTCTAGACCCCTATGTCCTCTTGATTCATGAAGCTCTTTAGTTAGAAGCCTACGTATACTAGATGAAGGTATGCATAACTTTCCAGCTTTAAACAAGTAACCATCATCAATAAAGTAGGAATCTATTTCTCCCCTAGACATGCAATTCTTATAAATTTCAGCAAAGTGAGGATCACTAGCATACAACTCTTTAATCATTGCAAATCAAAGGATCTTAACATCACATTGGTTCAAGAGAACGTACCCGCGAGAAAGGGCGTCAGCTACCACATTCTCTTTGCCTTTCGTATGCTTTACAACATAAGGAAAGGTCTCCATAAATTCAACCCATCTTGCATGTCGCCTACTGAGTCTGGATTGGCCCTTCAAATACTTCAAGGCCTCATGATCAGAATGAATTAAAAACTCCTTAGGCCACAAATAATGAGACCAAGTCTTCAAAACCCTAATTAAAGCATACAATTCTTTATCATAAGTAGGGTAATTCAACTCAGCCCCACTAAGCTTTTCACTAAAATAAGCTATGGGTTTCTTGTCTTGCAAGAGCACGCCTCCTATGCCATGGCCAAATGCGTCCACTTCAATCTCAAAAGCTTTGGAGAAGTCAGGGAGTTGGAGCACCGGGGCGTTGCATAACCTGTTCTTCAAAGTGTTGAAGGCGTTCTCTTGTTGCTCTCTCCATTTAAATGATGTATCCTTCTTTGTAAGCTCATGGAGAGGGGCTGCAATTGTACTGAAATCATGCACAAATCTCCTATAGAAGCCAGCCAAGCCAAGGAAAGAACGCACCATGGTTGGGGTAGTCGGTTGTGACCACTCCTTTATAGCCTTGATCTTGTCTTCATCTACCTTCAATCCACCTTTAGACACAACAAAACCAAGAAAAATGGTAGACTCCGAGCAAAAAGAACACTTTTTCAAATTAACATAAAGCTTTTCTAACCTCAAAGTGTCCAAAACAGCCCTAAGATGATCTACATGTTCATGCAAAGTTTTGCTATAGACTAAGATATCATCAAAGTAGACTACAACAAATTTACCTAAGTATCTTCTTAAAACGTGGTTCATAAGCCTCATGAAAGTACTAGGTGCATTAGTTAATCCAAAAGGCATTACTAACCATTCATATAAACCATACTTAGTCTTAAAAGCAGTTTTCCATTCATCCCCTTCCCTCATCCTAATTTGATGGTACCCACTTCTTAAATCAATCTTTGAAAAGAAATTAGCACCATGCAATTCATCAAGCATATCATCTAATCTAGGAATGGGATGACGGTACTTAACTGTTATTTGGTTGACCGCCCTGCAATCAACACACATTCTCCAAGTGCCATCCTTCTTTGGCACCAAAATCACCGGAACCGCGCATGGGCTGAGGGATTCACGCACATAGCCTTTGTCCATGAGGTCTTGCACTTGTCTTTGAAGGTAAGCGGTTTCCTCTGGACTTGCTCTATAAGTTGCACGGTTTGGTAAAGAAGCGTCGGGCACCAAATCGATTTGATGCTCAATGCCTCTAATTGGTGGAAGGCCTTGTGGCAACTCTTTAGGCATCACATCTTCAAATTCCTGTAATAGATCCTGAATACACTTTGGAAGATGTGAAATATCTTGACTAATAATAAGTATCCCTTTCCTCATAAGAAGTAAACAAAAAGAAGTATGGAAAGAAACACTAGACTGTGCAATTAGAGAGCGCTTTTCTACACTGCCTTTTAAGCCGATTTTTGGCTCTTTTTGTAGGCTTTCTTTTTCCATATTTGTAGCTCTCTGAATATCTCAATTGCTCCCAAAATTTGAGCCAAAAATCTCGAGTGGTTTGGGAGATAGCCCCATTTTCGTCTCAGGTGCGCTGCTGGAAGTGTTGCTCGGCACTTTGGACGATTTTGGAGGCTTTTCTAGGCGTTCCTGGTCCCATTCAGTAGCTCCACTCGTGCTTGATGTTGTCCTAAAATTTGAGCCAGAACGCCCGGGTTGAGACTGGGAAACGCTGACGTTGCTTGTTGATGCAACGGGCGTCGAGCGGTGCGACGCCTTGTTGGCCGAATCTTCGGCCTCTTCCTTCTCTTCCTTGGCACGCCTAAGTGCCCTAGCTTGGTCTCGCCGTACCTGGTCCTATAAAACTTGTTGGGGAGACAATGGTAGAAGAGATACTCTCCTCCCGTCATAGTTAAACGAATAGGTATTAAGCATGCCATCATAAATAACTCTCCTATCGAATAACCATGGTCTACCTAACAAGATATGAGTGCATTCCATGTTTACCACATCACACATGATATCATCAACATAATTGCCTATGGAAACACGGACTAAACACTGATGAGTAACTAAGTTAGAACCATCTGTATCATTAATGCCATTTAGACCATAACTATTAGCCCTAGGTTGAGTTTTTAATTGCAAGTGATCAACTACCTTAGCATTAATAATGTTACAGCAGATACCACTATCAATTATCATGCATAACACTTGATTCTTCACAGTACACCTAGTATGAAAAATATTTTCCCTTTGATCTAGCCTAGGTGTTTCTTGTAAAGTAAGAGTACGCATGGTTACCAAGGTTAAAGGTTGTTCGGTGCAATCTGGTTCAATGGCCTCCACGTCCTCTTCTTCTTGTCCATTGCTCTCCTCCTCCACTTGCTTTGGAGGTATTTCTTCATCACTCACATATCCTCCATTGGTGGTTAGGAGCACTTGTTTCTGATTTGGACAATCCTTGGCAAAATGACCTCTTCCTTGACATTTATAGCACACAATATCACGTGCTCTTTGCTGATTTGGAGGTGCATTGGTGGGACGCCTTTGGCCTTGAGAACTTGTTGGTTTAGGTGAGCTAAAAGCTCCCTTTTGCTGCAAAGAAGGGTTAGAAGCATAAGAAGTGGAATTTGAACTAGGATTAGACTTATACCTCTTTGGAGCATTTCAAACTTCCTTCTTCTTCCTTTGTTGCTGCTCATAAAGTAGTTGGGCTGAATGCACTTATGCATTGAGATCCTTGATTTGCTGAATCTCAAGTGTGTCTTTAATTGATTGATTCAGTTCAGCCATGAATTGGGTCCTTAGAGACCGTTGGGAATGATGAATTCCCGCTTTGAAACTCAAATCCTCTAGCTCAATTAAGTACTCGGTTGGAGACTTGGTACCTTGTTTGCATGTGACAACTTTAAGCCTCATGTGCTCGGTGTGTTCTTCTGGCACATACTTCTTTCTCAAGATAAACTTCAGTTGGCCCCAAGTTTCAATAGGTGGTAAGGCCTTTCTAATTCTATCCTCCTTCATTCGGAACCACCAATTTCTAGCGGTCCCAACAAAGTGGATAACAACAACAACAACTTTCTCCCATTCTTCATAGCTCATGTGATCTAGAATGAAGTTTGTAGCTTGTTCCCACTCTAGATACTTCTCCGGATTGAGCTCTCCGCTGAATGGCTCGATTTTGATCTTAATATCATGCTTACCAATCTGGTTGACGTGTTGATTAGCGTTGTTGTTGTTGGCTGGCCGTTGTACTCCATAAGCTGGTGGGATATCTTCTACAACCTCAGTTTGGTTGTAAAAATCATCAAGGGGAGGATGCCATGGGCACCTTTCTTCCCCGGGTTAGCCATAAGTCACATCATCAAAAGGATTGTTGTATTGTTGTTGTTGTTGATGAGTGGCTTGAGGAAACCGGTTTGCTGGTTGATTGTAGAATTGTTGATGAGTAACCGGTGGTGTCCTCGTCCCAATGCCTCTTCCTCTATCTCAGCCTGCCGTGAGGGAGTATTGAGCCGGGAGATCTTGTTCCTTGTTGTAGCTAGCAAGCATATCATGTTCTTCATCAACTACTTGTTGCTTGCCTTTGTTGCTAGCTGAGGCATTATTCGGGTCATTAGTAAGCTCAATTGCAGGGGCAACTTTATGACTTGCTTGATATGATTCAATTAGTGTAGCAAGTTGCTCCTCAATACGCTGCATTCTCAGATTCATGGCTGCAGTTGCAACCTCAGCAGCTCGTTGTTGCCCTTCCCTTATGCTCTCACTAATAGACAACCTAATGAAATCGATTGCCTCCTTAGTAAGATTCAATTCAGCCAGGTTAGGCTCAGTTGGGATCACCATTGTTCCTGAAACAAGCAAGAAACGAGAGAGAGTAGTGTGTTCTAAAGAAAAATCACAACAAGCAATACCACACCTTAATCAAGCCAAAACTTGCCTCAAAGCAATCCAATCAACTAATTTAGTTTTTGGGTTGAATTGAGAGAGTAAAGGGATAGATATGGTGTAGATATGGTATACTAATGATAATTAAAGGAAATATGCAGTTCAAGCAAATAGCGAGTATGCAATAAGACAAGCAATGCAAATTATCCCTTTATAAGCTTCTAAACACATGCAATCTCTCAATTGACTCTATGCAAGTTAATAAAGCCAAATTTAAACATGCAAGGACAGAAATATGGTGGGCTAAAGTGACTTTTATTTCGTCACTAATTTTCTTCAAAGTGATTTTACTTAGCTACTTTTCTAGCAAGCAATCACTAGGGGTGAAAGTGGCTTGAAACTAGCTGGGGTAGATCACTTCTTTTTCTGATTTTTTTTTACTTTATGCACAATCTACTCTTGTGCTAGAATAAAGAACAAAGCAAAGCAAACAAGCTAATGCAAACACGAAATTAAAGGCAAAACGAACTGAATTTTTTTTATCTAAGTGACTTTAAACTACCAATGAAACCAACTAGAAGCCAAATTAATAAAGAAGATAATAGGCTGGCCGAAATTTAGGTATGCAATAGCAAAAAATCAGCAAATATCAACAAGCAATATGAATCTCTATTGATAATGTAACATGCAATAAAAACTCATAAAAATTGTAGGAAAGCAATTGCTAATCTCTATTGCAACTAAACTCAACCAATTCAGACAATAAACATGCAACAATCCCTTAAAAATCTCCTAATTGGTTTATTACTTGGGGGCAAGTAAACACAAGGGAGATTAGGGTTTTGATGATCTCGACTGAAACTAGGGTTAGGGTTTGGTTTTGGATCTAGGATTTGGTGAGGGAGGATTAAGGTTTTGGATTAGGGTTTTAGTGTTAGGGTTACCGAATTAGGGTTAGGGTGTCTCAAAAAACTAGGGTTAGGGTTTCGAGAGGATGGGGGTGGCGATTAGGGTTTAGGGTGGTCCGATTAGGGTGGGGTTGGTGGGGTTGGAATCGGACGGTGGTGGGGGTGGTGCGGCTGGGGAGAGCGACACCAGGTTGTGGTGGCGAGTGGTGGTTCGTGGTGGTAGTTGGCGGAGATGTGGTGGTTGGTGGTGTAAAAATTCAGGTTTGGTCTCAAAGTTGATAGATTTATGGAAAGGTGCAAACTTTGGGATCAAAAACTGAATTAAGTTGACTAGAAAGCAAATTAAGGAAAGAAGACATTACTTGGCGAGACGCTGGAATATGATACCACTTGATATCTCGTGATATCGCTGGTCTCTAAGTACCACTTGATACGTGATTGTCTCGGAATCCTCCTTGATAATCTCATATATGACCCACACGATCCCGATCTTGCCTTGTAATATGATTTCAAACCTACAATTGCTTTCAACGTGAGTAACTTGCTGCGTAAGGAATGTTGATCTCGAAAATTGAATGTAACGAAACTAATTTGATCACTTTAGATTGAATCAAAAGGGATACTTCAATTGGATTGGCTCTAACGCTAAATCCAATTGATATATAAACTAGATTGATCTTTAACAATCAAAACTAGAACTAATCAATTGATCAATTTGAATGAACAAACTGAATTAAAACATAAGAACAAGAGAGATAATTTGGTGATGATGAGAGTCGAATGAAGTTCTCCAATTTGCATACACACGAGTATTATTTTTGGCCCAAGAGATAGATTAAACCAATTTGGGTTTAATGTCTCTCAAGCTGATTTTTATTAATGAAACTGAAAAGTATTTATAGTAGAATACAAAGCTATTCCTTGGAGAGCAAGCAAAGAGCATGGTCGACCCTAGAGGAGTAGAATTGGCCTTTACTTGCTTCCCAAGATATAATAAAATATCTATAACTATATCTATCTAGATTCCCTTAAATAAAATAAATCATGGCTGATTTATTTATTTAAGGAAATATCCTAACAAACTCAAAATATCTTAAAATGTCTCTAACAACCAAGAGAGAGAATATCAACCAACTAACATAAGCCTGTTGATTGAATTCCCTTCATTATTTAAATAAAATAACACGCCTATATTGATGATAGTAAAGATATTTTCTCTACTTAGAATGGTCAAGTCAAAGAGTTGACTTTGACCCATATACCAACTTATCTCACCCGGTCACTTACTAAATTCAGCCATAAAGTGAGACAAGCTAATACATGTTTCTAAATAAAGAAATAAGTGAATTTTCGGCCCCTATGATTAATCCATGGAATCCGGGCTCAATTGATGTCGAATGCACGAGACTCACTTTGTCTTGCTTGGCTCTTCAAGAACAGCTGCCAATCGAACCAAGATTGTTGTTGTGCCTTGAGCAATCTTCTTAGCTCGACTCCTTGTGATTGGTCCGTCAAAAGGCACTCAAATCAACTCATCGACGTCAGTAGGAGACATGGCTGGCTTCACTGCATCACCACCAGGTGTGGGTGAGGAGTTCCAATTCCTCCTTTTTCGTTATTGCCCTGATTTCATCCAGGACCTGATGTGGTTTTTTGTCGCTTGGGGAGATTTGGTCGATGATCCTGCGTAATTTTGGTTTTATGAGATTGAGGGTTTCTCCCGTGAGGGGGCATGGGAGTAGGAGGTGGTTTGTATCTTCGACCTGGTTGTTACATGCTACACACCCTTGGGGTACCGGTATGTGGTTGGCAGCAAACCTCGATTTGGTTGGAAGCCCATTTCGTGCCACTTTCCATAGGAAGTTTTTTATTTTGGGAGGGATGTCAAGTTTGTTGATCCATTCTAGGTTAATTTTGGGCTCGCCTTTAGCAAGGTTGATCCATTGCATGGTTGAATGGGTAGAGTACCAACCGTTTTTACTTGGTTGCCAGTATAATCTGTCTTAGATTTTGTTAATCAGGTTGATAATTTTGGAGATATTTTCAAGGTCCTCGGGTTTGACTACTTCCTTTAGTTTATCAATATTCCATGAGTTGTCCTCTTGGAGGTACGCATCAACGAGTTCCTCGCCCTATGATGAACATCATGAATTGAGCAGTGGCAGGTCAATTGATTCTTGCAAAGTCTTTCAACATGTGTCATTATTGACCTTTTTTTTTGTCTTTACATAAACCAATTTACTTGATTTATGGTTTTTGATGGTCCTTTGTATTAAAAAAATTAAAATTAAAAAACCTTATAAGATTGTAGCTGGCTAATCTAAATAAACAACTTGTATGTTTTATGCAATGGCGGAGGGAGTGTATGCACAACAGGGGCTACAACCCCCACTGGAATTTTCAAAAAAAAATATAGTAAAAAAACTAGGTTATTTGATAAAAACTAATTTATTTGGCCAGAAAAAACAGATTAATTTTGTTATATATAAAATATATTGAAATGGTTTTTTTTATATATAAAGTACAAACTTTTATGAAAAAATACAAAATTTTCTATATAACTTTTTTATGTACAGAAAAATACAATTTTTTTCTATATTTTATAAAAAAAAATACAAAAAAAAATCCTAACTTCGCCAAGAATATTTCTGTAATAAAAAAAATTACCAAAGGAATTTAGCTCTCATTGGCACAAATTCCTAGCTACGTCACTGGTTTTATGTTTTAGGATGCTTCCCTTCAACATTTTAAACATATACTCCCTCCGTTTCACAATAGTTGTGCTTAAAGCCAATTTTTTTTGTTTCAAAATAGTTGTTTATATAAAGTTTTTTTTTCCATTTATACCCTTAGAGTATACCCCACATTACACTTCTCCCAAAATTTCTTTTTAAAAGTACAAATCACTTATTGGTAATTGAGAAAAAAAAGAGCATTTAATAGGGGCAATTTGGAGAATTTTTTTTTCTTAATATGTGTAAAATTGTCTAAAAACAACTATTGTGAAACGGAGAGATTACTACATTTGTCCATGTCGATAAACATACCATATATAGACTTAACAAGGTCAAATGACTTGTGACTTGCGTTGCAACATCAAAGTTGCAACAAATTTGTACGACTATTGTCTATTGAAAAGTGAAAACAAACTACAGTACTTAATTACTAAAACACGTCTAGACTCTAGAGCTACAA
Organism: Fallopia convolvulus; assembly: GCA_964016875.1. Lineage (NCBI taxonomy): Eukaryota > Viridiplantae > Streptophyta > Magnoliopsida > Caryophyllales > Polygonaceae > Fallopia > Fallopia convolvulus. The sequence continues at coordinate 28,235,246 of OZ024718.1, forward strand.
TCCCCTACAAGAGATCCCAGGGGCAAAGCAACATGAATCATCATGGGTCCACCATCCCATTCAGCCAAACACCAAACAGTTTCAAGCCTTGCACGCCATCTTCTCCTCCACCCTTGTTTAACCTCTTTCTCAACCTCTCATCATCGCCGTCCACGGCGTCAGCCTCGCCGACCTCAGTTCGCCCACAGGCTACCTTCAAATGCTCCGCCAGAAGTTCCATCAGCTCACGGTACTGCCTCTTTGCGCGGGCCACCTCTGTGCTCAGCACATTGTTGGCTCGTCTCAGTTTCTCGTTCTCGTCCGATAAATCGGTCGCCCGGTGGCCGCCGTTGCTGGATGTAGTAGGCGATGACGTGGATGTGGACCCCATGTCCTCGCCTCCCGATACCGACGAGGACGGGTTGCCGGTTTGCGGAAGCGCGGCCTTGCGCCGGCGGATTTGCAAGAGGCGCTCCGGCTGCCCCTTTACGAAGTTAGGGTTGGCGAATTCCCACTTGTCCGGCACCACTTTTTTGAATCCCTGATCCAGATTCATGACCATCGTACGTACAATCAGGCCTAGTTGATTGATTTGGTGATTCAAATTCCGATCTAGGCCATGTAATTAATTAATTGGGGGGGAGAGAATGATAAAATTACATACATAGGTGTTGAGCTGGCGAATGAAGCTGGAGAAATTGCTGTGTTTGAAGTAGAGGGGGAGCAATTTGTTGGCGAAATCAGTCGTATTGGACACAACGAACGTCTTTCCACCGGCTCCCCACGAAATGACGTCACCGGTGGCGGAGTCGTCCACCAGCTGGTACGTCTTCTTCAGAAACGGCGCCGGTGTAATCGGGCTCTTCTGCTCCATTAATTCTTATCCTCGATCTCTTTTTTGTTTTTACTTTTCACGTCTCTGGCGGCCGAATGGTTGGGGATTTTTATCAGAAAGAAGATGGAAGGAGGAGGAGAAGAAGAAGCTGGAAACAGTTTGTTGGAGAAGGAGGAGGAATCTTCGAAGAATGTTGCGTTGCGTTGGGTTTTCAAGGCTTATAAAAATATCTTTTAAAATAGAAAACAAATAACAACATGCAACTTTTAAGCGATAAGGGTGAGTGGACACTTTCTAGAATCCCCGAGAAACTTTCCTTGCAACGCCTTGTCAGTCTGTCAATTCAGAGCCTCCACAGTCCACCCTAATAAAAAATGTGACTTGAGGGGACCGTTTCGAATTTTCTCTTACTGTTTGTAATTGTGGTTGTGGTCAGCAGAAAAGGAAAAGAAAAAAGAGAATTCGGATTGATAATAATCAAGAGATGAACAATGTGGTTCAAATTTTCATGATGGTTCCTTCTGCTCATCTTCACTCTTCAGTCTTCACACTGTTGACGTGTTCAATGTGGTGGTGTTCATGTATAAGTTGGTTTTGGGTGTTTTAATCTGCACTCTTCATTTGCCTAATTTATTATCCACAATTTAAGTAGATGCACAAATCAATTAAAGTGATTGTTGAAATGATAATAATCATGACGTTATAGGAGTTACATACACAATTTAAGTTGATGCACAAATTAATTACTCCATTTGTTTTTTCATACTTAAATTCTCTAATACGGAGTATGTAAAAAGTTGTATTTTTTGTTCTTCAAAGGTAACGTTGTATTGCGCCACGTGGGGTGGCCTAGTGGTAAGAGGCATGCGGGGATGTTGAGAGGTCTCAGGTTCGATCCTTGCCTCCGCCCCTAAACTTGGGTAAAAAAACCAAATCTTCCTACCACTAGGTCGAGCCGATTTACCTGGTTCGTGCGCTTTGCCGGCTAATTCATGAACCCGGGGTTTACCACCAAAGGTGGGTCCCTCGTTAAAAAAAAGGTAACGTTGTATTTTTTTTTAAATTTTTTACCCAACTTTTGCTGAAGTATATTTTACTCGATAAATGAACTTTACTCAAAAAATCACAAATCTAATTTTATAGGTCATTATTTATAACGTGGAGGGTCTACACGTTTTTTTCGTGTGCATATGCGTATTAAGTCTTGTACACAAGTACGTGAGATTCCATTATAAAACCAACTGTCAATATAAGGAGTAACACATAACTTATATATTAGGCCTTTTATGTTACAACTTTTAGATCTGAGAAAATGCTTTTCACATATTCTTTCACACGCCCCTTCAAGTGCAACTATCTAGCCCCCAATATATTAATTGCATTTGATGTCATGTCTTCTCGCCGGCTAGACCAATAGACCAGCAGTCGAGACCCAGGACCGAATAAGCTCTGACATTGACGAAGACTTAGTCAACCAAGATTTTAACATGTCTCTACTTAACCTCGATCTTGAAGCAGATTATCGAGGGGTATGTGAGGGGATTAATCATCAAGGGGTCTTGTGATGAATGGGTGGTCTAGAATTTTAACAAATGACGAACATACTCCTCTAATGTACCTGCAAGTAAAGGCTAACTTGTTGTATTCCCTTAGCAAGATACCCTATTTTGTCAATAGGATGGGACCAACCACCAACAAGGCCATTATGATCATGTAATATATGTAATATCTATGATTTTTCAGGATATTTTTGGAATTTCTGAGGTATCTTTCTAAGACCCTCTTAATAAATTTGTTACACGCTAAGATCATATTTGGAACTTATGTCTAAAAATTGAAAAGTGATAAAATAAAATCACGTGGATTGATTTTATTAGTCAACATAATTTTTAGGACCATTTCTATAAAAAAATATTTTAATCGGAATATATAATTTTACTGCCTTAAAGCGAGTCTCATTCGAAAGCCAATAGAACTAAATTCTACTAACATCAAATACCCACACATTACTTTATTACTCATGTGTAGGAAGTTTGTTTGCAAATCCATCTTACAATATGAATTTTCCCGATTTAACCCCACACGTTACTATATATAAGGGAGAGTTCAAGAGAAACGACTCAGAAACGAAAGACATAATTAAAAATGTCGGATTTAAAGTAATCAATGGATATGATTGAGAAAGCAAAATGACAAAAATGAGAGAAAATATGTGAATATTGGCTAGTAGTTTCCAAAAAAAGAGGGAGCTATTATGTAGGGATTTATGTGTTTTAAAAAAATGAAATTTCCTACATTTAAGAAATCGTGTAAATTAAAAAATGGAATATTCTAAATCAATTTTAGGAAATAAACTAGTTTAAACCCGTCCTACAGTCGTGCCATGCATGACAATAAGCTAAATATTAAAAGCATTTTATTGCATTGTTAAGGGGATTAGGAAAAAAAATTCTAAAATATTAAAGTTATTTAGTTGTAGTGTTAAGCCAATTTTAAATATTAATTTTTAAAAGATATTAGACATGACTAGGACAATTTTATATATGGAATAATTGTGAATAAAGTTTTTTTTTAATATTCTAAAATATTATCACTATTTATTGTAGTGTTAAGCTAATTTTAAATAGTCAATCTTTAAAATGATATCAGACATGATTAAAGAAATTTTATATATGAAATAATTATGAATAAAGTAATTTTATATTTTGTAATAATCCATGTGTTAGACATAAGAGTAATTAGTCAAATAATTTTTCTTATGTGGCAAAATTAGATGAACGACACGTAGGATAGAAGGATTCGACTTTAGTTATATTATATTGAATATTGATAGTCAATATTTACCAAAATCGAAGTTCCTATATTTATGGGATCGTGCAAACTAAAAAAAATTGAGAACACATTCTCGAATATTGCGTTGTAGTATATTTGCGTTCACATTTGAATATGTTAGTTTAAATATTGAATAAAGCAATATGTGTAAATGAATATTAGGAACACATTCTCGAATATGTCCTTTTGAGGACTCGCTTTCGCTACGTTTATAGTAGTCATGTGTTTATATCTGAATATGTTAGTTTAAATATTGAACAAACCAATATTACGAACAAATTTTTGAATGTGTCATTGTAGGAGTCATGTATATAATTATAATTATATCTGAATATTTGAGTGTAAATCTTGAACAAAACAAAGTATGAAATCGAATATTTAAATATATAATCTTCAACATGTTTTACAATATATCTGGATATTAAGTTTACAATACATTTGAATATGTTAATTTAAATATTGAACAAATCAATATATGTGGAGGAATATTAAGAACACATTTTCAAATATGCTATAGTAGCAATCACGTGTTTATATCTAAATATGTTAGTTCAAATATTGAACAAATCAATATGTGTAAACAAATATTAAGAACACATTCTCAAATATGTCATTGTAGTAGTCATGTGCTTATATTTGAATATTTTAGTTTAACACTGAACAAACTAATATATGTAAACGAATATTAAGAACAAATTCTCAAATGTGTCATTGTAGGAGTCATATATATAATTGTAATTATATTTGAATATTTGAGTTCAAATTTTGAACAAAACAAACTATGCAATTGAAAATTATGTATACAATCTTGAACATGTTTACAATATATCTGAATATTATGTTTAAAGAATTGAAAATTATGTTTAAAGAATTGAACATGTATACAAAATAATTAGAATATGTATGTTCAATAATAGAACATATTAATATATTATCTGAATATTAAGTATATAGTCTTGAACATATAAGAAGATAGTCAATCGTTATTTTATAGACTAGTTGTACCCGTCGTACCATGTACAACTACGATTCAGTATTTTATAGAAATTATAAATAAAATATTAATAAATAAAAAATAAAATAAAATAAAATATAAGTAATTTATTGTTCATGGTATGTATAATTGTTTTAATCAATATAAATGATTAAATTTAATGTTTAAAATGAAGATATATTATTAAGATAAAATAATTACGTTTCTCTTATTTCCTTGATGATATTTCATTGATATTTAATTAAAAAAGAAGATAAAATATGAATAAAAAAAATTATATATTCAAATATGGAAGAGATAAGAATTAAAAAAATAATAATTAACTTAATAAATAAGATATAACAAAATATGAAAGATAAAGATATTTTATTTATATAAAATATTTAAAATTTAATTAATTTAATTTAAGATGGGACCAATTCATTTTTTGGTTCGATATAGTAAAGATTAGATAAGATTACATACTCTATTATTCATATTTTATTACTTTCCATGTACGTAAATTTAGAGATTATCAAATATTTCAATATATCTATTAAATATTTTATTCTCTATTTTTATTAATTTTAAACATTATAAATATTTATCATTAATTTTTTATTATAAAAGAAATTAATATATATTTGTAAATAAATTCATCAAAAGATATATGCTAAAAGATTTATATTTATTTTAAAATATTTTAAATATTTTATCTTTAATTTTAAATACTTGTATGAGGAAGCTTTCAAAAGATATTGTTATATTAAATAGATATTTGTTTTATGTTATAGATAAATTTAAATAGTTAAAAAAGAATTTAATAGAAAGAAGTTATAATAATCGAAATAAAAATTAATTTTTTAAATATGTGGTGGGCTAGAATCGTTCTTCTGGTGACTCGATAAGGTACAACTTTAATATATAGTTATGGATACTTGTTGATCCACTCTTCGATCTCCATCTCAAATCTACACGCTAACTTTGAAAACCATACACGATTAGATAAAAGGCTAAACTAATGAGTATGTTGTAGAGTGAAAAATAAAAAAAAAAGGAAATTCCTTTTGGTACCCCCGAAGTTTCGACTTTTCCTTTTGGTACCTAAAAATTTTTTTTATTCCTTTTGGTACCTTTCTGGTTTTATTAATGTCCTTTCCGTAGCCTAAACACACCAAAAACCAAATTTCCGTTAAAATTAAAAAAAAAAAAAAAAGAAGGAAAAACCCCTCTTATTTTTCATTCAGATTCTCTCTCAACTGTACTCTCGACCCAAAAGGGGGCGACAAGAGGGGAAGGCAACCAAAGGTGCGAATCCAAGGTGCGAGTCCGGCGACCCAAGGTGCGAGTCCCGGCGACCAAAGGTGCGAATCTAAGGTGCGAGTACGGCGGCCCATGGTGCGAATCCGAGCCCGACCCATCAGGTGCGAATCCGAGTCCGACCATCAGGTGCGAAATCAGTATGAATCCGGGGCCGAAATCCTGAAATTCAACCTAATTTCTTATTCTTGTTTCGAATTAGGTTTTGAAGTTGATTCTTTAACATATTAGGATTTTAATTTGGAGAAACATTGAATTTATCGATTAATTTAGGAGAAGTGTAAATTTAGGGTTTTTATGTTGAATGCCACACTTTCTCGTGACTTTGATTACCTAATTTGTTTACATAAAATCTGAATTTCTCAAATGATTGAAGCTTCCCAAATCTGCTTAAAATTAGTGTTGTGGTTGAGATCCTAATTTTGTATCTTAATGCTTGAAGCTAAAATATGAATTTTGTATCTTAATGGTCCAGAATCTGATAAAGTGCATAAATCATGATCCATCCTAACAAGTGTATGGGAATTCATTGGGATGACATAAAGTGCATGAATCATGATCCATCCTTGGTGTATTAAAAAGGAGAAATACCTATGTTTTTTTTTTAATTTTTAACGGAAATTTCAGAAAAATGGATGGAAATTTGGTTTTGGGTGTATTTAGGCTACGGAAACGACATTAGTAAAACCAAGAGGGTAACAAAAGGAATAAGAAATTTTTTTTGGCACCAAAAGGAAAAGTCGAAACCTCTAGGGTACCAAAAGGAATTTCCCTAAAAAAAAGCTAAATTAAAATAGAATATTTAAAGTCCATTCGTAAATGAACATTTTTTTGAGTCCGCCATCTAAAACTACCCGTAAAATACCTCATTTATGAAATCATTAGTATAAACTAATGTAACTTTCGGATGATTTTGGGCCGGGTAATTTCAAATTTTTCGGATGAATCAAGCTAGTTTATTTGGATATAATCGGTTTTTGATTAATCTCGAGTTAATACCTTTTGCCAGTTCAAGTCAAATTGATTCGGGTCAAACCAACTTCGGGTATACACGTTTATTATTTTTTTTCCGGGTGTCGGATCAAGTTCAAAGTTGAGAGAGTTTCTTGGATCGGTAAGTTTTGACAACCCTAATATTCTAAACAGAGGCTTAGAATGTTATAACAAGACAAACCAGTCATAAACCTTGTTGGCTTAAAGCTACGAATTACCCTATCGGACCAACATAGGAGAGGCCCAATTAACAAGAGAGTTCTGCCCAGTAGCCCAAATGTCTGAAGGTCATCCTGCTCGATCAATGCACACTGTCTAAATTCCACAGGGTTTCTGTTCCGCCTCTCCTCGTCGTCGTTCTTTCTCCCGGAAAACCCTACCGTCGCATTGAATAGAAAATGGTACAATCAAATCTCTCTACTGAAATCACTTTTGAGTCTTTTAGTGCGAGTAAGTTTATTTTTTTAAATTTATGAATTTGTTTTCCAACGACAGCCTTCGCACAAGACCTTCATGATCAAGAAGAAGCTGGGGAAGAAGATGCGCCAGAATCGTCCCATCCCCTATTGGATTCGCATGCGAACCGATAACACCATCCGGTCTCTCTTTCTCCTTTATCTATCGATTTAGTTTTGACGAATTTTATTGATTTGTAGCTAAATTTGGTCCCTTTAATTTTGCTTTGGTTCAGATACAATGCGAAGCGTAGGCACTGGCGCCGTACGAAGCTTGGGTTCTAGCCTCCTTCTCTCGTGTTCCAGAACACGGCTTTTCAAGTTAGTTTCGACTTTCGATAATGAGGCGATAGACAGTTTCTTTACTTTCGTTTTGTCAAAGGAGCCAACAAACTCAGAACCAATTGGTGCTTGCGAGCTGTGTTGCATTTTAAACGCTTATTAATTTTCATGTTACCATATGAAATTGTTTGTTCTTACTAGTGATATTACTTTTAGCTCTTGTAGAATCTGATTAGGATCAAGTCAAGTTTGCATTTTTCTCGTCCCAGCCATTTCAGTTTTGATGGTATCATCTACCAAACACACCCTAACCACGTACTTCACCACACTGGGAAAGTTTTCTGTTGAATTTCCTGGACACAAAATCTCTGCTGGTTAGAAAAACGAACGAGAATAAGAATGAAAAATGGCAAGGAGCTACCCCAAGTCTCAATAAGTGGAATATATCAGACCTTTTTCTTCCTGCATTTTTCTTGCTGGTGATCGTTGATTCAGTTTGCAGAAATTTATAGAATAGGCACAATTACATGTTCTTCTATATAAATCTCATTTCTATACAGTTAAATATTCCAATATAGGGGAGAATAAGGGGGAAACCTGTATAATAGCAACAAATTTGAAGCAACATCTGCTTTACTTGCTCCCCGACTTAATTCTCTTCCTGTATCTGATTGACAAGGTATAAAATGTGTGAGTAATTGATTGTACACTGTCCAGATTCCCTAACAATCCATCCTCTGCTAACTCGTGGCGGCCATTGGTGCAGTTTTAATTACCTTTACCCTAAAGGATGCCTGCAAAAACAAATCCCATCAACTTTTAAGGAATTCATGGGGTTTAACATCTTTAAGGTTTATGAAAGATGTAACTTGTATTGCCTACCTTCTTATCAGTGCCGAATTCAATCGCATTTGATGGATGGAATCTCATGGGGACGTTTGGAGGCACTTGGTTCCGCCTTCCCTCGTTACTGCACCACATCCAACAGAGAATTAGCACTGCGGATCAACTTTAACTAAAGAAATCAATTTAGAGTCTTCCAGGCATTCGCTTACTCTATGATCCAGGTTCCATGCTCGCTTTGCAGATCAGTCACATAATACGCACCATTTTTGAAGCTAATTTGAGCATGCCTTTCTGAAACCTGATGTGGGTTAAGAACACAACATGTTCATCATCCATGAAGAAAAAGTCAAAGCTGGAGAGCACATGTATAGGAGATCAACACCAACAAGCCTGGATGATGTTTACCTGAGGAAAAGGCAGGGCGATGGATGTTCCGGGGAAATCTTCATTAGTTATGCTCCTGGAGATGAAGAAGATTTAAATATTACCTTGGAATGACTCATTATTAAAAGGGAGTGAAAACTAGTAAGGATATTTACCCAATGATGCAAGGCTTGTCTTCTTCTTGCTTCAAACAAATTGGTTGAGAGGCACCTGTGGCATTTTCCTGTGGGAGAAGGAACCAGCTGTACAAGGATAGATAAACAAGTACATAAGTTTTTTCCTCAGAACTTTTTTTGGTTATTTTGATAAATAAATCTTAGGATTGATGAACATACTCTCCCTTGATGGCACGCTCCAGAGCATCATCATCTTCAAACCAATTCCTTAGTTGATCATCAGCCTGGAACAACATATGAAATCAGCCTCTTGTTCAACGTTTAAGAAGAATGCAAAGAAGCGGATGCATACAATTAAGAAGATATCAGGAAGACACAAATTCCATTGAACATACTTTGTCAGAGAGCCTACAGTTTGGGGATCTTCCTTCAAGGTTTGAGCTGCACAGGCAACAAAATCAAGCCTTTTTTTTTCGTACCTTTACTGAACTTACAACTGAAACATAAACACAATATATAAACCAATCCTAACCTGTTACCGCCAAGAACCCAGCTAAGCATCAAAGGCATTGCCTTGTCGATGAAAAATCTCCCACCAACTCTTCCAGGATGTGGTATCCTCAACTTTGTAATGAACTGCAAGATCATCACAAGCTCCATTACTACCTAGGTGAAAGCAAAAGCCCAAATGCATTGAGAGAAATAGAGAGATATTGATTCATACCGATAATGGACCGAGTCCATCACCTAAATATGCCTTATAAGTTGATGCCATCACTGCAGCCATTCTTGCCATTCCATGAATAGCCGCAACTCTGATCTTTCTAGCACTCTCATATCTGAGAAAAAAACAAACAAGCCAAAGAAGCTCAATCTCCCAAGAAACCAGCAAAAACAGAAAACTATCAATGCAAGTCATCTACCTCCTTAGAGAGGAAGCAATATCAATAGGTTTTCCATTCTCAATACTCTCTTTCCAATCTTTATCCAGCTCCCAAGCAAGTTGGTAGCTATCCTGTAATTATTGAGTCATAATGATACATGAGATCCAAAAGATGAAAGGTGCAATTTTCAAAATCACACCACATAGTAGATAATCTTATCTTGCATTATAATACAAGATAACGCATAAGCACCTCGATGGCCATGCAACCGCCTTGACCCATATTTGGCTGCATAGCATGAACAGAATCCCCTAACAAAGTCACACGTCCCTCCCCCCAGTTAAAAGTTGGTGTTCTGTCATAAATGTCACGGCGTAGAATTGCCTCTTCGTCCGTTGCAAGTATAAGGTCTGTCACATTATCACACCAATTCCCAAATATATTCATCAGCCTTTCTTTCTTTCCTGCAAGTGGTTCCAAGAAAGTCAATCAATAACTGAATACTTATTATATTTTACTAAAGAGACAGAAGAACACAGACCATTAGGAGCATCAACACCACCAGGGTCTTCCTTGTGGAATGCATACCACTGCATCTTCCCTGCGCCAACATCTGATGATACAAAGTATTGTTTGTGCCCCAAGAACACTCGATACCTAGTGGTAAAAAGCTAAATTATTAGTCCTCCTCTGTGATTAGTATAAAAAAAAAGTAGTTCATTGTTGAGCAGCAAATTTTAGAACATACCCAACAGAATCAATATCTGCAGGCACAAAATCTGCAATGCCAGTGTAACAAGTATAGCCTGAATAGACAGCGTCTTTGTGGCCAAACAAGTTTTTCCTCACCTTTGACCATATACCATCAGCTCCAACTAGGACGTCCCCTTCAAAAGTTGCTCCATTTTCAAGCGTCACAGTTACCTGATTTATGTGCAAATAAGTAAGCAAAATCTTATGCAACTGACTTGTAACTAGTAATTACATAATAAATCAAGAGAACATGGGAAAATGTATAGGAAAGACAGTTATGGTTTTTGTTTTTCAAGGACCTTATTTCCTTCATCCTTGAAGCTAACAACATTGCTATCGTTCATAATGAGGTCTTCTCCCACAGCCCGAGCAAGAATCTGTTGCAAGGTCATTCGGCTTATGACCCGAGTTACAGGAAGCCCCCGTTCAGCTGCTGGAGTGAACGTATCAAATTTGACATACCTGATTGCCGAATTTAGGAATCATTTCATTGAGCAAGAAAATTATTCAATCAGACGAACTCATATGCCAATTAAAGAGCTCCCAATTGAATAAAAAGAAACATAATAATAAAGGAGCTGAAAAATTGATCAAGGAGAAGACAAACTGACCAATTGCCAGAGACGCCATCACAAAGGCCGTTAATCCGATCACCAGTAATACAGCCAACTCTCATAACCTCCTCAGCAACCTCCATATCAATGGCTTCCAAAGCAGCGAGAGCGTTGCTTTGTATCTGAATGGGCCCTCTGTACTGCCCTTCTCCTCTAATCGCACTCAAGTCCTTCTCAAACACCAACACCTCAAACCCCTTCCTCTTTGCCGCCAACGCGAACACCAAACCCCCAATTCCTCCGCCCGCCACTAGAACCCTAAGTTTCCTCGTCGGAGGCTCCGATCCGCCGTCTCCGGCGCCGGATTTAGCAATCGGCGCCGTTTCCACCGCCTCGGCCACCGTGGCTTTGAGATAACCGACTTCCCTTTGCTTCTTTTTCTCCTTATCAATGAATTTGGGGCACCTGCAGTGTACAGATGGCGCGAGATCGTCACTGGAGTCCTTGAAACTGGGAATAGGGATTTGGGTTCTAGAGAAAAGGGCGGTTGAAGGAGCAATTGAACTGAAAAAGGCGGTTGAGCCCATTATTACTCAGTTGTTTTAGCAAAAAACACAAACTCTGAACTTCTCAAGTAGATGTTAGCAGGAAAGTAAAGGCAGGTGCAAAGAGGTGATTATTGGTTCTTTCCCCTGTTGAGTTGGGTTTCAATGGGAGTAAGTTTTGTAGGAATTGAGCAATTGAGCTAGACAAGGAAAGAGTGGTGGAGGGAGGCAAGAGTTTTGAGTGGAGAGGAAAACGAAAGGACACAGTGTAAAGAGGCCTAACGTGATGACGCATAATAATAATATATGCAATTGCAAAATGTGGAGCAGATCAATATGTAAGATTCCCAGATGCCATGTGGCAATCTGAGGTTGACCACTAAGATAGATGAGAGAATGAGAGAATGAGAGAAAGAGGGGGGAAAATATCTTGATGTTTTTCTCTCTCTCTTTCTTCTTTTGTGGTTGGAAGAGGTTTTTAAATTTGTCGAGAGTACTGAAAATTATGCTGTTTATATTCAGTTGGAAAGTATTGTGGATCATCGGGCATAAACGTAGTATATGCAATGGCGGCTGGAGGTGATTTGAGGGTGAGTATATATGTATGTATGTATGTATGTGGAGTTCATGTGATTATGTAGCATATATTGGTTGGTTTATTAGCCCGGGACGAAAGATTTAGAACCATTAATCTGCGATATTTTCTGGTCTAACATCAACACAGTCACTTCTCTGATTTTATTGACCCCACACCTTACCCCATTAGAGTTAGGGGTGTCCATAAAAAATCCAGAACCGAAAAACCGGTTAATTTTTAGGTTAACTAAAATGATTTTTTTTGAAATTTTGGTTTGGTTAATCGAATCGAAAATATTTTCGGTTTATCAGTTCGGTTTCGGTTCACGACTTTACATATAACGGTAAACCGAAAAACCGAAAATATATTAATATTTGTGATTTATTTAGTGGTAAACTCTATGAACTTTAAGGTGTTATTAATCTAATTTGAGTCTTTACTTCTCCAATTTTAACAATTTATACGCTATTTTTTCACTTCTCATTGATATAATAGTCGCTTATTATAATTTGATAGGATAAAAATTAATACACACAATTTTTTATTTCACACAATATAGTATATACTCTCTATTTGTTTACAATAACCAAAACAATATGATATAGGTACATATTTAAAATAAAAGTCTTGCTTGATCACCTTTTTATTCAAATTTTGTTATTTTAGTTTTAATTATTTAAGATAAAATTACATAAATGGTTATTGGTTAACCGAGAAAACCGAACCAAAAAATTGGTTAACCGAACTATGGTTAACCGGGATTCACGGTTCGGTTTCGGATCATGATTTTAACTAACCGAAATCATGGTCAACCGAACTTCGGTTAACCGGGTTTAGACACCCCTAATTAGAGTTTTCAAAAACCGACCTCATCCGTAAATCCGACCCGAATCGTCCGAAATTTTTTAGGGTTAGGACACGAAAATTTGAACCGAAACCTGAAATAAATCGAACCTGATATCTCATTGGTGCTATAACAAGATCTTCGGTTAGGAGTCGGGATTTTGGATTGAAACCCGAAACTCGAAATTCGTTGGGTCAACCGATTTAGTATATTTACTAGTATGTATTCCCGTACTTTGTACGAGTTTTTCTTAAATCAAATATTAATAATAAAATATTTTCAAATGTATTTATTATCCGAGAAAAATAATCATGTAAATGCTTCAATATAATTTTTTTTATGATCTGCGTAAAAAAATAAGGCAATTATCATATAACTAATCAAGACATCTACCCTAATACATTATAAAGCAGAACCTAAGTCTGTTGTAAAATTTGCGCCACGTGGCATTTTTGAATAAATTAATGTGAAATTATATTTTAATAAATTTTGTAACAACTTATAGTATTCTTGCTATATATACTAACTAGATAACATGTTTATATAATTTTTTATATATATAATTTTCTATATATGGATTATGTATTAGTTTACTACAATAGATAACATATTTATATAACTTTTATATACATAAATTCCTATGAGATGATATTTTCCATATTAATTTAATATTTTTATCTCTTAACAAGATTTATGTAACACCCCTATTTTACAACATTGGGTATTACCGCCAGTGACCTCGGACTTTCCCGTCCAAAGTCACCCAAGGCTTTTAGAATGATATTGAACTCATACAAATGCGGAAAATTAACATAAACATTACATAAATAAACGGATGCTCATGAATGAGACTTGATTCTTTAATTGAAGATGAAATTGACCAAAAACGGAATTTTATTTATTGATAAGATTTTCGTTCATTACATTGAGGGTTGTTTTACAACAGATATAGCAGTGGAAAGTAAAGCCATTTAGAAAGGGTTTAAAAGACGTAATTGAAAATTTACAAGTATGTTTTCCCAAGACAACTCATGTGATGATGATTTGCTTGGTTCTAAAAAGGAAAGAGCCGGTGCACTATCTTCGGAATGCCTTGCTCTTATGAGAATTCCTTCCTTTCTTCGATGTCGTCTTGCCTTGGCCTTCAATCCTCGCCTAACGCTTCTTGAACCTTCTAGACTTCGTCTTCAAAACTTTGGTGTACATTCCTACAGTATGGCATTTGTCGCGAAGGGCGAGAAATACCAGACAAAAATGCAGAAGTGAGGAATTAGTCTAAGGAGACTAAGCAAGCGGAAACGGAACTTCCCAAGGGTAATTCGGTAATTTGAGTAATATCGAGGAAGATATTATCGGGTTGTGTTTTAGGATAAGGTTTATTTATGTGAGGTTAACGGTATGAAGGAGAGCGTATCTCTAGCGGAGATAGCTCGATAATCGAGAGAAACGCTACCAGATTGTAGACTTCTTTTGGAATCGAAAGTATGTTGGGAACGTTATTAATTCATATAAATTGAAAACCTCTCACGCCCTAAGCGGACCGAGAGCCGGATCGATTATTTGAGATCGGTCCGGTTTTGATGTCTTTTAAATGTGCATTGGACCCTTATCTTATATCGTGATGAAAAGTCATTTATTATCTTTAATGATTTTTAAAAAGGAGGTGGGGGCTCGTATGGCCCGATCCACCAAGAGAAACCTAGTTTCCCGACACTTAGCTAGAGTGCGCTCGTCCCTCCTTGCAATCGGAGCGGACTGGATCAAGATCCTGAAGGTCGTACTTCAAACACGTAGGCATTACGACTTAGAAAGTTGTATAGAGGCATCGGCTACTTCCGCGCCCCTCACTAGTTTGTTCGACATTGACCTCTTAACGAGGCCGTAAACAATCAAGACCACAACCATACTAGCATATATAGTCCTATCAAATAATAAAGAGCGAACTATGCTAACAGTGGGATCGTTATATCTAACAATCGATATTTCCTAGGTTCATTTATTACTTAGCACACAAGTTGTTCCCAACATCGAGAATTTCACGGAAACGAAATATATAAGGTCACAAGGGGAAATTCCACTTGCCTTAGCTTTTACGATTGTGTACGAACGAACGAACGGAAATCGTTGACTTTACTCAGAACGGAGACTCGACCTATCGACACGAGAGGTACGAACGAACTTTAATAAGAATTTCTTTAATTCTTCTAAAGTTTTAAATATCTCTTATATTCTTTTTATAAGAGAATTAATTACTAAATTATTATAATAATAATTTAGAAATGAATAAAATAATAATATTCCTTATTATTATTTTATATTGGTAATATCCTTGTGTTTCTTATAAATTCTTATTCTTAATATTTAAACATTTTTATTTTTGGAAACCAATAATTTCCTTATTTAATTTATTAAAATATTCTTTTAATTTCACTTGCTAACTTCTTAATATAAATAAGCAAGGACAACCTTATAAAGGCATATGATATAATATTCAACCTAAAAAGGTATATTGAAATTTATAATATTCTTAGGATTATAAAAGTCCATTATATCCTTATTAAAATATCTCAACTTAGTGTTATTATAATATCACCTTTTTATCAATAATATCCATAATAATACTTAAAATATTATTTTCTCATCAAAGAATATTTTATTAGCAACATTATCTTAGTAAAGCCTTATTTAGATATATAAACCATATTAAATAGAGATAAAATAATAATAGGCCACTTTCTTAGTATTTTCCATAAATAGAACTTTCTATTTACTTTATAAAGTAAGCTTCCATAACCTAACATAATATTAAACTAATCTTATTTACTTTATTCACATATATCTTCACATATCTATAGTTTACATAAATATATGATCATGACTAAAATATCTTATTTTATAATCAAAGCATATTCTTATGATATCTTAATTCAAATTATAACATCTTTCCCATATTTCTCCAATATCTTGTCATGCAAGTCAACTTTTATAACTTAGCGATATAATAACATATTATATATTACTTATTGTCACAACTATCATATTTATAATTAAAGCTTATATCTTTTAGAAATCTCTACACCTAGAGATATGTCATACTATTATTTTATTATATAATAAATTTATTATCATATCCATCATCATCATTATAAAGTAGTTCATAAGTCTTTAAATTCTCTACACTTAGAGATATATTATAAAATAATAGCCCTTTATCTTATAATCTTTTAACTAGGCATTTTAATAATAGAAAGTTACAAACTTTAAACTAGTAACTTTATATAAAAATACTTTTACATGAGTTCTTATTATTATATTTTCCTCTTATCACCAAATCTTTTTAAAGACATGTAACCACCTTATGATATAAAAGGTATTAATATATCATATTATATTATACTTATTCTAGTACTTTATTTATTTAATAAATTCCCAAGTATTATGTTAAACAAGTTATCTCATACTTTTCCATATGAATATCTTATCAAAATATATTTGAGTTTATAATATGCTCTTTTAAAAGACATGTAATCACTTTATATAATAAGAAGTATTAAGATGATAATTTCTATCATCTTGCTCAAATTCTATTATTCATTAAATTATGCTCCAAGTAAAATAAACCTATTATATATATTATACTTTTCAAGTATATAAACTCATATTTTAAATCCCATGATTTTATTTAACAATCTTCCAATATCTATTATATTGTATTTCTTTATATAGAAATACATGTAAATTAACTAATATATCTTTTTAGTCTTCAACTTATTCTTATTAAATTATCTTATGATAAAATATCTTATTAATATTATTTTCAAGCTTATAAAAGGATTTAAGAGACATGCAATTCTATTTTCTTTAATATAGTCTTATTTTAATAACTCTTTTTTTATCATAATATATCCCTTAATCATAAAAACACAACCAAGTTAATATATATATATATATATATATATTTAAAATCAGCCTTTATATGGTCAAAAGTTATTTATATTATTCTTATAATTTTATTGGAATTTATTTAATGTATTGCCAACATTATTTCCTATTTTAATAATCCACTTATGATATTTATTCTATTTATTTAACTAAACATTATATATATGTAAAATTAAATTATAAAGAGATAGAAATTAAAATACGAGTCGGGAATTTATACCGAGCGAAAACGAGACGGGTTTGGGCTCGGAAATCGAGATGGGTGAAATTGGGCTTGTTTCCTCCTCTTCTTCTTTTAATAAAAACTCTGATGGGTAATGGCATATGGGCCTAACTTTCAGCCCAAAAATAGCCCAAAGAAGCCCATATACCCTTTTCTTTCTCCTTCTTTCTCCCTCATACGTGTACAGAACCAGAGAGCATCCTGGACGGACGACGACAACAGCGAGGGCTCCTGGCGGCGACGACGGCCCGTGCGGTGGTGGCCGGCGGTCAGGCAAGGCGCAAGGGTGGCCAAGGAGGTGGAAGAAAAGGGGTTTGGGGAATTTTCCAAAAAAAAATCAGATTTGGAACAAAATTTAATTTCAGATTTTTGGACTTGAATTTGGACGAATTTGAGATGGAGAAGGAGATGAATTGGTTGTGTGGATTTTTCTATGGAGTTTTAGCCTCTTTTATAGGCAAATTTGAGAGCTCCCTTGATCCATTGCAATGGAAATTGTCCAATGGAGAAGGGTTTGATTGATGAGGATTGGGGAGAATTGTGTTTGTTGATGATGACATATGATGATGAAGATGTTTGGAAGGTCTTTGAAGCAACTAGGATGATAGGGAGGAAGAGAAGAGCCTTCAATGGATGTACGTCAATTCAATCAGACTTCTTTGACTCTTTGAAGAAGAAGAAGAAGAAGAGAAGGCTTATTATTAAAAGAGTGGTGAATTGGGTAGTCAAGTTACATTAGCACAGCTCCTTTTTGGGATAATTACCCATTTTATTTTAGTTATAATTTAGCTTATATTACAATTTAGGGTCTTAATATTTTTTTTTATCTTTTGACAAGGCTTGAGCTCCAAGTATAAAATTTATACCTATATAATGATATAATTTTATATAATAAATTTTGTTATGTTGATATATTTTTATTTTGAGAAAAAGTTATAATTTTATGTTGATGACTAAGATTATATGTAAATGTAAAAAAATAAATAATAATTCGAATTTTAATTTAAATTAATAAAATTAGATTTTCTTTATCTTTTTATGCATTTATATTAAAGATTTTTTTCTTAAATCAAAGTTTGATAAAAAAAAAGAAAAATTTACAAATCTTGATGAATACTTGCTTAAATTTAATTTTGATTAAAATTTACATTACATTTTTCTTAATTTCTTTTTTATTTTATTTATGTAAATATAGAATACTTTTTTTATCTAGCCCGACCTTACATTTAAATTTTTTTATTTCTATGTTTTTTTAATTTAATATGGATGATAGGTTGATTAATACAATGAATTTTGTAAATTTTCATATACATTAATTTCCTTTATAGTATTTCTTCATTATACATAGATGGATTGAATTTTGCGAAATAATACATAGATAATTTTCTCTATATTTTATCTCTTAAATCAAGGACAATGTTCTCTTCTATACTAATCTTTATATTGTATTTTTTATATCTACAAACATTCTTATTATTATAGAG
This sequence comes from Fallopia convolvulus, assembly GCA_964016875.1. Lineage (NCBI taxonomy): Eukaryota > Viridiplantae > Streptophyta > Magnoliopsida > Caryophyllales > Polygonaceae > Fallopia > Fallopia convolvulus. The sequence continues at coordinate 28,254,067 of OZ024718.1, forward strand.
TAAAAGATAAGAACCCTAATATATAATTTTAATAAATTAACTTTTAAAAAATATTTTAGTAAATTATATTATACTTTGTAGATAACCTATCCTAATTATTATTATCTTTATAAAAAAACCAAGTATTTTATACATATTAGTGTCTAAAAAATAAGAAAATATCATTTTAAATATTCAATAAAAACTAAAATCAATATTTTAATAATTTCAATCTAAATTTGGACAAGATCGCCACAAATAATGAAAAAATATTTAAAAATATATATTCAATTAAAATATGGAATACAATCTAAAAAAATAATTTGTCTATTGCATAATGTTTTATGATATTATATAAAAATATTTAGTATTTTAAGTTAATATCATAGAATTGTAGAATTTTTTAGTTAAACTATCCCGTGAATATCACGAGACTTCAACTAGTTTTCATATAACGTAACAAATGATTGGATTATAATAATAATAAAATTGGCAAGGAGATTGCTAGTAATATACAGTTACAAAGATAACTATTCAATGAAGATATCTTAGTTAAAAAATGATTCTATCTAAAAATAAAATAAATATTCTAGAATTTGTATGATAGTATAAAAAATATCCTAATGATCTTCCTATCTATCATATCCAAAAATAAAAGATTTTTTAATAGAGTCACGCTCGGGTGTAATATATTGCTACAGTGCAATATGCGAGCAAATCAGAGCCGTTAGATCAAACAAATGGACGGACTAGATTAAATAAAAGGGGTTTGAAAAAAAAATACAGAAAAGGGGTCTGTTCATTTATAATGGCACGCGGGTAAATAGTCTACCTTTTTTATTTCATAGACAAAATTACCCCTTGACAAAAAAGACTCTAAAAGACAAAAAAGCTCGTACGCTTCTTTCTCAGCCTTCTCCTTCTCACACTCTCTCTCCCCTCCCCCTACTCCCACTCTCACTCAACCATAGATCTGAGAAGAAATCTTTCTACTTCCCCCCATTTTCTACTTTCTCCCATTTTCTTTCCCCCATTTTCATTCATAGACAATATCGGTTCATCAAATCCATGAAGTATGATACAAAGAAAGGTATGCATGAATTGGATTTTTCTAGGGTTTGTTGTTTGGGGTTTAGTAAAAATTTGCTTGCAATCTACAAATTCTTCTGGTTTATGATAGCAAATTTGTTTAATTTTCTAGGTTAAAGTTCTAAATTGCAAAGAAACAACTCAACCATACACTTTTTTTTACTAAAACCAATAATCCCCAAATTTCCAAAATTTAGCCTTTTGCTATTGGTAAGTAGAAGAAATATTTATTGATTTTCACATGTATTGGTCAGTGAAAAGAAGATTTTTAGTCAATTGTTGAAGTTGTCTACTAAGTCCTCTAAGGAGAAATCTCAATGTAAGTTTGTATAGATCTTGTTATATTAGTGATAAATGAGAAATGTGCATTTGACACTTGAGAAATTACATATTTGGTAGCCTATTAGCTCAAATGGTAGAGCAATGTGCATGTGCACATAGACGTGGGTTCAAATCCCACATAGGCTAATTCTTGATACGGTAATGTCTTTTTGTTCGTATCGATTGTTCTTTTGGTTCATGACTTTTTAAGGTAAGGTTCATAATATTTCTTCTTATAGTTCATAAATTTTTTTCTATGCTTTTTTGTTTATAACAATTATTCTTTTGGTTCATGTTTGAATGACCTTAGGTTCATCAAAGTTCATCTTATGGTTCATGTCTTTTAGTCCATGCTAGTTATTATTTTCTTTCGTGATTTTTGGTTCATGGTACTTGTTCTTTCGGTTCATGTTTTTGTAAGGTAGGTTCATAATAATTCTTATGGTTCATGACTTTTAATTCTTAGTAGTTTATCTTATAGTTCATGTCACTTGGTAGCCTATTAGCTCAAATGGTAGAGCAATGTGCTTGTGCACATAGATGTGGGTTCAAATCCAACATAGGCTAACTCTTGTTACACTTTATGTATTTTTGTTCATGGTAGTTATTTGTTGGTTCATGTTTTTATACGCTTAGGTTCATGATAGTTTATCTTACAACTCATGTCTTTTATGTCATATTAGTTGTTATTGTGGTCCAAGTCTTTAGGTTCATGATATTTGTTCATTTGGTTCATGTTTTATAAGCATATGTTCATAATATTTTATCTCACGGCTCATGACTTCTAGTTCATAAAAAGTTTCTCTATTGGTTCATGTCCTTACATAGTTAGGTTCATAACAATTGGCAATAACGTTCATTAAATTCAATTCACCATATTTTTTATTTTTTTGTCATGTATTCAAATGATATTATGTTGGTTCATGTCTCTATACGGTTAAGTCGTAACAATTGTTAATAAGGTTCATGAAATTTAATTCATAATACTTGTTATTTTGTCACGTAATCTAATACTAAATCGTATTTTGTGGGTTCATGCCTCTATATGATTGAGTTCATAACAATTATCAATAAGGTTCATAAAAATTAATTCATAGTACTTGTTACTTGTGTCATGTATTCTAATTCATAAATGATATGGGTTCATAATTTGGTACGATAGGTTCATAATTTATGTCTTTACGGTTCATAATTTATGTAAATAGAAATTAACAACTTGCAAGATGTTCAACGCCTTTCTCATATACCCAGTGCTAAGCCTTATAACAACATCTAACCCAGCATATGATGTATCAAGCTTAGAACAAAGAAACAAGTTATCAAAAGAGATAAATAAGAAGATCTATTTTGTAATTAATAAAACTTAGCAATGGAGATGATAAAATATGATTTACATAGAAAAGATTATTCTCTTACGGATGAGTTACAATCCATACAAATTGAAATCACCAACAAAATTAGTAAAAGGCCATCAAAATTCAATGAACAACACCAATTTGTTGTTAAATCTATGCAGTTTGAAATACCATAATCCCAAAATCATAAACCCCTAAATACAAAAAACCTAAATACTATTTCAAGTTCAAAATTGGGAATAACTAAAAATCCCAAATTTCTAAATCCATACTTAAAGTAGGCATTAAAAGTGGTAGAAAGCAAATTGAAGGAAGAGTAGATAGCAGAAGGTGGGAGAGTAGTTCGGAGGCGGAAACGCATAGACATGCTCGTGAAATGACGAAAATCTGAAGGTAGGAGATGATTGAATAGCAAAGTTACGAATATACCCCTCCGTGTATTGAAAAGAGTTAAACGCGTGTACTCATCCTGGCCATTAAAACACAAGATCGGACGGCTTAAACTTGCTCGCATATTACACCGTATTAAATATCCGTACCTGATCGTGATTCTTGTTTAATAATGGAATTTTCTATCATATATTCTAAAAACATGAATAAGAATTTATCATATCCAAAAATAAAAGATTATTTTTTAAAAAATTTGGGTGGTGTGGTCCAATCTAAAGGTGACATGTGTCGTTTAATAATTTTTTTAACCTCCGCTTTAAGTTATAGTTATAATAGAATGTATAAAAATTATTTTAAAATTTATAATATAATTTATTGTTAAAATAAATAAATAAATAATATATTATATTTGATTAAAAATTAATTTTAATAATCATAAAAAATTCAATGTTTTTGACTTACTGGTCAACCCAACCCATTCGAAAACCCGTTGTGACCCAACCCGATTAACCCCTGACCCATAACACTCGAATTCGACTCAACAGAAACCCGAAATGACCGAGCCTGAATCCAACCCAACCCGATCTGTTTGACAGGTCTAGACCTTACCACATAATTCCTTAAATTTAGGAATTGGATTAGAGGATGTCAATTTTGAACCCCTATGAAATATTCCTAGACTCTTCTTAGTTTCGGAAGCCAATTTTTGTTCTCCAACTAGTGAACAGTTTTATGTGATTCATTTTTTTTTAAAAAAAATTTGTGACCTTTTTAGTTTTTCAATTTCAAAATTATTATTTTATTTTCACATTATTTTTCCCCTTTTTAAAATGGATCAATGACTGATGCGACCCTACTCGAGTTCGGGTCGTTAGGGGCTGATCTAGGCTCGAGATGCCCGATTCTTTTCCGAAAGGTCACAACTGGGATAAGTACGAGACCAACGTTATGGTCTCGCGAGCCTCTAATGCTCGCGTTGGCGAGGCTAGAGATGAGAATGTCGATCTAATGAAGGAACGACGAGTGGGAAAAGGGGTCAAAAAGAGGGTTAAATTGGCAGCGTCGGCTGTCTGACAGGGGCTTCAAAAAGGCGTGAATCAGGCTATTATTAAGGGGTGCAATTGGCTCGTTGGCAATGGGGTGAGTATCCAGTTCTGTTTGGATACTTGGCTCGGTGATTATTGTCTTAAGGACGTGGCCTTGGCGCCTATTAATTCAAAGGATCTGAATGCTATTGTTAGGGAGTATTGGATTGATGGCAATGGTTGGAATTGGGGGCGTTATCGTCACTCTTGCCTTCGGGTTTGTTGCCCAGGCTGGCCGCGATTGCTGTTTTGGAGGAGAGGGACTGTGTCGACGCGTTAAGTTGGACGACCTCTACAAATGGAAATTACTCCATTAAGTCGGCGTACAATTTACTCACATGGGCTGGTGTGCAGGGGAATGGTTGCATTATCTTCAAGGCAATTTGGGGGTGCACGTTCAGAAAAGAATCTGACATTTCATATGGCTTGTTGTTTGGGGGAGTATCCTCACCAACCATGAGCAGTGTCGTCGTCACTTCGCCTCTGCAGACCTCTACCCGTTATGTGGTGCCGCCCTGGAGACGCTCCTGCATTTATTCAGGGATTGCTCTAAAATTAAGGGATTGTGGTTATCTCTTGGTATTCTGAGTGAGTTAATTGACTTTTTATTTCGAAATTTGAAAGCTGGTTCTGAAGTAGCATGGTGGCGCGTTGGTGCTCGGGAGAGGGCGTGGGTTGGTTGGCCATCTTTGCTAACACCCTTTTGTGGACGTGGACGTGGAGAAATGAGACAGTTTTCAAAAACCCGTTGAGCGTCTGAAATGTGACGACTTTTGTGTACACTAGAGCCAAGGAGTATATGGATGCTTGGATTACCAGGAGAGCGGCGAGGAAGGGCCCATGTAGGTCAGAGGCGTTGATCTCGTGGGAGAAACCGGCCATCCCTTGGGTGAAGGTGAACACGGATGGGTCGGTCAATGATCATGGGGTTGTGACGGCGGCTGGTGTCATTTGGACGGGGATGGAAATTGGCTTGGGGTGGGGGGGGGGGGCGAGGGGGAGTTTGTCCATAACATTGAGAATTGTATGGTCTTAATGACCGAGCTTTGGGGAGTTCTCAATGAGCCGGTGTCAAACTTGCTTGGGAGAAAGGGTTTCGTGATGTTGTGCCGGAGTGCGATTCGTCTCTCATTGTCGTGTTGCTAAGGAAGAAGTTAAGTTCAAGCCATCCACTTTTCAGCCGGGTTAATCTTTGACACGACTTCTTTGACGGGAATGGAATTTCTGTTTGACCCATGTCTTTAGGAAAGCGAATTTTATCGCTGACTCCCTTTTTAGGCTTGCCTACAATTTTTTTATTTGGTTCCCATGCATGTTCTTGTTGATCCGCCTGATGGCATGTTTCTCTTTTTGTTAGACGATGCGGGCGGTCAGGCTGTCTCCCGCCTTGTTTGTTTGTAGTTGTTTTGTTGAATAAATTTACTCGGACTTTGCTCGGTGGTGGACAAAAAAAAAAGAAAGCTAATATATTCCTTCAATTGGGTTTAGTTCAAATAAAACAAACTTTTATCATGAAACAAAAACAACGCTCTTACATGAATAAACGCACACAATTCAAATTTTGTTTTGAATAAAAAATGCTCTCTTTTTTGTCTACCCTTTCTGAGCACCAACCGCTTGGCCGTCTATGGATGAAACCACCCCGATGGTGGTGGCTGCCGTGCAGTCGCCGCCATCCACTTCGGCTCCTCCCGGGGATCCGCCTCCCCCTCCTCGAACTTGGAAGGACCTGATCGTGAATGACACGGGTATGCAACGTCCCAAGTTGGCTCTTGAATTCTTGGAAGGAAAGATTAACATTGCCTTTCCAGGGGGCGAATTGGGGGATCCAGTTATCACTATCGCCCCGGAAGTCGTTAATGTTCTCGCTGAAGTTTGGCGGTCGTCCCTAATTGTGAAGATTCTTGGAGGCTTTGTTCCCTTTCATGTCATGGATAGGAAACTTCGGGAAATGTGGAGGCCGACTGGAAAGATGCTCCTTGCAGACATGCCCAACGGTTACTATGTCATTAGATTTGACACTGAGCAGGACTATATGCAAGCGATTACTGGTGGCCCATGGACCATCTTTGGGAATTACCTTATCATCCGGGCTTGGACCCCCAGTTTCAACCTGGAAACGGACGTCATCACAACGTCACCGGTTTGGGTTCGGATTGCCAAACTCCCGATTGTGTACTATGAAGAAGAAATTCTCTTGCGAGTGGCAGCCGGTATTGGCCGCCCGATCAAGGTGGATACCCGTACTTTGTTCTCCAATAGGTGTCGTTTTGCGAGAGTTTGTGTGGAAGCGGACCTTACTAAACCCTTGAAAGGAACTGTTACGATTAATGATGTTAGATATTTCCTAGAGTATGAAGGTTTGCACAGGATATGTTTTAGATGTGGTCGCTACGGGCACCTTGCGCCACAATGCCCAACTCCCAAATCTGCCCCGGTCAAGGGTAACGTTGAGCCGTCGGCGCAGGGATCTAATACTGGGGGTCCTCCACCCCCTGGTGTGGCTGCGACGGATTTAGGGGAGGGATCGGAAGGGGCACATCATGGTCCTTGGATGGAAGTTCAGAGGAAAAGAAGACCGGGGAAAGGAAAAGAGAAATCCGGGGTAGCAAGTTCTTCGGCCGGAAAGGGCAGTTCTCCCTCCGGTGTGGAGAGATCAACGGACGGTGAGGCCTCGCACCGTGCCAAAGCGCTGGATGCACGCGATGTTGGGAAATCCCCCATAATTAATGATCCGAACGTTAACCAGGAAAAAGGGGATAACACTATGATTGTGCATGATTCCCAGAAGGATGGAAAGGCGGAGACGCCCTCGGGATCTGCTGCTGAGCCAATAATGGCTTCGGTATCCCAACAACCGTCTTGTTCCTCGTTCAGTTTGGGCCCCACAAAGAAGGGGCAGGTTAAACATAAGAGAAGTTCTAAAAAATGGAATAAGGCCAAGATGAATGGGCCAGCTGGTGATCCTAAAACCCTTACCATTTCGGGCCCAACTAAGCGGCCTAGGAATGAAGTTGCCCCGTTCTCTTTTAACCCTTATAAGCGTACCAACAATAACGATAGCAATGGGCCAATCCATACCGCACCTGGGGCCCAACTTTCTGGCGGTTCTGGGAGCGCAACTGGAAACACGAAAGCTGATACTGAATTGCAAGATGCTAATGAGACGCTGGCCGATCTCCGTCGACAGATTGAGAATCAAGATCACCCTGCACTGGTTCCGTCCGGAGTTGAGGGTGCCGAATCGATGCAAGAAGATGACCCTAGTAGGGTCAATGAAGGCCAATAGCCTGGGTTGGGCTTCTCCCTGTCTTGTCTTGTGTGTTTCCGATGAATTGCATGTTTTGGAATTGTCGCGGAGCCGGTAATGACGGGTTCTGAAGGGCTATTCGTTACCTCATTAGGCATCATAAAGTTCAAATCTTGGCAATCTTTGAACCTAAGATTTCAGGTCCTCGTGCTGACCACGTGTGTGGACGCCTTTCGTTTTCACACTTCACTCGGATTGAAGCCGTGGGCTTCGTAGGAGGTATATGGCTGCTTTGGAATGATGTCAATGTGGGGGTGCAAATAGTCCAGCTTTACGATCGTTTCATCCACGCTTTGGTTCACTACAATGGTAAGACGTTCAATCTAATTGTTGTTTATGCTCATCCGGATGTTACTGATAGGAAAACTTTTTGGAATGATTTGCAGGTACTCACTCGCACGGTGCAAGGACCGATCATTATTGGTGGGGATTTTAATTGTGTGCTCAATTGCTGGGAAAGTATCGGCACCTCGAATTTGCTCTCCCCGGATACTGATGTGTTCCAGTCTTGGGTGGACGACGCTTGTCTGATAGATTTGGGTTTTTCTGGTGCGAATTTTACTTGGTCTACGGGCAATTCTAGCCAAACCTTTAAGGCTCGACGTTTTGATAGGGTCTTGCTTAACCCGAGTGCTCACTTGGATTGGCCTGATGCGTCTGTTCGACACCTCCCTGCCTTTGGCTCTGACCATACTCCGGTTCCTCTTAGCCTTGTGATGGAGCAGTCGGCTAATAGGTCAAGGCGCCCGTTCCGCTTTGAAGCGGCTTGGCTTACCCACAATTCGTTCCCGAAACTTCTTACTAACTGCTAGAACAAGAATGTCAATAACCCTACTGCCCTTGCTGAGTTCAAAGATGCTGTCTTGAAGTGGAATAAAGAGACATTCAGTAACATACATACACGAAAGCATCAACTTATGAAACGCCTTTCCGGGATTCAAAAGGCCCTTGCTAATGGGCCGAATTCCTATCTCATAAATCTTGAGAAAACGCTGCAAGCTGAACTTAGCTTAACGCTCGAACAAGAAGAGCTTCTTTGGTGCCAAAAATCTAAGGAGAATTGGTTGCTGTCCGGGGATAGAAACACTTCCTTCTTTCACATCTCCACGCTTGTGCGGCGAAGGCGGAACAAGATTGACACCCTGTTGACCGATGATGATGTGATTCTTGAAGACAAGGAGTCGGTGGAGAATTTTGCTATTGACTTCTTCAAGTCTCTCTATGCTCCCCAGCCGACTACTTTTGATGGTGGCGGTCTTATCTACAACGCCTTTCCTAATATTGCGTCGGACCGTTGGAACAAGATGGTTTCGACTGTCTCGGAGGCGGAAATTTTCAATGCTCTCAGCCAGATGGGAAGCCTCAAAGCTCCTGGGATTGACGGTTTTCAATCACTCTTCTACCAAAAGTGTTGGAACTCTGTTGGATCCACAATCAAAACTTTTGTTCATGACTTCTTTCGAACCGGGAAACTTTTGGAAGGGGTGAATGAGACTCTGATCGTTCTCCTGGCCAAAGTTGCTAAGCCGGAAAAGATCACGCAATTTCGACCCATTAGCTTGTGCAATGTCACGTACAAGCTGATGCAGGGGAGTTTTCTCCCAGGACGTCTTATCTCGGACAACATCATCTTGGTCCAAGAAATTGTTCATTCGATGAGGAGGAAGCAGGGTCGGAAAGGTTGGATGTTGTTGAAGATTGACTTGGAGAAGGCTTATGACCGGCTTCACTGAGATTTCGTTCTTGACACTCCCACGGACGCAGGGCTCCCGGTTGTTGGTGTGTCTTGGATTAAAGAATGTATTAGCTCAACGAAGATGAGACTCCTTTGGAATGGGGAGATGACCGAATCTTTCACCCCTACTCGTGGTATCCGTCAAGGAGACCCCATGTCCCCGTACTTGTTCGTTCTGTGCATGGAACGATTGAGTCAAATGATTCAAAACTCGGTGGTAACTGGTGAATGGAAGCCTGCTCGTATTACTCGCTATGGCCCCGACATCTCCCATGTGTTCTTCGCCGATGATGTTATTCTAGTCGCAGAGGCCTCCGTGGATCAACTTCGGATCATTAGTGGCGTCCTGGAGCGTTTTTGCAAGGCTTCCGGGCAAAAAATTAATTTGGCCAAGTCGAAGTTGTTTGTTTCTCGGAATGTCGAGTCTGAGCTTGCGCAGGATCTACAGAATGAGTGTGGTTTCGAGGTTACTTCCGATTTGGGTAGTTACCTTGGAATGTCGGTTCTCCATAAGAAAGTTACTAAGGATACCTTTGCGCCACTTCTCGACAAAGTTAACGGTAGACTCGCCTCGTGGAAAGGGAAATTCCTTAGCCTAGCTGGCCGGATCGTTTTGGCCAAATCGGTGCTGTCTTCTATCCCGATTTACTCGATGTCCACGGTCATTCTGCCCAAACATACATGTGATAAGTTGGATCAGATTATTCGGAACTTCATTTGGAACCAGGGCGATTCCAGCAGGAGATTACACTTGGTCTCCTGGCAGGACGTGTGTAGGCCCAAGGAGGATGGGGGGCTGGGCATTCGACCCATGAGATCGATCAACCTGGCAACAATTGGTAAAATTGGTTGGCGCCTGCTCCATGACGAATCCGGGCTTTGGAGTGCTGTCCTTAGGGCCAAATACATTCGTGATTCCGGGAGCACCGTCCAGGCTACCTCCTATGTGCGGCAGAGCATCCAAACAGGGGTGCAACAGGTTGTTGTTAAAGGCAGCAAATAGGTGATCGGAGATGGCTGGTCAGTGCTATTCTGATCTGACGTTTGGATTGGGGAAAGTCGCCTCCTGGATTTTGCTACGGGCCCGATTGGGATGGATCAACTTCGGCGCACGATCAACTCATATTGGGTGCCTCAGGTTGGTTGGAGATGGGACCTGCTGAGCCCGTTGCTGCCCAACAGTATTTTGCTGCATTTAGCGGTCGTGGCTCCCTTCGAAGGGCTCAGAAACGGCGACGCCTTGAGCTGGTCGTTCACCCCCGATGGTGACTATTCGATCGCTTCAGCTTATTATAATGTGGTGTCTGATGGTCTGCACAATGGGAATGATAGGGAAGTCTATAAAGTTATTTGGAAGCTCAAAGTCTAGGAAAGAATTTGGCCTTTCATTTGGCTGGTGTTCCGCGAGTGTATTTTGACCAATTGCGAGCGCCGACGCCGCCACCTCGCCGTGGATGATACCTGCACGTTTTGTGACACTGCGCCGGAATCTTTACTGCATCTTTTCCGCGATTGTACCGCAATCCGAGGTTTGTGGAATTCCATTCTCGTTCCTCAAGTGGCTACTGACTTTTTCGTTTTACCTTTTGCAGGCTGGATTCGAACCAACCTTTTGTCGCGGTGGCGCACTGCTGAGGGGGTTGAGTGGTCGGCGATCTTTGCTATGGCTTTGTGGTGGACATGGAAGTGGAGAAACGAGAGAATTTTTCGAAGTTCAAGACGAGTGCAGGACACTGTTGGCTTTATTCACACTAAAGCCAAGGAGTACAACGATTTGTGGCAGTCTAGGAGTACACGGAAGGCACCTACTAGAAGAAGCGAGGTTCCGATTGCGTGGTGTCGGCCTGCCCATGACTGGATCAAGGTCAACACGGACGGGTCGGTACGTAACAATGGGCGTGCCACGACGGCAGGCGTGATCAGAGACTCGGATGGAAGATGGATTGTTGGCTTCGCCCATAACCTTGGGCAATGCACGGTCCCTAGAGCGGAAATGTGGGGCATTCTCAATGGCCTCAAACTCGCTTGGGATCGGGGTTTTCAGAACGTTATTCTTGAGTCTGACTCTGAGCTTGCGGTTGGTCTCCTTAGTAAATCGCTTGCTCCGTCTCATCCCCTCGCTAGCCTGGTTTCCAATTGCCAAGGCTTCATTTCTCGGAGTTGGAATATCCGAGTTATCCATGTCTATAGGGAAGCGAATGTTGTCGCCGACTCCCTTGCTAGTCTTGCTTTTTCTTTTCCGCTCGGTTTTCATGAACTCTCCGACCCGCCTGTGCGTACTCTCCCCCTCCTTTTGGACGATGTTAGGGGGCGAGCTTTTATTAGGCTTGTTGGTGACTAGTTTGTTCTTGACCAAAAAATAAATAAAAAAAATAAACGCACACATGCAACCCAATTAATACTCGATTACAAAAGGAGTTGGCTCCTCGGACACATTAAAGGCCACACACAACGCCGAAAGAAAATAACACACGACTTAATTATTACCCAACACACGAGATCATGGAGGACTCGAGTCTTAATTTGAGTAGTGATGCTCTTGTTCAGCCGCATATAGACCTGTCAATCGGGTCGGGTCGGGCGGGTTCGGGTTCGGTCATTTCGGGTTCGGTTAAAATCGGGTTCCGGATCGTTATGGATCACGGGTCAATCGGGTCGGGTTTTAGCGGGTTTTCGGTCGGGTCGGGTTGACCAGCGGGTCTAAAATCTCCTTTTTCCTTATGATTTTTGAAATAATTTTTAATTAAATAATAATTTTTAATTATAATATATTATTTTCATTTATTTTAATAATAAAATATATTATAAGTTTCAAAATAAATTTAAAAAATTCTATAAATATACTAAATCGGTCAACCCACCGGGTTTCGGGTTTCAACCCAACGGGTTCGGGTTCTATCGGGTTCGGTTTATTTCGGGTTTCGGGTTGAAATTTTCGGGTCTTGACCCTAAAATTATCGGGCGGGTCGGGTCGGGTTAGCGGGTTAGGTCAGTTTTTGACGTTTTTGACGGGTCTAGCCGCATACATACACAAAAGTCATCTAAACTTTGAGCAACTAGTTCCGAGTGGAATAAGCGACGACGTAAACCCTCACCTTATTCGCTTTCAAATCAAACTCCACTAGATTATCCTCCAACTGCTTCGCACCGATCACAATGGGAGTCACGGCGTCGGTTCCTCCGTCGACAAACCCCAAGCACGAGACGGTACTCCCCACCCTCACCATATAATTGGACCCGTAAATCCTCCACGTCACGTTGTCGTTCATCACGATATTGACAACTGGCAGCCCCTTGCCCGTCTTAGGATCGTAAAGGATACTGCTTTCACGGAAGCACCACCCGAACGGTGCCACAGGGTGGATCGCTTCAACCTTCATACCAATCGCCTTGACCACGAACAAATCTGTAAGCGGCTTGGGAATGCAGAACAGCGTAGGGTTGCATGGTGCTGATCTTGGTTCCCCCGTTTCCTTGCTTGTCGAACGACAACAACGAGGCGTTGACCTTCAAGGGTGTTCCGTCAATCTTAGCTTGATCAACCTCGCGTCGACAAAGTACTCGACCGAAGCCTCACCTTCGTTGTAGATCGGGGAGGTGGAGTGCGGGTTGACGACCAGCGCGGTGGTGGTGGGGGGAGATTTCCGATGAATAGATATACGCACGAGTGTGTTATGTACTTTGTATTTATAAATGTATATTAATTTCTAAAAAAAAAATGTATATTAATGAATCTACGTGCCCAACATCAACTAACTACCCCTTGTTTACACCAAAATATGTATATATGTACTCTCAATAAAGATAACGAATCGCCTTTGGTATCTAGTCAAACGGTTAAGCCTCAAAGGTAGTATCGTCTCCGGAAAATGAGAAAAAAAATAAAGATAACGAATCAAATGAGAGTACACTCGCATATGAATTAACGTGCAAGCTTGAATACATGATATATACTAAATAAATAGCACATTGAGCTAGGAAAAACAATCACTTACATGTTGTTGTTTATACTATACGCGCGTGTGTGTCATTTTTTTATTAGATACGTATCTTCGTCAATTGTATACATACTATGTGTTCACTGTTTCTTGATATGATCATTTATTTTATACTACATATTCACGTTGTTTGCTTACAAGTGTCCTTTATGATCCGATGCTTCCCCATCTATAAACACATTTAATTGTACGTCATTGTGAGAGTAAGCGGAGGAAGGCAGGCAGAGGGCGAACTTGCGGGGAACGTTTAGGGAAGACGAGACGCGTTCTTGAAGCCCGCTCGGGACCCTGGCGAGGGTGACGACGCCCTTGGTGTAGCTGGATCGAGAGACCCTTCAACGGGCTCTTGTCGGCGCAGGCGAAGGGGAATTTAGGGAGCGGCAGAGACGGGGTGGAGACGGTGTCGGCGATGAGGCCGGCCGAGAAGAGGGAGTCGGTCCAAGGAGTACTGTAGGCGTAGGCTCCACAGGAGTTTCTGTTGCAGCTGGGCTTGGCCGGGCCGTCGCATCCAATGCATGGGCTGTAGGACAGTAGGAGGGGCACAGCTCGGAGGTTTCGCAAGGGATGACGGAATAAGTGGAGGATTTGGTGTAGCCCACGACGTCGCAGGCTAACCAGGAGTATTGGGTTGCCTAGGTCGACCGCCACCTAAACGCGCACCGGTGGGGTTCCGATTAGGTAGGTGGTGTAAAATTGGGTCTTGCTCTCGTCCTTCATTAGGGGGAGGGAGTACTTGCATTGGCGGCAGAGGCGAGGTGGCAGGCGAGGAGGAGGAGGAGGAAGCAAGAGAAAGACCGCCGGGAACCCATGATTTAGAATGTGTGTATAGGAGAGTAGTGAGGAGTGGAGTGATCGAGCTGTGGTTTTATAGATGAGGGTGAGGGGCGATTTGGTGATTTTCTATCTGTACATGGATCTAATGGTTTGTGCTTTATGGATAACCTAGGTAAGGCAGAGCATCCAAGACTCTGGAAAGCATAAAGTGACCAGAGTTAGTGGGTGTTATCATGTGTGTGTTCCAACTCGTGAATAAATGTTATAAGATATTAGTTGTACTCGTCGTGTCATTCACGACTACAACTCAGTAATTAATAGATACTAGCATAGTTTTTTGTACCTTGCGCGGATTTTTTCTAAATTTTTAATTAGATTTTATATGAAAAATAAATATTTTACATACAGATTTAATACATTCATTTTCCACAAATATATATCCAATATTATACACAAATTCTTTTTATCATTAGAAAAAGAGGTGACTAAATAGCTAAATCTGTTATATAATAAAAAATAGTTTAAAACATCAATTGAAAAGGTTTGATCAATAAAAAAATTTGGTTCAAACTACATATTTTTATACATAAATTATCTCTATATATTGGTAATTGTAGTATAAATTATCGCTATTGGTAAAAATATATTTTGATAGATATTATATAATTTTGTATAATTCTAATAATTTTGTAGGAATAAAATATTTCTATAAATTATCTCTAAAGATCAAAATATTTCCATAGCAAAAGATTTTATAGTTTGAACCAAAATCTTCATTTTTATAAAAATGCGTTGCTTAAAAAATCATTAAAATATGGAAGGAAATGATTTTATAGTTTTAACCATATCTTCACTTTTATAAAAATTCCTTTGCTAAGAAAATTATTAAAATATCCCATATTTTCAATTTTTTCAAGAATTTCTTTAAAATAGGGAAGGAAACGATTTTATAGTTTTGACCATATTTTCAAGAATTAAGAAGATAGGATATTTTGTAAATTAAGGTAACTAAATATTCTATCTTAATTAACTAAATATATATTAACAACTAATCTACAAAGTACATTAAAAAAAAGTAAATAAATAAATTTGATAAAACATATTAAAGTATATATATTGCTATTGGAAAATTGAACCAAGTCTTCATTTTTTAAGTAGTTTGAACAAATTATCTCAAAATAGAACGTTGATATAAATATCTATATTGATAAAAAATATTTCCATAAAAATATAAAAAGATTTTGTAAATTTGAACAAAATCTTCATTTTTTCAAAAATACCCTAAAAAAAATCTTATACCCCAAATCTTCAATTTTAAAGAAAATTCATAATATATATGACTATAAGTAGTACTTATGGAAAGTCTATGGAGAACAATTTTGCTAAAAAGTAAGGTAAAAAAGGTAGAATATTTTGTAAATTAAGGTAATTTTGAGTTGACATAAACAAAAAAAAGATAATTGTAGGCAACAATGAATTAATTTAAAAATCAAACCCATATACTCATAAATCCCTACAATTAAACATGTTTTTTTAAATAGAATCAAATTTGAATTTCGAAATTTCTATTAAAATTTAATAGTAAAATTGCACTAAAATCAATATATTTGTGAAATGTTATATTCTAAATAAAATAATATATATGAATATCCAACGACTTAACAAATTGATAAAGTATAAGTTTGAAACAAACTTTAATAATAAATATAACTTTATCAAGCTTCTTTTTTCATTCATAAAAATGAAACAACAAAATCTTTAAACAATTTTTATGCATCAATAAAATTAATTTGAAAAGAAAGCTTCTTTTTTATTTATAAAATTTCCAATTGAATCAAAGAATCAAGACTTTCTATTTTCTAGCTAAATTTGAAAAAAATGTAGTAAAATGATATTTTACATATAAAATCAAATAACTGTTATTATAAAATTATCAATTCAATCAAATAAATATTACTCTTTTCATACTATCCAATTCGTACATTGATTGATTATACCTAAATTGCCTTAAATTCCTCTTGACTTGAAGGTATATTACCAATTTACCATACATAATCCAAGAGTATCTTTTTAAAAATGTAAATTTTCCATCTTTTTCTGTAATATTAAAAAAAATGAAAAAAAAGTTCTATAACTAAAAACTAAAAAAATACGATATGGATTTTGTTCGTAGTATTTACTTATCTCAATTTTCAATAGTATTTCTTCCTTGCTTTGATAGTTCGATCTTCTTTTGTACTCTTTGTCTCTTGTGTGTGCTTCCTTGTGCTACAATTAGGCGATCGAATTTTAAGAATTGGTCATTGTATATATGAGTTTATCCTATGAGATTCTGTATAAATTTGTCAAATTTTGACCAGAAGTCGGGATCGTGGGGAGGTGGGGGAAGAGGGGAATACGGGTGGTGTGGGGTGGTTGCATTGGTCGAGGACGATAGAGAGGACAACAGTGTGCGTGGTAGAGGAGGCCTCTATTGAATTTCATTGAAGTAAGTTGATGGAGAGGAAGATCAAATCTTGTCAAGAAATATTTGAATTGGATGATTGTAATTGAGTTTCTCCTCCTTTTAATATGAATAAATTATATAAGTTGTTTCAATTTTATGATGTGTAAAGGCTAAATCATTACTCCCTCGTTCACAAATACATGATGTTTTAGGATTTGTCTCTAAAATTAAGAAGGTATGTGATTTGACTTAAATACCCATAAATCTTATCCTTTTTTATTTTTATTTTTATTATTCTTTTTATTTAACGAGGGTAATATTGAAAAAATATGGTAAATTATGTAAAACATCCAGTATTATTGAACAAGAAAATCAAGCTAAAACATCATGTATTTTTGAACGGAGGGAGTAGAGTTGTTTAAATTTAAGTTAAAATTTAAATGACATGTAAATAATTAAGTTTATATAGGCATGTAGTAAGTGATGATGTGTTATATGACGTGTTAAAAAATGTATGACGTGTAAAATAATTCGAGAAAGGAAATTGCGACATGTGTCAAAATTATACATGGCTTAATGTGGGATCGCCATGTGGCGAAATACGACGTGGCGCAATGTGGAGGCTCCAAACCTTATTGCTTTTATATATATAGTAGATTAGTTGAACCTGTCGTACCATGTACGACTACGATTCGATATTTTATAGACATTATAAATAGGACATTAATAAATAAAATATAATATAAAACTTTAATATTAGCAATTTTATTGCTTGTAGAATGTTTAATTTTTTTAATGAATATAAATGGTTAAATTTAGTGTTGAGAATGAAGATATATTATTAAGATAAAATAATTGCATTTCTCTTTTTCCTTGATGATATTTCATAGATATGTAATTAAAAAAAGAAGAAGATAAAATATGAATAAAAGAATTTATATATTCAAATATAGAAGAGATAAGAATTTAAAAATTAATAGTTAATTAACTTAATAAATAAGATATGATAAAATATGAAAGATAAAGATAATTAAATTATATAAATATTTAAAATTTAATTAATTTAATTTAAGATCATTTTGTGGTTTGATAAAGTAAAAAATAGATAAGATTAAATATTATATTATTCATATTTTATTACTTTCCATGTACGTAAATTTAGAGATTATCAAATATTTAAATAGATATATTAAATATTTTATTATCTATTTTTATTAATTTTAAACATTATAAATATTTATCATTAATTTTTTATTATAAAAAACAATATATCTCTTATTCTATAAAAGAATGTAGAAACTGGAATGTCGGCCGTTCATATGTATTTTGAAATATTTTATCTTTAATTTTAAATACTTGTATAAGAAAGCTTTCAAAAGATATTGTTATACTAAATAGATATATGTTAAATTGATGTTAGAGATAAATTTAAATAGTTTAAAAATAATTTAATAGAAAAAAGTTACAATAATAGGAATAAAAATTAAATTTTTGAATATGAGGTGGGGCCAGAATCGTTCTGGTGGCTCGAAAAGGTACAACTTTAATATATAATTATAGATAGATTATAAATAAGATATTAATTAATTAAAATTAAATGTAAGTTATTTTTTTATTTTTTTTGGAATCAAATAAAATAAAATAAATATAAATGATTATGTTTAATGTTGAGAATAATGATAGAATACTAAGATAAAATAACGTACATTTCCCCTTCTTCTTGATGATAGTATTTTATAAATATTTAATTTAAAAAAGAAGATAAAATATTAATAAAAAATATTTATTTTTTAAAATATGAAAGAGATAAGATTTTAAAAAATAATTAACTTAATAAATAAGATATAATAAGATATGAAAGGTAAAGAAATTTTATTTATAAAAATACTTAAAATATAGTTAATTTAACTTAAGGTGGGACCATACTCGTTTTGGTGGTTCGATAAATTAAAGATTACATAAGATAAAATATTATATTATTCATTTACCATTAATTTTTATTGTCAAACTAAATTCATATATATATCTATAAATAATTCTATAAAAGATATTATGCTAAAAGAAAAAAGATATTCATTCTTATTTTAATATATTTTAAATTTTCTATCTTTAGTTTAAAATATTTGTATAATGAAATTTTTAAATGATATTGTTATACTAAATAGATATTTTTTTGATGTTAAAGATATATTTAAATAATTAAAAAAAATTAATAGGAAAAAGTTGAAATAATAGAAATTAAAATTAATTTTTTGAATATGTGGTGGGACCAGAATCATTCTGGTGACTCGAAAAGGTACAATTTTAATATATAGCTATAGATTATATTGAATGAGTTTCCTTGCTAACAATAAACATAACGAACAACTAAATTTCTCCACTATTGGCCGGCTTACATTATTTTTTAATAGACAAGGCAACAAATATTAGATTATAATAAATATTAAAAGGCTAATTTAAACTATTATAGCAAGAGCATTTTTTTTAAAAAAAAGTAATCAAATAACAAGGGTTGTTGACTACAAATCAAGCCTAGAATAGAAGAATTAGACATTGTAGACCTCAAAATCGTTTAGGTAATAGTAATTGTTTCTTAAAGGACCGGAAATTTGACATGTCTTCTAACTAGAAAATTGGTTGCACTATTACATTCTCTCTAACAATGAAAAAACTGAACTTCTTTAAATGTGAGTGATGGTGCGTAGATAAATCACGCACTAAACAACTGGTTAGATGATCAAAGATTGAAAAAATCAAGAGAACCCAAAACAAGACGTCAGGATCCCTCTTTGAAGCACGTTTGAGGCGTTCAAGGGTGATGAATAGTACGCCACCAATAAGGTCATGCCTCATGTAAATACAACATCCTCGCAAATGTTACAATATTCTCACCAAAATTAACAAATAACGCGTTAATCCCAAGCGAGTGGAAGACTCAGGTTTGAGCACAACACACAACTTCAATGCATGTGCAAGAGACGAGTACAACTATACAGCCTATGCAAGCCCAAAGAGCATGCAATACACACTCTGGATGTCTAGAAGCTTATAAAGCGTCACTAAAGACATCACATGTCAACTCCAAAACATGCCACACTCAAATGAAGCCACGTGTTGCACTACAAGACCTTGATCAATGGAAGCACGACACATCGCACGTCACTCTAACTTACTTATGTAGCAAAACGTCTTTACTAATGGTGACAAAACATATCGCACATCCCTCTAACTTACTTATGTAGCAAAACATGTTTACCAATGGTGACAAGACACATTGCACATCCCTCTAACTTACTTATGTAGCAAAACGTGTTTACCAATGATGACAAGACAAGTCGCACACCTCTCAAGTTGACTTATGAGGAAAATGTGTCCACCGCATAGCCCACCAATTCACACCCAACACTTCACCTACTAGCTTGTCTATCCCACACCAAAACTTCTCAACAATCTAAATGCAAAGGTCGAAAAACATCTCTAGCTTGGGAAGTACCTAATTTAAAGAGAATTGAATATTGAAACACTCAAAAAGACCACACTATTTATGAGAGAGAGTTCCAAACAAGCTCGAAGCACGTACTAGCCCTCTTAAAGTTCCTTAGTGTATAATCTATCATCAAGCCTAGTGGTAAAAGAGAGTTGAGGGACACGTTTCCAATCCTCATTTATTTTGGATTTCAGCAATTACTAAGCAAATTATGAATATCCAAAAGTATAGTAAAATTTTCCCAAGGACTTTACCAAGTTTGTTTTTTTAATGAAAACACCCTTAACATTACTCAAGACGAATCCTTGTTCAGAATACACATAAAATCAAACGGAATAGACAACGAGTTCGAGAAAGAAATAGTTTCCAAAGGACGTCTTGACGCCATCTAATGCGTAGCTTCGTTAGCTTCACTCCGAGCAATCCTCCAGCTACAACTCTCGAAATCCCAGACTTTTGCAAGAATCCTAGCAATGAGATTTCCTATAATTGTCCTTGGCAGTACACCCTTCTGGATTTTGTTAATTACTGACAGACAATCCGATTCAATTACAATGCTCTTAATTCACCTCTGTTCAACAAGCGTCAATCCCCGCAAAATAGCTTCAGCTTCAACAAGTCGTCTAAATAAATAATAAAATTAATCTTTTAATTTTATGACGATGGTGAATTCGGTCCCAGTCATACAAAAATAAAATTTTCTAATTTTAAAAGGTCTCTACTAATTCTTTGATTTAGTTAGTAAGAGGGATGAAATAGACTCTAGAAGCTAATACTCTAAGTTAAAGGTGATAAAAAGCACCACTAATGGGAATTTGCTTCTTGATTAATGGGCATGCCTTAATTTGACAAAAGAACTGGGTGGAAGGGTTGTTGAGTAGCTCGAGCTCTTCCGTTTTTTGGAATCTTTCTTCTAATTCATTGTTGTGTTATCTCTCCTAATATGGGAGAGTTCAAATTACATTTGTGCTAATGGTATCCTTAATGGGCTTGATGGTTTATTGACACATTAAGAGCAAGCTTCCTTGAGAAGCTTTTGAGTGTTGAAAAGGCACTTTTGTGCCTAATTCTAGAGTGTTGTTTGTAACAATATTTTGAGGGAAATTTCTTATGTGATTTCCATTGATCTCTAGGGCGAATATAAAGATGTACAAGATAGAATATCTTCTAAGCAAGATATGCTTACATAAAAAAGATAATATAATATGGAAAAAATATACTAGGAATATTATAATACTCAAGTTGGAGCATGAGGATCAACAATGCCCAACTTGTTGAGGGAAAACTGAAACTGTTGTTTCCCTAACACCTTGGTGAAGAGGTCAGCTGGCTGTTGATTACTAGAAACATGGGAGGTCGGCACTTTGCCAGCGAGAACCATATCTCGGACGTAATGGCAATCAATCTCTATGTGCTTGGTGAGCTCGTGGAAGACCGGGTTGGCAGCGATATGAAGAGTTGCTTGGCTCTCACAGTGAAGACGAACTAGAGAGGGGTGAACGACACCTAGAGAGCGCAATAGAGAGGCCATAGCTCGGTATTCGGCTTCAGCAGAAGAACGAGAAATCGTCGGTTGCTTCTTAGTCTTCCAAGAAATAGGAGAACATTCGAGCATAACAAAATAACCGGTAATAGAGCGCCGGGTCAATGGGCAGGCTGTCCAGTTAGAGTCACAGTAAGTTGTAAGATGAAGCGAACTATAACTCGAAAGATGAAGACCTTGTCCCGGATGGCCTTTGAGGTATCGTAGAACCCGAAGAGCTGCTTGTCAATGAGCCTCTTTAGGCGCTTGCATAAATTGAGATAGCGTATGAACCGAATAAGAGAGCTCGGGACATGTAATGGTTAAATAACTGAGTCGACCAATAAGACAACGATAACTCTTAGGATTCTCAATATCCAACCGTGATGCTTGAGCAAGCTGATGATGTGAGTCCATTGGGAACTCACAAGGCCGAGAAGCGAGCAATCCAGCTTCCGCAATAATGTCAAGGGAATATCTACGCTGAGACACAAAGAGACCAGAGGAGTTTCGGGCAATTTCAAGATCAAGAAAGTACTTCAGAGAGCCCAAGTCCTTCATATAAAAACAACTACATATATAAGCCTTGAAGTGGGAGATGGCATGAGAATTATTACCGACAATGACAAGATCGTCGACATAGATAAGCACATGAAGAATGGTGCCATGTCGAGCTAGAGAAGATAGTGAATCATCTGCTCGACTCTTAGTGAAACCAAAATTACGAAGAGCGGTGGCTAGCTTTGAAAACCAATTCCTCGGTGCTTGGCGAAGACCGTACAAGGATTTACGGAGTTTACAGACCTGGCCCGGAGCGATTACAAGATATCCAAGCGGAGGTTTCATATAAACTTCTTTGTCAAGATTGCCATGAAGGAACGCATTATGAACGTCCATTTGATGTAATTCCCATCCCCGAATTGCGGCAACAGACAGAAAATCGCGAACAGTAACCATTTTCACCACGGGAGCAAATGTTTCTATAAAATCAACGCCTTCGACTTGCCTATTTCCAAGAACGGCCAAACGCGCCTTGTGTCGTTCAATTTCACTGTCCGACTTATATTTAATCTGGTATACCCATTTGCATCTAATAGCGTGTTTGCCAATGGGTAATTCCGATATGGTCCACGTATTGTTACGTTCAAGAGCATCTATCTCGAATTTCATTGTTGCGTTCCATGGAGCATGCAAAACAACGTCGGAAAAACGAGTGGGATCTTGCCCAGAAGTAATGGCCGCTAGAAAATGTGCATGAGATGTAGAAAACTTAGCACAAGAGACAAAGGTTGCAATGGGATAAGCAATACCTGAGGGCGGTGAAGTAGTAGGCATTGAAGAAGCAAGGGGTGGGGAGCGAATGGTGTTGCATACAAAATTGCGAAGGAGCACAGACGGTTGCTTAGCACGAGAAGACCGTCGAACTACAGTAGCGGGAGCACTCCCTTTGTCATCATAATAAGAGGAGTTGTTGCTGCTAGAAGAAGGCGAAGACAGATTCAAATCAGTAGGAGAATGCAGGGCGGGCGTCGAAGAATACGGAGCTAAATCAATAGGAGAATCTGAAACAGAGTCGGGCCCTGGTGTTGGCGAGGCACTAACTGACTGGTTTTCCAGTGGAAGATCAAAAACAGAAGGATGAGGAGATGTGACTGGTTCAGCAACAACAGAGGGAGGTTGTTTCCGTAGCAAGATCAAACAACTTCCACCCTCTTTTTCCACCAAGATAACCCAAAAAACGCACTTCCAACTTTGTGATGCAAACTTGTCCCTATCTTTTGGCAATTTGGATGAATAACACAGACACCCGAACACCTTAACATGATCGTATGACGGAGCGTGGCCAAACACCAATTGATAAGGAGTTTTGTTGCCTAATAAGGGAGTTGGAGTTCGGTTAATTAAATAGCACGCGGTAAGTACGCACTCTCCCCAAAATTTGAGAGTCAAAGAAGCATGGAACCGTAAAGTCCAAGCAATATTAAGAATATGACAGTGCTTGCGTTACGCCCTGCCGTTTTGTTGAGGAGTGTATGAACAAGTGGTTTCAAACATAATACCATGATCTTCAAAGAATGATTTTAAACATATGAATTCGCACCCGTTGTCAGAACGAAACCGTTGAATCGATTTTTGGAATTGGGTCTTGACCATAGCACAAAATTTCTAAACGAGGATGGCAACTTCAGATTTGTGAGTCATTACGAACACCCAAACAGTCCGGGAGAAATCATCAATGATTGTGAGAAAATAACGAGCATTTGTGGTAGAAGGGACGCTATAAGGCCCCCAAACATCACAGTGAATAAGTTGAAATAAATCATTAGCTTTATTGATACTTAACGGAAAAGAACAGCGAGTCTGTTTTGCTTGAAAGCATACATCACCAGGAATGAGCTTATTGTTTTGACTAATAGAAGAACTTATATGAGGCAAATGAGATAACACTGAATCAGAAGGGTGTCCCAATTTGGCGTGCCAGAGAGCTAAAGACGAGACTGAAGATGATGTGTGACAGGAACGTGTCGGTGTGTTGAATCCATGAAGCCAGTAAACCCCACCCCGTTGCTCACCTACTCCAATCACCATCCTCGAAACGCTCTCCTGTATGACACACATTCGAGCAGTAAGTATAATCAGACAATGAAGATCATCCGTGAGTTGACTACAAGAAATCAGATTGCAATCAAGTTGAGGAATAAATAAGACGAGATCAAGACGAATATTATGATAAAAAATAAGAGATCCTTCTTCAGTGGCCGCAGCAACTCGGTTGTCCGGAAGTTTGATCGAAACCGGGGCAATAGAAGTAAGATTCTAGAGTAAAGAACGAGTGTCAGTCATATGGAAGGAAGCCCCGGTATCGAGTATCCAGTTAGATGACTTACCAACCATATGGTTTGAACCAACAGAAGACATGAAGTCAATCTAGACGCGGAGGAGGAACTCACAAAGAGAGTAGGACTACGGTTTGGATTTATGAAGACAAAATCCGCCGGAAAACCAACTAGACGATAGCAGGTCTAGGCATCGTGGTTAGGTTTACCAATATGACTGCACTTCTTTTTGAAATCCGAGGAGCGTGATTGAGCTGCCAAGGCCATTGGTTCAGTGACGAAGTCCCGATCTTTGATAATAGAGAATTGTCATTCTTCCTGAATTACAAGGGCGTAGGCGCTGCTGATGCGAGGGAGAAGGTCTTTAGACATTATGTTCGAGCGAACAGTCCCGTAAACATTGTCAAGCCCCATTAAGAATTGATGCAGACATTCGTCCTCGCACTCTTTGATGAGTTAAGCGGTGATGTTGCAGGAACAATGACCACACAAACAACTCTTGGGAGGAACATATGTAAGAAGTTCATCCCAAAGTTGTTTGATTTTTCCGTAATAAGCAGCCACAGATTGACCACTTTGCCGACAAAGAGCAATCCTAGACTGAATTTGGAGTATTCTAGGTCCGTTACCGACCGAGAATCACTGCTTCAAATCGTCCAATAACTCTCGAACTGTGTCGTAATAAGTGATGGAAAAGTGAAGGGACGGATCGATAGATTGAACGATCCATCCGATGAGCATAGAGTTGACACTCCACCAATCGTCAATCTCGTCGGAATCATCCGAAGGTTGAGTGATGCGGCCATCAATGAAGCCCATCTTCCGTTTAGCACGAAAGGCATTGCGCATGGCCGTCGTCCATTCTTGATAGTTCTCCCCCTTAAGTACAACCGGACAAATTTGAAGGCCCGGATGGCCAAAAGGATAGAGATAGAATGGAGAATGAGAAGGCATGGAATCAACCTTCATGAGTGCGGAAGGTGTTTTGAGGAGTCCGCCGTCAATGAGAGTTTTAGAACCGTCATCGAGGGTCTTGGAACCATCACCGAGTTCAACCATTGTCAGAAATAACAGAGGTCGATCGAGTTAGGGAAAAGGAAGAAGATTAACGACGGGCAAAGAGTCGGAAAAAAATCCTGCTCCGATACCATGTAACAATATTTTGAGGGAAATTTCTGATGTGATTTCCATTGGCCTCTAGGGCGAATATAAAGATGTACAAGATAGAATATCTTCTAAGCAAGATATGTTTACATAAATAAGATAAGATAATATGGACAAAATATACTAGGAATATCCTAATATTGTTTCCACCATCATAAGCCTCTTATCTAACGATTGAGTTGTGAGTTGAAACCTTTCAAGTAAGGTTCTATAGTTTTCCTCTTATACTCTTGAGTTTTATCTACCTTATAAGATGATGATATATGTAAGTGTGAGTAAAGGTTAAAAAGCTTGATGAACATGTATTCCTCTAATGATATCTAAATTGGCTATCTCACTTGTAATCTTGTTGATCATGAAAGATTTAATACCTACAAATTATGGTTTGTACATAAGAATTGATTGGGTGCTCTGTTACTCATTTCTTTCCAGTATTTACTATTTATGGTTTGCTATTTGTGGTTTGTAAAGAGAGGCAATCTTGTTGAGAGAAGTTGTAAATATTATTATGCAATAGCAAGAGTATTTATGCAAGAGTAGATTGTAAGCAAGGCAATAATAAACCCTAATACAAAATATTATCCATAACAAAAGATTGTGTCTTATACTAAAAGGATAGAATAAATCATAAGATAAAGTTATTATTATGTCGAGATATCAATATCCCCCCGCAAGCTGGTTGGTCTAACAGTGAATCCGAGCTTGGAGATCAAAGACATAAACTGCGGCCGTTGAAGAGGCTTGGTGAGAATGTAAGCTAGCTGATCTTTTGTAGAGACGTGTGCAACCCGAAGAGAACGAGCTTGAACTTGCTCACGGACAAAATGATAGGCCAAAGCTATATGTTTCATGCGTGAATGAAATACATGATTGGAACTAAGAAAAGTAGCCCCAATATTGTCACAATACATCAACACCCAACTCAGCAAGTAAGAATGTAACCCATAAAAGTTCAGAACAAGCATCAGATAAGGCCTTATATTCCGACTCTGTGGACGAACGTGAGACAGACTTTTGCTTGCGTGAACTCCATGAAATAGGAGTAGAGCCGAAATAAATAAGATAACATGTTGTAGAAATGTAGTCATCACAATCACCAGCCCAGTCAGCATCCGAGAAGCCATGCAGCTGAGGTGAGGAATGAGGGGAAATATGAACCCCAATGTGAGGTGTGCCATGGAGATATCTCAGAAGCCGCTTTAAAGCATCTCAGTGAACAGATGTTGGAGCTTGCATAAATTGTGAAAGCTTGTTGAAAACAAAGGCAACATCAGGACGTGTCAAACCCAAATATTGTAACCAACCAACAAGCATACGATAATCAAAAGGAGACGACAAAGGCGCCCCAGAATGCTGAGAAAGAGTGACATTGGCATCGAGCAGTGTACTAGCCGATTTTGCCAAGTCCATACCAGCTTTAATCAAGACATGTTGAATGTATTTTCGTTTAGATAAGAACAATCCAGACGAAGATCTGACAACTTCAACACCAAGGAAATATGAAAGTTCACCAAGATCTTTAAGTGAAAACTGAGTAGCAAGCCAAGTAAGTAATTGATTGACAAAAACGAGATCATTCCCAGTGACAATAATGTCATCAACATAAACGAGAGATAGACAGTATGGTCACCATGATAGTAGATGAATAACGAAGCATCACATAAGGAGGAACAAAAACCAAGGAAAAGAAGAAAACCTTTGAGTTCATTATACCAGACCCGAGGTGCTTATTTGAGACCATAAATGGCCTTATGAAGTTTGCAAACATGAGAAGGAGCAACATCATCAACGAACCCAGGCGGCTGACACATAAACACGTATTCATGAAGAGTGCCTTGTAAGAATGCATTATTTACGTCTAGTTGACGAAGTGACCAGCCCCTAAAGACGGCCAATGCCAAAACAAGACGGACGGTGACAGGCTTCACCACCGGACTGAAGGTTTCAGAGTAATCCCAACCCGGGCATTGGTGAAAGCCTTTCGCAACAAGTCGAGCTTTGTACATATCAATGGAGCCATCAGGGTTGTATTTGATCCGAAAAACCCACTTGCAACCAACCAAGTTTTGTGTTGGAGCAGAAGGAACAAGGGACCATGTTTTGTTAGAGCAAGAGCGTCAAATTCCGCTTGCATGGCAGCCCTCCAAAGAGGATCTTTTAGGGCTTGAGTAATGGTTTTTTGTTCGGTGGGAGAGGGTGGAGACTTGAGCAGTGAGGTCAAATTTCTAAATGGGCTTGAAAATATTGTTCTTGGACCGAGTAACAACACCACGATCATCCACAAAAGGCGCGGCTTGGGCAGGGTTTGGGTTTTGTGGATTAGGGTTTAGAGGCGGAAAATTAGGGTTAGGGTTTTCATCGAGGACGAGCGCGAGTGACAACGCGTGTGATGCCGAGGAGGGTGAGGCTAGCGTAGGAATTGAGGAGGGTGGGCCCAAGAGGATATTTGGTGTGGTATTTTGAGGAACTGGTTGTTGGATATGAGGAAAAGAATCAGTAGAAGATCTTGTGCCTGAATTTGGAGATATGGAATCTTGCCCTTCCAAAAAGGGATTGAAGAGAGAGTGAATGCTAGGGTTAGGGTTAGGAGGCGGATGAGGTGGAAAGGGCACAAAAAACGGCGCCCAATCGCCACCGAAGGACAGTTGATTAGGGTTTGCCTGTGGTGGAAGTTTAGTGTACGAAAATTCAGTTTCCACAAATTTAACATGGCGAGAAGTGTAAATACGTCGAGTAACGGGATCAAGGCATTGAAACGCACTCGGAGAGGAAGAATAGCCTATAAAGACACATGGAATGGATCTAGGTTCGAGTTTGTGAGAGGCATAGGGACGAAGCCATGGAAAACAAAGACACCCGAAACATTTGAGTTTATTGTAATCGGGAGCTTGACCAGTGAGTTTTTGAAAAGGAGACAACAATTGGAGGGTGGGCGTAGGGAGATGATTGATTAAGTAGACAACTGTGAGTAAGGCATGAGGCCAATGATCCAAGGGAAGACCGGAATAAGTGAGCAAGGAGAGACCGGTTTCGACAATGTGCCTATGCCGGAGCTCGGACAAGCCATTGTGTTCGGGAGTGTGAGGTGGGGACGTCAAGTGGCATGGGTTATGCTTCGAGCTCAAAAAAGAACGAAGTGCAATGTATTCACCACCATTATCGGAATAAAGAACTTTGATTTTGTGATTAAAGAAGTTTTAAACAAGAGAACGGAATTTGATAAAGATTGATTGAGTTTCGGATTTACGTTTGAGAGGATAAAGCCAAATATATTTGGTAAAGTGATCCACAAAAATGACATAATATTTGAAACCATCATAAGATCGATAATACAGGAGAAGTTCAGACATCTGAATAAATGATTTCAAGAGGACGATTAGAACATAGAGTGGATTTATAGAAAGGAAGCTTATGACTTTTATTAATTTGGCATGAAGTACAACCCTAAAGGGAAAACAAAGAACTGTCTAAATTAAACTTCTTATGAATAAATTGAAAGATTGCAGAGGATGCATGTCCTAGTTTGTGATGTGATAACTCCGAAGGATCGTCCTTGTAACCCTTCCCGAGATCCACACGAATGAGCGCCGAAGAAGATCAATAGACTCGAGCCTAGATGCCGATTTTGGATCGTTCTTAGGACAAGATCTATGACGTTTGTGTGATTGTATTGTGTTTGAGCAAGAATCCGAGAACAAGATTGTTGGGAGTTTGTGTATAATAGCCGCTATTTTTATGACTAATTTTCTTTTTTAATCATTAATTATTTATTAAATAAAATAAATGCATAATATTCTTTTATTCAAAATCTATTTCTAAAATAAATAGATCATAATATTCTTATGAAATAGTTATTCGAATAAATAAAATTTATTAAAAATAAAACTTAATAAATTCATAGCTAATGGAAATTCTATTTGTAAAACCCGATCGTTCCGACGCGCGTCTCAAACCGACTTTCGGTTCGTTTTGCAAACGCGTCAGATCATTTATTTGAGAGATCTAGTGAGATTTTGGTAGAGATTCTCCACTCATGATAGTTGACTATTTCACTATTATCATATTCTCTTCCTTCCACTAACATGACTTAAGTTATTATAATACATTTATTAGTCTTCCACTCACTTATTAGGAGATTACCCATCATCATCACAAAATCTCTACAATCTCCACTAACCATTATTACTCTATTTAAAGGAGCCATGACTTGAGAGAGAGCTCAGAGAGCTCACATAAACACTCTCTTTTCTCTACTTAAGAGCAAGCAAAATCAGCCATACTTTAATTCTTCAAGGGCTGATTTTTCACATACAAACACACCTAAACTCCATCCTTGGCACACCCTAGCCGCCACCACCACCGGCCCTCCCTTGGCTGCCACCAGGCTGCGCCACCAGTAGCCACCAGTCGTGCCACCAGCCCACTGAGGAGCTGCTGCCAGCCCTCCTCCCCTTGCTCTCCTTGCTCCCCTTGTGTTGTTCTTCCTACAAGAACACAAGACACATTTAAAGGGTAATCTCTCAAATTTCTTTAAGTATTTTTCTTAGGATAATTCCAAGTATTTTTAGGAGTTTATCATGAATTAAAATCTCAAAATTTCAGATTTTATGAAATACCATTTTTTGTTCATATCATCTTTGATAAATGACATGCATGCAAGAATTTTAAAAGAAAATTATCTTATAAGCTTCTAGATGATTTTTTGAACTTCTTAAGATGAACAAGTTGATTTTTGAGCCTTAAAAATTCTGATTTTTATTTTTATCATCAAAGACCCCAACTCTCGTTCCTTTTCTAAACAAAAATCCTTGATTAATGTAGATAATGACTTGAGAATTTTATAAGATAATTTAGTTATGCATAAAACCTACATGCATGTCTTTCATAAGACTTTGAAAGCTTTTATATGATTTTTTCTAGTTTGAATGATTTTCATAAGGACAAGCTTTGATCAATTAAGTTAAAATGTTCTTGCATGTAAGTTTAAGTGAGTTTTCATGAAATCAACTTAGTTGCATGTCTCTTCCTTTAACTTGTAAACTTGAGAATGTTTTTTTGTAAATGATCTTTGAGTAGAGAAAGAAGTAAAAGATTACAATGGGTTGTTTAATTCATATAAGTACTTGCATGTTAATAAAAATGATTATTTTAACTCTTGTCAGCCTTGCATGTGTTAGTTATAAAAATTTTAATCAAAATCTCTATTAAACAAGTTAAGAAGTTGTTGGATGTTAAAATATGGACTCTTTATAACTTAAAATCTTCTTGCATGTTAAGTTAAGCTAAGAAGAATTTGGTATAATTTATGGATGATCATTCTAGAACTAAAACTATTAAGTATAAAGATAATAGGTACTTAAATAAATCTTATGGTTATGCATGTTAGGGCTGTGCAACCGGTCCGAACCGGACCGGACCGAATAAACACGGTCCGGTCCAGACCGGTGGACCGTATTTTATAAAAAAATATGGACTGTGGATCGGACCGGACCGGATCATTTCGGTCCGGTCCAATTACGGTTCGGTCCCGGGTTTGGACCGATTTGACCGCTTAGTATTTTAATTTGATTTCTTTGGCCGAAAATCAACGCTCATACCATAGATATGTAGTAATTAGCAAGATTAATTCTATTATTATAGAGTTAAACTACCAATGGGCAAAACTCAAAACTTTTATTTAGTAATAATCAACAATTTTTTTAATATGTAACTTTAAAGTATAAATTATAAGCCTAATATTCTATATAAGATATAAATTATAAGGCTTTACGGTCCGAATCGGGAATTCCCGGTCCGGTCCCGGTTTTGGACCGGGACCAAAATTCTCAAATTTCTTGGACCGAGGACCGGACCGACTCAGTCCCGGTCTTGGACCGGACCGTAAAATTCCGGTCCGGTCTGCCGGTCCGGTCCTAGTTTGCACAACCCTAATGCATGTGATTTTTTTATAAAGTTGTGGACTAAAACTATACTTGCATGTGTGTTAAGAACTAGCAAAATGTTGAATTAAAACTTGTTAAACTTTCTTAGTAAAAAGGATGATTAATTTGATAAGTTTAAATCATAGTAAGATAGCCTAAGATGTTGCATGTGAGATTAAAAAGTGTTTTTATAAAGTATTATACACATGCATGACAATCCTAAAATTTTCTATAATTTTATAATAAGTAAATCATGACTTTAGAAATTTGCGATCATAAGAATAAGTCTTATTAGTAGCTTTGCATAAAAATAATGGTAATTGGAAAAAGGTTTTAATTGTGGTTAAATTATACTTGCATGTCAAAATCATCTTTGTCAAATAGACTTCTGGTTTAAAATAAAGTTGGACTTAGAAATAATAAAATACATGCACATCATATTTTAAGTCTATTTTAAACAATTAGTGCATGTGGTTTAAAAAGGAATTTCCTTTATGTTTAAATAAGGCCTTACATGTTTTCTTTTAATAAATATTTTTAAATCGTAAAGAGTACTATCTTGGAAATAATAATAAAGAATTATTATTTTTATATCACATATCTAAATTATTAATTAAAATAATTTAGATTTAACTTTCTTTCTCTTAGAAGAGGAAAATAAGAGAAAAGTTTAGTTAAGATTAAAATAAGGATTTTAATACATGTTCGTTCGTCATTCCTTTCGGTCAAATAGGTCGAAGCGTACGAACGTCTCTAAGAGCTTCAAATTCCGAGTTACGTAGATTTCCGAAAGAAATCCAAGGCAAGTGGATATTCTCCCTTGTAACCCTTATATATATATATATATATCGTTTCCGTTAAGGAAGTTCTTCTATGTTGGGAACTACATGTTTGTTAAAATGAATGAACTTAGGTTTATATATTTACTTAGAAATAACGACATATTGTTATTATGATTTGTACTACGCTACTACTGAACTTTAGGACCGATGATTTGTGACCTTGTTTGTTTCAATCTCTTTTCGAGATTCGTTATGGATTAGCATAGGCGATATAATATTATACACTAGCTAGATGCCTATATACTCGGGATGAAAGAGGCCCAGTATCCTCAGGATGAAAGAGGCCTGCACACTCAGGATGAAAGAGGCCTGAACACTCAGGATGAAAGAGGCCTGAAATTCCTTCATTTCCTTTAAGTAGACTCGGCTCTTCCACAACCTCCACACCCTTAAAATTCATAAATAATATGAAACGTTTTGACACGTAATAAAAATAAGTGCTAGTGCACATTAAAATGAATTAAAACCGAGCCGGTTTAGCACCACGTGTAAGACCGACCCGACTCCCGGTCCGAAAAGGGTGCGAGAGGTTTTCTAGAAAATTGATGTGGCCTAAAACGTTCCCAACATTAATTGTACTCTAAGAGGAACTACAATCTCGTGGTTCCCTTCTTCTCGAATCCAAGTTTATCTCTTTTCGAGATCAACTAAATTCCGTCCTTATAAGCTCCACAAAGTGATTATAATTTTCAAGTACTTCTTCCCTTAATATCCTTGATAAAATAATAAAATTACCATACTACCCTTGAGAATTTCCGCTCTCACTTGCTTAGTCTCCTTAAACTAACTCCGTTTATTTTCCGCATTTTTGCCTGGTATTTTTTGCCCTTCGCGACAAATGCTAGACTCTAGGAAACTTCACTCGAAGGTTTAAAGACGAAGAATCAAGAAAGTTGAAGGAAGGAAGGTCAAGTCTTCTCGAATATATTTCTCTCATATTTTGGATTCACTACGCTTTGCAAGAACAAGGTTTTATTAATTTCGTTGCTTAACTCTATCATGTTGTTTTGAAACAGTTTAAGATGTAATGACAATATTTAAAGTCTCAAGTTTGAGCACCTTTTAATGTCATATATTACCATTTAAATTCCGTATTTTTGTAAGTTTAATGCCTTATAAAGCCTAGGGTGACTTTGGACGGTAAAGTTCGAGGTCACTGGCGGTAATACCCATCGTTGCAAAATAGGGGTGTTACATTGTGTTGAATGTAGAATGAGAGGGAGAGAGGAAGAGAGAAAATGAGAGTAAAGGCCAAATGAAAAGAGTAATCTCTATTTCCAAATGGAACAAAACTAATTCATCAAACAACATAAGGAGCCTTATATAGGCAACTCTTGAGAACTAAACCTGAAGACTAGCATGGGTAAGCATACCGTCATACACACGTCTTATACAACATAAATAAAACATATAATATAATAAAGTTATGAAACATAAATAATAATAGATACACCGATGTGGCTCAGCTAGGCCAAGAGGCTCATGTCGTGGCAAAAGCGCACCAAGGGGGCCACCATGGCCTAGGGCGCCCCGGAGTCATTGGAGCTCGACTTGGGTCAGATCTGGATGCCATCATTCCCCCCCTAGATTCGAAGTGTCCTCGCTTCGAGCATGGGAGTGCTAGGGGAAGAGCTCGACAAGGCACAAGAGAAGCGCCCTTAAGGTGTTCAATAGGTAATGCAACTCCAATCTGTACATAACTTGGTGGTAAGTCATATTTTATTGTATCCATGGT
The DNA here is from genome assembly GCA_964016875.1 of Fallopia convolvulus. NCBI lineage: Eukaryota > Viridiplantae > Streptophyta > Magnoliopsida > Caryophyllales > Polygonaceae > Fallopia > Fallopia convolvulus. The sequence goes on from OZ024718.1 coordinate 28,288,057, forward strand.
GTCCAAAAAGTTTGGCTCAATTTGCACGACAATGGCCTAGAAAGCGTCGGGAGAAGGTGGTGAAGGCGCAATGGCACATGATATAGGCTGTGGGCACTTGCTAGGCAAACCTCCTCCAAACTCGGAAAATTTTTGCATACGCTCCTCAAAAACAGAATTTTGAGGCTCCACCAAATTTGGCTCGGAATTGACGACAAAGGCCTCGTGGTTGCCTGCAAAGGGTAGCAAAGCAATGTCACCCGACTTAGGCTGTAGCCACTCCTTGGGAAAACGGTCTCTAAATGGGGTAACATTTTGTAGAGGCTCCTCAAATAACAGTTAAATGAGCATCCTCCAATTTTGAGGAGGAATGGATAACCATAGCCTTGAGAGTGTCGGTGCCATTGGCCATAGGCGCGTCTCGGGTTGCGCTACTAGCAAGCGTCTCGGATAACACGGCTATTTTAGCACGTTCAACAACCAATTGTTGTCGAAGCTCACGGATCTCCAATTTCTCTGGTGTGAGCGCCAATATGGGTGGAGTTGATGATGGTTTGGTGACATAGGAGTCACACCAAGAGGAGCCATGGGAGTAGCGGTCTTGATACCTATTTCGAGGGCGGGTGTGGTACTCGGAACGTTCCCAATATTGATCATAGGGACTATGGTGTGACTCATAGTAGTTAGTACTCTATCGTGGTGGAGACCGTCTTGGATGATTGGGAGGCGGAATCCAATCCGAGTCGTAGTAGATGCGACGTCGGGGAGGGACCTTGTGGTGACGTGGTGGTGGAATCCAATCCGGGTCCGCCTCGTTTCGTCTCACGCCAAACCATACATCGTCGTCCCACACTTCCTCTGGATAAACTGAAAAATCAAGAGAAGACATGGAGAGTAAACAATACCAAGGTATCCAAAAGCACAATCAAAGCACCCTAAACTCAAGCAAAACCACGTAGGATGGGCTTGTCTAGGAATGCTGTGAGGGCGGCTTAAGGCTAAGCACGAAAGAGTGATGTTATGATCAATATAATTCAAGTAAAGATGCACTCCACACTTCAAAAATTCAGATTCAAACAGCAAGGTATAAGCAAGCAAAGGCAAGAAACCGAAAAGTAGCCCGAAAGACACAAAGAAGCCGATTTACCTTATTTTGGCTATTCCGCTTCAAATAATTTTTTTTAATTAAATGAGAGTTCTTTGAATCTCTTGGGGTATTCTTCGAATCACCCTTTTTCTGATTTTCTTGTTTTTTTCTATAGAAAGGCTACTAGCCTTATGTGTCAAACGAGGGCAATTCGGGTTCGGTTTGGGTTTCAAAGTGGCTCGGTTGAATGGACTTGTGTTCCAGCAGATTTGGACGTTTTTTTAGCAACTAAAATAGCCATAAATAAGATGATTCGAATTCATATTACGATTTTTCTAACCTATGCCCCAAGGGCATAGGTTAAGACACTTAAAATGGAAAGATTTTATTGATTTTTATTATATGAGGTAATTTAATTTTTTCTAATAGGGTTCATTTATTTCGTTATAGGGTTTTAGTTTCTTAAATAAGAATGCTTAACCTATGCCCTTAGGGCATGGGTTAGAAAAACCGTTCATATTAAAGGCTCCAACAAATGACAATCAAATCCCCTTAATCAAGGGCTAAATAAGGCAAGTATGGCTAGGTGATTGTGGCCTAATTTGGCCTTGATTAGGGGACGTTTTTGGACTGATTTTCTTTCTGAATATCAGCCAACAAATCCCCTAAAATCAGCAAGTCAAAGATAGCCACAATGAAGGAGAAATTTCGGCCATAGAAGAACAAACAAGATCAAGAACAATGCAATAGCAACGGTTGAATCGAAACTTGAATTAAATGGAATTTAATCAATCAAGCATGCATATCATGATGCCAAGACACAACAGAGAGAGTTGACGACGGACAGAAAATGACACAGGAGGCGAGGTGGGCAAAACATAAACTCCATCAATGCAAGGACCACTAAGAATGGTAGAACCCGTTTGAATATCCTTCACAAGAAAACAATTGGGTAAGAAAACTATGGCATAAAGATTTTTAGCAGTGAATTTTGAAACAGAAAGAATGTTTTTGGAAATAGAAGGAGCACACAAGACATTTGAAAGACGGAAATTTTATGAAGAAGAGGAAAGAGTTGTAGAACCAGAGTGCGTAATTTTCAGACCTTGACCATAACCAACATAAACTTCATCAGGGCTAGTGTAGGGTTGATGGAGGGCTAAGTTGGCTAGATCATTGGTAAGATGGTTGGAAGAGCCCAAATCAACGAGCCAATTAGGGTTGGCCGAAGACGTGAAGGCTAGGTTAAGTTGGGGTGCCGGTTGGGGAAAACGATTTGATGGCGGAAATTGCACTTGAGGATATTTTTGGCAGAATTTAGGGCATTGAGAGATAACATGGCCAACCTCTTTACAGAATTGGCAACGTCCAAGGAAAGGTTTAGATGTGGTTTTAGGATTGGACGTGTTTTGCATGGGATTAGGGTTTTGTGGAGGCTGCATGGGCGGGCGAGAAGGCCGGTAGGAGTTAGGGTTTTGGGGGTAGAAATTTTGAGGGTATTGTTGGTTGAAGGAGTGTTGTGAGTTAGAGGTCCAATGCATGGGTGGTTGGGGTGGGGAGGCCGAAGGCTGCCAAGGCAATTGGGAATTGTTGCCCTTTGAACGATTCTTGTTTTGCTTTTGAGCATGAAGAGCAGTCATCGGGGCGGATTCCGACGTCTCCAATTGAGTTCAAGCTCTTTGAGGATGAGCTTTTCATGCAATTCTTCAAACGAAATACATGTATCTCGCATGTTAACTGCATTGATGACAGATTGATAGGTCGAGTCCAGGCCTCGTAAGATGTAATCAATGAAGTCCTCTTGAGATAGAGGAGACTCCAAAGATGTAAGGAGGTCCGAGGCCGACTTCATAGATTGCATGTACTCGGAAATAGAAGCCGATCCATTTTAATGGAACAAAGCTTTTGTTTGACTTGCTTTTTGTGGCCCCGAGATGTCGTGCCATAGGTCTGTTTGAGGGTATCCCAGACCGATTGACACGTTTTTTGCCTGAGTAACGAGCATTGACACCGGCAAAGAAAGCGTACCAAGAAGAGCGACATACAAAAGACGATCTTGGCGCTTCCAAGTTAAGTAAGCGGGATTGATGATAGTGGCGTTTTCTTGAGCGATAATTTTCTCCTCAGGTATCGGATGAGAGCCATCAAAAAAATTGAAGAGATCATAGCCCTCTAGGGTTGCTTGAATTTGTGTTTTCCAAGTGATATAGTTGAAAGGAGTAAGTTTGATAATATTGGTGAAGTGGACAACGGTGAAATTAAAGGTTTAGTGTGTTCATGAGGATTTGCAAGAGAGGTGGCAAATTCATGAGCCATGGTAGTGTTTTTGTTTTCGTGTTTGGACATGTAAAACGAGGGAGATCCAAGGATCAGGTTAGGCGAATGATACCATATAGAGAGGCAATCTTGTAGAGAGAAGTTGTAAGTATTATTATGCAATAGCAAGAGTATTTATACCAGAGTAGATTATAAGCAGGGCAACAATAAATCCTAATTGTATCTTATATTAAAAGGATAGAATAAATCATAAGATAAAAATATTATTATGTTGAGATATCAATAGTTTGCTATTTGTTACTGAGTGCTTCTTAGTAAACTGGTTGTTCTATTAATTGTCATATTTCCGCACGACCTAGGATATTGAGAACATTAATATCCCTAAAATTATTACCTCTGATTAATTGGATACCGACACATGATCACACATACGACTTTCAGATGAATATATATTTTAGGGAAATTCCGGTATCCCCAAGTTTTGTACTTTTTCGGATGGTGCCCAGAAAAAAAACTTATTCCGTAAAATACCCCTGAGTTTTTACCTAAGTTCGTCCCGTGCCCTTTCATACAAAACTTCTGTTTAGATTGCTTTTTAGGGGGGAAAAGAGAGAAGGAAAAAAAACACAAATCACAGCAACTCGTTCGTTGACAAATTAAGAAAATTCAAGCTCTTATGCTAAAGATGAAAGGTGGGAACTCTAGGCTTAATGAGTTAAGTGAGAAATAGAGATGGGTTAACATTTGCATGCTTGTAGTTCCCACCCAGATCCAAATCCCTCTTTTTTTAACTGAACAACAAATACCCAAAAAGAAAAAAAGAAAAAAAGAGAAACCCTAGAGCTCATCAATCGTTTTTATGCTAATTAATTCTTGAATGAAAGGGTACAGGAAATCTTGCAGCAATTGCAACACCACAAGAACACCCTTGTGGAGAATTGGCCCTGCTGGACACCGGGTACTAATTTGTCTTCTTTTCTTTTCCTAGATTTTTTGTAATCTGATCAAATCCCAATTTCTATTTAAGCTTAATTTTTGTGGGTTCTTAAAATTGATATTTATTTTTTGGATTTACAATCGATCTGTAATGCGTGTGGGATCACATACAGGAAGAGGAAAGAGATTGCCAGTTCAATTGCAGAGTTGATGTGCTTTCGATATCTTCTCAGAGGAAAGAGAAGATGGAGAGGATAAGTTGTTCTATATGTTTCTATTTTTATTTTCTTTTTTTTAAAAACCAATCTAAACGGAAGTTTGAAAAGTTGTATGAAAGGGCACGGGACGTACTTAGGTAAAAACTCAGGGGTATTTTGCGGAATAAGTTTTTTTTCTGGGCACCATCCGGAAAAGTACAAAACCCGGGGGTACCATCCGGAATTTCCCTATATTTTATTTTGCTGAATCACGAAGGTTCTCACCCTACCGAATTCCCATATGACGAAATTTCAATTGGAAGGATTTTCCACGCTTGGACAAACTGGTGGACTGCAATGACAGATGGGGGCCCAAGTCGCACCTCCTTATATCTCATGACATGCAAAGAGAGAGTGAGAGAGAGGGGAAGAAGGAAACAAACAAATACAATTATACGAGTAGTCTACTGATGACTATTATTGATCAACCACCCCCTAATTTTGTAAAAGCAGAAAATGAGCCGTATTTTTGCTGCATTGGCAAACAATTAAACAATTCCTTGTTCAAAAAATCATTATTTGTATTTGTTGGCATTTTTGCATTGAATTTCTGGGTCTAGCTCTCTTTAAGTCGTAACCATACATTTGTTTTTTTTTTTGTTCTGCGGTTTCTCTCTCTTACCTGTACTTACCAATCTAACTTTGGCTGGAAGCAAAAGTGTCTCTGCTTTCTGATTTTCAATTCAGAATTGGTGGATTGGGCAATCAACCAATAGAGGATTTTTGGGTCTGTTACATTCTCTCTTTGTTTGTTTGATGGATATTTGGTACTTTCTCTGATTTGGGTGGGGTTTCCAGACTCCGCTCTCTTCCTCCACCTTCCTTCTTCATCAATCATCTGCTACTAGTTGGTAAGTTTGTTTTCTCCGACTCTCACATGTAGAGACCGTGTGTATTTTTAGCACTAATTGGTAGCTGATTCTGGGTCATTCTTTTTCTGTACTGAATTAATTGGTCTGGCGTTGAATTGGCCTCTGCTGTGCTAATTCTATATCCTTCTGATCACTTTGCTTCTGTTTGCGGTGATCAGGAATTCTGTATGCTTTTGATTGAATTCTGATTAATTTCCAGTTGTAAATTGATTTCTTGGATAACTCTTCCAGAGTCCAGCCAGTTTATTCCTTTCTTTGTCTGCAATTAATTTGCTTTTTTAGACCAACGCTATCCAGCTTAAGAGCAGAGCAACTTGAATTGCAGATATCGCCTCCTGTTCTTGTGGGTGGATAGAGAATTTTGGGAATCCTCCATGGGTTGGCTCAAGAAATTTTTGGGAGTTTCAAACCCTAGGGTTTCGGCAGGCCAATCCCATGGAAGATATGGAGAAGATTCGGTTTGGGATTGTGGTCATAATACTACTACTACTACCTCAGTGGTATGTTTGATTGCTTACTGAATTATATTGTGTAATCTTCTTGTTTCTTAATCATCAAGTTGATTGTGAATTCTAGTGTTAGATGTATCTGAATGCTTTGTGGTTCAGGATGCATGGTCAGATTACGGCAATGAAGAAATCGATCGTGCTATTGCCCTCTCTCTTTCAGAAGAAGATCATAAAGGGAAAAAGGTGATTGGTAAGTGTCAAACTTTAATTAGGGAATGAAATAGTGACATATACAAAAATGACATCACTGGTTTAATCAACTTGATTCATGATAGAATCTCCAATTACTAGCTAGAGCTCAAATTTTACTTATATAAAGCATTCACATCAGAAATTTTCTTCAGTAAGGTGTTCAATAACATGTTTATTGCAGATCACGATTCCTATTTGGATGAAGATGAGCAACTTGCTATGGCGCTTCAAGATAGTCTTAATATGGAGTCACCACCTCGTTATGATCACGAAAATGTATACCAACCCGAACCTGAACCTGAACCTCAATCTGAACCCGAACCTGAACCAGAACAAGAAGTTGAGCCTGAATCCCCACCAGAACCCCAACCGAATCCTTTCTTCTATCCGTCTGGATACAGGTTGCACTTTTATACTATTTTCTGCTCAACTTTTTATCCAGTATGATTTCTGTATGTGGATTAACAATAATACCACTGAATCGTCATTCATCAGTCGCAAGATCTGTGCTGGTTGCAAAGCAGAGATTGGCCATGGACGATTCTTGAGCTGCATGGGAGGCGTTTGGCATCCGGAATGCTTCCGTTGCCATGCTTGCAATGTACCAATATCTGATTATGAGGTCAGAATTCCCCTATTCAGACACCCTCGTGCGACTATTTCATCAACATTTTTGACCTTTTCCTGATGCTCATCTTGTATTGTTTCGGTTTTGTGGAATTCAGTTCTCCATGTCGGGGGATCGTCCATATCATAAATCATGCTACAAATCAACGCACCATCCTAAATGTGACGTCTGCAACAATTTTGTAAGCATACATCCTTGACACAGTCTGATTATTGCAATATAATGATTAGTTAATGTGTATATATGCAGATCACATCACACATAGATACTCTTTTTTTTTTTGTGTTATGTGTGACAGATCCCTACGAATGCGGCTGGGCTTATTGAATACAGGGCACATCCGTTTTGGATGCAAAAGTATTGTCCTTCACATGAACAAGACGGGACACCGAGGTGTTGCAGTTGTGAAAGAATGGAGGTGAGCTGCAAAAAGATCATAAAGTATCATTTCATTAATTATTATGAATTATTTATATTCCTTACACTAATTTTTTTTTTTTATGGAGCATTGTTCAGCCAAGGGATGCACAGTACTTGGTTCTTGATGATGGGAGGAAGCTATGCCTCGAGTGCTTGGACTCTGCAATCATGGATACGCATGAATGCCAACCTCTTTACCTTGAGATTCAAGAATTCTATGAAGGATTGAACATGAAAGTTGAGCAGCAGATTCCAATGCTGCTGGTGGAGAGACAAGCACTTAACGAGGCCATGGAAGGAGAAAAGAATGTGAGTGAAGTTCAGATCTTGGGTCAAAATTTTCTCTAGTTGCATTAACTCTTTCTGTTATTCATGATGGTATTTGTCTTTGTGACAGGGCCATCATCACTTACCTGAAACGAGAGGACTCTGCCTATCAGAAGAACAAACCATTAGCACAGTAAGATCTTTATTTCATTTAAAGCATTGTTCATGTAGTAAAAAGCTTTCTATATTTTGTTGTTTGAATATTTTTTTGAGCTGATGGATGTTTCTAATTGACTGTAACAATGAGCAGATATTGAAGAGGCCAAAAATTGGAGCAGGCTACAGAATCATAGGAATGGTAAGTGAACCATTCAGGCTGATCCGCCGATGTGAAGTGACAGCTATACTAATTCTCTTTGGTCTCCCAAGGTAACTTGTTCTCCTGATTTTATATACCTTGAGCACAAGGATTTCATAAACAGATTTAAAACTAAAATATTAAAAGGGTTTATCTATGATTTTCAGGCTGTTGACAGGATCCATCTTGGCTCATGAAATGATGCACGCTTGGCTACGCCTTAATGGTGAGCCTTTTCCTTTCGCCTTGGCACTCAAAATTTCCATAATTTCATGTCATATGTGATGGAAAAGGGCTTTTTACTATATTGCGCGCATTTTGGATGATAGGTTATCCAAACTTGAGCCCTGAGATAGAAGAAGGGATTTGCCAAGTACTAGCTCATATGTGGTTAGATTCTGAAATCATAACTAGCGAAGGCAGCAATGGAGCAAACTCTTCATCGTCAACATCATCCTCATCCCCAGAGGCATCTTCTTCTTCATCTGGTCCCAACCCCACATCATCAAAGAAAGGCAAGAGATCAGAGTTTGAGAAGAAACTAGGTGATTTTTTCAAGCACCAGATTGAAACAGACAGCTCGCCCGCCTATGGAGATGGATTCAGAAGAGGCAATGAGTCTGTGAACACGTATGGATTGAGGAGAACCCTTGATCACATTCGCTTGACAGGGAGCTTTCCTATTTAATTAAAACATAAAACATAAAGAAACAAACAAAACCCTTATCTAAGATTAAAAACTTGTGGATGTTAATGATGAATCTTACAAATGGCCAAAAGGTCAAAAAATAAATACAAGTATAAAGTATTGGATTGGAGAGACTAATGAGCAAAGCAATGGGAATTTTGTGTCATTAGTAGAAAAATTATAAAACACAGGATATGAAGTTGAAACTTTGTTCATATATGGTGTATGTATGTAATGTAATTCTATATTATAATAGGCATGGAGTTACACAGCGCGCCATACCTTAACAGTGCGCTGTTTCAGAATAAATCCAGTATTTCATGATTGTTCAGAGTCTTAAGGTAGATCCTTTTTAGTGGAGAGTGATTGATTTTAATGATCTTGAAGATTTAGATTACCCATTCAAATTCAACCTCTCTTACTTTGTAAACTAAGTAGTAGTTGAGCTGATTTTTTCATGTGGGAATCGCATCAAACATCTAATCCAGATTGTCGAATCCCAAATAGAAACATGTATACTTTCCACAATTTGCTCAAATCACACAGCATCCACAGATAAATTGCATTACATAAACAACCGACGCTACACATTGTGAGCAATTCCAAAGTACAAAGATAGGCAAAAGGCAGCCTACTCCAATGGGAGCAACATCCCATTTTACCAATTGGTCTCTCTATATATATGCACTACTCCATCACAAACTACTCTTATGAATACATTCTTATAAGTTATAACCCAAGTTTCCTGGATACTACAAAAGACTCCAAGATGGCAAGATTTCTCCTATATTATACCAAGCTTAGCTTCCCTGGTTTCTCCTGCCCAGTATCCCCATCAAGGATCGCATGTCGCATAAGCACAATCTCCTTGACAAGATTCGTGTACGTAAACGGCCTAACTCCAGCTCTTAAAAACAGCTCAGGTGGAATCCTACTCTTCTTAATTCTCTTCCTCCATGGACCATATCCCAGCCGCTTCCACTCCTCTTGACTCACCTTTGCCCTTTTTCCCCTCAAAACAGTTTCATCACCCAAGTCCTCATCCTTCTTCCCCCCTTCCCTTTCTAATGCCTCTTCTTCCATTCCCTTCATCTGCTTCTCATTAAACTTATTGTTTCTTTCGATACTCTTCCTCACAAAATCCTCCATTGCTCGGTTGCTGCTCAACGCCTTGTTAAACTCTTTCTCCCAGTATCCTTCATCTTCCTCTGGATCAAGATCCTCTTCCTCATTATCCAATTCATCTTCCACCTCTCCTTTTACGTCAATAACCATATCATCATCAACACCATCATCCTCATTGTCTTCTTCTCCATCATCCTCAATCCAATCTGTAAACTCCTTCTCACCGGAACTTGTAGTTTTAAAACCACCTTCTTCATCATCATCGGGAGCATCACAACCCAACTCCATTTCCTCCAATTTAGCCTTCCATTCCTTAGTGTAAGGATGCAGTAACTGCACTGGATGGTTCATCAGCATAAACTCTAAGAACTTTGATTTTTTCTCATCACTCAGCTTTTCATATGCCTTGACGACATCATCAACAAACGACTTTGGGTTCACCCTTGCAATCTTACACAACCCCCCAAAGTAAGTGCAGTTCTCAATCCTCCCATCATCATTTTCCAACTCAAACAGAAATTCATTCTCAGTCTCTGGATCAAGGAATGGCATTATGGCCCTAAAGAATTCGTCTTGAGGCTCAAATCTGCACTGATAAACAGGCCTCTTAACATAGATTATGTTGGGTCGCATCCAAGCTGCACATTGTGTGATCTGGGACCTAGTTAAATTCCCTAACCTACCCATTAAACTCCACTTATCAAGTCTTTGATTACCTGCTTCAAGCACCACTTCTGCCACCAATGTCCACTGCTCCCATGGCAGCTCAGACACCTTCCCCCTCGGATGCCTAACAAACACCCAGAAGAACCGAAAACCAGCTTCCTTGTTCATCGAATCAACCCTCTTCCCAAAATCAACAGTCATTTCATGCTGCTCGATCTCATCAAACTCTTCATGGTCTCTTACCTCACCATACAAGGAGACACACTCATCAGAAAGCCGGCCTCGAACCGGCTCACCAACAACAACTCCGCGCCACGAGTAAGGCCCAAATTCACCGTACTTGTACCAGTCGTAAGGATGTTTGAGATTGGGATCATCCTTATCCATGAACCTAACCATCCTATCATACCCTAACCCCATCATTTCAAGCTCCTCTTCGGTGAATTTATCAGCCATGTACTTGTGCGGGTTCTTCAGGCGGTAAAAGAAGCTTTCGGCAAGCTTCTGGGATCTTCTGCGCGCGTTCTGCTTGGCCTCTCGCCGGAGCTCCGCCCCGCCCTCAATCCGACCGCCAGAGGTTTTCTTGCTCCGACCGGCGGAGGGTGGCGGCGGCGCGCGGTGTATCGTGGTGGGATTTGGTCGTGGGAAAGCGGGGACTAAGGGGCTTTGAGAAATGGAGAAGGCGCAACAATGGGGGATGAGGGTTTTACGTTTAGGTGGAAATCTGCGGAGAGGGGGTATCGAGGGTTTGGGGAAGAGAGGCATTTGGGTTCGGAGAGAGGAATAGGGTTTAGGGTTTTAGAGAAACAGAGCGTCATCTGAATTCTGAATTCTGAATTCTGAATATGTGATGTTTGGTGGGAGTTGGGGAAATGAAATACAAAGGATTAGCAGAAGAAAGTGAGGATATAGAATTCCATGCAATTGTGGGCCCGGTTTTGGGATGGGCCGAGAGATTTCAGATAAATAGGTAGTAGGACTGACTCATTAGTAGGATTTGAAAACTTAATTGCATTTGCCTCTACTAATCCAGGGTTTCTAACCACTTCATGTTTATCAATTGGTGATGACTCTGCATAACAGCATATTTTTATAATTAGCAAAAGGAACAACTATGAACAAAACAAAGCCATTCTCAAATAAGAAATCATAGTGATTAGAATCACCCAAAACAATATACATGTATTCAACAGAAATGCAAATTAAACCTTAGTTCAGTTTATGCCAAAAAAACTTGAGCTAAATATATTCAAATGTCAAAAATTTTATATACATAAACAACACTCCAAGACAAATCCAGGCATATATAATACATCCCAATCCAATTTAAAACCAATTGTTTATGAATTTCCAAAGTTCAGTACGCTGCACACACTACTACAGCACCGTACTAACAACAGTTCAGTTTGTACCATAAAAACAAAAGTTAAATATATGCAAATGTCATGAAAATTTGTGCACATAAACTACACTCCAAGACAAATCCAGGCATATATAATACATCCCAATCCAATGTCAAAATAATTTTTTTACGAATTTTCAAAGTTCAGTACGCCGCACACACTACTACAGCACAAACGTCTCAATTAAAGATTTCTTATCTCGTTCAATACATATCCAAAGACCATGAACTTTCACAGGGATACTCCTCAATATAGCACCTACAACACACTCACTACAACACACAAAGCCAGCAATGATCTCATTCAAATTCATTCACCAAAAATCACAAACATGAAAACCCTATCAAGAACTCATACCTCTTTGAAGAGCTTTATCCAAGCCACTGAATTATGTGCTTCCCCCAGAATTTTAGATGCTCTCAAACCCTAATTGGCAATAGAAAATTGTAATGTAGTAAGATTGCTGGTATGGCATTATATTGAGATGGAAGTACTAACGTATTAGAATTGCATTTATGCCAAATCTGATTCAGAAAACATGATCAAAAACTGATTTTTTAGATAGCAAAATTTAAAGCAGCAGAAGAAACAAAGCTGAATGTGAACGTATAAATACATATATGAAATAAGAAGCTATAACAATGGAAAGCTACAAGCTCAGCAGCCCATTTACATAGCACTGAGGCACAGAAAAAAAGCACCACACTTACTCAATTAAGAACTACAAAACGAACAGAAATATGCCCCTGAGTTCCTACAATCAATGAAATGCTAAACAAGCCAAAATGTATTTCAATACAGACGCCAAAAATGTGGACTAATTTAAGACCCAAGTCTCTACACTCAAAGTTTAGCGGAGATCAACAAGCAACAAACATGGAATAAATAACCTATCATGTTGGATTGCAAGTAAACCTCTTGGGAATTTCATCGAACACATGCAGTGCTATACTAATAAAAACACTATAGCATTTCATAAACGGGAATCTGAAACTTGCAAATGAAACCCTAAAAACCTTTCAATTGTACCTGCAGCTAGAAGAACAATTGACCCAAAAAAGCACAAAGCACAAGCTAGAAGTTCGAATTTAATAGGGGGCTACTGTGGAAGGGAACGTTGTCAGAGATGGGTATGAAACAACACAAAGAAGAGTAAAAATCGATGGAAGCCTTGGAAGGAGATGAGAATGGACGGCGGTGGATTTTTTTTTAATAGATTGAGTTCGTTGTTTTATGAATACTAGGCAAGTTGTAAGTTAAAAAAAGGTGTTTGTATATATTTTAGTTAAAAACTATATATAAACGGCTTTTCTAACATATGTCCTTATGATATAGGTTAAACATTTCATTCAAGGGAACTAAAACTCTATTAGGAAACTAATAAACCCTTTTAAAAAATAACTAAATTTTAAATGAATACAATTTAACAAAACATTACTGAAATTTTTATCAATGTACACAAGAGGGCATCAATACAACAATTGGTCAATAGAGTGTGAAGAATGAAGCTTTAGGGATGAAACTATGGAAAGAACCAGACCATAAATGGGTGTTTTTGTGAGACAAGTCATTTGAAATCAGATGAATTATTTTGTACATCGAATTGTGCTTCATTTAGAATCGACAAAACTTTGTTGATAACAACTATGTTGGATGGTTGTTGATCTGAACTGTGCTCTGTCACATATCAACGTATTTTTTTTAACCCTGGGACATCTAGAGTTAGATCATGTATCACTACTACAAAAAGATCCAAATACCCCGAACATTTCTCCTCCAATACATCGTATCACGTCCATGGTAAAGGTTGCAAGGGTATTTGGTCAGTAGCCTAATACACCGGATTAAATCCTAATTATATACTTTCCTTTGAGTTTTTCTCCAATCTACTTATCGAGTGTATTCGTAATATTAAATATTGTGGATATAATACACTCTAGAAAAAACTATATCCGGGATATTTAGTAGCAAAATACATCGGTCATTGACGTTCGAGGTATAATATTTAGGATATATACACCGAGTATTGAAGCCTAGGGAATAATATTCAGGGTATATACATCGAATGTTGCAACCCGGGATATAATTATTTAGATATATAAACATGATTATTAAAATCCGATTTAATCGCTCTTAAAGTGTTAGGCTTACAAAACATAATATAATCTGGGTTAATATTCGAGTTAATTACTCTAGGTGTATTAGCACAAAGCAACCATATTTATAAACTCAATTAACATTAATAGTAGAAATAATGTTGATAGCAATTGGAAAATAAAAAAATATATGTTCATCAATATTGTCACTACTGAAAATTATATTCATAAAAAACTACAAAACAACCAAAATATAAACTGCGACAACAATTATAAAAGTCAGTCATTAATGTCTTCGAGCAAAAAATGTATATACCATGTTCTGCAAAAGGGAAAAAAAATACAACTAAAAGTTAAAAAACATGAAGAAAATTATATGTTCCTTCAACTCCTAAAGAGAAAGAAATACGAGGCGTAAGATTTCTACACAATATTTATAGGATGGAAGGAGTATTTATTTTGAGAGTTTGTATAATGTGATTAATATTTTTAGCACAAAATAAATCTTACATGATTTATATGAAAATATCTTTATATATTTTTACGAAATCAAAATACCACTTTTCCTTCTTTTTGTATGCATAATCTTCTTTCTACTTATTGAAAACCATCTTAATTGTAGCATGCTACATGATGTTACTTATTAATATAAAAAAGGCACATTTGTGTAGCTTTCAGTGGAATGTAAACCTTCGTGACAAAACATAACTTTCATGACGAATCAGAACTCCTGAAGCTTTTAGAGGAATTACTATATATATATATATATAAGAGTTTACCTTGAATGTATTGCCTTGGTTTATTTTTTTCCTTCGTTTGACTGATGGTAACGACAGGTTTGAACTCTTCCTCCCTCTGCCAAATTGATGATTTGGATGAGTTGAGTGGCTCGATGGAACTAATTCTCTGTATGGCATTCGTGCTACAAATCTCTACTAATTTTCCTATTGAAATTAGTACTTTCCTGAATGTGTGCTTTGATTTGGCTTGTTATGTTCGATGTTTATCTATGCACAATTTTTCAATCTATTGGTGCCTAACTTGCTAGCTACCCCATGCTATTTGTGATGGCTTTATTTTCTCTAATTCGTGGGTGACATGGTGGTTGCTTCTGTGGTTTTGATTTCTATTGAAAGGAGTGTGTTTGGTTTAGTTGGTCTCCATTTCATTCATAGAATAAATATGGACTGAATTAGTTTGTGCAGTAATGAATGAAAGGCTAAAGCCCTAATCACACTATAAAGTGTTTAGGCAGAAGAAGCTGGCAAGGGGGGTTCAAGAAGAGGAGGAAGCGAGGAAGACGGAAATCCAGCTGACACCCCTCTCAATATCCACTTTCACCCCTCTAAGTCTCTGGTCACAACCTGTCCTATCTTTGGCCAGCTTCAATTGTATCGTTTTGCTTCCAATTCTAAACCTCAAAGGTAAAAAAAAGTGAAGCTTTCAAATGGGGGGTGTATATGCTTCAATTTTATCAATTCAACGCTCTAATTAAAATTAACATGATTGGAAGCTCAGATTGAATTTTTCGTTTTGTTTATTGATAGATTGTCGAAAGTTAATGCTCATGATGAATCATGTAGAGCTGCTCGGTTATCAATGAAGGCCATGATAATTTAGAGTTCTCCGTGCCCTTGCTCATATTCTTACACTGTTTTCGCTTTTATTTAATTAAACTGAATTGAGCACACAAGTCCACTGGCACCACCACACTTCACCGTCCTCTCCATCGAAGCCCTTGTGCCCCCTTCCTCTGGCGTTTCTAATCTCGACAGCGCCGTCCTACTCGCTCCTCCAATGACTAACGATGATGTTTCCATTGCATCACCAAATTCCGTTCACTGTTGCACCGAGAAGCCCAAATACAACCTTCCAACGCCTCGTCAATTTTGTCTCCAAAAATTGATCGGTTTGAATTTTTCCTTCTCAATTTAATTTTGTTCCTATTGTCTTTATGTCAACTGTTATTCTTGTTTCACAATTCTGAATATACCAACTACAACATTTATATAATTTTCCGAGACCTAGGCAAGTCATTTTAAAAATATTTATTTTAACTCTAATTTGACATATAAATCAATCTCATGATGTAGTCCCCATATTATGGAAAATCCCGCGTGCAACACCCTAGGATATACCAAATGCGATAAGTTTATATCTATTTTTATGGGACGGAGGGAGTAGTTATTTTGAGAGTTTGTATGAAAATATATTTATATATTTTTAATTTATTTTAATTAAGAGTTTGTAGAAATAGATAAGATTATAGATACAAAATATATTTTTATCTTTCTAATATCCCTAGAAATTTAATTGTTCTAAATGTATATATATATATATAGTTTGGTTCAAAATTATAAATAATATGAAATAGTCCAAATTATAAAACAATTATCCTATATAGTAAGAATTTTAAACTCAATTTTTTTTATAATGTATCCTAAGAATATATTATACAAAATATATATTTTAAAATATTAAGCCTTATATCATTGTTATATTCTAATGGGCCGATAAAAAATCTTTTCTTTTTTCTTGTTTTTTTTTCTAGCGGGCTTGTGTGTAAACAGGCCCAAGTTCATTAACCTTTGTTTTTATTTTGGGGAAAGTTCATTCATTTGATAAAACAACCCACGAAGGAACAGAGAGAATCAAGACGGAAACGACAGACTCGGGGAGAAAGGAGCTTCACACCGGTGCCGCGACACCTGTACTCGCGTCGTCGCGCGCATCGCGACTAACGCCAGACTGTCTCCTTAAACCATCCTTGATTCCTAATAGCACCTGTACCTAAATTCTTCCATGCTTATAACTTTGTGCTGCATTAGATTATTTGTTCATTATATCCAATTTATACATCTATCTTTGAAAAAGGTATCCTTAATTTTCTATCCGCTGCACTGCTTTTAATCCGGCTCATTAATGACTTATTCGTAATGGTGCCTTCCATTCTTCCATGGCATTGCTCTGTTAGCACTTGTTCACTTGTATTCTAAGTTGAGGTTCATTTTGATAACAACCTTGTTTCTAGTATACAACTTACAAGCTTAGAAAAAGCAACATTGTTCCTATCATTCACCATCACTTTAACCATGAGATTAGAAAATTTAGTTGTTTTAGACCCGATTTTCATAAAGTTTAGTGTATTGATAAGCGTCCACAATCCTACAACTTTCTTGATGGGTCGCGTGCATTGCACGTGGCTGTATTGGTAAGTCAAAGCTATCTATGGGTTTAGGGAACGATTAGTGGGGGCTCCTAATGAGCAATCACGAGCAAGTTGTCAATAAGTGCAGTCATTATTTGCATGAGGTTTGCATTCTAATGTTGTGATACACACTTTAAAGGTTAACATAATATATATCATTTAATCTTTTTTGTGTGTGTATGAGTTGGGAGCTGGAACTAACTGTTTCATCGATGATTTACGGAATCAATTATCCAGAATACATAGAATTAGCGAGAATTGCACATATGTTGTAGCTCTAACTTTAGTATGTAATCCATTTTTAGCCGTTCATGAATAATAGAAGAAAAAAAGAACTACCTTGAGAATTTCTGAAACTGATAATTATGGGCGCTGTTATTTCCTTTTATGTGAATTGACCCTTCGATGTGGACTCTTTTCCCAACTTGTCAAGTCTCCATGGATTTACTGAAATTGATATGAGTTCATGTCCATGTTATGTACCTTTCAGCATTAACTATACCTTGATAAATTGCACAAGTGAAATACTATTTCTAACTTGTATGCGGGGTAAAAGGTTATGCAGTTGAATTTTATGCTCTTTTTCTGTAGTCTTCTGAAGGGTGTCTTCTGCTTGGAGTTGGTTGTTTGGTTGGTTTTATACTTTTATTAATTTTCTTCTCTTGTACTGTGTTATAATAGAGGCTTTTGTCTCTACTAATATAGAACCTTTTTTAATTTTCCTCTTATGTTTTTGTTTTTAGGCTCTATTTTACTAAAATCCAGCTTGGAAATCCTTCCAAAGACTATTATGTTCAAGTTGACACAGGAAGCGACATTCTTTGGGTGAATTGTGCTGGCTGTGATAAGCGTCCCTCAGAAAGTGATCTAAGGGTATAATTCTTTCACCTTCAATTCATCCATCATCTAAGAGGTTGGCATTTACTATAAGTCTTTACAATGATTTCTGTTCCTACAGATTTGGGTTACATTGTGCATGTGTGGGTCTTTTAATAAAACTGACAATTAATGTGTTGCAGGTAAAGCTGACACTTTTCGATCCAAAGAGCTCTAATACTTTGAAATTGATTGGCTGTGAGGTTGATCAATGTTCAATGATATATTCTGGAACCTTAGCTGGTTGCAAAGCTGACACACTTTGTATTTACGAAGTCACTTATAGAAAGAAGATTATGAAAATATATACATCATGTAAATAATAAATTAATTTTACGAAATCTTATAATCATCCACACATTTATACAAAGATTGAAGGTCAAACCCCATTAAATTTGAGGATGAGGAATTCTATTTAAAAAAAAAGAGATCAATTATTGTAAATCTCAGAAATATCCCACCATTGTTGACTGTCGTTTCTATAATCGTCCTCTTCCATGTTGTCATCTTCTCTAAATACAGCACACATAGTAGTCTCCTGTCGTCGTTGAATAAGTTCACAAAATCAATTCTTGGTGCTAAATTAGAGGGCTTGGACTTTATGCAAGCGAAGCCAAACCAGATTAGAATCAGTAGATCTTAAATTCAAATCAACGAAGGAGATCACAAAAGTATGTTCTCGTTCAAATTAAAATCCAAAAGCCAAAATGATCTCGCTACACCTAAGATAAAATTAAAATTAAAAAATCAAGAGCAAGAAGAAGAGGAAGAATAAATTATATACTACAACCTTTAGGAAGAAAAATCAAATATTTGAAAGAAGGTACCTTGTATCAAGGATATATGAGCTTTAATAGGTGGAAACTTGAAATAAGAAGAATTTGTGTGTGTGTGCTTATCTTCACAAGTGGTGTACCAATAACCTGTAGGAAATAGAAGAGCCAAAGAATTAAGATAACAACTACATATTTGAAACCAAAATAATTCAACATCAAGCAAAGCCAAAATAAAAGAAAGAATAGCTAAAACAAAATAAAAGAATCAACTGGTAAGAAGAAACTTTTATGTAATATAGGTGCAGAAGCTTCAAACCAAACTAAAGTGCAATGAATTAAAACTTTGCAACGACATAAAGTGCCTTAAATACAGAAATGAGAACTATGTCGGCATAAATAATTTTACTATATATGACACGTACTAAAGAAATATACACGCGTCGGCTAAAGCCTAATGCAAATAAGAAGTCAAATAATATGAACCATAAAACAATAAAAAAATTATATATTTCCCATAGATAGAAATCTATAGTATCTATCATAATATAGGTACCTCGAAAATTGAATACCCAAATCAACGTAGAGCAACAGGTAGATATCACAAAGCACAAACAAAAGAAACAATTATATTAGCAAATTAACTTACATCTCAACAGGTAAAAATCACACACATATGCATATTTGTATAGTTGATTGATTGCATTCTTTAATTTTAATTTAGATGTTGAGATGTGAATGACCATGAATGCCGACGAACGAGGCTGGGAAGAAGAATTAACGAAGAAGAAGAAAAGGAGGTGGGGCATGCTTGGCTTTTTAATTGTATGGGGAAAAAAAGAACGGAGGTGTGTATTTATACTGTAATGAACTTGGGCCTCACGTATAGATAGATTGAAACGTAGCACAATTGAATTTGTGTATGCGGTACGATTCTAACAGGCTCCTTGAAACTTGTGTGCTTTTGACTTTTGTAGTCCTTTATAGATGGACGAGCGTGAAGGAAACAAATCCAATTTGTCCTCTTAAAAGTGTGCGGCCGTTTTTTATGTGCACATGAATTATTGTTGTATAATGAGCGCAAACCAATTCATGTCATTGTTTTTTGTGGCAATCATGTAAGATGGTTCTCATTTTTTGGGGTTTTGGCTTCTTCTTTTCTTAAAATTGGGTTCTTCCTATATACTTAATTTGTGATAATTGCACGTTCCTAATATTAGATCCATTATTATTAATCTATGAAATATTATTTGTCATTCATATACGTGAACGAAAAAATGTAATGTAACTCTTATGAAGAATGCAATGAAGCCATGAACATGCAAACTATTCAAATTATTGAGTTTATACCAAGTGTCAACTCACCACATCACTATACATGTATCATCTTACTATTAAAATAGATGCCACATAGCACAATATCATTATATGCAAGATTGTACAACAATACTACTTAACGAATTTATAATATAAATTATTGTACACCATACATGTATTAAAACTTATAGATCGTATACTTTAGCAATTGAACGATTCCTTTTATTTCTTAGGATATCGAACACCATTTAATAACTAATGCACATTCCAATTACTCTTTTTTAGAAATTTTGACTAAAGGAGAAGAAAAGAAATGAATACATAATAACTTTTCATAGAAAAGTTAAATATAATTAAGTTAAGAGAGAAATTCAAGTGATAAATGGAGGGCTATGTCTAGAAAAAAATGAATAAAATATCTTAATTGTATTGTATGGTGATTGTGAAGAATTGGTCCATTAATTGCTATCTTTAAGGATTATTGACTATTTTGATTGTATAGACTGACTATGTTTATTTTTATTTTTTGGTTGGAAAAAGACCACCGAATAATTACTTGCTGGAAACTTGCTTGTGCTATGTAAAGAGAAAATTGCATTAAACCACCCGTTAAATAGGCGAATTTACACTTAACCACCCGTTATACATGAATTTATTTTAAACCACCCAAAACTTCGATTCCGTTAACAAATAGCCACCCACGAGCCTTTTCCGTCAAAAAATCCGTTAAATCCTACCGTTTGACACTTTTACCCTCAATCGTTCATCCCTTTTCTTCTTCTTCTTCCGTCTCGCTCGACCTAGCGACCTCTATCCACGCTCGCCGACAACACACATCCAGATTGGTCCGGCGAGGGAGGCGGCGGCGTCGGAGCGGTCGTTTAGGGTTCCGGTGTGGAGGAGCGATCTGCTCCCAGATGAGGTAGAGGATGGGCTCGTTGGTGGCGATTAGGGAGAGTCCGAGGTAGTCAACGCCGTCGGTGGGAGCGGAGACGCGGAGGAGCCATGTCGACAACATCCTCTCCTCTGACCCGAAGCTCTCCCGCCTCTCGGGCCACCTCTCCTCCCTCAAGTCCCTCATCGACAGCCCCCGCCCCGGCGGCCGCGGTCTCTGCTCCTTCCTCCGCCTCCGCGCCTCCACCCATGAGCTAGCCCGCGTCGCCGGCGACATCGAGTCCGAGATCCAGGCCTGGATCGACCGCGAGAGCCTCCACAATCTCGTCAAAGCCCTCGCCGAGGGGCAAGCGGAAGAGGAGGCCGCGTTGCTTCATCTGCTCGCCCAGTTCGAGACCCGCGTCTCCCAGGGCTTCAATCGCCAGCTGGTGCTCAAATCCAAGGTGTTCGGCGGCCTCCAGAACCTGTGTGGTTGGCGAGCGAGGTTAGAGGCCAGACAAGACGGAAGAAGAAGAAGAAATTAAGGATGAACAGTTGAGGGTAAAAGTGTCAAACGGTAGGATTTAACGGATTTTTTGACGGAAAAGGCTCGTGGGTGGCTATTTGTTAACGGAATCGAAGTTTTGGGTGGTTTAAAACAAATTCGTGTATAACGGGTGGTTAAATATAAATTCGCCTATTTAACGGGTGGTTTAGTGCAATTTTCTCCTATGTAAATTTAGAATAAAAGGATAGGTAACGCTTTAATTGTTTTCCTATGTTTGTTTGTTTTAAGTGTTGCTTATTATTACTTTTGCTTTGTGTGAATCTCCTGGAAGTCAAATTAGGCAGAGGTTCCACTCGGGTCCAGGCTGCAACTCGGCCCATCATAAATAAATGATTGTTTAATTATACATGGAATTATTGGTAAAGTAATTTGGGCTACATCTTTGTATGTTTTCTTACTCAAGTTTCACATGTTTTAAATCTTGGTGAATATTACACAACTAAAGCTCTTAGGAATTATGTAGGAATCTTATTCAAGTATCCGAGACTTAAATGCCTTTGATCTAATAGATGTTGGCATGACTGGTTGAATAAAGGTGTACATTATCTTTGTTCTTTTAATTATATTCATTGGTCCCTTCTACCAAAAAAAAATTATATTCATTGGTCCTTTGATATCGATAAGAACAGGAAGGAATACTTGTTTAAGAGGGTTTAACAAGAATCTTAACAGTAACATATTAAGAGATAAGAGCCAAAGTATATAAGCTTTTGAGAACCAGAAAAGATAACACCAGAAAATGCAAACCTCAAGCCAGCTCTCAGTAAATTCTTCCTGACCATCTTTTGAAATTCACTGTTTGAAGAGCCCATATCGGTACCTAAGCCCATAACTCAAGGCTGGATAATGCAATGTTGCTAAAGAGTCAATAAAACAAGAAGCCAACCTCCCAAGACCTCCATTTCCAAGTGTAGCATCCAACTCCTGTTGAAAGCCAAACCAATTAAAACATTCAAATTCACCACTCAGTGTAGTTCATTTTTCCATGCAATCATAAACTCAACCATGTAAAAGAGCCAAATGTAAATCCTGACCAAGCGATTTAGTAACACTAATTCATCAATTGATTCATTGCATGACATAGTAAGATGGATGTAGTGCAACTTATTCTTCAAAACAATGTTTTTATATGGGTCAAATATAAGTGGAATAAAAAGTTTTTGAGATTCTGAGAATTGGAATTATGGTTGAGAAATAGGTGATCTTATTCAGAAGTTCTCCGGCAATCCTTCTCTTGTTCATTCATTGGAAGGAAACATTGCTTCAAGTTTTAAACCAATCAAAAATTAAAAACAGAAAAATAGGAGCATCACTCTTAAGTTTTAAGTTGTGATAGTTTTACATAGTTATTTAGAATAGTCTTCCTTCTTTATTCAACTTCAAAATACCACTTTTTAAGCTGTTCGTTATTGCATTTCAAACAACAAAGAACTCAAAACTGGAAGCTGGAAAATTAAACCACATCTGATTTGCAAAACTAATTAGCTTTCAAGGAAAATGTGCAAGTAGAGGATTAATAAAGTGAGATTAACTACAAATGCTTTCAGAGACCCAAAAATTTTACAGGCCTCACATTTTAATGTTAAGGATTAAAGATATTCTCTTGAATCAGTCTTCGTTCAGAAATATCAAATTCATCTTAATAGGCAAGGTAAAAGCGAGAACAGAACCGCTTGTAATGAAAAGTTATCATCCAAAACCTGACATGACAAGCAACATCTTCCAAATGACGCCTCAGACTTTTCAAAGCATCTCCATAATTCCATACAAAGTGTATGAACTTCCTAGCATTCTCTAGCCTTTTAGCAACCTTAAACAGTTGTTGCAACAACACCAGAAGAAAACCCACATAAAACATATTTATATTATATCAATTATGCTAAATTGACAAATTAGGAATGCAAAAGAATTGTTGCACAGAACTATATCTTACCAATAATCTTCCTTTGAGAGAAAGAATCTTGGCCATTTCAATAGCTTCCCCGTTGACACCTATTCGGGAAAGCAAATATCAATAACGTGTGATCCATAAAAATGGGTAGCATTTTTATCACGCATTTCACTTCTTCAACATGTCTTACAGAGCATAACTTCCATGAATTTTTCTTCTCCTTCTCTACGTTCGTCTTTACCATCGCTACCGTGTCAAAGAATCCGAATCATACTTAACCGTTAGGCTCACCCTTTCAGTTATATAGTATTAAATATCTCTTGGTATGCTAATAATTAAAAAAAGTAAGACAAATTACTTAATTTGAATAAATTTTACAAGTAAATGGGGACAGAAATATTATTTAGATCATTTGGGCCAAATAGGCCATTCTTATCTCTTTTGATTTTCTAATGGGTAATAAGAACAACCAATTTGTTTTTTCTATCGGCCGGTCAATCCACTTGTGTTGTCTTTGGTCTTAAAAGCCCAAAGGATTTTTGTCCTTAACAGATCGGATAGCCCATTAGGTTATTCTTTCCATGCGTGATGGTGATGCATCTCCTTCTTCCAGCTTTCTAATCGGAACAAATCCAAACTCTCTCATCTCTTCAGTTCTTTCACCTCCCTTCTCTTTCCCCTGACCACGTACACCAGTCACAACCACAAACCACCCACCTTCCTTCGAAAAGTCGCCAAAATCTTTGACGAGATTGAGCACCGTCGCCGACGAAACCCAAAAGCTTACCCTCCTCCCAAAATCCGCCGTCTCCACCACCACCACCACCACCACCACCACCACCACCACCCTACCCCTCCATAAGATCCCCGAAGACTCCTTCAAGCTCTGCTACATCATCTACTTCACTCTCGGCACCGAATTCCTCCTCCCATGGAACGCCTTCATCACCGCCGTTGACTACTTGGATTACCTCTACCTCGGAGTCAATGTTGACCGTGTGTTCTCCGTCGCCTGCATGTTCGTCTGCCTCGTCTCCCTCCTAGTCGTCGTCCTCTTCTATGCACACAGATTCGACGCCTACCTCAGGATCAATTTGGGGCTAGGGCTTTTTGTAGTTGCCTTGCTGAACCACCATGGATCTCTTCTACATCAAGGGCCAACGTGAACTCTGCAGTGGATTTTATGTCACCGTTGGGGCGGTGGCTTTGTATGGTCTGGCGGATGCGCTGGTGCAGGGTGGTCTCATTGGATCTGCCGTCGAGTTGCCGGAGAGGTATATGCAGGCGATCATTGCGGGCACTGCTTTTTCTGGTGAGCAAAAACCCTAATATCCTGTCACGGCTTTTTTTCCTGGTTCGATTGTGTTTGATTTCTCTGTCTGACATCTTTTGATTTTGTTGTTTGCTTCTAATTAGCGTATGGTTAATAGCTTCGATCTTGGAGTTTTGATCATTTTAGCTTAGGGAGTTTGTATGTTTGATCCTCATCGTTTAGAATCTCTAATTTTTCTTGGTTTTCATGATAAAGTCTTGAAAATCAAATTTTTGATTACGATCTGGCAAATATCTTCTATGAAGCTTTGGGAAACTCCCTCAATCCTTACGAGGGTTCAATGAGCTAATTGCATGTTTGACCCTAGCTTAATTGCCAAAATGCAGCCATTTACTCTGCTATGTTATAAGTGTGTAGAACCAATGGTACTTATTATCTAAGAGGCAAAAATGTAGTAAATAGCCTCATCTTATGGTTGCGTTTAGTAACCTAATATTTGAAAAATAAAAAAATAGCCTAATCTTTATAGATTGATGTGGAAATTGACCTAGACACAGAAATTATAATTTTGTTAAACCATGTACTTTTGATACAGTGATTGTTTGAAAATGAAGCTGAACAGTTTTTTGGATTGAGTTTGAAGCTGATTTATTGGAATTTCGCACTGATGAAATATATTTTATATGCAGATCAACCATAAAAAATAAAACAAAAGGTTGTACATTATATCCACCATCTAGATTGACCATCGATCAATATTTTGAGCAAACTGCACTGATATAAACCCAAGCAGAGTAAAATCAATATGGGTGGAAAGTAACTACAGAACAACGAGAAACCTTGACCCCCAAAAAGAGATGATTTATGTGATTATAAGTTGAAGATAATATAGATTAAAAAATCATTACACAAAAAAAAAGTGTTACCATGTAAAAGGATTAGTATATTTTTTACACAAGAAGAAGCAAAGCAAATGGAACTGTTTTTGTGACAGGCAGCTCTGACGCTATCATTTTGATTTGCAGTCCCTTTCAATTGTAATTGCAGTCTTGTAGGATTATATTATGAAAAGATTTAGTCAGTTTTTGGTCTCTCCGTTAGTTTTCTAACGAATGTAGTGCTTCTTGCTCTCATTAAACGCTTGCATCTTACATCTTGTCGCTTCAGGGATGAAAAGGATTGTTCTATTCTTTGGACTTAGTTGGAATAAACTTCCGCGTTCTAAGGGTTCAGTTGGGTGGTCAAAATGTAGGCATTATATCTCATGAATCTTCTAAAGTTCCGATTCCTCAAGAATTGATGGTTGGTAAATCCGAAGTAAGTATTATCAGTATTTATGTAATTTATGTTCACTTGAGAAATAGTTTAAATTAGTGATGTTCTTTGTGTCTCAACATTTACATATATCATCACGCATTCCGGTTTTAGGGGCTTTTCGGTTACATTGCAGCTGAACTTGCAAAGTTTATTGCTCTTCAGGGAAGGATATACTAACAGAAGACGAGGCTATATTTTATGTTGCTGAAACAGTCCTGGCAATAGAGTCAATCCATAAGCATAATTATGTCCACAGGTTTCATTATTTTTTTTACTGTTTCATTCTTTACAGGCTCATGTACATCTTTCTTCGGCTTGAGTATTTTTGCTTGTCATGATTCATGTAACAGGGACATTAAGCCTGATAACTTGCTGCTGGATCGACATGGTCACATGAAACTTTCAGATTTTGGATTGTGTAAACCCCAGATTGCCGGGACCTGCAGGAGAAAGACTTTTCTGTTGGTAATACAGTGGGGCTCTTCAAAGTGATGGACGACCAGCACCTCCAAAACGCACCCAACAGGAGCAGTTGTTGCATTGGCAAAAGAATAGAAGGATGCTTGTAAGCAATCTTGCCATTTGGCTGATTTAGTCCTTGAATGGATACATTATCGAACTACTTATTCAATTTGCTCTATATTGAAAATGGACTACTAAAACCGGCTAGGAGCATTAATGCTCTCAGGAATTGGGGACTTAAACTGCAAAACTTTAAGAGATTGGCACTGCTGTTTCCTTGGAATTTTTGGATGTTTCATACTGGATTTAAGTGCTATTTTCAAAGAGAAAAAAAATTTAATATATTTCTTTATGTATTTTTTCTATGTTCAGTTTGAACCCGAGGGCGTCGCTAGGGATTTATTGAAGGAATTCCCTGGGGTTGCAGGTGATCTGAACCAGGTAATTTTCCTTTCGCCTGGTTTGAATTCTGGTGTTGCTGTCTAATTCATTATTCAAGTGTTCTATTTTTATATAGTATCATTCTTGTTAACTTAATTAATCAATTTGAGAGGCTGTGTCATGGAAATTTTTTTGCATTTTCATATGGTTAGAGTGCACTTAGCAGTGTTTATGAATTGTGTGGCTTTGGCACTTTCTTGGCTTATTAGCCCTCTCCTGGGCAAATCAATTACCATAAGAAACTGAGATATATCAATTTAACAAACCCATCTCTGTTTGGAGCTATGATTATACTTCTGGACACTAAATTGATACAAGTGGACCTTTTGGTTTCTGTTGTAGCTCTTGCAAATGATTGACGGGGGTCAAGCTGTTGACATCAAGGGAATTTCAGAAAAAGCATTGGTTAAGCATTTGAATAAGCTGTTTTTGTCATTGGACCTTGAGGAGCATGGTGATAGAGTTTTCTTGCTATGTGCCAGTGCTTGCCCCACTTTGGAGTTTCTGGGGCCCATTGCTTCTTCACACCTTCAATCTGATCATCAAGGTGATAACTCCCATTCTGTGCCTACTGATGCAAATTCGGAAAAGGCTGGTGATGAGGGTCGTTCTACTGAAGTTTATTCCACCAATGAAGCCCCTGGTCCTAGGAGAAAGTATGTCTGGAAGCAATCTATTATGATATTTTTGAACATTGTATTGTTTCTTCACACCTTCAATATGATCATCAAGTTGATAACTCCCATTCTGTGCCTACTGATGCAAATCCGGAAAAGGCTGGTGATGAGGGTCGTTCTACTGAAGTTTATTCCACTAATGAAGCCCCTGATCCTAGGAGAAAGTAAGTCTGGAAGCAATCTATTATGATATTTCTGAACATTGTATGGCATGCCACTTTTTTGTTAACACTATATTAAATCACTTGATGTGTAAGGCTTCATTTTTCACCCCTGATTTTCAAATGGGAATATCAAACGGGTGACAGCCTGCCTTCCATAGAATACTCTTTCTTAGTTGTTTCATATCATTTTATAGAAACATAAAACTGCTTACATTCAGACAAGACCTCCGTGTGGCTTTCCTCATCAATATGCAACATAAAACTTGGGTGGCATCTTCTTTATGATGAACAGCCCACCTTTTATATATGCATCCTAGGATGTAGTTTCATAAAATATTTAGAGGAATATAGAAGTGGTTATTTCATAATATTTTCTTGATGCTGGCTATTTAACCAACTTAGGCTATCATTGCTTCTGCTCAAGACTGTTTATTGAGTCACTAACCGTTTATTTGTAGTATTGATCCTGATTATTTGTATTTGACTCATTAAACAAGCCTTCTGCTTGTTATTGCTTCTGCAGGGTGATTGGTCCTGAAATGCCATCTGCTGAGTTACTTGCTGCAGCAGCTAAACTGACAGAAGCAGAGGCTGAACTAAGGTAGTAATTTCATGCAGTTGTTTACTGCTTAGTATCTATGTCCTTCGGTCTTCAGAGTCATTGTTTGTGCCTTTTAAGATTACTGATTTTTTTTCTAACTTAAAGAGTTGCTTTCATGCACGGAGTGAATTGCTTATGATGCATTCCACTGCATTTCTCTCTGTATGATTTTATTCAGGAAGGGTTATGCGTATTATCACTGTTCTCTTCTACAATTGGCCTTGATTATAGGGGATGATTAACTATTTGTGGGACCTCCACCTCCTGCTTTGGTTTCTGAGGTTGCATCAGCCAATGAAGCAGAGCGTTTTGAATGTAAATAATGCTAATGATTTTCGTAAAAAGTGTGATAAAAGCTAAAACGACTTATATTTCCGATCGGAGGGAATATTTTTTTAAGGTGTACATAGCCAATTGGGATTGTGGTTGAGATAGATTGATGGTATATAAATACACAGTCATCCATATTTTCTTCCTTTAATTCTTACACTTGTCTCTTTTTTATCCAGCTTCTCCCCCATTACTCTTGGTTGCAGCTTCTCCCCCATTACTCTTGGTTGCAGCTTCTCCCCCATTTCTCTTGGAGTCAACCGTCAATCTTCAAGAGGTAAGCATATTTCCCTTCAGTATGGATTCATCGTTTTCAATGACCTAATTGCTCGTAAATTTGTGGTCTGGAATTCGATTGCTAGAATAGCTTTTGTGCTTGAAGTAGATCTTTCAGCTGTATATGCTAGATCTGTGGTTGAGGTTTAGCTTGCTCCTTTTGATTCAGATGTCTTATTTGGATCTGGCCTTGGATTTGATTGATTCTCCTGAACACTGAATTTTGCTGGCTTGATTAATCAATGGGGCAAATTGTAGCTTCAGCTTAAATCTTTTTGTGCTTGTTAATGATTCTATAAATAGATTTTTGTATCTTGATTATGAATGCGTTGCTAAAATTCATGGATCTGAAATATCTCCGTTGAATTGTGCTTTCAGTGAAGATCTTTCGCCTATGATATATTTTTTTTGGTGTCTTTTTGTTCTTCTATGGATATCAGTGTTATCGCTCAGGCTAAAGGTTTTTGTTAGAACTGTAATGAATGTCCAAACGATTCGGGAATTGTATGGACCCTATCAATTTTTGTAGTAGTAGTGACCACTTGAGAAAGGAGTTGATTAGTGAAGTCAATGGGAATCTCAATTAGATTAGATCATCGCCGAGTCCAATTTGTATCTATTGGCTTTGGAGTTTGGACTTTATCATGCTTACTGCACAAAATGTAATATGTGGATCAGCAAAACAAAGTGGAAGTTCAGCTTAAGTCCTGAAGATTTTCTGAAAAAGTAGTACTGACTTTTCTTCCACCTGCACCATCTGTTGGGCTAAGCTCTCTTTAAGACATTGAAATATATCTATGATTATGAATATGAATACTTATATTAGCATGCTTCCTGAGAAAATAGAAAGCTTGTTCACTGAAATCCTGCGTTATTATTTAGTTATTTTGTCAATTTTCCAGCAACTAAGAGCATATAATTTCAATGGCCTTTTCTTTAGAAGTGTTGAAAACTTGTGATGAGGGTGAATTGTGATGTTCATTACCTTGTGCTGAATAAATATTTTTTAATGTGTGTGGTAATCTGAATCAGAATGCACGGCTTGGACACAATGAATCCAATATTGACCATAGACGACAAGTTGAAGCTGCACCTAATGTTTCAATTAAATAACACGGTCAAAGCCCCAATTGGTGGAAAGGTAATATTATACTTTTAGATTAGTAATTATTTCTTGTGCATTAGGTTTCTAGCTCTGTTTGGTTCATTTTTGGAACGACAAGTTCATAAAATTATATCCTTCCTGTCAATTTTGACTCCTGATTAACATTGTTGTGTGTGCATAACCAGGTTGAATTGGTAAGTTTTTATGATACCTCTGTAACACTAAAGTTTAGTGTAAGCTCCTTAATTTCATAAAAAACCCACTCTCTATTAATAGGAATTAAAATAAATCTTAGAAATGCATCTTTGGTTTAATGGTTGACAATGAATCCATACATATATGGAATATAAACCAACACCAAAGACTTCAGTTTTATTCAGGAAAAATAATTTATAATTTGTTGAAAAAATTATTTTGTTAGCTCGATCTCATTATTCTTTTTATTAGATTAAGAAATACTAAATCATGTTTTGATTAAATATAAGATGCATACTTATTATCTGAGCTTTTTACCTAAAAAAGAGTTTTGGTTTATTTATTACCATTTGTTAATATATATGTTTAAAGATTATGGTTGAATTATGTAACTATGTATTACTTTTATTATAGGTATATTCTTATTCATATAATAGATAAATATCTATATATGTATATATTTATTTTTATTATAAGTATATTCTTATTCTTATAGTAGATAGATTTTTATCTACTATAAGACTTTGTGTGACACCTTTATTTCAAAATAGTAAATATTCTGATATCAAATCATCCGTTTGCTTACTTTATTGCTTTATTCTAGTAAAATCTAAAGTTTATTTGCTCAATGTGATAATCAAAGCATTAGTTACATAAGAAAACTGTGATAAACTGGAGCTTATTGTATAGAAACGTCATGGTAAACAAAAAAGGTCTGGCAATTTGGCCCATCTCATCTTTTTGCAAAAATATTCCAAAATTATGATTTTCCATGATGTGAAGAGTTGTGAAGTGACTAAACATTCTTTGTTTAATACATGTCTTTTAATGATGTTTTTTGTCTTTTAATACATGTCTGTTAATGATGAGTTAAAGGCAGATACAATTGCCTAAAAATGAACACGTGAATTCATTTTCATCAAATGTTATTTATTTAAATTTAGGTCATGCTCCTCTGACTCGCATCCTTCTAGTTCTTAGGTTCATGGATGATTCCATTCACAGCCCACATGGCAGGCTTCAACAAAGACTCATTAACCTACAGAGGCCAAGCTTTATACAGCCTCTTGACAGACGATGTTCGATTTGCAGTTTTAATTCGCAAGTTTAAGATTGTTCTTCAGGTAATTGTTCTTGCTCTATAATTTTCATCTTTACCCAATTCTCTATTGTCTCATAGACATGAGTCTGATGTTTAAGATTTAGTGAAAACATTAATGAAATTTGCTAAAAAAAAATTCATTTCAACTACATCATCACAAATTGATTTGTAGGCATCTAAGGCTGTTTTCATGGCCTTAAATTTGTTTGTGATGGGTTCAATATTACATGCTAATTTTCCTATATGGAGGTTCAAGCTGGTAATTTTTGAATAATACAATCAAAATAAGAACAATCAATCATTAGAAAATAAAATGGTGGCTCAATTTGTCATTTTGTACTGCATAATTGCGGAAAACTACTAACATAAGTAACAAGAGACAAAATACAAGTGGATGGATCAAGAACCTGGAGAACATAAAATGGATTTTAATATTTAGAAGTATAGTAAATAAAACACAAGAGACAAAATGAAATAAATCTTTGAAAAATTACATACACAAAATCAACTACCTTGTGCAAGGATTGGATTTTAATAAGTAGGAAAAATTTGACAAATTTTGGTCCAAGCTTCTCTTCATAAGGTCGTTTACCAAGAACCTGTAGGACATAGAATATATATAAAATCAAGTAAAAAAATTTATCAATTTCTCATATAGAAACCTATATTGTCTATCATAATATATGTACCTCGAAAATTGAATGCCCGAATCAACGTACAACAACATCTAGATATCACAAAGCACAAACAAAAGAAAACAATTATATTAGCAAATCAACTTACATCTCAACAGGTAAAAATCACAAACATAATGAAAACACTATTGTACCAACAACCTATAGGATAGAAGAGACATAAAATTAATTTATAAAAAATATCAATTTCTCATATATGGAAACCTAAAGTCAGAGAAATATTGATTAACAAATTTAGTAGTATAATCAGATTAGAATTCCAAAATCCAATACCTTGAAAGCTTGAGACCGAAGAGGCAAGCGCGGATCTAAGTCTTATCATAGAACATCAAAAGAAAATCAAAGTTAGTAGTATAATCGAAATAGAATTATGAATTTCAATACCTTGAAAGCTTGAGTCCGAAGAGGTAGGCGGATATTTGGATGGTATGAGATAAGAACTTGTGGTAGGCAATGAGTGAAAAAATTTGCAATGCCATAGAATGCCTTAAATAGAAAATTATGACAAATAGGTCGGCATACGTAAAGTTATTATATACGACACGTAATCTAAAATTTTACACGCGTCAATCCAAATGTATTGTAAATAAAGTCAAATAATATGAACTTATCCATAAAATTTGTTTAAAGAGGTTAAAAGATATTATTTTCAAGTCTGCAAGTCTAAAAAATCAAAATGGAATTGAATTTGCAATCATTGTATACTGATTGTTGTGGAAATTAATTAGCTATACTATAATGTAGTGATGTGTGCAGGTTGAGCACGCCAACAAAAAGAGGCTGAATATATCATCTTCACGCTAGCAACATGAACAAAGTGAACGTGGACAAATTGATCACACCAGCAAGATGACAAAATCAGCCCACCAGCAATCATTGGATACTCATCATTGTGTGCGACCGTTTTTTTAATTAAACAATTTATCCTCTTCATTGTGTGCGGCCGTTTTTTTTTTTCAATTAAACAATTTCTCTTCTTCATTTGATGCTTCTATCATTATAACATTATAAAGATAGATAGTGTGTGGCCGTTTTTTTTTTCAAACAAGTCAGCAAAGTCATGCCGCCGCAATTATTGAGGGAGTTAATGGCCGCAATTTGAATACTCCATAAACAAGATCAATTAGTAAAACCATATTTATTTTATATAACATATCAAATTTGACCAATCAGAAATCAAATTTTCACAATAGTATAATGATTAGCATTGAATTATATGGATTACTGTTCATGCAGGATCCTCCCTTTTATAGTATTATAGATATCTATATATATCTTCTAAACCTGAAGCACTTTTGGGTAAATTCGTCATTTAGAATTTATATTACAGGCGCCCTATTTTTAGTAATGATTTTTTTAATTAATTATATATTATATGATTCAATCACCTAATGGAATTTTCAATTTTATGCCCTCATCTTATTTAATAATTTTTTTTATCAATTTACTATGAGATTAGATAAATTTTTATCTCTACCATTATTTTTATCTTTGTTCATGTTCATTATTATATACATCCATATTATTATATAATTATTACGTGAAAATTTGTAAAAAGAAATCAATATATCTATAAGTCTATCAAAATAATAGGTAAGATATAGTAAAAAAAAAAATAATACGTTGGTTTTGGTAAGATATGGTCAAAAAATAATAGGTATGTAAATAGTATATCTATATATGTCTATTAAAATATATGGTAAGATATAGTAAAAAAATAATTCGTAGGTTTTAAAAACATAATAGGTTTATTTAACCAAAAAAACCTTAATAGGTCTTTATTATAAAATTTGTTAAAAAATTAATATATTTACACAAGAATCTGTCAAAAGATATGATAAGTTATTTTAAAAAAATAGGATTTGGAGATAGATTCTTAGAAGATTTAAGAGAACATAATATAAATAATAAGAATATAAAATTATTTTTTAAATATAAGGTGGGGCCAGAATCGTTCTAGCGGCTTGAAAAGGTTTTGTTTTAATATATAGTTATAGATAAGATAAATATAAAATCATTTCATATATATTTCTGTTTGTGAATATATTTTTAATTACAAATTATTGGTATTAAGTTTCTATCCATAAGTATAACAAATATAAAATATTAATTATAATATTTCTAAATGAAATACATAACTTTTAAATCCTTAAGTAGTTAAGTATGAAATATGGAGCATATTTTAAATTATGGATTTTAAATATTAAAATTTTATATTATAGGAACATATTTTATCCATATGTATTAAATATGGAACATATTTTATATTATAGGTTTTAAATATTAAAATTTTAAATTCTTTTATATTAACTATCTATTCAAAAGTATAATAACTTTTTTTAATATGAACCATATCTTTAATCATGTATTTTTATATTAATTTTCGGATTTTTATATTAATTTTTTTATTTATATGTATGATAACATATTTAATTAATAATATTGACCATATTTTTCATATTAATTTCGTATTTTTCAATATTAATTTTCTATGCATAAGATTGAATTTTCTTTTAAATTTTCATCAATAGTAAGTTTGTATCCATAAATATGACAAATAAATTAATATCAGCCTACATTTTTTTAATTTAATATCCTAAAATAAATTAATTTAAATTTCTCTAAACTAAATAGATAAGTTTTATATCCATAAGTATGAAATATAAACCATATTTTAAATTATGAGTTTTAAATATTAATATTCTATCCATAACAATGATAATTTTTGTAATTACTTTGGACCATGTTTTTAATTGAAGATTTTATATCAAATTTTAGATTTCCTTATATTACGAAACCGTTAATAAATAAATAAAAATTATTGATCTCTTAATCTTAAACATGTTAATCACTATCCATATGTATGCCACATAAAAATATTAATTTAATCCGTTAGAGTAAAATAGATAAGTTTTTTATCCATAAATATAATAATTATAAAAAAATTTATATAACCTTTCTATTTATAAGTATATTTTTTATTACATATGTTTAATTTTAAGTTTTTATCATTTAGTATGATATATGACAAATATAAAATAGTAATTTAATATCTCAACTATATTTTTTAATTTAATATCACAATATATTTTTATTTTAATATTTCTAAATAAAATAGGTTTACTTTTAATATCCATATTTTTATATTATTTTTTTGGATTTTCTTATTTTAATTTTCTATCCATAAGTACGTTGATTTTTTATATTACAGATTCCTAAATAAATAAATAAAAATTAATGATACCTTAATGTAAAACTAATTAATCAGGTTGGTTTGGTCAAGTACTCAAGTTCTGGTTCGGTCATTTGGGTTAAGATCGAGTTCTGTTCATATCATTAAAATTTACGGGTTGATCGGGTCAATTCTTTGAGGTTTTCTTACAACTTTGGGTTGACCCGACGGGTCAAGATCGTTGACTTTTTTATGATTATGAAAATGATATTACAATTTACAAATAAATAATTTTTTTAATGATAAAATATAATTTTCATATATTTTAAAATTAATATATTATAATAATTAAAATAAATTTGTATTTATGCAATTATTAGTTTCATTATTTTATTACTATAATTTACTATTTAAATTATAATACCATATCATATATAAATTAATATATTACATTTTTTATTTGAAAAAGCCCCCGGGCAAGGCCCGGGTCATCAACTAGTAATTTTACTAAATTAGAGAGGCTCAATAGTGCAGAGATCGATTGCTTTATTTTCATATTAAACTAGTTAATAAAAATTGTAATAAGATATTGAAATATGATATATGTATTATAATTTATATAATAAAAATAATATTATAAATAATTAAATTAATTATAATGATAAATTTTATTATTAAAATGTATATAAATATTATCTCATTCTTAAAAAAATTAATTGTAATATCTACTTAACTCATTAGGTTGACTGAACTCATACAAAAATCGCAATGAATTGACCCAATCAACTCGTAAATTTTAACGACATCAACCCGTACTCATCTAAACCTGAAATGATCGAACCTAAACCCGACTGAACTGACTCGATTAACCGATTTTACATTAAGAAATAATTATTTATTTATTTTTGTTAAGGAATACGTAATATACAAAATCAACATACTTATAAATAGAAAATTAATATACTGTAAAACACAACACATCTATACCGACATTAATTAAGAAAATCATACTTATTAATAGAAAAATAGTATAAGAAATCAACATACTTATTGATAGAAAATTTAAAGAGTTGTAAAATTAATATAAGAAAATCTAAGAGTTAGTATATACTCTACCATTCAAAACATGATCCATTAGAAACAAAGTTAATATAAACAATTTCGTAACTAAAAATATGTTCATTGACATTAAAATTTAAAGACAATATTGCATTTAACTCTCATATATATAGATAGAAAATTAATATTTAAAACCCAACATATTTATGGATGGAAATTTAAGAAGTTGTCATTCTTAAGTATAGAAAATTAATATTGAAAAATTCGAATTTAATATGAAAAATTTGGTCAATATTAGTTAATATACTTTTTGTTAAGAATAAACTCTTAATTATTTTTTTCGGTGCTCCCAAATCACCTTCAATTCATATGCTTTTACATTAGTTTGTGACTTGTGAGAGCATACATAATGGTTGCCCAAAAATTTTGATCATCAAATTAAAATAATGCTATCTCTCTCTTCTATTTTTTATTTTTTATTTTTTTTTAATTTTCATTCCCCACTCTTCAATGACACTTGTCATTGTGTCATTCAATGACCAAAGAAGAGTTTTGGTCATCACAATGACCAAAACAATGCCCATTTGATCTTCTCTCTCCTCTTTTAATATTTTTTTATACTCTCTTTCCTCTATGACCAAAGTTTTGGGCAACCATTGGCAATACTCTCAGAGCAACTTGCATTTAAAATGCTTAAAGTAACTTTGTGAACAATTAAATTGAATTAACAATAGAATTACACAAATTTTTGTATTTGGAATGGATGGCATTTTCCAATTTATGTTATAACTAGTTGTACCCGTCGTGCCATGCACGACTATGACTCATCAATTTTTAGGTATATTATAAATATGATATAATAAACTAAATATACAAAAATAAATAAAAAGCCAAAAATAATGTAAATTCTTAAAAAAATAAATCAAATTCAATTCTTTAAAAATCTTTTCAATAAAAACTTAAAAAGATAATTAATAAGAAAAGATTAAGAAATATAGAATTTTTTAAAGATAAAAATTCTTCTATATTTACATAAAAATCCAAAAAGGAAAGGAAAAGATAATATAATTTTTTATAAAAATTTAATTTAGGCAAGTAATTATATAGATATTTAAATTTTTTACTTTTTTTATCAAAATTTTATATAAGATATTTTTTTATAAATAGATAAAAAGATAAAGATAAAATAATTAATTTTTGTTATTTTTAATTAAAATTCGAATTAATTTTTTCCACATAAATAAATAGAAAGGAATTTAATTGAAAAATATAAATAATTATTTTTTTTAAATATAAGGTGGGTCAGAATTAATGTGGTGGCTAGAAATGTTACAACTTTAATATATAGTTATAGATTTTATTTCAAAGATATATATTTCATATCGGTCGGGTACATATTTTTGGAATCTTTTTTATTTATCTTTTACCAATATAATAAATATAATGTCCCTTTCTTTATCTATTTATGTCTATTTGGGGATAACTTTTTTTGCATAATTATTTTTTAATTTTATATTTCAATCAACTATAAAAAACTATTATTTTAATAAAGGGGTGATGTGGCGCAATGTGGTGGCAGAAATTGCTTCGGCTTTAGTTATTAGTAATAGATAGATTGATATCTCCAAAAATAGCTCCAAATACCCGTAGATTTACGGGTAGTTTTAAAAATTATGCTATATAACATATTATAATAAATTAAAGAGAAAAAAAAAATGTATATTATAATAATTATTCTATTATTATAATTATTAATGATATTTATATACAATTTAACGATTTTTTGTTTTCTAATCTTAAAAACAAATAAATATGGAAGATATTTTTCTATATCAAACTTTTCTACATTCACTTTTAATTATAATAAATAAAAATTGAAAGAAGTGATTCGTTCTTAAAGTGCCATAGCGCAAATTTTATAGATAATTTATTTTTATTTTATAATGTTAGCGTAGATATAGATAGAAATTTATATCGGTAATTTTTTTTTTCAATAATCCGATAAAAATATTTTAGCATAATTTTAAGATACAATATATAATACTTCTTATCAATATCAATAAACATATATATTAGTTATTTTATAACATCTAAAATCTTACCCTAAAAAACCTTCAATCTTTATAAATTCATTTTTTTATTTAGTAATGTTTATGGTTTAATTATTTTTTAAAAATATGTGTATATTATTTTTTATTTTTTAATGTGATACGCACTAAATGAAACAATCTACGCATATAATATGGTACTAGTTTTACCCGTCATACCATGTACGACTACGATTCGATATTTTATAAACACTATAAATAGGATATTAATAAATAAATAAAAATATAATATAAACTTTTATAGAAGTAATTTTTTGCTCGTAGAATTTATAATTTTTCAATCAAATATTATATTCTTCATATTTTATTACTTTTCATGTACGTAAATTTAGGGTTTATCAAATATTTCAATATATCTATTAAATATTTTATTATCTTTTTTATTAATTTTAAGAATTATAAATATTTATCATTAATTTTTTTTATAACAAAATCACTATATATCTATAAAAAAAATTCGTTAAACAATATATACTAATAGATTTATATTTTTTTTAAGATATTTTATCTTTAATTTTAAATACTTGTATAAGGAAGCTTTCAAAAGATATTGTTATACTAAATAGATATTTGTTAGATGTTAGAGATAAATTCAAATAGCTAAAAAAGAATTTAATAGAAAGAATTTATAATAATAGAAATAAAAATAATTTTTTAAATATGAGGTGGGGCAAAAATCGTTCTGGTGGCTCGAAAAGATACATTTTTAATATATAGTTATAGATTTTAAAATATTTTAAATTTGTTATCTTTAATTTTAAATATTTGTATAAGGAAGTTTTCAAAAATATTGTTATACTAAATATATATTTATTTGATGTTAAAGATAGATTTAAATAGTTAAAGAAGAATTTAATAGGAAAAAGTTAAAAATTAGGAATAAAAATTAATTTTGTAAATAAGAGGCGGGGTCAGAATCGTTCTGGTGGCTCGAAAAGGGATAACTTTAATATATAGTTATAGATCCATCCATTATCTATTTTATGAAGTGGTTAAGATAAAGATTTCTAGAATTATTATTTAGTTTTTTATGTTGAAAAAAATTTGTCCATTACTTTATTCAGGTTTTGCCACGTGG
The DNA here is from genome assembly GCA_964016875.1 of Fallopia convolvulus. Taxonomy (NCBI): domain Eukaryota; kingdom Viridiplantae; phylum Streptophyta; class Magnoliopsida; order Caryophyllales; family Polygonaceae; genus Fallopia; species Fallopia convolvulus. The sequence continues at coordinate 28,327,378 of OZ024718.1, forward strand.
CGCAAATTTTTACACAGACTTGGTTTCTACTTTATAATGTATTAGGGTAGATTTTGTCATTAATATATGGATATGGTTTTGTTTAAGATAAAGTATTGCACTAGATTAGTATTACAAATAGAAAGTAGAAAGTAGTATTACAAAAAATCAAAATTAATGACAAAAAATCATTAATTTTAATTGATAGAAAGTAGTATTACAAAAAATCAAAATTTTGGATAGAAATATAAAAAATCATTCTAATTGATAGAAATTATGCTATAATTTTTTTTAATATATTTATGGATAGAAAGTTAATATTAAAAATCTAAAATTAATCTAAAACTTTAGTACCGTATTACAAAAAATTTACTTATGGATAAATAGTTAATTAAAAAAATATTAAAAATCCAATGTGAAATATGATCCATTTAATTAAAATAAAGTGTCATATATATGGACAAAAAAAACTACACTAAGGCAAATTGTAAGAACATTTACGTGACTTTATTTATTTATGGATAGGAAATTAATTTTCATATATAACACTATCATATGGATAAAAAATAACATTAAGACAAATTTTAAAAAAAAACTACATGACTAAATTATATAGTATGTATATAAAATTACATGTGCGATATATATGGATGAGATATATTGTATTTGTATATGATAAATATGTTCAAGATCTTATAATATATAATTAATATATAAATACATAATTAAAAATATTAATAAAAACATTATTAATATATGGATAGAAGATAATTTCAAATTATAATACGATGAACATGAACAAAGATTAAAATATATAATGGGTAAAAATAAAAATTTATCCAATCTCATAGTACATTGCTAAAAAAATTATTAAATAAGATGAGTGTATAAAATTGGAAATTGCATAAGTTGATTGAATTGAATAATATATAATTCATTAAAAAATCTTTACTAAAAATTGGGTGGTTGTAATAAAAATCTGTAATGACGAATCTGCCCAAAAGTGCTTCAGGTTTAGAAGATACTAGTTGATGTACCCGTGCCCTTGCACGGGTCTTTAATAGTAAAATTTATTATATACACATATATTAATTTAGAACAAATTTAGCCCAAAAGCATTTTGGGCCACTCTAATTAGGCCCTTGTTAAGCTCCCCTATTAAATTAGCTATTTGTTAAGTATATAAGGCTTAAATATTTTTTTTTACTTTCTACTCTCTCTCGTCTCTTGCGACCGGTAACCCCTCTCTCGGTCTCTCCCATCACTTGCAAAAACCGATTCTCAACTGCAAAAAACGGCTTGAGTTCGTCGATTTTAAGTCGGATTTCGTAGTGCAATGTGTATTTGAAGTTGATTTGAAGTTCGTTTTCGAGATTCTGGTGTTTTTGCGCAACTGGATTTCGTCCACTAATCGTCCATAAGCCTCTGCTTCAGGTTAGGGTTGTTTGTTTGTGTTATCATTGATTTTTGTTCGATTTTTCTTCGTTTTTGTGTTTGGATTTTGCTGTATGCTTTTGCTTTTTCGGTTTGTTTGTTGATTCGAATATGAGTTGCATGTGATGATAGTAATGACATGGTTTGGTTCGTTTGATGACTTTTTGTTTTCGTGTTTGTTTATTTTCTGTGTTTGAATCCTTGTTTTTTGTTCATCTGTTTGGATGTTTTGAAGTCAAATTCTCGATTTCGAGATTATGTTTGAATAGTGATGACAGATTGTAACTATGCTTATGGCATTACGTTTTTGTGATAACAGATTATAACTATGATTAGAGCATCACCTTCCCCGATTATTTGTGATGATAGTAACATATTCATGCAATATGTTGTGATTATAGTTGTTTGTGATGACAATTGAGTCATTTTTGTATTTGCTTGTGATTACATTGGCTTTTTAAAATGTACAGGGTTTGTGATGAAAGTTGTTGTTATTGATGATAGTATATTGATTTATAATTGTGTTTTATTTACATTAGTGATGACAGTTGCCTTTCTTATGTTTTATTGACATTAGTGATGACAATTGCTTTTTCTTGTGATGATAGTTATTTGTGATGACACTTGTTTTATATTGATGATAGTATATTGATTATAAGTGTGTTTAATTGACATTAGTGATGACAGTTGCCTTTCTTATGTTTTATTGACATTAGTGATGACAGTTGCTTTTTCTTGTGATGATCTTTTTTATGTTTCTAAGTTATGATGACACTGTGTAGGGTTTGTGATGACAGTTGTTGCTATTGATGATACTACATTGATTTATAATTGTGTTTTATTTAAATTAGTGATGACAGTTGCTTTTTCCTGTGATGATAGTTGTTTGTGATGACACTTGTTTTATATTGATTATAAGTGTGTTTTATTGACATTAGTGATGACACTTGTTTAGTGATGACAGTTGCCTTTCTTATGTTTTATTGACATTAGTGATGACAGGTGCTTTTTCTTTGTGATGATAGTTGTTTTTGATGACAATGTATCTTTCTTATGTTTCTAAGTTGTGATGACACTTGTTTTATATTGATGATAGCATATTGATTATAAGTGTGTTTTATTGACATTAGTGATGACAAAGACATTTTTTACTTTTTTATGTTAGGGTTTATGATGACAGTTGTCTTTTCTTATGTTTTATATGTTGTGATGACAGTGTTGCTAATGATGGTAATATATTGTTTCTAATTGTGTTACAATAACATATTAGTGATGACAAAGTGTTTACTTGAGAGTTGAAACATGTGGTATTTTTTGCTTTATGATGATAGTTGTTTGTGATGACATTGTCTCTTTCTTTTGATTTCCAGGATAAAGAACGGAACCTAAGCAATTGCAATATATGGTACCTGTATCAAAACGATATAATGGAAGAGCAAACCAGTATCACACTCCAGATGTTTTCCACCTCATCAAATGTCATCTTACATCTGATGAGTTTAGTAGGTTAGGTCAGGGGTGCTTTGGTTCAGTGTTAAAGTTAGGTGATACTATACCACTTCGTTACAAAGTTATGCATTATGCCATCATGTGTGAGTTAAAAACTTCATATAAGCATGAGATGTGGTTTAGAATAGGGGGTAATGTGTGTCGTTATTCTTTGATGGACTTCGCTGCTGTCACTGGCTTGAATTATGAGAATTTAGTTGATGTTGATATCCCGAAAGTTGACCCCGTAGATGTCGTAGGTGTTGATAAGTGTGATTTGGATCATTTACGGTATGTTTTTATAAAAGAAAAAGATCGGTCTAGGAAGTTTAAACTTGCACACCTATCGATCCTTGAGGCTGTTTTACTTCCTAAACGGGATAAGGTTCCTATAGATCCAATTCATATTGCTCTTTCAAGTGATTTGGAGAAATTTTATGCTTATCCTTGGGGTAGATTGTCCTATAATGCTTTGCTCGATAGCTTATTGCATGTGAATCGTACCCCACGTGACCCGGAGATGATGAAAAAGCCAAACTATATACCTGGCTTCAATGTGTTTGGATATCCTTTTGGATTCATGGTAATGTGTTGATAAATTTTTTGATTTTTTTTTTATGTTAATTGCATCTGCAATGGTTTTTTATTGTTTCTTTTTTGTGTGTTGTTATAGTTTTGGATTGTGGAGACTTTTCCAGCTTTTCGATCCATTTGTCATCTTGCTGAGAGAGGAGGTAAAAAAGAAGTTCCTTATACGCTGCGTTGGCGTAGCACTTCATCGCAACTTGTTGCTTGGAAAGCAATTTGTGATGTTGGGGACAAGAAACTGGTATGTTTAATTTTTTATTTATTTTGATGACAGTTGAATTTGATGACAACTGTAACTTGTAGAGTTTATTTGATGACAATTGAATTTGTTTTATTTTGATGACAGAAATGTTTGTATCCGTCGTACTCAGAATATGCTGCATTCATCACATGTGACTATCCCGATGAGGTTGTTGACCCTGTGTACAATGATCTTGTGAAACGGATTATACTGAAGCAAAAAGTGATTGAAGGTGAAGGATCTGAGTGTGATACGGAGGATGAACTTGCTGATTTTATTATTGCTCCACGAGATGCAGTTATTGAAAAAGCCAGTGTTGGTGGTAAGAGGAAGATTGGATGTACAGACGCAAAGGCTAAAGGTGCAAAGGCTAAAGGGGTAGGGAAAAAGGAATCTGAAGAGAAACCGAAAGAGCGTTTTGAAATTGTGAAGAGGGAAGGTAGGAGATTACAACTTCCTAGAGTGGCTAAAACTAAGGTTGATGAGAGTATGCATAAGATTCCGTGGATTGGAAAGGATCACAAGAGCCCAAAGGATTCAAAGGGTTCAAAGGATTCGGGTGTGAGTGGTCGGAAGAGTCGTGTCAACAATGTGCCTGAGATTATTGAAAAATGCAAGAGGCCAAAGTTGAAGAAAGATTCTAATGAAGCTGTAGAGAAGGACTTTCTAGAGAAAAAGGATGTGGTTGACAATGAAACTGATTTTGAAGTTGCTAGGATTTTGTCAATGGCCAAGGAGAAGGCAAAATTTGATGAAGTTGATGAGGATCCAGTTTCTTCCAAGGGAAAGGAGAAGGCAGAAGAGTACAATAAAATGGAAGAGCCAGCTTGGGTTAAGTCTTTGAGGGAAAGTATGTGTTCCCTGGAAGATGATATGATTAGAATGATGAAAACTCTTCAGAGTCAAGTGCAGCGTGTTGAGATGCAAGTTGTGAAAGTTAACAGCAGGGTTGATAGAATTGAAAAGAAACTGAAATCTAAAGACCAAGATTCTGTTTCTGATGATAACAGTGATGAGATTCGCATTGTAAGTGTGGAACCAGTGAGAGAAAGTGATTGCAAAGGCATTGAGTCTTTGAGGTTGTCTCCTGATGATGACATTTCTGTTAAAGATGGAGGTGAAGGTATGAATTTGCAGTTGGTGAAGTATGTTCCACTAGATATAATTCTAAGTCAAGAGCAAGGCAAGAGCAAGGGCACTGAGTTGGTTGAGCCTGTGATGACAAAGATGACAAATGAGTTGGTTCATGACAAAGATGTTAATGATGATGAACCAGTGAAGGATCAAGTTGGTGGTGATGACAGGGAAGTTAATCATGAAGAACCAGTTGTGGATGAAGGAATATCAAGGCAAGAGCAAGGCAACTGAGTTGGTTGAGCCTGTGAAAGATGGTAAAGAGCATGGTGGTGATGACAAAGAAGTTAATGAGGATGAACCAATGAAGGATCAAGTTGGTTGTGATGACATGGAAGTTAATCATGAAGAACCAGTTGTGGATAAAGCAAGGGTTGATGATAGAGAAGATGTTGATGAACCTGTCAAAGATCAAGCGGAGGTTGATGACAGAATTGATGACCCAGGTGAGTTAGGTTCAAGCTTTTTTTTTGTCTCCTCGGAGGAGTTAGGTTTTGACATGCGTGGACTTTTACAAGATGTAATGGATAATTGTTCTCAACTTACTGAGCATGGTCATTTGTTTGGTTCTTTGTTTGAAGCTTCAAAAGAAGGTGCAACCTCTGAGATTGATGAAATTTTTCATAATCCAACGGTTCAATCTGATGATGATGCAAAGGAAACAGTTGAACTTAGGAGGTCTACCAGATTTTTGAAGCTAGGTGTTTCAACCACAACTCCATATACTGTTGAGAAGGATAAGAAGTTAAAGAAAAAGAGGACTGCTGCATTGCCTAAGGCTCCAAAGCATTCTTTTTATGAAGATGATGTTCTTAAATCATTTTACAATTGGTATAATAATGGGTATGTTATTTATTAGTTATGTTATCTGTTTTTTTTTTGTGATGATAGTAATGTTCTGACAGTTTTGTGATGATAGTATTGCGATGATAGTGTGTTTATAATGTTATGATGACAGGGTTTTTTTGTGTTGATTGCATTGTGATGACATTTATGTGATGATGATGATGTTGACTGCATGTTTATAATGCTTTGATGACAATCTGTTTTTTTTTGTGTTAGTGAAAAAAATGCTACTGTGGCTGGATTTGATCAAATGCTGGACAAGAAATTTTTTAGACTGCTGAAGACTAGAGGTCTTTGGTTAGGAGATGAGGTAAGTATATGATCAAGTGATATTTTGTTTGTTGTCAAATTAATTATGTGACATTTCATGTCTTTTTGTAGCATTTCTGCGAGGCTTTGTATTATTTGAGGAAAATTATACATGATCATGCTGATGACTTCAAGAATGCGGTTATTATGGATTGGATTTGGTACAAGTTATTCACGCCTTTTGAAGTGGAGCGTTATATCGTTCGAAATGATAAAGTGCCAAGCGATGTGTTCGATTATTTTACTGGTTGGAAGCCTCGTCTATTTGGGAAATCATGGGTTCGTGGTGAGGTGACAAAGGTTTATACACCAGTTCACCTTTCAAAAGAGAGGCGTGAACATTGGGTTGTATTGGAGATTAACTTGCATCGTCGCCACATGACTGTATTTGACTGTTTTCGGGATTTGTATACGATGGAGGAGCTTTCCAGTTATATACAGCCTTTTACCAAGCTTCTTCCGTTTCTAATGAAGAAAAGTGGGAGGTTTGATCATCTCGAGGGCTTGGATGCTAATTTCACTTGGTCTAGAGACGCTTTGGTTTGTCAAGTTTATTCTGGGTAGGTTGCCTTGTGTTATTTTAACTCAGTTATCCTGTGTAATTATGTATATTTTTTTTATTAATTCAGTCATTTTGTTTTAATTTTCAGTGGTAATTGTGGTGTCTATTGCATCAAGTATATTGAAGCTCTTGCATTGGGACTTAACTTGGATGGTCTTGATGATGCGCACATGCTGGCTATTAGAGAGAAGATGGCCATAGATTTTTTTAACTTCCATTGGGTGGTTGATCAAAAATTGGATCTGGCTGTTGGAGATGGATATAGACGTATTGTTAGTGGAATGTAATCTGTGATGATAGGTGATGACAGTGTTAGGTCTAGTGGTTGATGACAATGTTTTAACTTTTATTTAGGTGTTTGATGACAATGTAGGAGATGGATATAAATACTTGTAGAACCTTTTATTGTGATAACAGTAATTGTTCTTGCAAAATTTATGTCTTTTTTGATATTCAACTGTGATGACAGTAATTGTGATGATAGTAGATCTTACGAGATACTGTATACTAATATTAAACTGGGAAACAATTCGATGACAGATAAAGAAAGAGAAATCCCATGAAATGCAACATACAACAGTCAAAACGCCAACTAGAAGATTCATGGTATAATCATATTAAAAGAGAAAAATATTGAATAAGAAACCCTTCATTGCTGTATTGTTGGTTTGATTGCTCTGATCTCAGAATCTTCATTAAGGCCAAGCTGCAAAGAAAGCATTATCATGATGTCATGTATATGTTCTGATGACAAGAAATTGGATTTTCATGAACACTTACAGAAATATAGGTGTCTCCTTCAATCCGTGATGTGATATCGGTTTCGCTTAAGAAGAATTTCATAAATCCTGGTGGTACCCCGTTCATAATGTTATAACGGTTCACCAACATTGACAATGGTGTGTGTGCTCTTATTCTTATTGGTGTTCTCTCATTAGTCTATGCATGGAATAGAAAATTTGTTAGTTTTCATGAAATATACGGTGTACAAAAAGAATTATATGCACTGATTGCTACCTCAACGTTCACCATTGTGAAGGTGACGAATGGATTGGCGTAGGTTCTTCTGGTCATGGCATTCCTTCTTGACATGGTTGAATTGAAATGTGTTTTCTGCTGTTGTTGAGAACTTTTTTTTTATTTTCTGGAATGAGAGTGTTTTGTGATGATATAAGTATACTTTTTATATGAGAATTTTAAAATAGCAAATTAAAAGCAAATCTTTTTGAATGAATGACCTTTTTTACAATGTATTTATGGTTTAGAACTATTCATTGGTCTTATTTAAAGCTATTTTTGATGATATGCTTTGAAAATAGAAAATTGCTTTTTTTGATGATAGGCTGTTTGATACTGTCATCAGAATAGGGGGTAAAAGTTTATGTGCACCAATGCATGCATGGATGTGTAATAAATGAATGTTATCTGAAAGAATATGAGAGAATTCAAACATATTCAATTCAATATATGCATTTGCTTATTTGATTTTGTTTTAAATGACAATTGTAAAGACAATAGTGATGACAGTAATAAAAACAGTTGAATAGTACTGGATATTGATGACAACAATTTTATGATGACAGTAACAGAAATATTGTATAACGATGACAACAATCCGAATGTAGTGATGACAACAGAAGGAAATGAAGGAAATTCTATTCTATAATATTTGTGGTGTTGCTTGATTCAGCTGAAACCTTATCCTTCTTAGCATTCTTGCTTCTCTTTGTATTGAACTCGCCTTTGGAAGGGATCCTTTTTCTTTTAGGTCTCCCAGTCATCCTTCTCACATTTGGTGGATGACATATTGTGCTTTTAACTTCTACAGGCACATCCCAATCTGTTTTTGGAGGAAGTGGGTAGATTGAATCTTTGTATGTTGAGGAGCAAGCTTCAAATTGGTAGTACTCACTGATAAAGCTTCTCAGTGGGTATTGCATTTGCTGAATTGCAGCAAGGGCATGAACACAAGGGATTTTTTCTAAGTCAAACATCCGGCAACTGCATGTTTTTTGAGCTAGATTGACCACACCGGAGAAGTCTCCACTGAAGACTTCGAACTGAGAATTATTTAGGACTTTAACGCCATATCTCTTTGATTTCTTGCATCTTATCTCAAGAATCTTATGTATTGTTGGTGGCAGCTGGTTGGTGTTCTCTTGGATTGTTTGCTTACGCTCTGCAAACCATCTTGACAACAAATCTCTGATGAATTCCAAGAGAGCAACAATAGGGAAAGATCTTGATTGTTTCAAAACGTTGTTGAGACTTTCTGAGTTGTTGGTGGTCATTATGTTGTACCTATCTCCATTAAAGTGTACTCTTGACAGCTTTTCTAGTCCTGCATCTCTTAAATATTGTCCCATATCTGGATTCTTTGAACAAATGTCTTGGAAGTATTTGTTGAAGTCTGTCATCGTGTAAGATTCAGCTGCTTGCTTGAACAACTTTGCAATCCCTTTTTCCTTGAATCTTGTAATGAGATTTTGCTTCAAATGCCGAATACATATCACGTGTTTTGCACATCTATAGACTGATTCAACAGATTTTCCAATGCTTAAATGCCGATCTGACACGAACACTAACTCACTAGAGCATGGAATTACAGTTAGCAACTGATCAAAAAACCACTTCCAAGCTTTATCATTCTCAGAATCCACTATGGCATAAGCGAGAGGATATATCTGTTGGTTTGCATCTTGTGCTGAAGCAGTAATTAAAACTCCCAAATATTTGTTGTGGAGATGCGTTCCATCTACTTGAATGACCTGCATTTGATTATGAAGATAGATGAGAAATCAAAATTGATGACAGTTGGTCATGAATATAAGTGATGACAGCTTATCATAGTGATGACAGTACCTTTCTCAATTGATTAAAACCTCTAATTGATGCTCCGATTGATACGAAGACATACTTGAATCTGCCTTGGCTTTCAACTTCGAGGCATGTGTACGTGCCTTGGTTTGTTCTTTTGATCATGTGACAATATGATGGGAGCATCTCATAGTTTTCTTCCGGTGATCCTCTTATCAGCACTTGTGCCCATTGTTGTGCCTTCCAAGCTTTCCAGTAGCTAATATTTTGCAAGTAATCATTTCTCATGTCATTCATGATCATACTTGGGTCTGGTCCTTTGTTAACACCATCAAACCTGTGATGACAACGATGTATTTTCAGGAGGTGACAGAGATGACAGCGATGACAGTGATTACAAAATAGAAACATACCTTATTTTTATTTTCTGTGCAATAATTTGATATGGTGGTTGCATATGCCTTGAACATCTCACTTCGAATGGGCATGTATGGTTTTCATTAAATTTCTTCACCTCAAAATAACTCAAGCCTTTCAGTTTTGATGCCACCAATTGCCATTCACATTCTTTATGTACACATTTCAGCGAGTAGTAATCTTTCCTTGATCTGTGCACTTTGAAACCATAGCTCTCCTTTATTGCTTGGTTATATATTGCAGTCTTTAGATCTTCTTTTGTTACAAACAGTTGCCCTACTTGAACAAACTGATTATCTGGTGGATGATCAACTTCATCATCATCATCATCAGATATCATTTCTAGTGGTTGGTAGCTGTTGTTTACACTTGATGACAGTTGCATATTCTCAGTTGCAAGCTCTTTTCCCTTCGATGACAGTTGCATATTCTCAGTTGCAAGCTCTTTTCTTTTCCTTCTTCCATTTATTGTAACATAGATAGGCAAACCCCAAGCAACTTGAGGTGTATTACTAATCTGGTAGAATGATTTGAGATCTTCATCTGTCTCAATTGTGAAAGGACTTGTCACCTTTTTTGTTGGATGTAGGTGTGATAGGTTGATTTCTGCTGGTTGTGAGTTCATTGCAAACCTTGCCACAATCTTCTTCTTTAGATCGTCTAGTATTACATCCTCCTCCAACAAAAATGCTTTCGAATTTACATCGTCACCAATATAAAGACATTCACCATTGTTTGTCTTCCATCCTCCACCAACATAGACAATTAGAACCTTGATATCCATTTGTTGTCATCATTTGTAATCAACAAACGCCAATTAGAGACATCACAAACATTGTCATCAACTAACATCTATCATCAAAAAATATATCATCATCTAAACATGAAATATGTCATCAAATAACATGAACACTGTCATCATGAACGACTGTCATCACTAACATCTATCATCAAAACAATGTCATGATGAACCATTGTCATCACTAACATCTATCATCAGAAATTTGACATCATCTAACATCGACAATGGCATGAACTAACATGAACATTGTCATCACAAAGACTGTTATCAACTAAACTTCACCACTGTTATCACAAACACTGTCATCAAATTGACTGTAATTATGAACAGTGTCATCAAATTGGAGATTTTTAAAAAAAAATCGTTTTATTGAATTGTCATCCCATAAACATGATGATGACAGTTTTTCCATGGCAGATCTAACATCAAAATTGAAACTTTGTTACGTATGTAGATTATATCTCGTGAAATATGATGACAGTGTCTGGGAAACTTGCCTCGTTGTAGATGACAGGACAAAGGATTTTGATTGCCTTGTAGGTAAAACGATTGCTAGCGACGAAAAACGACTAGTAATCGGTCGTGAATCGTGATGACACCTGGAATGAATTCGACGAGCTTTCAATGGCGAAATTTGCGCGAAACTTTTGATGACAGGAATCGAACGCGAAAACGAAGACCAATGCGTTCATGATGACAACTGGAATGGAATCGACAGATTTCAATCGCGAAAGCGATGACAATAGGATCGCGAAAGCTATGAGAAGCTAGCGTGAGGAAGGAAGAGATCGAGTTTCGCGGAATATGGGTGCGCGCGAGCTGTTTTGCTATTTACCTAATTTTCCCAATTCTCCTAATATCCACCTAATTAGCCTCCTAATTTTTTCTATATAATTAATTCGTCCATTAATTTATATATACTATAATTTTATAAAAGTAAACATTTAATAATTATTTTGAAACAAATCAAATATAACTTAATGTCAATATACTTTCATATCATTTAACCTCCAAATACTAAATAGAAAATAACAATAAGAAAATATGTTTGAAATAAATCTAAATCAAATTAGAAAATGTATTTAAAATAATGCTTGAAAAACAAAGTTCATATTCCAAGATTGCAATAATTTGCATGGGGTCCGCAAGCAACCTAGTCTTTCTTTTCGTGCTTTGTATTTTTTTTTTTGAATAGGAAGTGAAAAGTTGATCTTCGCTAAGTTTTTCTCAATTATCATCATCTAGAGATGAGCTTTCATTTGAAAAGCTTTAAAGGAGTTAGTGACTGATTTGACGATAAATTGGAATGTATTTCAAGCTTAGATGGAGATGGTTCAACATTATTATGCAAAAAATGAAATATAATGACTTATGAATTAGGATATATTAACATTTAACAATTAAAGTATTAAAAATAGTTAAGGAAAAATATGGTGTTATAAAAGAATAGTAAATACCTCAGGTTTAGATATTTTTTTACTTTATAAAGGACTTTTGGATTGTTTGTCATATTAGTATCAACATCACTTCTTAACAAACATGTCTTTCCAATTAAAACTTTTAGTCCTTCTGAAATGTAGTTATCAACTAAATGATGTAAGTAGCCGCAATATCATTAATTAACGTATGTACAATAATTGTAATGGAATCATACAATAGCATTTATAGAATACCTTAATATTTGATTCTAATAATGTGGTTACCGATTGATTAACCCATCTTTAACATCTTGATCAAAGATAACAAAATCTGCTGAGCTAGACTCATCGTTGATTATAACAAATTGTAATTTATATTAAGAAGATTAATTTAATTATTTAAAAAAGTAAATTTAATTGTAAATATATACCTATGAATGACGTATCTGACAATAGTGACACTTTTGGTGCAATAAATAATTAAAAATTATTTTAATTAGAATCATTAAATTTTATAAATGATTTACAAAAATAATTAAAAAGTCAAAAATAATGTAAATTCTTATAATTTTTTAATCAAATTCAATTCTTTAAAAATCTTTTCAATAAAAAGTTAAAAAAATAATTAATAAGAAAAGATAAAAATATATGAATAAATATAGAAATTTTTTAAAGATAAAAAATCTTTTATATTAACATAAATAATCCAAAACGAAAATTAAGGAAAAGATAATATAATTTTTTTGTCAAAATTTAATTTAGGCAAGTAATTACATACATATTTAAAAAATTTAATTTTTTTTTTATCTAAATTTGATTTAAGATAAATCTTTTACACAAATAGATAAAAGGATAAAGATAAATTATTTTTTTATTTTTAATTAAAATTCGGATTAATTTTTTAAAATATAAAATATAGTGTAATGTTAGTTTTAGATAGAAAAAATTAATAGTAAAAATATTTTCCTACCTTATTATGATAATAATCTATCATTATATATTAAAAAATGCTTATGCTTTATTTTTCCTTTCTTTTAATTTTTAATCAAATATATTAGAACGTTAGTTTTTATAAGTAATTTATTGCCTATAATCTGTATAAAAATTATTTTGTTTTTGAAATCAAATAAAATAAATTAAATCTAGATTATTAAGATTATTAAGATAAAATAATCTACATTGCTTTTTCCCCTTGACAATATTTCATAAACGGGCTTAACTCGTTATACATGTTGTGTTGTGCACGACTATATGGATTTAATATTTCATTTATTTAATGAATAGTATTTTAATTTAATATAAAAATAAAAATAACATATTTATTAGAAAAATCATTAAGGCGGGTCAATATAACGTGAGGCACAACCAAAGTTTTTAAGGTGAGTCCAATATAAGTTTGATAGCTTAATGATAATTTATTTATGAAAAAGGATAAATAAAAATTATTTTAATTAGAATCATTAAATTTTATAAATATTTTACAAAAATAATGTAAATTCTTATAATTTTTCAATCAAATTCAATTCTTTAAAAATCTTTTCAATAAAAAGTTAAAAAAATAATTAATAAGAAAAGATAAAAATATATGAATGAATATAGAAATTTTTTAAAGATAAAAAATCTTTTATATTAACATAAATAATCCAAAAATAAAATTAAGGAAAAGATAATATAATTTTTTTGTCAAAATTTAATTTAGGCAAGTAATTATATACATATTTAAAATTTTTAATTTTTTTAATCTAAATTTGATTTAAGATAAATATTTTACACAAATAGATAAAAAGGATAAAGATAAAATATTTTTTATTTTTAATTAAAATTCGGATTAATTTTTTCCAAATATAAAATATAGTGTAATGTTAGTTTTAGATAGAAAAAATTAATAGTAAAAATATTTTCCTACCTTATTATGATAACAATCTATCATTATATATTAAAAAAAATTTATGTTTTATTTTTCCTTTCTTTTAATTTTTTATTAAATATATTAGAACGTTAGTTTTTATAAAAATTAGATAGATTTTTAGAAAATTTGAAAGAAAAAATTATAAATAATAAGAATACAAAATTAATTTTTAAATATAAGGTGGGGCCAAAATTATTCTGGTGGCTCGAAAAAGTTCGCCTTTAATATATAGTTATAGATAGATAGATATTTCAAAGATATTATCATTTATATGGCTATTTTTATTTCAAAGATATATATGTGACCACATGTATATATTTTTTCTTATATTTTTTTAATTTATCTTTTACAATGATAAATATAATGTCTTTTTTATCTATATTGGTAGAATATACTAATATTATTGTATCTTTATGTATATTTGGAGATAAATTTTTACAAATATTATTTTATCTTTATGTTTACTTGGAGATAACATTTTTGCATAATTAACTATAAAAACTATTATTTTAATAAAGGGGTGATGTGGCGCACTGTGGTGACAGAAATTACTCCGGCTTTAGTTATTAGTAATAGATATATATTGATTAATGGAAAATTACTTTTGGTGTTCTTAGATTTTGACGTTTTTTTTTGAAAAATTGCTTAAAATAGCCTAACCTTTTAATATTATTGCGGTAAATAGTCTAACGTTTTAAAATTGCACATAAAAGCCTAACCTTTTTAAATGATTGCGTTTTTAGCCTCAATTTTCCATGTGGCAAAATTCTTATAAAATTTGATGACATGGCAATTCCATGTGTTATTATAACTAGGCAAAATACAATTTAAAAAGAAAAATATATCAAAAAAATACAATTTAAAAAGAAAATTACAATTTAAAAAATGTAAGAGAAAAAATACGTTGAAAATTAAAACCCCTTACGTTTAATTTTTTTTCTCTTCCCAAAAATTCCACATAATTTACCTTGACAAATAATATTTATTATAATTGAAAAAAAAATCACCTTCAGTATCATATTCAACTGAAATTCATCATCCCAAGATTCTCCTCTATCAAGTCGATTGAAAATCACTATTACAAACTATATTCTTTCTTTTAATTTTTTTAAATTGTATTTTTCAATGTATTTTTCTTTCTAAATTATATTTTGCCTAGTTATAATAACACATGGGATTGCCATGTCATCAAATTTTATGAGACTTTTGCCACATGGAAAATCGAGGCTAAAAAGCGCAACCATTTAAAAATGTTAGGCTTTTATGTGCAATTGTAAAACGTTAGGCTATTTACTGCAACAACCCTAAAAAGTTAGACTATTTTAAGCAATTTTTCCTTTTTTTTTGATGTCTAAATTTTTTTTTTTGATACCCTCATGTTTTTGACTAATTTCTGAGTATAACCCAAACTCACTCAAATTCAAGTTTTCATCCATTTTTCTTCAAAAAAATAAAAAATTTATACATTTACTTATTTTTTGTGATCCCTATTTCCATTAAAGACTCACTTTTACCCCTATTTTATTTCTCGATACTTTTAATCATCTATATACTATTACTAAACTCGAATCCCTCTATCCTATTTGTCGATCTCTTAACTATGATACATAAGCTTCTTAATTTTTCAATTTACTCCTTAAAAATATATAGCATAATAATATTGCTAATGTTATTAATAATTGCACATAATATATTATTAGGTGATCTTTAGTTCCTTACAAACTAAATTAGTACATGATATTTATCTTTATGAACAAAATTTTAATATTATATAGTCATATTAGGACATAATCTCTACTATTCCATTGTTATGGATATAATAAGTTCATAAATTTTAATATTATATAATTTTTTTATGTTTTTACAATAATTAAATAATAATTGTACATAATACATTAGTACATTATCTTTGATTCTTTAACAATATGTAATGTGTACAAGGCCACAGGCTATATTAGTACGTGAGAAACTTTAATATTATATAATTATATTAGTATGTGAGATATATGTACCGTAATTTTTTCTATAGTAAATATGAAACTATGAATAGGTGGGATCTCTATGATTTTATTTTTATGGACATAAATTTTAATAGGGCTTTGCTATTCGTCGCCCCTTATGTTTGAGGTGTCACTTTTATAATATTAAAGTATATGTATAAATCTATATATGTATAATATCAATTTATAATGAGATTAGTGGTGGTACACCTCATATTTTAAAAAATATGAGGTGTACCACCACTTATTTAATTTTTAATAATTATTGATTTAATACATTGTTCCTAAATAATAAAAAATCTTAAGTCATAGTCGTGCATGACACGACCGGGTCTTGTTGCGCGCTAGTAGATTCTAATTACACATTGTCATTGCATATTCCAATTACAGTGTAACTTCATATTCCAATTACACAGTTATATGTCGGAACAATTTATGCATTACATATACAAAATACTAATTTCATCCTACCAGGCTAATCATTTTCTATTTGATCCCATTTTGACTGGGTTATGCTGTATTACAACATGACAGAGATAGAGGGTTAAACAGTCTACTGTTGTTTCATGTCGTAGCCAGACAAAGAATTATCTTGGGAATTGAATGATTCTTAGTTCTTTAATTCACATCTCTTAATCTCTTATTCTATTTCTCAGTTGGCATATGCAAGCATGTAATATTCCACGATAAAATTTAGAACTATAGACGTATTTCAATAAATAAACCCTTGAAAATGGGGTAAAGGTGAGTCTTTAATGGAAATAGGGATTACAAAAAATAAGTAAATGTAGTTTTTTGTAATTTTTTTGAAGGAAAATGGATGGAAAGTTGAATTTAAGTGAGTTTTAAAAATATAGAAGATTATAGATTATAGATTTATGTAAATATAGAAGATTATTTATGAAAGTATTGATTATAGATTATAGATTTATGTAAACTAGTTGTACCCATCATACCATGTACGACTACGAGTCGCTATTTTATAGACATTATAAATACGATATTAATAAATAAAAATATAATATAAACTTTAATATACACAATTTTATTGCTCCTAGAATGTATAATTTTTTTAATCAATAAAAATGATTAAATTTTGATGTCCGCCATTTTAGTCATGTTTTAGGGTGTGTTTTTAGTGTGTTTGAGTCTTTTTCTTTAGTTTTGTGCTTTGTTTTGAGTCGTTTGTGTAAGTTTTCATATTTTCTTGAGAGATGGAGTCTACATAAGCTTTGGTGGTGTTTTGTAGGTTTTTAGAAGCTATTTGGAGCATTTTTTGAAGAAAGGAGCAAAGCCGGTGAAAGATAGCACTCAAGAATGAAGTGAAGATGAAGATTAAGCGCTCAAGTAAATTCATTGAAGATCAAGTTTGAGCTTGGAAAGAGATAGAGAAATTCGTTACAAGAACATAGGAAAAAGAATCGAGTCAAACGGAGTTGTAACGAATCTTCTACGCAAGTTTTATCGAAGGCTGTTCGAAGTGCTGAACAGGGTCGTTAACGACCCTGTCAAGGTCGTTAACGAGGTACCGCGAGGAGCAGCATGTCAGAGTCGGTGCTATTAATGGGCTTTTATCCTATTTCCTTTTATGTTATTAGATAGATAGAAGGGATTTATTTTATTAGAAGATATTATTTCCTTATAGTTAGATTTAAGATAGATTTATTTCCTTAAAGATAGATTTAAGATAGAATAGTTTCTCTATAAATACACTTGTCCTCTCTTTAGTTTTCATATCATTCAAGTTAGAGGAGAGAGGAGGATAGAGAAATTCGTTACAAGAACATATCATTCAATTGGTATTGGGACTCACCATTTTAAAGCTCTATGTGATCTAGGTGCCAGTGCTAGTTTATTACCATTATCTATCTGGACCAAGGTTAACATGGGACCACTAGAGCCTGTCAAGATGAAACTCTACATGGCAGATGGATCTTCTGTAAAAGCAACTGGAGTCGTTGACGATGTTCCTGTCCGAGTTGGAAAATTCTTTGTCCCAAACGACTTCATTGTGCTAGATATGCCTGAAGACCCTGCGGTGCCAATCATTCTAGGCAGACCATTCTTAGCAACCGTAGGAGCACGTGTAGATGTCAGAAAGGGACTCCTCACATTTGATATTGGGGAGGAGAAGGTCGGGTTTCACTTCAATTCACCCGTAAGCGAAGTTGATAGTTGTATTATAGAGGAGCCTATCGACCTCCCACGGGTCGGTAACGACCCTTATCTGAAGGAAAACGAAGTTGAAGGCGGATCCAGGCATGACATCGAGCCACTTCCAGATCCAGCAGGGTCGTTAACAACCCCCTACACCTCGGTAACGAGCCACTTCTCGAATGACCCTGGTGAGTTTTCTTGTTCTTATCCAATCAATTCTGGTTATGATCCTTTCTCTTATCCTTGTCTTATTTTAGATCCTACTGTTAGTCTTGTGAAGGAGTCAAAACCTCCTTGGTTTTCGTACTAACCCTGTTGTAGGATTACCAAGCGTTCTTATTGATGATCGAGGACCAAATATTTTAGAGAGAAGCTATGATGTTTTTCAGGCTAAGTATGGGGTTTCTTATGATCCCTTCGATACTGGATGGAAGCCGCCCTAGGTAAGGCAAGGTAAGTTCGTCGGGCTAACGACGTTAAAAAATAGCGCTTACGGGAGGCAACCCGCTTTTAGTTTCCTCTTTTTGTTTTTGCTTTCTTAGATCTTTTTGCTAGCTTTCTTTTGACTTGTTTTTTTAGCTTAAATTAGTGTAGTAGGATAGAAGTTTTTCTAAAGTGACTCAGGTACAAAGAAGAAGAAAATTAAGAAGATTCGGTGTACAAGCATACCAGGTTCGTTAACGACCTCCACCTGTTCGGTACCGACCTCTACCGAACCGAAAGAAAAGCAAAAACTCCTCAGTGATCAATAGTTTCAAACAGCTTTAGTTTTATTTTGTGAGTTCCCTTTTCCTTATTCTCTTTATTTCTATGTTTTAAACAGTGAGGACACTGTTTGGTTTAAGTATGGGGTATGGGAAAAGGTAACTCAGTTTTGTGTTAGTTTTTTTGTTTTTGTTTTGTGTTTTTAGGATTGATAATATTCCACTTAGATGTTCTATGATATGCTTTAACTTGCTTGATCATATAATTCCATAGCATGTTTGGATAGCTTTGCCTGAATCATGTTGAAAATTGTTTTTTATGTGGATACTTAGCATGTGGTATAATTGAGCACATATGATCTTAAGTAGAAGTGATTGAAATCCAACAAAAATATCTACCTAGTGAGTTATTTTTGGCCTTATAGGGAGAACTTTAATAATTCCCTCTTCTTTTCTTGTGTGATTTACTCTCTATATGTATATTATCTCTTGGAATTGTGATGGTTATCTATTTCTTGAGACCCGTATGGGATTTATAGTTCATTACTTGTGAAAATCATATGATGGAGATCTTATTTTTATGAGCCCTATTATTCCTTATCTACCTTTACATGATCCTTCTTTTGATAACCAATTCTAGCCTGAAGCTTTTATTTTTAGCTCCACAAAATTGTTTCCTAGCCGAGATAAGCTTGACCCTATCCGGGGATTAGGACTTAGATTGGAGAGGTATTTTTTGTTGAGTGTAAAAAAAAAGGAGTGATATATGTTGCTTGCTATGATTGAGGGATTATTGGGAAGGGTAGATTGGAAGTCTCTTGTTTTACTTGTAATAAGAAAGATCTCTTGATGAAGAAAGAAATGCACAAAATAAAGTTGTTTGTTGGAGATAAGTGAAAAAAAAATGATGGAAGAATACACAATGAAGCTTGTTAACGACCCTGTAAGGGTTCGTTAACGAGGCAGCGAAAAGAGAAGAAGGAAGTTTGAAGTGCATATGTGTTTATAGATAAAATCAGGGATTCTTTTATTTCTTATGAGACTTTCTAGGATATGTTGGGTGAGTGAAATGAGTGTGCATAATGAGAGAGTGTGTTTGGTATGTTCTTTTATGAGAGTTTTGTTATGTGAGTTTTTAGGAGTCTTTGATTCCCGGATATTATTAGCACCACATGACCAAATATTTCCACGCCTAATTGTTATTACCAAGCCCCATTACAACCCGGCCGAATGAAAGCTTCTATGAAGTTTTTCATTGAGCCTAAGTTTCTCTTGATGATTTTTATGTGTTTTGACATCTCGGGTGGAGAGTTTGGTGATATAAGTAACAATGACTATGAGTTTTTGTATTATAGATTGAGTTGAGAGTTGTTATTCTAAGCCCAAACACTTGAGAGTTGAGAGAAACACATATCCCTTGTGAGGTTGGATTTTTAGTTCCTTTTGCTTGAGGTTGCTCTTATATGTGTGATGATGTTAGATTCACTTGTCTATCTATTTTCTACTTGAGTTTTGATGTTGCTTTTTGATAAGGGCATTGACTTGATATATGTGTTATTGGTTTTGGTTCTTGTCTTGTTGATTGCTTGAGGACAAGCAAGTCTAAGTATGGAGTATTTTGATGTCCGCCATTTTAGTCATGTTTTTAGGGTGTGTTTTTAGTGTGTTTGAGTCTTTTTCTTTAGTTTTGTGCTTTGTTTTGAGTCGTTTGTGTAAGTTTTCATATTTTCTTGAGAGATGGAGTCTACATAAGCTTTGGTGTTGTTTTGTAGGTTTTTAGAAGCTATTTGGAGCATTTTTTGAAGAAAGGAGCAAAGCCGGTGAAAGATAGCACTCAAGAATGAAGTGAAGATGAAGATTAAGCGCTCAAGTAAATTAATTGAAGATCAAGTTTGAGCTTGGAAAGAGATAGAGAAATTCGTTACAAGAACATAGGAAAAAGAATCGAGTCAAACGGAGTTGTAACGAATCTTCTACGCAAGTTTTACCGAAGGCTGTTCGAAGTGCTGAACAGGGTCGTTAACGACCCTGTCAAGGTCGTTAACGAGGTACCGCGAGGAGCAGCATGTCAGAGTCGGTGCTATTAATGGGCTTTTATCCTATTTCCTTTTATGTTATTAGATAGATAGAAGGGATTTATTTTATTAGAAGATATTATTTCCTTATAGTTAGATTTAAGATAGATTTATTTCCTTAAAGATAGATTTAAGATAGAATAGTTTCTCTATAAATACACTTGTCCTCTCTTTAGTTTTCATATCATTCAAGTTAGAGGAGAGAGGAGGATAGACGATCGATTGAGGGGCGAGAGAGAGAGAGAGACGAGTTTGTGGTGTTGCTTGGAAGACAAGTTTGCTTTGGATTTGCTTGTAAGTTTACTTTTTAATTTAATTTAGATGTTTGCAATCATGATTTGTGAGTAGTCTTCCTCTCTAAGGTTGGGGTTAAACCCAACAATGGTTGTGCATGCTTGTTTATGATCATGTCTTGATTGTTTTTATTGCATGATTCTATTCTCTTGTTCTTAATCCTTGAAACGAAAGTTGAAGGGAATGTCTCATTCATAGTTAAAGCGAAAGCAGAAACCTTGAATCAGAATAGTCAAATTAGGGTTTTGAAGTGAAAGCGGATTTATCCTAGTTGAAGTAGAAGAGATTAGATAGTAAGTTTATTGATTTAGCGAAAGTTGATTGATTTACTTGCTTAAAGTTAACGAAAGTTGACACCTTTATGTGATAAAAGCTTAATCTTTATGTTTCATAGCGTTTGGCATGCATGATTGTTGTTGTGGTGATACCTTTACCTTAGAATTCCTCTTTCCTTGTTAAAAACCCTACCTATAGTTGATTGCTTGCGTAATAAGTTACAAAACTTGATACTGACTTTCTCCCTACGGACGAACCTGACTCTGCTATACAACAGCGGGGTCTTGACTTATAAATTTATTTGTTGTCAAGAAACCCTCTCAACAAATTTAATGTTGAGAATGAAGATATATTATTAAGAAAATAATTACATTTCTCTTTTTACTTGACAATATTTCATAGATATAAAAATTTATATATTCATGTAATATCCGCTAAATTCTAATAAAATAAAATGGGTAATTATCCCAATAATTTTTTTTCTAAAGTAAAGAATTTAATAATCTTTATAATCTCATATTATATTATAAAAGATTATAAAAGTTTACTACAATGAAAATTAAGAATTTAATTAAAAATTTTAAGCAAGTCGGGTATTCATTTAAATAATCCTTTTCTCTTTAAAAAGAGAGTTTAAATAATTTAATTAATAAAATTTAAGAACATATTATAAAAGGATTATTAAAGTGTAAAAGCTATTCAAATAAAATAAGATTGATATAAATTTCGGATTTTTATTAATAATGAAGTATTACAAGGTTAAAATTTATACAAGGCAAAACAAATAAAAAGGAGGCAAGAGCCAGCAGTCGAACCCGAGACCTCTCGCTCCTTTCAAGCAATCACACACTCTCTAAACCGCTAGGCCATTATAACTTAACTACTTATAACCCCACTCTTTTAATTATAAACTCTACCAATTCTTCTTCATCTTCAAAGAGTTTGAAATTTGTCTGACTGATTTAACGTAAAGCCAATGCATGCTTGAGTCTTCCTTCCAAGCTCCAATGTTGCTTCAAAGAACATCCAAGAATCATCATCATCCTATGTCATCATCAACTAACACAAGCTCCACCAATCTCCTTCAATCTCACTTCCTTTCATAGGTCAATTTCAACCATGGTGGATCAAGTGAATGTCACAATTTGCCTATTTAAAGGCTGAAAACTCACTACAATTTCACACAAGAAATTTCCTCTCCTCCTCCATCATAAATTTGTCCTAATTCAAGCCTAGAAATCCCAAAACAATTTTTCCATCAAATCTGATTTTTTTTTAAAAATCCATAAAACCCATCTTTCTCCTCCCTTTGGCCGCTGGACCACCACCAACCACCGGGAGGACCGCCACCACAGCGCGTGAGCCACCGCCAGCCACCAGGTGTGCCGCCCTGCCCCGCCTGAAGTCCGTCGTTGTCCGTCCAGTTCCCTTCTCTGGTGTTTCACGTGAAAGAAGAAGCAGGAGAAAGAAGAAGCAAGCTTGTTATAAGAAGTATGATAAGAGGAAAATATAATCAAAATATATTCTAGTATTAAAGAGATATTATATGATTAAGTTGGATAAAAGATAATTATGAGGAAAAATAAAAGATATGTTATGACAAGGGCGTTTTGGACTCTACACATTATAAGAATAGTTTTTATAATCAATGCTTCATAAATATGGAAACTATATTTTAATGGACTTTATATAGTTATCACCTTGCTTGCATTATAATAAAAGAATAATAAATTAATCTAAAAGGAATATTTAATAATTTAAATAATGTTATGACTTGATCTTCAAGGGATTATAATAATTAAATTGAAATAAAGAGTTTATAAAGAATACAAGGATATTACAAATATAAAATAATAATAAGGGATATTATCACCTCCACCGAAATTATTATTATAATAATTTAGTAATTAATTGTAATAACTGCGGTTTTTGAGGATATTTTTAAATTTTGCTCGGATATCCTTTTAACCTCTTAGTCCGTTTTAACGCTTAATCCAATATTTTTGTTGGAGATTAAATCCTAGAAAATTCTTGGTGACATCCTAAAATCACAAAGGAATGATTTTATGGATCGGTGTGAATTCTAGGATTTTTCAGTGGAAAAAGAATATTTATTGGATAAGCCGTCTTTTTAATTATGTACCGGAAATGATTTAAAATACGAAACGAAAGCCTTAAAAATTGAAGGTAGCGTGATAAAATCATGGAAAATTGATTTTATTGGTCTACATAATTTACAGGACGTTTTTCGTTTAGTGAGTTTTTCCACCCGAGGTACATAATTTTATCGCTTTAACGCGAGTCCCGTTCCGAGACGGATTTTTGATTTTAAGCCGCCTCTTTCTCTATGTCTTAATTATGAAGGAACCGTGTGAGATAAGGATGGAATTGAGATTGGGCATATCTCTCTTGCCTAGTCAAAGTCTATGAATTCATTTTCAAACAAAAAGAAAATCGAGAGTGGACGAACGAACGGACTCGAGTGCCTTCACCGCCGGCCACTTCATCTCTTCTTCTTCCTCTAGCTAGCTCCTCCACCTCTCACCTTCTTCTTCCATGTACTAGCTGGCTGCAAGGGGGAGCTGGACCAGCCGGGGAATCGGGTCGGAACGCCGGACTCGGGGAGAAAGAATTCCTTCACCGTCGGCTGTCTTCATGCTCGTCAAGCGACGTCGCCGGCGTTCAACAGCCCTCCGAACACCAACTACCATGGTAGCCGCTGTCGGGCAACGCCCAGCCACCCTCGGGCTCGGGGATCGAGCCATGATCGAGCCAAACGAGCCATGAGCTCGAGTGAAGGTATATACGATCGAAATTAATTAGCGGGTTGATTGCGGAGCCACCGTAAGGGCCTTTCGGTGCCGCTTTGCTAATTAAATTTATGGTTTTTATAATCTTGACGTTGATATGGTCCCACAGGTTCAAACCGCTCGGGAAACGGACGTCCGGATCTTCCGTTATAGCGAAGACAAGTTTTGGTTACCGATTGGCAGGTAAAGGATTTCGGATAATTACTCAGGATTCGTTGTTAATCCGTTTGATCTGAGATTTGGTAATCTTTAAGAACTGTTGCTGATGAACAATTTTTATTTAGAAAATTGTTTCAAAAGTGAAGCGGATAATTAGTTATAATTCCGCCAAGATGGCTCCTTGAAGCATGATAACTAAGGATTTGTTATATATCGATATTCGGAAATTAAATCGTTTATCGATTAGGAGGTTGTAGAATTTGAGTATACAACTAAGAAGTGTTTCCGTGAGCTCGTTGTTGAGAAGTCTTTTGTTATATTTGACAACAGGGGACCACTTCGCGTGTTAGTTATTGTTTGTTGGCCTAGAGAATTCGTCTTCAAGGTAAGTCGTCTAGACTTACTTAGCTTGCGATCATGTTATGTGGTAAACTAGTAAATTGAATGTGTGGTCCTCTATTTTGGAATATTCTTCCATAGTATATTTTCATATTTGAAAGCTATTGGAATAGTTTCAATGATTTTTATTGTGTGCAACTTGATCTCTGCGGGTGTGATTATGGACACGGACAAGTTGGTGGAGAAGAGACCCCGGACATAGTCATGCGGCGTGTGGAGATCACCTTCAAGAATTGATTGTTTTGGCGAGTGCTCTAGTAGAGGCTTAGCCGAGGAAAGAAGGGTGATGGGAAAGAAAATGGGCATGAGCTTAGCACACGCTAGCCGTGTACCATGTTTCAAAGGCAGGTCTGGGTTGCCTGAATTAGAGAATGGTTATGGTTTGGATTATGAAGGAATTGTTGCTGGTTGTTATGATATATGTTGCATGAGCATTACATTGATTAATCTCGTGCTTATTTGTTGTTGTGGAATTGAGTGTTGGTTTGGGAATTGATATGCTAGTCTATATAACTATATGACGTGTTTTGGGTGTACATATTAGTTTGTTATGTATATGAATGATTGAGTGCGTTATTTTGATAATCTATGTTTGTTCTACATGTTTGATTTGCTGGGTTGGCCCATATCGGGATTGTTAGCTAATGTGTTCCACTTCCAATGTTTTAGGTAGACATCCTTGTATGGGGAATGTTCCAGGAGATCAATTCTTGAACGATGATGCTCGAACTCGACGTGACGTGTCTTAGTGGGATTTGAGGGCTTGAGTCCATAGTTGCAAGGACAGTGTAGTTAATAGTAATATTGAGTTAATGTTGGTAGCCAGTAGGTTGGCTTTAGTGCTAGCAGTCAATTGCATTCACATTGGTTATCGAGTTGTTTTAAAAATGATAAGTTGGATGTTTTCTTGGCTTTTCTTGCTGTGCCTTTGTTGCAAGGTCCAATGTTCGTGAATTTGTTGTCAGGCTTGTTTTGGTGGACCCAGGTGTGGTCCACAACCAGGTAACAACCCGGACTCTAAGATGGGGTGTTACAGATTGGTATCAGAGCCAAGGTTGACAACAAGGGCACAAGGTCCTAACAATAGAGCACGTGAGGTTCAACTTAGAGTTCCTTTTAAACCAAAAACTTGATTTGGGGCATTATGCATTTGGGGTAGAAAGACACGTCTAGACGTCATCATCATATAGGAAAATCTCCGTAAACATTTTGTTTGTTTAATAGAAATAGTTGTTTGTTGAAATCAAAGCAATTGATTATTTTGATGGATATTAGTCCTAATAAGTAAAAGAAGTAAAAAAATTGACTGTGAGGAAGGAGTAAAGGAATTGCTCTTGAGCTCAGGTTAAAAATACTAATGAGGAATATAAGATATGTATGTTTAGTTAAGGTAGATATTAATTGTTCTCGAGGATGGTATAACAAGGAATGTTATTGCCTCTACAAGAGAAGGAACTGGTAGACACTATGGAGAATGAAGATGTGATAGTGTTAAACCTGAATCAATGCTTGGTTAAAGAAAGCCAGTACAACTAATGGAGTAATTAAGTATGATTTACATTAGCTTTCTAAGGAAGGCTAGGTTAGACCTGACCTACAAGTTACAATACAAGAAAAGTGAGCCTTAGGATAATGTTGTGGAAGTAATCTTGGACCTTATTTTGAAGGCCTAAGCGGAGATAATACCATTGTGATAGACAAATAGTAGAGGTTGACCTTCACAACAGACATTGCAGAGGTTACTTAGAAAAGAAACATGAAATGAAGAGCTCAACACGATTTGGGGGTATGAGTTACCATCGGCGGTACCTTTGACAAGCTTATTGAAAAGTAGGTTGGGGATGAGTTTGAAGGCATCTTCAGCCAAGTACGAGTGCTTCTCGTCAAGATACATTATGAGGATTACCTAATTTCTTGTGAAGTACTAAATCAAGTATTATTTTTTTGGAATTGGAAATTTGGAAAGCTTAGAAAAATTGGATTCTGGATCTCAATTTCATTCGAGAATCCGTTTTAGGGATCGGGATTCAACTATCAAAGCGCTCGAATGTTATGATGGAAGGTGTATATACGACGGGTGTTGTCGATTAGAATTGTGTTTAAATGGCCAAAGTAGCGGAAGATCGAGTTATATCCAAACTCCAATTGCAGATGCGACCCAAGTTCTTGGAGAACTGAAATCCACGACCTTCCAATCTGAAATTTCTGAATTGCAACTGGATGATGGTGTGTTTTCTAATGAATATTTGGTATTGGTTTGATAGATGATCAAGGAAGTGGTTAAAACAAGAGGAGTAAGGTAATTCTAGAGTGAAATCTGTTTAGGCACTTAAGATTCAAGACTGTTGGTGGTTGTATTTGAGGAAGAATGATGATTGAAGATGAATGATGTTCGACTTGAGAAAACGTGAGCATTGTTTTAGGAAATGAATTGAGAATGCATGGTGAAGAATAGGAAGAGAAGTAGTTAAACTTCTTTGGAATTGATTATAGGAAGATTATGAGATGTGATTTGGTTAAAGACTTGACAATGTTAAGCTATATAGTGATTGTATACATGGACAACATGATTAAGATAATGTAAGTGTTAACTTTGATGTCATTTGCTGCAAAGTCGTTTAAGGAAAGGTAGAAGAGGAAGGACTCAGTATGGTCTAGGGCATGAACTAGTATTGTAAACATCCTTGTCAAAGTGGTTAACTAACAAGTTGAGACAACTTTATAGATATGTCAATAAAGGAATGACATTGGGTGTGCTATTGTGGGGAGTGGAAGATGGAAAACTCTAGGATAAAGATGCTTCTATTGTAGGAAAAGTTTGTGGACTAGTAGTAGCGCCATAGTTTGAAGTACCACTAGATATTGTTGTTGTTATTCGAGCCATTTGGATGGGATTTCTTCTAGATTTGAGGGGAACAAAAGTTGCGCCTAATCAGAATGTTGCTTCAGAGCATCTAGGTTAGTATAGGGAACTGCAGACGCAATCGAGATTGAAGTTAGTTGGCTGTATGTCAGAGAAGTATGGTCTAAGGAGTTAGGTTAGTAATGAGTGTAGCAAAGGCTGCCAAGTTGTGCAGTGATGGATATATGGGGTACTAGTGATCTGCCTTTCATGAGAACAAGGAAAGACTAGACATCTAGAATATATTTGATGTTTGTAAGTTGCAAATGTTATTCCGGGATTAGCTTTCTGGATTACCACCTTAGAGTGGAATAGATTATAGTAGTGGATTGAAGTTGGAGAGGAGACAAATATAGAAAGTTCTGAACCGTATAGTCTCAAAGAAGGATATTTTCCTATGATTGTGTACTGATTACCGAGAGTTGAACTAAGTGATTATTGTGAACAGAAACTCATTGTCTTATAATGATGACTTGTTGGACCAATTGCATGGCGGCATGGTGTTTTCAAAAGTGGAATTGAGATCGGGTTATCATTAGTTGAAGAAAAGATATTCCTATGATGGCTCTTTGAGGAAGATATGATCATTATAAAGGTGTAGTGATGTCGTTTAGATTGACGGATGCCCTTACAGTGTTTATGGAGAGATAAAATGAGTGTTCATTGACTACTTGGTTAGGTTCATGGTGGAATTAGATCACATAATTCCTCAGGTTTAAGTTCGAAATAAGAAAATTGTAGAAGTTACATTTCTTGTCAAGGTTGGAATGATTACACAAAGGCTGTGATGGGAATTTGGAAATAACCATTTGATAAGTGATTTCACTGGGGTCGTAAAGAATAAAACGTTTCTAGTATGATTTGGCAATCATATAAGTTTTGTAATTATATGAGTTTTGCAAGTGTAGTTGTTGAGATGAAAAGATGAAAGCTTTCTTTTGCATTATAGCAATTTCTATATCTAGTATCTTGTAAAACTCTTTTGAGTTGTTACATTCTTGGTATCCTATACCATTTTAGGAGTATGGTCAAACTTCCCAAAATAGTCCGATTATAAGTAAAGAAATTTGGTAAGATTCTTTACAAATCTGTGTTGGTCTCTGAAGAGCATGGAGTAACTCTGTACTTCTCTAAAAGTTTGGGATTGTTTTCAGTCAACGATTATTGGAATTCTCTGAGCAGTTTGCTAGTAGTTCATCTTGGTTGACGTCATGACCTAAGAAAGTCATTGCCTTTTTAGCGGAATTGTCCTTGAAAGTAAGTTGAGATGAACTCTTGGAATGGAACCCTTTCTAAGGAATGATATTGTAGTAATCCTTTCATTGGAATAAAGGATGTACTAGTAACTCCTCCATTAGTTGTTATTTGTTTTCAGGTTGTCTTGAAAACTTAAATCTCTTTGAGATAAGATATTCAAGTGAGGACTTTAAGCAGAACTCCAATGGGTCTGGAGTTTGGATATGTAAATTAGTGTTGATTTTCAATCTCAGCCTGATAAGTTGTTGGATATAGAGAGTGGACACATGAGGATATGTTTTAATCTAAGAGTTAGGTTACTCAACAAGTCAGAATGTTAAGTGAAGTCTAAACAGTTCTTTGATGAAAAAGACTGAAAATTGTCAATGGAGACAATTTTGTTGGAAACTATTGGACTAAAGCAACAGTGCCCAAGCTGAGTTTTGGTTGGGAAAAGGATGTAAAGGATTGACAAGATAGGTTATTACCTTGTCATGTGTTGGATAAATTTCATATTCTTGGTTAAAGTAATACTGAGATTTTATCTCAAAAAGGAAATTGAGTAAGGATTTTAAGTAATCCTTGTTAAGAAAATAATTTGAGAAGGACTAAAGGTTTAGTTTGGATGACAACAAGGTTGTGTGAATTCCCTAGGATTTTATTCAAAATCTGATGACCAGATCAAGGAAAAGTGGTATGGGAAACTAATGTTATTTAAGATCATTGGAGAAAATCAAGAAGGTAAGACACCGGGATTTATTATTCAAGATTATAGGTTGCTTGGTTTTGAAACTATTCATGAGTATCTGTTGTTGATGAGCTTTGAAAGCTTATTTCAAAGGAGGCATAGTTACTGGCTTAATTAGTTCATTCGGAACAAGTAAATGTATAAGGATTTAAGATAAAACTTTTGATGGATTGACATGAAGCGAAATGTCACCGAGTTCGTTTTGATATGCTTGGTTTGCCTAGAATTCCTGATTGAGCATAGAAGACCAGATGAAATGTTATAGTCTCTTTCTGTTTCAGAATGAAAGTGGAAAGAGGTTACAATGGATTCTTGTCATTAGTCATTCCAGACTTAATGAAAGAAGGATGCATATGGAGGTTGTTAATAAACTCACCTAGAGTGTTCATTTTAATGCATTAAGATGGCTTAAAGAGTACAGAAGTTAGTTGAGGTGTTCATGTATGAAGTATTCCATCTTCATAAAACTCTGAAGACTATTACATCTGATTGAGATGGATGGTTCATGCCAAAGTTTTGAAGGGAGTGACAACAAGCTTTATGGAGTGAACTAAATGTTAACTTGAGTTTGAGTGATTTCACATACAAGAATTTTGATTACATGGTAAAGAAATGACTCTTTTATGGCTTTATAAGGTCGGAAGTGTTGGTTGTCAATTTGTTGGAATGACAATGCTGACAAGGTTCTTCATGGGCTAGACTTGGCCAAGAGAGCAACAACTGATATCGCACTAACATGTTCAAGGGTGTTAACTGCTCAAAAGCAACAACAGTTGTGTGTTGTTTTAAAGCGAGAGCATGTTAAGTTCATTATAAAGAACGACGTTTTTGCTCTAGTGTCCGCCTTGAAAGGCATATTCCGCTGGGGAATGCGAGACAATGTAAATGCTCGCTATGTTGGATCTTTTGAGATACTGGAAAGAACTGGTAAGTTGGTTTATTGGTTGGCATTGCCACCATCAGTGCATTCTATCCGTAATGTTTCCTTGATAGTATGCGTTCAATATATCTCATGTACTCAACAATAATAAGATGTATATTCAACCAAATGACCCCTATGAAGAAGGGCCAGGTTGAATCGCGAATAAGAAAGATACCTTTGGTTAGGTTACCTTAGTCTAAAAATGGAGGTGAAGAAAAGACTTGAGAAACTAGACAGAAAATGCTGAGCCATTTTCCAAAGTTAATGAACGTTGTAAAGAAGAAGTTTGGTAACTAAGCAATGGTTGTTTTATGTTTTGTGCAGAAGTAACAATATGTTTTTTTTAAGGGGGTACTACAAACTTCTGTATAGGTTTGTAGTGGTTATGTGTGTGTGCTTATGCTATCCTTCCTTGTGATCCAAGTTCTCCTTGGTTTCGAGGACGAAACCATTTTTAAGGGGGTACTAATGTAATAACTGCGGTTTTTGAGGATATTTTTAAATTTTGCTCGGATATCCTTTTAACCTCTTAGTCCGTTTTAACGCTTAATCCAATATTTTTGTTGGAGATTAAATCCTAGAAAATTCTTGGTGACATCCTAAAATCACAAAGGAATGATTTTATGGATCGGTGTGAATTCTAGGATTTTTCAGTGGAAAAAGAATATTTATTGGATAAGCCGTCTTTTTAATTATGTATCGGAAAGGATTTAAAATACGAAACGAAAGCCTTAAAAATTGAAGGTAGCGTGATAAAATCATGGAAAATTGATTTTATTGGTCTACATAATTTACGGGACGTTTTTCGTTTAGTGAGTTTTTCCACCCGAGGTACATAATTTTATCCCTTTAACGCGAGTCCCGTTCCGAGACGGATTTTTGATTTTAAGCCGCCTCTTTCTCTATGTCTTAATTATGAAGGAACCTTGTGAGATAAGGATGGAATTGAGATTGGGCATATCTCTCTTGCCTAGTCAAAGTCTATGAATTCATTTTCAAACAAAAAGAAAATCGAGAGTGGACGAACGAACGGACTCGAGTGCCTTCACCGCCGGCCACTTCATCTCTTCTTCTTCCTCTAGCTAGCTCCTCCACCTCTCACCTTCTTCTTCCATGTACTAGCTGGATGCAAGGGGGAGCTGGACCAGCCGGGGATTCGGGTCGGAACGCCGGACTCGGGGAGAAAGAATTCCTTCACCGCCGGCTGTCTTCATGCTCGTCAAGCGACGTCGCCGGCGTTCAACAGCCCTCCGACCACCAACTACCATGGTAGCCGCTGTCGGGCAACGCCCAGCCACCCTCGGGCTCGGGGATCGAGCCATGATCGAGCCAAACGAGCCATGAGCTCGAGTGAAGGTATATACGATCGAAATTAATTAGCGGGTTGATTGCGGAGCCACCGTAAGGGCCTTTCGGTGCCGCTTTGCTAATTAAATTTATGGTTTTTATAATCTTGACGTTGATACGGTCCCACAGGTTCAAACCGCTCGGGAAACGGACGTCCGGATCTTCCGTTATAGCGAAGACAAGTTTTGGTTACCGATTGGCAGGTAAAGGACTTCGGATAATTACTCAGGATTCGTTGTTAATCCGTTTGATCTGAGATTTGGTAACCTTTAAGAACTGTTGCTGATGAACAATTTTTATTTAGAAAATTGTTTCAAAAGTGAAGCGGATAATTAGTTATAATTCCGCCAAGATGGCTCCTTGAAGCATGATAACTAAGGATTTGTTATATATCGATATTCGGAAATTAAATCGTTTATCGATTAGGAGGTTGTAGAATTTGAGTATACAACTAAGAAGTGTTTCCGTGAGCTCGTTGTTGAGAAGTCTTTTGTTATATTTGACAACAGGGGACCACTTCGCGTGTTAGTTATTGTTTGTTGGCCTAGAGAATTCGTCTTCAAGGTAAGTCGTCTAGACTTACTTAGCTTGCGATCATGTTATGTGGTAAACTAGTAAATTGAATGTGTGGTCCTCTATTTTGGAATATTCTTCCATAGTATATTTTCATATTTGAAAGCTATTGGAATAGTTTCAATGATTTTTATTGTGTGCAACTTGATCTCTGCGGGTGTGATTATGGACACGGACAAGTTGGTGGAGAAGAGACCCCGGACATAGTCATGCGGCGTGTGGAGATCACCTTCAAGAATTGATTGTTTTGGCGAGTGCTCTAGTAGAGGCTTAGCCGGGGAAAGAAGGGTGATGGGAAAGAAAATGGGCATGAGCTTAGCGCACGCTAGCCGTGTACCATGTTTCAAAGGCAGGTCTGGGTTGCCTGAATTGGAGAATGGTTATGGTTTGGATTATGAAGGAATTGTTGCTGGTTGTTATGATATATGTTGCATGAGCATTACATTGATTAATCTCGTGCTTATTTGTTGTTGTGGAATTGAGTGTTGGTTTGGGAATTGATATGCTAGTCTATATAACTATATGACGTGTTTTGGGTGTACATATTAGTTTGTTATGTATATGAATGATTGAGTGCGTTATTTTGATAATCTATGTTTGTTCTACATGTTTGATTTGCTGGGTTGGCCCATATCGGGATTGTTAGCTAATGTGTTCCACTTCCAATGTTTTAGGTAGACATCCTTGTATGGGGAATGTTCCAGGAGATCAATTCTTGAACGATGATGCTCGAACTCGACGTGACGTGTCTTAGTGGGATTTGAGGGCTTGAGTCCATAGTTGCAAGGACAGTGTAGTTAATAGTAATATTGAGTTAATGTTGGTAGCCAGTAGGTTGGCTTTAGTGCTAGCAGTCAATTGCATTCACATTGGTTATCGAGTTGTTTTAAAAATGATAAGTTGGATGTTTTCTTGGCTTTTCTTGCTGTGCCTTTGTTGCAAGGTCCAATGTTCGTGAATTTGTTGTCAGGCTTGTTTTGGTGGACCCAGGTGTGGTCCACAACCAGGTAACAACCCAGACTATAAGATGGGGTGTTACATTAATTCTCTTATAATAAGGATATATCCAAAACTTTAAAAGAATTTAAAGAAATTCTATTAAAGCTCGTTCGTATATCTCGTGTCGATAGGTCAAGCTTTCGTTCCTTTTAAAGACAACGTTTCGGTTCAACTCGTTAGTACACAATCGTACAAGCTAAAACAAGTGGAATTTCTCCTTGTAGCCTTGATAATTAATTGCGTGAAATTTCTCGATATTGGGAACAACTTGTTTGCTAATAATAAACGAATCTAGGAATATCGATTGTTAGAAATAATGACCCAATTGTTATCGTTATTACGCTATTTAATATTCGATAGGACTATTACGCTAGTCTTGTTTGTGACCTTGTTTGTTTAAAATCTCGTTTAGAGATCGATTTGGATGAAATAGTGAGGGGTGCGGGAGTAACCCAACACCTCTATATATATAGCTTTCTAAGTTGAGTGGTATGGCATCTTGCCCTCTCTTCCCGCGACTTTACGGATCATGATCCATGTCCGCTCCCGCTCAACTGAGGGATGAATGCACCCTAGCTAGGTGCCCGAAACTTCGTTCCTGTTAGTGGACCGGGCGGCCATGCAGGCCCCCACACTCTTAAAAATCATTAACGTAAGTGAAAGTTTTATCACGACATAAGATAAGTGCTAAAGCACAATTAAAAGAAACTAAAACCGGGTCGGAATAGTACAACTTGCTTGGAAAACCACCCGGCTCCCGGTTCTTGAAAGGATCGTCTTTCCAATCTGAATGGTTATTCGGGCTTGTCTAAGGTGGGTGGGTACTTAAGCGCCTTGATACGTGATTGCCTCGGATGACTCCTTATAAACCTCGTATATGACCCACACAAGTCCCGATCTTGCCAGTAAACTCGCTCCAACCTGAATTTGCTAACAAAGTTAAAGTCTTGTAGAACAAGTAACCAATTGACGAGAATGAGAATGAATTGAAACCGATCTGGATTATGGAGATAATCAATTTTGATAGTTCAAACGGATTGGCTCTAACGCTAAATCCGATTGATAAACTAGTTTGATCTTTAACAATCAACACTAGAACAATCTAATTTGATCACACAATAATTCAGATTTGAGAACAAACGAAGTGAGATCGAGATTGTGAGATTGAGATCGCAGATTGGTGATGATCGAACTTGCAAGCAATGAACACGATTATTTTTGAGCCCAAAGACAAGATAAACCTTTCTTAGGGTTTATCTTATCTCAAGCTAATTTTATTGAATGAAATAACAAGAGTATAAATAGAGAATACAAAAGCTAATCCTTGGAGAGCAAGGCAACTAGGTGGCTGGCCCTAATTAGATAGAATAGGCCTCCTTGTCTTGCTTTCCAAGATATAATAAAATATCTATAATAATATCTATCTAGATTCCCCCTAAATAAAATAAATCATGGCTGATTTATTTATTTAAGGAAAATATCCTAACAACTATAAAATATCTAAAACAAACTAAAAATATTTCTAACAACCAAGAGAGAGAAGATCAACCAACTAACATAAGCCTATTGATTGATTTCTCTACATTATTTAAAAGCAAAAACACGCCTATAAAATAATAAAAGATATTTTCTCTTACTTAGAATGGTCAAGTCAAAGGGTTGACTTTGACCCATGTACCAATTTATCTCACCCGATCACTTACTAAATTCAGCCCTAAAGTGAGACAAACTAATACATGTTTCTAAATAAGGAAATAGGTAATTTTTGGCCCCTTGAGTTAATCCATGGAATCCGGGCTCAATTAATGTCGAATGCACGAGACCCACTTTGTCTTGCTAGGCTCTTCAAGAACCGCTGCCAATCGAACCAAGATTGCTGTTGTGCCTTGAGCAATCTTCTTAGCTCGACTTCTTGTAATTGGTCCGTCAGAAGGCACTCGAATCAACTCATCAACGTCGGTTGGAGACATGGCAGGCTTCACTGCATCATTCTCCTCCACTTGAGCTCGAATCGTCTCTGATTCGACGTCGGAATCAAAATGTGGCACATAAAGAGATAGATCAGCCACATTAAAAGTTGGATGGACACCATACTCACCAGGCATGTCAACATGATATGCATTAGGGCCGATTCTTCTAATGATACGAAATGGTCCATCTCCTCTCTGATCTAACTTGTTCTTCCTTTGATTTGGGAACCTTTCCTTCCTTAGATGCACCCAAACAAGATCTCGTTCTTCAAAGATAACCTATTTCCGACCCTTATCAGCATGGGCCTTGTACTTCATGGATTTCCTCTCCAAGTGCATCTTTGTCCTCTCATGTAGTTTCTTCACAAACTCAGCCCGCTTGTCAGCTTCAAAACTCTCTTTTCCCTTGTATGGCTGAGGCGTCAAATCCACCGGAGTCCTCGGATTCAGCCCATAAACAACCTCAAAAGGGTCATTTTTGTAGCTGAATGGATTGATCTGTTATAAGAAAACTCCACAAAAGGCAAAACATCTTCCCAACGTTTGAGGTTAGCTTTTAGCATAGTTCTAAGTAAAACCCCTAACGTTCTATTAGTAACTTCAGTTTGCCCATCAGTTTGTGGATGACATGAGGTAGAAAATAGCAATTTAGTTCCCAACTTAGACCACAGACTTTTCCAAAAATAACTCAAAAACTTAGCATCACGATCTGAAACAATAGAACAAGGAATGCCATGCAATCTAACAACTTCTCTAAAGAATAAATCAGCAACATGCACAGCATCATCAGTCGTGTGACAAGGAATAAAATGAGCCATTTTGGAAAAATGGTCTACCACTACAAAGATAGAATCTCTACCCTTCCTAGTTCTAGGCAATCCTACAATGAAGTCCATAGAAATGTCCTCCCGAGGTGAACTAAGAATAGGCAACGGCTGGTACAAACCATGGGGATTAAGTCTAGACTTAGCTTTAGCACAAACAACACAACTCTTGACAAATCTAAGCACATAATTACTCATCTTAGGCCAATAGTAGTGTTCTTTAAACCTTCTAAAGTCTTTTCTAAACCTCTATGTCCTCTTGATTCATGAACCTCTTTAGTTAGAAGCCTACGTATACTAGATGAAGGAATGCACAATTTACCAGCTTTAAACAAGTATCCATCATCAATAAAGTAGGTATCTATTTCTCCCCTAGACATGCAATTCTTATAAATTTCAACAAAGTGAGGATCACTAGCATACAATTCCTTAATCATTGCAAATCCAAGGATCTTAACATCACATTGGTTCAAGAGAACATACCTGCGAGAAAGGGCGTCAACTACCACATTCTCTTTGCCTTTCTTATGCTTTACAACATAAGGGAAGGTCTCCATAAATTCAACCCATCTTGCATGTCGCCTGCTGAGTCTGGATTGGCCTTTCAAATACTTCAAGGCCTCATGATCAGAATGGATTACAAACTCTTTAGGCCACAAATAATGAGACCAAGTTTTTAAAACCCTAATTAAAGCATACAACTCTTTATCATAAGTAGGGTAATTCAACTCAGCCCCACTAAGCTTCTCACTAAAATAAGCTATGGGTTTCTTGTCTTGCAAGAGCACTCCTCCTTTCCATGGCTAGATGCGTCCACCTCTATCTCAAATGCTTTGGTGAAGTCAGGGAGTTGGAGCACTGGGGCGTGGCATAATCTGTCCTTCAAAGTGTTGAAGGCGTTCTCTTGTTGTTCTCTCCATTTGAATGCTGAATCCTTCTTTGTAAGCTCATGGAGAGGGGCTGCAATTGTGCTAAAATCACACACAAATCTCCTGTAGAAGCCAACCAAGCCGAGAAAAGAGCGCATCATGGTTGGTGTAGTCGGCTGGGGCCACTCCTTGATTGCCTTGATCTTGTCTTCATCTACCTTCAATCCACCTTTAGACACAACAAAACCAAGAAAAATGGTAGACTCCGAGCAAAAAGAACACTTTTTCAAGTAAACATAAAGCTTTTCTAACCTTAAAGTGTCCAAAACAGCCCTAAGATGGTCTACATGTTCATGCAAGGTTTTGCTATAGACTAAGATATCATCAAAGTAGACTACAACAAATTTACCTAAGTATCTTCTTAGAACATGGTTCATAAGCCTCATGAAAGTACTAGATGCATTAGTTAATCCAAAAGGCATTACTAACCATTCATATAAACCATACTTAGTTTTAAAGGCAGTTTTCCATTCATCCCATTCCCTCATCCTTATTTGATGGTACCCACTTCTTAAATCAATCTTAGAAAAGAAATTAGCACCATGCAATTCATCAAGCATATCATCTAATCTAGGAATGGGATGACGGTACTTAACTGTTATTTGGTTGATCGCCCTGCAATCAACACACATTCTCCAAGTGCCATCCTTCTTTGGCACCAAAATCACCGGAACCGCGCATGGGCTGAGGGATTCACGCACATAGCCTTTGTCCATGAGATCTTGCACTTGTCTTTGAAGGTCAGCGGTCTCCTCTGGACTTGCTCTATAGGCTGCACGGTTTGGTAAAGAAGCGCCAGGCACCAAATCAATTTGATGCTCAATGCCTCTAATTGGTGGAAGGCCTTGTGGCAACTCTTCAGGCATCACATCTTCAAATTCCTTGAATAGAGCTTGAATACACTTTGGAAGATGTGAAATATCTTGACTAATAATAAGTATGTCTTTCCTCATAAGAAGTAAGCAAAAAGAGTTAGGGAAAGAAATACTAGACTGAGTAACTAGAGAGTGCTTTTCTAAACTGCCTTTTAAGCCGATTTTTGGCTCTTTCTGTAAGAGTTCTTTTTCCAGATCTGTAGCTATCTGAGTCTCTGAATTGCTCCCAAAATTTGAAGGAAAACGCCCGAGTGGTTTGGGAGATAGCCCCGTTTTCGTCTCAGATGCACTGCTGGAAGTGATGCTCGGCACTTTTGACGATTTAGGGACTTTTTCTGGGCGTGTTTCGTCCCAATCAGTAGCTCCACTCGTGCTTGATGTTGTCCTAAAATTTGAGCCAGAATTCCCGGGTGGAGACTGGGAAACGCCGCTAGTCTTTGTTGGTGCGTCGGGCGCCGAGCGCCGGGCCGCAACCTTGGCCGCCGATTCAGCCTCCTCTTTCTCTTCCTTGGCACGCCTAAGTGCCCTAGTTTGGTCTCTGCGTACCTGGTCCTGTAAAACTTGTTGGGGGGACAATGGTAGAAGAGAAACTCTCCTCCCGTCATAGTTAAACGAATAGGTATTAAGCATGCCATCATATATAACTCTCCTATCGAATAACCATGGTCTACCTAACAAGATATGAGTGCATTCCATGTTTACCACATCACACATGATATCATCCACATAATTGCCTATGGAAACACAGACTAAGCATTGATGAGTAACTAAGTTAGGACCATCAGAATCATTAATACCATTTAGACCATAACTAGTAGCCCTAGGTTGGGTTTTTAATTGCAAGTGATCAACTACCTTAGCATTAATAATGTTACAGCAGCTACCACTATCAATTATCATGCATAACACTTGATTCTTTACTGTACACCTAGTATGAAAAATATTTTCCCTTTGATCTAGCCTAGGTGTTTCTTGTAAAGTAAGAGTACGAATGGTTACCAAAGTTAGAGGCTGTTCGGTGCAATCTGGTTCAATGGCCTCTACGTCCCCCTCCTCTTGTCCATAGCTCTCCTCCTCCACTTGATTTGGAGGTATATCTTCATCACTCACATATCCTCCATTGGTGGTGAGTAGCACTTGTTTCTGATTTGGACAATCCTTGGCATAATGACCTCTTCCTTGACATTTATAGCACACTAGATCTCGTGCTCTTGGTTGATTTGGAGGTCCATTGTTGGGACGTCTTTGGCCTTGAAAACCTGTTGGTTTAGGTGAGCTAGAAGCTCCCTTTTGCTGCATAGAAGGGTTAGAAGAATAAGAATTGGAATTTGAACTAGGATTAGAAACATACCTTTTTGGTGCATTCCAAGCTTCCTTCTTCTTCCTTTGTTGCTGCTCATAAAGTAGTTGGGCTGAATGTACTAAGGCATTGAGATCCTTGATTTGTTGAATCTCCAATGTGTCTTTAATGCTTTGATTCAGTCCAACCATGAATTGGGTCCTTAGAGACCGTTGGGAATGATGAATTCCCGCTTTGAAGCTCAAATCCTCTAGCTCATTGAAGTACTCAGTTGGAGACTTGGTACCTTGTTTGCATGTGGCAACTTTCAATCTCATGTGCTCAGTATGCTCTTCAGGCACATACTTCTTCCTCATTACAAACTTCAGCTGGCCCCAAGTTTCAATTGGTGGTAAGGCCTTTCTAATTCGATCCTCCTTCATTCTAAACCACCAATTTCTAGCGGTCCCAACAAAGTGGATAACAACAACAACAACTTTCTCCCATTCTTCATAGCCCATGTGATCTAGAATGAAGTTTGTAGCTTGCTCCCACTCTAGATACTTCTCTGGATTGAGCTCTCCACTGAATGGCTCTATCTTGATCTTTATATCACGCTTACCAATCTGATTGACTGTTTGGTTAGCGGTGTTGTTGTTGTTCGGCCTTTGTACTCCATAAGCTGGTGGAATATCCTCTACAACCTCAGCTTGGTTGTAGAAATCATCAAGGGGAGGATGCCGTGGGCGCCTTTCTTCCCCGGTGTAGCCATAAGTCACATCATCATAAGGATTGTTGTAATGTTGTTGTTGATGATGAGTGGCTTGAGGATACCGGTTTGCTGGCTGATTATAGAATTGTTGATGAGTAACCGGTGGAGTCCTCGTCCCAAAGCCTCGTCCTCTGCCTCGGCCTGCCGTGGGGGAATAATGAGCCGGGGGATCTTGATCTTTGTTGTAGCTAGCAAGCACATCATGCTCTTCTTCAACTGCTTGTTGCTTGCCTTTGTCGCTACCTGAGGCTTGATTTGGGTCACTTGTAAGCTCTATTGCAGGGGCAATCTTATGACTTCCTTGAGATGACTCAATCAAAGTGGCAAGTTGCTCCTCTAGACGCCGCAATTGTGGAGTCAATGCAGCCGTGGCCAACTCTACAGCTCGAGCTTGACCATCTCGTACACTATCACTAATAGACAACCTGATGAAATCGATTGCCTCCTTAGAAAGATTCAGTTCAGCCGGGTTAGGCTCATTCGGGATCACCATTGTTCCTGAAACAAGCAAGAAAGTAGAGAGAGTAGTGTGTTCTAAAGCAAATCACAACAAGCAATACCACACCTTAATCAAGCCAAAACTTGCCTCAAAGCAATCCAATTAACTTAATTCAGTTTTTGGGTTGAATTGAGGGAGTAAATGGGTAGATATGGTGTAGATATGGAATACTAATGATAAATAAAGGAAATATGCAGCTTAAGCAAATGGCAAGTATGCAATAAGACAAGCAATGCAAATAATCCCTCTATGAGCTTCAAAACACATGCAATCTCTCAATTGACTCTATGCAAGTTAATAAAGCCAAATTCAAGCATGTAAGGACAGAAATATGGTGGGCTAAAGTGACTTTTGTTTTGTCACTATTTTTCTTCAAAGTGATTTCTACTTAACTATTTTTAAGCAAGCAGTCACTAGGGTTGAAAGTGGCTTAAAACTAGTTGGGGTAGATCACTTTTGCTTTTTCTGATTTTTTTTTTTGACTTTATGCACAATCTACTCTTGTGCTAGAATGAAGAAATAACAAAGCAATGCAATAAGGAATGCAATAAGGAAAAACGAAACTAATCTGATTTTTTTTTATATATCTAAGTGACTTTACACTACCAATGAAACCAACTAGAAGCCAAATTAACAAAAGAAGAAAAGGCTAGGTCGAATTGGATGGATGCAATAGCAAAAATCAGTAAATATCAACAATGCAATATGAATCTCTATTGATCATGCAACATGCAATAAAAACTCATAAAATTGTAGGAAGACAATTACTAATCTATATTGCAACCAAACTCAACCAATTCAACCAAAAGCATGCAACAAATCCCTTAAAATCTCCTAGATGGTTAATTGCTTGGGGGGCAAGTAATTCAAGGGAATTAGGGTTTGGGGATGCTCTCGGCTGAGGCTAGGGTTTGGGTGGGGTTAGGATTTGGTTCTAGGGTTGGCGAGAGGGCAGACTAGGGTTTCAATTTAGTGTTTCACCGAATTAGGGTTAGGGTTTGGTAGGGTATGCCGTGGGTTAGGGTTAGGGTTTGCGTGAGGGTGGGGTGGCGATTCTAGGGTTAGGGTTAGCCGAATTGGGTGGGGTTGGTAGGGTTGGGTTCAGCTGGTGGTGGAGGGTGGTGCGGTGCC
Source organism: Fallopia convolvulus (assembly GCA_964016875.1). Taxonomy (NCBI): domain Eukaryota; kingdom Viridiplantae; phylum Streptophyta; class Magnoliopsida; order Caryophyllales; family Polygonaceae; genus Fallopia; species Fallopia convolvulus. The sequence continues at coordinate 28,369,202 of OZ024718.1, forward strand.
CTAGAGCGACACCAGTTCGGGGTGGTGGTGGTGGTTCGTGGTGGTGGGGTGGCGGAGATGTGGTGGATTAGGTTAGCAAAATTCAATTATGGTCTCAAAAATTCAATCTTTGGGTAAAGGCGGGATTTTTGGGATCAAAAACTGAATTAAATCAACTAGAAAGCAAATTAAGGAAAGAAATTTTTACTTGGCGAGACGCTGGATTATGATACCACTTGATACGTGATTGCCTCGGATGACTCATTAGAAACCTCGTATATGACCCACACAAGTCCCGATCTTGCCAGTAAACTCGCTCCAACCTGAATTTGCTAACAAAGTTAAAGTCTTGTAGAACAAGTAACCAATTGACGAGAATGAGAATGAATTGAAACCGATCTGGATTATGGAGATAATCAATTTTGATAGTTCAAACGGAATGGCTCTAACGCTAAATCCGATTGATAAACTAGTTTGATCTTTAACAATCAACACTAGAACAATCTAATTTGATCACACAATAATTCAGATTTGAGAACAAACGAAGTGAGATCGAGATTGTGAGATTGAGATCGCAGATTGGTGATGATCGAACTTGCAAGCAATGAACACGATTATTTTTGAGCCCAAAGACAAGATAAACCTTTCTTAGGGTTTATCTTATCTCAAGCTAATTTTATTGAATGAAATAACAAGACTATAAATAGAGAATACAAAAGCTAATCCTTGGAGAGCAAGGCAACTAGGTGGCCGACCCTAATTAGATAGAATAGGCCTCCTTGTCTTGCTTTCCAAGATATAATAAAATATCTATAATAATATCTATCTAGATTCCCCCTAAATAAAATAAATCATGGCTGATTTATTTATTTAAGGAAAATATCCTAACAACTATAAAATATCTAAAACAAACTAAAAATATTTCTAACAACCAAGAGAGAGAAGATCAACCAACTAACATAAGCCTATTGATTGATTTCTCTACATTATTTAAAAGCAAAAACACGCCTATAAAATAATAAAAGATATTTTCTCTTACTTAGAATGGTCAAGTCAAAGGGTTGACTTTGACCCATGTACCAATTTATCTCACCCGGTCACTTTCTAAATTCAGCCCTAAAGTGAGACAAACTAATACATGTTTCTAAATAAGGAAATAGGTAATTTTCGGCCCCTTGAGTTAATCCATGGAATCCGGGCTCAATTGATGTCGAATGCACGAGACCCACTTTGTCTTGCTAGGCTCTTCAAGAACCGCTGCCAATCGAACCAAGATTGTTGTTGTGCCTTGAGCAATCTTCTTAGCTCGACTTCTTGTAATTGGTCCGTCAGAAGGCACTCGAATCAACTCATCGACGTCGGTTGGAGACATGGCAGGTTTCACTGCATCACGCCTTCGGGCCACCTCCCCTATCTGGAGTACTGAATAAGATGAGGTTGGTTGAGGTCCGACAAGGGCGCGAGAGGTTTTCAAAACTTGTATGAATTAATAAACGTTCCCAACATACTTTCCACTCTAAGAAGTCTACAATCTCGTAGTTCTTCTCTCGATTAACGAGTTATCTCATATCGAGATACACTCTTTTCTGTTCCGATAATCCCTACACAAAATTCTACACCTCACAACACATCCCGATAATATCTCTCGAATATTATAAATTATCATAATACCCTTGAGAATTTCCATTCTCGCTTGCTTAGTCTCCTTAGACTAATTCCGCTTTTCCGCATTTTTGCCTGGCATTTCTCGCCCTTCGCGACTTATGCCAGACTCTAGGAAGTTCCCACCAAAGTTTGAAGACAAAGGCTAGAAGATTCGAGAAGCATTATACAATGATAGAAGATCAAGGCAAGACGACGTTGAAGGAAGGAAGGATTTTTTAAAGAGCAAAGCATTCAGAAGATAGTGCACCGGCTCTTCTATTTTAACCAAGCAAATCATCATCATATGATTTGTCTTGGAGAAACATACATGTATTTTTAAATACGTCTTTTCAACCCTTTCTCATATGGGCTTCATTTTCCGATGCTACATCATTTGTAAAACGACTCTCAATGTAATGAACGAAAGTTCTTATCAATGAATAAAATTTCGCATTTCATCAATCTATGTATATATATAAAAGACGCAGGAATAAGGCCACCACGTTGCGCCACCTAGGATTTTCCTACGTGTCGTTCCCACGTTAAGCCACCCAGGATTTCTCCACATAGGATTTTTTATTTTGAGAATTTATATATGTTGAAATTATTTTAGAATAATATAGAAATAGGATAAATTAATCTAGGAGATTCTATCTAAAATAAAGATATTATCTATTATATATTAGGAATTAGGATAGATCTAAAAGATTTTATTTAAAATTAAAATAAATTATAGAATATTAGATATTATATATTAGGATAGATATATTATTTTAGTTTTTCCAATTAAATTTCTATCTATTATATGAAAAAAATTAAATTCGAATTTTATTTATATCAAAGAAAATTATTTATCTTTTTTATCTATTTATGTAAAAGATTTATTTTAAATAAAATTTTGATAAAAATAGAACTTTCAATAAAGATATTATCTATTATATATTAGGAATTAGGATAGATCTAAAAGATTTTCTAAAACTAAAATAAATTATAGAATATTAGATATTATATATTAGGATAGATATATTATTTTAGTTTTTTCAATTAAATTTCTATCTATTATATGATAAAAATTAAATTTGAATTTTATTTATATCAAAAAAATTATTTATCTTAAATTTTTTTTATCTATCTATAACTATATATTAAAGCTATACCTTTTCGAGCCACCAGAACGATTCTGGCCCAACCTTATATTTAAAAATTATTTTTTTATTTCTATTATTATAACTTCTTTCTATTAAATTTTTTTAACTATTTAAATTTATCTCTAATATCAAACAAATATCTATTTAGTATAGCAATATCTTATGAAAGCTTCCTTATACAAGTATTTAAAATTAAAGATAAAATATTTTAAAATAAATATAAATCTGTTAACATATATCTTTTGATGAATTTATTTATAGATATATAGTGATTTTCTTTTATAAAAAAATTAACGATAAATATTAATAATTTTTAAAATTAATAAAAATAGATGATAAAATATTTAATAGATATATTGAAATATTTGACAATCTCTAAATTTATGTACATGGAATGCAATAAAATATGAAGAATATAATATTTGATCAAAAAATTATACATTCTACGAGCAATAAATTACTTATATTAAAATTTATATTATATTTTTATTTATTTATTAATATCCTATTTATAATGTTTATAAAATACTGAATCATAGTCGTACATGGTACGACGGGTAAAACTAGTTTCTTCTTTAATTATATTTTTATTTGTTATACTAATACATATTTGTTTGATATTAGAGATAAATTTAAATAGTTAAAAAAGAATTTAATAGAAATAAGTTGTAATAATGGAAATAAAAATTATTTTTTTAATATAAAGTGGGGCCAGAATCATTCTGGTGGCTCAAAAAGATACATCTTTATTCTTTAATATATATAGTTATAGATAGAGGTGCTAGGTTTACTGTCCATCCCGTCGTGGTTTCACTTTTATAAATAAAAATATTAATTATTGATTATAGATTTATGTAAATATAGAATATTTTTTATCTTTAATAAAATTCAATCTTTATTCATATGTTAACAATTGTTTAATGTAAATATAGAATATCTTTATTCCCCCTCACTTGTTGACAATTGTTTATTTTTTATAAAAACTTTTTCTAATAAACAAATTAGTTTGTTTTTATATTAAATTTAAATATTATTTATCAAAAAATAAGTATTAAATTTATTTAGTCGTGCATGACACGAAGGGTATAACAAGTAATTAATTAAATTTCAATCAATCAGATTACTTTTACGAAGATGGGTAACGTGTTTCAATCTGAGACCGTTTTAAATATTATTTTAACATCCGCTTTAGTATCTACAACTTTAACTATATATTAAAGTTGTACCTTTTCAAAGCACCACGATTCTGGCCCCACCCCATATTTAAAAAATTAATTTTTATTCCTATTATTTTAAATTTTTTCTATTCAATTTTTTTAGTTATTTAAATCTATCTTTAACATAAAATAAATATCTATTTGGTGTAACAATATCTTTTGCAATCTTCCTCATACAAATATTTAAAATTAAAGATAAAAATTTAAAATATCTTAAAATAAGTATGAATATTTTTTATGTTTTAGCATGATATCTTTGACGAATTTATTTATAGAACATTGATCTCCTTTTATAATAAAAAATCAAATATATAATGTTGAAAAATAATAAAAATATATAATATTGAAATATTTGATAATGTTCAAATTTACCTACATCGAAAAGTAACAAAAAAAATATGAATCATAATATTTAATCTTATCTAATCTTTACTTTATCTAACCATAAAATGAGTTTGACCCCACCTTAAATTAAATTAATATATTTTAACTACTTCCTATTAATATATTATCTTTATCTTTCATATTTTATTATATCTTATTTATTAAGTTAATTATTAATTTTTTTAAATCTTATCTTTTTCATATTTTTAAGTTATAAATATTTTTTAGTCATATTTTATCTTATTTTTCTAATTAAATATCTATGAAATATCATCAAGGAAAAGGAGAAATATACATTATTTTATCTTAATAATCTATCTTTATTCTCAACATTAAACTAAATAATTTATATTTGATTTTTTGTTTGATTCCAAAAAAAATTAAATTTTTTTACATTGTACAAGTAATAAATTACTTATACTAAATTTTATTTATTTATATCCTATTTATAATGTCTATAAAATACTTGAATCGGAGTCGTGCATGGCACGATGGGTACAACTAGTATAACAACTAGTTTTACTCGTCGTACCATGTACGACTACGATTCGATATTTTATAAACATTATAAATCGAATATTAATAAATAAATAAAAATATAATATAAACTTTAATATAAGTAATTTATTTTATATTCTTCCTATTTTATTACTTTTTATGTACGTAAATTTAGAGTTTATCAAATATTTCAATATCTATTAAATATTTTATTATCCATTTTTATTAATTTTAAAAATTTTAACTATTTATTCAATAATTTTTTATAAAATAAAATCACTATATTTCTATAAATAAATTCGTCAAAAGATATATGATAAAATATTTATATTTATTTTTAAATATTTAAATGTTTTATCTTTAATTTTAAATACTTGTATAAGGAAGCTTTCAAAAAATATTATTATACTAAATAGATAATTTTTTGACGTTACAGATAAATTTAAATAGTTGTAAAGAATTTAATAGAAAGAAGTTATAATAATAGAAATAAAAATTATTTTTTTAAATATAAGGTGGGGCTAGAATCGTTCAGGTGACTTGAAAAGATAAAACTTTAATATATAGTTATAAGTATTCCCTATTTTTTATTTTTAAACATTATAAGTATTTATCATTAATTTTTTTATTATAAAAGAAAAAATATATCTATAAATAATTTCGTGAAAAGACATCATGCTAAAAAGTAAAATATATTTATACTTATTTAAAAATATTTTAAATTTGTTATCTTTAATTTTAAATATTTGTATAAGGAAGTTTTCAAAAGATATTATTATACTAAATAGATATTTGTTTGATGTTAAAGATAGATTTAAATAGTTAAAGAAGAATATAATAGGGTAAAGTTAAAATATTAAAAATAAAAATTAATTTTGTAAATATGAGGTTGGGCCAGAATCGTTCTGGTGGCTTGAAAAGGGACAACTTTAATATATAGTTATAGATATAGATGATAAATAGATATTAAATCTACTATGCCTTTCAATTAATTAATTAATTAATTTCTTTAAATAGCCAGCCAATAGGGGTGATTTTCCTAAGTAAAAAATAAGCGCACAAGTTTGGTGAGAAACAACAAGAGTCAACGACGGAAACCTGGAACCTTCCAAGGATCGTATTTGACCTCTTTCACCTCTTCTTTGTAGAGAGTGTGTAGATTGTATACAACGTGCATACATAGTTTCCACCCTCCTCTCTCTAAACAAACAGGATCGACTTCTTAAGATTCCCATCGAGCAGTGTGATTCTCTTGGTCTACATCCCTTTACTCCTCTTTGAATTCGAAGGGTCAGTTAATCTCTCTCGCTTTGGCTTGGCTCTTCAATTCGTTTTCTTCCGCTCATAATACCAATGTTATTGATCTGTTTATGTCCTAGCACTTGTGGTTTTATCTTCGAGTATGTGATTGCATCGTTAATTACTAACTAATATAGAAGCAAGTGAAAAAAAGTTAGGCGATTTTAATGGGTCTTCTGATGTATCTCTTAATTTCGCACCTCCTGGGAATTGATTGATATTACGTTTTCTTCACAAGTATGGATCTGTGCTTGTGATTCTTAATGGGTCTGCGACCGAGGAATAAGAGATCGCTGAGATTTTTACCATGATGAAATTTATTTCGCTAGGGTTCTCTCCATCTATCAAATTGGTATATTGGGGCTTTCGTTACCATGGCTTAGTTTTGTTAGGGTTTTCTCCTTGTATCAAATTAGCCTAATCTGAGGGGCTTCGTGATCTCATACCGTATTCATCCATTTTGGCAAATTGAATTTGCATGCCTTTTGAATCCGATTCTGCATCTTGCATTGAAATTGGGGTTTCTGTTGCTGCAACACAGGCCACAAAATCTGGAATGCCAATTGAGTGCAAGGAATCCATGAACGAACCGAGCCCTTCCAGCTCGAACAATGGGCCAAATGACGCCGGGGATTTCGAATGCAATATATGCTTTGATTTAGCACAAGACCCAATTGTAACCCTCTGTGGTCATCTCTTCTGCTGGCCATGTTTATACAGATGGCTCCGCCATCACTCACAATCTCAAGAATGCCCGGTTTGTAAAGCCCTTGTTCAGGAAGAAAAGCTCGTTCCTCTATATGGAAGAGGCAAAAACGCCACTGATCCTAGGTCAAGACCAGTGCCTGGGATGGACATTCCCAACCGCCCGTCTGGACAACGACCAGAAACTGCGCCTCCTCCACCAGAACGAAATAACTTCCCTAATTTCGGGTTTGGTTTACTGGGCGGATTCATCCCTATGGCCACAACAACATTTGGTAACATGACAATGTCTGCTGGGTTTGGGGGTTTCGGAGGTTTATTTCCCGGATTCTTAAACTTTCAGCTCCATCATGGGTTTCCGGATCCTACCATGTCACATGGGTTTCCTTTCGGTTACACCCCACCACCTGCAGGCAATAATAGCCGCCCTGTGCAGCAGACGACACAGAGTCAGGATTCCCTTTTAACTGGACTTCTCGTTATGATTGGTTTGTTTGTGTTTGTTACTCTCTTTTGGAACTAAATAACTTAATTTTGTCCTTGTTCATCTAGTGCCTTGTTGATTGTATGCTTAGATATGCTGGATGTCAATAGAATAACTTCTTACAAGTGTGGCAACAACAAATTTGGGTGGAAATTTTGTTATGATGTTTGTGTGTGAAGCTTCAGTTAGCTGAAAATTTGATTTTGGATGAATACTCAAATGAGTTGCATCAGTAGTTGCTTCCTGTAGAATTTGGGTATTCAGATTGTTGTACTTGTTTGAATGAAGAATTCTGTTGATGGATAACTTGTTTGTTCCATGGAAGCTGTGCTTTTGCATGGTACTAACATTTTGTTTTCGATTATGGACCTAATTATTTTGCAGTGTGTATATTGGGGAAAGGGTGTGTACATCATGCCCCCCCAAGATCCCGCCTGAGGTGGGTTAACATTGGGTTGATGTTGTTGTTGTGTTGTTGAGTTGTTTACGGCAAATACTGGTTTACACTAATAATTGTTGATGGATATACAAATACTGGTACCTCGAAGCAGATCATCTGAAAACTGGTGTGCCTGAAAATGCAAATTCAGCTGTTGCTTCGTAGTTGTTCTTCATCATCGTCTTCTTTGTATGTTTCAGATCATGGTTTACATAAAACGGGAACCAATATCTATATGTCTCCAAATCGATGAAAGAAATTATATACTGTAGGATTGAGATTGAAGACATGCGGTTTAATTAGCTGTATCAGGTTATTACCTGTTTGTGATCACCCGTTGAACTTTTTTTTTTTTTTTTTAAATGATAGGAAAGGAAAAGTCCTTTTTATCTGGGATAAAAGAAACTACTTCGGCCTTTTTGTCACGGTCCATATGTTTTTGAGACACACGCCTCGTCATTATCACGGAACAAATCAACCATACGGAGTACTAATTTTCGACCACAAAAAGGCTCTACTATGTGATCAACCATTAAAAGTTCCACAATTGTTGTTGTAGGCTGAAAATATATTTTGCAACGAAAATAATAAATTTGACGACAACAACAACAATATTTACCCAGGTGGAACCTGGTATGAACGAGATCTGGGGGGTCGAGATGTACGCACCTTTACCCCGACTCGAAGGTCGGGAGGGTATTTAAGGAGGGCCCAAAGCAGAAAGGGGAAGAGGAGGGAACAAAAGAGAGAAAAACTAGAGGGGACAGAAAGTAACGTCGGAAAGAACGAAAAAAAAAACAAAGAAACTAAAAAAGAGAGAAAAGAGTGGGACACTCCCTCCAGGTCATCACTACTATTTCTCTGTCACTGTAATCTTCTTGCGCCATTGGTCCCTACACAAAGTCATATCTGTTGTGACTGTTAGAGAGGTAAGGTCTTGTTTTATGACTACCTTCCCTCTCTTCTTCGGCCTCCTCTTTCCCTACGAAAGTCGCTACCAATCAACCTTTCGATTCTCCGAACCAGAGCATCAGGTGGTCTTCTCTGTATGTGCCCAAACCATCTAAGTCTCGATTCTCTGAGCTTTTCGCCTAGACTGGCCACTCCCACCTTACTCCTAATCACTTCATTCCTAATCTTGTCCAGTCTTGTATGCCCACACATCCATCTCAGCATCCTCATCTCCACTACCATCAACTTCTGTTCTTGCGCCTTAGTAGTCGGCCAACACTCCGCCCCGTAAAGTATGGATGGTCTAACCACCGATTTGTAAAACTTGCCCTTGAGCTTAAGTGGGACCTTTCTGTCACATAGCACTCCAAACACACCCCTCCACTTCTGCCAACCTCTCTAGATTCGGTGCCTAATGTCTCCTCGACGCTCCCATCAATCTGCACAACTGAGCGCAAATATCTAAACATCTCTTTTTTCGCTATGGCCACTCCTCCTAAGCGAACTTCCACCTCTGGCTCCACCTCCTGACTGAACTTGAACTCAACATATTCTGTCTTGGTCCGACTCAGCTTAAAACCCTGTCTCGAGTTTCTCTCTCCACAATTCTAGCTGTCTACAAACTCCCTCCCTAGACTGGTCCACCAACACTATGTCATCGACGAAATGCATACACCACGGTACCTCTTCCTGAATCTCCCTCGTTAGAACATCCAGGACGGTAGCAAACAGAAAAGGACTCAAAGTAGACCCTTGATGCAAGTCGACCCCTACTTGGAAAAACTTTGTGCTCCCCCCGGAGTGTACACACTTGTTAGTGAATCCTTATACATGTCCTTTAATATTCTGATATATGTCCCTGACAATAATAAATTTGCATTGTTTGATATTTTTCAAACATTTTTTTTTCATTTGAGCGTCAAAAAGAAGCTTTACCGGCAATTTTTTTGATTAAAAATTCTAAATGCATACTGGTTGCGGAATAGACATGAAAACGTCAAATTTTGAGTGATGAGTCATCATCATTCATCATCATTAACCCAGTGAGGTTCCGTTACAGCGGAATCTGGGGATCAAGATGGGGTACCCCTGTCCAAGGAAAAGGGGTACGCCTGATAGACCCAAGAAAAACTGAAATTCAGCTATGTGATAATAATAATTGAATTTAGTTAGAATGTACCAAAATTGATATAGGGACTAAATCCATCTCAAAGACAGTGTGTAAAAGCCAATGAGCATGAAAATGCACCCTACAGAAACTTTATTTATTTTACGAATATATGAATAATATTTTATTTCCAATCAGTTAGATTTCGATAAAATAGCGATTTCATAGAAAATAGTAACTAGGTGCTGAACATGTTTTTAAATCTAAAGGGTCATCTTTTATGACACTTTGGCCATTATTTGTTTGTGATAATATATGTTGGGGTATGATTTGGAGTTATTTTCTTAAGCAAATGATACATACTTTACGCATTTTATAATTGAAGTGTACGTAATTGAAAACAAAAGGATTGCTGCTGAAAGTCTTAAAGTGAAGTAGGCAACAAAAAGTCCAATAATTGTAGTGTGATGATTAGCAGGTCTAATTAATATACATGTTCAAGTCTAGATATGATATGAGGTACCCAGGAAAGATTCCATATGCGAATATTTTTCTTATCAATAGAAAAGACAACCCACCTGCATTCCCCACATCAACCCAAGTTTTTTTTTTTTTTTTTTTTTTGAAAAGGTAAGGATTAGGAGACCCCCTACGGGGGACGTCCTAGAGCATCCTTTCGGATGAGAGCTAAAAGCTCTGGGTTGTCCAACAGGAGGCTGGTAGGAATGCTGTGGCCCAGCTTAGAGATTTTGTCGGCCACAGCGTTGCAGTCCCTATCCACGTGACGGACAGAGACATATCTGAATTGTTGTAATGATATCAGAATGTCTGCTATTAAGATTTCAATTTCCCATGGGCATCCCCCATTGTTATTAATGGCCTTAATTACAATGAGATTATCGCCTTCAATTTCTATATTTTCTATTCCTAGTCTCTGTGCTTCCTTAATTCCTTCCCTAAGTGCAAGTGCTTCTGCTTTTAAGACCGAGATAGATCCTTGTTTGTTTACTCCTAAACTTACCACTTCTGCTTTGTGATTTCTAATTACAAATCCTGAGGTTGCTAGACTAGAATTGAGTTTAGACCCATCAAAATTTAATTTCATGTGGTTATTTAGCGGTTTAGTCCAGTGGCCCTTTTTTCTTTTTCTTATCACTGGTATAGTTCTTGTTTGTTGTTTTTGTTTCTCTTCATCTTCTACCCATTTTTTTGATTTGTCCCATTGAACAATTTGGTTTTTTGTGTATTGTTCTAAATTTAGGATGAAATCATTGGGGGTTTGCTGGAAAACTAACTTATTCCTTTGATGCCAAATACACCACCAGCATACCGCCAATTCTATGAATTCCTTTTTATCCATTGCTTTGATTAACTCGTTTAGGATCATTCCAGCAGATTTATTTCTTACATCCAATTTTTTATGATTGCCTCTGTTTTACAGTTAATTCCCTTTACTAATTTCTTTGTATGCGGACATTCTATTAGCAGGTGTCCTATGTCCTCATATGTACAGTTGCACATAAGACAACCCGGAGGTGTAGCAACTCCTTTCTCTTGTAGTCTTGCTTTCGTAGGGAGCCCATTTTGAATAATTTTCCATAGGAAATTTTTAACTTTAGGATATATATCTAATTTCCATATCCAATTATTTAAGTGTGGGGTTAGTTGGTGCACTCCCGAAATCAGTTCTATTGCAGACGCTGTCGAAAACCACCCATTTTTGCTAGGGGCCCAATATAGTCGATCTTGAATCCGGTTCTCTGGTATTGGGATTTCAATAATCTGGTTTACTATGTGGGCTGGAAGAATGAGTTTTAGAACATCTTGCCTCCATTTTCTATTGTTGGTAATAAATTCTTCAACAAGAGTTGAATCATTTACAGACTCAGCAGATAATGCGAATTTCTCTAGTGACTCTGACAAGAGCCACTTGTCCTTCCAAAATCTTATAGTTCTTCCATCACCTACTTGCCAAATGAGTCCTTTAAAGAAATCTTCTCTAAGATTCATTAGTTTTGACCATTGCCAGGATGTGTTAGTCTGTTTTTTATAGGACAAGATTGATGTGCCTTTGAGGTATTTCTCATTCATTAGCTTCACCCAAATATTATCTGGTTCAGCCAGTAATTTCCAAAGCAGCTTCATTTGCATTGCTTGGTTTACATGTTCAGTTTTTCTAATTCCTAATCCGCCATACGTCTTGGGTTTACAGATTTTATCCCACCCAATCAGAGGTTTATGATTGATATCTTTATTCCAAAAGAAAGTTCTGTTGATTTGATCCAATTCCTTGTGAACACTAGACGGAAGCATGAAGCTTTGCATAGTAAAATTAGGTTTTGTAGCTAAATTGGCTCTTATAAGAACTGAGCGTCCTTCTTGTGATAAAGTGTTAGCTTTCCATTTAGCTAATTGTGTTCTAGTTTTCCTTACCGTGTCTTGAAAGGTAGCTCTATTAACTCTTCCATTAATGATAGGGCATCCCAGGTATGATTCCAAATCAATCATTCCTGAGATACCAAGGGTTTGTTAGATTCTGTTCTTTTGAGAATTATCCACATTACGTGATGTTTGAAATGCTGACTTATGGTAGTTTACTCTTTGTCTAGAAATAGCGCAATATTCCTCAATAATCTTTTTTGTTTTAATACAAGCCGCATGATTAGCTCGGGAGAAAATAATAATGTCGTCAGCAAAGGCGAGAAAAGGGATTTTAGTTCCTGAGCGGGTTAATGGGATTCCTATCGTATTCTTGTCTATATTGCTCGTCTCTTGAAGCTTTCTAGCCAATATTTCAGTAGCTAGTATAAAAAGGAATGGTGAAAGAGGGTCTCCTTGCCTCAATCCCCTTTCAGGGAAAAATAGTTCAGTGGGGCTATTGTTAACTAAGACTGAAAAAGAGACCGTTTGTACACATTCTTTAATCCAACCTATCATTTTATTATCTAATCCAAATTTGTTTAGAATTTGGAATGTAAAATCCCAGTCTAATCCGTCATAGGACTTTTCCATGTCTAATTTTATTGCCACCCAACCATCTTTACCTTTCTTATTTTTGAAAGAATGAAAGATTTCGTGGGCAATCAACACATTATCCTGAATCGAACGTTTAGCTACAAAAGCACCCTGAAGAGGATGGGTCAGTTTTGGCATCACCTTTTTTAGCCTTTCTATAATAATTTTGGCAATCAATTTATAGATAGTTGTACATAAGCTAATTGGTCGATAATGGTTAGTGGTAGTTGGGTTCTCTCTTTTTGGTATCAGTGTTATGAAGGTGTGGTTAATTTGTTTGAGGATTTTACCGGAATGAAAAAAGCTCTTAACTGCTTTGATAACACTTGGTCCGACAATGTCCCAATATTTTTTATAGAATCCCGCTGACATACCATCAGGACCCGGAGATTTTTCAGAATTAATTTGCATTAGAGCATTTCTTATTTCTTCATTCGTTACTGGTTTAATTAGTTCCAAGTTGTCTTCATCCGTTATTTCCTTCGTAATCAAATCTGAATATTGCCTAAAAATATCTTGATTAGTTTGTTCTTTTTTATATCTAGCTTTGAATTCTTTTCTTATTTCCTCTCTGATATTTTCTTCTCCTATAATTTGAGTTCCTTCAACTGATGTAATCTCCTTTATTATTTTCCTATTTCTTCTACCGCTCGCAACTTTGTGGAAATATCCTGCATTAGAGTCTGATAGTTTTATATGTTTCGTCTTTGCTCGTTGTCGCCAGTATGTTTTATGAAAGTTAAGTATGCTTTCTTTTTTGTTGATTATTCTTAGCTGTTTTTTGATGATGCTATCCTCAGGAGATAGGAGAATTTTCCGTTGTAATTCTATTAGTTCTTTTTCAATTGTCTTTATTTGCTCGAAAGTATTTCCAAATGTTCTTTTATTCCACTGCTTCGCTTGTGCTTTTAGTAGTTGAGTTTTTTTAACCAACTTGAACATGTTGGATCCGTTAGTCGAAAGTCTCCAAGCTTGTTTAACTATATTTCTGAAATCTTTCCTCTTCATCCACATGTTTTCAAATTTAAAGGGTTGTGCTTTGTTAATTGCTCCATTGTTTAGTTCAATCGCTATTTTACTATGGTCTGATGAAGAGAACGCATAGTTTTTTGTTGCTATGTCAGGGAACCATTGGAGAATTTGTGAGCAAACAAGAGATCGGTCCAATTTTTCATAAGTGTTGTCAATCTCTGTTTTATTTTTCCTCCAGGTAAACATGCTTCCAATAACCGGAATGTCAAAGAGGTTACACCTATCTTTGAAGTTTTGTAATCTTGCAAATCTGTTTGGGTCTGGTTGGGCACCACCTTTCTTTTCACTAGGGTCTAGGATTTCATTAAGATCTCCCATGATAATAGATGGGAGATGAATTTGATATATAGTCTGAGTTAATTGGTCCCAGAAGTTATCTTTATCCTTTTCTTGGGGGGGAGCATATACAAAGAAAATTGCTAGAGTATATTTTGTTACAAGGTTCGTATATTTTAAACCCACATATCGAGGTTCTTGGATGATTAGCTCAATTCGTTCATTCATAAATTGATGTTCCTTCCACAAAACACAAACGCCCCCCGCCCTACCAATAGCCGGAGACCATACAATATTATCAAACCCTGCCCGTCTCCATACTTGGTCAGACGGAGCTTGCTCGGTTTTTGTTTCTACTAGCGCCATAATTTGAATACCCTCTATTTTACAGAAGGAATCTATTTCTGGCCAGAACGACTTGCGTCCTATACCCCTACAATTCCAAAGGCTTACTTTCATAATAACTTGTTCTTTGAAAGGTTGGGATACTCAACATAATCCAAACCTGTTTCGATAATTTGCATAAAGGAAGAATTATCAGTCTGTATCTTGTATTTCTTATCTTTCCTTACAAAGATTAATCTAGTCCTACCAGAGGGATCCTTCCATTCATCGTTTACATACCAAGCTAACTTTTTTGATTTGCCACTAATTTGATTTTCTTTCCTTTCAACGGTGTTTGTTCTTTTAGTCTCCCTTATATATCTGTTGATATTATGTTTAATAACCATAATTATGTTGGCTTTCTTGTTATTATTACTTTGTTGTTTATTCTCACTCATTTGTCTTCTTTTGTTTCTTATTACACTATTAACTTTTCCTTTATGGCAAGTTCCTGAATCTAGAACTATCTTTGTGTTTATCATTTTATTTTTTAAACGTTTATAATTATCCCATTTCCTATTTTTATTTTCCAATATCTTACTCTTTCTTATTTTCCAAGATTTCCTAGTAGCAAGGTCTTTATTCTTTTTATGAAATCTTAATTTTTGCATCTGCAGAAATCTCTCATGCTTCCTATTTTTCATTGCAGAATTTCTATTGTTTTTAATTTCCTTATTGCTGCTATCTCTCCCTATTTCTAGCATAATCCATACACAATCAATGCATTCTTCATACCTTCTAGGCCAGAGGCATCTACCAATTCTATTTTTCTTAAAGAGGCAAGCTTCTATACCATAAGATATGTTACCTGGTGAATCAGAAAAGAGGAGGAGCCTAATCCATCCGATGGATTTCCAATTTGCATTCTTTTTTCCTCCAGTAAACCCTGCAACTATATCAGACAGAACGAGCCATAAGTCAATTGTATCAATTTGGTGACCAATACAATCCTTAGTTTTTCCTATTTTGCATGATTTTCTATTGGCATGATCTTCATTCTTTGTATAGAATCTCAAAATTTGTAGATACAGGACAGTTTCCTGATTTCTGTGTTTCCTATCAAATTTTCTATGCTTTCTAATAATTTTCCAATTTTTATTACAGTCAACAATTTCCAGGTTATCCCAAATATTAGAACTATATCCTTCATTATAATTGTCCTTAAAGAGATAACTTTCTTTATAATGATTTATGTTACCTTGTGAATCAAATGAAAGTAGGTGTCCAATCCGGGGTTTCCAGATTTCATCACGTTTTCCTCCAATATGGTCTTCTTCTCTGACAATCAAACCACTCCAAGGCTCAGTTTTGGTGCTATAAGTACCTAACTCATCCTTCATGAGTGGCATAAAATAACTCTTGGAAAAGAACAGTAGGTGAATGTTTCCATCAGACTTAATGTGTTTAATCATGAGCGTACACAACACTTTGAACTTTATACCTAGCCTATTTGTTAAATTAGTTGTTACTCCTTTAACGTTTGAATTCCTTTTATTCCCACTCATTTTTGAGTCAGGAGTCAATAAGCCTAGTCTGAATTGAATTTGTCTGGATGAATACAACAGGAATCTAACAATACCTTCATTAAACTCATGATCGACTCTAATCGAGAATCGTTCATGAGTCTGTTTAAGGCATGGATTAAGCATCATATCATTGGAATACAACAAGCATATGACCATAAACCTCCTAAACATTGAGTCATTCATAGCAATACCAGATTTATTATTCATTTTATGTTCTTGTCTATTTGTTTCCTGTTTCCTATTTTCCATCATATAATATCTACTCATCTTTAGTTCTTCTCCACTTTTATAATCAACTTTATTCTTAGTTCTCAAATCATGGTAATTATACCTATTACCTTCATTAGGCCAATAACAATAATCATTCCCAAGATCCATGAGTTCATAACTTCCTAGACAATTAAAAGAGTTAATTATCTCATAAGAAGACAGAGAACAACATACCCCTGAATTGGAAGTCCAGAGAATACCTTGAAGAGAATCACAGTGAGCTCCAAAGCTATCAACCAAGGGAGACCAATAGTTGATCTGCATATACAAGCCAATTTTCTTTAGTATTCTATACACATTATTTAGTTTACTGGAGTCTACACTACGTTTTCCTTTTTTTATCTCCTTTCTAGTTTCTTTATTTTCAACAAGAAGGCTATTATTTGTTCCTTGTATATTTATTGAATTTATTTTTATTCCTGTGATCATTTTGTTACCACGCTCTTCTTTCTTTACACACATACATGTTCTTATCATATTGCAATGCAAGGTTATAATTTCTGATCCTCTTTGATCAATATTCCTCAGGTAGTTAAGGTTTATAGTTCTTTGCCAGTGGTAGTTAAGCAGCTGGATCCATCTTCCCATTGTACTCATCTTAAACATATTTTTTCCAACAGGAAAGAGCCACACTATTTTTTGCTTTTCATTTGATTTTAATTTTTGGAAGTTCTTACCATAGAAGTCTTCATAAACTGCATAAATATTAGCTTGATTAAAATTTACATACCCCCTGATTTTAAACAGAGTCATGAGGAGACCACCTAGTCTTAACACCTTACCCTCCCATCCATACTTAGCAAAAACAAAAGGTGGTGTACTCATCACACCCACATACTCCTCTGCACCAGCTATGCTTATCTCCTTACTACAATTACCCCCAAAAGTAATTCTTCCCTTCCTAATATTGCTAGATAACCAAGTAGAAATTAAAGCATACAAGTAGTGGCCATCATACAGCCTAATTAAGCAAAATAACTTAGGTTTATAAATCATCAATCATTCCTCCTAGCTTTTTTGGGTTCACCCCCCTTCAGATCTGAAGTGATGCCATCACATGCCCCGGGACTCCCCTTGCGCTTGCTGGACTCTGAGTTCGAGTGTTGCTCATGCCTAACTTCCATGTTTTCCAGCTGAAGGAGCATAGAGCTTGTTGTAGTAAGGTATTTGTATGATTGTAAAGACTGAGAATCATCAGGAGGGAGAGGAAGAGACAACACATTCTCAGTATATGCATCAATCTCCTCCTGAGAATATTCCACCTCAATCTCCTCCTCATCCTCCATAAGGAAATCATTAACCATATCAAGAGGATCCTCGACTTCTTCATTGTCCTGGCCCAAGGGGGAGTTCATTGGGGAGTTCAGCAGTTCAGCAATGAGAAGATCATCATCAGTGGGGTTTGGTTCCTCAGCTATGCTCTTGTTTGCATCATTGTCACCAGTTGGGGAATCCACTACAAAGACAGCCTCCTTGACCTGAACAGCAGGGGTGGCTGACCCTATAGAAAGCTTGGATCCCTTTGAGCCGGATGAAGAGGATTCTGACTTATACACAACCTGGATACCACTCTTAATGAGAGGATCAGGTTTTGTCATCATTCCCTTGCCCTTAACATCAGGTTTAGGCATAGTTTTCCCAATAAATTCCCAGCAGTCATTCTCACTCACCCTTGGATTAGGTCTAGGATTTTTAGAGAAGGAAGGCTTAGAGAGAGTGATAGTAATTGGTTTGTTTCTGGTTTCTTTGAGGGGGCAGTTGTTGAACATATGGGAAAGATCACCACAGTACCCACAACCATTAGGGAAGTCCTCAAACCATAGCTTGTAGCTATGTTCAAGTGCTTGCTCATCAGGGACAATTATGCTAGTGTCTCCAATAGAGGCAAGGTCAATGTTGATGCAAATCCTGGCATATCTCAGCCTTTGTTGTTTCTCAGTGTAGGAATCAAGCTTAATAACCCTACCCATCTCATTCCATTCCATAATGGTACTGAGCACATCAAAGGTCATGTACTCCACAGGGAGTTGAGGGATTCTAACCCAAAGGTCTACCTCAGTGATAGATTCTGAGGCAGTGTCAAAGTTTGACCTCCATGGTTTCAAGATAATGAGTTGGCCAAAGACATGATAAGGCCTACCTTCCCAAACTCTAGCTTTTTCCACAGGGTTGGTGAACCTAAACTCCACCCAGCCATGAGCCCTCTCATGGATAAAGAAATCACCCTTAATCTTCCAATCCACCCTCAACTTGTTTCTAAGCCTGGAAGTTTCAATTGGATCACCTAGGACAAACCCATAAAGAGAGGTTTCTTTCAGATGGTTGATATTCTCTCTAACTCCTCCAAGACTGTCAAGGAAAGCCATTAAATCCAGCTTGGACTTTCCTTTGTTCTTGCTTTTCTTGGTGTTCGAGGGCCCTGCTTCATAATTATTTTTTCCCGACATACTACTAAAGGTCTCCTCGACCGTAGTATGCCCTGGATCAAAGGTTTCTGCTTTCTCAGCAAATTTTTCTGAATCAGGATCATAATCCTTGCGCTTTCCATCAGCAAAAAGAGCTTTCTTATAAGAAATCTTGCCTTTTCCTTTTTTGTCACTCATGTTTTTTGTTTTGGTGAAAATGTAGACTTTGTAGGATAAGCAAAGAAGAGAGTAGTAGAAGGAGAGAATCAGAGAAAGTGTGCATATCCAGTAACATATTCCAATTCTTATATAGGCAAATAAGCAAGGGTATGTAGAGATAGTCCAGACATAAATTAATTTAAAAATTAGAGAGGAGCGGTACAACCTGGTGTATATTTGCTTCAGAGCTCGATAATGGTGCCTCCAGAGGAGAGAGAACCAGCCTCTCCCAGTTTTCTCTATGGCACATATCTCCCAGAGAATGTGCTCCTGTAGCCAGCTATAGCAAGCTAGCCATCTATCTCTTTCCCTTCTCCCCGAACAGTACATTGCTATTTTGAGCCCTAGCTTCCAAACAGTAGTCGGATCAATCGAGAATCCTCCAACCCTCTTGCATCTTTTCTTTTTCCTAAAGGAATTGGGAAATCTATCAACTCTTCTAGCCTTGTATCCCATCATTAGTCTTCGAGATTCAGCCCCCAATTTCTCCTTAGGGTTTCGTCTATAAGCATTTTTAATTGGGGCAATGGTACTTTTGCATGTGAGGCTAGGTAAAACCACCTTCTCACCATCGAACAGAGGTGTGTGGAGGAGTACAAAAACAAGGAAGCCAAAGCTTTGTGAGATCAAGGGTAGATTTGCCGATCGAAATTGGGCAGAAAAATACTGTTCATGACCTCGGTTTCGAGGGGGGAAGAGAGGAGAGGAATTCATGCTGTCTTACACATCAACCCAAGTTGGATGTCTCTACTCTCTAGCTCTGAAATCGAACTCACCGGGGGCGAAATCAGAAAATTTTCATTGTACGAGCCAATAAAATTTTTTAACGTAGCTAATTTTTTTCAATTTAAAAATATATTATATATAAGTATTTATAAATTTTAAAGTTACTAAAAATAGATAATAAAATAGGATGAATTAATTAAATAGCAAAAAAAAGAGCCTAATTAGGTGGATATTAAGGAGTGTGCAAAAAAAGGTAAATGGCAAAACCCCCCATCCCCCATCCCCACCCCACTCCCACCGAGTTGACTCGGTCGTTGACCGGGTTGGCTCGCCCGTTGACCGAGTTGACTCGGTCGTTGACCGGCCGTTGCCCGGGCGTTGACCGGCGTTGACCATCATCACAATCATCACTATCATCATTTTCAAAACCGTTGTCACAATTTTTTTACCGTCATCACAATTTTTTCATTGTCATCACAATTTTTTGATGACAAAAAGTGTAATGAAAGGTAAAAAAGTGTCATCAAAATGTCTTGATGACATTTTTTTTATGACAAAAAGTATCATTAAAGGCATTCAACTACATAAAAAATCGGCATTCCCCGTCATCACAATTTTTTTCATAGTCATCACAATTTTTTGTTGACAAAAAGTGTAATAAAAGGTAAAAAGTGTCATCAAAATGTCTTAATGATAATTTTTTTATGACAAAAAGTATCATCAAAGGCATTCAACCACATAAAAACACCCATCATCACTATCATCACAATTTATTTCACCGTCATCAAAAATTTTTGATGACAAAAAGTGTAATAAAAGGCAAAAAGTGTCATCAAAATGTCTTGATGACAACTTTTTGATAACAAAAAGTATCATCAAAGGCATTTTACCATATAAAAACAACCGTCATCATACGGTTCTAACCGTCATCAAGTTTCATCACTTGTCATCGTTACTTGATAACGGTTTGATTGTCATCAACTATCATCTCTACTTGATGACGGTTCAATTAATTTGTCATCAAAAGGGCCTTGATGACAAACAAGTGTCATCAAATATGTGTCATCACTGTCATCACTACTTGATGACGGTTTGATTGTATCAACTATCATCATAAATGTCATCTCTACTTGATGACGGTTCGATTCTCATCAATCGTCATCTCTATTTGATGGCGGTTCGATTGTCATCAATTATCATCACTACTTGATGACGGTTCGATTAATTTGTCATCAAAAGGGCCTTGATGACAATGGTCTTGAAGACAAACAACCGTCATTAAGTGTCATCACTCAAAGTTTGTTCGTTTTTATCATCATCACAAAAAATAGTTGTCATCAAATCTCATCACCCCATAAAAATAGTTGTCATTTCCGTATAAAAAACAATTGTCATCACAAATAAAAAAACAAAGTTGTCATCAAATGTTTATCATCACGTTTAATTTTTTAGTGTCATGAAATATCATCACGTTTTATTTTTTAGTGTCAATCACATATAATTTATTTCACCGTCATCACAATTTATTTCACCGTCATCATAATTTTTGATGACAAAAAGTGTAATAAAAGGCAAAAAGTGTCATCAAAATGTCTTGATGATACTTTTTGATAACAAAAAGTATTATCAAAGGCATTCAACCATATAAAAACAACTGTCATCACATGGTTCGAACCGTCATCACACAGTTCGAACCGTCATCAACTGTCATCACTTGTCATCGTTACTTGATGACGGTTTGATTGTCATCAACTATCATCTCTACTTGTTGACGATTCGATTAATTTGTCATCAAAAGGCCTTTGACGACAATGGTCTTGAAGACAAACAACCGTCATCAAGTATCATCACTCAAAGTTTGTTCGTTTTTACATCATCATAAAAAATAGTTGTCATCAAATCTCATCACCCCATAAAAATAGTTGTCATCACCGCATAAAAAACGATTGTCATCACAAATAAAAAACAAAGTTGTCATCAAATATTTATCATCACGTTTAATTTTTTAGTGTCATCAAATATCATCACATTTAATTTGTTAGTGTCATCACATATAACTTTTAGTATCATTATTCAAAGTGTCATCAAATATGTGTCATCACGTACGATTTTTTCATAAACTGTCATCACTACTTGATGACGGTTTGATTGTCATTAACTATCATCACAAATGTCATCTCTACTTGATGACGGTTCGATTGTCATCATACGTCATCACTATTTGATGATGGTTCGATTGTCATCAATTATCATCGCTATTTGATAACGGTTCGATTAAGTTTCATCAAAAGGACCTTGATGACTAACAACCGTCATCAAACTGTCATCACTTAAAGTTTGTTCATTTTTATCATCACCACAATCAAATCTTATCACCGAGGAGTATATGTAAGAATACCCTGCATATAAATAATGCAAAAGTAAGTATTTCTCCTTTGACTTCAGATGCATCTTACATTCCAAAATCACTTCACATCATATCCAATTACCTCATTCTAGAACCACAATTCATAGAAAAAAAAAAGATGCAGGATTTTATCAACCAATAGGATATTAGGATATATCTCCGGTGTTTCACCAGTGCGATAAAGCACATCCGAAGATAAGCAATGATTCTTGAATACTAGTCACTGTTTGGATCATATGCCAATCCAAGCAACTCATCCTACAAAATTTCAAAAAGCTTAAAATCAAAATGTAACCGGGAATAAAAAATTGGAGCTTCAAAGGAAAAATCATCATCCATCAAAATTAAATGTTCGAGAACCACCACAAATGAACGAGAGCTGTGAACCATACCAGGAAATTCCAGAAATGAGATCCTACAAAATTCGCAAAACCTCCGACTTGCACAATGACGATATTACGGACGAAATTACGGACTCGGGAGAAAAGAATCGGAGGAGAAAGAGATTAGCGAGGGGAGAGAAAAAAAATAAAAGGGCTTTTATACTTAACAAAAACCTAAAAAAATGGATCTGTTGACAAGCGACTAATTAGGTTATCATTTTTTGCCCTTTTAGCAAATTCTTTCTAATAAAATATTTAATAGATATATTGAAATATTTGATAATCTCTAAATTTACGTACATGGAAAGTAATAAAATATGAATAATATTATATTTAATATTACCTATTCTTTACTTTATCGAACAACGAAATTAGTTTGGTCTCATCTTAAATTATTAATTAAAATTTAAATATTTAATATAATTAAATTATTTTTATCTTTCATATTTTATTATATCTTATTTATTAAGTTAACTATTATTTTTTAAATTCTTATTTCTTCTATATTTGAATATATATATATATCTTATTCATATTTTATCTTCTTTTTTTAATTACATATCTATGAAATATTAGAGTTTGGTTCCCATAAAACACCTCCTTAACATGAAACGGAAGGAGAATTTTAGACCCTTGGATCACCTTGATCCAAGAGCTGATATTCTTTCTCCTTTTATTAAAGACGGGAGCAATTATGTCTTTTCCCTATCTAATTAATTAATCTTTTTTTAGGGGTAAATTGAAGACTCAATCGATTTTGCCCTTCGATTTCGTTCAAATGAGATTGAATCGATTTTGCCCTTTGATTGAATCGATTTTGCCCTTCGATTGAATCGATTTTGCCCTTCGATTGAATCGATTTTGCCCTTCGATTGAAACGGAAGTGGTAAGAGGTAATCGTCGAATCCGAAAGATTGTGCCCTTCGATCGAAGATTTCGTTCAAACAAAAGATTGTGCCCTTCGATCGAAGATTTTGCAATCGCCGAATCCGAAATCCAACGAGTTTGAATCTGCGAGTCTCGTTCCAACCATGGCAGAAAGTGGTAAGAAGAATTCACAAATCCATTGAATGAGATCGAACTGTGTGATTTTTCGGAATCGATTGAACTGGTCAATCGAACTCGTTGAACGAGATCGAACTGTGTGAATTTTGGAATCTATTGAACTGGTCAATCGAACTGTGTGAATCTAGTTGGATTTCGATTGAACTGTGTGAATCGAACTTAATACTAGGCCAATCTTGAACTGTGTGAATCGATTGAACTGTGTAAATTTTCCTGTAAACTAGGCCAATCTTGCAAAATTCGACGTTGCACTTTTCGGACTTAATACTGCACTTTTCGGACTTAAGAATGCACTTTTCGGACTTACTAGTGCACTTTTCATACTTAAATAACGCACTTTGAACAATGAATTCCTCTTCTCGTTGATACTTTGAACTAATCATAAAGAAGTAATACTAGCAAATGAGAATGCACTTTTAGGACTTAATAATGCACTTTTCCTACTTACTAGTACACTTTTCATACTTACTTGCACTTTTCATAAAGGAGTATTACTAGTATATGCCAATGCACTTTTCATACTTACTAGTGCACTTTTTATACTTAACAATGCACTTTTCATTTTAGTTTAGAGAACATATATTTGACCATATCTATTTCATTTGTTATAGAGAACATATTTTTATTGCACTTTTCACAGTTAATAATGCACTTTTTACACTTAAGAGTGCACTTTTTCTACTTAATAGCACTTTTTATATCTTTTACTTTTCACTGATTTAGTTAGTAGTTTAGGTAATGCACTTTTCCTAGTATACAATGTACTTTATTATACTTTCAATGCACTTTTACTGTTTTTCAACCAACACCTTTATATTTCCCTTTTATGTTGTTGTAGTGGGGACATCAAACTCTTCTTCAAATACTATTCTGAATGAGGAATCACCTAAAAATAGTGGTGAATATTTCATTGAGCTATCTCAAGGGGGAACGACATACTATTTGCCCACATGTCCATCCGAGTTGAAATCATATGAAGGTCAAACTTTTGTTTTAGTACAAGTAGCCTATTAGCTCAAATGGTAGAGCGGTGTGCTTTGTGCACAAAGATGTAGGTTCGATTCCTACATGGGCGAATATGATATCTAACAAAAATTAATTCTTAACACATTTATTCCTAACCTAACTAGCTAGGTACTAAAAGAAGTTATATTTTATCGTGTGTCAAATAACTAATAAACCACTATTTTTCAAAGAAGATCATGATCAAATTAGCTTATATGGGATTCGAACCCACATCTCTGTGCATAAGCACATTGCTCTTCCATTTGAGCTAATAAGCTTTTCTTAAATTAATGCACTTTTACATGTTTTTAATGCACTTTTTGACATTATACTTGCACTTCTTTCTTATGCACTATTATTAGTTTATGGTGCACTTTACATGTTTTTAATGCACTTTTACATGTTTTTAATGCACTTTTTGACATTATACTTGCACTTCTTTCTTATGCACTATTATTAGTTTCTGGTGCACTTTTACATGTTTTTAATGCACTTTTACATATTTTTAATGCACTTTTTGACATTATAATTGCACTTCTTTCTTATGCACTATTATTAGTTTCTGGTGCACTTTTACATGTTTTTAATGCACTTTTACAAGTTTGTAATGCACTTTTATATGTTTTTAATGCACTTTTTGACATTATACTTGCACTTCTTTCTTATGCACTATTATCAGTTTATGGTGCACTTTTACATGTTTTTAATGCACTTTTACATGTTTTTAATGCACTTTTTGACATTATACTTGCACTTCTTTCTTATGCACTATTATTAGTTTATGGTGCACTTTTACATGTTTTTAATGCACTTTTACATGTTTTTAATGCACTTTTTGACATTATACTTGCACTTATTTCCTATGCACTATTATTAGTTTTTGGTGCACTTTTACATGTTTTTAATGCACTTTTACATTGTTATTCGATTGCTACTGGATCTACCGAATGCTAAAGAGAAGGAAGGAACAAAGGCGAAGAGCCATGAATTTTGCTCGAAATGGCGGTCTATTGCTACAAGAAATGGCCTCAAGTGACTGTATTGTGGAGAAAACCAAGATTCATGCAACTTTTGAAAAGATAAATCCAATTTTCAAGGTCCATGGTTGTAGTGTGGGTTTATACAGATTTTAGATCCATATACATTGTCTTGTCCTCATTGCAGTAGAATGAATAAAATAAATAACCAGTCTGATGGGAAAGTAGGATCATGTAAAGAATAAAACAAGTGATGATGAGTACAGAAATTGTGAATGTTAGAAAACACAAATTTCTCGCAAGTCAATCAAGCAATTGAATGTAACAACAGAGACACATCAGTCATCAACAACAAACCAATGATTTCACAGCAAAGTCTTAAGCTCGTCACAAATCAAAACAGAACACATCTATTAACATACAAAATTCATCGGCAAATTTCCTTCTTCAATCGCATAAACAAAGAACAAAACATATCAGAATCTGGCAAATTTCCTTCTTCAAACGTATAAGGTGAAGAAAATTAGGGCTTATACCTTTTCGATTTATTTTTGGAGGCATCGTGATTCGTGGTAGAGATTGAAGGCGAAGATGAGATCGAAGGTGAAGGTGAGGGCGATGGACCGAATCACATTCCCGGATCGAGCGTTTGTGGAGCCTTCGATCGTTTGGAGACTTCGATCATCCGTCGTCCTTCGATCGTCCGTCGTCCGTCGTCCTGGATCGAGCATTTGTGGAGACTTCAATTGGGTTTATTTTTGATATTTGAAAGTGAAGTTAAGGGTATAGAAATTGGATGTATTTACAAAATTGCCACCTTGCTGATTTGTTTTATTTTTTTTTCAAAATTACAGGAGTAATCTGAGCCATTGGATCATGTGATCCGACGGCTGACAACTCTCCTTCCGTTTCATGTTAAGGGTTGGTTTCATTTGAACCAAACTCTGAAATATTATCAAGAAAAAAGAGAAATGTAATTATTTTATCTTAATAATATATCTTCAATCTCAATATTAAATTTAACCATTTATATTGATTAAAAAAATTGTACATTCTACACATAATAAAATTGCTTATATTAAATTTTATATTATATTTTATTCATAAATATCCTATTTATAATGTCTATAAAATACCGAATCGTAGTCGTACAGGGTACGACGGGTACAACTAGTATTATATAAGATACATTTTGAGAAAGATGTAGAAATAAAACATAAAAAATAAAAAATAAAAAATTTAGACATAGAAGAAAACATATTTTTATTAAGGATGTACTAAAATATTTCAGAATACAATTACATTAAGAAAACAAGAGTTAATAAAGAAAACTTATACAATTATGTTTCAAAATACAAATGAATTGAATCTATAAATACTAATTAAGGGCTCGTAACTAAAAAATAAAACTCAAATTGAAGCCCTCGTGCTAATAATGAATTGTGTGATTCAAGACATATATCCCAACAATAACTTATTTTTTTGATTGAAACCAACAATAACTTATTGTTTCAAAGCTTTTGGGTTTAATCGCATTATGAAAGTAGGAAGTTTAGCAAACGATAAAAACATTCGTACTAAGTAAATGACTTGTTAGAAGTGCTCTGTATACATCCAATCTTCAAATGTTCATAACTTTTTTCTCAAATGTCAGAACGGAGCTTATAATATATCAAATCGAAGCTATTGACAAGAGGAACATATATACGGAAAAAAAATTGGATTGGGGGGGCATGTCCCACTCCCTCCTCCATATAGTTCCGCCTCTGGAACTCACCCAAAGCATAGTGATTTTTGTATTCACAAAAGAGGTGTAGCGAGTTAGTATTTTTTACAAACAAACAAACACTATCTACTTATCTAGTATATCTCGCCGTAATAAGGCCGGGAGTTTAGATATACGTACTACCTCATAATGAATCGAGGGAGAGTTTTTAATAGAACCATCTAACTTCTAAATATAACAAGTTAGAATAGGGCTGTGCAACCGGTCCAGACTGGACCGTATATACCCGGTCTGATCCGGACAGGTGGATTGTATTTTAAAAAAATTAGACCGTGGATTGGACCGGACGGTCCAGTCCCCGGTTTAGACCGATTTGGGCTGGATTATAATTATTGTAGATTTTTTTGTATAGTGTGTTGGTCATCTAAGGGGTACGTGATTTTATTGGGTTTTAAAGAATGGTTTCTAGTATGAGTTGGTAATCATATAAGTTTTTTTTCAAGTAAAGTTATTGAGATTCAAAGACGAGAGTTTTCTTGTATAGCAATTGCTATATCAGCTACTTTGTAAAAATCCTTTGAGTTAACTTAGTATTGGCATTGTATACTATTTTAGTAGTATTGCCAATTGCTATATCTAATCTTGACAATTTTGTTGCTCAACAAGTCAGAATGTTAAGTGAAGTCTAAACAGTTCTTTGATGAAAAAGACTGAAAATTTTCAATGGAGACAATTTTGTTGGAAATTATTGGACTAAAGGTACTATTGTCCAATATGTTGGTATAGTAATGCGTAAGAGTTTAGTTTGAAGTAGTTGAGTAAGATAACTACTTTTGGATGTCAGTATGCCCAAGCTGAGTTTTGTTGAGAAAAGGATGTAACGGATTGACAAGATAGGTTATTAACTTGTCATGTGTTGGAAAAATCTCACGTTCTTGGTTAAAGTAACACTGAGATTTTATCCCAAGAAAGGAAATTGAGTAAGGATTCTAAGTAATCCTTGTAAAGAAAGTTTAATAACCATGTTGACAATTAAATCAGTATTACAACTGAAACTGATTTGAGAAGGACTAAAGGTCTAGATTGAATGACAACAAGGTTGTGTGAATACCCTAGGATTTTATTCAAAATTTGTTGACCAGATCAAGGAAAAGTAGTATGGGAAAGTAATATTATTTAAGATCAATGGAGAAGATCAAGAAGGTAAGACACCGGGATTTGTTATTCAAGATTATGGATTGCTTGGTTTTGAAACTGTTCATGTGTATCTGTTGTTGATGAACTTTGAAAGCTTATTTCAAAGGAAGCATGTTTATTTGCTTAATTAGTTCATCCTGGAACAAGTAAATGTATAAGAATTTAAGATAAAACTTTTGATGGCCTGGCATGAAGCGAAATGTCACCGAGTTTGTTTTGATATGTTTTGTTTGTCTGGAAGTCCTGATTGAGTATAAAAGACCAGATGAAATGTTATAGTCTCTTCCTGTTTCAGAATGGAGGTGGGAAGATGTTACAATGGATTCTTGTCATTAGTCGTTCAAGACTTAATGAAAGAAGGATGCATATGGAGGTTGTTAATAAACTCACCTAGAGTATTCTTTTTAATGCAATTAAGATGGATGATTCATGCCAAGGTTTTGAAAGAAGTGACATCAAGCTTTGTGGATTGAATTGAATTCTAGCGCTGGCCTCCCTCATCAAACTGATGAACAATGCAAAGAAACAAATTCAAACTCCCGAGGACATGTATTCTGGATTCCACACAAGTTGGAATGGTAGCTTGAGTTTGAGTGAATTCACATACAAGAATTTTGATCACACGATAAAGAAAATGACTCTTTTTGAGGCTTTGTAAGGCTGGAAGTGTTGGTTGTCAATTTGTTGTAATGACAATGCTGACAAGGTTCTTCATGGGCCAGACTTGGCCAAGAGAACAACAACTGATATCGCACTAACACGGCCAAGGGTGCTAACTGCTCATATCGACAACAGTCGTGTGTTGTTTTAATTTGAGAGCATGTTGAGTTCACTACAGAGAACAACGTTTTTGTTATAGTATCCGCCTCGAAAGGCGTATTCCGCTGGGGAAAGCGAGACAACTTAAATACTCGCTATGTTGGACTTTTCGAGATACTGGAAAGAACTGGTAAGCTTGTTTAATAGTTGGCATTGCCACCTTCAGTGCATTCTATCCGTAATGTCTTCCTTATGTTTCTTCTAAGATAGTATGCGTTCAATATATCTCATTGTACTCAACAATAATAAGATGGATATTCAACCAAATGACACCTATGAAGAAAGGCCAGTTTGAATCGTGAATAAGAAAAATACCTTTGGTTAGGTTACCTTGGCCCCAAAAAAAAATGGAGGTGAAGAAAAGACTTGAGAAACTAGACAGGAAATGCTGAGCCATTTTCCAAAGTTAATGAATGTTGTAAAGAAGAAGTTTGGTAACTAAGCAGTGGTTGTTCTGTGCTTTGTGCAGAAGTAACAACATGTTTTTTAAGGGGGTACTACAAACTTCTGTATAGGTTTGTAGTCGTTGTGTGTGTGTGTGCTTGTGCTATCCTTCCTTGTGATCCGAGTTCTTATTGGTTTCGAGGACGAAACCATTTTTAAGGGGGTACTAATGTAATAACTGTGGTTTTTAAGGATATTTTTGAATTTTTCTCGGATATCCTTTTAACCTCTTTGTCCGTTTTAACGCTTAATCCAATATTTTTGTTGGAATTTAAATCCTAGGATTTTTTTTGGTGATATCCTAAAATCATAAAGAAATGATTTTATGGATCGATGTGAATTCTAGGATTTTTCAATGGAACAAGAATATTTATTGGATAAGTCACCCTTTTAATTATGTACTGTAAAGGTTTTAAAATAAGAAACGGAAGCCTTGAAAGTTGAAGGTAGCAAGATAAAATCATGGAAAATTGGTTTTATTGGTCTACATAATTTACGGGACGTTTTTCGTTTAAGAAGTTTTTCCAACCGAGGTATATAATTTTACCGCATGAACGCGAATCCCGTTCCGAGACGGGTTTTGGCGTCAAAACCAATATCTTCTCTGCCTTTTTAAGTAAAGAGAACTCAGAGGGGATAGGATTAGGACGGAACGACGGGCTTGGGTGGAAGAATCCTTCTCCACCGGCATATCTTATCTGCCTCATCAAAGTCTATGAATTTTTGTCTCAAAAAAAAAGAGGGGAAACCAGAGAGCTAATCAGGACGGAACGACGGACTGGGGAGGAAGAATTCTACACCGCCGACTTATCCTCTTTTCCCCATCAGAATTCAACAGAAGGAAGGGAACCAGCGAGAATCAGGGCGGAACGACAAACCGGGAGAAGAATTTGTCACCGCCGGCTATCTTCTCTGCCTCGCTACGCATCGTCTCCGGAGGCCACTCCGCCTGGGCCAGCCACCAGCAGGCGCCCCACCGGACCACCATATTCGAGCCGGGGTGAGCTCGACCGTGCCTAGCCTTGCTGCGTCGACCCGCGCAAGCTCCCTCGCCCTCTCGTGATGTGTAAACTTCGGCGAGTCTTTCGGGCCGCCGTCGACCACCTCCTTTAGCCACTGCTGGACCACCCACCGCGAGGGCTGCCACCGGACAACACCCAGCCACCCTTGGGCTCTTGGATCGAGCCATTAACGAACCAAACGAGCCATAGGATGAAGTAAAGGTAAAGGTTGAGCTTAATTAATTAGCGGTTTGGTTGCGGAGCCACCTTAAGGACCTTTTGGTTCCGCTTTGCTAATTAATTTTGAAGTTTTTAAGATCTTGACGTTGATACGGTCTTACAGGTTCAAACCGCTCGTGAAACGGACATCCGGATCTTCAGTTATAGCGAATACAAGTTTTAACATCGATTGGCAGGTAAAGGACTTCGGACAATTACTCAGGATTCGTTGTTAATCAGTATGATCCGAGATTTGGTCACCCTTAAGAACCGTTACTAATGAACAATTTTTATTTAGAAAATTGTTTCAAAAGTGAAACGGTTAATTACTTATAAATTCGCCAAGATGGCTCCTTAAAGCCTGATAGCTAAAGATTATTTATAAATCGATATACGGAAATCAAGTCGTTTATCGATTAGGAAATTATAGAATTTGAGTATACAGCTAAGAATTATTTCTGTGAGCTCGTTGTTGAGAAATCCTTTTGTTATATTTGGCAGAAGGGTGATAAAGATTACTGTTGGAATCACTAAGAGCGTTGAGCACGCTTTCTAAGGCAAGTGGACGATTCTCTCTTGCGTTATTGTTATTAATGAGGAATTGAATTCCATTTGATCTTCATGTTGGGAATAATTTATGTGTTGAATAAAGTTTGATAGGTGGTTATTTTGTTAGAAATAACGACCATGTCGTTATTTCAGTTTTTGCGCTAGAACTGAACTTAGGACCGTTGTGTGGCCTTTTGTGTTTAGATGTCTCATGCTGAGACATGATTGTGAAGTAAGATAGTTAGAGATGGGAGTTTAGACTCCAAAACATCTCATTCGTGGTCCTATGCTGAAACACTGTTATAAAATAGGTAGTCCAGGGGTAGGAGCCGAGTCTCCAATGACCTCTTTATAATAAGTCTGTTTTAGGGGGCGTAGCTTGCTAGCGGATCCCAATATTGGAGTAATGACTCATGTCTCGCTCCACGTTGGAGGAGGACAATGGTGCACTCTAGATAAGTGCAAAAAGGAACTGATGTGGGTAAAGTGGTTACGGATGAAATAGGCCCTCTCACCCTGACGACATCAGTTACAAGAAATTGATCGACAACAGTTTGGGTCGATTAGAAGTTATTAAAATGATTGTGAAATGTTAAAATCAGAAAGTGAAGAGAGTGCGATAGGCACGTTAATGTAACTGAATGGTTAGTTCTTTTGATAACCATTCTTGCTCCTTATTAAGAATGATTCTTAATCAAACTTTGATTAAGTTAAGCTGATTAGTCGTTGAAGACGTTTATGAATGTTGTGTGGCTAGTATAAGTTTCCATAATCGTTTATGCTTCTTAAAGGAACCACAAGTTGTGGTGTTCTCCCGCTTGATTATGAAAGTCTCCTTCTTATTCTCTATAAGACTGCTAACTGTTGGATCATAATCCGAGACTAATCAGATTTTGATGCCAACATGTTTAGTTACAACCATAAGAACCAAGTTAGTTTCTCCACTTGCTTAGTCTTTCATTAGACTAACCCGTCCATCTTATTTTCTTTTATATGGTCGACTGGTGTCCACCGTTGGTATATGACACATCAGGCACTTCTTGGAAGTTGATTCAAGAGGTAGATCCAGAGGTTTGAAGCTTCAGAAGTTGAAGAAAGGTTTCCAATGGCTATACTTGAGTGAAGTTCTTGGTTAAGTGCTGCAAAGCGAAGTGGGAAAGAAGTTAAGAACTTACGGAAAGTCTTTTTAAAGACTTTGTTCAAATAGAAGGTTGTTCTATTTATTTATTCTTTTTTAAGTTAAGGTTTTTATAAGACCTTTTACTTGTTTTTCCACTGTAATATTTAACTTAATTTTGTTAGGTTTTAAATGGTTTCTTTTACCTTGTTCTAGTATGTTCTATCATGTTAAAGCCTTGAGTAACTCTGGTTTAGTCCTAATCGGGGTTACTGGCGGTCATACCTCCAGGGTAAGTAAGGGGGCGTTACACACACACACACACACACACACACACACACACACACACACACACAATCCTACATATTGAATTTATATTGTAGATGTCATAGGCTATATTTCAGGAATTGGGAATATTGTTGATCAAAGGGTTTATTATGATGACAAATTTCACAAAATATTACTCGACATGACAAGTATGACTACTATTTTCATGTACATTATTAGTACTGCACCAATTTATTTATCATTCGTAATGATCAAAATATTATTGTTTCTAATTAAAAAAAATGTACCACTTAAATTTGCAGATTAAAGCTCGAGCAATGGAGAAAAAAAGATTTCTTCCTCAACAAACATATTCTCTTATATACATTTCCTAACAAATACTACATCAATATACTTATTCCATAATATGTGCTTATATTTTTTAAATTTGAATAACTTTTATATTTGTTATGATGTTACTACTTCTACTATTTTCAATGTCTAATAGGTATTTATTAAAAAGAATATTATCATTTAAATATATTTTGGTGATTTTATTTTAATTACAACATTTATTACAATATGTTTCCTAATAAAAACAATAATAATTTAATAAACAAAGTCGTGCCTTCAAGGCACGGGCCCCTCCACTAGTTTATACAAATTAGTAGGATTAAAGAAGGAACATGATAACTAAGCTACACCTACTTGCACACTAGCCTAGTTAGCTTCTTTTTTTAACTACCTTCGACAATGAATGACAGTCTTCACATATGACTTGCTAAGTTCTCTCTCTACATCACTCCTCAAATGGGAGCCTCTGAGATACCCAATTTGACTCATAGAAACTAATGACGAGTATGTCCCATTGCTTTTGTCATGTGGTTAGCTAGTTGCAATCCTAAAAGAATGTCGAAAGTAGAAAGAAAACATTACAAGACTTTGTCACAAGTGGAATGACAGTCTATTTCAAGATGTTTGGTCATTTAATGAAAACAGGGGCTAGCAAAAATCTCCTATGCGACCTTGTTGTCACAAAATAGGGTAATTGGCTTAGATACTTGAGTATTCAAGTCTTGAAGAAGAAAATCCAACCAAACTAACTCTAAAATTGTTGTAGCCATAATTTTGTGTTTGGCCTCTGCAAATGACCTTGAAACAGTTGGTTGATTTTTTGTTTTCCAAGCAACAAGAGAGTGTCCAAGAAAGACATAAAAACCAATTAATAAACGCCTTGTAGTTACACATGCACCCTCGTCTGCATCAATAAACCCGAAACTCATTCTCTTATTAAATATTATTATTTAAATAAAATAATATTTTATTAATTGTAAAAAATTCGATTTCCATGACTTTCTGGGTCGACCCGACTCGCAACAACCCGACCTAATTTGACTCGTGATCGGTTACGACCTAAACCCGAATAAACCCGAACCCGAAATGATCCGACCCGAGCATGACTCAATCAACTCGATTGACAGGTCTAATACATCCTCATCTATAAAAATTGCTCAAAGTTCTTTTGTTGAATATAAAATTACTATTTGAGAGATGTTAAAACATTAACTATCCAACCTTTTCTATTAACAAGAACATTATATTATAACGAGGGGAGTTCTAGTGAAAATAAGGCTTATAATAAGAAATGAGAACAAAGAATAGCCATTGGATTATATAAATCAACAATGAAGATTAAAAGAGAGAAAAAGTTGATTCAGTAACACAATGGCACGGAGTGTAATTTAGAAAAAAAGATTAGAGTGTTCCAAAAATACCCTCCCTTCTTCTTCTCCCTTTCAAACAACCCTAGGAAGGAACATAGGGAGAGTCGAGAAGGAACATAGAGAGAATGAGGAAGGAATGGCGGAATTTCTTCACCAATGGCATATCTTCTCCGCCTCGTCAAACTCTACAAATTATTCGCCAAAATTGATCGGCGGTAAGTGTGTTTGCTGGTTTGTGTTGGATGCGAATGGCTCTGGTTGATGCTGGATGCTGTTGAATGAGAATATTGAAGGTATTCTTAATGTTAATTTTTTATGAGTCTATGGAGCTTTGTGGTGATCTTTAATGCTGATTTTGGTGTAATTTTTGTTATAGATCTGCTAGATAAGCTGCAAGAGCATGTGGAATCCATTGACATGGCCAATGGTGAGCTTTCAATTTTCTTTTTCT
This sequence comes from Fallopia convolvulus, assembly GCA_964016875.1. Lineage (NCBI taxonomy): Eukaryota > Viridiplantae > Streptophyta > Magnoliopsida > Caryophyllales > Polygonaceae > Fallopia > Fallopia convolvulus. The sequence goes on from OZ024718.1 coordinate 28,404,262, forward strand.
ACGTTATTCATCCTCATGTTTAAGCTCTTATTATATTAATGTTATAACTTATGATTATTCAAGCAAATAAAAGAGTAGTTATTTTTTAGGATATCACACTTACTGAACTTACTTTGTTTGAGGCCTAATTTGTGTGTAGTAATTTTGTTTTTGATATCTCCTGGTCATCTTCAGCCTAATTCTTTTCATTGGAGTACAGACCTAGCATTTGTTATTCTAGATGAGGTTTAGATTTGTGAGTTGTTTTTTTTTTTGTATATTTTCAAAACATTTGCATGACTTAATATGAACAACATTTTGCTGGAACTGAAAATGGGAGATTTGAATATGTAGAGTTGATAAAAGTGTCTATAGTGGTTTTTATGCCAATTGAATTATACCCATGTTTAGCTGATCTCATTAGTGGACAGAAGTATGTATGACTTCAGGATGATTCCCATGTTGGTACTCGTTTGGGTTGACTACCTTGTGTTTAGAAAGGAGAACAATCTTGGATGACCCTTATGGTGCATTTTCTAATTCTACAAAGATTGTTTGTTTGATTTAACGGTAAGTGTTGTTTGGCATGGATAGATATTATATTTTATTTGCCTTTGAAGCATGCTTATTGATATGCTGTGTTTTATACAACATAACTAGGACTTTTCAGTACATATTTTTATAGTATTTTATGCCTGTTAGAATCATTATTGAAGAACAGATCTGAATGCCGAGAGTTCAGAGTTATGAAGAATTTGAAGATTTCGAAGATGCTGAAGGCCGCGATCGCTGCCACCCTTAAGGGCGCGGTGGACGTCGCCGATGGAGGCCGCGGTAGCGAGAAGGCCTCGATCGCAGTGCTCGATGGTGGCGATCGCGGTTTGAGATCGCCGTTGAAGTGGCGCGTTGAAGATTGGCCACGATCGCGGCCCTGCACTATGGCGATCGCGGCCCGGTTGGAGATCGACGCGATCAAGCTTTTCCGCTTAGTTTATTATTTTATATTTTATATCTTTTTAATTCCGACTTGTTCGAGACTATTTTAGGTTTACTTTTCAGCCTTTGTTTGTATTCTCTTAGACCTAGTTTTCAGAATTTCAGACTTTGGTATTTTCTCTCTTATGGAGAACTAAACTCCCTAAATCTTATTCAAGTTGAAGCTTTTCAGACTCAAGTTGTTGGGAGATTCTACTTTACAAGTTTATTTCTACAGGTTATTTCAATTCTCTTGTGCGTAATTATTATTGATTGTGTTGATTTCTGCTTGTCTGGCCAACTTGTTGAAATTGATATTATCTATTGCTAGATCTAGGTTTTCTCGTAGCAAAGCCTAATATTTGTAGCAACTCAATTGATTTAGGACTCGTTGGACTAAAACAATTGAGAAAGAAATTTGAATGCATGTTAATTGTTTGACTCGTTGAAATTCAATTGCATGTATCATGTTTATCCTTTCTCTCATTGCTAATATCCCTATTATTTATGACCGTTTCATGAATTGTTTGGATATTAAGTTTGCATGTCTCGTTGCCATGTTATATTCTGATCAGGATAGGAATAACTAAAGGAATAACTTGTTTGAATCTATGATCAATTGCTTGAGGAAGAAAAGTGGATGCTTGAATAGGATTGTTTTCCCTAATTAATAAAAATCCAATCTTTTCCCTATTTGATTCATTGCTTTGCTTTGTTTAAATTTCCCTAGTTGTAGTTTACAATTCCAAAATCCCCCCTTTATTACTTTATAATTGATAATAATATTGCTTAGAATTACAAGTGTCTCTTGGGCTCGACCCCGACTTACTGACTATACTAGTTGAGTAACTAGGGAATTATTTTTGATTTGGCATCAACAACTTTAAGCCAGTCACTTATTGGGGAATCTGTAGCCTATAAGTATAATTTGGAAACTTATTTGGTAGCCTATTAGCTCAAATGGTAGAGTGATGTGCATGTGCACATAGATGTGGGTTCAAATCTCACATAGGCTAATTTTATAAACGCTTTATATATTTTGGTTCATTATAACTCTTCTTTCGGTTCATGATTTTTTAAGCTCGGGTTCATAATAGTTCATCTTACAGTTCATGTCTTTTAGGTTCATGACATTTGTTCTTTTAGTTCATAGTAAATAAAAGTTTGGTTCATAATAATTCATCTTACAGTTCATGTCTTTTAAGTCATACATACTAGTTGTAATTTTGGTTCTTGACATTTGTTTTTTGGTACAAAGTACATTAAAGTTTGGTTCATGCGTTTTTAAATGTACTTGTTATTTCAATTTATACTTGTAGGTTGATTGAATACTACCTATAATTTTAAATTACATTGTTATTACAATAGTTAACTAGAAGCAGTGGAAATCACTACAGGTGCTACGCAATGGAAATGGTCCATTTTGAGAAAACAATGTAATAGATTGATCATGGATTACTTACATGGTTCATAGAATTAATTACACGGTTCATAATGTTCGACATGAAGGTTCATATTGTTAAAAATAAAGGTTCATATTGTTTAACATGAAGGTTCATAGTGTTCAACATGAAGGTTCATGGATTTTAAATAATCAGTTCATTTAACAGAAAATGCATAAAATTTGTATGGAAGACATTAAGCTCATACGGTTCGATGTGAAGTAAAAAACAACCTTAAAAGCAATTACAATGTAGCAAAGTGATTTGTCAAACACAAAGTAACATAAAAATAGACAACTTAATCCCCAAAACACATAACAACCACTAAAAAGACAAATAGAGAATTGGAACTTCAATATTCAATCTTGGGAATGAAATAAGAACAATCTTGTGATAAGTGAAGAATGTAGGTGTCACTAACTTCATCATGATCATCCAATGGAACACCATCAACATTCTCATCATTATCAAGACCCTTCAATGAAACTCCATCAATACTAGCATCATTATCCGAATGAGACAAATTAGGATGACCGGAGCTTGATGAACAACCTACAATAAAAAAAGGAAAAAATTACTAATTTATAAGCAACATGGGACACATAATGGACAATAAAAATGTGAAAAAACGTTTTTCTTTTGGTTCACAAATATTGTCATTACGGTTCATAATATTACACTATAAGGTTCATTGCAAATCACAATGCGGTTCATGTAAATAACAAAAAGGGAATTCACTAAAGGGTTTACAGTTTATCAACAAAATCCAGCCCATGAATGTGCAACAAACAACTAATAGCCATAAGTTCATCCAACATTCAAGCAATCTAGCAAAATTTTGGGTTTGAAGGGGAAAAAAGGTTTAGGCATTTTATCAAACACTTGGTGGGCAATCAAACAAGTATACAAAATCAACCTCTATTTCTAATCAAATCCAGTCATATTCAAATGTCTTTGGAGCAAGCAAAAAACAAAATAGAAGCAGGCGAAATCAAATTATTTCAACTGGAAATTGAAACACGTGAAAAGTAAGAACCCCTCACAAAAGATACAAATCCAACAATCATACAAGAGATTAGAGAAATTAGGGTATGCTGAGCAAACCAAACTTAAGCCACCATTAATGGTGTAACCTATACCTAATCCAAGAAGTGAGAACGGAAAGTGGTGTCGAAATCAACATAAAAATCAAGTCAAATTAGAAGAAGAAGCAACAACAATGACAGAAAAGGAGTGAAAGAAGAATGCTCGCTCGAAGAACGCTCGTTCAACAAACGACAAAGCTACTGTATAATATTTCTTATTTTATGCATGTGAATTCAAAAATACCCCTAGCTTTAAAAAAAATAAGGGAACACGCGCCTTATCACAGCCGTTGATTTCTCAGATCTAACGTTCCATATTTGTTCTCATTTTACATGATAAGAATAATTCCCATTTGATCCCCTATCATATTATAACTTCGTAATTAAATACCTTTATTCCAAAAAAGTGATAAATTAAATTAATAAATTTTTGTATTCTCATGTTAAGAAAGAAGACAAATAAAATATTTTAAAATCTATAACTATATATTAAAGCTATACCTTTTCGAGCCACCAGAACGATTCTGGCCCCACTTCATGTTTAAAAAAATAATATCAATTTCTACTATTATAACTTCTTTCTGTTAACAATTTAAATTTATCTCTAACATCAAAGAAATATCTATTTAGTACAACAATATCTTTTGAAAGCTTCCTTATACAAGTATTTAAAATTAAAGACTAAATATTTTAAAATAAATATAAATCTTTTAACATATATCTTTTTGACGAATTTATTTGTAGATATATACTAGTATGTATTCCCGTACTTTGTACGAGTTTTTCTTAAATAAAATAATAAAAAAATATTTTCAAATATATTTATTATCCGAGAAAAATAATCATGTAAATGCTTAAATATAAATTTTTGTTATGATCTGTGTAAAAATGATTGGATTATAATAATAACCAAATTGGTAAGGAGATTGCTAGTAATATACGGTTTTAGTTAAAAAACGATTATATCTAAAAATAAAATAAATATTCTAGAATTTGTATCATAGCATAAAAAAATATACAAAATGGAATTTTCTATCCTATATTCTAAAAACATGAATAAGAATTTATCATATCCAAAAATAAGAGATTATTTAAAAAAAAAGGGGGTTGTGTGGTCCAATCTAAAAGTGACATGTGTCATTTAATAATTTTTTTAACCTCCGATTTAGTTTATAGTTATGATTGATTTTCTATTATAATAAAAAATTAATGATAAATATTTATAATGTTTAAAATTAATAAAAAAAGATAATAAATTATTTAATAGATATATTGAAATATTTGATAATCTCTAAATTTACGTACATAAAAAGTAATAAAATATGAATAATGTAATATTTAGTCTTATTTAATCTTTATTTTATCGAACCATAAAATGAGTTTGGTCCCGTCTTAAATTAAATTAATTAAATTTAAATATTTTATATAATTAAATTATCTTTAGTTTTCATACTTTATTATATCTTATTATTAATTTAAGTATTATTTTTTAAATTCTTATCTCTTCCATATTTGAATATATAAATTTTTTTATTCATATTTTATCTTTTTTTTTAATTAAATATCTATGAAATATCATCAAAGAAAGAGAGAAATGTAATTTTTTTAATCTTAATAATATGTCTTCATTCTCAACATTAAATTTAATCATTTATATTGATCAAAAAGTTATATATTCTACGGGCAATAAATTACTTATATTAAATTTTATCTTATGTTTTTATTTATTAATATCCTATTTATAATGTCTGTAAAATACTGAAACGTAGTCGTTCATGTTATGACGGGTACAACTAGTAATTGAAAAATCTATTTGAAATAATGCTTTCACACTCTTATCTTATTACAATAAAAAATCACATAAAAATAAAGTAACAAATATATATTTTTATTTTGCTATATTTGGAAAGAAAATAAATAAAAAAATAACAAATAAATATTTCCTTATCATTGATATGTATGATAAGATAAAAAATATTTCATTATCTATATTTAATTTATATATAATAAGATAAGATTATCGTCGAAGCATATTATCACAATTTTATATCACTAAATCTTTACATATAATAACAAATAAATATTTTTCTATCTATATTTTTCAAGTCATCACAAATAAAGGTAAAAAATATTTTTAATTTATCATTATTATATAGTTATTTTAATATGGATTGATATGATGTAATATGGTGAAATCAATATGCGGAAGTAAAGCTTGAAGAAGAAAAAATGATAGAGCGGAAGAAGAGAGAACGAAGCTGAGCTTCACTGTTTCATTGATTGCAAAAACAAATTACAGGAAGTATCTTATATCTGGCAACTAACAACATAATGGGCTTTCACTAATATAGTAATAAGAGGCCCAATACGAAAGTATGACATATCAGCCCAATACCCCCCCTCAAGATTGAGGCGTATCCAGAAGCCCAATCTTGGGAAAACTTGTTGTCAACTGAACGCCAGGTAATGATTTTGTAAGAAAATCTGCTAGTTGCTGATTTGTAGAGCAATGATGCAAAGAGATAAGGCCTTCAAGAAGTTTCTCTCTAGCAAAATGACAGTCGAGCTCTATATGTTTGGTCCTCTCGTGAAAGACCGGATTCTTGGCTATGTAGATAGCGGCCTGGTTATCACACTTGACTGGAATAGGAGTGATGCCCTCCACTGCAAACTCACTGATCAAACGACTCATCGAGGATAATTCAGCACATACTCTTCGAAGGGAACGATACTCAGCTTCAGCTGAGGATAAAGAAACACTCTGCTGCTTCTTGGATTTCCAAGACACCAAGTTACCTCCAAAAAATATGACGAAACCACTAACTGATTTTCTGGTAAAAGGGCAAGTGGCCCAATCGGCATCGCAATAAGCTTGGAGACGAAAATCTGGAGTGTTACTGAGAAGCAAACCTTTGGACCGAGTGCCTTGAACAAAGGATAAGACTCTGTAAGCTGCTGCAAGATGAGGCTCCCTAGGTGCTTGATTAAACTGACTCAACACTTGCACGGAATAAGCCAAATCGGGCCTAGTGTTAGTCAAAAAATTTAGCTTGCCTACTAACTGTCTATAAGGGAGTGGATCCGGCAAAAGAACACCTTCCTCTGGTAAAAGCTTCTGTCGTAAGTCAAGGGGACTCACAGCTGGTGTGGTAGAAGAACATGAAAAGTCTTGCAACAGCTCTGCCACAAATTTTCTCTGGCTCATCAACAAACCTTGAGCAGTTGGTATGAACTCAATTCCCAGGAAAAAATGCAATGTGCCAAGATCTTTAATTCTGAATTCTCCATGTAAGAAAGCCTTTAAAGCTTCAATTTCTTGTAGATCATTTCCAGTGCACAATATATCATCGACATACACTGCAACAAACACCATGGAAGAAGCTGTTTTCTTGAAGAAAAGAGAATAATCATTCAATGATTGTGCATATCCTCTTGACTTTAAACTAGAAGATAATTTTGCATACCACTGTCGACTAGCCTGCTTTAATCCATATAGAGATTTTTTGAGTTTGCAAACCAAATGAGAATCATCGACCTTCAAACCAAGAGGAGTCTTCATATAAACTTCTTCATCCAGCTCACCATGCAAGAAGGCATTATTAACATCCAGCTGAAACACTTGCCAATTTCTCTTAAGTGCAACAGAAACCAAGATTCTAACAGTTGTCATCTTGATGACCGGAGAAAATGTCTCAGTAAAATCAACTCCTTCTTGTTGAGTAAAACCTCGAACCACCAATCTAGCCTTGTATCGATCAATCTTCCCTTCTGAATTTCTTTTAACTTTGTAGACCCATTTACAACTGATAGCCTTCTTACCTTTTGGTAATGGCACAAGATCCCAAGTCTGATTAAGATCTAATGCAGCAAATTCATCTGTCATAGCTTGTTGCCACACTTGGTATTCACAGGCTTGGGCATAGGTAAATGGCTCATGGTCTGGTTTGGAAGAAGGAGGAGGACTGGTAGAGCGGAAGAAGAGAGAACGAAGCTGAGCTTCATTGTTTCATTGATTGCAAAAACAAATTATCTGGCAACTAACAACATAATGGGCTTTCACTAATATAGTAATTAGAGGCCCAATACGAAAGTATGACATATCAGCCCAATATATGGTAACAGAATTTATTACCTAGATAGATAGCTAAATAGATATATTGATCATGCTTTGTTCTCAATTAATTACCCTTTGTTCTCAATTAATTACCCAGTACGATCTATCAAACGAAGATACGAAGATTTAATGCAATAAATCATTGACGATAGATCGCGATCACATTTGTTTCCATCTTAAATTATTCTATCAACCGAGTAAAAGATTTTGGAAAGAGGGCTACAAAACCTGGACGCACCGAGGCACCGACTCAAAGACGAATTGATCCTCGTAACCGCAGAAACCGATAGACTGAGCCGACCACCAACACTGACTTTGATATTTACTGGTCCAATTATGTCCCTCCACGTGTCACGCCCTTTAATCGGTTTCACCTATATCTTTCTTAGGTAGGTTTGGCTTTTTGGCGTGGAAATTTCAACCAACCGTTCGTTCCCCAATTCCTAAATCTCGCAATTTCTTCTGTTTATAATAATACCCTCCGCCTTTGCGTTCGCCTTTCGCCTTTCGCCCTGTGTGATTGATTCGGCGACTCCCGTCCTCTCCCCGGAAATTACCATAATTTCTCTGGAAATTACAACAATCTCCGGGGATATTAGGGATCGTCGGTCGATCGCTCCGCCTACGTGTCAATTCTAACCTACCAATCAATCATTGCCAAACAAATTAAAGCGTCCGATTGAGAATTTGGGATGGAGACCGCGGCGGCGCTTCGGCAAAAGGTGATCTACTGGCTGGCCGAGCACCCCTCTATCGTGGGGTTCCGGTGGAGCACCGCCCAATCCTGGGGCTCCACGTGGTCCTTCCTCTTCACCTCCATCGCTCTCTACATCGCCTCGTCGGCGGCCCTGCACGTCCTCCTCCTGCTCTGCCTCCCGCGCCGCCTCCGCCGCCGACCCATCCCCCTGGGCCCCCTCCCGGCCCTCCACTCCCTCCTGATGGCCGTCCTCTCCGCCGCCATCTTCGCGGGCATCCTGGTGTCGGCGGCCGCGGAGATCCGGGAGACGCGGTGGTTCTGGCGGCGGTCGAAGACCCCCCTGCAGTGGCTCCTCTGCTTCCCGCTGGGGACGCGCCCCTCCGGCCGCGTCTTCTTCTGGTCCTACGCCTTCTACCTCTCCCGCTTCCTCCGCCTCCTCCGCACCTACTTCAGCGTCCTCAGGCGGCGCCGCCTCTCGTCCTTCCACCTCTTCAACCACTCCATCCTGATCGTCATGTCCTTCATCTGGCTCGAGTTCTCCCAGTCCAACCAGGTCCTGGGCATCGTCTGCACCACCCTCGTCTCCTCCCTCGTCTACGGCTACCGCTTCTGGACGGCCGTCGGCCTCCCCGGCGCCTGCTTCCCCTTCGTCGTCGTCTGCCACTTCGTCCTCCTGGGATGCAACGTGGCCTGCCACGTGGGGGTCCTGATGCTGCATTTCTTGAAGGGCGGTTGCAACGGGATCGGCGCCTGGGGCCTCAATTCGGTGCTCAACGCCGCCATCCTCCTCTTCTTCTTGAATTTCTACATCAAGGGAGGCCGTCACAAGGGGCTTGTGGAGGACGACCACAACAAGCAACCGCACAAACACTTGTAAATGGCTTTCTGATGGCATCTGTTTTTGTGTTCAGGTAAACCATTGAGTTGTTGTATGTACAGTATTTGCTTGTCTCTTGTGGTATTGCACTTAAAAATTATTAATGTTAATTGGGAGTGGGGTAGGCTTATGTTAGATACGTATTGTATTTACTTTAGAATAACTAGATTTGTTATATACGGAGTATAATATTAATTTATACATCAAAGTTGCAAGAACAATGGTTGTTTGGTGTCTTATCACTTTCTGTCTGATTTCGGTCGTGCTCTTGTAATCAAGTAGATCATATATTGATTTAGCAAAACATAACTGACATATGGGGTTTACCTGTTTCTGGTTTGTAGGGATCCATCCATTCATCGACAACCTGACAATGATTATGGTTGGAGAAGAAGAGATCAGGTTTTGGTTTGGTATGGTATGGTATGGTGTTTAACACATCAAGTCCTAACCATGTATCTACAATAAAAATCTTAGAAGGTAGCAACACTGAGAGACGAGATAGGTGATTCTATCTGTATGTACATGCATGATTACGGTAGAGCACAAACAAATACCAACAACTTACCTTTGTTTTATGCATCATTCATATTGTGTTGTTAGTCCCAATAAATAAAATCCCAAATTTTGATGTTCTATTATAATTTCAGAAAATTCCTAGCAATAATAGGACAAAAGTAATATATACGTGTATGAATTGGCTGATTCTATATGTATGAGCAATTGAGAATATTCCCTTGGAGGGCATTATACTCTTTTATGATTGAACCAAATTTTTAACTACAAGGTATAGATAATAGATGCAGTGGCATTGTTTCGAGGAGTGAGGGTCAATTTAGGGCTCATTTGTCATCGATACCAAAGATATGATGTGGGTAAGGATACCGTATGGGTATGGGTCGAATAGATGCATTGGAGTTGATCCTTGGAGTGAGGGTTAATTTAGGACTAATTAGATCTTGATACCAAAGATATTAGGTAAAGGTATGAGCGTTTGATAGTATTATGTTTTGAGGTAGGGCTGTAAATGAACAGAGCCGTTCGTGAGAAATACGGTGTTCAGCTCGGTTAAATCTTGTTCGTGTTCAGCTCGGTTTGTAAATGAACCGAGCTTGAGCACAATTTTAAGGCTCGAAAGATAAATGAATTGAGCTTGAACACAATATAACTAGGCTCATTTGCTCATGAGCAAGCTCGATTATAAACTTATAAAAAATTAGATTATACATTGAATAAGCTATACTATACATATATTATATACAAAATATATTTTATGTTAAATTACATAGTTTTGGTGGTGTTTCTCAAACCACGTAATTTAAATTTTAGTTTCATTTGCATGTATAATTGATAAGTAAATGAGTTGTTCACATATTTGTCTCTCGAAGAAACTAAATGAGAGGTTCGCGAGCAACCTCGAGCTCGGTGAACATTTAAATGAACCAAGCTTAAACAAAATTTTAAGCTCGAACCAAACTCGCGTTCGAGCTCGAGCTCGTCTATTTTTAACCGAGCCGAGCATGAGCAACTCAAAGCTCGACTCGGCTTGGTTCGATTAGAGCCCTATTTTGAGGCATATCAAAATATCACTATGAGGAGTCCTTGGGTATTGATACTAATAATATGAGTACTTCAAACTGATATGGCTATTACATATATATACACACACTATATAAGAATAGGAGTTTTATTCATAATCATACCTAATATCATGATATGGGTTCTTGTATGGTATCAAGCACTTTAACGAACCCAAATGATAGTTTTTGGGCCTCCATTTAAATTGATATAACACATTGGGCTGCATTGTCACGATCACTATCTTCTGGGTCTCCATTAAACCGACATAACACATTGGGCTACGTTGTCACGATCTCAATCTTCCTCAGACTCACAGCCCGCCCAGATTACGTTTACTTTTGGTCTTTTCAAATTGCTTAGGCTATCCAGTTGAAAATGCCTAGAATGATGTGATTTAGGGTCCCTGTGATTTATTAGCGTGTAGATATGATTAGAAGCGTATAGGAAGGATGGTTAAAATTTTAAATTTTATCAAATTATAAATGTATGCATTTGAAATTTTATTTGTATGCTTGAACACACAGGGATGATAAATCGTAGAGGGGCACGACTTCTCCTACAAATTTAACTATTCGGAAATTGTTGAAGAGTTTACCTAATCGATACTCTTAAATACGAAAAAAATTGAAATTTATTTATTAATAAAATTTTATTTTTGGAAGAAAAGCAATAAATGTGAATGGATTTATCCCTAAAATTTATTTTAGGAAGGAAGCATCATATATAAATGAAAAAAAATACTAAAATAGGACTATAGGAAATTGAATCTTGATTAATTGCATACAAAGTTGAGTAATCAACTATCTAGAGTAATTTATTTCCATATGCTTAATACAAATTATTTTAAATTTATCCATATTTAACATAAAATTCAAAACGCATACTAATAACAAGCCCGACTAAAGGAGGGGCACAAGCCTCATGCTCATCCAGGTTCGCCTATGGTTGAACATATTTAAAGTATTCAGGGCCCGTTTGGTATTGATGTCCTGATATCAGATATCGGTATCGGGCCATATCTTGTGTTTGGTATGGGAGTATATGGATTTAGATATCGGTATGAGTTCATATCTTGTGTTTGGTATGAGAGTATATGGATATCGGGCGATATCTTGATATCAAAACAAGGCATTTTTCATGATATTTGGGGTCTGTTCGGCGCTTCAAACCTGATACGAGTTGATGTTGATGTTGATACTGATTTAATGGTTGAAGCTGATTTTACAAGTTAATTTTAGGAGTTGAAATTATTAACTTATTTTTGTGAAAAATTAGATAGGTGTTCGGTAGACTAAATTGATGGAGACTGATTTTATATAAGATGGATGTAAAATTACCAAAAAGAATATAATTTATAAATTTATAAAGAGAAGATTAATTTTTAAATATTCCAAAATTAAATTAGTGAAGGGCAATCGAAGGAAATAAATTCCATAAGGCTGCATAAGGCTGGGAGGGGTAGATTAAATTTTGGATGAAATATAAACTACCATCAACTCCCATAAGCTACCATAATCATCATCAACTCCCACTACCGAACAGATAATAACGACTTTATTTTTTTACCATAAGCTTGAATAAAGCTGTATAAGGTCAAAATAAGTCCCGCCGAACGGACCCTTGATATACCCAAAAAAAAGAGATATGAGAGGTAGCAAAAATGACTTTTGCTTCCTTATTAGCCGAATAAAAATAAATAATCATTTATTATTGTAAAATTACAGAATAATTTTTATTTCCTAATTAGTCAATATAAATAAATAATCATTTATTAAACAAATATTGTAGAATATTTTTCTTTCATCATTAATCAAATAAAAAATAATCATTTTGTAAACAAAGATTGTGAAATAATCTATATAAAAAATAATCATTTTGTAAACAAAGATTTTCTGAAATATTCTATATAAAAAATCATTTTGTAAACGATCCACGTGGAAATTCTATCTTTCGACTAAGATAGAATCTTCCACTATAGTGATTTAGTTACCATAATAAAGAATAAAAAAGCTTACCAAAATAAATACCATATTTAAATAAAAAGATAGCATAATAAATAAAATACCCTTTTAGTGGAAAATAGGTAATTATTAAATTTTATCCGTTCACAAATGCCGCACTTGAATGTTAGTTACGTTAGAACTTAGAACGCAACTAAGACTCAAGTACTCTAGGAACTATTCGAAATTGCCATGCGGATTAGTCGACGAGTCCTCTTACCGTATTCGTATATTCTTATATTCGTATATTTGTACATCCATAAGCAAGTATCATGGGATCCTATGCTCGTCTAAATACGCGCACATGTAGAAGTTCTTTAGTGCGATGAACTAACATTGCGCTTTTTTTTTATGCAATACTCAAGCTAATGCAAAAAACTGAATTTTATTAAAAATAAACATGAATGTCATGATCTTAAGGACAAAACTAATGAATGAAAAATAAAAACCTAAGGACCTCATCAAAACCACGTGGGAAAAAAGTGCCTTATTTACATGCATTTCCTAATCCTGAGATCCCTACGCAAGGTATTACGGGTGACCGCGATCGCGCCCGCTCGGGCCGCGGTCGCGGTCTTGCTCCAAAGAAGGAGAAACGCCTTCTGTGTTTGGGCTGCGGTAGCGGTCGATGGCCCCGCGGTCGCGGTCAATTGCCTTGCGGTCGTGGTTTGGTCTTAGAGGAGGAGCAAAGCTCTCTGGGCCAGACTCGCGGTCGTGGGTATCAATCATGCGATCACTGTTTCGTTCCTGACCATTACTTCTCGGCTCATCTTTAATACTTTGTAGGAATTCCGTCTTGGGGAGATTTCTCTTTGAGTACATGCGCGCTTCCAACTGGTTAGCCTACACCCGGATTGTGGCGACTTCATCTCTGAATTGGATCATTTGATGGAGGGTTGAAGGTACTGCTCCCATCCCATGAATCCATGGCCTACCCAAGATCAAGTTATATGGGACAGGTGCGTCGACTATTATGAATTCGACTATCAACTCCTTCTTTGCTAAATAGGCCTGGGTCTTGTAGATCCCAAGTGGGAATATTGGATACCTACAAGTCTAGTCAGCTGCATCTTGAGCGGAATCAAGTCTTCATTCTTCTTCCCTAGAAGCCTGAAGACATCATAATACATGATATTAACCGAGCTCCCTAGATCCACTAATGCTCGACGCATCTTGAAGCCCTCATGCTCAACAACGGTGAAGACTAAGGGATCGTTGTACGGGACTTGGACTAACGCAAGGTCCTTTTCCCGAAAGACCAAACCGTCAACCACGGGCACGGGCGGCAATGACGGTCGGTTTAGCTTGTTGAACCCGCACCAGTTTTAGCTCATGACATGCTTTCAGGAAATTGCTCCTAGCTTTCGCATCCTCGCTCTTGTATGTTGCCGAGATTGTTTGGATGACCTCAATTTACTTCTTTCTTGGCTCTCCCTTTTCCTTTGGTTCCTTTTTCTCATTGTACTCGCGCAAGTACCCTTCTTGAACCAAATCTTCAAGGAACTTCTTAAAGGATTCGCAATCCTCGGTCATGTGCCCCCGTACCCTATGGAACATGCAATATTTCCGGATTTGGACGTCGTCCTCAGGGCACTTATCTCGTGCGGGATAGTGGAACTCTCATGCTTGATGCGCGGTAGAATCCTATAGATCGGGATATTGAAGGTTGTGTAGACCGCTCTAGCTTGCTCTCCCGATGAGTGTGTTTTCCGCCCAAAGTTCTTGTTCGAGGATCGGTGTGGCTTTTCCAGTGGAGAGGGCGATTTCCCTTTCATTTTATAGTTGGCTTCTTCCAAGCGCATGTATTGGTGGATGTGCTCTTGAAGTTCGACAATGGTGAAAGGAAGACGAAGTGTCAAGTGTTCCCCTAGCTTGCTCTGAAATGGGATTTCCCTCTTAAAGGCGGTGATTGCAGTCCTCTCATCACACCCATCGATCTTGGCGTAGCACTCCATGAAGCGACTAGTGAAGCGGCACAAACTTTCGCTCTTCTCTTTTTTAAGGCCGAAGAGTGTGTCTTAAGGCATCACATCCCGACTATTGGCTATATAATGCCTCACGAACTCAATGGCAAGTTGATCCCATGACCGGATTGATCTAGGTTTCAAACTTTAGAACCACTTTAGTGCACCCTTGTCGAGGCTCTCCGGTGATGCGACCTTATGTGAAGGACGTTTCTGATCTTTACGTTGGTATGAGTATTGGGTCTTGCAATGGCGAAGCGGAAGGCTTTAGGGTTCGAATCCAACGTTGGTTGGTCCGAACATAGAAGAATAATCACGAGCAAAAGCTTTGAGAGTGGTTTGATCAATTGAATGTGACGACGCAAGCTCTAGGATAAGAGATAGGAAAATTCTCGACTATAATTCTAATCCAAAGTGTGCGTAAGCCTAAAATATATGTCTAAGCCCCTTTATATAGAGGAGGCATGCGTAAACCCCAATAAAGCTAGAGGCGCGCCTAGGGCTTGCATGCAAGTAAGGCCCAACGAAGCGAGGCCCATAAAATACCTTCCAAAAACATAAAACCAAGTTTAGTAATGTTTGACAATAGAAAGAATGCTAAAAAGGCAATAAAGATAAGTGTCCTTGGCCGTCAAAACCGAAGCGTCATGACAAGGCCAAGGTTCGGCGTGGCGCGGCGCTGGCGAGACCAACACATGCTAAGACACGCTATCGCGGGCGCTAGCGAGGGCGAAGGGACGAAGACGCGCGCCAAGCTAGGCGATAAACCTCAAGTGGCGACGTTGGCATGCGCCGAGGGGCCAGAGTCTGGTGCGACTGGCACGTCCGAGGTGGATGGTGCCGAGGATCCTTCTTGAGGTTCCCCGATGGTCAAGGCGCACATGGTGACATGCGATGGAACAAGGACGGTCGCTCCATGGCCAGCGGTGATGCGTGACACCAAAGATTGGGTTGCGGTCTCGATGGCACAGGCCCGGGCACGAGTGACCGGCCCGTCCGAGCGCAAGGCAAATGCGTTGTCTAGAGCTGGGGTCGCATCAACCCCCCCCCCCCCCCCCCCCACTTGGTTGGGAAACGTCCCCATTTCCTCATAAGCAAGCTCAAAATGGGGGGAGAGATCCGAGATGTTGACCATGGTATGGACAACGTACTTTCCTGGGAGGTCAATGCGGCAGGCGTTGTCTCCAATGCACTCCAAGACACGTAATAGACCGTCGCCGCATGGGTGTAGCTTCGTCTTCCGAGCATCAAGGAACCGGTCCTTCCGAAGGTGCAACCAAACGAGGTCCCTGGGGTGGAAAACCATGCGACAATGTCCCTTGTTCTGATGTGCCTCGTACTAGCTTGCCCGATGCTCCAATTGAAGGCGGGTGCTGGTGCAATCGACGAATGCTATAGGCGCAGTTGGCCGCGTCAATGTGTTTGCTTGTCTTCATGGGCGTGACAAAAAGTCCATAGGTGAGTGTGGGTTGCGCCTATGGACAACCTCAAATGGCATCTTTTTTGTAGCCGAGTGTTTGGACCTATTATACGAAAACTCAACATAAGAGAGTAAGTCCTCCCACCGGCGTGGGTTATTTTTTAGCATCGTCCGAAGAAGGGTGCCTAAAGTCCGATTGGTCACTTCAGTTTGACCATCGGTTTAGGGATGATAAGATGTGGAAAACAGTAATTGTGTAGCTAAGTTTCCCCACAACGTTCTCCAAAAGTGACTACAGAATTTGGTGTCCCTATCACATATGATAGTTCTAGGAACACCATGCAACTTCACTACGTGTTCAAAGAACAAGTCTGTGATGTCAGTCGCATTGTTTTTCCCTTTACATGCAATGAAGTGGGCCATTTTGGAGAAACGGTCCACAACTATAAAGATAGAGTCTTTGCCGCGCCTTGTCATTAGAAGGCCCGTGATAAAATCCATGGAAAGATCTTCCCACGGGGCATCCGTGATAGGCAAAGGCGTGTAAAGACCATGAGGTTGAGACGTCGCCTTAGCCGTTCGGCACGACACACAACCTTGACAATACTTGTGAACATCCGAAGCCATGTGAGGCCAAAAGAAGTGTTCACGAAGTGCTGCCAAGGTTTTGGCTATGCCAAAATGGCCTCGGCCATCATGAACCTCCTTGAGCAAAAGGTGCCTCACCGAAGAGCTCGGAATGCAAAGCTTTCCTACCTGGTAGAGATACCCATTGTAGAAGTAGGACTCATGTATTCTGTGTTGCTCGAGGTTCTCCGTGATCGGTTTAAAAAAATGACCATGCAAATAGAGCTCCTTAATCAAGAAGAATCCGAGCAAATTGGTCTGCAGTTGAGTTAATAAGACATACCTGCGCGTCTTTACCTTTTTTGTGGGCTATCACATACGGAAAAGTTTCCATATATTCAACCCAACGAGCATGGCAACAGTTGAGTGTAGTCTAGCTCTTTAAATATGCTAAGGCAGCGTGGTCTGTATGGATTACGAACTCGCTAGGCCAAAGGTAATGCTGCCAAGTTGTTAAAAACCGAATAAGTGCATACAACTCCTTGTCGTACGTCGCGTAGTTCAAGGTCACCCTAGTAAGTTTTTCGCTAAAATAAGCGATTGAGCGTTTTTCTTGGAGGAGTACGCCGCCTACGCCATAGTCGGAGGCGTCGCACTCGACCTTGAAGCGCTTATAAAAGTTCGGCAATTGCAGGACCGGTGTGTGACATAGTGCTTCTTTTAAGGCTTGAAAGGCGACCTCATCCACTTTATTGTGGTTGCTTTATTGGTAAGGTTGTGGAGTGGCCCGTCGATGGAACTAAAGTCCTTGACAAATCGCCTATAGAACCCCGCGAGCCATATGAAGGAGCGAACCATCGTCAGGGTTGTGGGGGTGGGCCACTCTCGGATGGCGCGAATCTTGTCATCATCCACACGAAGGCCATCCTTGGACACGACGAAACCAAGAAAGTTCGTCGTGTCTGTGCAAAAACAACACTTAGAAATATTTACAAACAAAGAATGTTCGCGAAGGCATTCTAACACCAACCTAAGGTGCCTCGCGTGAGAGTCTAAGTCCTTAGAAAAAACAAGAATGTTGTCAAAATACACGACGACGAATTGTCCCAAAAATAAAATTTACGAAAAACATGATTCATTAATCGCATAAAAGTACTAGGGGATTTTGTCAAACCGAAAGGCATGGCAAGCCATTCGTACAGACCATGTTTGGTCTTGAATGCGGTCTTCCACTCGTCTCCCACTTGCTTGCGGATTTGGTGATAGCCGCTCTGAAGATCAATCTTGGAAAACAGGGTGGCGCCGTGATGCTCATCCAACATGTCATCAAGGCGCGGGATCGGGTGTCTATACTTGACGATAATCTGGTGTATGGTGCGGCAGTCGACACACATCCTCCAAGAGCCGTCTTTCTTGGGCACCAAAATGTCCGACACGGCGCATGGGCTAAGAGACTCTAGAACGAACTCCTTGTCCAATAATTCTTGGACTTGGCGTTGCAATTCTTGAGTCTCCTTTGGAAACGCCCTATACGCTAACTGGTTTGGAAATGAAGCTCCCAACATAAAGTCGATGTTGTGCTCAATCCCTCAGATCGATGGCAGCCTCTTCGGTAGCTCGTCCGGCATAACGTCCTCATATTCCTTCAAAAAAGAAACAATAGACGCGGGTAGATTACGGTCTAAAGACTAAGTAATAGACAGAAGAGGGCAAAGAAGAAAGCAAGTAGAACTCCGTTTGAGTGACTTAGTCACGTCGCGCCGTCTCGCCAAAAGGAGACGGACATGAACCAAGTATGGGAGGCTCAGCGTCTTGAATCGACATGGGTTGTTTTGGGGCCAATTTTTGCTGAGATGTAGCCCTTGAAAAATGTGGATCAACACCCCTGGAAATGCCTATAAACTCGTCCCGTAGCTCTTTGAATCCAAGTTTTTGTGAAGCAACGGCGTGCGGCGCGGTTTTGGAGCTGGGTAGCAGCGGTCCACGTCTCAAATGGGTGGAATTCCCCCCAAGAGACGTCGTTAACATCCCTAGAAAATTGTTGGAGCCCCTTGTTCTTCATTTTGGCGTCTCTTGGCGCAACACTGGGGCCTCGACTCAGGTTCTATCGGCCCAAACTGGTTTCGTGTGGGCGTTTTCTTTCCCTCTCAGCTTTTTTTGCACAGAATTAGGTGGGTTCAGGTAGAAATGCTGCTAGAATGATCAGCATCAATGTGGGTGGCCGAGGAAGCTTCTATTGGTGCAGCGACGACCTTGTCGCTAGCTTTTTGGCGTTGCCTTTCTGATTCATTATGTAGAGATTCACTAGGCGACATAGGTAAGAGGGTCACGCATTTACCATGGAAATTGAACATGTAAGTGTTCAAATATCCATCGTGAAACATGCGACGATCAAATTGCCATGGGCGCCCCAACAAAAGATGTGTGGCATCCATAGGCATAACATCACAAAGAATGGAATCAAGATATGCACCAATTGAAAAGGTGAAAATTACTTGCCTAGTTACCCAGTCGCTGCCATCATTGGATATCCATTGAAGCTTGAAGAGTTGTGGGTGCGGCGTCGTAGGCAACTTGAAATGGTCGACCACCTTTTGAGACAAGAAGTTGGCACAACTCCCCGAATCAACTATGACGCTTAGGGAGACGTCCTTAACCAAGCAACGGGTGTGGAATAATTGCTCCGGTTGATCGGTTTTAGGGGCCTCCCTTATGCTTAGGGCTCGGCGTGTGACCAAGGTGAGTTTTTACACACCAAGCCCTTCCGATGGGTCACAATGGAGCTCGGCCTCATTTTCCAAGGGTGGTGGATCCTCTTCATTTTCCTCTTGGCTCTCATAAGGATCCCTTGAGCCATAAATAACACCTTTTTTTGGTTGGGGCAATCGCGTTGCATGTGCCCATGGCCCCCGAGGACAACCCCGAGCTAGCACTACAAGAGAAGATGCATGAAAATTCACCCGAGGAGAATTTCGAGGAGGAGAACCTTGAAGAAGAGTACCTCAAGGGGGGAGTTAATAATTCACTTCATGACCAATCAAGTCTGGAAATCATTGAGCAAGAATTCTCGGGATATCATCCATGGGGACACATGACGGAGACTCCACACCACCAAATCACAAGTCAAGCTCCAATGACCTATCAAGTGGGTGGATGGGCTAACTGGACTCAAGGTGAGTCATCCCACCACCAAGAAAATGGTCAAACAAGAAACCCATCTCCAATCAGTGGCCCAAACCCAACGAGATTTCGTCAGCCAAATTATCACTATCTCCTCCAACGTAAGGGAGTGTGGTCGGAAGAAATAAGGTCCTACCAGAACGTGGACGCCCCTCCCCCTACAAGCGTCCGTCCAAGCCGAACCCGTTACATGAACTATGACCTCTTGGAGAGGCGTAAAGAAGGCTGGCTAAACAAACAAATGGCCGAACAAGACGAACAGTTCCAAGTTGAAGTCCGACTAAGCGAACTTAGCGCAAGGAACACGTATAGTCGCAGGCAGATTGAGCAGGCCAACTTAGTACTGGACAATGAGAATGAGATTCTTGATGAGAACCTCTTTGACGACGGTTTCCTCGATAAGTACAGTTACCCCGACTGTTCCTAGAGTTATCTTAATTGTACTTTCCATTTTAAAGAAGTGAGCTAAGTCCACTTCTCTCGACTTTCATTTTTGTCTTTGAAAAGTCGAGTCGGCTTTATTTTCTTTTCCGTCCTACAGTGTAATGGATTTGTTGTAAAGCCTTTGTAATCTGTTTCCATAAGAGTTCTAATAAAATTTCCTTTCTTCTCTGAAACTTGCGCGTTAATTCTTACCTATACTTATGAATTAACAAAAGAACCAACTTTGCATAAACCTTTCAGATGGTAGTGACTACGCGTGGAGCAAGTCAAAGGAACCCTGCCAACCAAGCTGGGGGTAACGATGAAGATCACTCTGAGGTCCGAGGGTTACCTCTGGCTAACCAACCTTCAGTACCTGTCCCTCCAGTCGTACTGAATGAGGGCGCTATGGAAGCTCTCCGTACTATAGTTCAACAGATAGTACAACAGGCAATCCCCGCTACGGTACTGGAGATGAAGTGCAAGATGAAGCTCAGGGAGCTGAGGTCATTCACCAGAAAAAGGAGGAAACTAGCTTCGCAGAGGCAATCAAAACCTTTAATGCCATGAAGCCGGACTCCTATGACGGGACTGGAGATCCTTTTGGAGTTTAGTAATGGTTCTCTCATGTGGAGAGACTCTTGAGGAATGTGCACTGCTCGGAAGCTAACAAAGTGCACATGGCTGTGTTACGGCTTAAGGAAGAAGCCGGAGAATGGTGGGAGAGCTCTAGTTTGGCTACTCGCCCCGACTTGACCTAGGCTATGTTTAAAGACAAAATGATGAATCGATTCTTCTCCGAGGCTATGAAAGACAAGAAGCTTGATGAAATCCTCTCCCCTAAAGTCAACGGACTAAGTGTGCTGGACCGAGCCAAGAAGTTCAACCATCTGCTACAGTATGCTGGAGAAGAGATCACTACCGAGCAGCAGAAGATTAAGCGTTTCCACCGTTGGATGAGCGACACCATCAAACCTTGGATGGTGAATCGCCACTTCTCGACCTTAGAGGAATATGTTGACGCTGCCTATCGGATGGCAACAACGTTAAGCGAGCCCGAGCGCAGAAAAAATGGTGGAGGAAAGCCTCACCACTCAAACCAAAGTGGGTTTAAGAGGCCATCGTCTCCACAAGGTTCAGGATGGTCAAAGAAGAACAAGAATGTGTCCGAGCCAACTAAGTTTAAGTAATTCCAAGGCTCATAATCCAAGAAGAGCTCTATAGTTTGTCACAATTGCAGAGAATCGGGGCATATCAATCGAGACTGCTCAAAAGACCGTAGGACGTGTTACAACTTTGGAAAGGTGGGACATCTCCGTACCTATTGCAGATAGAAGGGGAGAAACGGAGGCCAATTTCGTTCAAACTTAGCTTCTCAGAACCACCAAGCTTCGAATAAGGTGGCTGGATCAGCTTCTGTGCAGTCTACAACTCAGAATAAAGGAAAAGGACCGATGACAATCCAGAGTCAAGGTCAACAACTTTATGAGATGCACCGAAGTGACAACCTTGTTCCTCAAATGTTCCAGAGGAATAGTTGGATCCTCCTCCCTACCCAAGTTTAATATTCGTAATCATGTTAGATTTGCCTTTAAGGCCCTTTTATGTCACAACAGTAGTGAAATGTCGAACCATGCCTGTGACACTCTTCCTCGTAAGAGTGTCTCATTTTGAATTCTATATTATGATTATGGTAATCATACTATATCCTCTTGTGTTCAACCACGGACCTTGCTCCATCGTTAACTTAATATAAGAGAAAGTTTCAAGCTAAACCCTGGTTTAACTTTATGACGTATTCATCATACCACTAAGTTCGCCTCAAAATGTTACTTTTATACCATAATGAAATTGTAAGTTTACAAATCAAAAGTTTTCAATATAGATTCATGGTGGTGAATGAGAATGGACTTTTACCTCCCATCTTGGCCACATGGCTGAGGAAGAACTTCAAGTCTGGTTCCTATGAAGATATACACTTTAGAGGATTATGTTGGAAATAGTTCCCCGATACTGATCACATTGGTGGAATGAAACCACTTAGTCCCTCGAGTTTAACCTGGTTTATGAAAAACTACATTTTTATAAATACTGCAAAATATAATATAAAGGGACGCTTGATGTCCGCTTTTTTAGTCGTGTTTTTAGGGTGTGTTTTTAGTGTGTTTGAGTCTTTTTCTTTAGTTTTGTGTTTTGTTTTGAGTCGTTTGTGTAGGTTTTCGTATTTTCATGAGATATGGAGTCTACATAAGCATTGGTGGTGTTTTGTAGGTTTTTAGAAGCTATTTGGAGCACTTTTGAATAAAGGAGCAAAGCCGGTAAAAGATAGCACTCAAGAATGAAGAGAAGATGAAGATTAAGCGCTCAAGTAAAGTCATTGAAGATCAAGTTTGAGCTTGAAAAGAGATAGAGAAATTCGTTACAAGAACATAG
The DNA here is from genome assembly GCA_964016875.1 of Fallopia convolvulus. Taxonomy (NCBI): domain Eukaryota; kingdom Viridiplantae; phylum Streptophyta; class Magnoliopsida; order Caryophyllales; family Polygonaceae; genus Fallopia; species Fallopia convolvulus. The sequence goes on from OZ024718.1 coordinate 28,426,999, forward strand.
GAAAAAGAATCGAGTCAAACGGAGTTATAACGATTCCGCTACGCAAGTTTTACTCAAGACTGTTCGAAGTGCTGAACAGGGTCGTTAACGAGGCACCCCGTGGCGCAGCGGAGATCCGAGTCGATGTGTTTAATTGAGCTTCTATCTTATTTCCTTTTATGTGATTAGATAGATAGAAGGAATATATCTTATTAGAAGATTTATTTCCTTAGAGATAGATTTAAGATAGAATAGCTTCTCTATAAATACACTTGTCCTCTCTTTAGTTTTCTTATCATTCAAGTTAGAGGAGGAGGAGGAGGAGGAGAAACGATTGAGAGGAGGCGTAGGGAGAGAAGAGGAACGAGTTTGGAGATTGTGGAAGACAAGTTTGTTTGGATTAAAGTTGTAAGCTTTTTATTTAATTTAATTTAGATGTTTTCAATTATGCTTTGTGAGTAGTCTTCCTCTTTAAGGTTGGGGTTGAACCCAACAATGGTTGTGCATGCTTGTTTGTGATCATGTCTTGATTGTTTTTATTGCATGAATCTATTCTCTTGTTCTTAATCCTTGAAACGAAAGTTGATGGGAATTTCTCATTCATAGTTGAAGCGAAAGCAGAAACCTTGAATCAGTATAGTCAAATTAAGGTTTTGAAGCGAAAGCGGATCAATCCTAGTTGAAGTAGAAGAGATAGATAGTAAGTTTATTGATAGGACGAAAGTTGATTGATTTACTTGCTTTGGTTGACGAAAGTTGACACCTTTATGTGATAAAAGCATGATCTTTATGTTTCATAGCGTTTGGCATGCATAATTGTTTTTGTGGTGATACCTTTACCTTAGAATCTCTCTCTTACTTGTTAAAAACCCTTACTTTCTTGGTTGCTTGCGTAACAAGTAACAAAACTTAGCACTGACATTCTCCCTGCGGACGAACCTGACTTCGCTATACATAGCGGGGTCTTGATATAAATTTATTTGTTGTCAAGAAACCCTCTTCAACAAATTGGCGCCGTTGTCGGGGAGATTTCAATAGTGCCAAGTTTTGTTCTTTTTGCGTTTTTCGGGACTCGGCCAAGTCGGTAATGACCCTCCTACGGTCAGTACCGACCCTGCTGTGCAACCCAGTTTCTGTTCTTTTTCTGTTTATTTTCTAGGTCACTGTCGAGTCGTTAACGACCCCTCCAGGCTCGGTAACGACGCTGTCGACATGTAGTTGTTTCTTTCTTTTTAGTTTCGGTTTTTACGGGATCACTCCAGGCTTGTTACCAACCCTATCCAGGCTCGGTACCGACCCTCGCCAAGAACCCGTTTTTGCTTTTTGATTTCGTTTTTTTGTTTTTCTTTTTGCTTACAGCGTAGGACAGCTGAAGGACGTCGAGTTGTCTCTAATCCAATAAAGTAGACCCTGAACTCGAGCGTTCCCTCCACAGGAGATTAAGAGAACGCAAAGCCATGGCTACACCTGAAGAACTAGCTAAGCAGATTGCTGAACGCAGTTTAGAAATAGAGGAGATCTAGAGAGAAAGGGAAACCATAGCTGCTAAGGCATATGAAAAAGCTAATTACATGAGGGGTCCATATAGGAACCAAGGTGATGCCTTTTATGCATGGAAGAATTTCAATCAGCCCACCCAGGGCGATTATGCATACGGCCACTGGAGCCAACCCCCTCAGCAAGAACAGAGGGCTCCTCCCTATCGACCTCCAGGCCACCAAGAGCCACCATCCTGGGTACAAGGGTTACAAGAGGGCATTAATGGAGTCCATAGTAAATTCAATGACGTCCATATCAAGATTGATGGAGTCCAAGCCAACCTTAAAAATCAAATGAAACGGTGGGGAGAGTTCGAGATCTGGAAAAACAGTGTTAACTCACAACTTTGTAACCTAGCTGCATGGATTTCAAGACCTCAAGGGCAACTACCGGACCATCCTGAAGAGAACCCTAGAGGACAAATTGCAGCCATACACCTCAAAAGTGGCAAGGAGTTGCCAGATCGAGCCAAGCCTAAAGACACTGAGCACGACAACGAAGATGATGCCCCGGTCAGGCTCGTTACCGAGCCCAACAGGGTCGTTAACGAGGATTCCCAGCTCGATAACGCGCCATCCATACCAGATAAGTCTTCTGAACCGAAGTCTGAGTTCGTTACCGACCCCCCCAGGGTCGGAACCGACCCTTCTCCTACACCAAATGACCCTCTTGTCGATTCGGTGGATCCTCGATCCGGGCTTCTTTCTATCCCGAGTCCATCAAAAACTCTTCCTTTCCTAATTAAGAAGTTTAATGATGTTACGGAAGGAAAGTTTAGACGGTTTGTTAAGATTCTTTAAGGGTTAAATATTTCAATTCCATTTACTGATGCCCTTAATGAAATGCTTGCCTACGCTAAATTTTTGAAAGAGATTTTGAGTAGGAAAAGATCTATCTCAGAGCTACATAATGAGGTTCATTCCATAAACCTCCCTGAAAAACTCGGTGATCCAGGTAACTTTGCAATTTCAATTGGTATTGGGACTCACCGTTTTAAAGCTCTTTGTGATTTAGGTGCCAGTGCTAGTTTATTACCATTGTCTATCTGGACTAAGGCTAACATGGGACCACTGGAGCCTGTCGATATGAATCTTTATATGGCGAATGGATCATGTGTCAAAGCAACCGGAGTCGTTGAGGATGTACCCATTCAAGTTGGCAAATTCTTTATCCCAAACAACTTCATTGTTCTAGATATGCCTGAAGACTCTATGGTGCCAATCATTCTAGGCAGACCATTATTAGCCACCGCAGGAGCACGTGTAGACGTCAGGAAGGGACCTCTCACGTTTGATATTGGAGAAGAGAAGGTCGAATTTCATTTCAATTCGCCCATAAGCGAAGTGGCTAGTTGTAGTTTTGAGGAGCCTACCGACCCACCATGGCTCGGTAATGATCCCATCCTGAGTACAAAAACGGGCAAATTTAATGGGGACACGCCTATTAAGGAGCCTACCGACCCCCCATGGGTCGATAACGACCCTTATTTGAAGGAAAACAAGGCCGGAGGTAGATCCAGGCACGACATCGAGCCAATTCCTGATCCAGCAGAGTCGTTAACGACCCACATAGCCTCGGTAACGAGCCCTTTCCTGATCGATCCCGGACATCCAAGCATACTTATTGATGATCGAGGGCCAAATATTTTGGAGAGAAGCTATGTTGTTTTTCAGGCTAAGTGTGGGGTTTCTTATGATCCGTTCGATACTGGATGGCAGCCACCCTAGGTAAGCTAAGGTAAGTTCGTCGGGGTAATGACGTTAAAAATAGCGCTTACGGGAGGCAACCCGCTTTTTGTTTTCGTTTTAAGTTTTCAGTTTCCTAGATCTTTTTGCTAGCTTTCTTTTGACTTTTTTTAGCTTAGATTAGTGTAGTAGGATAGAAGTTTTTCTAAAGTGACTCAGGTACAAAGAAGAAGAAGAAGTGCTAAGACGACGAAAATTAAGAAGATTCGGTGTACAAGCACGTAAGCTCGGTAACGACCTCCCTAGGGTCGGTACCGACCTCTATAGAATCGAAGAAAATTTCAGCAATACTCCTCAAGTGATCAATGGTTTCAAGTAGCTTCAGTTTTATTTTGTGAGTTCCCTTTTCTTATTCTCTTTATATTCTATGTTTTAAATAGTGAGGACACTGTTTGGTTTAAGTATGGGGTATGGGAAAAGGTAACTCAGTTTTATGTCAGTTTTTGTGTTTTTGTTTGTGTTTTCAGGATTGATAATGTTCCACTTAGATGTCCTATGATCTGCTTTAACTTGCTTGGTCATGTAATACCATAGCATGTTTGGATAGCTTTGCCTGAATCATGTTGAATTTATGTGGATATTTAGCATGTGATATAAGTGAGCACATATGATCTTAAGTTGAAGTGACTGAAATCCAACAAAATGACCTTGTGAGTTATTTTTGGCCTTATAGGGAGAACATAAAAAACCCCTCTTCTTTTTCTTGTGTGATTTACTCTCCTTATGCATATTATCTCTTGTCATTGATATGGTTATCTATTTCTTGAGACCTTTATGAGATATTAGTTCATTGCATGTGAAATCATATGATGGAGAATTTATTTCTTTAACCCACTTTTTATCCTTTCTTTTTACCTACCTTATCATTTACCTCTTTTTGAAGCCAATTTGAGCCTGAAGCCTTTTATTTTTAGCTCCACAAAATTATTCCCTAGCCGATGAAAGCTTGACCCTATCCGGGGATTAGGACTTAGTATTGGTTGTTGTGATGATTTTGTTAAGTGAGTTGTATTGGTTCAAGTGTGGGGTAATATGGGTTGAGTAAGTGAAAAACCTTGCAGTTTATTATGTAAAAGGAGTTTGATTCCCTGAATGCACTTACAAAAGAGTTGTGAAAGGAAGAAGAAGAGGTGGGAAGAAAAGAAAGAAAAAATTAGTACAATCACCTCGTTACCGACCCTAGTAGGGTTCGGTACCGAGCCCTTCCTAGAAAAAATTAGTGAAAAATCAAGGAGGAAAAGAAAGTGAAAAAAGAATTGAATAGTGATAAAGTGCATGAGCCAAAAACTCCTTGTTGTTTGTAAGCAAGATTAAGTTGGGATAAAAAGGGTTAAAAAGAATAAGAGAGTGTGCATAAAAAAGAGTGCGTTTGGTATATTCTTTGATGAGTTTTGGTATATGTGTGAGTTTTTAGGAGTCTTTGATTCCCGGATATTGTAACATCCCCGACCAAAATGCATACGTCATACTGCATTCATATAAGATTAATAGTATATGCATAGCATAGTGACATGATATATAGTGAGTTTTTAAAAGTAATATTTATTTTCTAATTAAGTTTTTATATTTTAAAAAAAAAATTATGAAAAAATTAATTATTAATTATTTCAGGGTAAAGTTTATAGTAAAGGAGATTTGAGGGTGGAAACTGCAATTTCGTAAAAGTTTTAGCCGACTTTCCAATCTTGCCGACTTCCTTGAATGGATAAATATTATCCATGTTCTTTCATTTGCAATATGGAGCAACCAAAACAAAATACAGAGAAGAGGGTCGAGAGAGGATATGGAAAAAAAAAAAGAAGTTTGTTGGTTTTAATTTATTTTTTTTTACTGGATCTGGTATAAGATCTCTTCTATCGGGTTTTAATCTTGAAGTACAAGCGTGATTTGGTAAGTTTTAATTAATTTTGGTTTATCTAGATTTTTATAATTTTTCCAAATCTAGATCTACAGTTGATTTTTATTCAGAAATCAATTGATTTATAGCTCTCAAAGGGTGTTTTCGATATCGGATTTATATTCGGTAAAAGATTTTAGAGTAATTTTAGGGTTTGCTTTGTAATGATATTAGAGAGCCTTTTGATCAAGTTTTTCAGAAAGGTTTGAACTAGAAAAATGTTCTTCTATATATATAGTTTATCGTTGTCAAGTTTTAAAGGATTTGGAATTATGCACAAGAAGTTATAATGCATTCTGGCATTTTATTGCATTTGGGGTTAGAGTTTGTAAGAGTAAATAGGCTATTTTTGCATTGGGTTATATATAGGAGCACAAGTCATAGATCGTGGTCAAAGAGAAAGGGAAGAGATATAGTATCTGTCTTGAACAGGTAAATATAGACCGGAGATTCAACCCTATGTGCTATATGTGCCATATGGATATATGTGCTATATGAGCTATATGGATATATGTGTTATATGGATTATATGGATATATGTATTTTATATGATAGCTCTGAAATTTCCAGAGTTGTTTGCACATAAAGTATGTTAACAGATGACATATGATATATGGTTACATGATGCACTTGATTGCATAGCATATTGCAATGAGATTAAAAGGATCTGTGACTGTCTTGCCCTGAGTTTGTATACAAAAGAGACCTACGGGTCATACGTGAGGCCTGAGATGCCTAAGAGATGGTATATGAGCAAATGAGGCCTAAGATGCCTAAAAGTCGGTAATGGAAAAAAAGGTTGGTACATGGAAAAAAAAAGAAGAAAAGAAAAGTTGGTAATGGGAAAGAGTCGGTAATGGAAACCCGGGGCAAATTCAGGCTTGCACAGTTCACAGAATAAAGAATCGGATATATCGGCATTTGCATTTGCATAGTAAATTCCTATATGACATATGTATAATATGTATGTATATGTACATGGACTAAATGTTTGACTCTGTGTGAAATAGTTGATGATGGTTTATATCCACTGAGTATGCGACTCACACAAATCGCAAAATAATTTTTTTCAGGTTCAACTAGAACTTTCTGACGTGTGTCTCTTTTAGAGGTCACATTCATACAGGTCGGCCGGTTGAAGCTTAATGCAACCTTCTCCTCCTCATTTTGCATCATAGACATATGGGTTGTAATATAAGTTAGAGTGACACATGTTTTAGTATAAGAAGTAACGACATATGGATGTGTGTGCAACCTTATAAGGTTGTTGATGTCAGTTATGTGCTTACGTGAATATTTGGTATATGTGAATTATCTGTGTATATAAGAGATAAGTTTTACAAATTATACGTCATAGGGTATAAGGGTGTCACAGTTAGTTTTTGTTATGAGAGCAGGAATATGATTTTTTAAGGGCATGCATTCATAAGCATATATAATTGACATTAGAATTGCATTCATGAGCATGATGCACAAAGGAGAGAAGGTTCAGCCGTTCCAGTCAGTCTACAGGAGAATCTCATACAGCATTCCATGAACATTCATTTCATACACATGAGCCATTAGAAGAGGAAGTACAGAGGAAATGGTAAAGATACAGATGATATATAAGAGTTGTATAGTAGAGTTACCAGTTGATCTGATCTGATCTTGGTATTCCTATATGAGTTTGATGTTATCTTGGGCATGGAATGGTTGCCAAGACGTCATGCTAAATTGGATTGTTATACCTAAGAAATAATGATAGACTCGTTTTGGAAATCTAGAGTAGTTTTCTATGCTGATAGACAAATGGTTCTCACTTGCTTAATATCTGCAACAATGGCTTTTCGCATGATCAGAGAGGGATGTGAGACATATTTGACGCATGTTGTAGAGTGTACAGTTGAATGTGTTGAACTCAGAGATATTTTAGTTGTTAAAGATTTTACTGATGTGTTTCCAAGAGATCTTCCTAGATTGTCACCTGATAGAGGGATAGAGTTTATTATGGAATTAATGTCAGGTATTACACCGATTTCTCTTCTTCCATATTGGATGGCTTTTCTAGAGTTACAGGAACTGAAGAAACAGTTACAGGATTTGTTGGACAGAGTATTCATTAGTGCTAGTGTATCTCATGACTGTGCATAGATTACAGAAAGTTGAATCAAGTGACAGTGAAGAACAAATATTCATTTCCAAGAATAGATGATGTATTTGATCAACTTCAGGGAGCAAAGGTATTTTCGAAGATAGACATCTGATCAGGATATCATCAGTTAAAGATAGCTAAAGATGACATTATCAAGACAGCCTTCAGAACTCGATATGGGCATTATGAGTTTTTGTTAATTCTATTTGGTTTGACTAATGCACCAGCAACATTCATGGCTTTTATGAACAAGGTATTTCAACCTTTTCTAGATAGATTTGTGATCATCTTTATGGATGATATATTTGTGTATTCACGAAGTATAGAGGAGCATGCTGATCACTTGTGTACCGTGCTACAAGTCTTGAGGGGAAAACAATTATTTGCTAAACTGAGAAAGTGTGAATTCTGGTTGGATCATGTGATATTTTAGGACATATAGTATCTGGAAGAGGTATAGAGGATCGATTCTAAAAAGTTTGAAGCAGTGGTAAACTAGAAAGCATCAGCTACAGTTACAGAAGTTTGTATCTTTCTTAGTATGGCTGGATACTACAGACTATTAGTGGAAGGATTCTCTATTATAGCTGCACTACTTACTAAATTTCTATGAAAGAATTCTTCATTATATTGGTATTCTACGTACAAACAGGTCTTTAATGAGTTAAAGCACCGACAGACTACAACAACAATATTGAGAATTCTTACAGGTACAAGAGGATTTTTTTGTTTGCACTGATGTGTCATATCAGAGTCTTGATTGTGTCTTAATGCTAGATGGAAAAGTAACTGGCTATGCATCATGACAGTATAGATCACATGAAGTTTCTTATCTTGTACATGATTTAGAGCTGGCAGTAGTAGTAGTTGCCCTAAAGATCTGCCAGACATTATCTATATGGAGAAACAATCTAAATCTTTACAGAATATGAGTTTGAAGTATTTGATGAGCGAAAAGAAGTTGAACATGCGACAGAGGTGCTGGATGGAATTACTGAAAGATTATGATTGTACAATCGAGTATCATCCGGAAAAGGCCAATGTTGTAGCAGATGCTTTGAGTCAAAAGTTCAGTGATATGATGACAAATATGCACATGACTTCATTATCAGATTTGATTGCTTTGTGAGATCTAAATGCTAGACTATAGTTAGACACAAATGAGTATTGATTGCTACTTTTGAGATTCGGCCAGTTCTGAGACAGAAAATTAAATATGCACATCTGAGATGGAAAGTTGATAGAATTTATTGAACGGGTTCAACAAGGTAAAGATACGCCATTTATTATTCAGGATGGCATATTGATGTTTGGCATACAGATTAACATTATCTTCAGAATTAGCTCAGATTCATGATTTTTCCATGTTAGTATGCTACATCGATATTAATCTGATCCGTCACATTTGTTAATAGATTCAGAAGTACAGCTTGTAGAAAATATGAGCTACTTAGAGAACGAACCATGCTAGCAGATTACAGAATCAAACAGAGAGCGATTCCGAAAGTGATATAGAAGAACCATGAGATAGAGGAAACAACTTGTGAAACGAAGGATAAGATGAGAAAGTCATATGAAGAGATAGCGAATTTTGAGGACAAAATTCTTATAGAGGGGGAGAAATGTAACATCCCTAACCAAAATGCATACGTCATACTGCATTCATATAAGATTAATAGTATATGCATAGCATATTGACATGATATATAGTGCATTTTGGCATTTTATTGCATTTGGGGTTAGAGTTTGTAAGAGTAAATAGGCTGTTTTTGCATTGGGTTATATATAGGAGCACAAGTCATAGATCGTGGTCAAAGAGAAAGGGAAGAGATATAGTGTCTGTCTTGAACAGGTAAATATAGACCGGAGATTCAACCCTATGTGCTATATGTGCCATATGGATATATGTGCTATATGAGCTATATGGATATATGTGTTATATGGATTATATGGATATATGTATTTTATATGATAGCTCTGAAATTTCCAGAGTTGTTTGCACATAAAGTATGTTAACAGATGACATATGATATATGGTTACATGATGCACTTGATTGCATAGCATATTGCAATGAAATTAAAAGGATCTGTGACTGTCTTGCCCTGAGTTTGTATACAAAAGAGACCTACGGGTCATACATGAGGCCTGAGATGCCTAAGAGATGGTATATGAGCAAATGAGGCCTAAGATGCCTAAAAGTCGGTAATGGAAAAAAAAGGTTGGTACATGGAAAAAAAAAGAAGAAAAGAAAGGAAAAGTTGGTAATGGGAAAGAGTCGGTAATGGAAACCCGGGGCAAATTCAGGCTTGCACAGTTCACAGAATAAAGAATCGGATACATCGGCATTTGCATTTGCATAGTAAATTCCTATATGACATATGTATAATATGTATGTATATGTACATGGACTAAATGTTTGACTCTGTGTGAAATAGTTGATGATGGTTTATATCCACTAAGTATGCGACTCACAAATCGCAAAATAATTTTTTTCAGGTTCAACTAGAACTTTCTGACGTGTGTCTCTTTTAAAGGTCACATTCATACAGGTCGGCCGGTTGAAGCTTAATGCAACCTTCTCCTCCTCATTTTGCATCATAGACATATGGGTTGTAATATAAGTTAGAGTGACAGTGTTTTAGTATAAGAAGTAACGACACATGGATGTGTGTGCAACCTTATAAGGTTGTTGATGTCAGCTATGTGCTTACGTGAATAGTTGGTATATGTGAATTATTTGTGTATATAAGAGATAAGTTTTACAAAGTATACGTCATAGGGTATAAGGGTGTCACAGATATTATTAGCACTACATGGACAAAAGTTTTCCACGCCTTATTGTCTTTATCAAGCCCCATTACTACCTGGCCGAATGGAAGCTTCTATGAAGTTTTTCATTGAGCCTAAGTTCTCTTGATGGTTTTTATGTGTTTTGACATTTCAGGTGGAGAGTTTGGTGATATAAGTAACAATGACTATGATTTTTTGCATATTGGATTGAGGTAAGAGTTGTTATTCCAAGCCTAAACACATGAGACTTGAGAGAAACACATTACCCTTGTGAGGTTGGATTCTTAGTTGCTTTTGCTTGAGGTTGCTTATATATGTGTGATGATGTTAGATTCACTTGTCTATCTATTTCTACTTGTGCTTTGATGTTGTTTTTGATAAAGGCATTGACTTGATATATGTGTTGTTGGTTTTGGTTGATGTCTTGTTGATTGCTTGAGGACAAGCAAGTCTAAGTATGGGGTATTTTGATGTCCGCCTTTTTAGTCGTGTTTTTAGGGTGTGTTTTTAGTGTGTTTGAGTCTTTTTCTTTAGTTTTGTGTTTTGTTTTGAGTCGTTTGTGTAGGTTTTCGTATTTTCATGAGATATGGAGTCTACATAAGCTTTGGTGGTGTTTTAGAAGCTATTTGGAGCACTTTTGAAGAAAGGAGCAAAGCCGGTGAAAGATAGCACTCAAGAATGAAGAGAAGATGAAGATTAAGCACTCAAGTAAAGTCATTGAAGATCAAGTTTGATCTTGGAAAGAGATAGAGAAATTCGTTACAAGAACATAGGAAAAAGAATCGAGTCAAACGGAGTTGTAACGATTCCGCTACGCAAGTTTTACTCAAGACTGTTCGAAGTGTTGAACAGGGTCGTTAACGAGGCACCCCATGGCGCAGCGGAGATCCGAGTCGGCGTGTTTAATTGAGCTTCTATCTTATTTCCTTTTATGTTATTAGATAGATAGAAGGAATATATCTTATTAGAAGATTTATTTCCTTAGAGATAGATTTAAGATATAATAGTTTCTCTATAAATACACTTGTCCTCTCTTTAGTTTTCTTATCATTCAAGTTAGAGGAGGAGGAGGAGGAGGAGAGACGATTGAGAGGAGGCGTAGGGAGAGAAGAGGAACGAGTTTGGAGATTGTGGAAGACAAGTTTATTTGGATTAAAGTTGTCAGCTTTTTATTTAATTTAATTTAGATGTTTTCAATTATGCTTTGTGAGTAGTCTTCCTCTCTAAGGTTGGGGTTGAACCCAACAATGATTGTGCATGCTTGTTTGTGATCATGTCTTGATTGTTTTTATTGCATGAATCTATTCTCTTGTTCTTAATCCTTGAAACGAAAGTTGATAGGAATTTCTCATTCATAGTTGAAGCGAAAGCAGAAACCTTGAATCAGAATAGTCAAATTAGGGTTTTGAAGCGAAAGCGGATCAATCCTAGTTGAAGTAGAAGAAATAGATAGTAAGTTTATTGATAGGACGAAAGTTGATTGATTTACTTGCTTTGGTTGACGAAAGTTGACACCTTTATGTGATAAAAGCATGATCTTTATGTTTCATAGCATTTGGCATGCATAATTGTTGTTGTGGTGATACCTTTACCTTAGAATCTCTCTCTTACTTGTTAAAAACCCTTACTTTCTTGGTTGCTTGCGTAACAAGTAACAAAACTTAGCACTGACTTTCTCCTTGTGGACAAACCTGACTCTGCTATACACAGTGGGGTCTTGATTATAAATTTATTTGTTGTCAAGAAACCCTCTCAACAACGCTCGAACCACTTCCTAGAAGCACTTAAGTCCAACTTTTATGTTTGGGTAGGTCAACCCAGAACTTCCGTAGGTATGACCCAAGCTAATGGATAAGACCGCTTGACCAACTGCCTACTTCGTTAGCAAGACCAATTAGATTTCCATTCCTTTCCCTTGATTTCGTTAAACCACATAAGTTCAAATGTGGGAGTCTTTCCAAGGAATACTAATGTAACAATTCCTTAAGAAAAAAGTACAATAGTAATTCTTCTACTTGTATAGTCATATTAACTAAAGAACAAAATGTTCTTTAAGGGGGTACTAGATCCTTCGTTGTGTCCTCACAGTCGTGAGTGTTGTAGTTATCTGTCATATCTATCCATGTACCGCTCTACGTTTTCCTAGTTTCGGGGACAAAACTCATTTAAGGGGGTACTATTGTAATATCCGCAATATTCCAAGGTTTATTAACCAAGTATATTAATTAAATAATCCTTTTTCTCTTAAAATAGTGAGCTTAAATATTTATTTAAATAAAATTAAGAACATATTGTAAAGGATTACTAAAGTAGTAAATAAAAATCTCAATTAAAAATAAGTTATTCTAATTTTGGATTTAATTAATAAAGTGCTTTTACAAGGCTAGCAAAAAATAACAAAGGGAAGGCAAATAAAAAGGGGGAAGAGTCGGGACTCTAACCCGAGACCTCTTGCAGCTCTCCCATATTAACACACACTCCAATCCGCTAGGCCATTGTAACTTATCTACTCATATTACAATCATTTAAATTATAAACACTACTATTTTCTTCTTCTTCTTCTTCAAAGAGTCAAATTTGTCTGATTGATTTGACGGTAGTCCATTGGATGTCCAAGCTTACTCCTAATCTTGCTTCAAAAACTATCCAAACCCATCATCATCCTTTGTAATCATCAAACTGACACAACTCTCCCCAATCATCTTCAATCTCCCTCTCTTCCATAGGTCAATTTCCACCATGGCGGATCAAGGGAGCTCACAATTTGCCTATTTAAAGGCTGCAATCTCACCATAAAATTCACACACCCAACTCTCTTCCTCTCTTCTAGCATAGTGCTATTCTCAATTATCAAATTTCAGACTAAGAGCATTATTTTCCTTTGTTGAATTTTCCATTAAAACACCATCAAACCTCTTCCAAATCACCACTGAGCCACCGTCGGACCACCGCCCAAGTGCCGCCGAGCCGCTTCCGTTCCTGCCCTGGTGCGCCGGCCCCCTCTCCCTTGCCTTCTCCTGTGTTTTGTTTTTCAACAGAAGCGTCATCTTGTGGAAAATAAGGTCCAATCTTTAATTATAATTATTTTAGTTCCTTTCATAAATCTATATAGCTATAAATAATAATAATAATAATAATAATAGATCTAGCCTAATATAAATAGTGGTTTAAAGATCTTGTTAGTTAGACAAGATAAATACAAATAATTAATTTCCTTGTACATAGATAAGATATTTATCACGCGTGTTAATTGTAATATAAAATGGATCTTATGACATGAGTTTTCCTAAATAAAATAATAGACTTATTATCATTAATTTTTATACATGGTTAGGGAAATATAAAATATTAAGTACACTCTATTTAAAGATATTATAATACAAAGACCTAAGTTGTTAGAAAAGATATACTAGTAATATTATAATGTTTGTACATAAATAAAATAAATATTTGCATGCTCATATTTTACAAAATAATGTTTCTAGACATAAAGAACCTTTCAAATAAAATAATGGAAAATTTATTATTATTTCACATACATGGAAAGCATACTATAATTATTTTAAGCATAATAGTGGGAACTCACTATGTAAGTAAAAGAACTAGAATAAGTATATTAATATACTATCTTAATGCCTTTTATAAAATAAAAAGGTTTTCATGTATTTTTTATAAGAGTTAGGATAAGATAAAAAGTATAATAATAAGATATACTAGTCTTAAAAGATATATAGGAAGAAGGATAAATATATAATAAGATAAGGGCATTATGGACTTTTTGTATCATAAGAAAGGTTTTTATAATCAATATGTTATATAAATATGGAAAAATATATTTTAATGGACTTTATATAATTTATCACCTTGCATGAAATAAAAAAAAGAATTATTTTTAATGATAATAAGAAAATATGAATTGTGACCATAAGCGAATAAAAAGGTTATAATTACTTTAATAAGAGATTAACTTAAGATTTTTGAGAATTTAATAATTTAACTAATATTATGTCTTGATCCTCAAAATCTTATAATACTTAAAATAAAATAAAGTTTTTATAGAGAATACTTGGATATTACAATTAAGAAATAATCATAAGGAATATTATTATTTTATCACCTCCACCTAAATTATTATTATAATAATTTAGTATTAGTTCTCTTATAAAAGAATATAAGAGATATTTAAAACTTTAGAAGAATTAAAGAAATTCTTATTAAAGTTCACTCGTATCTATCATATCGTTAGGTCGAGTTCCGTTCCAACTAAGGCATCGATTACCGTACTTTCGTTTGAAAACGCTTGTGAAAGCTAAGGCAAGTGGAATTTCTCCTTGAAGTCTCGTTAATTCGTTTCGTGAAATTTTTCAATGTTGGGAACAACTTGTTTGCTAATAATAAACGAATATAGGAATATCGATTGTTAGAAATAATGACCCAATTGTTATCGTTATTAAGCTATTTAAATTTCGATAGGACTATTACCCTAGTCTTGTTTGTGACCTTGCTTGTTTAAGATCTCTTTTCGAGATCGGTTTGGATGAAATAGTAAGGGGTGCGGGATTAACCCGACACCTCTATATAACCTACTAAGTCGTATGGCACCACGCCTAAATTCCGCGACTTTAAGGATCATGATCCACTATCTGCTCTATTCGGAGGAGGGAGGTGCGCACCCTAGCTAGGTGCCGGAACTTCGTTCCCATAAGTGGACCCGGGCCCATTCATGGCCCCCCACACTCTTAAAATAAGTTAACGTAAGTGAAAATTTTCATCACAATACAAGATAAGTGCAAAAGCACAATTACAAGAAACCAAAACCGGGTCGGAATAGTACAACGTGGAAGACCACCCGGCTCCCGGTTCTTGAAAGATCGTCTTTTCAATCTGAATGCTTATTCGGGCTTGTCTAAGGTGGGCGGGTACTTAAGCGTCTTCGGGATACCTCCCCTATCTAGAGCACCGAATAACATGAGGTTGGTTGAGGTCCGACAAGGGCGCGGGAGATTTTCAAAACTTGTATGAATTAATAACGTTCCCAACATATCTTCTACTCTAAGAAGTCTATAGTCTCGTAGTTCGTCTTTCAATTTACGAGTTATCTCATCTCGAGATTTACTCCTTTCCGTTCCGATAAGCTCCACATAAAGTTCTACATCTAAAAACACATTCCGATAATATCTCACAAATATTATAAATTACCATAATACCCTTGAGAATTTCCATTCTCACTTGCTTAGTCTCCTTATACTAATTCCGCTTTTCCGCATGTTTGCCTGGCATTTTTCGCCCTTCGCGACTTATTCTAGACTCTAGGAATCCCAGCAAGGCGTAGACGAAGCCACACAAGGAAGGAAGGGTCGGACTCTCAAAGATGTATTTTTCGTTCATTTTGGTTTATTTAATTTCATGTTGTAAGAACAAGTTTTCGATTTCCGCTTTCGAACCGTTTTTATGTTAAGTTGGTTAATGATGTAAGAACAAAGTCTCATTCGTGAGCAATCTTTTATTGAAGTATGTACCGTTTATATCAATTTCCGCATTTCCTAAGTTTTAATATCATATTAAAGCCTAGGGTGACTGATGTGAATCCATCTACCGAGCCCACCTTCAACACTCTTAGTGCCGAGCCTCCTACCGAGGGGTCGCCGCTCGGTAACGAGCCTGCTGGGACGCCCTTGCAAGCAGATCGTGGCGCGCCTTTGCAGACACCGGATTCCGACCTTGGCGCGCCTTGGCTTTTTATGGATGGTGCTACCTCTTTGGGCGCCTTGTCCCATGATTCGAGTGGGGATTCCAACCCTAAAGACAAGCGCAATGTGCATGATAAAGGGGAGCCTACACTTGGACAAGCAACCAAGGCCGGTGTTCGAGGCGCTAAGAAGCTGAGTCAAGGAGCCATGCCCTATCTTGGGCGCATCACACGAGCCCTAGCTAAGACAATACTAGACAAAATCAAGGAGGAACTCATGGCTCATAAGTTTCCGATGGCTAATGACGGTGAAGGTTGGAGTGTTCTTGTGACTATTGGTTCGGCTAGTGCAAAAACTTGTCTTATGTTTTGTTAAGGGTTTTAAGTTGGTTTTCTTAAAACTTTAGGGTGTTTTATGTAATAATGAGAGGAGTGTGGATGAATTGTGAGAGGTGTGGGTTTAGGGTTATAAGGCTTGTTTTTTGCCTCCTTTCTTCCTTAGAGTTGAAAGATGAATGTTATCTCTTTGACTTGTTTTTCAATCTAAGTTTGTTTGTTCTTTTCGTTTCAATTCTCATTGTTTGATCGTTTGTGAGTCATATCCAACGTTCTTTCAAATTAGTTTGTTGATCTTGGTGATTAATATCCAAGACTCAACATCCATATCCAACGCTCCATCAATCCGATTCCATCCGCTCCATCAATCGTTCCATTTCCATCTCGGTGGATTCTGCACCACCTCAGTATAATCTCCATAACTTTGAAACCGCATACTATATTGATCTGAAATTTGTAGAGATTCAACTAGACTCAAAGATCTAACTCCTCGAGTTGGAATCACTCAATTCTGATTTCATACCAGGAAGATACGGCAAGTTGAAGACAGGTCAGATTCCTTGGTGTTTGCTGTCGGAATTCCTTGGACTCGTTGAAGGCGATCCCTTTGCATCATCTACAACATCGATTTTTTTTCATCAAGTGGTATCAGAGCCACGCAAAAGGTATCGCCATCAAAACCTTGTTT
This sequence comes from Fallopia convolvulus, assembly GCA_964016875.1. Lineage (NCBI taxonomy): Eukaryota > Viridiplantae > Streptophyta > Magnoliopsida > Caryophyllales > Polygonaceae > Fallopia > Fallopia convolvulus. The sequence goes on from OZ024718.1 coordinate 28,443,797, forward strand.
CGACCTTGGATTTCCACTCGTTGCAAGTATTGTCAATTCCGACTAGTCCTTGTTGTTCGTGTGTGTGTGTCCTTTGTTGCGCCATTTTTGTGATCAATTTGCGTCCTTGATTTGTTATGGTTGAAGGAAGAAAAGTTTGAGTCCTTGCTGCATTTTTCTCACACAAAAATGGTGGAGGGACACCAAGGTTTCATTCTTGCTTGATTTGAAGTTGAAAGGGTGGTCATTACTCTGTGTTTAATCCCTTCATTAAGAGCTTGTTTTGATTGTTGTTTGCTGAATTTTCTTGGCTGAATCACGAGGGGAACACGTGTGTAAAATGTCCCTTATGTCCATTACATGCTTGTTGAATTGGTTCGACTCTAGGATACGGGAACGACACCGAGAACATACTTGTCTTGCTTGCTTGTGTCTTTTCTTGTTTTCTTTTGTTGTTCATCTCCTACTTGCAACTTGTCGGATTTCCATCTCGAGCAAGTTTTGGTGATTAATTCAAGTGCACTCTATACTCTTGCTTTTCACGTGGTTTGTTGAGATGACGAGTGTAGGTGATGAGAAAGACAAGCAAAAGGTCAATGACGAGTCTTCCAATTCGGTGGAGGCCATGTTGCGGTCCCTACTACAATCTATGCGATCCATGGAGGAACTCTTTGATGCCTTGGAGATCCGAATCCTAGGGATGGACAAGAGGACACAAGTGCCTCAAGTGGGGAAGATCAAGGAAACACGAGAAGAAGATCAAGGTTCAAGGACGAACCCTTTTAAAGGGGAGGAGGATGATGTGAGTCCATCTACCAAGCCCACCTTCAACACTCATAGTGTCGAGCCTCCTACCAAGGGGTCACCGCTCGGTAACGAGCCTGTTGGGGCGCCCTTGCAAGCAGATCGTGGCGCGCCTTTGCACACGTCGGATTCCGACCTTGGCGCGCCTTGGCTTTGTAATATCCGCTAAATTCTAAATAAATTAAAATGGGTAATTATCCCAATAATTTTTTTTAAAATAAAGAGTTTAATAAACTTTATAATTTCATATTATATTATGAAAGGTTACAAAAATTTACTGCAATGACAATCAAAAATTTAACTAAATATATTATGCAAGTCGGATATCTATTTAAATAGTTTTCTCTTAAAAAGAGAAATTTAAATAAATTAAATAAATAAAGTCAAGAGTGTATTATAAGGATTAAGAAGAAATAAAAGCATTTAAATAAAAAATAATGCTTTATTAATTTTCGGATTTTAGTAAATAAAAGAGTGCTTCAAGCTAAAAATAAATACAAGGTAAGTTAAATAAAAAGGAGTCAAGAGACGGGATTCGAACCCGAGACCTCTTGCACCTCCCTTCCCACGCACATACTCATTAATCCGCTAGGCCATTATGACTTTCTATTCTTTCTACCCAACATTTTATTATTAAACCATTTTTATCTTCTTCTTCCCCAAAGCACATCAGACTTTGTCTGATTGATTTGACGTAGTTCCTATCCATGGCCATTGCTTCTCCCCCTCTTCATCTTGGCTTGAATGACCACCCTAGTGACATCCCTCCTTACATCATCATCAAACAAGCACACCCATGGCCAATCCTCCTCCATCTCCCTCCTCTCCATTGGTGAAACTCCATAGACATGGATCACCCCTTTGAGCTCCCTTGCCTATATAAAGGGCTGAATTCTTCATCAATCTCACACACAAACACTCTCCTCTCTTCTTCTACAATTTGCTCTCATTCAATCCTCAAAATTCAGCCTCAAAGAGCCCTTAAATTTCTGAAAATTTCCATTAAAACATCATTGTTAGCCTTCCAAATCACCACCAAGCCGCCACCTCTCCTCCTTCGGACGACCGCCGGCCCACCTGAGCCCCGCCGAAGCCACACCTGGCCACCACCAGCCCGCGCCGCCTCTGCCCTGACCGCCGGCGTCCCCCTCTCCCTTGGCTTTTCTACGTTCTGTTTTTATCAGAACCTCTTCATGTAAGTTTACAAAAGGCCTCTAATTAATTTCTTATCTTAACTAAATTAATTTAATTACTTATTTTTAAAATAAATAGCCTCACCATAATATTGTTAGCCTTACAAAATTAAATCTAATAAAAATAATAGCTTTGAGATCTTGTTAGTTGAACAAGATAAAATCAAATAGGTAAATTATATTATACTAGATAAGAGCTTTCAATGGAATATCAATTTAATAATAGTATAAATCTCAAAACATAGATTTTATTAAATAAAAACGTATATAGAAAGTATTTTTATATAAATTATATTGTTTTGAAGTATGGAACTTTAGATTATTAGAAAATACCTTATAAAGAGGAATACAAAAGAAATATTATATTACATTATATCTCCAAGTATAGAGGATTTAAAAATATTATAATATTATGGACATAAGGTTTATTTAATAATGATGGTGGTTATGATAATAATATATAATTTATGTTATTAATGTAATAAGTTGTTAAGTATACTAGTTGTTAAAAGTTGTCTTGCATAAGAAGATATTTAAGATAGAAAAGATAATATATTTTTATCTAAGTTATCATTAAAATCAATTGTATGCTCTTGGTTATAAAATAATACTTTAAGACATGATTCTATTTTTATGAACTAAAGATATGGGAGAACTTATTTAAATAAGATAATAAGATTATTTTTATCATCATATTATAATTATGGAAAGCATATTATATAAATTTTGACTATTTATGGGAAGTACTAGAAAAGGACATCTTCTAATATTTTAATCTCTATTTTTGCATGTCTTTTAAATAAGGATTTAATGAGTAGATAGTGTAATAAGATCATGTTATAAAAAGATATTGTTTAATAAAAAGATAATATTATAATAATAAGAGAAAATAAATAATAACGGCATGTTAGACTTTTTACAACCCTAAGAAAGACTTTTAATACAATATTCTTATAATGTTAGAAACTATATCATATGATTTTATAAAGATACTCCTTGCTTATTTATATGGATAAAAATAACAAGATAAGATTATAAAGGAATATTTTAATAAATTAAATAAAGCTACTACTTGGTTTTCAAGAATGATATTGCATAATATTAAAATAAGGGTTTCAAAGAATAAAAGGATATTACAATATTTAAAATAATAATAAGGGATATTATTATTTTATTCACATCCAACTAAATTATTAATATAATAATTAAGTAAGATTTCATCCCTTAAAAAAAGAATAAAAGAGATATTTACAACTTTAGAAGAATTTGAGTATTCTTAATAAAGTTATCGGAATATCTCGTGTCCTTATGTCGAATCTCCGTTCCGTGACAAGAACATCGTTTCCGCTCGTTTGCTAATACAAACTCGTACAAGCTAAGGCAAGTAGAATTTCTCCTTGTAGCCTTAATAAATTCGTTTTCGTGAAATTTCTGGATGTTGGGAACCACTTGTTTGCTAATAATAAACGAACCTAGGAATATCGATTGTTAGAAATAATGACCCCTCTGTTATCGTTATTCCGCTATTTAATATTTGATAGGACCATTATGCTAGTCTTGTTTGTGACCTTGATTGTTTACAATCTCGTTAAGAGATCGGTTCGAATGAATTAGTGAGGGGTACGGGACTAACCCGACGCCTCTATATAATCTACTAAGTCGTATGCCTATGCGCTTAAAGTACGACTTTCAGGATCATGATCCATGTCCGCTCTGATTGCAACGAGGGATGAGCGGCACCGTAGCTAAGTGTCGGAACTGGGTTCCCTTAAGTGGTCCGGGCCATGCATGCCCCCCACACTCTTTAAAATCATTAACGTAATCGACATTTTTCGTCACAATATAAGATAAGTGCCAATGCACATTTAAAAGACATCCAAAACCGGACCGGTCTCAAATGATCGATTCGGCTCTCGGTCCGCAAGGGCACGAGAGATTTTAAAAAACTTGTATGAATTAATAATATTCCCAACATACTTTCTATTCTAAGAAGTCTACAATCTCGTAGTTCTTCTCTTGACTAACGAGTTATCTCATCTCGAGATATACTTATCTCCGTTTCGATAAGCCCCACATAAAGACCTATACCTTAAAACACATCCCGATAATATTTCTCGAATATTATAAAATTACCGAAATACCATTGAGAAGTTTCATTCTCACTTGCTTCGTCTCCTTAGACTAATTCCATATTTTCCGCATTTTGGCCTGGTATTTCTCGCCCTTTGCGACAAATGCCAGACTTTAGGAAGTTCACACCGAAGCTTTGAAGACAAAGTCTAGAAGGTTCGAGGAGCATTATACAAGGATAGAAGATCAAGGCAAGACGGCGTTGAAGGAAGGAAGGAATTTTCAAAGATCAAAGCATTCAGAAGATAGTGCATCAGCTCTTCTATTTTAACCAAGCAAATCATCATCATATGATTTTTCTTGGAGAAACATACATGTATGTTTAAATACGTCTTTTCAACCCTTTTTAATACGGGTTTTATTTTCCGCTGCTACATCATTTGTAAAACGACTCTCAATGTAATGAACAAAAGTTCTTGTCAATATATAAAATTCCGATTTTGGTCAATTTCATCTTTAATTACATTTAATTAAATGTCAATTTCCGCATTTTATAAGTTTTAATATCATTATAAAGCCTTGGGTGACTTTGGACGGTAAAGCCCGAGGTCACTGATGGATGGTGCTACCTCTTCGGGTGCCTTGTCCCATGATTCGAGTGGGGATTCAAGCCCTAAAGTCAATCCCAATGTGCATGATAAAGGGGAGCCTACACTTGGACAAGCAATCAAGGCCGGTGTTCGAGACGCTAAGAAGCCGAGTCAAGGAGCCATGTCCTATCTTGGGCGCATCACATGAGCCCTATCTAAGGCAATACTAGAAAAAATCAAGGAGGAACTCATGGCTCATAAGTTTCCAATGGCTAATGACGGTGAAGGTTGGAGTGTTCTTGTGACTACTGGTTCGACTAGTGCAAAAACTTGTCTTATGTTTTGTTAAGGGTTTTAAGTTGGTTTTCTTAAAACATTAGGGTGTTTTATGTAATAATAAGAGGAGTGTGGCTGAATTATGAGAGGCGTGGGTTTAGGGTTATAAGGCTTGTTTTTTGCCTCCTTTCTTCCTTAGACTTGAAAGATGAATGTTCTCTCTTTTACTTGTTTTTCAATCTAAGTTTGTTTGTTCTTTTCGTTTCAATTCTCATTGTTTGATCGTTGGTGAGTCATATCCGATGTTCTTTCAACTTAGTTTGTTGATCTTGGTGAGTAATATCCAAGACTTAACATCCATATCCAACACTCCATCAATCCGATTCCATCCGCTCCATCAATCGTTCCATTTCCATATCGGTGGATTCTGCACCACCCCAGTATAATTGCGATAACTTCCAAACCGCACATTATATTGGAATCACTCAAATCCGATTTCGGACCAGGAAGATACGGCCAGTTGAAGACGGTTCAGATTCCTTGGTATTTGTTGTCGGAATTCCTTGGACTCTTTGAAGGCGATCCCTTTTCATCATCTACACCATCGATCCTTTTCATCAAGTGCAACAGAGTTTTTTATCAAGTGTGGTAATCCCACCTTGATAAAAGGGAGGTCTTAGGTTCAAATCCCACCTCCAACATCCTACAGGATAAAAGGTGTGTAACCTCCTACAGGTTGGGGTGCATGCTTTTATAATGTGATCAAGCCCACATGAACCCACCTTCCCGGCCTGCATCGAGTCGGCGTTCTGACCAGTGGGCCAGCCTCCATCCTAGCTCCATAGTGGAGTTGGTTATCAAGTGTGGTAATCCCACCTTGATAAAAGGGAGGTCTTGGGTTCAAATCCCACCTCCAACATCTTGCAGGATAAAAGGTGTGTAACCTCCTGAAGGTTGGGGTTCATGGGTTGCAGCCCATGGCTTGTGATTGAGCGCCACCAGTCAAATCGCCGACATGGAGGCAGGCTGGAGGCTGGCCCACTGGTCAGAACGCTGACTCGAGGCAGGCCGGGAAAGTGGGTTCAGGTGGGCTTGATCACATCAGTGACTTTGGGCAGTAAAGTCCGAGGTCACTGGCGGTAATACCCAATGTTGCAAAATAGGGGTGTTACAGATGTGAGCACTTTGATGCTCCAAAAAGTCCTCAACCCGGTAGTCGTCAGTGTCGTAATACTTGTCCCCGTGCTTCCTCTTTGGGGTCGAGTACACATACGCTGATGACTTGTCTTTTATTTATTCTTGTGGCCTCCACTTGAATGACGATGCCGGTATTCCTCCGAGTCGTACTCGTCATGGGAATAGACGTCGTAAACTTGTTCATCCCTATAGTGGCGTGCCAATTGACGATGATCCGCGGTCTCTCGACCACCATCGTACCGATCAAATTGGAGTGGTCGACTATCCTTAATAGACTCCATGCGGTGGAGTGTGCTGTGTTGCGAGCTCAGCTGCGTTATGGTCTTACCTTTGGTGCGGGTGCGCGCGTCGTCATTAGCCAAGCCCGGCTGCGTATGAATTTACGATGCTAGTACGTACCCCAATGGCACAGTACGCTTGCTTTGCGTATTGCTTTCGGCCAATTGGCGCTCAGCTCCGCTATCCGAGCGTCCTTAGCTGCTAGCGCCGCGTCTTGGTCACTCGGTGCTGATGGTGGATCCTTATGTTGGTTGTCCTCGTTGCCCGATTCGGACACGGTACCTATAGTCACACTAGTCATACTGCAGTAAGTTGTTCTCAAAAGGCCAAGAGTTTCCGAGATCGGTTAAATCGGGCCAACCCTTAATGTTCAACCACACAAACAAGGAAGGATAAGGGAGCTTAAGGTCACTCAACTCTTTACAAGAGAAAGGATCCAAAATACAATCAATGGATGCAGATGCGAATGCAACAAATGACGCAAGAAAAGATATGGATTAGCAAAGAAGAATTAAGAAAGAGAAGGTGAAGATATGCAATCGATTAAACAAGGGAATTGGTTGTAGATTTTAGGTGATTGGAGAGAGAAGATCTCTTGATTTGATTTGATTTTTTTAAAAGAAATGATGAGATGTGCTTTCCTTTTTTTCTTGTGATTTGGTGTGGATTTTATCCTCCACCAAATAAGGAAGTGATTATATATATATATATGTATGTATGTATGTGTGTGTGTGTGTGTGTGTGTGTGTGTGTGTGGGGGGGGGGTTGAATCTTCCACTATGGATTTTATCCTCTAGTGAAGATATATTTTCCTTAACAAGAATAATTTTGGATATGGATTTTATCCTCTATCCAAAAATAATGCAACAACCAAGAGATGCAAGACACCCAATAGCAAGAAATCGGTAATGGTACGCAACAAATGAGCATGTAATTAGCAAAACAAATGATGCAAATGTCACCAAAATCAATTGTAGAGTCGAGTAGGTCAAGGTTGTTTTTTTTAAATAAACACACGCAAGCAAAAAAAAATGGTTCCCTAGATGAAGATGGATCTAGGGTTGACAAGAATGGATGAGATCATGTGTAAATTGAACGAGAAGGGTGAAACGAGACTTACTCGAACCTTGGCTCTGATAACAGTTGATGCGACCTTATGTGAAGGAGGCTATGGATCTTTATGTTGTTACGAGTATTGGGTCTCGCAATGGCGAAGTGAAAGGCTTTAGGGTTTGAATCCAACGTTGGATTGTCCAAACATGCAAGAACAATCATGAGCAAAAGCTTTGAGAGTTGTTCGATCAATTGAATGTTACGGCGCAAGCACTAGGATAAGATATAGGAGAAAAACCTCAACTATAATTCTTATCCTAAGTATGCGTAAGCCTAAAACATAAGTCCAAGCCCCTTTATATAGAGGAGGCATGCGTAAATCCTAATAAAGCTATAGGCACGCCTAGGGCTTGCGTGCAAGCAAGGCCCAACGGAGCGAGGCCCATAAAAGACCTTCCAAAAATAAAAAACCAAGTTTAGTAATGTTTGACAATAGACAGAATGCTAAAAAAGGCAATAAAGATAAGTGTCCTTGGTCGTTGACACCGAAGTGTCATGACAAGGCCAAGGCTCGGCGTGGCGCGGCGTTGGCGAGACCAACACATGCCAAGACACGATATCGCGGGCGCTGGCGAGGGCGAAGGCACAAAGACGCGCGCCAAGATAGGCGATGAACCTCAAGTGGCGACGTTGGCATGCGCCGAGGGGCCAGAGTCTTGTGCGATTCACGCGTCCGAGGTGGATGGTGTCGAGGCTCCATCTTGAGGTTCCCCGATGGTCAAGGCGCACATGGTGACGTGCGATGGTATGAGGATGGGCGCGCCATGGCCAGCGGTGATGCGTGACACCAAATATTAGGTTGCGGTCTCGATGGCACGGGCCCGAGCACGAGTGACCAGCCCGTCCGAGCACAAGGCAAATGTGTCGTCCTCCTGCTGAGCGTCTAGAGTCGTGGTCACATCAACCGGGAACATCTTGCACATGGTAGCATCGTTGGAAACCGATAGTGTCATCTTATGCGAGAAAGTGGCTATGTAGTTCACGGGGTCCGAATGCCCATCATATTGAGTGAATGATGGTGGTGAGAATTTGCTGGAGGCTTGACACACTGGATGCTTTTATGGAATGGTGTCGATGTCACAATAGCCAGCTTGTGCTCGGATTGCTCTTGAGCCGATTGCAAGGTTCCACCTTACGCTCTTAAAAGATCGACCAACCTCCTTTCGATGCGCTTTAGGGCTCAATTCTCTCCTTCACACCATTCCTTGCTTTTGCTCCGACGTCGATCACATCCCTTTTCTTCTTATTGCCCCGGTCACGAGCTGACTAGGGCCTTGTCGACGGTTCATAACGATTCATGCCACAATTGCGCGAGCTTTCGCGACGATTGCTTCGGCCGCAACCGTTGCTGGGGCTTCCACGGCCGCGGTCACACTTACTACGGCCGTGACTAGGGCTCCCGCAACCGCGGTGGTTTCCGCAATTGTTGGAATTATCTGAGTCATCCGAGGTTGAGTCGCTGGACTAATGATGGTCTACGGCTCAAGACCTCTTACGCGGGGGTGACATGTGTTGATTTCCCCTTCTCCGACCTTTAGGCGCTCTACGATTTCTCTCGTAGCGAACTTGCATCTCTTCATATTCGTCGGTGCTTATCGGCTCGGGACTACGACGGTTATCGGCGAATTCAATAACGCTAGGGAGCCGTCGATTGGTCCTTTTGATCACTGATTCACTTACGGGGCGCTTCCCTTGAAGCTTATCTAAGGTGTGCTTTAATCTAGAGATCTCTTCGAAGGCTTGGTCCAAGCGGGACTCTGCCTAGGCGCGCTTACTCTGAATTTGCTCATTTTCTCTCAAGACAGAGCCTAAGGCATGTGTGATCTCATCCTCCTCGTTCTCGACGGTGGTTGATGCCCCATTACCGCCGTTTAGCCTAGATGCCAAGGATATGTGAGTGTCACCACATACGAGATTGGACCCGACGTGGCTCGATTGACCATGCTCGCAGCGTGGGATGATGGAATTAAAATTCAACTCTCGGACTAGGGCCGACGCGGGCTCCGAGATGTGCAGTTGCGCTCGACTGCGGCCGCGGCTTCCCAGGCCGAGGTCGCGGTTAGGATCAGTGACCGCGGTTACTCGTCCAAGTTCGTGCGATGGCCCACGACTTTGTAGACTTCGATTGCTTTTGGATTCAGCAACACACATTGTTGAACCCCACAGATGGTCAAATCCATTAGATTCGTACAGTTTAGTGTTACAATCGTCAATTCCGTCGCTTGACTCAGATCCCTGACGGCTCGGGCAATGAGCGGCCGTGCTTGCGAGTGAGTCCGGGTCACGGTTTCGGTCGTCATCAAGCAAGACGCCTTGCTAGGTAAGTGTTAGGGTTCGATCCTCCGAGAGAATATCGGAGTTTGCGCGATTGCTCCTCTTGACTCGTCCCTTCTGCTTTCGTTCCAAGCTCCTCTTCAACCTAGAACCTACAAAACAATGGACACAAGGGGCGGGGTCCTCCTAATCCACCTCCGATGCCTAAGTCAAAAGAGCAGTTTGTCGTTTGAACGTCGAGATAAAAGGTAAGACTTGTTTGCAAGCTCAACGAATATGAGTATGCTTACCGTACATGGCGAAAACATGTATGTATAGTGGAAGAAAGGGAGTAGAGGCGTAGAGGGGTCGAAAATCCACCCCTAGGGCCGACCAATCATGCTCAAGGCCCAATAAGCGATCTCTTATTCCCTAATTTACGCAGAAATGCTATCTTTCGACTAAGATAGACTCTTCCACTATAGCAATTTAATTATCGTAATAAAGAATATAAAAGCGTACCAAAAATAAATACCATTTTTAAATAAAAAAATAGGATAATAAATAAAAGTACATTTTTAACGAAAAATAGATAATTATTAAATTTTATAAGCTCACAATAACAACCCAAAAATTTTTAATTTGGAATTCAGTCAAAGACCTACCCATTTTCCCAACCAACCACTAACCAAACCCTAGCTTTAGGCGTAGGCGCTGCTTGCTGCTGGAATCAGGGCCGGCCTTCCCCAGTACAAACTTCACACTTTCCACTCGCCAAACAATTCCCCATTTTCCTCATCCAAAACAAAATGAATTATACTGTATGTATTATATGCAATGGAGGATCCGAGGTTCGGATGAAACGCAAGCTCATCTCACACTGTCATATTCTTCAATTATTACATTTATTAGATTCATTTTGATCGATGTGAATCGTGCATATCATATTTGACATATTCGATATATATTCTATCGGATTTTTATTAGGTCAACATTTGATCTATTAGTTAGCCCTAACTTGTATGGATTGTGATCAATCTTAATAATAAATCGTAATCAACGAAAGTTGCATCAACAATATTCATATTGAAAAAGATAAAAGTATACTAATAGATGACATAATTGGGTCGGCCAAGCTTCATGCGTAAAGTGTGTGTAGTGGGAAATTTTGGTGGACATTGGATTAAAAAAGATGAACGTCATTTTCAAAACTAACGCGTCAAGCTAGTAAAACAACAAATCGTGGGTTTTTGAAGCATGTGTGAGTCTGAATTAATACGTATACCATCGTCGGCTTATTTTAAGCGTGTGAATACGAGACCTGCCAACGGCTCAACCACAAATTTGTACAGTATTACTGTAAAAACCCAGCTGTCACAATAGTCACGTAATCATCCAAGTCTATTTTACAAGAAAGCCATTTCCACATTCATCCTCTCTACCTTTACACACTCTTTTTTTAAGCAGGTCAACTTTTACAATGAAAGCAACCAACCAAAATACTTCTTGCTGGAAAAAAAATATATTATCAGAGATTTAGTTTGACGTACATATTGATAAATATAGATGATAATAACACCATTATTGTATTTAATATACAGAGTAAATATTAGATTATCCATCAATTAAATGACATCTTTAGATATATAGTCCCGAACCCGTATTATGTATTGATTGATAGTATATGTCAATCGGTCCAATAGTATTTGAGGCTTAACATCATGTATTGTATATAGTTAATTAAATTGATAAAAATAATTGGAGCCTAAATCCTGATCGTCATTTTAGAAAAAAAAATCTAATTGCATTAAAAAGTTCATTAACATATGAATATATGGTGGCTGATATAGGTAACACTTGCCACCATGTCTTCTATTTATTTTTAAGACGATTTATAAAAATGTAACCGCCTTCAATTCCTATTATAATTATTGTTATTACGATGTTACAAGATTTACGTGCTTTATCAATATTGTGTCGGTTACATCCATGGACATAAGAAGAATAAATTTTATTAGGAGACAAACAATTCAGATTACAGAATTACATTAATGAAGCCTTTAAAGAGTATACATGTGGCTCTAGAAACCCTAATTCGAATTATGAGTTGTAGGACTAAATAGATCTCGATTGGCCCAAAAACATTATACATAGCATACCGTGCGCCGTCCCTGGACCCCCGACTCGCCGACTGGTCAACGAGACCACCGTTGGGAGATAGGGGCTCCACCCCCGAACCCTTAGTGGGTATCGATCGATAGATTCAAGGCACATTAACCAATCCCCACCTTGACTTGAATCCTCTAGATATAAACAAACATACACACCATTCCAGTGCTAGATGCATCATTATAGTGCCAAATGTACCAGACTTCCTCACCTGCCTCAGGTTTGGCTCGTAGGGACATTAACAACTTTTGACATTCATCAAGTCTAAATAGTGTTGACACTTGCTCTGCGGAACCGGCTTGGTGAACATATAAGCAAGGTTATCAACAATACCTACTTCACCTCAATTCTTCTCTCACTTCACAAAAAATGGTACCACACATCAACATGCTTGTTCCTCTTATATATGATGAACATAATCCTTGGCTAAGCATATTGCACTCAAATTATCACAAAAAACTATATCTTGATCATGATCTTGAACACTAACTAGCCCTTTCAACCAAATCCCTTCCTTAGCAACTTCCATCAATGCCATATATTCTACTTTGGTAGCTGACACTTTCATTGCTAGTTGGAGTGTGACTTTCCAATTAACCACAAAACCACCCAATGTGAACACGTAGCCAGCCACAGATCTCTTGTTGTCAACATCTTCGGGATGATTAGAATTAGAATAGCTTGTAACTAGGCATTGTGTTTCACTCCCATAAATGATACCAACATCAGATGTACCTCTTAAGGTACCGGAATATCCTCTTCACAACTTGTCAGTATTCCCTTTCTGGTTGTCCCATGAGCCTACTCATAGCACAACTATACATGCTTAATCTAATCTTGTACAAACAATAGCATACATCAAACTTCATACATCACTTGCATAAGGAACCCATGACATATACTCTTTTTCCTCCTTTGACTGAGGAGCCAACATAGTGGAGAGATAAATATTAGCAACACTTAGAGTGTCAATAGGCTTGGAAGAGGACATAAAAAACCTGGCCAATACCTTCTGAATGTATCCTTTTTGTGACAAGAAAAGCTTCTTTTGATTTTTGTCTCTAAGAATCTCTATTCCTAGTATCTTTCGCGGTAACCCTAGATCCTTCATCTCAAACTCATCACTGAGAAGACCCTTCAACTTCTAAACATTATAGTTCCTTTTACCAACTATCATCATGTCATCTACTTATTGAACCAGATAGATGAACGAATTATCTTGCAACTTGTTGTAGTAGACACAATAGTCATATGCACTCTTGAAGTAGCCCAGCTTCATCATATAACTTTCAAACATCTTGTATCACTGCATTGGAGACTACTTAAGTCCATATAAGGACTATTTTAACTTGCACATATAGTTCACCTTTCATGGAACTTGGAAACCATCTGGCTAAGTCATGTATATTTCTCCGTCTAACTTTCCATGTAGGAAAGTTGTCTTCACACCGAGTTGTTCAAGCTTTAAATCCTGATGTATAACTATTTGCTAGCAACACTATGATAGAACTGTGTTTGATCAATCATTGTGAGATGATCTCATTATAGTACACCCCATCTCTCTAATTGAAACCTCTAGCAACAACTCGAGCCTTATACTGGACTCTTTCTACAGGTGATGCCCCTTCCTTCTTCTTGAACATCCCTTTGCAAGTAATGATCTTTCTCCTTGTTGGTTGTATGACTAAATCCCATATTTGATTCTTGTGAAGAGACTCCATATTATCTCCCATTCTAGCAAGCCATTTCTAAGAATCAATACCTAAAACAACCTTTTTTGAAGGTGGATGGCTCACGAGTGTCCACCTCTTCAACAACCTATAGTGTATAACGCACCATATCCTCAAAATCAAATCCCTTAGGTGGCCAAACTCCAAATTTCTTGGGTTGACCCTGATTGAAATGCAGCTTCGATCCGCTTGTTCATCAATGCTACCATTCTCTATTGCAAATGTGGGCTTCACCGACCATATCCTCAAAACCATATCCCTTATGCATAGACTTCTCATAAAAAACTACTTTGCTACTTAGAATCACCCTCTTCTCTGATGCAAATCAGACTCTATATCCCTTAACTCCATCTTCATAGTCCACAAATACTCTTTTTTATTTTGCTCGTGACCCTAATTTACCCTCAACAGATTTACCTGACTAGATCTTAACGAGACCACCGTCCGGTGATGATGTCCCCCAAAACTCCTGCTAGGAAGCTCCGTTCATAAACCCCAATGGGTACATCAACGACAGATTTAAGACACATTGACAACTATTTTCTTGATGTTAATTACATTAACTACATTACTAGTGCACCCTCTAGACAAAAAAACCACCTTACTAGTGCTTTCGGAAAGAGGCAAGGCTTCTACTTATAAAATCATCGGGTTATGATGCAATCATCTTCCTTTTATAATTTATTTTCTTGACGGTCATATTAACCACTTTGCTAGTGCTTTTAAACAAAGCTATGTTTATAAAGTTGTCGGGTAAGGGATAGGACTAATTAAATAAATGACGCCTGCAAGAAGTAGAGACCGAAAGTTTCACACCGGCCGTTCTTTTAAACAAGCTAAACCAAACTCTCAATTGATTTACAAGCATCGAGCCGCCGCCTACGTTCGCATCTGACATGGACACGATTTAGAAGCTAGTCACACATCAGCATCTCAACAATTCGAGCGAGAGCATTTTGAAACCGGGGAGGGGGTAAAAAAATTGAAATTTAGGATTACATAAAATTGAATTGGTTATTTTGTCGTATTTTTCCTCCCCAAACTCTCTTTTAATTAGACCATGATCACCGAGCAAACGACGTCGTACTGATCATAGGTTCTTGGTAATCAAGAACCGTAGTAGTGGCACGAGGATAACAAGCCTTGCGTAGCTCGTTATACCGGTCAACATCGAACCCACGTGCGCTGACGAGCTTGCTCATCTTAGCCTGGAGCCGGCTCTGATAAAAGCCTTCGAACGAGGGCTCTTTGGAAGTGCGGAGGAAGAAGGCGTAGCCCGCCATAAAGTAGGCTGAGGTGACGTAGAAGCAAATTGGCTCCATCACGTCCCATGACAACTCCCAAAACGTAAGCCTCATGAACGCCGCCGTCTGAGCCAGCATGTAGCCGAGCCCTAGCCAGAGCTCACGGCGTACGAGTGACTCCGCCTCCCGTTCGATCTCGAACCTTTGCTTCTCCATGTCGTCGAGCTCTTTCAGCCGGGGGTCGGTTGGCTTCAAGGGTAATGGAATTAGGCCTTCTATGGATTTCACTACCTGTATCCATTGCAAACACCAAACGGAAAAAAAATGTTTGGGTAAAACATGGCTCCTTTTGTCTTTTTTTTTTCTGCTTATATAAATTAATCATCCATGACTTATGATTAAACAGACGACGCATTATTAAGCATGGAATTAGGTACAAACAGATCAGAGACACAATTTGCTGACAAGAATGTTTTGTTAATTAAAATCCTGCAGGTTGATATTGTATATCCTAATGCAACTACCTTCAAGAGTAATTAAGAATAAATACATTTTATTGTAATAAAAATTCGGTTTATTCTACCAAAAAAATCTGGTTTATAATTTCTATGATGATTTGTTATTTTTGTAAATAAAAGGACAAAAATAGCAGACCACAAAAAAAATGTTTTGATTGTAGAAATATTATAACCAGACAAACACTAACAAATACAGTAATTTGTGTTTTTGTCAAAAACATTTGAATAAACAATAAGTTTCGGAAAAAAATCTGAAATAAGTGCATTAATTAATATGGGTACAGTTGGGCCTCAATATCAAATTAGGTTTATTTTTTTTGGTTCAAATCGAATTAGGTGTATGGCAGAATCAAAATCCAATTAGGTGACACCTGCAATAATATCATTTTATGAGATTTTTCCTTTTACCCCTTTATTTTTTTGGTAAATAAAAAATATTGGATATAATGCTTCCAGTTTGTTTGTCCTCCTTTTTTAAGCAAATATATTATTTTGGGATTTAAAAAACATTTCATTATTTCGGAAATATGATTTCTGCAGGAACAAAAAAACAAAAGCAGTCTATTTTGAACGGCACCATAGCCCAGCCCACCACAGGCAAGTTGGGCAACACCATCACCGCCTATTTGCCCATTCTACTCTCACTTTCCTTCCCTTTTCTTTTTCTCTCATCTCTATTTTTCCTTTCTCGCCTTTTAACGTCATCTCTCCGCTAAAAGTCTTCCCCTAATTCACCCATCCTCCCACTATCATTTTCTAGCTCTTTCATCTCAATAACAAATTGAACCCACAACTATTTTTTTTCTTGGCAGAGCTGGGTATAAATTTGGTGAGATTAAATTTTTTTTTTTTTTTGTAATCTTAAAGAGAGTAGGCCTCCTAATGTTGTGTCCATCTCAAAACCGGAAACATCCTTTTAGATCTGGCGTACCAAGGTTTTAATCTCCTGCATCATGTAAACAAACAGCGATACCACACCACCACACACGCCAAATAGATCTCATCAGTTTTCGGTAGACCTCAAAAAGAAGAAATCAACAACAGAAAGCACAAAACCGTTCACCAAATTAAACAATACTACTATCAAAAACATTAAAATCTTTCAAATGGAAAAGGAGATCTGAAATCGGAAACCAACCTGTTGAGGGCGCAAGCAAACGTCGTTGCCGAGGACGATAACGGCGCCCGAATCGTCCAAGAGCTTGGCCATAACGGCCCCCCTCTCCTTGTCCCCGTAACAACCCTCCTGGCACAACTCAACAAACTCCGAATAGGAGACCCAGTCTCTGTGGACCCCATTCAGATGCGCCTTCACCATTTCCAACTGCGAGGCTCTCAACACCTTGTTCACATCCCTCACCGTCAACCTAATCTTCTCCGGCTCCGGTGCCCTTTCCGCTGTTTTCGCCGGCGGGATCAATCCGTCTAGCCGGATTCGATCCCTGGCGATGTCCAATCCCCTGAGTTTCTGAATCAACTGATCGTGTCCGGTGGGAATCGGTCGGATCCCCGGCGACTGGCTCCGGACGAATCCCTGGAGAAGGCCGGCGCCGGAGGCCGGATCCGGATCCGCGGATCCCTTGGCAAGGTCGGGCGGGATGGTGGCTTGCCTCAGGGGAGGCTTGAGGGACGGAACGGGAGGATTCGGGCATCTGGCAATGCTAAACAATCGCTGGATCATCGTCTTCTTGAACGCCATTGTTGATTTGATTTGATGATTTGATGATTTGATTTTGTTTTGTTTTAGAGGAGAGGAGAGAAGAAGAGGGGGAGATAGAAAGAGAATAATGGACAAGCCTGGTTCAATTTCGGAGCTCCGATAAAGATGGAAATCAAATGAAACGGGTTGGATTGAGATTGGCCTGCTTCGGAGGCGTCCTTATATAGGTCCCCAGGTAACAGGAGGCAAATCACATCCAACACGCCGCTTAAGCAAAATAAATCCTAAACGTAATTTCGACCCAAGAAAATAAGAATAAGAATAAAATTAAAAATAAATCTAATGGCTTATTTTAATTGAAGGGGAAAAAATAGAAACCGACTAATGTATCGTGACATTTTGGATGATTGAGATACGATAAGAGATGCCGAAGAAATCGAGTTCCTTCTGGAATTTTGTGAGCCCCAGAAAATCAATTAATCGCTTTCGTGATGATCGAATATGCTTTAATATCATACTGTATAGTGTATACCCTCTAAAACACATATTCACCGATTTTTATGGTTTTTACTATAATTTCTGGGCAGTAGGAAATATTATCTATTTGAACCTTTTTTTTTTTACTTTTCACAAGTTAAAAAACAAGATTAAAATGAAAATGATAGGCCAAATTTAATTTATCTTTTCAAATGAGATTTAAAATGGAGGCAATAACTAGTTATACCCATCGTGTCATCCACGACTACGACTCGGATTATCATGTCATCCACGACTACGACTCGGATTAAGTATGAGCATATTTATTTTAGTATAGTGATACATAAAAGATAAAAAAAATTTATATTCACATACGATAGTTTTTTATTTTTAGAATCAAACAAATTTCGAATTGTTACAATTTTTATAAATAAATAGAGAGAAAATTATTTGAAAAAGATAAAGTAATATATATAATTTGAATTTTAAAAATACAGTTGGGCCAAAGTCAATGTGGTGGCTCAAAAAAATACAACTTTAATATATAGTTATATATAGACATATTTTTTAACCAAAATTTAATTTTTAAAAAATCTTTTACATCATAAATGGATAAAAAAATATAGATAATGTAATTTTTATCATCTTGTAATTTTTTTTTTTATCATAATTTTATTTAAGATTTTTTTTATACAAACAGATATATAGATAAAGATAATGTAATCAACTGATAAAACATCCCCTTAACATGAAACGGAAGGAGAATTTTGGGCCCTTGGATCAAGGAGATCCAATGGCTGATTTTCTTTCCCCTTTTATTAAAGACCGGGGCAATTATGTATTTTCCCTCTCTAATTAATAATCCTTTTTCTCTTTTTTGTTTTGTTTTTGGGGGTAAATTGAAGACTCAATCGATTGAATCTATTTTATGATGGAATCGATTTTTTGATTGAATCGATTTTTTTATGGAATCGATTGTGCGATTGAATCGATTGCAATCTCGTTGTTAAGGGAGTAGATTGCGCGATTCTAGGGTTATAGGGTTCGTTCAAACGA
This sequence comes from Fallopia convolvulus, assembly GCA_964016875.1. Classification (NCBI taxonomy): domain Eukaryota; kingdom Viridiplantae; phylum Streptophyta; class Magnoliopsida; order Caryophyllales; family Polygonaceae; genus Fallopia; species Fallopia convolvulus. Next base: position 28,462,405 of record OZ024718.1, read on the forward strand.
GATCGAAGATTGTGCCCTTCGATTGAAATGGAAGGAGATCGCACAGAATAAGATCGCCATCGCCGTCGCAAAATCCGAAATCCAACGCGCCGTCGCCGTCGCCAAATCCGAAATCTAACGAGTTTGAATCTGCGAGTCTCGTTCCAACCATGGCAGAAAGTGGTAAAAGGAATTCACAAATCCATTGAACGAGATCGAACTGTGTGATTTTTCGGAATCGATTCAACTGGTCAATTGAACTCGTCGAACGAGATCGAACTGTGTGAATTTCAGAACCGATTGAACTGGCCAATCGAACTGTGTGAATCTAGTTAGATTTCGATTGAACTGTGTGAATCGAACTTAATACTACTATGTGAATCAATTGAACTATGTGAATCGATTGAACTGTGTAAATTTTCCTGTAAACTAGGCCAATCTTGCAAAATTCGACGTTGCACTTTTCGGACTTAATACTGCACTTTTCGGACTTAAGAATGCACTTTTAGGACTTACTAGTGCACTTTTCATACTTAAATAACGCACTTTGCACTTCTCGTTGATAATGCACTTTTAGGACTTAATAATGCACTTTTCATACTTACTAGTGCACTTTTCATACTTACTTGCACTTTTCATAAAGGAGTATTACCAGTATATGACAATGCACTTTTCAGCCTTACTAGTGCACTTTTTATACTTAACAATGCACTTTTCATTTTTGTTTAGAGAACATATATTTGACCTTATAGAGAACATATTTTTATTGCACTTTTCACAGTTAATAATGCACTTTTTACACTTAAGAGTGCACTTTTTCTACTTAATAGCACTTTGTATATCTTTTACTTTTCACTGATTTAAGTAATGCACTTTTTCTAGTATACAATGCACTTTTACTGATTTTAAACTAACACATTTATATTTCCCTTTTATGTTGTTGTAGTGGGGACATCAAACTCTTCTTCAACTACTATTCTGAATGAGGAATCACCTAAAAACAGTGGTGAATATTTCATTGAGCTATCTCAAGGGGGAACGACATACTATTTGCCCACATGTCCATCCGAGTTGAACCCATATGAAGGTCAAATTTTTGTGTTAGTACAAGTAGCCTATTAGCTCAAATGGTAGAGCGGTGTGCTTTGTGCACAAAGATGTAGGTTCGATTCCTACATGGGCTAATGTGATATCTTGCAAAAATTAATTCTTAACACATTTATTCCTAACCTAACTAGCTAGGTACTAAAAGAAGTTATATTTTATCGTGTGTCAAATAACTAATAAACTACTATTTTTCAAAGAAGATCATGATCAAATTAGCTTATATGGGATTCGAACCCACATCTTAACTTTGTGCATAAGCACATTGTTCTTCCATTTGAGCTAATAAGCTTTTCTTAAATTAATGCACTCTTACATGTTTTTAATGCACTTTTACATGTTTTTAATACACTTTTTGACATTATACTTGCACTTCTTTCTTATGCACTATTATTAGTTTCTGGTGCACTTTTACATGTTTTTAATGCACTTTTTGACATTATACTTGCACTTCTTTCTTATGCACTATTATTAGTTTATGGTGCACTTTAACATGTTTTTAATGCACTTTTACATGTTTTTAATACACTTTTTGACATTATACTTGCACTTCTTTCTTATGCACTATTATTAGTTTATGGTGCACTTTTACATGTTTTTAATGCACTTTTACATGTTTTTAATGCACTTTTTGACATTATACTTGCACTTCTTTCCTATGCACTATTATTAGTTTCTGGTGCACTTTTACATGTTTTTAATGCACTTTTACATGTTTTTAATGCACTTTTTGACATTATACTTGCACTTCTTTCCTATGCACTATTATTAGTTTCTGGTGCACTTTTACATGTTTTTAATGCACTTTTACATGTTTTTAATGCACTTTTACATACAGAGTCCAAATACTCAATGACTCGATCTTAAATTTAGCAATGAATCCAGTGTTTACTAAGCAAAATTCCTTAGCATGATTCCAGATGAAATACTCAATCCAAAGTCCAAATACACGGTCCTAAAGTTAGCAATGATTCTAGTGTTTACTATACAAAACTCATTGGCACGATTACATCTGGAAACATAAACAGCTAAGGGCATAAAATACACTATACCAATGGACAATCAAGCAAAAGTTATTCAAAATTCATATTCTGAAAAAAGTCGGCCGAATCAACATACAGTAAACAAATTTGATCCGGATTAGTAAGAATGGACAATCAAACAAAAGCTGGCCGAATTTATTTTTCTGAAATCCACACTTAACTTCGTAACACCAAACACAAAAGAACAAAAAAATATCAGAATCTGGCAAATTTCCTTCTTCAATCGCATAATGTGAAGAAAATTAGGGCTTATACCTTTTCGATTTATTTTTGGAGGCATCGTGTAATGTGGGAGAGATTGAAGGCGAAGGTGAGATCGTCCGTCGTCCTTCGATCGTCCGTCGTCCGTCGTCTTTCGTTTGCTTTGGAGAGTTCGATCGATTGGAACCTTCGATCATTAGAGACTTCGATCGTTGGAGACTTCGATTTGGGGGAGTCGAGTCGTCGTCCTTCGTTTGCTTTGGAGTGTTCGATCGATTTGGGCGAGTCGAGTCGTGAGAATTCGATTGGGTTTATTTTTGATATTTGAGAGTGAACTTAAGAGTATAGAAATTAGGTGTATTTACAAAATTGCCACCTTGTTGATTTGTTATTTTTTTTTCAAAAATTACAAGAGTAATCTGAGCCATTGGATCATGTGATCCGACGGCTGACAACTCTCCTTCCGTTTCATGTTAAGGGTTGGTTTCATTTGAACCAAACTCTCAATTATATACTCACAATCTATCTTAATATATACTATAGTTTATTTTATGTTACATAAAATCTTTTCAATATATATAAATTGTGAAAATAACATGTACGAAAAACCTAGGTGACACATGGTAAATCCTACATTGTAGATAGCTTATATTGTGATAGGAAAAATAACTTAAATAAATTATTATAAATAATATTCATCAATAAATTATCATATAAAATATTTAACATTAATACTTAAGATTTAACAGTAGATAACATCTTTATTTTAGATAAAATCTTTCTTAGATTAATTTATCTTGTTTCTATATTATCCTAAAATAATAACAACATATACAAATTCTCAAAATAAAAAATTCTATGTGACTTAATGCGAAAATGACACGTAAAAATATCCTAAGTGGCGCAACACAGTGACCTTAATCCTTGAGTCTTATATATATACATAGATTTTAGTTGATTTCACGACGGAGGAAATCACATTACACCAAAAAAAAAATCACACGGAATTAAATTAGGATCCACTTGTGAGGCCTAAAACTGAGCCAACGCAGAGCCGTTGGATAAAGATGCATGGAGAGAATACTTGATGAATAGGCTTGACACGGATTTGTTGTAGCCATTGGATGGACGGATGAATTGTTTCATAAATAATTTTGGAAATCTAATACGTGTAATTAATAATGGTATTGTCTGGCTAATCTTCATTAGCTGGTAAGCATTAATTAAATTATTAATAAATAAACGACTTATTCTGATATTAGCAAATCAAAATTAGGGAAGGAGTTAAATAGAGTTAATTGATACAGGGAGTATATCTAATGGTAGTGACGTGGATAAAATTGGGAGAGAGAAAGAGTCGTAATTAGGAGAGAAGTAGCTGGCGTTTACGCAAACGTGTCGCCACATATTCGAATTTCGGAGCATATCTGTTGAGGTGTTAATTGCTATTGTGGGGGTGGCTTGCTTATACGGAGTATATGGTCGTTGGTATTTTTACCCCCCAAGATGCAGTAAATTTTTGCGGTACCGGTGAAGAAATCTTTTTTTTTGGTAGAAGGTCACATTGAATTGAATCAAGAGAGGATATTTTGTCATCAGTGCAATAAGGATGCCACGTGTATGGTTCTTGCAATGCACTGTCCAATCTCCACATATATGTGAACATAAGAACATGAATTAATTTAATGGGAGATTTTGAAAGTAAATGAAATAAATGTGGGAAAGGAATTAGGACAAGATAATACCTCCCCCAATTCATTATGTCCAAACGCGGTTAACCGAAGATCGATTAACCATGATTTTGGTTAGTTAAACTCATGAACTGTAATCGAACCGTGAATTTCGGTTAATCATAGTTCGGTTAACCAATTTTTCGGTTTGGTTTCCTCGGTTAACCGATAACTATTTATGTAATTTTTAAATAATTAAAACTAAAATAATAAAATTTGAATAAAAAAAGTGCTCAAGCAAGACTTTTATTTTAAATATCATATTATTTTGGTTGTTGTAAACAAATATCGAGAGTTTATACTATAGTGTGTATCATTTTTTATCCCATCAAATTTAATAAGCGATTCTTATATCAATATGAAGTGGAAAAATAGTGTGTGAGTTGCTAAAATTGGAGAAGTAAAGACTAAAACTAGAACAACACCTTGAAGATCATAGAGTTTAATCACTAAATAAAGTAAAGATAACTAATATTTGGAAAAAAAAATAATATATTTTCGGTTAACCATTACATATTTACATGTAAAGTCGTGAACCGAAACCGATAAACCGAAAATATTTTCGGTTCGGTTAACCAAACCTAAATTTCAAAAAAAGACGGTTTGATTAACCTAAAAATAATCAATTTTTCAGTTTTTACGGTTCGATTTTCGGTTTTTTCGGTTCGATTTTCAGTTTCAGTTTCGATTTTTTAAAGACACCCTTGTATATACTGTTAGAACAGAACTGATGGGCTTCCTGGCTCCCTTCCCGTGTTGAAGCCTGCCTTGGTGAGCGCCTAAATGTAAAACAAAACACTTTCTCAAAGTCTCAACGAACGTTCAACAAATGAGTCCACCCTCCCTCATTAATTTAATAATTTTGGAGTGGGGGAGATATCACGTACCTCGATTATTGTGGGGGCTCCAATTAATCTCTCCATATGCTCAATGCTCACAATTCGCAAACAAACAAGGAAGGCAACTTAGGACATTATGAATGCTAACAACGAAATAAGGATAGAGTTGTGATAGCACGAGTAATTTAATGCATTCTTTTTTTTTTTTGAAGCGTTTAGTTAACACCCACACTTTAACTTAGGACCCGTTTCACTTATGGGTACAAAATAATTTTTAGGTGAAAAGTTATTTTTATATCTTGAAAAACGTAAAAAGTAGACAGATGCACGGATTTCAAGAGTATTAAAAATATTTTTTGAATAAAAAGTAGTTTTATGGGGGAGTGAACACAAGCCCTAATCTACTGGGCTAAAATAATGTCCAATGTAGTTGTTACAACAAATGGACTATCAATAGCGTTAGATGGTCCATTAATCGAACAAATGAACCCTATTTCAAACTAGCTATGAATTTAATGCACCCAATAGCCATACCTAACGACATTATTTGTACTTGTTCATACCGCCTTTTGAATATAACATTAAGAATTATAACATCTTTTCTTCTCTTTTGATCTTCAAAATGTTTAATGAAGATGATTTCTCCCATAATCTCGACTTGCAGAATAACTCGCTTAGAATAGATCATAATATGAAATAATTTGCTTCTTCTCAAACTCTCTCATTATTCTATTTTTGTTTTGGTACATTTTAGAGATATGTAACCTTTCTTATACTTTAGTTTTTTCAAAGATTGAGATTTGGACTTGATTCAAGAGCAAAACCGAATTTTTCTTATTCGTAATGTTGTAGAGTTGAAAAAACCGATAAAAGTAGTTCAAAGTTTAGTGAGATGTGTAGTTCAAATTGAGAATAAAAGTAATGTTGTTGCTTTTTCATTGCCTACGACTTGCACTCCATTAATTCAAGACTTTGAGAATAATGGAAAGCATCTTCCATCCTGATAGATGGTGGCGTCTGCCTGACGATTAATGTTGATTTAATCGGAACGATTGTTGTTAATAGAAACTTCATTATTGTTTGAAGAAGAGAGTGAAGTGTATCTTGGGTGGGATATGACCTTAAGATAAGTGATTAGTGTACGTATTAGAATGTTCCTTCCACAACAACCATGTTTGATTTTCAAGCTTATCCATAGTCTACACCAGTGGTCGGGTTCCCAACTACACCGGTCATGTTTGGATTTCTAGGTTTAGTACCACAACATTTGGGCCAAGTACACTCTACACTGATTATGTTTGGATAGATACCTCATGCACAATTTCCGACCATGCAAGCATAAAGTACACCAATTTTGTTTGGATACCCTTCTCATGCACCATTATCGACCGAGCAAGAACCATCCAAGCCAAACATGTTTGGGTTTCCACCTTTGAGTGATCATCCACAATTTTCAAATCAGACAAAGGAGGAGCAAGAGTTGTTACATGATTATTTGCAATTATTTACCACTAACACAGTTTTTGATACCCGGGAAGAGGCCATTGCATGGGTTAAAACTATTAGTATTGAAAATATTATGAGCATAAAAATAGGCCGAGATAGGAAGTCTCACATCAAGATCAAATAGTGGAAGTCTGGTAGTTGTAACTGCCTTAAGACCTCTCCTCTCTTTAGGTTAACGATCGTCTTCCTTCATTAATCCTGATGACTACCATCTTCATTGAATCTCCGGACATTAGTTTTTATCCGAGTCGTGATTCCAAGAGGCATAGGTGCATATGTTAATTGGGCCGATCGAGGACTGTTCATCATTGGGCCTAAAAAGATAGACCCAACATGTAGGAAAAAAATTCAAGGCCAAAATTTCCATCCAAGGCTTGCTTACACAGGACTTGGACAAGCTTTTTTTGTGCAGAAATGCAATAGAAAACAAAAGCAACAACCAAATCGAAAAGGACAAAGAGAATTGTGTGTATTTAATTAGTTTTGAGCTACTTACGAGTGAGGCTCTTGATACAAATGATAGCTTCTATAGATCGGACTTCTCATATGCATCACCCAAGCCCGGATCGAGAGAGTTGGACACGCACCGCAGCAAAGCGAGTCTTGGATCCTAGGGATCAGTCGTGCAAAGGTGCACGAAGTTGAACGGTAGTGAGGCATCTAGGGTGAGTGATGCCTAGCATGTTCAACAAAGCACTCTCGATCTCAACAACGATCAAAGGGGTGCATGCTTGCAGCAAGGCTAGTCACGCGGAAGTGTGAGACTAAGGCATCTCGACACTATGGTTCGTCATTGTCGATAAGGGTGCCAACACCAATGGTGGTGGTTTGAAAGGGGTTAGAGAAGAGCAAGACTAGTTTGAGAAGAGAAATTTGGGTGACATAGGTGGATGAAGAGTACTCTCTGGATTCAACTAAAACCGACGTAAGAATACATGGAGGCAATAAAGAGGTTATATAAGGAGGCTCTCTAAAACCCTAAGAAGAGGACTAGAATGGGCATGCAAGCCAATCATGCACACACTTAGCATACATAAATAAATAAAAAATATGAAATGAAATGCATAGTAATTTAAATAAACTTATTCAATAAATAAAATACATAGATAGACAGTGATAAGGTTCGGCTAGGCCAAGTGTGGGCACGCCTATAGGAAAGGGTGTTCCTAGGCCGGAGTGTCGGGCATGGTGTCATGTGCCGAGAGATCACATATCGAGGCCAAGGTGAACATAGTGAAGTGTGGCTCAAAAAAATGTTTGGTGAAATCAAGGATGGATCTCAAGATGAGCGAAGTAGTGGCGCAAGCGATGGCCTTAGCCCGGGTACGGGTGATAGGGCCATCAGATCATACATTCATGGCATAATCCTCCTCATGGGCCGACATAGGGGAAGGCATGGTGTCATCATATATCCTCACCCACTTTATTACCCTCCAGTAGACCAAATATATGTAAAAATGAGTTTATGGGTTATTTACCAAATATGAAAGGAAAAAAGTAAAGTTGGGGTGAGAAAAATAAGAAATTGGATTGAGATTTTGGGTTAAAGATACTCTCAACTGTAAAATATAAAAATCTAAATTGAGATTTTGGGTTAAAGATACCCAAATATGAATCATATTTGGGTTACTGTTGGGCCCGAGAATCGCCAGTCCATCCGTCGGCCCAGTCCATCAGCATTAGGCCCCCAAAGGCGAAGCCCAACTTACCAAGGTCGATCTCCCGACGACAAAAAATGACGGTTGAAGCTGGACGACAACTGACCAGAAAGTGGGTCACGGAACGTGGGCGAAGAGAGCCACGATCGGAGGAACCAAGGAAGTGGGAGTTAGACCGGAAGTCGCGTTTAAATAAGGGAATTAGGGGATGATGAAAGGGACATGGTAATCGATCCACTATAATCTGCAATCTCTTGAATACAAACACTTGCTTTGGTTATAGAAGTTGAGTTTTATCGGTTAGTTTGCTCCCACAAATCCAAAGGTTCGTCTTTGATCATCACTGGTCGGAAATTGACCAAAACAATTTGGCGCCCACCGTGGGGCCCTAGCCGGTTTCATTCGTTTTCTCGATCAAGGCAAGATCACTCCCGCTCAAGAAGATGACAAGTTCGCAACCGAACTCTTCCACCGCTGAAGGAGTTGAAGGCAGCCAGGGCGTCCGCCCTGAGGGAGGCACTCGCGACGGCAACATCGAGGAGACGTTGGACTTGCGCAACGTCCTAGATGAGTTCGCGGCCAAAATATCTGCTCTCCAGAAGGACATGGTCAACCAAAAAGACCGTAGCCAGACCCATATGGATCGCATTTCGCAGCTCACTACGGATAACGCGAACCTTCGCGAGCAACTGCAGGCGGCCTCGGCATCGCATAGCGGATCTCGTCCAATCGGAACCGTCAGAGAAGCCACTGTCCGCCTCAACCTAGGGGAGACCTTTAACTCTCAAGTTGGAGGGCCATCTTCTACAGTGAACGCAGCCACCCCAGCAGCCACCCTCCCCGGAGTACCCCATGGTCCGACGCCCGGAGCCGAGCCGCAGGCACGGGAGTCTTCCACCCCCTGTACAGCGAAGGATCCGGGAGACAGGTATCACCTGCAGAACCCTTCCTGGAAGTGCTCTTTAATAAATACATGCAGGATCGACTCAAAGGGCTAGAAGACAAGATCGCACAGATACCTGGGGTGCCCCCTCCTCTTGAGAAAGAAGCCCCGGACGGCTACGACGAATCCCCGTTCGCAGCTCCGATCGCCAGTGTAGACATCCCGAAGAGGTTCACTATCCCGACCGTCCCTACCTACGACGGGACCGCCGACCCAGACGAGCACGTCGCTATTTTCAAGCAAAAAATGATGACCAGCTCAATACCGCGAGAATCCAGAGAAGCGATCATGTGCAAGGGATTCGGCACCACACTGTCCGGCGCCGCCTTGACCTGGTTCATCAACCTTCCCAGAGGAGGGATAGCATCTTTCGCGGGCTTAGTGGACGCCTTCCGGATGCAATTCGCCAGCAGCAGGAAGCTTACGAAACAGTCCAATGACCTGTACCGCGTGGCCCAAAGGTCGGGAGAATCTCTGCGTGCCTTTTTGAACAGGTTCAACCGGGAGAAGGTGGCGATACCGCTCTGCGACGTGCCTACGTCGATAGAAGCCTTCCGGAGAGGTCTGCTGCCCGATAGCGAGCTCTACAAAGAACTCACTAAATACCCGTGTCACAGCTTCGAGGACGTCCAGGTAAAGGCTCTGGCGCACATTCGGCTCGAGGAAGATGAAATCCCCGCGCGAGCCGCTTCAGTCTTCGACATGGTCGAAAGGAAAGCTTCTTCCGATCAACGGAGGGAGCGCCGAGGGCAACCGTATTCGAAGAGCAGGCCCGAGGCGCCCGGAGTCCACGCCGCGGGAATCAAGCAACCAGGCGGGAAGAAGGATACCCCCAATCGGCCGAAGGTCCACGAGTACAACTTGGGATTGGGGAACGTCGAGATCGTGAAAGGTCTGGAGAAATTCGGAGATCGCATCAGGTGGCCAAAGAAGACGGAGAACCCGAATCCCAAAAGGGACAAAACCAAATAGTGCGATTTCCACGAAGACTACGGCCACGAAACAGACGAGTGTTTCGCTCCCAGAAAAGAGTTAGCATACCTGCACTCAAGAGGCCTGCTGTCAGAGATCTCCGCTACTCCCGGCATACTTGCCAGTCAGAATCTAACCGAGCCCATGGATATCCCGTCATCTCTAGAGTATGCTAAAGTAGTCAACGTCATCAGCGGCGGATCTGACATCTGTGAGGTCACTTATTCAGCAGCTAAGCGCCACGCACGAGGACACCTGGAGGGACCGTTGATAGCAAACATCCGCCAGCCCGACGGACGCCCCGGAGATATCATCACCTTCAGTGACTCGGATTCGGCTGGTTTAGTGGGACCCCACCATGACGGTCTTGTCATATCTTTGTCAGTGGGAAACGTGCTGATGCGGCGAATCCTCATCGACACCGGAAGCTCCACCAACATGATCACATTGGATGCCCTCAAGGAGATGGGACTAAAGGAGGAGAACATCCTCAGAAAATCGGTGGCGCTGGTGGGATTCAGCGGGGAAATCGCTCATACCTTGGGAGAAATAACCCTTCCCACTTATGCTAAAGGAATCAACCTACAGGTCAGATTCTCCGTGCTCGATTGCCCATCGTGCTTCAACATCATCATGGGACGGCCCTGGATCCATGACATGAAGGCGGTCCCTTCTTCGTACCACCAGACCATCAAATTCCCCACACCGTGGGGAGTAAGGGAAATCAAGGGAGACCAGAGGCTAGCTAAGGAATGCTACAAGTCCGCCCTGAAAGCGACTGTTGCGCACACCGCATAGCAATTACAGGAAGCCAAGGGGCCCGCGCCGAAATTGGACCCCGAGGCCGATAAGATCGAGGAAATCGCCCTCGATACCCAGAAGCCCGAGCAAACCGTGCGAATCGGGAGGGACTTGTCTCCGGAGAAGAAGGCCGAATTGATCAGCTTCCTCAAAAAACACAGCAGCAGCTTCGCTTGGTCGCACGAGGATATGGTTGGGATCGACCCCACCGTCATCACGCACCGATTGAATGTGGATCCTCGCCACCCCCCAGTCAAACAGAAGAGAAGAAAGTTCGCGCCCGAGCGAAACCTGATCGTAGACGAGGAGGTGCAGAACCTACTCCGGACAGGGAAAATCAAAGAAGTAAAGTACCCAGAATGGCTGGCGAACGTTGTGGTGGTGAGTAAGAAAAATGGTAAGTGGAGAGTCTGCATCGACTTCACGGACCTTAACAAGGCTTGTCCGAAGGATTCGTTCCCCCTACCACACATCGATGCCCTGGTGGATGCCACGGCTGGTCATGAGATGCTCACCTTCATGGATGCCTTCAGCGGCTACAATCAGATCCGAATGCATCAAGAAGATCAGGAGAAAACTTCGTTTATCACCAGCCAAGGTACCTACTGCTATAGGGTAATGCCCTTCGGCCTCAAAAATGCCGGAGCTACTTATCAGCGATTGGTCAACCGTATGTTCCAGCGGCACATCGGCAGGACAATGGAGGTCTACATCGACGATATGCTCGTAAAATCAAAGCAAGCTGTACACCATGTCCAGCACCTAGAAGAGGCCTTCGATATCTTGGACAGCTACCGTATGAAGCTGAACCCAGCCAAGTGCGCGTTTGGGGTAACTTCAGGCCGCTTCCTCGGGTTCATGGTCACCTAGCGTGGGATCGAAGCCGGTCCTGATCAAATTCGAGCCATAGCAGCTTTGCGATCGCCCAGATGTGTGAAGGATGTGCAGAAACTGACGGGGAGAGTAGCGGCCCTAAACCGCTTCATCTCCAAGTCATCCGACAGGTGCCGACTGTTTTACGATGTGCTACGGAAGAACAAGAGGTTCGAGTGGACTCCAGCCCATGAGACAGCCTTCCAGCAGCTCAAGCACTATCTATCCAACCCGACACTACTGTCCAAACCAGAGGAAGACGAGAATCTTCTCTTATGTCTGGAGGTGACAGAGACTGCTATTAGCGGTGTACTGGTGCGCGAAGATCAGGGCAGCCAACTTCCCGTCTACTACGTCAGCCGTACCTTGCTCGCGGCAGAGACGCGCTACTCACCCTTGGAGAAGCTGGTTCTTGCCCTGGTCATGGCTTCCGCAAAGTTGAGACCGTACTTCGAGTCCCATCCTATAACGGTCCGTACCAATTACCCCCTGAAAGCCATATTGAGGAAGCCAGAGATCACCAGCAGAATGGCCAAATGGGCAATACACTTGAGCGGCTTTGATATCGCTTATGAGCCAAAGACGGCGATCCGGGCCCAGGCGCTGGCGGATTTCGTGGCCGATTTCAGCCTTACATTAGACGAAGAAGCCAGGCAGCAAGAAGCCTTCGTAACAGAAGAAGAATATTCCGGAGTCTGGACTCTGCATACAAACGGGGCTTCCAATACCCGAGGAGTAGGGATTGGGGTAGTGTTGAAATCGCCCAAGGGGGACAGGATAGCTCAAGCTGTACGGTGCGCTTTCGAAGCCACCAACAATGAGTCAGAATACGAAGCACTCATACTGGGGCTAACGATCGCCAGAGATCTGACTTTCAAAGAAATAGAAGTGAAATGTGATTCGCTGCTGGTCGTGAACCAGATTCTGGGAATCTTCACCACGAGAGACGCCAGGATGGCAGCGTACGCAGAGAGAGTCAAGGAAATCGTGCGCGAGTTTGAGAGCTTCGCTATCCAGCAAGTCCCCAAGGAAGAGAATGCGCAGGCCGACGCTCTGGCCAAATTGGCCTCCGCCCTAGACCCCGAAGAATTCACGTCAGTTCCCCTGGTCCATGTGCTAGCTCCAGCAATCAAACGGGAAACCGATCTATCGGAACAAGAATTTCTGGACAGATTGCCGACGGCTGGAAACAAATTAGAAAAGATCGTGGAAAATAAACGCTCCCCGAGGATACTCGCCAGCGACGATCTCGAGCAGCCAGAGATACTCAGCAGGGGAGATCCCGGGAGATCAGGAAATAGGGATTCCCAAGAGGCAAGAATACCCGGCGATACCAGTCCAATAGCCGGCACTTCAAGCACCTCCCAGGATCCAGAGTGCTGGACAAAACCTTATCTGCGGTGGCTCGATCATGGACAGTTGCCAACAGAGAAATCCGAGGCAAGAGCACTCCGAATGAGAGCCGCCCGATACAGTACAAGCAACGGCGTCTTGTTCAAGCAATCCGCAGTGGGGATTTCTCTCCGCTGCGTCACGAAAACGGAGGTACCCAGGATACTCAAAGAATTACACGAAGGCGAGTGCGGAAACCACTCAGGAGGACGGAGTCTCTCGAACAAAGCTCTTAACCTGGGTTACTACTGGCCTACCATGCGTCAAGACGCCGCAGAATACTCTCAGAAATGTGAGGCTTGCCAGAAGCACGCTCCCACTCCTCACCAGCCGCCAGAGCCCCTACACCCGACACTGACCCCGTGGCCCTTCATGAGATGGGGGATGGATATCGTGGGGAAACTGCCGCCGTCTTCTGGACAACGAGTATTCTTCTTAGCAGTAACGGACTATTTCTCCAAATGGATTGAGGCAGAAGCGTACAAGGAGATTAAGGAATCCCACGTGGTGGCGTTCATCAAGAAACATGTTATTTGCCACTTCGGGATACCTTCAAAGATCGTCTGCGACAACGGGTCACAATTCATCGGAAGGAAAACCCGTGACTACTGCCAGCAGTGGAACATCGATCTGGTAACTTCCACCCCCCGCTATCCACAGGCCAACGGACAAGCGGAATCCAGCAATAAGGTTATCGTTAACAACCTCAAAAAACGAGTGATCAAGGCCAAAGGACGCTGGGCCGACGAATTGCCCTACGTCCTTTGGGCCGACAGGACCACCCCAAAAGCCGCCACGGGGCAGTCACCCTTCTCCTTGGTGTATGGATGCGAGGCGGTGATTCCTGCCGAGATCACCGTGCCGACTGCGCGGTATGGGCTACAAACGCCCGATCAGAACGCCGCCGAGCTGGCAGCCGACCTCGATACCTTGGAAGAACTAAGAGAAAGAGCACGGCTACGCCTAGCTAGACATCAACAGCAGGTAGCCCGCAGCTATAACAAGAACGTGCGGATCAGAGCCTTCACCATCGACAAATGGGTCCTCCGAAAGGTATTCCAGAATACTGCTGAAATAAACGCCGGGAAGCTCGCCCCCGCGTGGGAGGGACCCTAGAGGATAGTCGGCATCGCCGGACAGGGAACCTACCGACTAGAATCTAGAGATGGAAAATCCGTCCCGCGTAGCTGGAACGCCACGCACCTACGGAGGTACCACTTCTAGAAGAGCAGTCGAGTCGCCATAACGGCCAAATAAACCCAAGTAAGATCTAAACTATGATGTGAACTCTCTCGAGAAAACTCAATCGAATAGAATGTTTTTAATCCCAAACATGCGTATTACATATCTCCAGAAAAAGAAAACAACGGCAGAAAATAAAAAAAAAGAAAAGAAAAGAGACGGAAAAACCTCCCGAAGGAGTTACTCTCGGCAATCATCGCCAGGAAAGAGAAACCTAGAAGAGCGGGAGAGAAACCAGAAATAAGATGATAAAGCGGTAACAAAGCCTTCGAAAACTCTAAATACTTCGCTTGTATTCAAAACGACATTTTTACAAGCTTGTTTACATGGCACAGGAAGTAATCTCCTAGACGCCCGCTATCCGGCAGATTCGCCAGCCACTAATATCCTTGAGAGGCCGCTTCGCAAAAGCTCGCCAGTCGGCAATAAGGAATAAACTCCCGCGTCGCCAGCTCCGCCAGCAATCGCCAGATCATCGACAATAACCGTCAGGGCACTGCGGAAAACGACGGATACCATCCTTCGCGCGCCTTCAGGTAGGTGATCCCTTTCTACCAGCAGGGGCTTGAGAGTAAAACTCGAGTCACCCATAAACCTGGTTAAGGATCTCCTCGCCCTCTAAGCCATAGCTATGCATTTCCTAAAACATTCGGCCTTCTGCAGGGGCTGCTTGGACACCAGTCGACACGTAGCAGAGAAGCACATGCGCAAAACACCAGCACAAAGCACAAGCAAAATACGATAAAACAAAGAACACAACAGTAGATAAGAACCCCCGCCCCTTGACGGGGGGCAAAACATAAACATAATGCCCGTGGCCACGCCACCACACCATGAAACCCTCACCAGACGCCCGATAAACGGCACGCCGATGAGGTACTACTTGTCTTTTGCCAGATTATCCCCAGAAAAACAAAAGATAATTTTTACAGACGGCCTGAGCCGCCAGACTTCTTCACAATCACAAGTCATCATGCAAGGTTCCTAGAAACGCCCGTCTCCTCCATCTGCTCACTGCCTTCCAGATTCAGCTGCTCCGCTGCGGTTAACGGGGGGTTCAGCAGAGACGCAATGCGTGCCGAAGGCACTCCGCCGGGGAAGGAATCCAAGAACTGCTCATTAAATTTGTCCGCGTCCCCGACAGATAGCTTCCCTGCCTCAAACTCCCTGATGGTCTCGAGTCGGGCCAGCATACTGAAAAACGCACCGATATCTTCCGCGTCAGCCTTCCCCATAGAGGGCACCTTGGCAGCTCTCGCCTCGAGATCCTTCATCTTAGCCTCCTGAGCAGCAATCATCCGTTCTAGCTCTGCGACCCGCGCCCTCGCAGCCTCTTCCTGAACAGCTAAGGCCTGGGCCCGAGCGACAGATTGCGCTCTAGCCTTGTCAATCTCCTCACGGTGCTTGGCGACCTCCTGCCTCCTCCGCTCGTGTTCAGCAAACTCCTTGTCCATTTCATCAATGAATAAGCCGACCTCCTGAAAAAGCTGCATGCAAAGAGAAGCAAGAGTCAGGACCTAACCCCAGAAGAACCACCAGTCACAACCATCAATCAAAGCAAGGTAAGAGGCCAGTTACCTTCCAGGATCCCACGCCTACCTCAGTTGCCATAGCATGTGCAGAGACAGGGGCTGGGCACTTCCTGAAGTTGGGATCCCGATAACGCTGGAGGGACTGCCAGTTGGAAGAAGCGTCATCTTGGAGATCCAGCGGATCATCATTGCTCCGAGTAGGGCGCTTGCGCGAAGTTCCAGGGGCGTCCGACGATTCTTTCTTGACTATAGGAGCAGCTGGAGGCCTTGAGTCGCCAGAACGAGTCTTTTTAAGGATCAAGTCCGAAGCAGAAAAGGAGGAGCCTGACCTGCGTGCCCGAGTCTCTGAAAAGCAGAAAGCAAGTCAGGCAACGTCAAAGCGACCGCGTAAAAAATAAAACCAAGAAAAAAGACTCACCCACGGAAGGGCCAGAAGCGTTAGTCGAAGTCGGCACACTGGACATCTTGACAATGGGAAGGCAAACCTTCTCGCTCTTTTCTTCAGAATCTGATGAAGTAGCGCTACCTTCGTTCCCCGAGGACTCGTCTGATGGCTCGGAAAGAGACGCCCCAAACGTCCTTTGCGCGGAGGTAAGCCCGAAAAGCCTCGACAAAACTCTCTCCGAACCACTCGGTGGCTCGACGTTGTCCGGGATACCTGCAGAGTCAAGGGAGCAGAGGGTAAATAAGCGTTAAAAGGAGGTCATCACCCAACACGGAAGAGGAACAAAAAAATCTTACTAGCGGGATTCCACTTGTCATGCAAAAACAGACGACTTTCAGGGGTCAGAGACGCGATCTCGACAAAGAAAAAACGGCTTGCCCAACCCTTCCCGTTGACCTTGGTGTTTAAAACAAGAGGCTGACGAGCAGTACGGGATTGCAGAATAAACCTCCCCTTCCTTACTGTGGTGATGCGATAGGCTTGGAGCAAATCGGAAACGGTAAAGCCTACACCCGCAACCTCAGCCATTCGACTCACCCAGGAAAGGATTTTCCAGGCAGAAGGGAGGAGCTGTGCAGGGGACAGTTTAAACCGTGCTAGAAACTCTTGAATAATGGGAGGGAAAGGGAATCGACAGGAGATAGTAAAAGGAAACTCAAAGAAACAGACCCAGCCGGGACGAACCCAGTCCGAATGCTCTGCCTCAGGGCACAAGGCGACTACCCCCCCAGGGAATCCCCCCTCTAAGAGAGTTTGGTTTATCTCCTCTAAAGACATCGTGTTCGGAACCCTGTCACACTCTTGGAGAATACCAGACGGCGAGAAGCCATGCCTGGAAGATGCCCTATCCCTAGCCATGGGAAACGAAAGAAAGAAACTGGGAAATGAAGAAGAGGGAAAGAAGGGTAAGAGATTCGTACCTCGGGAGAGATCAACAGAGCAGTGAAATAATGAATTGCCTTCGCGAGGCGCAGTAAATAAAGAGGGCCGACGTCTTTTCATCTGCAACACAAGACGCGTAGAGAGATCCGAGCCTTACATGTGGCGATCTGAGATAGCCAAGATCCCGGAAACCAACAGGTGAAAAGATTCGGCAAATTCAAAAATTCGCCCAAATCTTTTGGGGCTATTGTTGGGCCCGAGAATCGCCAGTCCATCCGTCGGCCCAGTCCATCAGCATTAGGCCCCCAAAGGCGAAGCCCAACTTACCAAGGTCGATCTCCCTACGGCAAAAAATGACGGTTGAAGCTGGACGACAACTGACCAGAAAGTGGGTCACGGAACGTGGGCGAAGAGAGCCACGATCGGAGGAACCAAGGAAGTGGGAGTTAGACCGGAAGCCGCGTTTAAATAAGGGAATTAGGGGATGATGAAAGGGACATGGTAATCGATCCACTGTAATCTGCAATCTCTTGAATACAAACACTTGCTTTGGTTATAGAAGTTGAGTTTTATCGGTTAGTTTGCTCCCACAAATCCAAAGGTTCGTCTTTGATCATCACTGGTCGGAAATTGACCAAAACAGTTACTTGGGATTCTTTTTGTTGTCTCGATCTAGCTAGCAAATTGCAATCCCCATCAGCCGATTCACTACCGAACCCATATTCATGGATCATGCACTCCCTTCTTTTATACAATCTTCTATGCAGCTAATGACAAGAAAGATAGGAAAGAGATTTTGGGTGAATTAATCTTGATGAACTAACACATTATGAAGTAGTGGATCATTCTAGGTGACTTCAATACTGTCTTAAAATCTGAGGAGATGCTCAATGGCTCTAATCTGTACGGTAAGGGGTTTGACCAATCGAGACAGCTTTTTGACAATACTGAACATGGAAGGGACTTTCTATATATATGTGGTGCAACCATCAGGAAGGGCCTCAACGTATATATTGCAAGCTTGATAGAGTCTTGACTAACTTTGAATGGTCATCCTCTTTCCCTCTCTCCTTTGCTTGATTTGAACTTAAAAGGGTCTTGGATCACTACCCTATAATTGTAAGGCTAGATCCCAAAAGGAAGTGATGCACTCGTTTAGATTTAGAAACATCTGGGAGGACAATCCTAGTTTTTCTACAATTGTTGAAGATGTTTAGAAAAGGATAACAAAGGGGTTGCTTTGTTTAGAATCAACAAGAAACCAAGATGCTCAAGCCTAAGTTTAAAGAGATCAACTAGGCCTACTATGGAGACTTGGAGCAAAGACTTAGAGAGAAGCATGAGGATCTCGTTGTTGTTAAGTCAAATGTACAGGGAAATCTTTTTTGCCCTGATTTGATTTGGAAATAGAAAACTCTGATTAATGATGTTCTAGAGCTCCAACGTTCTGTCCATAAGGATCTTAGCTAGAAAGCCAAGGTTTCTAGAATTTAATTTGGTGATGAAGGGATTTTTCCATGTCACTTGCAAAAGAAGGAAAGCTTCCAACACCATTCATTCCATCACCCTGCTTGACGGGAGTAGAATTAAAGACAACCAAGAGATTGAAAGTTGAGTAATCGAGCATTTCAAAAATATGATGGGGGAAAAGTCTGATTGTACTAATGTTGAGAATGATATCTCCTTGTTTGTCAAAATGTTATGAAGCGCCATTCTAGGGCCTCTAGTCCCTCTCTAAGATGCACTATCAAGATTGATATTTGAATGGCATACAATACAATTAGTTGGCACTTCCTAATTCGCACCCTAAGAGGGTTTGGATTCTTGGACATCTTTATCTAGCTCATCTAGCATTGCTTGTCGATTTCTTCATTCTCAATTAATCTAAATGGGAATCTGGTGAGTAGTGTGAGAGCAAGAAGGGGTCTCCGGCAAGGGGACCTAATGGAAACCTATATTTTTTTTCCCTCGGCATGGAATATCTAAATCAACTTTTTGATAAGATGGTGTTGGACGAAAATTTCTTCTACCACTCCATATGTAAACCTTCCCAGCTCATTCACCTTGCATTTGTAGAGGACTTCATTATATTCAGCATAGGAAACCACAACACCATCATTGAGATTCAGAAGACTCTCTTTGAATTCTCCGCACCTTCTTGCTTATCGTTTAATCTTGCAAAATCCAGTATTTTCTTGCTTATCATTTCAGCCGTCACTAGTATACTCAAGGATCTCTTGCCTTCTGATATCTAGGGTTTCCTATGCACTCGAAGAAGCTCAAGTTTCTTGATTTCAAAGGCCTTGTTTGGGAGTATCTCAAGCAAAATTCAGTCATGGGTGCAAATGTCTATCGTATGTCACTAGAGTTGTTCTCATCAAGACAATCCTTTGGGAAATTTTTGGTGACGGGCTTTCATTCTACCTAAAAATGTCGTCATGGAAATCCACACATTGTTGAGAAGCTATCTTTGGAGTGGTGTGGAAGGCTCCAAAAGATATCTTGTCTCTTGGGGTAATATTTGTAAACTGGTGGAGGAAGGAGGGTTAGGATTCAATAAGTCATCGCTTGGAATAAAACCAAGAAGGCGAGGCCGATGCACATCTTGGATTGTGGTTTATACAACATCCAAACTCGTTGGATCAAGAATAGTTTTCTAGCAAACATCAATATTTGGGATGTCCAAGATCATGATAATGATAGCCAGACATGGATGAGCATTCTTCGTGTAAGAAATAGGATTGCCATATTAAGGAATAGAGGAATAAGGTGGAATGATGATTGGAAAAATCAACACAAAAAAAATTCCACATGTTGTACGAGTTATGCCGTGAACACAGTCACACAACATCATCAACCCTTGCACCGGCATTAATTATATGGAGCAAGGTTAATAAGCCTAGATACTCGTGTGTGTCATGGTTTGAACGAAGGGGAAAAATTCCTACCAGAGAGAGGCTTGCCAAGTTAAATCTTCTAGATGATGAAGCTTGTGTACTATGCGGAGAAATGACTAAGATTATTCCCCGTGTTTGGTTTAAATGAAACTAGTTGACCCATGGCACGACTATGACTCGATATTTTTTTAGATATACTATAAAAAAGATATTAATAAATAAAAATATAATATCAAATTTAATGTAAGTAATTTGTTGCCCGTAATATGCATAAAATTATTTTGTTTTTTTAATTTTTTTAAAATCAAATAAAACAAATTAAATTAGATTATTAAGTGTAAAATTTAGAATAAACATGGATTATTAAGATAAAATAATCTACATTACTCATTTTCCTTGACAATATCTCACAAATAGGTTTAATTTAAAAGAAGGAGATAAAATATGAAGAAAATAAAGCAAAAAAGATATATTTTGAAAATATGGAAGAGATGAGATTTTGAAAAATAATAGTTAATTTAATAATAATATATGTAATTGAGTATATTTATCTTTTAATATAAGAGAGAGAAAGAAACAACTAAAATGTTAAAATGATTAAGCATATATATTTTATTTGCTTATAAAGGAAAAAAATCAACCATTAGTTATATTTTTTAAGTTAAAATATTATCTCCTATCAAAAATTAAGATATTATCTAAATTTGGAAAATAAATAAATTTTAATTAAGTGGAAAAAATTTGCCAGAATATGAAGTGGAAAGAATAATTAATATATAATGTTTATGGAGCAAGGATTAAATGAGATGTGACAAAATCCTATGTGGATTAATAATAGGATGACATGGTCGAAATTCCAACTTTCCAAAATATTAAACAATCAAATGAGTATTTTTTTAATCCATATCCAATTCAAAAGAAAACAATTATAGATTATAAGATTTATTAAAAGAAAGTTTTTAATATATTTTTAAATAAAAACGAATATGATTTGTATGTAAATTGGAAAAAAATGGTAAAAGAATTCGTAATTTAATTTTCCTCAATTAGAACAATCAAATGAAATAATAAAACAATTTTATAAAATTTCCCATTTGTAGGTGAAACAATCAAGTAACCGTAGCTTACTAATAAATTACCAAAAATATATTGTTCATTTGTAAGTAAATTGCTAAGAAATTGGAATGAATCAAACCAAATGGTACTTTTTTATTTAATGAGATGACAAATAACATTTGTTTGATAGTTTGCAAGTAACCGATAATCAATAATTAATAAAAAAACTCAATTGGTTGTTAAGAGTGGTAAAAACTAATAAATAAAATTAATTAAAAATCATAATAAGATTTAGATCACGACATCACGTATAAAATATTTTATTTATATATATATATATAAAATTTTCAAATGAATCAAACGAATCAAAACTTTTTGTTTTGTACGTAAAATTTGAAAAAATGTAGTAAGAAGATATTTCACATATAAAATCAAATAATTTTTATTATAAAAATTATGAATTCAATCAAACAAATATACTCTTTTATAATTTCCAATTCGTTCTTTAATTGAAAAGTTGGAAAGAATATATATTGATATGGCTTGATATGATTGTTGTACATAAATTGCCTAAAATTCTTCTTGATTTTATTATAAATTGCCATATATAATCATTGTAGTTTTTTATTTGAATTATTTATTACTTATTAATTATAGTTAAATATGACATGTTAATGATATGGCAGAATATAATATGACGTGTAAAAAATATAATGACATGGCTTAAGGAAAATGTGACATGTGGCAAAATCCAAGGTGGCGTATTCTCGAAACGACACGTGGAAAAAGCTGAGGTGGCGCAACGTGGAGGCTCCAAATCTTATTACTTTTATATATATAGTAGATTTCTCCAAAAGTGTGTTACGAATGACTATGATGGAGTGAATTGGTGTTCTCCACTATGTCCCTACGACAAGTGAATGGAATAGATTGTAGTATCAATGTGTCAAACTCAGGGACTAATTAGTATTATTTGTAAGTTATTAGTTGTAGGATCGTAGATCTGTGTTAGTAAGACAAGTCGGGAACTGTACCAGTGACAGTTCCCTTACGCAGCGGATTTAAGCAACACAGATAGTAAAATATAAAACATAGACAAGGACACGATTCCTTATAGAGGAACCTCTACAGCCAACTAGCTGGAGAGTAAACCTCTACCTCCCTTGGAGGATTTTGAACACACACTATATTTCTATTGATAGATCTCAAGATACACAATACAAAGTCGAACTTCTCTATTGTTTGCAATCTCACTCACAAACAATACTAACGACTAAGTCATAGTGATTCCTACATCTATACACAATTGAATATAGATAGTGAACCTTACTCGTTCCTGTGCAGTTCCCTTTAGCACAGGAACCAACTCTCCAAGTCGATGGTGATCTTCACGCAGTCTCCATCGCTTGGTCACGGAACTTCCTTCTTCGAATTCTGGATTGTCTTCTTCACTAGATAAGCTCGGGCTCTCGCTTTCTCACTTTCCCGTTTTAGATCCGGTACTTTTGCATTCGAGAGCTTACTCTGACCTAGCGGCGTCGCATACTATTTATAAAGGTTTCCACTTTTAGCTTTGATGCCTTTGCCCTTTTTGTCTTGGGGAGTACGATACTATTCCAAAAGACCAGCGTACCCTTTTGTATCTTTCTCTTCTCGGATTTTGGCTTAACGCCCAAGACAATAGTGAAATGACTTCATTATCCTTTAAGACTCTTGCCACGTACTCAGGTGGCGTCATGGGGAATATTTCCTTTGCTTTTCTTGTGAACCTGTTATCTTTCCTGAGATCACTTGTAAAGGGAATTAGTTCCCTTTGTTTTTCATTATCAAAACTTCGATTTCTCGAATAGAGAAACCATTGTTCCAGTGTTAGTTCCCTAACACTGATCCAATAATTTCCCCCTTTTTGATGATGACAAACCCTTATAAAATGCAAGTCAGGGATATAGGAAAGATAAGAGAGTTAAAACACCAAAATACACAGTTGATACTTTGTAGATACTTAGTTCCCCCTGAAATGAACAAGCAATTCAATTTTCCAAGATTTTTAAGCATATAGTTCCCCCTCAGCTTATGGCTAATTATTATGTATTCTCTTAGACACAACACATCTGCATTTTTCCACTTTTCCCCCTTTTGACATCATCGAAAAGAATCAAGTATAAACATGCAAGGAAAAGCAAGTAGAGCACAATCATAACTAGAGAATAATAGCAAAAAACATTCATTGAAACATAGTTAACATAGTACAGAAACAGACATTCTTAAAAACATCGAAGCAGGGAGAAAACAGCTAAGGAATTTGTTTTGTAGAGGGCTTGTTCATGGATCAGAGGAGGAGGAGGAAGGCAACTTCTGTTGGATGTCTAGAAGAACATCAAGGATTCGCTCATTGACCCCACACAGACGATTTAGAGCTTGGAGAACTGTCTTTGAATCTCCCTGTTCTATGAACACAGTAGAAGGAACTTCATCAGTTGGTTCCTGAGAGTGCTTCATTCTCTGAATATTGGACATTTCCATTTCTTGTCCAAGCTCTTCTTCCTCCTGAGGATGATAGACATCATTCCTCTTCATGATTTCCTTCACAACAGCCGCATAGGGAAGCGCGTGAGACTCCTTGGCAACACACTTGCACATGTGCATGATCATTATCTTGGGCAGGTTGATTCTTTCCTTGCATAGGAACAGATCCAAAAGAATAGCGTCAGTTGAATTTAGCGTTGTTCGCTTCTCCTATCTGGGAATCACTACCCGAGTGATATATTGGTGTGCCATCTTCCCTAGTTGACTCAATCCATGAGTCAAGACCTCTTTTCCTTGAGCAGGCACATGACCTAGAAGCCTTGTTAGGATGGCTTCCCTTCCATTAGTGTCTTGCCATGGCCGTTGAGGAAGTGTGTCGAAGCCTTCTCCGGGGAATAGAAGTATTTTCTTGATCATAGTAGAGGTGAAGGTGAAATCATCTTCCTCAGATTTCCATCTTATGACTGGATCAAGCTCAGTTCCCTTTGTTAGGGTGAACTTGGAATAGAAGAATTTAATTTGTTCAGGGTCTACCTTGGCTGGTTCAGAGCACAGCTTATCTCACCCTTGGAACTGGATGAGTTGTTGAAGCTCTTTGAAGTCGTGCTCCTGTAGGAACTCAGCGGTGACAACCAAGGGAACAACCAGTTTTCTTTCTCCAGTTGTAGTTGTTCCTTTCTTCTTCTTTTCTTTCTTCTCCTTTTCCTTCTTTTCCTCCACCTTTTGTTTCTTGGAGCCTCTCGTTGATGGACGCCCAGATGGCGGTTCCTTGTAGCCAATTTGAAGAGCAGGCTCGGTGTACTCCTCTATCTCATCATCGGTGCCTTCAATTGTGACTTATTCCGTTGATTGATTGAGAGCTCGGAGTTGCTCAGAGAGAAGAGGTTGAAGTTCCTCGTCAGATTCTTCTTCATCGTCACCAATCTTTCTCAGCTTTCTTTTCTTTGTTCTTTGGCTGGTTGGGACGTTTGAGAGAGGATCTTTGAGGGGAGTTTTCTTTGTGGGATTTGAAGAGGTGGAAGGAAGAGTGGGTGTAGTTCCTTATGAGATGGAGAACTCTTCTCTCTCAAACTGAGAGAGGGTTTGGTCGAGATTTAGGAGGGTGAGATCTTTGTAAGGTGGAACTGGGATTGTAGGAGGTTTTGAAGAAGAAGAGATGTCCTTGGAAGTTTGGATTTGAAGGTTAGGGTTTGGATTTTGAGAGGTTGAAGCAAGAGGGTCAGGTCGTTTGGGACTGAGACTGTCATGGATCTGAGTGTGGTGTTTTGGGAAGGAATGTGAAGATTCTTGTAAGAGCAAGGAAGGATTGGATTCATGAATCGTGGTTTGAACACCATCGATTGTCATGGTGAGAGTCGAGGAGCCATCCAGTCTTGTAGTAAGAATTGAAATTTCGGATCTGGGAGTTGTAGGGGGAGAGCTTGGAGGAGTGAGAGGGGGTCGCCCATCTTTCTTCCTTAGAAGAGAGAAGAGGCGCTCCTTGACATCAAAGATATATTCGGGTTCATGGTGATCTAGATCCAAATTTGTAAGAAGTTTTTCTTGAAGATAGGCTGGATCGTTGTGAAGAAGATGCTCAATGAGAGGATTTGGGTGAAGTCTGGTGTATTTAGGTTGGTTTTGATTGGCCATGGTTGGATGAAAGATTGAGATTGAGAATTTTGAAGGTTTAGGGTTTGCCGAGGGAAAAGATGAAGATGATGAAGTTGGAAGTGAATGTGGAAGACGGATTAAGTAAGGAAAGGGAATGAATTTGAAAAGGTGAGAGAGGAAGACTTACCAGGGTTCCCTTGAAATTCACATCCAGTTATGCCTAGGGTAACTAGAAAGATTTACTGTCTTCCATTAAGAGATTCTTTCCAAATCAACAGTATCTACGTGGCGGATTGACGAGCCAAAGTAGCGAGATGAATGGTGTAGATTCAAGTTTCCCTTTTCTCAACCTGTTGTTTCAAATACCCAGTTCCCAATGCCTTTTCTCTTTCCAATAATGCAGCTATGAGACGCTTGGGTGCAAATATCCTTGTAGTTCCCTAGTGGCTTGAAGTAGTTCCTTTCCTTTCCAACCTCATTTTCATGAACAAGTAACGAAAGGACATATTTGGATACATAAGGGTTTTTTGTGAAAAGACAAATAGAAGTATCCAAACAAAATAAGGGTAAGTAAGCAAGTTTTGTCATCCATGTAATTGAATCCCGTAGAAGGGGTTATCAATTAATTGAGGCTCATAGGAAACGTTTACCTGGATCGACTTTAAGGGATAAGTCTTATGATCAACCATCCTTTCAGCTTGTAATGAGGGATAGATAAGATCAGGTTGATCATTTTGGGCTAAAAGGAACAAAGTGCTTTTAAGAAGTAGTTCCCATACACAAAAGTAAACATGTTTCATACAAAGAGCAATTATTAAAATGAAAGTTGCTAAACCATGCAGTTCCCTAGTCATACTAATACTTCACTAGTCAATCATTGAGGGAAAAGATGGACCAGGACTTGTTTAATGTAAAAGAATCATCCCTAAAAGCATTCGAAAATGCTCGAAGGGTTGTCTGTCCAAAGCTTTGGTGAAAATATCAGCAACTTGTTCATCTGTCCTGCAATGTATCATCTCAATGGAACCTTTCTCTGCGTGATCACGTAGGAAATGGTGCCTAACCTCTATGTGCTTTGTTCTAGAGTGATGCACAAGGTTTTTGGAGATGTTTATTGCACTAGTACTATCACATTTAATAGGAACAATTCCGAGAGACATACCGTAATCTTGAAGTTCATACTTGAGCCATAGAACTTGGGAACAACAAGCAGCAGCGGCTATGTATTCAGCTTCAGCGGTAGAAAGTACCACTGAGGATTGCTTCTTCGATCCCCAAGATACACGGCAATCTCCTAGGAACTGTGCCATGCCTGAAGTGCTTCTTTGATCTACCAGATGTCCAACGAAGTCAGCATCGGTGAAGGAGACCAGTGCAAAGGAACTGCTCCTTGGATATCATAAGCACAAGTTGTCTCTTCCTTTGAGGTAGCGAAAGATCCTTTTGACTTCCTTCAAATGAGACTCCTTAGGATTTGCTTGGAACCGTGCACAGAGGCAGACGGCAAGCATGATGTCCGGTCTGCTAGCAGTGAGATAGAGAAGGGAACCAATCATTCCTCGAAAGAGTTTTTGATTGACATTGGTTCCATTCTCATCCGCGTCAAGGCGTGTGCTAGGTGAGATCGGGGTGTTAATGGGCTTTGTAGTGTCCATCCCATATTTTGATAACATTTCCTTGATGTACTTTTGTTGATGAATCTTTGTGCCATCCTTAGTTTGAGAGATCTGAAGACCTAGAAAGAAGTTGAGTTCCCCTACCATACTCATCTCGAACTCACTACTCATTTGTTTCTCAAACTTTTCTGTGAGCATAGGGTTAGTGGAACCGAAAATTATATCATCAACATAGACTTGCACAATTAAAATGTCACCTGATTCTTTCTTCAGGAAAATAGTTTTGTCGATTGATCCTCTTTGATAACCTTTCGATAATAGAAATGAAGCAAATCTATCATACCAGGATCGAGGTGCTTGTTTGAGGCCATACAAAGCTCTTTCAAGAAAGTAGACATGATCTGGCTTGCTTTCATCTTCAAATCCTGGTGGTTGTTTGACATAGACTTCTTCTTGGAGATAGCTATTCAGAAAGGCTGCCTTGACATCCATCTGGAACAACTTAAACCCTTTGTATGTAGCAAATGCTATGAGCAAACGTATTGCTTCAATTCGAGCAACTGGTGCAAATGTTTCTTCATAGTCTATCCCTTCCTCTTGGTTGTAGCCTTGAGCCACAAGTATGGCTTTGTTTCGGGACACATTTCCTGACTCATCAAGTTTGTTACGAAAGACCCATCTAGTTCCAATGACATTCTTATTTGGTGGCCTTGGAACTAGCTTCCACACCTGATGTCTTTCAAACTGATGGAGCTCTTCCTGCATTGCTTGAATCCAATTTGGATCTTTGAGTCCTTCCTGTATGCTTTTGGGTTCAACAAGAGAAACAAATGCGTTAAAAGCACAAAAGTTATGGAGAGAAGAACGAGTTTGTACTCCCTGTTCTAGAGGTGTACGGATGTTCTCAAGAGGGTGATCTTTCCTCTGATGATAGTTCCTGGGTTAAAGTTGTGGTTGATGTGCTTCTTGAGGTTCCCCCTGAGCACTGGAACTAGCTTCAGGTAGATTTTGTTGAATCTAAGTGACAAGATTGTTCCCTGTTAGAGACTTCTAAAGATTCAGATGGATTGTTTTCTTCTTTAGGGAAGTTGGTGAAAGGATCATCGAAGTGCTCCGTGGTATCATCATCTCCATGATATCTTCGTTGGTTAGTTCTTGTGGTTGAGACTCATTTCCATTGAGATAGTCAGTGTCATCCTTTCGATTATCTGAGTCATCATCCTCTTCTGTTGGTTCCCTCATTGTCTCCCTTGGTATAGTGAAGGGCTTCACTCTTGTCTTTGAGAATGGGTTGATGGGGGTTATTCCATGATGAATGGGTTCCTCATCAAAGATGATATGGACACTTTCTTCAAACTTTTTGGTCCTTTTGTTGTAGACCCGATATGCCTTTCTTTGAAGGGAGTACCCAGTGAAGATCCCTTCGTCACTTCTTGGGTCAAACTTTCCGAGAGCATCTTTCCCATTGTTATGAATATAACACCTACCACCAAAAACCCTAAGATAGGAAATGTTCAGCTTTCGGCCTTTGATTAGTTCATAGGAAGTTTTAAGTAGACCTGTACATGGGCGGGTTCGGGCCAGGCCAAATTTTTTTTTTGTCCACATCAACGGGCTGGGCCAAGCCCGACCCGGTAATTTGGGCCTATTTTTTTGTCCATACCCGCCCATAAACACAGGCCGGGCCGTCCACGGGCTTGGACATAAATTGCAAGTAGATGAATAAAAAAAATTATATTAATGATAACCTATGCAAAATTTCATTTGCTAAACCTTTAAATGTAACTAGATAACCTAAAAATTGTAACTAGATATAATTTGCAAGTATTTATATGTAGAAATAATTAATGATATAATATATTAATATTATTATAAAATATAAATTATATATATAATATATATACGGGCCGGGCCGGGTATACGAGCTTTTTTCGTTGTCCAAGCCCGATCCCATATTTTACGAGCCGGGCCGGGCCTTTCGGGCTAATTCCCATGTCCAAGCCCGTGTTTTAAGCGGGTCGGGCGGGCCGGCCCGGACTTGTACAGGTCTAGTTTTAAGTAACAAAGGTCTAATCATAGCCCTGTTAAGGATATAAGCTGAGGTTGAGATGGCTTCCGCCCATAAGTTTGATGAAACTCCACTCTCGAGCATCATGGCTCGAGCCATATATTCTCCAAGGTGCGATTCTTTCTTTCTACTACTCCATTTTGTTGTAGAGTTCTTGGTGCAGAGAAATTGTGAGACACTCCATTTTCATTGCAAAAGTTGAGAAAAGTTGAGTTATCGAACTCTGTTCCATGGTCTGAGCATATGGACTTCAGCTTGGTTCCTAGACTGACTTCTGTTCTTTTGATGAAGACTTCAGACTCCTTGAACACTGTTCCTTTGGAAGACAAGAAAATAACCCAAGTGAAACGAGAATGATCATCAATTATAACAAACATGTACCTGCTTCCACCATAGCTACATGTGTCCATTGGACCACATAAATCCATGTGTAACATTTCCAAGGGTTTGGAAGTGCTAACAACCTTCTTTGGTTTGAAGGAACTTCGATTTTGTTTACCTCTGGCACAAGCATCACACAGTTTTGCTGTGTCTGGGTTTATCCTAGGTAAACCAATTACAAGATCTTGCAAGAACAACTTCTGAATAAGATTTAAACCCGCATGACCAAGACGTCTATGCCAAAGATCAGTATCACTTGTGGGAACTGTGAGACATAGCTTTCTTGGAGGTTGAAAATCTTGATCAACAATGTAAACATTGTTGGATCGTTTTCCTCTAAGAATAACTTTGTTAGTCTCTTTGTTCACCACCAGACATTCATTTGAATCAAAGGTAACTACATTGTTCCCTTGACCACAGAGTTGTGCCACACATAGTAAGTTATACCCAAGATCTGCCACAAGATTGACATTATTGACTTTGATTGATTTGTTGAGTTTGACTTCCCCCTGAACCTTGAATTGCCCCTTTGTTCCTGTTGCCGAAGAAAACATTTCCTCCTTCGACCTAGGTGTTAAGCGAGGTTAGATTGTTCCTGTTACCTGTCATGTGGTTGGAGCATGCACTGTCTATGAACCACATACAGTTCCCCCTCGCTTTTACCTACTAAAGAGTCAATGTTTGGTTACCCAGGCAAGGTGTTCCTTGCCTGGTTCCTTATAGGGATAATAATCAACATAATCTGCAATATTAACATCAACAGAGTTATAGTTCCTGTAGAATCTTGAACGTGAAGTTCTGTTGTTGTTCTTGTTTGTGTGACTTCCTGAGAAACTGACTTTAGTACATTGTTCCTTGTAATGACCATGACTGCCACATGTCCAACAAGTTTTATAGTATTCACCTAGATAGTACTTAGGATGAGGTCTCTGAATTCTATTTTTCTCAACAGTTTCCTTGTTTGGTCCTCTGGAACCGTTTCGCTTAGCTATCTTGACATATATCCTATGAGAGTTATTCCCAGTGCAGTAGTCCCTTTCCCCTTTAGTTCCACTCTCTAGAACTCTAATCTTTTCTTCTAGATGAGAGTTTTTTATTTTTTCAGTTTGTAATTCTAGGGCTCTACTTTCACTTAGTTCCCTTAGAGTAAGGTTCTTTTGATCATTTCCAAAGTCTATTTCAGAGTATCCTATGCCATGTCTAGATGGAACAAACGTGACCTTAGGAATCTCGACAACTTTCTTTCCCTCATTTATCTCTAGCTTCTTAATGAGGGTTTCCTTCTCTGAGGTAATAGTAGCAAGCACAGAGATAAGCTCATTTTTAGCAGTCATTACAGAATCAAGTTCCTTTCTCAGGTTATCACACACAGAACATTCAACAGATTTGGTGTTTTTCAATTCAAGTTCCTTCTCAGCGACATCACTTTCTAATTTAAGACAATTATCTTCAGTTTCACTCATTTCCTTTTGAAGTTTCATATTGTCTTTAACAAGTTTAGAAAGTATACGAATAAGATCAGATTTAGAGTATTTATCAAAGCAACTAGTTAGAATACTTACATCCTCTTGTGGTTCTTTCGGATCTCCTTTGATAGCCATAGCACACATGTTCGGTGTAGCCCAAGCCTCAGGATCTTCATCATCTGAATCATCCCATGTTGCTGCGTAAGCTTTGTTTCCAGTCTTGTTCTCATCGTTTCCCAGAGGACATGCTTTAGCATAGTGACCCTTCTTAAAGCATTTGAAACAGGTAATATTCTTGGAGTCTTTTTCCCCAGATTTGTTATAATCTCTTGAGTGTCTGTTCCCTCCATAGTTCTTCTAGAACTTTCCCTTCTTGTAGAGATTACGTAATGCTTTTGTGATAAGCACTATGTCATCGTCTTCCTCATCTTCAGATTATTCACACTGTTCCTGGACAAACTTAAGCACTTTCTTGAGCTTAAGTGCAATTCCTTTTCCAGGTTTGTCTTGAGCCTTGTCAGAGTTCCTTCTTCTCTCATAAGTCTTTAGTTTTCCAAAGATCTCATGAAGCATGAGGTTCCTATTAGATGGTTTTTCCCTGAACGTTGTTCGATCATGGGTCCACTCTCTGGAAAGACTATCTATCACCTTCTTGACCTTCATCCGTTCCGTGACTTCACTCTCAAGATTCCCAAATTCTCAAGTTTAGTCAGTAATCCCTCGAAGCGGAATTGATATGATGATACAGTTTCTCCAGGTTCCATTTTGAAGTTGTAGAACTCCTGACGAACATCCATTTGATGATCTTCCTTTAGATCTGAGCTTCCCATGTGCATCTGCTCGATAGCAGCCCACATTTCCTTAGCAGTCTTTAGGTTTCCCACCTTGGCTGAATCGATTTCACTCATGGAATTGTTGAGGTACATTTTTGCTTTGAAATTTGCCTCCATACATTTCCACTCGTTGGGCCCCCATTTTGTAAGATCATTCTCGATTTCTGGGTTGATGAAGAAGTTCCCTCTCTCGATTACAGCCCGCGCTTGGTAATCGTGACTCCACATCCAGTCTTTCATCAATCCCTGCCATCTCTCGAATCACCCTTCAATCAACCTAGGTGATTTGTTGTTTCCGTGTCGAACATCGCTAAGATCTGAAGACAATTCCGTAGACATCCTGCAAGTTTTTACAGAAAATCTAGAGCCAAGCTCTGATACCAATTGTAGGATCGTAGATCTGTGTTAGTAAGACAAGTCGGGAACTGTTTCAGTGACAGTTCCCTTACGCAGCGGATTTAAGCAACACAGATAGTAAAATATAAAACATAGACAAGGACACGATTCCTTATAGAGGAACCTCTACAGCCAACTAGCTGGAGAGTAAACCTCTACCTCCCTTGGAGGATTTTGAACACACACTATATTTCTATTGATAGATCTCAAGATACACAATACAAAGTCGAACTTCTCTATTGTTCGCAATCCCACTCACAAACAATACTAACGACTAAGTCATAGTGATTCCTAGATCTAAACACAATTGAATATAGATAGTGAACCTTACTCGTTCCTGTGCAATTCCCTTTAGCACAGGAACCAACTCTCCAAGTCGATGGTGATCTTCACGCAGTCTCCATCGCTTGGTCACGGAACTTCCTTCTTCGAATTCTGGATTGTCTTCTTCACTGGATAAGCTCGGGCTCTCGCTTTCTCACTTTCCCGTTTTAGATCTGGTACTTTTGCATTCAAGAGCTTACTCTGACCTAGCGGCGTCGCATACTATTTATAGAGGTTTCCAATTTTAGCTTTGACGCCTTTGCCCTTTTTGTCTTGGGGAGTACGATACTATTCCAAAAGACCAACGTACCCTTTTGTATCTTTCTCTTCTCGGATTTTGGCTTGACGCCCAAGACAATAGTGAAATGACTTCATTATCCTTTAAGACTCTTGCCACGTACTCAGGTGGCGTCATGGGGAATAATTCCCTTGCTTTTTCTGTGAACCTGTTATCTTCCTGAGATCACTTGTAAAGGGAATTAGTTCCATTTGTTTGTCATTATAAAAACGTCGATTTCTCGAATAGAGAAACCATTGTTCCACTGTTAGTTCCCTAACACTGATCCAATATTAGTAGACTAAGTCATAAAATTAAAAAATGCTGAGAGAAGAATGTGACACCATTGGGATTTGCCCAATAACTCTTGTAAAGCTCTTTTGAAATAAATTAAACCTTTTTCAAAAAAATCTTTTACTTGATTAAAAGGTAATTTGCTAAAAGAAATGAGATTGTTGACCTTTTTTCGATAAGGTAAGAATTCGGAATATCAAACAGGCTTGGTAATCCGAGAGGCCGTAATAAAACGGCAGCCGAGAACGGCTAAGAGAGTAAAAAACAGGCAAGAATAGCTATGAAAGGTACAACACTTCGAAAAATAAGAACTAAGGCGAGTTTGAGATCGGGGTGAGTAAAGCGCTATAAGAATAGCGCCGCGGGCAACAGGTCGACCACTCCTGGGCATGCGAAACGGACTACTGACGTTCCCTCCACCGAGATGAAGGATCTTGAGAAGCCTCAAAGCACCAAGCAACCTGGCCTAATACAACTCGGTCCAACGTCAACTCAGCTCTAACTCCTCGGAAAAATAGTACATTAAATAAGCCCCGAGCAAACCTGCAAAAAAAGAAGTCGAACTTGCCTCACAAGTAAAACAACACGTTTTACTTGCGTTGCAAGTAGACACAAAACTTGCCACGTAAGAAAAGAAGAATCTTGTCACACAAGTAACCCACAAACTTGCCTTGGAGGACAAGTACTTAAAAGCAAAAACAATAATATCTACCAATTTTTAAAATAAAAAAATTACTATAATTTTCCCCTTTTTTCCTTTGTCATTTTTTTAATTAGATATTTCCAGAAGTATCCCAAGCAAGAAAGAAATCTTTATATTTTTTTCCCTTATCTATTCTTTTTTTCTTTATATTAGAGTTAGCGCCCCAAACTAAGCACCCTTTTTTATCCTTATTCTTTTTTCCTTTACCAAGCTTGGGGCCCAAGCACTAGCTTGTTCTTCTTTTTTTTTTCCTTTTTTTTTCCTTATCTTGCTAAAAGAGACGATCGACTATTCCTACGGGAACTAGCCGACATCAGAGGGATGAGCCAACAATCCGACAAGGTCGACGACAGAGGCTTGGGAGATGGAAGGCCCCACGAACAGGTCGACGAAGGGCGAAAAGGCCGACGGAAGATGAGGGCGGGCGAACAGGCCGATTGGGAAGCTGACGCCCCATCTGCGTCGGAAAAAGGTCGGAGACGCCGATAAAGGGCCAGATCTGGATGCAGGCTTGCTTGAACGGTGGCACGTGTATAAAGTGATGTCGGTATTTGGACGAGAGGTTTTCCGGCGGTAAAGGACGTGGGCTAAAAAATCCGCTTCTATGAGAGAAACTACATTAAATTGGGGGTTCAAAGATATTAGAGTATTGTGAGATCGATTTTTCTATGGCTTAAAAGTTCGAATTTGATAAACATCTCACTAGTTTCGGGAGAAACCGAGAACAATTAAGATGAACACCTTGCTTTCTCAGCCAAATATTAGTAAAGAACAAGGCTTCCTCATCCATAAATTTGCAAAATCAAAGGCTTTCTCAGCCCAACAATTGGAATAAAAATGGCTTTCTTAGCCTTAGAATGAGATTTCTTTCATGACATATCAATCAAAATCAATGGGTTTGGTTTCACAGGGAAATGGGGCCAAGTTTTCCGACATTTTTGGGTTTTTTGGGTTGGGAGTGTTTTGGGGGCTCTGTGAAGTTCTTTTGTTAAATATGAGATTGTTGACCTTGTTACGCTTTGGAGGTGTTTTTTGGTAATTTATAATAAAACTCTATTTTCTTGATGGATGTTATTTCATGCATCCATGCTAACCCAAGACAATAGCTTGAAAGGTGGAGAGATATTAATGACTTTCTTGATCATGATTAGTAGGATAACAAATTCGGAATTACACCTCGTAAGGAGGATAAAAATATTGGACAAGCCAAAACAAAATTACTATAAACATAGTTTTGATGCATCGACATTATTAAATATGGTTCGCAATTGATTTTGAAAGCATAAACCTTTTGTTCTATATAATAGCATTTTGAGAATCAAATTACTAGAGATAATAAAAATTTAGATAGAAGGTGACAATGTAAAGAAACGACCCCCTTCGAATCAGTGTACGTACATTCGGCAAATTTAAAGGGAAGTAAGTAGGATTGCTAATAAAGTTGTTGATTAACCCACATAATTTCTATTAATGCGATTTACATTCACCTAAATTGTAAGTTATAATACATCCGGATGCTCTTTAGTCGTGATTGGGATCAAAATTGTTACCATGTAAAAAACATATAATGAGAAGAAACAAGAGTTTGATGGGATGGCCTTCGATCAAACTAAATAATTTGCAATTGGCGTCGTTCGGTTCATTCAATCTTTGTAGACAGATTGGACATGTGAGGTGCGCGCGCTAATCGAACTTCTTTCTTCACAATCTATTTATCTCCCGCCGTTGTAACGTACGTCCCGGATCGGATTCTGCTACCTAGCTACGAGTAGTGATCCAACTGCTTTAGATCACTCATCACTCACCATTCATCTTTTTTGTGGTTTTCATCACCCATCACTCATCACTCATTGGTCATTAACAAATTGAACCATGAAATATATGTACATCGGCCTCCTTTCTCCAATTATTTAGTTTGATCTCCTTGATTCAATGGCTGATATTCTCGAAAATTAAGGACGCGGTGACATTTTTATAATTTATTGCAAATTACAAAAGTGCATCGTTATGGTGAAAAAGTGCATTACTAGCCCAAATACTTTCACTTTTTGGGTATATCACCGACGTCCATTGTGGAGCTTCTGCCGATGGCTCCGACTTCGATGGTCCAAATCCTCCATCGCCACTGCCTCTAGCCAAGCCACCGATGTCACACAAGTATCGTACATGCATGACAACTCGGATCTTCCAATCGGAGTTCACCTACTCCTTCCCCGCCGTCCCCGACCGCAAATTCGTTCCTCTCTACTTCTATCCAAACTCCTATGATCAATTCAACACCTTCGATTCCATCTTCGTCGTAACCGTTGGTCCGTACACTCTTCTCAACAATTTCA
The DNA here is from genome assembly GCA_964016875.1 of Fallopia convolvulus. Taxonomy (NCBI): domain Eukaryota; kingdom Viridiplantae; phylum Streptophyta; class Magnoliopsida; order Caryophyllales; family Polygonaceae; genus Fallopia; species Fallopia convolvulus. Next base: position 28,498,313 of record OZ024718.1, read on the forward strand.
GCGCTTGCCAGACAGCGGAATCTTTCAATTTCGATTATTTGATCAAGGAGTACTCAATATATGTCAAAACCGAAACCCTAAATCTCACCTTTACTCCGTCTTCGAACTACTCCAACACTTTCGCCTTCTATGATCAATTCAGCTGAGCTCGTTGCCTTCTGTGTATGACGATCCTAGTGTGAGCAATGTGGGAAAATCGAGCACGTTTACCATTGATAATAACACTACGCTTGAGAATGTGTACAGGCTGAACGAAAATATTTGGGTTTAGTAATGCACTTTTTGGTATTTTGTAATGCACCTTTTCACGATAACGATACACTTTTACAATGAACCGAACATGGATCGCGTGCCTTGTTCGCTTCATTTTTGTTTGCACTTTTTCTGTTTCGTAATGCACTTTTTGGATTTCACAATACATTTTTTATGATAGCGATGCACTTTTGTAATTTTTAAAAAATTACAAAAAATGTCACCGCGTCTCTAAAAGGAATAGAACATTAGCCCTTGGATCACCTTGATCCAAGGGTTTTAAACACTCCTTATTTTATAGGATAAGGAGTTGTTTTATTTGAACCTTACTCTTTATATTAAAGCTTCTACTTAATTTTTTGAAAAATTCTGTTTAATATCCTCAAGCTTTTTACTTTTTCGAGTGGTGCCCAGAAAAAAAGTTTTCCAAATGATGTCCCTAAACCTTTAGTTTAGTTTGGTTTATACCTGATGGTGCGCGATTTAAACCAGTACAAGTAGACAAAACAACTAACCACGTCCAAGTGTAATGGCGTCAGGCATTAAAGGGCCCCACGTGAGGCGAGTCCTCGAAGATTTTTGAAAGGCGTTTTATAGGAAGTGTTCCGCACCCACCAAAAACAGCGCGCATGTTAGATCACTCATCATTCATTGGTCATGAACAAATTGAACCATGCATACATGTACATCCAATGCAAATCCTCCGTTCCACTTCGGTGCTTTGCTGTTTCGCTTTCATATTCTATTTGAATTTTTAAATACCAAATTAAGGTTAAAAAAATCTAAAAATTATATTATATTGTAAATAGTTATATACATATGTTTGTAAATTTTTGTCTTAAAAATCATATAATATAATTTTTTAAATTAAAAGGATGATTTTCTTACAAAATATTACCCTTTTAATTATAAAAAATTTTATAAAATAAATTTCAATCTAAAAATTTATAGACATATGTATATAGTTGCTTACAATATAAATATATTTTTTTTAATTTTTAAGAAATTGATGTAAATCGGCTTCGAACATAGTCATGATTTTTTTAATTAGAAAAAAATATACGAATGCGAATATTAATTAATTACTACTCGTACTACATAGCACTATTATTCCCATCTAGCAGTCGTCACATCATAGTATGTGGAGGATTTTTTGTCATTGTCGGGTTACCAATGTATTTTTCACTAAATTATGCCTACATACATGCATGTTTTCCCTACGATTTTAATAATATCTAACTATATTACTATATAATTAAGTTAAAATCACAAATCCTGTATAAAGGTATGACCGAGGAGGTAGATCAAGAGAATATGACCGAGGATGTAGATCAAGAGAATATGCATTTTGGGGGGTTTAGACGACTTGAGTTATCTTCACCCAAAAAAAAAATGACGACTTGAGTTATGACGGTAATTGGCCGCCTTGATAATAGAGGCGGAGTCCCTCGCAATACGGTAAAATACTTTTGAACTTTTTGATTAAGATTAAAAATAAAATTAATCGGTATCAAGTTTTAAGGCTATGTACATAATGTTGTTTTGGTGACCTAAAAGGCAGGCATGTGGAAATTAATTTTTTAGCCAGGGATATGACTATTGTCAAATTTCTTGCCAAAAAGTTTATTTTCATAAGTCCGTCTTTCAGGTCACCAAAAATACAAGTAACAATAGGAAAGAGCAAATAAACAGATTTTCCAGATTGGTAACACAGTTGCGTTGGACAAATGCCTAGGGTGACCGATTATCAATAAGAGAGTGACACAAAAGACATTTAAACCCTTGACTGTGTGAACCAGATCCCAATTATCAAAATGAAAAGTCAATGCTTTGTCTAAGGAAGGGCGTAAAACTCTTATCAAAGCAAACTTATCAGCACAACCAAACTATATAATGCAATCGTTCTTGTTACCTCTAGCAACCTTGAAAGAACTAGACCAAATTATCGAGAATTTTTTTTGGAACAAAGAAAACAAATATAAACCACTTATAAGCTGAAACTCTATTTGCCGACCACCCGCTCAAAGTGGGGTTGGAATCGCCAAGGCAGAAGAGATGAATCAAACACTCCAAATGAAATTAATGTGGAAAATCCTAGCGGAACCAGATAACCTATGGGTCAAAAAAGTGACGGAAAAATACCTCAAAACAGAAAGTATACTAAGCTATAGGAAAAAAACACAACACATCATGGTAGTGATCAAAACTACTAAGTCTAAGGGACCTGTTCTCGAAAAGGCTCATTTGGCAAGTTGGGGATATAAAAACTATCCGCTTTTGGAAAGATAACTGGACCGGCAATGCCCCTCTTACCCTAAAAGTAGAGGTCAAACTCTAATTAATTGGGAGGAACATGTTGATGCGTACCTCTTAGAGGACAACTTGTGGAACATAGAAAAATTGGGAAGGATCGTTAATCATGAGGACCTCGAAAAAATTACCAAAATCATTAACCTCATTAACAAAATCCTGGATAGACTATAATGGCAACCAAGCAAAGATAGTTTGTACTCTACCATACTTTGGCTCCACCAGTCCAAAGAGGAACCTAGAATTAACCTAGAATGGATCAATAAGCTCAACACCCCGCCCTAAAATGATGAATTTCTTATGGAAAGTGGCTCAAAACGTCCTTCCAACTAAAATGAGGCTTGTAGACAACCACATCCCGGTGCCACAAATATGTGAAGCATAGAATAACTAGTCTGAAGACACGAACCACATCTTACTATCATGCCCACACACCAGGGAAATCCTTAACTCTTTAAGCCCACAACTACTTTGGTTTTTCGAGTAGGTGTTACCAGACGACAAAAAACCGCACCAAGTCCTTGACAAAATTAGGAAAATGGAAACAAAGGAGGAGATATAACTTCTCACAAATGTCTAGTGGAGCCTATGGTTCTCAAGAAATAAGAGAATTTTCGACAACGGCCAAAACCCGAATCATGTCGGGAACCTAAGCGAGTTTACTCGTAACCAGGTTAAAGAATGAAAACTTGCAGGAAATCCAGAAACTAACAACTCCCGCTCTTATACCGCGAGAGCTAGGGAAGAAAGAAAGCTTGCTAAGTGGGAAAAACCCTAGAGAAAATTTATTGAGTTGAATTTTGATGGTGAAGTTTGTTCGGATGGAGTGGCCTCCTTCGGTTTCGTCCTTAGGGACTTTGGTGGCTCCCCCATCCATTTTGACGGATGATTGATTGGTCGATAGTCTGTACTTATCTCCGAGACCATAGTCTTGCTCCAGGGACTTCTCGAGGCCATTCTTCGTGGCATTTCTCGGATCCAGATTGAAGGCGATAATTTGCAACTAGTCAAGGCCGTTCTAGGTGACAGGCGCTGCCCGTGAGAGATTGAGTTGTTGCGGTCAGACATCCATTGTTTGCTTGCCTGGTTCCAGGATTGGAGTATTTCTCACATCTTTCATGAGTGCAATTTTGTGGCGGACTTCATCGCTAGTTCCTTCCGACATGTCTCCTTTATCACACTTATAGTTGATTCGGGTTTGCATACCCTCATCCGACAAGATGCCCTAGAGAACTAGTTTGTTAGTGGTCACCCTTATCTCTTTCCTTATCAAAAAAATACATAATGTTATTTAGGATAACACATTTTAGATCGATTATGAAAGAATAATATCTGAGTAGGAAATTAAGAACGCATAGTAATTGTCCGATCTGAAAAATCAACAATCTGGATTAAAAAAATTATTTTAAGGTGCATAATTTTGTTATTGATTGTGCATAATTTTGTTACGTATAGTGCATGATCTTGTAACAGATTGTGCATGAGTTTTTATCTAAATATGTATTATGATCTTATAATGAGTGAATATAACTTTACTATTGATATGCATAACTTTTATAAGTCTGTACATAATTTTATTATCAATATGTGTGATTCTTTTAACTAATTGTGCATGATGAACTTATAATGTGCACAGTCAGTATAAGATTATGCAGTCGATCACTTATAAAATTATACACAGTTAGTTACAATATCTAACAAGATAACGCATACTCAGTAAAAAAAGTGTCATGCACAATTAGTTATGATATTATGCACAATTAATGTTAAATTTGTACATAATCAGTTAAATTTTTTTATAACAAATATAAAATCTTACAGACAATTTTACACGTGCGATCGGATAGCCAAGATACATATTTATTTTTCTCCTAAAATACAGTTCTCTCCTAAACCGATCCCACTTTCACAGGCCCAGCCCTAAACAGGTGCAAGTTGTGCACCTGCACAGGACCTCCAAAAATTAGAGGGCCACAATTTTCCGAGGCCCAATGGCCCATGCATATCATTACTCATTATTTAAAGAAAAAGAAAAGCACTGTTGTGTAAATACAAACCCTATTCTGAGAACTCTTTAAAGTTACCACGCTTCTTCTCTATTCGTCAATTTTCAAGAAAATTCAATTTATCACACCTTGATTTCCATAATTCCACGTACATCCACGAGATAATGGAATATGGAGTTTGTTGGGAATTATCTATTTTTTAATATATATAAACATTCACGTACAGATTATGGAGGTTGTTTAAATTTTTTTGAAATGCTTACTGATTATGATTAATACCCAATTTCAAATTGAATTTTCTAATATATCTATAACTATATATTAAAGTTGTACCTTTAGGAGCCATCAGGACGATTCTGGCCCCACCTCATATTTAAAAAATTAATTTTTATTTTTATTATTATAACTTCTTTTCTATAAAATTCTTTTTTAACTATTTAAATTTATCTCTAACATCAAACAAATATCTATTTAGTATAACAATATCTTTTAAAAGCTTTCTCATACAAGTACTTAAAATTAAAGATAAATTATTTTAAATATTTTAAAATAAATATAAATATTTTAGCATATATCTTTTGAAGAATTTATTTATAGATATATATTAATTTTATTTTATAATAAAACATTAATGATAAATATTTATAATGTTTAAAATTAAAAAATAGATAATAAAACATTTAATCTATATATTGAAATAGTTTACAATCTCTAAATTTACGTACATAAAAAGTAATAAAATATGAATGATATAATATTTAATCTTATCTAATCTTTACTTTATCGAACCACAAAATGTGTTTGGTGACTTTGGTCCCATCTTAAATTAAATTAATTAAATTTTAAATACTTTATATAAATAAATTATCTTCATTTTTCATATTTTATTATATCTTATTTATTAAGTTAACTATTATTTTTTAAATTCTTTTCTCTTCCATATTTGAATATATAATTTTTTTTATTCATATTTTATCTTCTTTTTTTAGTTACATATCTATGAAATATTATCAAGGAAAAAGAGATATGTAATTATTCTAACTTAATAATATATCTTCATTTTCAACATTAAATTTAACCATTTATATTGATTAAAAAATTATACATTCTATGAATAATAAAATTGCTCATATTAAAGTTTATATTATATTTTTATTTATTAATATCCTATTTATAATGACTATAATATACCTAATCGTAGTCGTACAAGGTACGACAGGTACAACTAGTATTGTTATGTACAATTAGACCTGTCAATCGGGTTGGGTCGGACAGGGTTCGGGGATCGGTCATTTTGGGTTCGGGTTGAATCGGGTTCGAGTCGTTACGGGTCACGGGTGAAACCGGGTTGGGTTGATGTGGGTTTTCGGGCGGGTCGGGTTGATTAGCGGGTCAAAAACATAGAATTTTTTATGATTATTAAAATAGATTTTTAATTAAATAATAATATTTAATTATAATATATTTTTTTTATGTATTTTAATAATAAATTATATTATTTTTTTAAAATAAATTTTATACATTTTATAAATATACTAAATGGGTCAACCCAACGGGTTGCGAGTCTATCGGGTTTCGGTTCACTTCGGGTTTCGGGTTCAAATTCTCGGGTCTTGACCCTAAAATTTTCTGGCGGTTCAGGTCGGATTTGTGGGTCGGGTCAGCTTTTGACAACTCTATATACAATACATTTTGAAGAATGAGAATACCCCCTTGGGTTGCCACCGTATTAGGTGTAGTAGTATATATGTAGGAATACATGACGGAAAGATATTAGATCTTAACCATAAATATAAAAAAGAATATCTAAAATATTATCCTATACAGTATATACTAACACATTCTAAAAGGAATTTGTTTGAGTGGGCTTTAGCCCTCCTTCCTACCAAAAAAAAAAGGAATTTGTTTGAGGAATCTTACGAGTTCAAGAAATATGTAATGCTTAGTGATTAATTTTTAAAATCCACATAACGTACTATTAGAGTGTATATAATTTATTTGTCTTTTTATGTATTTAACCCTTGGCTTGTAAGCGAAGATAGGGTTTTCACTCTAGTTTGTATATAAGGCTTTATGTTAATAAGAAAAGCATCCTCTTGCGCCACAAAATCTTTTATGGTATCAGAGCGTCAGGAAAATTTTCCGATCCAACCCCAATTCAGGCCGCCAGTGTTAGACGCCTCTACACCAGCCGGAACTCCACTGGTTCTTCCACAAAACTATCGGCCCTTTTTGCCCTAGCTCACTCCTTGTTCTCGTTTTGCAAGTATGCCAGGAAAAGCGGAAAATCTTAAACCTAATTCGCCCTATTATCTCCATCCTTCGGATCATCCCTGGATGAAAATTTGCCCGGTGGTTCTCAAAGGGGATAACTATCAGGAACGACGGTTGTGTATTCGTAATGCTTTCAGAGCAAAGTGCAAACTCGGCTTCATCGACGGAACAATAAGGAGACCAGATGAGTTGGACGCCATGGATGACTGGTGGAGCGTCAATTCTATGCTCGTCGGTTGGATAATCCAATCCATCGAAGAGTCTATAAGATCTACAATCACTTATTTCGATTCCGCTAAGGAGTTGTGGGAGGATATACGGTAAAGGTTCTCCGTCGGAAACGGGCCGAGAGTGCACCAACTTCGGTTCGATCTTGCGCGTTGCACTCAAGCATGCCAAAGTGTTGCCCTCTACTTCGGGGCATTGAAGAAAAAATGGGATGAACTCTCCCATTATCAAAGCAGCCGTCCTCGTTCATGCGGCAAATGTGACTGTGGCTGTGTTGACGAGTTGACAAAAGAAAGAGACGAAGAACAGATCCACCAATTCTTGATGGGGCTCGATGACGCCTTCAGGAGGGTTCGTTCCCATGTTCTTGCTCAAGAACTGTTGCCAAAAATTAGTCGTGTGTATGCCCTAGCCATTCAAGAGGAGCGGTCCCGGGTCGTGACGTCGGGTCATGACACCAAGGCTGATGGAGGTGCCTTTGCTGTACAAGGCACTTGTATAGGATCCAAGCCCGACAAACGCTTGGACATCAACGGTCGTGATCGTGGCTCAGGGAGTCGTGATTATCGGGACAACAATGCCGGTCGAGGCGACAATCGGCGTCGTGGTGACCGCCCCTGGTGCATGCACTGCGAGAGGATCGGGCATGAGGCTCGAACCTGTTTTCAGGTGGTTGGATATCCGGACTGGTGGTCTGAGGAACGGATCACGCATCACAAAGCTGGGCTGGCGGATGGGAAGGACGCAGCAGGTGATCGACCTCGCTCGAAGGGTCACGGGCTTGCTAACGCGGCACAAAATGGGTCGGGGCTGAATTCTGCGTCAACAACATCTCAGCTTGTGACTGTGCAGGGATTGGTTTGTCTGAAATACAGGTTAAAAATTTGCTTAATTATATGAAGTCCAATTCCATAAACGCCGGCAATCAATCGGGTATGTTTTCTACTTGGATTTTGGATACGGGTGCATCGTTTCATATGACGGGAAATGAATCTTTGCTTTTTGATATTCGAGATGTTGGAAATTCTTCTATTTTATTACCGAATGGCTCATGTACAGTGGCTAAACAAGCAGGGCTACTTCGGTTTGCCGATCGAATTGTTTTGCGGGACGTGTTGATCGCTCTAGATTTGACGTGCAATCTTATATCTTGTGCTCAATTGTTAAAATCCCAAAATTGCGTTGTTACAATTACTGATAAGCTATGTGTACTATAGGATCGCACTACGATGACCTTGATTGGAGTGGGTGAGGAACTAAATGGAGTATACTGGTTACGTGTAGCAACACCAATTGGCCTTGCTTCACGAATTGAGATTGATTCACCGGCCTTGTGGCACTCTTGTATTGGTCACCCTTCCCTTTCAGTACTTCAGCATTTACCTAATGTCAAAATAAGTGGTCAGTTAGACCCGTGTGACAGTTGTCATAGGGCTAAGCAAACTAGATCTTTTTATCTTGTTAATGAGTTGCATGCTTTAGACTGTTTTGATCTTGTTCATTGTGATGTATGGGGTCCATATAGGACACCCACTTATGCTGGTGCATGTTATTTTTTAACTCTAGTTGATGATTTTTCTAGAGGTGTGTGGATTCATCTTATGGTTAATAAAAGCGAAGTTGCTTCTTTGATTCAAAATTTTTGTTCCATGATTGAAAGGCAATTTAGTAAAAAGATCAAAAGTTTTTGAAGCGATAATGGTACAGAATTCACTTGTTTACACTCTTTCTTTGAAGAGACGGGGATTGATTTTCAAACTTCTTGTGTTGGTACACCCCAACAAAATGGTAGGGCGGAAAGAAAACACCGCCATATTCTTAATGTTGCCAAGGCCCTTAGATTTCATGGGCATCTTCCGTTGTCTTTTTGGGGTGATTGCATTTTAACAGCTGCATATTTGATAAATCGAACTCCAACTCCTTTGTTGCAAAATAAAACTCCGTTTGAATTGTTGCATGGTCGACCTCCTCAGTATGGTCGTTTGAAAACTTTAGGTTGCTTGTGTTATGTCTCAATTGTTCCCCGCCTGTCTGACAAATTTGCTTCTAAGGCTAGGAAATGCATTTTCATAGGTTATTCTAAAGGTCAAAAAGGTTGGAAAGTCAAAAATTTGGAGACCAAAGAACGTTTTATATTTGCTGATGTTACTTCTTATGAACTTATTTTTCCTTTTAAGCCTTCTTTGGCCATTTCTGATTCACAACCTAATGAGCCACATCCGTCACATTTTGACACTACCTGTAACCCTATGCAAGAATTGCAGACGATTGATGGGAGGAGTGGGGTTCAATCTCCTCATGTCCTCGTTCAAGAACCAAACCCTACCTCTACAAATGCCCCAACGCAAACAGACGTCAGGGGGAGTGGGGTTCAATCTCCTCTTGATTCTGTTCAAGTCCCTAATATTCGAAGCTCCTCAATGGCTCCACCGCAAGCAGTCGACAGGGGGAGTGGGGCTCAATCTCCTCCTGTCCCAACCCAAGCAAATGTCCATCGGTCTACCCTTGATAGGACTCCCTCTGTGAAGTTGAAAGGTTGTGTTTGCAATATAGTGCGTGGCCATGTTGCTTCTCCTTCGTTTCCTTCATCTCAACCATCACGGTTGTCAGGTACATCCTACCCTATAGCTGATTATGTTAATTGTTCACGTTTTTCTCCTAGCCATGTTCCTTTTATTGCTGGTGTTCAGTCTATTCCAGAGCCTGCTAGCTTTGCTATTGCTGCTGCTGATCCCCGCTGGCGCGTGGCTATGCAAGCCGAAATTGACGCGTTACAGCGAAATGGGACTTGGACTTTGACTGCTCTTCCTCCTGGGACGAAACCCATTGGCTGTAAATGGGTTTACAAAGTCAAGTATAAATCTGATGGCACTGTTGAGAGGTTTAAGGCTAGGCTTGTAGTGCTGGGCAATAATCAGAAAGAAGGTATTGACTACAAGGAGACTTTTGCTCCTGTAGCAAAGATGGTGTCAGTTCGTACTTTTCTTGCAGCTGTTGTTGCTCAAAATTGGGAGTTGCATCAGATGGATGTACATGATGCCTTTCTGCATGGTGATTTAGATGAGGAGGTGTATATGAGGGTTTTCTGGTGCTAAGGCAGGCAGTTTTTGTCGCCTCAACAGATCTCTTTATGGTCTTCGCCAAGCGCCATGTAATTGGTTTGCAAAGATGGCTACTGCTCTCCGCAGGTTTGGTTTTACTCAGTATAGTACAGATTATTCTCTCTTTTCCTATCGTCGATTTGGTATCTGTATTCATGTTCTGGTTTATGCTGATGACCTGATTATTGCTGGGAATAATTCTGCTGCTATTGCCAAGTTTGAGATTGCTCGTTCAGCTAATGGTTTATTCTTGTCTCAGCGAAAGTATACTCTTGACATTTTGACGGAGGCAGGTTTGTTAGGCGCCAAGCCTTGTGAGTTTCCTATGGAGCAGAATCATAAGCTTGCTCTTTCTGCTGGCCTTGCTTTTGAGGCTCCTGATCGTTATCGCTGTCTGATTGGCCGTTTGATATATTTGACGATTACTCGTCCTGAGATTTCTTATTCTGTGCACACTCTGGCAACATTTATGCAGGCTCCGACAATTGATCATTGGGATGCTGTAGTTCGAGTGCTTCGTTATTTGAAGAGTCATCCTAGTCAGGGTGTCTTTTTATCTACTCAGAGTGATTTACAGCTTATAGGTTTTTGTGACTCTAATTATGCGACTTTTCCTCTCACTCGTCGCTCCATTACTGGCTACTTTGTTCAGCTCGGATCCTCTCCACTTTCTTGGAAGACTAAGAAACAACCTACAATCTCTCGGTCTTCTTCCGCTATGCTCTTGTATTGTGACAGTCAAGTAGCTCTTCACATTGCTGCTAATCCGGTTTTTCATGATCGGACTAAGCATATAGAGGTTGATTGTCATTTCATTCGTGATCTCCTTCTTGTTGGCACTGTTCGTACAGCTCATATTAGGACTCATTCTCAGCCAACTGATATTCTTATCAAAGCCCTTGGTTCACAACAGTTTCATCTTTTATTGGGCAAGTTGGGCATTCGGAATCCACATGCTCCAACTTGAGGGGGAGTATTAGAGTGTATATATTGTATTTATGTCTTTTTATGTATTTAACCCTTGGCTTGTAAGGGAAGATGGGGTTTTCACTCTAGTTTGTATATAAGGTTTTTTTTGGTAGAAATTTGTATATAAGGCTTTATGTTAATAAGAAAAGCATCCTTTTGCGCCACAAAATCTTTTACGTACATATATGGAATTTCCTGAAATTTTCTAATACATGTTATATAATGCAGTGCAGAATTAGATATTACATTGCACATCCGAAAGGTAATGAGTTTCAAAATTGAAGATTGGTGATTTCACGAGCACTTTTTAAGAGAATGTTCAACTCTTTTGGTGTGTTTATTTATATGAGATAAGTTTATCTTGCTATAAAAAGATAAATTTAAATGAGATTTTTTATTGTATACCAAGACCTCACTGTTGAATGTAAAACAGGGCCTCAAAATATCATTGGACGCCCTGCACATTCACAAAATTAGTCAAATAATATCTTACTTACAGAATCGGCGCTCAAAATATTCCTTCTTTGTCCTTATTTTTGCTATCCCATGTAAGCAGAATTCGTTGCAATTAAAAACAAATTAAAATGCATATGTGCATTGTGTAGTGCATCTAGTAGTAGTTTTAGGATGAAAGAACAATACGTAAAGGAAGGCAACATTTATTTGATTAATTTAAAAAAAATCAGTTCAATCATAACGACTGTCTTATCGATGCAACCGAATATTGGAACCACCTAGGGTTGTTCATTGGTTCGGGTAATTCGGTTTTTACCTGAGAACCGAACCGATCCAAGGTATTTTGGTTCGGTCATCGGTTCACGATTTTTTCTAGTTCGGTTCGGGTAAACCGATTTATTTAAATATAAAAATAAAATTAATATATCCCTTACGTACTTATGTTAGTTAAGTTACAGAGAAACCCTAAAAATATATCTCGGTTTTGAAAAACGCCGATCTGTTTCAACTTTCACGCTCGAGTCCCCATTCTCGTGTCCCCATTCTCCTCGAGTCTCCTCCTCGAGCCCCCATTCTCGGTTCTCCACGAGTCCCCATTCACGCTCTGACTGGCGACTGCTCGAGCCTCAGGCCTCCGTCCTCTCTCCCTCGGCCACTCGGCCACTCGGCCATCCGCCTTCGAGTCCTCTGGCTCGAGGCCTCGGGCCCTCGAGTCCTCTGGTTCGCCCTCCACAGCAGCAGCACAACAGCCCTTCGAGTCCTCTAGCTCTCCTCTCACGCGAGTCCGCCATCCTCGGACCTCGATTTTCTCGGCCACGCCACAGTCGATTCTAGTTCGGTTTATAATACGGTTCGGGTAAAAAATTGGTTCGGTTTAGGGTATTCGGTTCTATATTTTGGGTCAGTTTTTACCCAATAAGGTAAATTCGGTTCTTACCTGAACCAAACCGAATAAAACCGAACTCAAACCGAATCGAGGTTATTCGGTTTAGTCCTCGGTTCCGAAAATTTCCTAATTCGGTTTTCGGTTCGGTTTTTCTCGGTTCGGTTCGATTTTGGACCGATGAACAGCCCTAGAACCACCCCCGTGTCTCATCTGTTTTTATTTTAACAAAATAATTGATATTTAAGGGAGAGTCATTAATTATGATCCCTAACTCCTCAACAATGTTTGTGGCTAAAATCATTTCATTTTCTTATGATCACTTTTATTTTCTTTTTACATTACGTATACATAAATTATCTCCTTTACATTTTAAAGTAAAATGGTCATCATTTTTATTATATGTTGCATCTTTTATTGACGCATCCTCTTACTCATTGGCTAATACAATATCTTTAAAGTGGATATAGCCCCTATATCAATTTGGTGTATTTTAACTAAATTCAGTTATATCATTGTAACATTAGTGAAAGCAACAAAAAATATCCCTAAACTGAACTCAAACAAGAAAGAAACAGTAAAGGATGCAAGAGATTTAATGAGGTTCGAAACAAAATCCTACATCCTCGTGGCCTCAAGATGGGAGACCAAAATCCACTATAAGCAAGGAGTTTACAAGCGAGAGATATCAAAAGTTTTGACCTAAAATGAAATGACAATGACAGATCTAGAAACAAACAAAGACGAAGTTTGCAAAAGGAACAAGAAACCTATTTTGGACGAAAAATAACAAGCTACTTGAACGTCCTAGATTAAGGTTACAATCGAATTGGAATGAAAGTGAAAATGTGTTTCATCTGATTGAACAAGAATGAATGAGTGTCTAATGATTATGTTTTTGAGTGTTCTCCTTCTGACTTTACACAATCCCCCTATATAATCGATGTTCCTAGTTTTGTCTACCATATTTTGGCTGTTATCCACGTCCAATGCCATGTCACCCACTTTCCATGTCGCGAAAGGAGGGATCTGGATGCTCTTAACCGCTTTCAAGTCTTCTACCTTCACTTAGTGACGATGATCTTCCTTCTTTAGCCTTCTGATTGTTGTCTTCTCTGGGATTCTATTGTCTTCTTGGGCTGCTTTTCCATTGGAATCTAAATAATTGGCCCAACAATACCCCAAATGCGATCCAATTCTGTGTGCGGGATTTGGATCGGATTTTCGCATTTCCCGGATATGACTAGGGACATATACGCTTTGCAGAGTTGGGAAGATACGCTTCAGATCAGGGCTATAATTACCCCATTTGCGGAGTTGGACATATACGCTTCAGATCTTCTTCTACCCTTTCTTTCATTCTCTTTCTTCGTTTTGTTTCTTCTCGCGCCCCTTTCTTTCTTCTCTTCTTTCCAATCCATGGGTATGGGCTTCGAGCCTTCCCATTCTTTGGACACACAAGACTGCCATTCATGCTCCATGTCCAAGCAGGATGTGGTGAAGATCATCAACAACCAAGGCTTCCCTTTGGGGACGAACTTCTACTGCCTGACGTATGAGGCTATCGACTGGGTTAAACCTGGATGGGTGTGTTTTTTGGAGTATCTCTTCACTTTAGGAGCCCTATTCCCATTCACTCGCTTGATTTTGAAATTTCTGGTGGCCTTGAAGGTTTCTTCGGTGCAGCTCAAGCCGGTCACTTGGAAGATTCTATTCCAGATTGGCGAGTTGTGCTTAGCGGAAAAGGTGGAGTTTGCGGTGTCAGATCTTCTTTTTGCATATCACGTTTCGACCCTCGGACTTGGGTATGTTACGCTTCATGCCAGGGATGCCAAGAACCCTCTTATACTGAAGTCCAAGGTAAATGACAAGGATTGGGCTATCTACTTCTTCTTTCTTGAGAACGCGATACTAGGCCTTCAGCTTTAACTCGCTTTTTCTGATCAATGGAGTGCTAAGAGTAAGATGCCTTTTCTGAAACCCTTTTACTCCGCTTTAATTCCTTTTCTTTGGAAAGGATTAAACTTTTCCTCATTTTTTCCTTGTCGTTGATTTTGTAGTTCCATCCGGTCTCGATGTTCATACTTTGGAAAGTGAGGCGTGCATGAAGATCTTCGATCTTTCTCCAGGGAGGCGAACATAAAGGAAGTCGGTCGACTTTCTCCCCGAGGGTGAATTCAACAACAAGATTGTTGCTCCTCTTGGGGATCACTATGATTAAGATGAAGAAGATACAAAGTCGGACGATTTTAGAAGACTGTGGAAGAGGTCGCTATTCCCCCATCGCCGCCCTCCTGGCCCTGAAGAATCCTTCAGTATGGTCATCTGGTGAGTCCCACCATGTCTCTCTTCTAGGGTTTTGCTTTTCATATTTTACCTATTCTGCTACACTACGGGGTTTTTTCTCTGTATTTTTTATATATTATTTTTATGGGCCCCATAGGTAAGGTTTCTCCTCGTCTAATCCATAATTTCTCTATAGCCGATATGATCCAGCGCAAGCTCAGGTCAAGTGATAAGAAGCCTCCTTTGGATATGAAGATCAAGAGCGAAACCGTCGCGAGTCTTACCCTTGCTAAAAGGTCCGTGTCTGAGATCCCGAAAATCATTGATCTCGAAAATAAGAGTTCTCAGGACATGTGGCTAAAGCTTCGTGAGGTTCATTGCTCTAAGAAAGCTCATTCCTACTTCAGACCTCGCCAGAGATGTCGGTCTTGCGGTTTGGAAGGTAACATCTGTGTTTTATCTTTCCTGTTTTGAAAACTCCTAATTGCACCTTTTTTTCTTTATGGCTTGTTCTTTTACTTCAAGCTTTGCAAGGTGTTCTCTAGATCGCGGATGCTGTTGACAAGGAGGGGAATGTCTTGGAGGAAAAGGAGACTGAAGTGGGAGAACGAGAGACTTACCTTGAATAAGGAGATAGTTGAAGTTGTTGAACGTCAAAAGAGAGATGCTCGTAAGATCACGATGTTGATAGAGACCATCGACCGTCATGTTCGTCAAGCCGCTTTGGACATGTCAAAGATTGAAGACCTAGAGGTTGCTAGGAAGAAAATCATCAATGAGGCGTGTATTTCTCGATGATATACATGATTGAGACGATCAGGCAGTTGAGTTCAAGGTTTCACTTGGATTGGAACCTGGAGGAAGAGCTCAAAAATTTCAACGAGTGTTACCCTCTTGAGAAGCCTACGCCTGGTGATGAAATCTTCGCGGCTCTTAATCTTTCAAATGATGAAGTTGTTGGTGACGACTCAAAAGGCAGGAAGGATGAAGGTGATGGTTCTTAAGGGGACGGTCGTTAAGTGCCCTCCGTAGGAAGGGAACTGGATGACCCTTCTACGAGCGAGGCGAACATAGAAGGTCATGCCGTTTTTGGTGATGATGTACCTGGTGAAGACAAGTATTTAGACCGTGGGTCTTTGTAATTACTTTTTAGTTTTTCTATGGATTCTCTTACTCTTTTTGAGAAGGCTCTCGTAGCCTGATGCGAACCGTGTTAGGCTAAAACATTGTAATCTTTTGCGTAGTGGACCGTGTTCCCGAGGGTAGGTTAATCGTGCGTACATTGCTTGTGTTTGCATGTGCGTTTTTGTTTTCAAACTTCCTTGCAAGTGTTCGTGAACGATTGAGTGCTTCGACGGAAGGCTTATCGGGAGGACGAAGACCCCTGTAGAAGGTGTTCATCTTGGGTGGCAGCTGCGCTTTTACCGAAGAGAATCCTCTAGAGACCAACGGACATCGCGTCTTTCTCGCACTCAGGGATGTTCTATCGATTAAAAACGCCAACATGTTTATTATAATGAAAAGGATGTTTGCAAGCAACATGTTTGAGTGCGCCTTTAAAGTTAAGCTCATGAGAAGTAAAAGAACCATAGCTTCGAAGAGAATAACACATGCAGCAATCGTTGTTTGACGAAAGAAACATTACATTCTAGTCTTCACAAAGCAAGCAAGATTCACAAAATACTTCTAGATAGATTGTCTTAAACAAAGAAATATTGAAAAAACTGAACACAGAGATAACATGCTAGTAACTGTTAGAAAGATGAATGTGGACTCTTATATGAGCAGACGATAGGCTTCCTACTGGGAGTGCCTTGGGTAACTACTTGCAAGGGAGAGATACTTATAAAAAATGATAGCGCTTCAGGTTAATTGCATTCCAACTGCGCGGTATAGCATCTCCATCCTTAGACTTGAGTTGGTGCGCTCAATGCCCGACGACTTTCGTGATCTTGTATGGCCCTTCCCATGATGGTGTTAACTTGCCTGATCTTGGCTCGACGGTGTTCTAGAACACCTTTCACAACACCAATTCACCAATCTTGAAAGACGGAATTTTGACATTCTAGTTGTAACTTCGAGTGATCTGTTGTTGGTGCCTATCTAGGCAAATTCGAGCTCGTTTGCGGAACTCGCTAGAGGTATCGAGATTCGCTATCAATTCTAGGTGATTTTGCTCTTCTGTCTGGACACTGGAGCGAGATGTGGGGATGAGAATTTCTATGGGAATCACATCTTCGCATTCGCAAATTAGGGAGAAAGACGACATGTCGGTCGCTACCTTGGGCGTTGTCCGGTCGGCCCACAAAACATAAGGAAGTTCATTGGCCCAATTTCCTTTGGCTTTGACAAGCTGCTTCATGAGTTTGCTCACGATCACCTTATTACTAGCCTCAGAATGACCATTGGATTGGGGATATCGTGGCGTGGAAGTAACAAAATTGATGTTATAGTGCTTACAAAAGTCTCTAGTCTTTCGACTTATGAACTGAAAACCATTATCACACACGATCTCCGAGGTCACCCAAACTAACAAAGGATATCTCTGGTTATATAAGAAATTCATGTTTATCTCTGACTTCCTGATACGCCTCCGCTTCAATCCACTTGGAGAAGTAATCCGCCATGGCTAGGAAGAAGAATCTTTATTCTGATGACAGTGGTAGCTTCACCGAGATGTCCATTCCCCAACGCATGAATGGCCATGGTATTAAGGCGGGATGGAGTTGTTCAGGTGGCTGATGTGACGTGGGTACATGCCTTTGACAAGCATCACACTTTCTACAAAAGTCCATCGCATCTTTCCGCATGGCTGGCTAATACTATATCCCTAGCGTAGGGCTTTGTTTGATAGACTCCTTACTCTAGTGTGATTGCCACAATGTCCTTCATGGAGTTCTTGAGAAGTCGACGAATGCCTTCCTTAGTCAAGCAAAGCTGAAGCGTGCCCATTGCGGACTGGTGGAAGAGTATCTAGTTCTCGATTGTGAATCCGGTAGATTTCACTTTTAACATCCTTGATTTTGTTTTATCTTTCGGGAGCTTACCCAAGGTTAACCAATCGATGTATGGTTTGGTCTAGGGTGCGCCATTGGTGCTCCTAGGACAAGGACAATCTTTGTTATGATCGCGGCCGTCTGGAAGAAGTTCTTGGTCATTTCTCAAATCCCTCTCATCGACGTTAGAGCTGCTTGTGTGGACGCCTTTAGACCGCACCCCTCCACGAGGGATGGCTTCCGTGATCTCCTCCTGAGATTCTCTATGAACGTCAATCGTCGGATCTCTTTTGATAGAAGGAACCATGATATGAAATTAAAGCAATCGAGGGATATTCATAGGGATCTATAACCGAAGCTAGGCAGGCGAGTGAATCTGCCTGGGTAATTTTTTTCTCTAGGGGTTTGCGTGAAAGATATTACCTCGAACTGAGGGATCAAATCCCACACTATTCCTAGATAAGCTGCCATCTTCGTGTCTCTGGTTTCATATGACCCGAGCATCTGATTAACTATGAGCAAAGAATCACAACTGACCTCAATTTGTCATATATCCAAATCTCGTGCGATGGTTAATCTAAAGATCAACGCTTTGTATTCGGCCTCATTGTTCGTGGCCACGAATGTGCACCGTACGACTAGGGCAACCATATCTCCCCCTGTGATGATTTTAGGACTACTCCTATCCCGGTGCCACCAGTACTAGATGCACCATTAGTGTGAAGTGTCTAAGTTACTGGAGGCTTTGCTTCGACTATTGATATGTTGTGTTTTGTATAGCATAACTAGGTCTTTTTAGTACATATTTTTGTAGTATTTTAGGCCTATTAGGAGCATTAGTGAAGAACAGATTTGAAGGCCGAGAGTTCAGAGTTATGAAGAATTTGAAGATTTCGAAGATGCTGAAGGCCGCGATCGCTGCCACCCTTAGGGGCGATCGCGGTGGATGTCGTCGAGGAAGATCAAGATCGCCGAGAGGACCGCGATGACATGAAGGCCACGATCACGGCTAGGTTTGGTGGCGATCGCGGTTTGAAGATCGCCGATTGGAGTCGCGGTGTGAAGATAGGCAGCGATCGCGGCTCTGTTTGATGGCGATCGCGGCCTGGCTGGATCTGACACGCGATTGGATTTCTCCGCTTAGTTTAATATTATATTTTTATATCTTTTAATTCCGACTGGTTCGAGACTATATTAGGTTTTACTTTTCAGCTTTTGATTGTATTCTCTCTTAGACCTAGTTGACAATTATTCAGACTTTTGGTATTTTCTCTCTTATGGAGAACTAAACTCCCTAAATCTTATTCAAGTTGAAGCTTTTCATACTCAAGTTGTTGTGAGATTCTACGTTACAGGTTTATTTCTACAAGTTATTTCAATTCTCTTTTGCGCAATTATTATTGATTGTGTTGATTTCTACTTGTCTGACCAACTTGTTGGAATTAATATTATCTATTGCTAGATCTAGGTTTTCTCGTAGCAAAGCCTAATCTTTGTAGCAACTCAATTGATTTAGGACTCGTTGGACTAAAACAATTGAGAAAGAGATTTGAATGCATGTTAATTGTTTGACTCGTTGGAATTCAATTAGATGTATCCTGTTTATCCTTGTTCTCATTGCTAATATCCCTATTATTTATGATCGTTTCATGAGTTGTTTGCATATTAAGTTTGCATGTCTCGTTGCCATGTTATATTTCTGATCAGGATAGGAATAACCAAAGGAATAACTTGTTTGAATCTATGATCAATTGCTTGAGGAAGAAAAGTGGATACTTGAATAGGATTGTTTTCCCTTAACTTGATAAAAATCCAATCTTTTCCCTGTTTGATTCATTGCTTTGCTTTGTTTAAATTTCCCTAGTTGTAGTTTAAAATTCCAAAATCCCCCCTTTATTACTTTATAGTTGATAATAATATTGCTTAGAATTACAAGTGTCTCTTGCGTTCGACCCCGACTTACCGACTATACTAGTTGAGTAACTAGGGAATTATTTTTGATTTGGCATCAACGATTTTCAGCCAGTCAAATTTTGGCGCCGTTGTCGGGGACACTTCTGTTTAATTCTAAGTTTTTATTGTTACCAACCCGTGCTACTGATTCTTCTATTTTGCCTTTTGATTCAGAGATTGAAAGGACCCTTTCCAGGTTGAGACGTGAAGCTCGGGAACTACTCCCTGAATTACCTTTCAACTTGAATTCTGCTGAAACTGAGACAATGGGCGATCAGACTTTAAAGCAGCCAACTGCTCCAAACTTTCAACAACAGCCCTTAGCTGTTCAGTTCCTGCGCTGAATGAAGGTGTCAAGTTTGAATTGAAATCAGGGTTGATCCATTTTTTACCCCAATTCCATGGGCATGGTGGAGAAGATCCAAACAAGCATCTTGCTGAGTTTGATCGTGTCTGCTCAAGTATGAAGCCTGCTGATGTAATTGAGGACCATATCAAGCTGAGGGCGTTTCCTTTCTCTCTGAAGGATTCAGCCAATGAGTGGCTCTACTATCTTTCTCCAGGCTCCATAGATACCTAGACTAAGATGAAAGCGGCATTCTTGGAGAAATACTTTCCTGTCACCGAACAGAACAGTTTGAAGAAGAGCCTGAGCAATATTGAGCAACAGGTTGGAGAGAGCCTGTATGATTCATGAGCGATTCAAGAGACTGTGTGCTAGTTGTCCATATCATGGGTATTCTGATCAAGACCTGGTATTATATTTCTTTGGTGGATTACTGGATGAAGAGCGTAGAATGGTGAATGCAGCTTGTGGTGGAAGCCTAATGAACAAGACACCAGCAGATGCCCTTGAGCTCTTTTCTGAGCTATCTGAGAACTCAAGGCAATTCAACAAAAGAACTGGCACTAAAGTAGTCAATGCTATGGACTCCTCTTCTGTTATAAGATTTGAGATGGCGGAGTTGAAAGATATGATGAAGAGGTTCATGCTGCAAGGAACCCCTCAACAACTGAAGGCATGTGAAATTTGTGCTGACACACTTCACCCTACTGATGCCTGCCCACAACTCCAGGAACCTCAGGCTGAGGTTAATGCTGTAGGAGGATATAGACCTCCTAGACCTCGTTTTGATCCCTACTCTAATACATACAACCCAGGTTGGGGGGCTCATCCAAATCTGAGATATGGGAATCAGAATCAGCCTCAATACAATCAGCAAGGAGGAAATCAGCAAAACAGACAACCTTATGTTCCTAGACCTCCAATTCAAAATCAAAACAACTCATTCAATGCTGAAGAGATGTTTGCAAGGCTAGCTAACACAGTAGACCAGTTGGGACAGAACACTCACACTAGTTTCCAGTCCACTCAAGCTAGTATCAAGAATATAGAGACTCAGATCAGTCAACTGGCTACTGCAGTAAGAAAATTGGAGGCCAGAGATTCTGGAAAATTGCCAGCACAGCCCATCAATCCTAGGGAGAATGTGAGTGCGATCACATTACGAAGTGGAAAAGAATTATCGAAAATTGACGAGAGATCGGAGGAACCGCGATCGCCGCCACCAAAAGGGGCGACCGCGAGTGAGGAGACCGCGAACGCGGCCCCCACAAGTGGCGATCGCGGCCCCTTAACTGAGGCCTCGGGATTTGAGAAAATTGAAGACGCGATCGCGCCCACACCGGGCAGCGATCGCAGTGGCGGTGATTCCCGAAAAATTGAAGAACCGCGATCGTGGTTTTCAGATGGCGATCGCGGCCAGGCTCCAGATTCTAGCGATCAATATGTTCATTCGGATTTCCCTTCTATGGTTTCCCAGAAGCCACCTCCTCCCTTTCCTGAAGCACTGAAAGACACAAGGAAGCCAGAGAACGACAAGGAGATCTTTGAGACGTTTTCCAAGTGTGAGGTAAATATCCCTTTGCTCAATCTGATTAAAAGCGTTCCTAGATTTGCTAAATTTCTGAAAGAGTTGTGTACTATTAAGGGGAACCAAAAATTAAAAGGGAAACAGAAAGTTAAGGTTAGTGAACATGTTTCAACTGTATTTCAAAGGCGAATGCCTAAGAAGTGCAGTGATCCAGGCATGTTTAGCATTCCCTGCATAATAGGAGACACTAAAATAGATAAAGCCATGCTTGATTTAGGTGCTTCTATTAATGTTATGCCTTATTCTATTTACACTTCACTAGGCTTAGGACCTTTGCATGAAATTGGTGTTATTGTTCAATTAGCTGATAGGTCCACAGTCTACCCGAAAGGGGTTGTTGAAGATGTCCTTGTCATGGTTGATAATTTGATATTCCCTGCTGATTTCTATGTGCTTGATATGGATCATGATGTGCATGCTGCACCCATTCTGTTAGGACGTCCTTTCATGAAAACTACTAGAACAAAAATTGATATGTGTAAGGGTGTCCTAACTATGGAATTTGATGGGGAGAAATTTGAATATAGTATGGATAATGCTATAAAATACCCCCAAGATGACCATTCTCTTTGTTCTATTGATGTAATTGATCCCATTGTGCAAGATTTCTTTGATACTACTTATGGTGATGAGTTACAATCTGTCTTAGAGAATGACATCGAAATTTCATGCATGAATTACAATTTTCCTGATAGATATCATGAGATCCTTGCTGATTTAAGTGCTTGCTGTGAATCTACTGTTGATGCTTTGGCCATTGTGCCCATACCACTAACTCTCCATAGCGAGAAATTGCTTCCTTCTATAGTACAGGCACCTGAAGTTGAGCTTAAATAGCTCCCTGAGCATTAAAAAAATGCCTTCCTTGGAGATGGTAACACTTTGCCTGTCATTATTTCTAACAAACTTTCCAAGGAGCAAGAAGAAAAATTGGTGCAGGTACTGAAATAGCACAAGACAGCTCTAGGTTGGACTATTGCTGACATTAAAGGAATTAGTCCCTTGATGTTCGTGTTTTTAGTATAGTTTTTGATAGGTTTTATTAGGTTATTAGGACTAGTTTTGATAAGTTTAGGATTAGTTTTATGTGTTTTTGGATGGTTTTGCATATTTTGTAGAAAGTATGGAAGCTACTCCGTTTTGTGTCTTTTTGTAGGTTTTAGCAAGGAAAAGGTGTTGTTTGGAGCTGAATTTGGAGAAGCTATGATAAGAGATGGAGGAATACAAGATGAAGAAGCTGAAGTTCGAGTTTTTGGAAGAGAAGTGTTGAAGAAAACCAAGCCCAGGCTCGTTAACGAGGTTGTGAGGGCTCGTTAACGAGGCCACGAGATAAAAATGTTCGAGAGTTGACTTTGTGACTCACCGATCCTGTGCGAGAATTTATTTCCGTGTCGATAGAGTATCTTTTTATGATTTTAGGGTTATTATATTATGTATTTTAGGTCCTGTTATCTTTTGAGATTTTATTTCTATCTTTTAGAATAGATTCTATCTTTTTAGGAAAGTTTATATCTTTTAGCTTTTTTTAGTTTCTAGCCTCTTTTTAGTATAAATACCCTTCTATCTAGCATAGAAGGGGAGGTCGAATTTTGAGGAAGGAGAGCCGAGAGAGAGAAGGACGGATCAGAGTCGTGATCGAAGGAGCTCGGTAGACGAAAGTTACCGGGGTCGTTAGTCGTGTTTTTGATTCGGTATTTCGGTGTTTTCGGTTTCTTCTGAATCTCTGTAAGACGATATTTCTTATTAATTTGAGTAGTGTTTTGTTTTCAATGTTTTCTTTGATTAAAGTTATTAGTTTCTTAGTCATGATTAGTGAGTAGTTTTTTTTATCTAGGGTCGGGGTTGAAACCCGGCATAGTTGTGCATGTTTGGTGAGTAAGATTATGTGTTGAATGCCTTTTATCTATTGTTGAGATTGTTTGTTGTGCTTATACCAAGATGAAAGTTGAGGTAATTTGAGTTGTTGACTTGATTGAAAGAGAAAGTTATAAACTTGAAGGTTGATATTGTTTGAATACGAAAGTTTGAAGCTTTAGATCCGAAACAAGCAATTGGGTGAGTTAGTTTATGAAAGTAGATTAATTTGCTTGCTAAGTCAATGAAAGTTGATGCGTCTATCTATTTAAAGGCATGATATTTATCTTCTTACGAGCTTGTGTGCATGACTATGTTGTGGTAACCCTTGTCCTGGATATTTTCGTTTTTATTTGATTTCTTTCAAGATCATATTCGTTACTGAGTTCGTTGGCTCGGTACCGAATCTGTCTAGGTAGTTAGTTTTGGTCTTTTTATTCTCGGTGGTTCGTTAACGAGACTGACAACTTCGTTAACGAGGCTGCTTGTGTGTTTTGCTTGCTTTTGTTTTATTTTTTTTTAGGAGTCGATAGATAAACAAACCTTGCTTCTCGTGGAATGATCCTGACTCCCCTATACTCAGCGGGGTCTGGACTACAAATTTATTTGTTGTTAAACGACTCTCTCAACAAATTGGCGCCATTGCCGGGGAAGCAACGTGTTTTGTTTATTTATCGGTGGGTCTGGGAATAGCCCAACCCCGTTTTTGTTTTTAATTTTTGTTTTCTTTGTCTATTTTCTCAGCGCATGCCGGTAGGACGTCAAAGGCTTGAGTTTGACAACGCTGGTTATTACTCAGAACCTGAACGTTCCCTGCACCGTAGACACCGAGAGAACCGAGCCATGGCCACACCGGAAGAGTTGGCTCGTCAGCTAGAAGTCCTCCAAACACAGATGGAGGCGTTGAAAACTGAGAAGGAAGGCGCTGCCACCGAGGCTGAGCGTCAATGAGCTGCCAATGCTCGTCTACAAGAAGAGCTGAATGCCTATCCGAGGAATGCCAAACAGTACATGCATCCAGAACTGAGGGTGCCAGAGTCTCCAATTGTGCTTCCGGAGATAGAGAAATCTTTTGAGATCAAATCTCAATTTATATCCTTGATCAAACGGGCTCAGTTTGAAGGGAAACCTACTGAGTGCCCTATGGAACATATTAGGAATTTTCTTGACTTATGTGACACCATAGCTGCAGAAGGTGTCTCACTTGAATATGTTCAGTTAAAAGCTTTTAGGTGGTCTCTTTCTGGAAAGGCCCTGAGCTGGTTGGAGAGCTTACCTCCTAAGTCTATCAGGACTTGGAAGAACTTGTATGATCAATTTCTTACAAAATTCTTCCCGCCTGCCAAGACGACGGAGTTGAGAAAACGCATCACCTCCTATCACCAGCTGCCTAATGAAACATTTGTTGAAACATGGGAAAGATTTAAAGAGATGCTTAGACAATGGCCTACTCATGGGCAACCTTTATATGTTCTGCAAGAAATCTTTTTCCAGGGTATCAACGCAGAGACCAAGAACCGCATCAACACACATACTGCGTGCGGTTTTATAGAGATGGACCCAACGGCTGCATGGGAATTGTTGGATAAGCTGTCCAATTATGATGCCATGTATGGAACCCAGCAAAATCCACAGCCCCAGAAACGTCTCTACACACCTAACCGAGACGAAGTTGACCCGGATGTTAAAAATCAATTCCTACAAGACGAGGTCAGCCGTTTGAAGAAGCAGGTAAGTTTTTTGAAATCCTCTCAATCCTGTCAAGAATGTGGTTCTTCTGCACATAGTACTTCTGCTTGCACTAACATAGAGCAGGTTAGAGCCTCTGAGACAATTGCTGAGATGAGTTATATGAGAGGACCATACAGGAACCAGCCTAGCTATTTTGACAGGTCAAACAACTATCAGGCATGGGGCAATCAGAATACAAATCAAAACTATGCAGCGCCTCCGCCAGATAGACGACCTGCACCCTATCGACCTCCAGGCCATCAGGAGCCACCATCATGCGTTCAAGGATTACAGGAAGGCATTAACGGCGTGACCAACAAAGTTAACGAAGTGACCAACAAGGTTAACGAAGTTCAAGCCAACTTGAACCAACAAAATAAAAGATGGGAAGAGTTCGATATATGGAAGAAGATTGTCGATTCCCAACTAGGGAACCTCGATGCCCAGATTCCGAGACCACAAGGGCAACTCCCGGGCCGCCCCGAGGAGAACCCTAGGGGACAAATAGCAGCGGTGCACCTTAGGAGCGGGAAGACATTGCCGGAGCGAGTCCAAGCTGAGGACAAGAAGTAAAGAGGACGTCACAATTCAGCTCGATAACGAGCCAGCGAGGGTAAATAACGAGCCCGTATACCATGGTGACGAGGCTCTGAGGGTATCTAACGACCCTAATCCAGGTAAGTCTACTAATCCGAGCCTTCCTCTCTGTCCCAGGGTAGTTAACGACCCCATCAGGGTCGGTAACGACCCGTCGAGGACACCAAACGACCCAGTGTCGACCCGGCACTCTCACCAGCCTAAATTGGTTCCGAGAATGGTGAAATCTCTTCCATTTCCAACTAAGAAATCTATGGACTCTACTGAGAGTAAGTTTAAGCGTTTCATGAAGATTCTTCAGGGCATTAATATTTCCATCCCATTCGCTGACGCCCTAAGCGAAATGCCGGCTTACACAAAATTTTTGAAGGATATTCTTAGCAGGAAAAGGTCCATTACAGAGCTAGAGGATGAAGTCAGATCAATTGCTCTACCAGAAAAGCTTGGTGATCCAGGGAGATTTGCCATCACGATTGGCATAGGCGACCACAAATTTAAAGCTTTATGTGATTTGGGAGCCAGTGCTAGTTTGCTTCCTCTCTCCATCTGGTCAAAAGCTAACATGGGACCGTTAGAGCCAATCAACATGCGGCTATACATGGCTAATGGCTCTTGCATCAGACCAACAGGGATTGTAGAAGATTTTCCAGTACAAGTGGGCAAATTCTTTGTTACAAATGATTTCATAGTCACGACAATGCCTGAAGACCCGGTAGTTCCCATTATTCTCGGAAGACTGTTCCTTGCCACCGCTGGAGCAATAATTGATGTTAGGAGGGGACTCCTAACTTTCGAAATTGGGGATGAGGTGACGGAATTCCGATTCAAACAATCTATGAAAGATATTGATAGAGCCGAAGTCAAGATGCTCTACGCCCATAATGAAACCATTGAATGTGGGGATCCTGTTGGAAGATGGGTGTCGCATGAAGAGTTCTCTAGTCAAAGATGGGCCGAGATAGCCCCTGCAGCTTCGGTAACGAGCCCCCGTACCTCACTACCGACCCTCCCGGCAGAAGAAGTAAGCTCGTTAACGACCTCATCAGCATCGTTAACGACCCTGGCTGAGGATTGTGAGATTTCAGCATTCGAATACCTGGAAGAAGTGTTGAAGACGGATCCAGAAGAACCAATTCTCATTCCAGCCGAACCTTCTCCAACACTAAAGCCTCTCCCAGACTCTCTCAGGTATGAATTTCTTGGTCCTAATTCTACTTTACCGGTCATCATTAATGCCAAATTAAAAGATGAGGAAGTAGAGAAACTGTTGAGCATACTTAGAGTGCATAGAAAAGCCATAGGCTACTCCCTTGATGATATAACTGGCATATCCCCTTCTCTCTGCATGCATAGGATATACATGGAGGATAATCATAAACCCACCATAGAGCATCAACGTAGATTAAATCCTAACATGAAAGATGTGGTTAAAAAGGAAATTATTAAATTACTTGATGTTGGGATCATATTTCCTATATCGGACAGCCAATGGGTGAGTCCGGTCCATGTAGTTCCAAAAAAAGGGGGGATGACTGTTATTGAAAACGAGAAAGGAGAGCTTATCCCAACTAGAACCACCACCAGTTGGAGGATGTGCATTGATTATAGGAAGCTCAATAGTGCTACTAGAAAAGATCATTTTCCGCTTCCTTTCATTGATCAGGTATTAGAGCGTTTAGCCCAGCATGATTATTTCTGTTATCTGGATGGCTATAACGGTTTTTGGCAGATTCCCATTCATCCTGACGATCAGGAAAAGACTACCTTTACATGTCCTTATGGAACCTTTGCTTATAAGAGAATGCCATTTGGGCTTTGCAATGCCCCCGCCACCTTTCAAAGGTGTATGATGGCCATTTTTTTGGATATGATAGAGGAGATTGTAGAGGTTTTTATGGATGATTTTTCTGTTTATGGTTCTTCATTCGATGCTTGTCTTGCTAATCTTGCACGTGTGCTTAAACGTTGTGAAGAAACCAACCTTGTTTTGAATTGGGAAAAATGCCATTTCATGGTTCAGGAGGGGATAGTACTAGGACACCTTGTCTCTAAAAGAGGGATAGAAGTAGATAGAGAAAAAATTGAGCTTATTGAAAAACTACCTCCCCCCTCTTCTGTCAGAGACATTAGGAGTTTCCTAGGGCATGCTGGATTTTACAGACGTTTTATTCAGGATTTCTCTAAGATAGCTAAACCTTTGACTAACCTACTAATGAAAGATGTAGTGTTTGAGCTGTCCCCAGAGTGTCTTGAAGCTTTTTACAGGTTAAGAGCAGCCCTCGTGTCCGCCCCTATTATGCAGTCTCCAGATTGGACACTCCCCTTTGAGATCATGTGCGATGCAAGTGACTATGCAGTCGGCGCAGTTTTGGGACAACGGAAGGATAAGAAACTTCATGCCATCTACTACGCCAGTAAGACGCTGGATGAGGCGCAGAGTAGGTATACCAGAACGGAGAAAGAGTTTTTGGCTGTGGTATTTGCCTTTGAAAAATTCCGGTCCTACCTTGTTGGATCAAAAGTGATTGTTTATACTGACCATGAGGTCGTTAGATATCTAATAGCCAAAAAGGATGCCAAGCCTAGATTGCTTCGTTGGATGCTCTTATTGCAGGAATTTGACCATGAAATAAGAGACAAGAAGGGAGCAGAAAACCTAGTGGCAGACCACTTATCCAGACTACCGGTTGAGCATATCACTGAATCCAACAACGAAGTGCCAATAAATGATTCCAAACCAGACGAACACCTCATGTTGAACGAGGTCGAACTCAACAAAACCCTCGTCACTGACCCCTTCAGAATCGTTAACGAGGCACCGAGGCTGGAATGCATAGATCACGAGAGAAAAGCCCCAAGGAGCATCGACACATCAGTTCGGCAGAATGCTACCATGTCACGGGAGGTCGTTACCGAGGGTCACATAACCTCTCCAGGCTCGTTAACGACCCACCCAGGTCCGATGACGACTCGGCCAGGTAAGATCTCTGAACCAGAACAAGCTCAATCCAGTTCAATTCCTTCTCCTTCTACTACTTCTTCTTCTTCAATATCATTCCATGCTGTTAGAAGGTCGAAAGTCCCTTGGTTCGCGGATTTTGCTAACTATCTTGTAGGAGGCATAATTCCCAACGGACTAACTCCACAGAAGAAAAAGAAGTTTCTCCATGATGTAAAACAGTACTATTGGGATGACCCTTACTTGTTTAAACAAGGGAGTGATCATCTTTTTAGACGATGTGTCCCAGAAGAGGAGATAGAGAAAGTGATCTGTCAGTGTCACACATTACCTACCGGAGGCCATGCAAAAGGTTTCAAAACCACGGCGAAGATTATTCAAAGTGGTCTTTATTGGCCTACCATGTTCAAGGATGTTCAAGCTTATGTGACAGCATGTGATGAATGCCAACGCTCAGGCAATATTACTTGGAGACATGAGAACCCACTAACCGGGATACTAGAGGTCGAGCTATTCGACGTATGGGGGATAGACTTCATGGGACCTTTTCCCTCATCTGGCCCCTACAAGTACATCCTAGTGGCGGTCGATTATGTCTCTAAGTGGGTGGAAGCCGTTGCTACAAGGACCAACGACGCTAAAATCGTGGCCAAGTTTATTAAGACTAACATTTTTCCTAGGTTTGGCGTTCCAAGAATCCTCATTAGTGATGGCGGTTCCCATTTCATAGAGCGGAGTTTTGAAGCACTTTTGGCAAAGTATGGGGTATCACATCGGGTGGCAACACCATATCATCCCCAAACTAGTGGCCAGGTTGAAGTTTCAAACAGGCAAATAAAGAGCATATTGGAGAAGACAATTTCGCGTTCTAGGAAGGATTGGTCTTCTAAATTGGATGACGCTCTTTGGGCATACATGACAGCATACAAGACGCCTCTGCGCACCACTCCCTATAATCTAGTGTATGGCAAGGCATGTCACTTACCGGTCGAGATGGAGCATAAAGCACTATGGGCTCTTAAAGAGCTCAACATGAACCTCGACGTAGCTGGAGCAAAACGATTCATGGATTTGCAAGCACTGGAGGAGTTGAGACTTAAGGCATATGAAAATGCTGAAATTTACAAGGAGCGCACCAAACAGTGGCATGATCGGAAATTGGTGCCCAAAACCTATGAGGTTGGTGACAAAGTACTTCTTTTCAACTCTAGACTCCGTCTATTTCCAGGGAAGCTTAGGACAAGATGGAGTGGGCCATTCGTGGTTCATCACATTTATCCCCACGGTGCGGTAGAGTTGATCGATAACCAAGGCACAATCTTCAAAGTTAATGGCCACCGACTGAAAAAGTTCCACGAGCAACCCGACCCAAATGAAGAGATTAGAGTCACTATGGCTCTCACTACGTCGGACTAGCAAGGAAAGAACGTCGGGCTTAAGACGTTAAAAATAGCGCTTACGGGAGGCAACCCGCTTTTAGTATAGTATAGTTTTTCTTTTTCTTTTTAGATTCTTTCTTTTTCTTAGTTTTCTTTTCCTTTCTTTTCTTTTCTTTTAAGTAGTTCTTTAGGATAGAAATTAGGATAAATTTTGAGCTAACAAGATGCAGGAGAAGGGCTCGAAAATCACTCCAAGAGGCTACGGTGGCTCGTTAACGACCCACCCAGGGTCGTTAACGACCCGGTTTGACGACCCGATTCGGCAAAACGGGCACGTAAGTTCTTTTTAACCTAATCTATCTTTTACCTACCCCCATGCCGCCGCCCCTTTACCTCTTCCTATCCCTACCCTCTCCTATATAACCCTTCTACCCCTCCTAAAAATTTTCACTCACAAATCCTTAAACTCCAAACCTCTCAAGAATCCTACCCAAAATCTCGGAGATCCCCCACCACCGATCGGAATTTCTCACCTCCACCGATCGTCGGAGACACCCTCGTTACCGAAGCTCGGAACCCCGGATTTCCACCGACGAGATCCACACTCGTTAACCACCCCAATCCGACCCTTTGTTCTTCAATTCCTCAAATTTCCAGTATGATTTCTAAACCCTAACTCTTACTTACAAGATTCATGATTTTTAGGGTAGAAATTTCATATTGGGATTGTGTCTATAGAAAAGGTCGACATGCATGTTTGGATTTTGCTCATGGATTATCGTTGAAGCTCAGTTGTTCATATTCTAGGGAAGATTATTCATGTTAGGTTCTCCATTGCAAAAGTCTAATTAGAAAAGCATGAATTTTTCTTATCCTAGTATTAAGTTCAATTTTTGCTATAACAATTTTGGGTAATTTCGCATGTTTGGGATGGGAAATCGAGCAAGTATGGGGTGCATAAACCCGATTGTGTGTCTAGTGAGGAGTATTGAGGATACATACTTGATTTATGGTCTGATTTTTAAAGTTGATGACATTCGGAAATCTGTGAACTGGCTCTCGGCAGCTCGTTAACGACCCACCCAGGTTCGTTAACGACCCTGCGTAAGCATCACCGATTCTACACCAGTCCAGATTCTTTAACGACCCAATTGGGTAGTTGACGAATTATTCCGAGGTTATTTTAAGACCAAGTATGGGGTCTCTTGCGTATCTATTTTGAGTGGATCTTATCTTGGAAAATTCTTGATTGTTTTGTAGATCTCATGACAAGTTGAAGCAGACCCGCTACCCGAGCTCAGAAAAAGAGGAGGAATCAGAGGTCCCCATCCCCACCTCGCATGGATAATGTGATCTTGAGTACTCAAGGCCAAGTAAATCGATACCGTGCCATTCTAGATAAGGACCACAACACTCGTTGGTTCTCGAAGTCTAGTGCCGTACACACGGGGATTTACACGGAAGTCAAGGAGGCCTTCGTTATTCTCGGTGCATCTCATCTACTGAAGAAGGAGAATCTACCACACTTTCCGGCCCTCACATCTGAGTTTCTGGCCACTCTAGAGACTAGTTTTCCGTCGAAGACTTCGGCGGGACGAATCCGATTTCGGCTTGGTAATGTAAGCCGTGAGTTCACCATGGAGGAGTTCAATGCAATTCTGGAGCTCCCAAACCCTTCTAGAGAGTACAGCTTGAAAGACTACAGGGTGATTCAGACTTGGAGCTATATCACTGGGGAGTTCCAATCCTCCACAGCGGCATTATCTAGGGCAAGCATCATCAACCCCATCTTCCGGATCATTCTCCAAGTCCTAGCCGCCACATTCTGGCCGAAGAGAGAGTTGAACAGGCCAACAAGGACGGAAGTTGCTTGTCTCCGCACTATCCTTTTCGAGGAGCCCGGCCCTTTGAATTTGGGGTATGAATGACTCTACTACATAGAGAAATCAACCAAGTCCAAGGAAGTTTGGTGTGGTAACTTGGTCAGTCTTTTGGCCACAAACCTTGGAGTCGACCTCACTCGCTACACACCGGCTCATGCTCAGTTACTCAACAAGAACTATTGGTATAGTTCCAGTATTTTCATTCAAGCTGAGAGAGGGTTTAAAGTAAAAGTTCAAAACCGCCTAGTTACACCCACCCTCGATATGTTGGAGTTACTCTATGTACCAAATTGGTACGAGGCGTGGACGGGACATGCTTTCCCATTGGAGCCCAAGCCGGAGGATGAGCTATCACTTAGGCCTTGTGAGACAAGGTTTGAGCGAGAAGGTGAAGAGATGGATGAAGATGAAGATGAAGATGAGGATACCGAGGTTGCTGGCAATGACACTGAAGAAGCTGACACAGAGGGAGGCACTGAGGAGCTTAACTTTGAGGAAGAAGACCTCGACGCTGAGGTTTTAGGCACCAACATCCTCGTTGACGAGCCCACCAGGCTCGTTAACGATCATTTCCAGCCTTCTACATCTGATGCTAACAAGGTACCCAGGGTCGTTAACTACCCACCGAGGGCAGCTACCGACCCACCGCCAGCTCCTACCAACCCCTACTCTTATGGACTTGTGCCATACAACCCGGTGCTTCACCATGATCACTTTCAGCCTCACTACCCACCACCTCCTCAGCCTGAGTACACTGGATCGAGCATTCCGCCACCATGGGCCGAGGATCTTTCTGCACGGATGCAACAGCTTCACCTCCAGCAGGACCACATTCATAGGAGGATGGATAGATGGGAGACTGTCTATTCAGCTAGGATGACATTTGAGGATGAGAGACATCGTCAGAGAGAGACAGAGGATGCTGAGCTTTGGAGGACGATGTATGACTTCATGGGGAACTTTGAGCATTATTTTCCTCCACCTAACCGTTGATTCAGCTTGAAGGCGTTTTCCTTGTTTTCCACTTCTGAGACTTTGTAAGTTTTTGATTTCTCTTTTCTTGTTTTCTTGTGCTTTTCTTTTCTATTTCTTCCTTTCTTCTTATTTTTCTTACAGTGGGGACACTGTAATTTTAAGTATGGGGTGGGAGAAAGTAGAAAGTTTTTGTGTCTTGTTTTTTTTTGTGCTTTATTTTAAGTAGTTCTTTTATATCGAAAAAAAAAATCAAAAAAAAAGTTTTGAAAAATATCTTAAAAAAAAGAGGGTCTTAGAATTGATAGATATCCCTTTTTTAGGTTCTATGATAGTAGTTGCTAGCATAATCATTTAATTCCTTGCAATCATGTCTTTGAGAATGTAGCCGGATTCTTATTTTGAAGTTGTTTTTAGGAAGGAATAGCATTTGATGAAATTGAGCACATATACCTTCTTAGCATAAGTGATGTAATCCAACAAAAGTTAGCCTTGTGAGTTATTTTTGGCCTTATAGGGAGAACATTAAAAATCCCTCTTCTTTTCTTGTGTGATTTACTCCCTATATGCATATTATCTCTTGGAATTGTGATGGTTATCTATTTCTTGAAGCCCGTATGAGATTTATAGTTCATTACTTGTGAAAATCAGATGATAAAGAACTTATTTTTATAAGCCCTATTAATCCTTATCCACCTTTACATTATCCTTCTTTTGACAACCAATTTTAGCCTGAAGCCTTTTATTTTTTTAAGCTCCACAAAATTTGTTCCCTAGCCGAGATAAGCTTGACCCTATCCGGGGATTAGGGCTTAGTTTTGGAGAGGTAAATTGTTTTGTTGAGTGTAAAAAAAAAGAGGGAGTGAAATATAATGTTTGGTTCGAAATTGAGGGATTATTGGGAAGGGTAGATTGGAAGTCTCTTGTTTTTAATAGTTGTGATAAGAAAGATCTCTTGGTACAAAAGATGCACAAAATAAAGTTGATGGTTGAAAGAAAGTTGTTGAAAGGGAAAAGGAGTACACGATGAAGCTCGTTAACAATCCTGAAGGGACTCGTTAACGAGGCAGCGAGAGGCAAAGTATAAAAAATAAATGAATGAAAGAAGAAGAAATGAAGAAGTAAGAAGTGCATTCAAGTTCATATAGATAAGCTGGAGATTCTTTTGTTTTATAAGACTTTCTAGGATAATAATGGGTGAGTGAAAATAAGTGTGCATAATGAGAGAGTAAGTTTGGTATATGTTTTTATGAGAGTTTTGATGTTATGTGTGAGTTTCTAGGAGTCTTTGATTCCCGGATATTATTAGCACCACATGACCAAAATATTTCCACGCCTTATTGTTTTTACCAAGCCCCATTACACCCCGGCTGAATGTAAACTTCTATGAAGTTTTTCATTGAGCCCCCTAAGTTATCTTGATGATTTTTTCTTGTTTTGACAATTCTTGGGTGGAGAGTATTGGTGATATAAGTTCCAATTTCTATGAGTTTTTGTATATAAGATGAGTTGAGAGATTGAATTTATGAGCCCAAACACTTGAGAGTTGAGAGAAACACATTATCCCTTGTGAGGTTGGATTGTATTTTCTTGTGTCTATTTTAGGTGTATATATGTGTGATGACGTTAATAGTCCTTTGCTAATTTTCTTCTAGATATTTTGATGTTGCTTTTTAAATGATGGCTATAATTTGATGAGTATGTTGTTTGGTTTTGATTATTGTTTAGTGATTGCTTAACAACAAGCAAGTCTAAGTATGGGGTATTTTGATGTTCGTGTTTTTAGTATAGTTTTTGATAGGTTTTATTAGGTTATTAGGACTAGTTTTGATAAGTTTAGGATTAGTTTTATGTGTTTTTGGATGGTTTTGCATATTTTGTAGAAAGTATGGAAGCTACTCCGTTTTGTGTCTTTTTGTAGGTTTTAGCAAGGAAAAGGTGTTGTTTGGAGCTGAATTTGGAGAGGCTATGATAAGAGATGGAGAAATACAAGATGAAGAAGCTGAAGTTAGAGTTTTTGGAAGAGAAGTGTTGAAGAAAACCAAGCCCAGGCTCGTTAACGAGGTTGTGAGGGCTCGTTAACGAGGCCACGAGATCAAAATGTTCGAGAGTTGACTTTGTGGCTCACCGATCCTGTGCGAGAATTTATTTCCGTGTCAGTAGAGTATCTTTTTATGATTTTAGGGTTATTATATTATGTATTTTAGGTCTTGTTATCTTTTGAGATTTTATTTCTATCTTTTAGAATAGATTCTATCTTTTTAGGAAAGTTTATATCTTTTAGCTTTTTTTAGTTTCTAGCCTCTTTTTAGTATAAATACCCTTCTATCTAGCATAGAAGGGGAGGTCGAATTTTGATGAAGGAGAGCCGAGAGAGAGAAGGACGGATCGGAGTCGTGATCGAAGGAGCTCGGTAGACGAAAGTTACCGGGGTCGTTAGTCGTGTTTTTGATTCGGTATTTCGGTGTTTTCGGTTTCTTCTGAATCTCTGTAAGACGATATTTCTTATTAATTTGAGTAGTGTTTTGTTTTCAATGTTTTCTTTGATTAAAGTTATTAGTTTCTTAGTCATGATTAGTGAGTAGTTTTTTTTATCTAGGGTCGGGGTTGAAACCCGGCATAGTTGTGCATGTTTGGTGAGTAAGATTATGTGTTGAATGCATTTTATCTATTGTTGAGATTGTTTGTTGTGCTTATAACAAGATGAAAGTTGAGGTAATTTGAGTTGTTGACTTGATTGAAAGAGAAAGTTATAAACTTGAAGGTTGATATTGTTTGAATACGAAAGTTTCAAGCTTTAGATCCGAAACAAGCAATTGGGTGAATTAGTTTATGAAAGTAGATTAATTTGCTTGCTAAGTCAATGAAAGTTGATGCGTCTATCTATTTAAAGGCATGATATTTATCTTCTTACGAGCTTGTGTGCATGACTATGTTGTGGTAAACCTTGTCCTGGATATTTTCGTTTTTATTTGATTTCTTTCAAGATCATATTCGTTACTGAGTTCGTTGGCTCGGTACCGAATATGTCTAGGTAGTTAGTTTTGGTCTTTTTATTCTCGGTGGTTCGTTAACGAGGCTGACAACTTCGTTAACGAGGCTGCTTGTGTGTTTTGCTTGCTTTTGTTTTATTTTTTTTAGGAGTCGATAGATAAACAAACCTTGCTTCTCGTGGAACGATCCTGACTCCCCTATACTCAGCGGGGTCTTGACTACAAATTTATTTGTTGTTAAACGACTCTCTCAACATCCCTCTACATGTATGCATAGGATCCTCCTAGAAGATGGTGCCAAGCCATCCAGACAGCCACAGAGACGGCTCAACCCACCTATGATGGAGGCAGTCAAAAAGGAGGTACTGAAGCTCCTACAGGCAGGTATGGTCTATTCCATCTCTGATAGTCAGTGGGTTAGTCCGACCCAAGTTGTGCCCAAAAAGAGAGGCATTACAGTGGTAGAGAATATGCATGGGGAATTAGTCCCCACACGAGTCCAGACAGGTTGGAGAGTCTGTATTGATTACCGTAAGTTGAACGCGGTAACCAGAAAAGATCATTTTCCCTTGCCATTCATTGATCAAATGCTTGAGCGACTTGTCGGTCGTTCCTATTATTGCTTTTTAGATGACTATTCAGGGTATTTTCAGATTGCTATTGCACCGGAGGATTAGGAGAAAACGACATTTACATGCCCGTTTGGCACTTTTGCATACCGCAGAATGCCATTCGGATTGTGTCACACACCCGGTACGTTCCAACGGTGTATGGTAAGCATCTTTTCTGAATATATTGAAAATTTTATAGAGGTTTTTATGGATGACTTTACAGGACATGGAGACGACTTTGATGCCTGCTTAAACCATCTCTCCTTAGTCCTTCAAAGATGTGTAGAAACCAATTTGGTTCTAAACTCTGAGAAGTGTCACTTTATGGTTGAGCAAGGCATTGTGTTAGGTCACATAATGTCATCCAGGGGTATTGAGGTCAATAAGGCAAAGATTGATATCATTTAGTCTTTGCCTTATCCTACTAATGTGCGTGAAGTGCGTTCTTTTCTAGGCCATGCAGGTTTCTATCGCAGGTTTATTAAAGACTTTTCCAAGATTTCAGCCCCATTGTGTGATTTGCTGAAGAAGGATGTGCCTTATGAATTCAATGAGGCATGCAAACACGCGTTTGATGAGCTAAAAATTCGCCTTACAAGTGCCCCAATAATTCAAGCCCCGGATTGGTCTCAACCTTTTGAGATCATGTGTGATGCAAGTGACTACGTTGTTGGGGCTGTTTTGGGTCAAAAGGAAGCTAGAGCATCTCATGTCATACATTATGCTTCCATGACTCTAAACGATGCCCAAAGGAACTACTCCACCACTGAGAAGGAAATGCTTGTTGTAGTGTTCGCCTTGGAGAAGTTCAGACAGTATTTGCTGGGTACAAAGGTGATAGTTTATTCATACCATGCAGCACTTCGTTATTTAATGACGAAAAAGGAGGCTAAGCCGAGATTGATAAGATGGATCCTCTTGCTGAGTGGGTTTGATATTGAGATAAGAGACAAAAAGGGAGCTGAAAATCTTGTAGCTGACCACCTGAGCCGGCTTGTACATGCGGAAGACAAGTCAGAAAGTCAAGAACAAATTCAAGGACAATTCCCTGATGACATGCTTTTTGGAGTCGATACTGGTGCCAAACCGCGATCGCCGCCAGAACAAGAGGCGACCGCGGCTGAGACAACCGCGATCGCGGCCAACAGAAACGGCGATCGCGGCCCTGGCGGCGACGAGGAAGATGAGCCGCGATTCGAGGAATTTGCTCTAGGGATCCACTCGTTCAGGCCATGGTATGCAAATCTAGTCAACTACCTCGTCTCTAGGGATCCACTCGTTCAGGCCAATGTGCGTCATGAATCCCGATTCTATGTCTGGGATGATCCTTATTTATGGAAGCACTGCACAGATCAGGTAATCTGACGATGTGTCCCGGATTCTGAGGTACAATCTATCTTGTCTTTTTGTCATTCCTATGCATGTGGGGGTCACTTTGGGACTAATTAAACTTCTAGGAAAGTTTTAGAAGCTGGTTTTTATTGGCCTCATATTTTTAGGGATGCATATGCTTTTTGTAAATCATGTGATCGTTGTTAGAGGGTGGGTAATATTTCTAAGAGACATGAGATGCCTCAATCTCGTATGATATTCTGTGAAATTTTTGATGTTTGGGGCATTGATTTTGTGGGACCATTCCCCTCTTCTTATAGGAATCTGTATATTTTACTTGCGGTGGACTATGTTTCCAAGTGGGTGGAAGCAAAGGCCACCAGAACTGATGATTCAAAAGAAGTTGCAGGTTTCCTTAAAGACAACATTTTTTCCAGATTTGGGATTCCAAAAGCTCTAATAAGTGACAGGGGTACTCATTTTTGCAACAAGACTGTTAGTGCTTTATTGAAGAAGTACCATGTCACTCAGAAGATCTCTACAGCCTATCACCCCCAGACCAATGGACAAGCTGAAGTGTCCAATAGGGAGATAAAATCAATTCTGGAGAAGACGGTGGCGCCTAACAGGAAAGATTGGAGTTTGAGACTCAATGATGCTTTATGGGCCTACTGTATTGCTTATAAGACACCCATCAGGATGTCCCCCTTCAGATTGGTTTATGGCAAAGGCTGTCACTTGTCAGTTGAGCTTGAGCATAAAGCTTATTGGGCGGTCCAAAAGTGCAATTTCAACATTAAAGAGAATGGAGAGTTCAGGAAATTACAATTGCAAGAGTCGGAAGAGTTGAGATTGGATGCTTATGATAATGTTGTGAATTACAAGAACAAAACAAAAGCATGGCATGATAAGAACATCCTAACGAAGGAATTCAAAGTTGGAGACAAGGTCCTTCTCTTTCAGTCTCGTCTCACACTCTTCCCAGGCAAACTCCGTTCTAGATGGGCTGGACCGTATACAATTACTCTAAGTCTTTCCACATGGGGCTGTGGAATTATTGGATGGGGACTCCCAAAATGTGTTTAAGGTTAATGGTCAGAGACTAAAGAAATACCATGAGGGAGTCATCCAGGAAGTGCTAGAGGAGGTCAGGAGGTGGGTCTTGATGATCCAACCCCAATTGCTAATTAAAAAGGGGCACTAATGTCGAGCCAACGACATTAAACAAAGGCGCTGCTCGGGAGGCAACCCGAGGTAAGTTTTCTTGTTTCTTTTTCTGTTTTTGTTTTGTTTAGTTTTTATTTTCAATCTCTTGAGGCTAACACGCAAGTACTAGGTTCAAAAGAACATTACTGAGGACAAACCGCGACCGCCCCCTAAAAAGGGCGATCGTGAGGCATTTTCCGAAAAAGAATTGACGGTACCGTGTGTAGGCCGCGATCTCGGCCCCACCAAGGCAGCGATCGCGGCCCTCTGAGATATTAAAAAAAAATTACACGAGGCAGTGGGGCCACTCCCACCGCCAGCCCCACTCCTCGTCATTCCGCCTTCTTCTTCTTCTATCCCCCTCATTTTCTTTCTTCTTCCTCCATAAACCACCATTGAAGCCATCTTCAAGCTCCATTAACCCCCTCAAAAATTTCTTCCAAACTTACTAAAAAGCCCGGATCTACAATCCTCGCCTCGTCCTAAATCCAAATCCGTTCACAAAATTTCTTCTACCCCTCTGCTTATCTCCCAAAATCAAATCTAAAAAACCCCAAAAAATTTCTCCCACACCTTTCAATCCACCACATATTTCCGTCTCGGTTTTTCATTGGGTTGTTGAAGTCGAACCAGAGGCGCAACCGCGGCTCGGTGTTGAAGAGAACTGCGGCATCAGAGTCCATCGCCGCCTGAGAATCGTCAATCACGCGCGACCGCGATCGCTGCCCCCGAACCACCGCGATCGCGGCCTTGACCCAGAAGGCGATCGCTTCCCAAACCAGAGGCGATCGCGGCCTCTCACCAGATTGCACGGATTCCGGTTTCTGTAAGTTTCTTCTTTGCTTATATTGCTGAGTTGATTAGTTGAATTATACATGGCGTATCCTGTTAAGAAGTTAACTGTTGCACATAAGAAAAGATGGGATTCTCGGGCTAAAAGGAAATTTACTAGTACTAAGTTCTTTGATGTTGAGATGCTTAGGACGCTAGGCATGTATGACTGTACTCAGAGATTTCTGATGGAGGGTGGATTAGGGGGTTTTATTGATATGAATGCCCCTACTTATAGGAACATTGTGTTGGAGTTTCTGTCTACATTTCAGGATGATGAGGGTTTGTTCAAATTTAATATTTTGGATAAGCCATATTATATAAACAGAGAGGGTTTGAAAGGAGTTTTTGGGATTACTAGTGTGCCTACTAAGATTTGGGAGGAAGTTGGTAGAGAGTCAGGACTTAATGATTTTTGGGAGGCGATTACAAGTTTTGGGTTTTTGCCTAAGAAGGGGGAATATAACTACTGCATTACCCATCCCTGTATTAGATTATGTCATAAGGTGTTGTCTATGAGTTTTCTGGGGCAAGGGGAGGTTAACAAGGCACCCCGCTTTGACATGAGCATGATATGGTGTTTGATGCCTATGAAGGATACAATTCCTGATTGGGTTGAATTGTTTTTGGGGAGCATTAAGAAGATCCTGAAGAAGGATTCAGGCAAGATTGCTTTAGGAGGGATGATTACTCTGATTGCCAGAGAATTTGTGAGTGAGGAGAGGTTTGGACGGCCTGATAGTGTTGAGTTTAAATTTAATGAGAACTAGCTTAGGATGGCACATTGCTTGAAGGGATCAGCAGAGCAGGGTTATATTTGGACTTTGGGTTTTCCACCTGAGGATTATTTATGTCTTCCTAGAGCCATGCCCATTGGTCCTAGCTTAGCTTATCTGTACATCCCGTCTGATTTTGCTGGTGGGGGCGGGGCTCAACAGAAGATGCCTGCTCCTGACGTAGAGATGGAGGACCATGATAGTCATGATGATGATGCTGGTGGGGACGGTGGAGGAGATGTTAGAGATGATGGTCTTGGTGTTGGTTTTGGTGGAGTCGGTTTTGTGCCTGAAGGTGGTATTGGTACTTCAGGAGGTGATGTTGGTACGTCGTCAGCTGGATGGGGTGCTAGTTCTAGTACAGTACCCGCTGGTACATCTAGTTGGGCGACAAGAGGATATGCTGGTTATGGTGATGGTGGATCTGCTACTTACAGGGGTGGATATGGAGGTTATGGAGATACCTCTGCATGGGATGTTGTTGTAGGTAGAGCTGGATGGGGTGTGCATTCTGATTTCGATTGGCAGAACCGGATGTTTTGGGAGATGGGACGACTTACTATGTCCCAGAATGAGATAGTTGCCACCCAGAGAGATATTGTAGCTCAGCAGAGAGAGTTGGCAGCTCAGCAGAGTGCTCTGGCATCCACCGTTCAGTCTATTCAGTAGGTGCAGGGGCAGCACCATGAGTTTTTCAGCCACATGTGGCCAGGTTTCCCTGATTGGTCACAGTATCATCCACCAGGTCCACCACACTGAGTCTTCTGTTTTCCCTTCCTTTATTTTTATCTGATTTGTCTTTATTTCATTGAGGGCAATGAAAGGATTAAGTATGGGGGAGGGAGTACTCACTGTTGTATATATGTACATATGCATTTCAGTTTCTGCATTTCAGACTTAAAATTTTTTTAAAAAAAACATTAAATCTTGTGCTGAGTTGAAAACCCGAAAGCGCGGCTCAGGCAAAATTGCAGGGGCCCGGACCGACATTAGGGTGGGGTAATAAGAGGCTAGAAAGAGTGAAAGTGAGTTGGTGAGCACATCTATAGAAAAATGAAATGAGCGGTTAGGTGAAAATCCGAAAGGGCGCCTAAGCAGGATGAGTGAAAAAAAAGAGTGCTTAGGATCATTCTTGCTGGGGCTTGGGGTTCATTGTTTATGGGTTTTTTATCTTTGATCTTATATGTATTTTGTCTTGAGTGATAGATTGTGCTAGGATTTCATTGTATGCACTTTAATTCTTTTACTTGGGTTCGGGTTGTGAGCTTATTTTGAGTGCTTTTTAGTTTTAGATCATTTTCTCCCATTGTTGTCTGTAGACCTTTGTTGATTTGTCATGCTTGATTTTATTTTGAGCTTACTCGAGGACGAGCAAGGTCTAAGTATGGGGGAATTTGATATGATGTGTTTTGTACAGCATAACTAGGACTTTTTAGTACATATTTTTGTAGTATTTTAGGCCTATTAGGAGCATTAGTGAAGAACAGATTTGAAGGCCGAGAGTTCAGAGTTAGGAAGAATTTGAAGATTTCGAAGATGCTGAAGGCCGCGATCGCTGCCACCCTTAGGGGCGATCGCGGTGGATGTCGCCGAGGAAGATCAAGATCGCCGAGAGGACCGCGATGACACGAAGGCCGCGATCGCGGCTAGGTTTGGTGGCGATCGTTGTTTGAAGATCGCCGATTGGAGTCGCGGTGTGAAGCTAGGCAGCGATCGCAGCTCTGTTTGATGGCGATCGCAGCCTGGCTGGATCTGACGCGCGATTGGATTTCTCCGCTTAGTTTAATATTATATTTTTATATCTTTTAATTCCGACTGGTTCGAGACTATATTAGGTTTTACTTTTCAGCTTTTGATTGTATTCTCTCTTAGACCTAGTTGACAATTATTCATACTTTTGGTATTTTCTCTCTTATGGAGAACTAAACTCCCTAAATCTTATTCAAGTTGAAGCTTTTCATACTCAAGTTGTTGTGAGATTCTACGTTACAGGTTTATTTCTACAGGTTATTTCAATTCTCTTTTGCGCAATTATTATTGATTGTGTTGATTTCTGCTTGTCTGGCCAACTTGTTGGAATTAATATTATCTATTGCTAGATCTAGGTTTTCTCGTAGCAAAGCCTAATCTTTGTAGCAACTCAATTGATTTAGGACTCGTTGGACTAAAACAATTGAGAAAGAGATTTGAATGCATGTTAATTGTTTGACTCGTTGGAATTCAATTAGATGTATCCTGTTTATCCTTGTTCTCATTGCTAATATCCCTCTTATTTATGATCGTTTCATGAGTTGTTTGGATATTAAGTTTGCATGTCTCGTTACCATGTTATATTTCTGATCAGGATAGGAATAACCAAAGGAATAACTTGTTTGAATCTATGATCAATTGCTTGAGGAAGAAAAGTGGATACTTG
Source organism: Fallopia convolvulus (assembly GCA_964016875.1). Classification (NCBI taxonomy): domain Eukaryota; kingdom Viridiplantae; phylum Streptophyta; class Magnoliopsida; order Caryophyllales; family Polygonaceae; genus Fallopia; species Fallopia convolvulus. The sequence continues at coordinate 28,541,501 of OZ024718.1, forward strand.
AATAGGATTGTTTTCCCTTAACTTGATAAAAATCCAATCTTTTCCCTGTTTGATTCATTGCTTTGCTTTGTTTAAATTTCCCTAGTTGTAGTTTACAATTCCAAAATCCCCCCTTTATTACTTTATAGTTGATAATAATATTGCTTAGAATTACAAGTGTCTCTTGGGTTCGACCCCGACTTACCAACTATACTAGTTGAGTAACTAGGGAATTATTTTTGATTTGGCATCAACGATTTTTAGCCAGTCAACTATCATCTTCTCAGCCTCTTCCTCTGTAGTAGGACTAAAATCGGCCACAAAATCAGCCAGTGCTTGAGAGTTGTGCGCGGTTCTAGGCTCGTACTAAATATCGAATCCGCTCAGATGGATTGCCCGTTCGGCCATTCGCCCTGTGAACTCCGGCTTGTGCATGACCATTTTCAACGGATGGGTAGTTCTGACTACAATGGTATGAGCCTCAAAGTAGGGGCGAAGTTTGTTGGAGCACATGATCAACGCTAGCACCAATTTTTCTAACGAGGAGTATCTGGTTTCAGTAGGCAGTAGTGTTTGACTTACATCGTATACGGGTTGTTGCTGACCGTCTTGTTCTATGACTAAGACCCTATTGATGGTGTTTTCTGTCACCGCCATATAATAGAACTAATTCTCCGCTTTTTGGCTTGGCTAATATCAAAGGATTAGAGAAATAACTTTTTAACTCCTTGAAAGCCTCATCATGCTTTTGGGTCCATTGAAAGCAGTTATTTTTCCTAAGTACTTTGTAAAACAGATGACAACAGTCGACGGACTTCAAGATAAACCTATTCAACGCTGCGACCTTTCCTGTTAGCCTCTAAACGTCTTGTATGCACCTTGTTGACTTCAAGGATACAATGGCTCGCACCTGCTCTGGGATTGCTTCTATTCCTCTCTGAGTGATCAGGTACCCAAAGAATTTCCCTGATTTAACACCGAAAGTGCATTTCTGGGGATTTAGCATCATGTTATATCGCTTCAAAATCTCGAACGCCTCCTCAGATGACGGAGATGGTATGAGGCTTCTTTTGATTTGACCTACATATTGTCGATATACACCTCCATGGTTTTTCCGGTTTGTTCTTGGAACATTTTGTTCACCAACCGCTGATATGTTGCCCCCAGCATTTCTAGTCTGAAGGGCATGACTTTATAGCAATAGGTTCCCCGAGTGGTGATGAAAGTGGTCTTCTCCAGATCACCCTCTTCCATGCGGATTTGATTGTACCCTTTGAAGGCATCCATGAACGTCAATAACTCATGACCAATCGTGGTGTCAACTAGAGTGTCAATGTGCGGGAGCGGAAATGAATCATTGGGACAAGCCTTGTTCAAATTTGTGAAGTCCACACACATCCATCATTTCCCATTCTTTTTGGGCATGACCATCATGTTTGCTAACCATTCGGGATATTTGACCTCCTTGATCTTTCTAGCATCCATCAGCTTTCCTACTTCTTCATCGACTACTTTACTCCTTTCAGCAGCAGATTTCCTTCTCTTCTGTTTCACTAGCGGAGGGTTAGGGTCCACGCTCAGCTTATGCGTGATCATCTTCGGGTCGATCCCTACCATATCTTCATGCGACCATGCGAAACAATCGAAGTTCTTGCCCAGGAACGCCAACAACTCATTTTTCATTGAAACGTCAAGATCTACACCAAGATAGAGAGAGCAAGAGATTTAATAAGGTTCAGATCGAAATCCTATGTCCTCGTGGCCACAAGATAGAGAGAGCAAAGTCCACTATAAGCAAAGAGTTTACAAGAGAGAGATATTAAAAGTTTTGACCTATAACAAAATGACAATGGCAGGCCTAGAAACAAACAAAGACGAAGTTTGCAAAAGGAACAAGAAACCCTTGTTTAAATCTTGAAGGAGGAAGACGAGTGCATCTATCTTCACTCTGTGCAACAAGTAATCACAACCACCCTTCACAAATATTCACAAACAAGGCTACACCATCGCATTAGGAAATGAACATCGGAGAAGGAAGAACTCTCCGAAACTTGAAAACACCGACATCCTTAAACCTTTCTCTCTCTCTCTCTCTCGTTCTCTGACTTTGGTGGAATGAGAAGAATCGGAATGAAGTTCTAACGACGCACAAGAGAACACTACATTTTACATGGAACACAAGGAAATCTCATTTAAGATGACACGCGGAGCCCCATTTAAGGCTTCCTCAATTACTCAAGTTCTATAATTTGTCAAAGTCTTAAAATAAAAGGTCTAAACATATGATTCCTTTATAAAATTAGAAAATCATATTTACAAGTTATTATTGTTACATAGTTGAATTTAAGTATTTATTAGGTCTATCAAGTGTATCATCTTGATCATGGTGTGGGTGCCTCCAAATCCTATGCATCATTATTAATGTATGCTATTATGCCATTAAAACAAGATTACTTCCACAATTTCCAATTTTTTTTATAACTTCTCCATCCTTGGTTCGTATCACGTATCATACGATTCATACTCTGATCCCACCGAATGAATTATCATTAATTACTCGTCACCCCAGCCCCTCTGATGTTTTTTTTTATAAAAGATCAGCTTTATAGACTCCACCCCCACAATACTCCGTAGTAAAGTTGGTGAAGAAAAGTTCACTATGGACATCCACAATCCAGGATATTCGTGGGCATCTCAATTAAAGAAATTGATAGACCAGATAATATATAATAGTCACTTAACATGAACTTGAATTTGGTTTCATGGAGGCTGACTCATTGTACGCAATCTCTCAATAATATATTGATATAGATGTCAATAAAAACGTCAACATTTCTTACTTTCTTTCTTTGCAAACTTTAAAATATGAATTCCCAAATGTTTGCTTTACAAACTTTTTTTTTTTTTGAGAAGTGCTTTACAAACTTAAAATACAACGTCCCAAATACATGTTGATAAATTAATGTTAGATCCGGCTAATTAAACATAACATAAATGATATCTTTTTATGTTAGGGGCAAATGAGTTAAAAATGAATTCAGAAAGCTTATTAAGGTGTTTGGAGAAAAATGCATGTGTATTATGTGGGTAAAACCCCTTTCGATCCATTAACTTAAATTTTCAAGTTCGAAGGTGGATTCCGACTTTTAAATGTCAAATAGTTAAAAATCCGACACATCCTATATTTAATGTCGGCATATCGGAGCTTAAAATGTATCAAAGCAGGTCTGGTCCGAGTTCATTTTCCCTATTAAAAAACGAGTATATAACCAAAAGAGAATGAGATGCTAATAACCCGTCAAAATGTGGGCTCTTTATAAAGTGATTGATATGTTAGACTCGTCAGAAACCTTTGGGATAAAAGTGGGTACTCTTCCCACATTGGAAAACCCATAAGAGAAATATTAGCATATAAGTAAGGTAAAACTCCAACCCATTGACTTAAATTTTTAGGTTGAAAGGTGGATCCAAATACTACATGTAAAAAATGGCTGGAAACCCGATACGTCACCCGTCAATATCGAGCCCCAAAAGCTCTACATAGTATCAGAGTAGGTCTGGTCTTGGGTTCGTTACTCTAAGCTTCAGGTTAGCTATAAGAGAATGATATGCTCCTCGTTGATCTTGGGCTAGCTATAAAAGAGAATGAGATGTTAGACCAGTCTTCAAGTGTTACACTTAAGGGGGTGTGTTGGGATAAAAACTGGGTACACTTCTCACATTGGAAAACCCATAATAAAAATACTAGCATACAAGTAAGGTGAAATTTCAATCCACTGGCTTAAATTTTTGTGTTTAAAGGTGGATCGTAATATTATATGTAAAAAAATAGTAAGAAACACGGCAAGTCACCCTTCTAATATCGGCCCCCGAAAACTCTAAAGAAACAACAAAAAAATGTTCGAGTGCTAACTAAGTCACGTTAGTTAACACTTGAGAGGCATGTTTAGAGAAAAATGCATGTGTTACGGGGTGAAATCCCTACCAATTGGCTTAAGCTTTTGAGCTAGAATGTGGATTTCGGCCTTATATGTAAAATGATTAAAAACTAGACACCCATCCCATTTGATATAGGTCCATCAAAATTTGACATAAGAGTGTCTTTGGAATTATGAATCACTACATTTAATGTATTACGTATTATATGGTATTGAATCATATGAAAATCATTTTTTATGTGGAAATTGGAATTCATTCCCATCCGTTTGATCAAATAGCATGGACGGCTACGATCAACACACGCTTTCTTTTACTTTTTAAGTTGTAAGGTTAAAATTGTCTTTGGGCCTATTCTAGTTTTATTATCCGTATATCGCTTATGGTTTATGCAATTGAACTATGTAATAAGTATGTCCCTTGTTGATGCTTGTATGTTACACATATTGAGGTTGAGCTTACCTCATATAATAAATTACAAATGTGAAGAATCATGTGAACATTATCTTTGTTCTTATGAACATTCAACTATTATTTACATTCTGGAAACAACATTTCATTTTACTCTAGATGGATCCATAATCTGTGACATGTATTTTAATTTTTATTCAAATGATCAAGTTGTGTTAGGTTCTAAACAAAGTTATACTTTGATGGCTATTGTTTGAATTATTTGGTATTTTTTGGTGATTTCATAAAACAAAGGACCTGATTTTTCTAATATTATTCTTGTACTACAGTTCCTAAGTTGATGTGTGAAAGATGAGAAGGCAAGCTTGTTGGAGGAGAACAAGTTTTTTAAAGCATATGACTTGGACATAAGAGTGGCAAATTGAGAGAGAGAAACACATAAGATAAGAGTGATGTTCTCTATGAGACTTTGAACAAGGTTAATGTAGCAAGGGAGGTCACTATGAAAACCAAGGATGAGAAATTACAACTTAAGGCTTGAATGCTAGTATGGCTTCGTAAAACATAAGGAACTTGTTTGAAAATATGTGAACATGCATAGTTAAAATGTGAATATACACGGTCAATATGTGAACGTTCAAGAAATATATACGAACATGAATGAGTCGTCTTTTGAGGAACTTAACCTTTTTTGAAAAAAAACAAACATACACATTCAATATGTGAATACGAATGTAATATGTATTATTACATGAAAAATGGTAGTAAAACATCATAAATTTGACACAAAATCCACCATTTTAAACTTATACTAAGTATTTAAACTATAGCAAGGGAGGAAACAAAAAAAGCTAAGAGTCGTTCTCAATGAGATTTTAAAATGATGTTAATGTATCAATGGAGGCCACTATGAGAGTCATGGAAGAGAAGTTGCAGTTTATGGCTTGAATTCTAGTAAATGACTTCGCAAAACATAAGGATGTTGTTAAAAAATACGTGAACATACCTAGTCAATATGTGAATGCTAAGATAATATATATGAACTTGAACATGATACAAGAGAACTCAACTTTGAATCGAAACATCACACACATAATATGTAGCCTATGAGGGATTTGAACCCACATCGATATGTACAAACACATTGCCCTACCACTTGAGATAATAGGCTATTCTTGTTTATTTTTAAAGTGCATTAAAGTTGCATTTTTTGCTACCATCACCCAATTTTTTCTATATCAATTGATGCTCAAATTCAGTAAAATCTTAACACAATGAAACAAGTGAGGCAAAAAAGGTCCTATGAACCTAGAAATTTTCAATACAAAATGAAGCTTAGATTGATAACCAATGGATACATGATACAACACATTGCAAATTAGAACAAGAAGAACAAAACCCTAAATCTATGGAGCATATAAATTGAGGCAAATTGTGTTTTCTTACCTTCATTCAATCGCTTTTTGATGAGTTATTTTCCTTGTTTACCATGAATTGTTAAATGAGCAAGTTTGGAGATCTTAGGCTCGTGATTGAGAATGAAAAGCTTCTTCAATTACCCTTCAATGGCGGCTCAAATGAGAAATCCAAAGCAAAAGTGTGAATGAAATATCTAAAGAGGGTGATTTGTGTTTTTACACTAAGGACATTTCAAATTAGAAGTTATTACAAAAATGCCACTGAAAAAAATATTTTCATGCACATACTTCCTTTTCTAATATTTTTCTCCTTTTAATCTAGGCATTTGATGTGCTCCATCTAACGGATCAGATTAATTTTCAGTTTTCATTTTAAGACTTATTTTGCATCTGAAACAGCCTCTGAATTATATACGGTAATACAAACGCAATCTAAAAGTATGGGGTTTAGTTAATTTGTTCACACGTGACATCATCAAGAGGTTTGTTGTCTTGAGCAAATTGTGTAGGCTAAAGACAAGCGCGCAGTTGCCAATTGCCAATCATTTGGTTTGCCCATTCCATATGCGAGTTTGGGCCAGTCCAAATTCAAAAATTTGTCTAGATGTCCTGAGTCGGGCCTAGCCCAACCCACTTATATCGGTCAAGGGTATTGTTTATACGAGTAAGGTTCTAGTGTAAATATCTCTTAAGGTGAGAACTAAGAACAAATTAAGAGCGTTGGATGAGGAGCATGGACGGATGAGATTAGATCAGACAAAAGGAAAAAAAGACTAATAATGGCACATAATATAATTTACAAAAAAAATATCAGTTTTCCAAAAATACCCTCTTTTTTCTCAAACCCTTCCCCCTTCCTCAATTTTCTCAAGCAACTAGAACGATGGAGTCGGGGATCTTCATTGCCGCATATCTTCTTTGCTTCTGAAAGTCTACAAATTCATCTCCAAATTTGCACTCTAGAAATTGTTCGAAGATGAAATTGTTTGAAGCCGACCCTAACATTCTAGAAGCGTTGGTGGGGACCGACATTGAATTGATGATTATGATACCCAACTCCATGCTTGAGCTAATCAGCGACGATCTTGATTTCACTTCCTCATGGGTGGATGTCAATGTCACCAACTACTTTTACGATGGCGGTGTAAACATCAAGTTTAGTATACATGTTTTTTATTACACCATTATATTTTTGAGTTTTCTTGATTCCTTGCACATAACCTGTTCGACAAAAGCTCCCTTTGACAATTTCTACTTGCTTTTGTTTGTGTTTTTTTACATGTATGTAGCAGTGGGTAATGAACCATTACTGAAGGCCTACAATGGAACTTACCTCAAGTACATTCTTCCAGCTCTACAAAACGTCCAAAAAGCTCTTAGTCATGTTGGCCATGGTGACAAAATCAAAGCCACAATTCCTTTCAACGCAGACATTTACTACTCTCCTTCCTCAAACCCTGTCCCATCAGCAGGTGATTTCAGGCCCAATTCACGTGACCTCTCTCTCCAAGTAATCCAATTCCTACAAGAGAACAATGCTCCTTTAACTGTCAACATCTACCCTTTCCTTAGCCTATACGAAAACCAGTACTCCCATTTGATTTCGCCTTCTCATGTGATGAGAAGGGGAACACCACTTGTGAAATTTGCTTACAGGTTTGACTTCTGTGTTATATGCTGATTTAGTGAATTTTTAACAAATGCTATGATCTTCATCTTTAGACACGTTGGTGAGTACTGAATTTATTTCTTCCCTTGATTTTACAAGTGGATTCTTTACTAAATAAGAGATGAACATTTAATTTCCATTGAGAAAAGCATGTTGGTATGATGTACTTTGTGCGTTAGAAGAGAAAAATCACATTGCTTGCATATGATGTGGTGTTTGTGTAAAATCATTTATCACTTTAAAAGCCTATTAGCTCAAATGGTAGAGCAATGTGCATGTGCATATAGATGTGGGTTCAAATCTCACATAGGCTAATTCTATAAACGCTTTATATATTTTGGTTCATTATAACTCTTCTTTCGGATCATGAATTTATAAGCTCGGGTTCATAATAGTTCATCATACAGTTCATGTCTTTTAAGTCATACTAGTTGTAATTTTGGTTCATCACATTTGTTCTTTTGGTTCATTGTACATTAAAGTTTGGTTCATAATAGTTCATCTTACAGTTCATGTCTAAGTCATACATACTAGTTGTAATTTCGGTTCATGACATTTGTTCTTTTGGTTCATAGTACATTACAGTTTGGTTCATGCGTTTTTAAGTGTACTTGTTATTTGAATTTATACTTGTAGGTTGATTGAATACTAACTATGATTTTAAATTATATTGTTATTACAATAGTTAACTAGAAGCAATGGAAATCACTACAGGTGCTACGCAATAAAAGTGTCCATATTGAGAAAAAACGTAGTTGTATATGGTGCATTTTGTTGAATGCATAGACTCATTTTGCTCAATGGATTAAACTTTTTTTCAATGACATTACATGTGCCGGCGTTTCGTATCTCATTTCACTGACAAATAAAATGAATATCTAATGGTTTTTGCTCGATGTTGATCTTTCGGTGATATAAATGACATAATATGTCACGTTAACTTAAATTGTGTATTTTACACAGATGGGTAAAAATATTTTAGACTTTGAAATATGTTTTACAAGTATCAATTACGCAGTTCATAGTGTTCAACATGAAGGTTCATAGTGTTCAACATGAAGGTTCATAGTGTTCAACATGAAGGATCATAGTCTTCAACGAGAAGGTGCATGAATTTTAAATAACCAGTTCATTAACAGAAAATGCATAAATTTTGTAAAGAAGGCATTCAGCTCATTGGGTTCAACGTGAAGTCTAAAAGAACCTTAAAAGCAATTACAATGTAGCAAAGTGTTTTGTCAAACATAAAGTAACATAAAAACAGACAACTTAATCCCCAAAACACATACTAAAAAGACAAATAGAGAACTAGAACTTCAATATTTAATCTTGGGAATGAAATAAGAACAATCTTTTGATAAGTGAAGAATGTAGGCATCACTAGCTTAATCATGATCATCCAATGGAACTTCATCAACATTCTCATCATTATCAAGATCCTTCAATGAAACTCCATTAATACTAGCATTATTATCCGATCGAGACAAGTTAGGATGATCGGAACTTGATGAACAACCTACAATAAGAAAATGAAAAAATTAAGCTAAATTATAAGCAACATGGAACACATAATGGGCAATAAAAATGTGAAAAAAAAAACTTTTTTCTTTTGGTTCACAAGTGTTGTCATTATGGTTCATGATATTATACTATAAGGTTCATTGAAAATCACAATGCGGTTCATGTAAAAAACAAGAAGGGAATTCACTGAAGGGTACGGTTTATCAACAAAATCCGTCTCATGAATGTGCAACAAACAACTAATAGCCATAAGTCCATCCAACATTCAAGCAATCAAGCAAGAGTTTGGGTTTTTAGGGGAAAAAGATTTTGGCATTTAATCAAACACTTGGTGGGCAATCAAGCAAGCATACAAAATCAACTTCTATTTATAATCAAATCCTTCAAATTTCAATTTAAAGAAATCTATATTTTGCAATCTCTATCAATTCTATGGCTCTCTTCATCAAAATTCATGAACAAAGATGAAAAATCATATATAAATCCATGAAAACTGAAAATCCATAAACATAGTTTGAAAAACATAAATCAACGAAAATCATACCTAAATCCATTAATAAATAGGAGATTGAAAGAGAATTTCGATCAAAAGCACAAGGGAGATGAAGAGCAATGGAGATCGAAGAGATCGAAAGAGATTTGAAGTCCCCAAAAAAATACAATGGAGCGTTCCCAAATCTAATAGAGAGCAATGGAGCCTTCCATAGAGATGAAATATGTGAGTTGCAACTTTTATTTCATTTTATGTGTGCAAGTACAAAAATACTATTGAGTATTAAAAATCACTTAAAAGGAGTGTGTCTCATGTAAATAATTGATTTTCCAAATCTAACGATTACACCTTAAGCATTAATCTCATTTGATCCTAACTCTTGCTTATACCTGCCCATGAATGAGTGTTGGGTTGTCTCCAGAGGGTCAGCTTACGATTAAATTCCATTAAAAATATTAAGTTAAATTAGAAAAAGCTTAAAAAGTAGAAACTTTGTTACAATAAAAAAAATACAAACTAAAGTGGTCTATTAATTGGGTCTTTCAACGGAAAAAAATATATTTGATTCTAATAATCCAATCTTAGATTAATGACCAATTAAAACATCGAATTTTATAAGTCAAATTTTGTTTTAACAAACATATTCATTTAAATTTTATAATAAATTGAAGCTTGATCTCTAACAAATAACAATAATGAATTTACATATTTATAATAAATAATACTTTTTATAAAAAAAAAATAATGCGGGTCAGGCCAAGCCCGTCGGCCTGTCCAAATCAAACAAACTGTCCAAAGCCGCCCACTTTATAATACGGGCAGGGCCGAATGGATCAAACTCCTTATCCAAACCCGCCCTTATTTGCAGGCGGATTGGGCGGGTCGAGCAGGCCGACCCACGTTGGACAGGTCTAGACCTACCTGACTTGAGATTTAATTCCTACGCTGAGCTATTGGCCTTCTTTTGTCTAAGGCCCAAATTTAATCATCAAGAAAGAAGAGTTGCAACTTCTAATTTACAAGTTACGAACCCAAACTCCGTCCAAATTGTACTATTGGATCCTGCCTACATCAGGATCTGGGAAACTAAGCCCATTTAAAAAAAACAAATACTCCAGAATTTTTAGGTACATTATTGAAACTAACAGGTTTTTTTTTTCGGTAGAAGAGTTAAGAGTACTTTGTTACTTTTATTAATAAGAAAAATGACTAAATAGTAAATATACGGGGAATAGTCCGACTTCTAACATCATCGAGAGCAGGAGCGGATGTACATGGGGACCAGTGGGATTTTTCAAAAAAAAAATTAACATATATAAAATATTATTAGTGTAAAAAGCGTGTAAATATTACTAGTATTATACATATCGGTAATTGAACATATACTATATATATATTATCAAATACAGTCAAACGGTCCCCATCTTTCAACTAGCAAACACTTTTTTTATGAAAAAAGGGTCTCATATACAAAAAATAATAATTTTTATACAAAAAAATATAAAAATTTAGTAAAAATTTCAAAATTTTCCGTACAAAATATTTTTGAAATAGAAAAATACAATTTTTTTTTCTGTAACCAGGAATTTAGCCCCCACTGGGACAAATTCCTGGCTCCGCCCCTGATCGAGAGTAATTAAAAAAATATTTTTGGAAGTGATAGACAATACATGAAAACCTATTGAAAAAACAAAAGCGAAAGAAACTAAATAGTGACAAGAGATTTGTTAAACATGTGTATACAACAATTGACATGTTGGGTTGCATGATAGGAAGAAACGTGTTGGTCTGATTGTATCCCAAGTCTTAAGCTGCTGCCTAAATCTGCCCAAGTCCGTTTGTTGTTTGTTTGGTTTATAGAGTAACAGATACATTAGTGATTAGTTCAATCCCCTGGCCGGGGCACACTTCCAATATTCTATAACAATAAAATCCACCATGTTATAGTTATACTCCATACTCATAATCAAGACCTCCATAACCCACACACATCCTTGTTGGATAACAAAATATAACATATAATTGAATACTTCTTAATCCAATAACATATAATTGAGCAGGTGGACCAACCTTATTTCTGAAATAATCACGTTGAAGATTTCACTAGCTGAATATTCACGAGCTTTGATTATTGTGAATTAATGTTAAAATGGACGATTTTTTTTCTGTTGGAATTATCATTCAATAAAACCAACTACGTACAGCTTCAGCTTGGCCCCAAATCTTACATGAGTCAGGAATAAATTAGGCTGTTGGTGGTGTTGTCATAATTGTCATGTTATAAAATGTTTTACTATGAATATTCCCAAGGGAAATTGCAAAATGTATCCTCATTGTAGTTGATTTTTTCATCCTTAATTTATAGGCACGAAATGCTGTTCTAAATGAGTTTTCGGTAACATAAGTACGTTTTAACTGTTGCAATTGATTGAAAACTTCAGCAACTCTTGAAGTGGGCACTCTTACAGTTATGGTGCTTATCAGCGTACGATTTTTTGTGCAAACTAGTGATTTATACTGAATTCGTCTAGATTTTACGATCCAAAGGAAGTTTATTTCGGAGTACATGACTACTCGTCGATAAGTCACATTTGTTGCTTAACTAGCCACTAGGATTAGAAGCAATTCAAATTTCTTGCTCCCTTACTAAGTAGTGTTAAAATTGTTAGAAATTAAAATTAATATTGTAAGATGTTATTCTTGTAAATTTAAAAACATCATCATGAAAAACTATGTTGTTTTATAAATTTTAGACAACAATAATTTTTGCCCTCTAGTTACTATCCTTGGAGGTTTAACCGCTTGACTAGATGCTCGAAGACTAATATAGTCATTTCTAGTTATAAATTTTGAACAACAATTTATATAAGAATAAAATCTTCTAGTATAAATTAGTTTTTAAAAAAAATATTTCTAAATAGACTTATTAGCTGGATAATTAAAGGATCACCAAAGGAAAGTGAAATTGTCCACTCTTCGTTTAGGTAGTTGTAGTGTTCAACACTTTAATAGAGCTAGCAGCTGTAAGAGAATTCCAAACCTTTAGCCAACTATTTTTCACACTTTGATTGGTTCAGTTTTCTTATTTGAAAATTATGTGGACCTTGCTTGTGTTTTCATAGGCTTATAACTGAAGTTCAAAGTTGTATGACCCAAGAAACATTGACACATTCACATTTACCGACCAATGTCCTTTTTTCAAGCAGAATCAAGCTCTTGTATATAAACAGGGCATGCTTACAATTTCACATTAGTCTTACCAAGAAACATTGACACACTGTAGTACTGTACTATAAACAGGCTATGCTTACAATTTCACATTAGTCCTACCTAATTTAACAACCACAAATAAAATACAAAAAAAAAATACTCCATATAAAATAAAGCTTAGCATGATATATAACCACCAAACTCAGCCTCTCTACAACACTTGCTTGAAAGTTTTTACTACTAGATAAGGGAGAATTTTTACATCCATTATCATGCAGACAATCCTACGACAACAATTCATGATGCATCTTCAGTCATAGCACATACCTTTTAAGTTTCAACTTACTTTCAAGCAAACAATAACAAGATGCTGAACACTGATCCAATTTTGTGGAAAATAGAATCCCATTCCACCACAAATTGTTAATGAATTACGCCAAACTTCACCCTTTACTAGCTGATTCACCTCATTCCCTACTTTGCACTTGCACTCATATTCAGTCATCCCGATCATCCATACATTTCAGTCATCCCGATCATCCATACATTTGCACATTGAGACATAGTAGTAAAAGTATGAATTCCAAACCCAAGATACATTTCAATGTAACTCTGCTATACAAGATCTAAGACAAACAAAACCCTTGTTGTCATCTGTTAACAAGCAATCTCATACAGCAACACTGAAAGTGGTAGAATTGTAAGACATTTCAAATACAAGGTATTATCAAATAAAATCAATTTTCTCTAACTCTAACAAGCAAGCCTAATTCTGCCTATATGCTATGTAATCAGCCAATGCGAGCAAAGGGGCAGCCTTGTGCTGATCAAACACCTCAAGCTGATTCTTCGCCTCCTTGTTCAACTCCTCGGCAAACACCCGCGATTTGTCGATCCCAATCAGCTTGGGATACGTCACCTTATCCGCCAGTAGATCCTTGCCAGCTGTCTTTCCGAGCTCTTCGGAAGACTTGGTGACATCCAATATGTCATCCACCACCTGGAATAGCAACCCGATGCACCGAGCGAACTTCCTCAGCCTCTCCACCTCATCGTCTTGGCCGCCGCCCAAGATCGCCCCCAGAACCACCGCGGCTTCCAGAAGCTTCGCCGTCTTGTGGACGTGGATGAACTCCAAGGTGTCGAGCCCGACATTATCAGCGCCCTCGGAGTGGAGATCGACCACTTGGCCGGCGACGAGGCCTTCGGCGCCGATGGCCCGGGCGAGCTCCCCGACGGCGCGGAGGATGCGGGAGGGGGAGACGCCGGGGGTGGAGGTGGCGATGTGCTCGAAGGCGAAGGCGAGGAGGGCGTCGCCGGCGAGGAGAGCGACGTCCTCGCCGAAGACCTTGTGGTTGGTGGGCTTGCCCCGGCGGAGGTCGTCGTTGTCCATGCAGGGGAGGTCGTCGTGGATGAGGGACATGGTGTGGATCATCTCGACGGCGCAGGCGGCGGCCATGGAGGAGGACTGGTCGCCGCCGACGAGCTCGCAGGCGGCGATGCAGAGGGCGGGGCGGACGCGCTTGCCGCCGGCGAGGAGGGAGTAGCGCATGGCCTCGTGGATCTTGGGCGGGTGCTTGAGGGAGACGGCCGCATCTAGGGCTTGGTTCACCGAATTGGCTCGATCGATCATGTAGGTCTTGAAATTGAATGCGGCTGGAGCGGAATCGGCGGGGATTTGGGGATTTTCTCCCGGAGAGTCGATCTTCTCTTGCTTTGTGAGGAGCGCAGAGACTTGGAATCGAGAAGAAGAGGAGGAGGAAGAAGAAGAGGACACAGGCATTGTTGAGAAGGGGGATTTGAGATTCCTCCCCCTTATATTTTGGGAGGAAAAGTGAAAGACAAGGGGATTTGACGAAGAAGATCTAGATCTGCCGCCCTCATGAGTAAGGCTCATCGAACGTGTCTGAACCATTGAACCCAGATTCACGCAGCTCATTTTTCTTTTTTCTCCTTTTTTTTATTCCCTTTGAAATTTACACAACACAACCCAAGAAGGGACCTCAACAAAGGCTCGCACACTGCACACAGACACCAAATCGCAAACTTGCAAATGAGCAAAAGGCACGCAAACACAAGACAATATTCAATCGGGATTCAGGAGTCAGGAAATGCAATTGAATTGACGGCGAATAATGTTGATGAATGAATTGTTCTGAACTAAGAAGCCATAGCGATTGAAACCTCGCAGAATTCAAAGGAGATGAGTGTGGAATTGGGAATTGGAGGAGAAGATTAGAGAAGCAACGCTCCGAATGGTGGAAAGAGCGGAAGAGGATAGGGTTTTGGATTTCCACGGCCTTCCTTCCCTTTTTACAAACGTACCTGCCTTTTCTTTTATAGATTATTATTCAGCTTAATTACAAAAAAAAATACCCTACCGTTTTCATTTTCATATCCAACTAATTATTGCAAATGTCAAATCCAAAAATAAAAAAAAATTGGTCAGACAAAATTAATTTTGTATTTAAAACGTGTATTGTGTTGGTGTGTTTTACAAACAATTACGAATATTCAGGATAATCTCATAGTTATAAATGATGTTAACAATACAGGAAAATGTTCTTGGGAGATTGAATTATTAATTTCAGATATTATGGTATCCCTTAAACAATTTAATTTTGTGTCAGTCCGATATGTGGGTAGGGATTGCAATGCTGTGGCCGATAAAATCGCTAAGCTGGGCCACAGCATCCCTACGAACCTCCTCATGGATAACTCAGAATTTCAGGTTCTCATCCGAAAGGATGCTCTAGGACGCCCTCCTTAGAGGGTCTCCTAATCTTTACCTTATCAAAAAAATAAAAAATTACGAATATTCAGCAAACATAGTAGATTAAATATGTACTCCATATAATTTAAACTAATTGTCGGATATACACAATTGAATTAACCCTGAGGTTTTTTGGAAACCTTATTAAAAATGATATACCTAAAGCGATTTTTCAAATCTATGTCTCATAAATAAGAGACTTAAAATAGGAAGATTTTATTTGATTATATGTATTTCAAGTTTTTTTATGTAATTAGTATCACATATATTGTGAATCAATTCAATTTATGTAAGAGAATCTTTGTTATGCTTAAGAAAAATTTACATCTATAAATTAATACTGGTTTATTGTAACTAAAATTTAATATTTGAAATTTTGGTACCTTATAAAGCTGATATTTATAAACATAGTATCATTTTGTCATAAATAAAATTAAATATGAGATTTGATTCTATATATGGTATTTTATGTGATTGATACCTTATACTTCGTAAAAATTATCATTTGATAGGACTAGGTGTATTAAATATTATATTATTAGATACTAATACCAATAACAATGTTTATTATATGTATAGAGAGAATCAGGCAGAAACTCTTTACTATAGAAAAATAAAGAAAATAAGTCGAACTCTTAGATCTGATTATTTTAATGGATGAGATTAAAAAAAAGTGTGTATGGGTTAAATTTAGATAGAAATAAAGGATTAGGTCCATCTTCTCTCTCCATATCTCATAAAAGATAATTTCTGATTTATATCAATTTATCCCACCATATATGTTCCCGTTAGTTTTCAAAAAAGAGGAAAAATGGTTTCATTTTATTTCGTTCAGATGAAAAGTTCTCTCAACTGTCTTCTAACTTTCGTAATCTCTTCTATATTGGACCACCAATAATGATTTTTCTTTAGAGTTCGATAGAATCTACTCCGTCGATTCCGTTCAGATCTAAGAAACCGTCGCTACAAGCTATGCCCAAAAAGTCGTCGCGGTTGCTGTTTGGGGACAAGCCATCGTTGCTAGAGATGCCAGAGAAGTCTAGTCAGCCATCGCAGAGAATGAGGATGATTTCATGCTCGAACCAGTGCAATCGCAGATTTAAAAGGTTCTTTGTTGTTGACTAGTTCTATGAATTTGTTGTAGGTTCAAACCGTTCAAAAGTAGATAAGCATGTTGATGAGGTTGATTTGTTGTTGTACCAGAGAATGAGGAAGATGAACATTCATTTACATTGTTAATATGTTCGATATTTGTAATTACATATTTGAGTTTTTGTGTACACATGTTCAAAATTATGAAGTTAATATTTAGATATATTGTATACATGTTAAGTATTGTGAATTTATTATTCCGATATTTTGTGTACATGTTCGAGATTGTGTACTTAATATTCAGATTTATTGTATACATATTCGAGTTCTTTTGTACACATGTTAAAAACTATGAAATTAATATTCAGATATATTGTGCACATGTTCGAGATTTTGTACTTAATATTCAGATATATTACATACATATTCGAGTTCTTTTGTACACACGTTGAAGATTGTATACTTAATATTCGACTTCATATTTTTTTTGTTCAAGATTTACACTCAGATATTCAAATATAATTATATACATGACTCCTACAACGGCACATTCCAGAATGTGTTCTTAAAATTCATTTACACATTTTAGTTTGTTCAATATTTCAACTAACATATTCAGATATAAACAAATGACTACTGCAACGACATATTCGAGAATGTGTTCTCAATATTCGTTTGCATATATTGCTTTGTTCAATATTTAAACTAACATATTCAGACCCGAACTCAAATATACTACAATTCGAGAATTGTATTTTTTTTTTTTTGGCATGGACAGACTCAAGTGCGGGTCGTGGGAGACAAGGCCATTGGGACTGCAATAGAGTTATAGCTATTTAAGAATTGATATTTAAAAAAAAAATCTTACATATTATTTTCTAGAAAAATCTTATTGTGTGCCCGTTAAAAAAACTTATTTATTATCTACATTGCATTCTTATTAGAGGAAAGTTTAATAAGATGTTAATTATAATAGGTCATGTTTTAATTTTGCATTTGTCAGCCCACTATTTCGGATGAGCTTTCAAATTTTATTTTTAAAATTTAAACTAGTTAGTTTGTGTTTCTTTTTTCGGAGGATTAAAATAATTTTCAGTTCCACTTGCTTTGTAGAGTTTTAATATTATTTTAGTAGAGCTACAAGACATATTTGGATTCGCCGAGTTAGAGCGAGTACATTAATTTTTCAAATCAAGGATACAACGTCGTTATGGATTCCTAAAATGGTGTCGTTTTGATAAAAAAAATATTAACTTCAGATGTGTTATGAAGCAAAGGAGAAGGTAAAAGAGGCAATCAAAATCTGCATTTCTCTATATCTGAGCAATCAATTCATACAAAGTGTAGAAGGAACTGTAAGGACAGAAAATAAACACAAGACTCTCAAGTGGAAGAAAGGAAACGATTCAAGAAAATCTAATAATGACAAATAGCTCATTATCCGCCTCAAGTTGGAGCATGCAAGTCAAGGATACCCAACTTGCAAAGAAAAGCATGAAAGGGTACTTTTCCTACGGCCTTCGTAAAAATATACGCTAATTGAGCACCAATTAGGGTTGTGCAAGACTAGATCGGACCGTACGGTTCGATCCTCAGTCCTAATATTTTGAAAATTCCGGTCCTAGTCCAAAACCGGGACCGGACCGGGAGTTTACGGTCCAAATCGTAGGACTGTAAATAATTAAACACATGTGCTAGTTTTGGGCTTCCGGCTAGCCCAAGCCCTTAATACAAGCCCACAAGTTTGTGCTCATTGCTGAATGCTTGAATTGCTGAGACACGTTACTTTCTCCAACTTCAATCATCACGACTCGTGAGTGTCGTAACCCTAAAAGTTCGATCGATTTCATTGTCGTCGCTATTGCAACGACTTGACCTGCTATTCATAGTACCTTCCATGATGACGACTCGATAGACCGATTGCCTCGAGGCCCTCGATGACTCGACCTGCTATTCCGACTTTTGAGTGTCGTGACCTGCTATTTTGATGGGCGACGACCTCACCTCGACCTGCTCGCCTGCTATTCTGAGTGACTCGGTGGTTCGCTCACTTTGTTTTTCAGTGTTTACTGCCTCGCTTTGTTAACTTCTCCCCGTCGCAGCTGACTCGGTGGTTCGTTGCTCGCTGACTCCAATACTCCCCGCGATTGACTCGGTGGTTCGTGGTTCGTTACTTTGTTGAGTTTTTTTCTTTCAATTTCTTTGTGCTAGGACAACAGGACTACTAACATTCTGCATTCAACAAACAAACTACAAAGAACTGAACTGGAATTTAAGTTCATGTCTACTTGTTTGTTAATTTGTAAATTTAAGTTCATGTCTACATGTGGTGAAAAAAAAGATTTGAACGCAGAACATTCTATCTGGTTTGTTAATTTGTTTCTTTCAAATTTTAAATTGTTGCTATCCTAGATGGTAATATGATCAAACATCTTTAATAATTAATAGGTTGCTATTGTTGACGGGTGTTTTCTTGACAACAAATAAATTTATAGTCAAGACCCCGCTGAGTATAGCGAAGTCAGGATCGTTCCACGGGAAGCACGGTTGTTTGTCTATCAACTACTAAAAATAAAACAAAGCAAAACAACACAAAACACCTACGACCAACCTCGTTAACGACTTTGTCAGGGTCGTAAACGAACCTGGATGAATCTACGAAAACACACACTAACGACCTAAAACTCAGGTTCGGTACCGAGGCAAGTAACTCAATAACGAATTAACCAAAAGATAAACCTTATAAAATAAAAGACCTAGGACAAGGGTTACCACAACATAGCTATGCATATAAACTCATAAGAAGATAAAGATCATGCCTTTAAATAGATAAATTTATCAACTTTCGCTGACTAGCAAGCAAATCAATTAATTCTCATAAATCAATTCACTCAATCACTTGTTTTGAATCCAAAGCTCGAAACTTTCGCAATCGAACAATATCAACCTTCAAGTCAACAACTTTTCTCTTTCGATCAAATTGAGAACTCAAATTACCTCGACTATCGTCTAAGCATAAGCACAACAAGCAATCTAAAATAGATAAAAGGCAT
Organism: Fallopia convolvulus; assembly: GCA_964016875.1. Taxonomy (NCBI): domain Eukaryota; kingdom Viridiplantae; phylum Streptophyta; class Magnoliopsida; order Caryophyllales; family Polygonaceae; genus Fallopia; species Fallopia convolvulus. Next base: position 28,561,056 of record OZ024718.1, read on the forward strand.
TCAAAACATCAACTTACTCATCAAACATGCATAACTATGTCGGGTTTCAACCCCGACCCTAGATAAGAAAACTACTCACTACTCATAATTTTAAAACAAATAACTTCAACAAAAGAAAACATTGAAAACAAATCAAAACTACTTCAAATTAATAAGAAAATTATCGTCTTACAAACCTTAGAAGAAACCGAAAATACAGAACAAAAACCTCGAGCAAATCCGACTAGCGACCCAACTCTCTCTCTCTCGATCGATCGACCTTGGCTCGTTATTCTTTACTCTCGACTCTCTCTACTCGGCTCTCCTAACGGAAATAAAAATCGTCCTGTTCCAACCCCCCTTCTAAGCTAGAAAGAAGGGTATTTATACTAAAAAGAGCTATCTATTAAAACCCTAAAAGATAGAAACTAACTCTAAAAAGATAACAAGATATAATATATAAGATATAACAACCTAAAAATCAATTAAAACCCTAAAAACACTTAATATCCTACCAACACGGAACCATCATCAACGACTTCCACACAGGGTCGGTAGAAATACAATATCGATCCAAAAATTCTATCTTTTATGCCTCGTTAACGACCCTTCATAGCCTCGTTAACGAGCCTGGGATTTGGCTTCTTCGACTCTTCTCTCCTTAAAGCTTGGACTTTTAACTTCCTTATATACAGATTCTTTCGTCCTCCACCATAGTACTCCAATTCAGCTTCCAAAATCGCTCTTTCCTTGCTAAAAACCTACAAAAGACACAAAACGGAGTAGCTTCCATACTTTTTACAAAATATGCAAACTTATCCAAAAACATACAAAAACCACTTCTAAAATTACTAAAACTAAACATAAATAAACTAAGAAACATACTAAAAACTAGACTAAAAACATGAATATCAAAATACCCCATTCTTAGACTTGCTTGTCCTCAAGCAATAACTAAACAATAATCAAAACCAAACAAGTATACTCATCAAGTAAATAGACATCATCTTTAAAAAGCAACTTCCAAACCATAGCAGAAAATAGCAAATGACTATTAACGTCATCACACATATATACACCAAATAGACATAAGCAAATACAATCCAACCTCACCAGGGATATATGTGTTTCACTCAACTCTCAAGTGTATGAGCTTATAAATTCAACTCTCAACTCATCTTATATACAAAAACTCATAGAAATTGGAACTTATATCACCAAACTCTCCACCCAAGATTTGTCAAAACACATAAAAATCATCAAGAGAACTTAGGCTCAATGAAAAACTTCATAGAAGCTTTCATTCGGCCAGGTTGTAACGGGGCTTGGTAAAGACAATAAGGCGTGGAATAATTTTGGCTATGTGGTGCTAATAATATCCGGGAATCAAAGACTCCTAAAAACTCATACATATACAAAACACTCAAGAAATAACATACCAAACTCACTCAACATTATGCACTTTTCTTTCACTCACCCAATCCTAAAAAAAGAATCTCATAAAACAACTAAAAAGAATCTCTAGTTGATCTTTAAACATAAATGCACATCTTACTCCTCTTTTTTTTTCTCTTTCAACTCTATTTTTTTTCCATATGCGCAGCCTCGTTAACGAACCAAATAGGGTCGTTAACGAGCTTCATCGTGTACACTTTCTTCCTTTTTTTTTCAACAACCTTTTTTTGTGCATCCTTTCTTACCAAGAGATCTTTCTTTTACAAAATAAAACAAGAGACTTCCAATCTACCCTTCCCGACAATCCTTAATTTCAAACTAATCACAACATCTTTTCATTCAACGAACCCCTCCAATCTAAGTCCTAATCCCCGGATAGGGTCAAGCTTATCTCGGCTAGGGAACAATTTTGTGGAGCTAAAAATAAAAGGCTTCAGGCTCAAATTGGCTTCAAAAAGAAGGATAATGTAAAGGTGGATAGGGATAAACAAGGCTTATGAAAAAGTTCTCTATCATATGACTTTCACAAGTAATGAACTATAAATCTTATATAGGTCTCAAGTAATAGATAACCATCACAATTCCAAGAGATAATATGCATATAGAGAGTAAATCACACAAGAAAAGAAGAGGGAATTTTTGATAATCTCCCTATAAGGCCAAAAATAACTCACAAGGTCAATTTTTGTTGGATTGCATTACGTATGCTAAAAATTATACATGCTCAATTTCATCAAATGCTATTCCTCTATAAAAACAATTTCAAATTGAGAATCAGGCTATACTATCAAAGATATGCTTGCAAGGAATTATATGATCATGCTAATAACTACTATCATAAAAACATAAGAAAAAGGGTATCTATCAATTCTAAAACTCTTTTTTTTTCAAATTTTTCAATTTTTTTGAATTTTTTTGTGATTTTTATTTTTTTTAAAGTAAAAACAAGGAACTACAAAAAACAAACAACACACAAAACACATAAAACAAACAAGACACAAACTTTCTACCCTTGCCCACCTTATACTTTAAATTACAGTGTCCCCATTGTAATAAAAATAAGCAGAAGAAAAGATAGAAAAGAAAAGAAAAAGAAAAACTTACAAGACTTTAAAGCAGAAAAGAAACAACTCTCAAACTGAATCGGCGCTGTGGTGGAAATCAGTGCTCAAAGTTTCCCATGAAGTCATACATCGTCCTTCAGCGCTCCACATCATCCACCTCTCTCTGTTGATGCCTTGCATCATCCAACGCCATGCGAGCAGAATAGACAGTTTCCCACCTATCCATCCTCTGGTGGAGATGATTTTGTTGAAGGTTAAGTTGCTGCATCTGAGCAGAGAGATCTTCGGCCCATGGAGGTGGGATACTCGATCTAGTGTAAGCGGGCTGAGGTGGTGGTTGATAGTGGTTGTGAGGCTGGAAGTGGTCTTGAAAAAGTACCGGATTGTAAGGCATAAGACCATAGGAATGTGGGTCGGTAGGTTGCTGCGGGGGGTCGTTATCGATGTTGTGAGCCTCGGTAGTAGCATTGGTAGAAGCCTTGAAGTGGTCGTTAACGACCCTGGCGGGCTTGTTAACAAAGATATTGTTGCCTAGAACCTCAGTGTCGAGGTCATCTTCCCCGATGTCGAGCTCTTCTATGCCACCCTCGGTAGCTTCCTCAGTCCCATCATCATCTTCGTCCATCTCTTCTCCCTCTCTCTCAAACCGGGACTCACATGGCCGGAGCGTTAGCTCATCTTGCGGCTTGGGCTCTAACGGGAATGCATGCCCCGTCCATGACTCGTACCAGTTCGGAACATAAATCAGCTTCAAGTTTGCCAAGGTGGGTAAGACATCTCGGCCTTGAACTTTTGTAATGTACCCATCCTGAACCTGAGTAAAAATGCTGGAGCTAAACCAATAATTCCTGTTGAGCAATTGAGCGTGGGCCGGTGTGTAGAGGGAGAGATGGAATCCAAGATTGGTCGCCAAGAGACTAACCAAGTTCCCACACCATACTTCCTTGGACTTCATCCCTTGCTTCTCCACATATTGCGACCATTCATACCCCAAGTTCAATGGGGCGGGATCCTCGAATAGTATGGTTCGGAGGCATGCAACCTCCATCCTCGTTGGCCTGTTCAACTCTCTCTTAGGCCAAAATGTAGCTGCTAGGACTCGGAGAATAATCATAAAAATGGGGTCGATGATGCTTGCCCCGGACAGTGTTGCAGCGGAAGGCTCTACTTCCCCGGTGATGTAGCTCCAAGTCCGTATCACCTTGTAGTCTTTGAGATTGTAGTCCCGAGAAGGATTAGGGAGCTCGAGAATACCATTGAATTCCGCCAAAGTAAACTCACGGCTCACATTACCGAGCCTGAATCTGATTCTTCCTTCCGATGTCTTGGTCGGGAATCTTGTCTTCAGCGTGGCCAGAAACTCTGAAGTGAGAGCCGGGATGTGCGGTACATTTTCCTTCTTCAGCAAGTGAGGCACGCCGAGAATAGAAAAGGCCTCTTTGACATCATCATACAGCCTCATTGCCTTAGCACTCGACCTTGAAAACCACCTAGTGTAGTGGTCTTTGTCTAGTATAGCATTGTACCGGTCGGCTTGTGCTTGAGTGCGCAAGATCACATTGTCCATGCACGAAGGAGATGGGGACCGCTGAGTCCTCTTCTTCTTGTCAGCTCTTGTTGTAGCTCGGCTAGAACTTGCCATATGGACCTAGAAAAATATGAATTGACAAAAGATAAGATCCATACAAATTAATAGAGAAGAGACCCCATACTTGGTCTCGAAATTGCTCTCGAAGTGCCTCGTTAACGACCCACCTAGGGTCGGTAACGAGCCTGGACTGGTGTTTTGGACTAGACAAATTGCAAGGTCGTTAACGATCCTGGACAGGTCGTTAACGAGCCTGGACAGGTCGTTAACGAGCCTGTGCGAGAACCAGTCGCAGTTTTCGAGTGCAAAATACTCAAAAATTAAGCCATAAATCTAGCATGCATCACACACAATCCTACATAAGATGCACCATCGGGTATATGCACCCCATACTTGCTCGATTACCCATCCCGAACATGCTATAATTGCCCCAAAACTCATGGTGAAGATCAAACAATTCTAAAACAAGGTAATTCATGCTTTTCCTAACCAAATTCCAATGGAAAATCAAGCAAGAACAACCAATAAAAATCAAGAACAACTACCAATATATGAAGCAATAACATCATTGAGGAAAAATAGAACATGACATTCGACCCTCTACATGAACAAGAACAAGATATGAAATTTCGACCCTATAGATCATGAATCATGCAAAAAAGAGAGTTAGGGTTTAGAAATCATACTGTTAGACCGAGAAATTGAAGAACAAAGATCGAAAATTTGGGTGGTTAACGAGCTCGACTTCTCGCCGGTAACAAATGTGAAGGTTTCGGGTTCGTTAACGAGGTTGAGTTCTGAGAATAGGGTGATGGTGCGATTTCCGATCGGTAGAGGGAATTACCGCTAGGATTTTTGGAGAGATTAACCTTTTGGATTGAGAATTTGAGAGTGGAATTTGGGAATTTTGGAAGGGTTTTATAGGAGAGGGCTAGAGTTAGGTGAAGGGGTGAAAGGGCGGCACACATGGTAAAGATATAAGATAGATTAGGTTAAAAACTTACCTGCCCGTTTCCTCCCATTCGGGTCGCCGAACTAGGTCGTTAACGACCCTGGGTGGGGTCGTTAAGGAGCTCGCGTAACCTCCTTCAAGTGATTTTCCGAGCCCGACTCCTGTTTCAGGTTAGACTAAAAACAATTCTATCTTGCTATCCTAAAAACTACTACTAAAACTCAAAAGAAAACTAGGAAAAAGATCTAAAAAGAAAAACTAATCTATACTAAAGGTGGTTGCCTCCCGTAAGCGCTATTTTTAACATCGTCAGCCTGACGTACTTACCTTGGCTAGTCGGACGTTGTAAGAGCCATGGTGACTCTAATCTCTTCGTTCGGGTCGGGTTGCTCATGAAACTTTTTCAATCTGTGGCCGTTAACTTTGAAGATAGCTCCTTGGTTATCGATCAACTCTACCGCCCCGTGAGGATAGATGTGGTGAACCACAAATGGCCCACTCCATCTTGTCCTTAGCTTTCCTGGAAATAAACGGAGTCTAGAGTTGAAAAGAAGTACCTTGTCACCAACTTCATAAGTTTTGGGCACTAGTTTCTGATCGTGCCACCATTTGGTGCGCTCTTTGTAGATTTCAGCATTTTCATACGCCTTAAGCCTCAGCTCTTCTAGTGCTTGCAAGTCCATGAATCGTTTTGCTCCGGCTGCGTCAAGGTTCATATTGAGCTCCTTAAGAGCCCATAATGCTTTATGCTCCATCTCGACCGGTAAATGGCATGCCTTGCCATACACTAGATTGTAGGGGGTGGTGCGTAGAGGCGTCTTGTATGCTGTCCTATATGCCCATAGAGCATCATCCAATTTGGACGACCAATCCTTCCTAGAGCGGGACACCGTCTTTTCCAATATGCTCTTGATCTGCTTGTTTGACACCTCAACTTGGCCACTAGTTTGGGGATGGTATGGTGTTGCCACCCGGTGTGATACCCCATACTTAGCCAAAAGTGCTTCAAAGCTTCGCTCAATGAAATGAGCTCCACCATCACTAATGAGAACCCTTGGGACACCAAACCTGGGAAAAATGTTAGTTTTAATACATTTGGCCACGGTTTTAGCATCATTGGTCCTTGTAGCAACGGCCTCCACCCACTTAGAGACGTAATCAACCGCAACCAGGATATACTTGTAGGGGCCCGATGCGGGAAAAGGTCCCATGAAGTCTATGCCCCATACGTCGAATAACTCGACCTCTAGTATCCCGGTTAGCGGGTTCTCATGTCTCCAAGTGATGTTACCCGAGCGTTGGCATTCATCACATGCTGTCACATAAGCCTGTACATCTTTAAAAATGGTTGGCCAGTAGAGACCACTTTGAAGGATCTTTGTTGTGGTCTTGAACCCTTTTGCATGGCCTCCGGTAGAAAGTGTGTGACATTGACGAATCACGCTCTCTATCTCCTCTTCTGGGATGCAGCGTCTAAAGAGGTGATCACTTCCTTGCTTGAACGAGTAAGGATCATCCCAATAGTACTGTTTCACATCGTGAATGAACTTCTTCTTCTTTTGTGTGGTCAGTCCCTCGGGGATTACGCCTCATACAAGATAGTTAGCAAAATCTGCAAACCAAGGGGCTTTTGACCCTCTAACAGCATGAATTGATGTGCAAGAAGTAGAGGCAAGAAGCGAGGAAGGAATGGAATTGAATTGAATGAGTTTTGGTTGAGAAATCTTACCTAACTGGGTCGTTACCGAACCTGTGTGGGTGGTTAACGACCTTGGAGCTGTAACGTTACCCTCGGTAACGACCTCACGTGGCATGGTAACGAACTTCCCGACTGTTGTATTGATGCACCTTGAGTCTTCACCATTGTGATCTATGCAGTCCAGCCTCGGTGGTTCGTTAACGACCCTGAAGGGGTCGATAATGAGGGCCTTGTCGAGTTCGACCTCGTTTAGCATGAGGTGTTCGTCTGGTCTGGAATCATTGATTGGCACTTCATTGTTGGATTCGGTGATATGCTCAACCGACAGCCTAGATAGGTGGTCTGCCACCAGGTTTTCTACTCCTTTCTTATCTCTTATTTCATGATCAAATTCCTGCAGAAAGAGCATCCAACGAAGAAATCTAGGCTTGACATCCTTTTTGGTCATTAGATATCTAACGGCCTCATGGTCAGTATAAACGATCACTTTTGAACCAACAAGATAGGACCGGAATTTTTCAAAGGCAAATACTACAGCGAGGAATTCCTTCTCCGTTGTGGTATACTTACTCTGCACCTCATCAAGCGTCTTGCTTGCGTAGTAGATGGCGTGGAGCTTCTTATCCTTCCGTTGTCCCAAGACTGCGCCAACAGCAAAGTCATTGGCATCACACATAATCTCAAAGGGTAAACTCCAATCTGGGGACTGCATAATAGGGGCGGAGACGAGGGCTGCTCTGAACCTGTAAAATGCTTCAAGACATTCTGGAGACAGCTCAAACACTACATCTTTCATTAGTAGGTTAGTCAGAGGTTTAGCTATCTTAGAAAAATCCTGGATAAAGCGTCTATAAAAACCAGCATGCCCTAGAAAACTCCTAATGTCCTTTATAGAAGAGGGAGGAGGTAGCTTTTCAATGAGCTCTATTTTTGCTTTATCTACTTCTATCCCCCTTTTTGAGACAAGATGTCCTAATACTATCCCCTCTTGGACCATAAAATGGCATTTTTCCCAATTTAGCACAAGATTGGTTTCTTCACATCTTTTAAGAACACGTGCAAGATTAGCAAGACAAGCATCGAAGGAAGAACCATAAACAGAAAAATCATCCATAAAGACCTCTACAATATCCTCTATCATATCAGAAAAGATTGTCATCATACACCTTTGAAAGGTAGCGGGGGCATTGCAAAGCCCAAATGGCATTCTTTTATAAGCGAAAGTCCCATAGGGACATGTAAAGGTAGTCTTCTCCTGATCGTCAGGATGAATGGGAATCTGCCAAAAATCGCTATAGCCATCTAAATAACAGAAATAATCATGATGGGCTAGCGTTCTAACACTAGATCAATGAAAGGAAGCGGAAAATGATCTTTTCTAGTAGCACTATTAAGCTTCTTATAATCGATGCACATCCTCCAACTAGTAGTGGTCCTAGTGGGGATTAGCTCTCCCTTTTCATTTTCTATTACAGTCATTCCCCCTTTTTTAGGAACTACATGGACCGGACTAACCCATTGGCTGTCCGATATAGGAAATATGATTCCAGCATCAAGTAATTTAATGATTTCCTTTTTGACCACTTCTTTCATATTAGGATTTAACCTATGTTGATGCTCTATAGTGGGTTTATGATTATCCTCCATGTATATCCTATGCATGCAAAGAGAAGGGGATATGCCGGTAATATCATCTAGGGAATAACCTATTGCTTTTCTATGCAACCTAAGTACATTAAGCAATTTCTACTTCCTCATCTTTTAATTTAGCATTTATGATGACAGGGAAAGTAGAATTAGGGCCAAGAAATTAATACCTTAGGGAGTCCGGAAGAGGTTTGAGTGTTGGAGAAGGTTCAGCTGGAATGAGAATCGGTTCCTCTGGCTCCGTCTTCAACACCTCTTCAAGGTATTCAAATGCTGAAATTTCATTGTCCTCGGCCAAGATCGTTAACGATGCTGGTGAGGTCATTAACGGGCTTATTTCTTCTGCCAGGAGAATCGGTACCGAGGTTGGGGAACTCGTTATCGAAACTGCAGGGGCTATCTCGGCCCATCTTCGACCAGAGAATTCATCATTCGATACTAATCTTCCAACTAGGTCCCCACATTCGATAAATTCATTGTGGGTGTGGAGCATCTTGACTTCGGCCCTATTTGTTTCCTTCATTGTTGGGTTGAACCGAAACTCCGTCGCCTCATCTCCAATTTTAAAAGTTAGGGGACCCTTCCTAACATCAATTATGGCTCCTGCTGTGGCGAGGAATGGTCTCCCTAAGATAATAGGAACCACCGGGTCTTCGGGCATCGTCATGACTATGAAATCATTCGGAACAAAGAACTTGCCCACTTGAACCGGAAAGTCTTCTACAACCCCTGTTGGTTTGACACACGAGCCATCGGCCATGTATAACCTCATATTGATCGGCTCCAATGGTCCCATGTTGGCTTTTGACCATATTGAAAGAGGGAGTAAACTGGTACTGGCTCCCAAATCACATAAAGCCTTGAATTTATGGTCGCCTATACCAATTGTGATGGCAAATCTCCCTGGATCGCCTAGTTTTTCTGGTAGAGCGATGGATCGGACTTTATCTTGCAACTCTATAATGGATCTTTTCCTGCTAAGAATATCTTTCAAGAATTTTGTGTAAGCCAGCATTTCGCTTAGGGCCTCAGCGAATGGGATAGAAATATTAATGCCTTGGAGAATCTTTACGAAACGCTTGAACTTACTCTCAGTAGAGTCCTTAGATTTCTTAGTGGGAATAGGAAGAGATTTCACCATTATCGGAACCAATTCGGGCTCGAGAGGTGGTGCTACCGGGTCGACATTAGGGTCGATTGGTATGCTCGGAGGATCGTTACCGACCCTTATAGGGTCGTTAACGAGCCTGAGATTGGGAGAGGAGTCCAGAATAGGAAACTTACCTAGGCTGGGGTCGTTAACGACCCTGGGAGCATCGTCTCCATGGTGTGCAGGTTCGGTAACGACTCCCTCTAGCTCATTAACGAGCTGAGACGTGGCTTCCTCATCAGTCGTGGGGCTCGTCTCCTTAGCTTGGAAACGCTCCGGTAGTGTCTTTCCACTCCTTTGGTGCACCGCTGCTATTTGTCCTCTAGGGTTCTCCTCGGGTCGGCCTGGGAGTTGCCCTTGTGGCCTTGGAATCTGTGCAGCAAGGTTCCCTAGTTGGGAGTCGACACTCTTCTTCCATACTTCGAACTCTCCCCATCTTTTGTTTTGATTGTTAAGGTTGGCTTGGATTCCATCAATCTTGCTATGCACTTCATTGAATTTGGTATGGACTCCGTTAATGCCTTCCTATAACCCTTGTGCCCATGATGGTGGCTCTTGGTAGCCTGGAGGTCGATATGGTGCAGGTCGTCTATCCGGTGGAGGTGCTGCATAATTTACATTCGGATTCTGATTACCCCATGTTGGATAGTTGTTTGACCTGTCAAAACTGCTAGGTTGGTTTCTGTATGGGCCTCTCATATAGTTCACTTCAGCATATGTCTCAGCGGCTCTTACCTGCTCTATATTAGTGCAAGGAGAAGTACTATGGGCAGAAGAACCACATTCTTGACAAGATTGAGAGGATTTCAGAAAACTTACCTGCTTCTTCAGGCGGTTGACCTCGTCTTGTAGAAATTGATTTTTGACATCTGGGTCAACTTCTTCTTTGTTGGGTATGTAGAGACGCCTCTGCGGTTGGAGTGATTGTTGGGTACCATACATGACATCATAGTTAGACAGCTTGTCCAACAATTCCCATGCAGCTGTAGGGTCCATCTCTATAAAACCGCACGCTGTATGCGTGTTGATGCGGTTCTTCGTCTCTGCATTAATACCATGGAAAAAGATTTCTTGAAGCACATATAAAGGTTGCCCATGACTAGGACACTGTCTAAGCACTTCCTTAAATCTTTCCCATGTTTCTACAAAGGTCTCATTAGGCAGCTGGTGATAGGAGGTGATGCATTTTCTCAACTCCGTTGTCTTGGCAGGAGGGAAAAACTTTGTAAGAAATTGATCATACAAATCCTTCCAAGTCCTGATAGACTTAGGAGGTAAGCTCTCCAACCAGTTCAAGGCCTTTCCAGAAAGAGACCACCTAAAAGCTTTTAATAGAACATATTCAAGTGAGACACCTTCAGCAGTTATAGTGTCACATAAATCAAGAAAATTTCTAATATGTTCCATAGGGCACTCAGTAGGTTTCCCTTCAAACTGAGCCCTTTTAATCAAGGATATAAATTGAGATTTAATCTCAAAAGTCTTCTCTATCTCAAAAAGCACTGCAGACTCCGGCATCCTCAGTTGTGGATGCATGTATTGTTTGGCATTCCTCGGATAGGCATTCAGCTCTTCCTGTAAATGAGTGTTGTTGACTCGTTGACGTTCAACCTCGGCAGCAGCGGCATCTTTTTCGGTTTTTAACGCCTCCATCTGCCTCTGGAGTTCGGCCATCTGACAAGTCATCTCCTCGGGTGTAGCCATGGCTCGGTTCTCTCGGCGTCTATGGTGCAGGGAACGTTCAGGTTCTGAATAATAACCAGCGTTGTCAAATTCGAGCCTTCGACGTCCAGCTGGCATACACTGAGAAAACAAACAAAGAAAATAAAATTAAAAACAAAAACGGGGTCGAGCTATTCCCAGACCCATAGATAAACAAACGAACACTATTGCTTCCCCGGAAACGGCGCCAATTTGTTGACGGGTGTTTTTTTGACAACAAATAAATTTATAGTCAAGACCCCGCTGAGTATAGCGAAGTCAGGATCGTTCCACGGGAAGCACGGTTGTTTGTTTATCAACTACTAAAAATAAAACAAAGCAAAACAACACAAAACACCTATGACCAACCTCGTTAACGACTTTGTCAGGGTCGTTAACGAACCTGGATGACTCTACGAAAACACACACTAATGACCTAAAACTCATGTTCGGTACCAAGGCAAGTAACTCGATAACGAATTAACCGAAAGATAAACCTTATAAAATAAAAGACCTAGGACAAGTGTTACCACAACATAGCTATGCATATAAACTCATAAGAAGATAAATATCATGCCTTTAAATAGATAAATTTATCAACTTTCGCTGATTAGCAAGCAAATCAATTAATTCTCATAAATCAATTCACTCAATCACTTGTTTTGAATCCAAAGCTCGAAACTTTCGCAATCGAACAATATCAACCTTCAAGTCAACAATTTTTCTCTTTCGATCAAATTGAGAACTCAAATTACCTCGATTACCGTCTAAGCATAAGCACAACAAGCAATCTAAAATAGATAAAAGGCATTCAAAACATCAACTTACTCATCAAACATGCATAACTATGCCGGGTTTCAACCACGACCCTAGATAAGAAAACTACTCACTACTCATAATTTTAAAACAAATAACTTCAACAAAAGAAAACATTGAAAACAAATCAAAACTACTTCAAATTAATAAGAAAATTATCGGCTTACAAACCTTAGAAGAAACCGAAAATACAGAACAAAAACCTCGAGCAAATCCGACTAACGACCCAACTCTCTCTCTCTCTCTCGATCGATCGACCTTGGCTCATTATTCTTTACTCTCGACTCTCTCTACTCGGCTCTCCTAACAGAAATAAAAATCGTCCTGTTCCAACCCCCCTTCTAAGCTAGAAAGAAGGGTATTTATACTAAAAAGAGCTATCTATTAAAACCCTAAAAGATAGAAACTAACTCTAAAAAGATAACAAGATATAAGATATAAGATATAACAACCTAAAAATCAATTAAAACCCTAAAAACACTTAATATCCTACCAACACGGAACCATCATCAACGACTTCCGCACAGGGTCGGTAGAAATACAATATCGATCCAAGAATTCTATCTTTTATGCCTCGTTAACGACCCTTCATAGCCTCGTTAACGAGCCTGGGATTTGGCTTCTTCGACTCTTCTCTCCTTAGAGCTTGGACTTTTAACTTCCTACAGATTCTTTCGTCCTCCACCATAGTACTCCAATTCAGCTTCCAAAATCGCTCTTTCCTTGCTAAAAACCTACAATAGACACAAAACGGAGTAACTTCCATACTTTTCATGAAATATGCAAACTTATCCAAAAACATACAAAAACCACTTCTAAAACTACTAAAACTAACCTAAATAAACTAAGAAACATACTAAAAAGTAAAAACTAGACTAAAAACATGAATATCAGCTATCCTAGTTGTTTAATTTGGCTTTATGCATTGCAACTTGATTCACATGAATCACAACTATTACAGTACAGTGTATAGCGATGCTAAAATGAATATTCCGGTCAAATCGGTCCAAACCCGGGACCGAACTACAGTCCACATATTTTTAAAAATACGGTCCACCGGTTTGGACCGGAGCGGAAATATAGGTCCGGATCGGTTGCACAGCCCTAGCACCAATCGGAACATAGGAGGGAAGGAGAGTCCCAATGGTGATGGCATCATGAACGAAGTGGCAGTCGACCTCGCTGTGTTTAGTTCGCTCATGAAAAAATGGATTTTGAGCAATGTGGAGAGCGGATTTGCTATCATAATACAATCGGATCGGTGAAGGATGACGAACATGAAGATCAGACAACACTCCTTTTAACCATTTCAACTTACAAGTGATAGAGGCCATAGAACGGTACGCCGCTTCAACTGAAGATTATGACACCGTGTGTTGTTTCTTTGTTTTCCATGAGATAGGAGATGTACCAAGAAAGACCAACCATCCAGATAAGGAGCATCATGTTATTGGGCAACTCGCCCAATTAGAGTCACACCAACCACTGAGGCGTAGAGGGGAGTCAGAACGAAGGAGAACGCCTTGGCCCGGACGACCTTTGAGAAATCTAACCACACATAGAGCAGCCTGCCAATGTTCAGTTGTGGTTGTTGCATAAATTGTGACAAGACATGGACCGAATAAGATAGCTCGAGCCTAGTGAAACAAAGATAGATGAGCCGGCCGACAAGATGACAATAAGGCTTCGAATCACTCATGATTGGAGTGGTGGAGAGAGCTAATTAGTGATGAGAATCCATAGGAAAATCAACTGGCTTGCCTCGAGCAACCCTGCTTCATTAATAATGTCAAGGGAATATTTTTGCTGTCAAAGATAAATACCATCAACAGCTCAGGAAACTTGAACACCTAGGAAGTACTACAAGGAACCTAAGTCTTTCATATGAAAGCAAGTACTCGAGTACGCTTTGAACTTAGCCACGGCAGGTCCATCATTACCCGAGATGATAAGGTCATCCACGTATATGATTACATGTATTTGGATGATGTCAACCACATAAGTGAATAAGGAATATTCGTGGTAGGATTGATGAAATCCATACCGCTTTAATGCAGTAGACAGCTTTGAAAACCAACATCTCGGAGCTTGACGTAATCCATAAATAGACTTCCACAGTTTGCAAACAAGTCCAAGATGTGGAGCCGGAAAACTCGACGATAGTTTCATGTAGACATCTTCCAAGATATCACAGTGAAGAAAGGTGTTGTGCATGTCCATTTGATGGAGCTCACAACGTTCCGAAGCAGCAACCGCCAAGAGTGTTGGATCGAGGTTAGTTTAAACGGTTATGGGAACTGTATTGGACAGTTCCCACACGCAGCAGAAATAATAAGCAAGCAGGTAAATAAAAGAGGAAGAGATAGTTCCTTATAGAGGAACCCCACCGCGATCAACTAACCGCGTGGGTAAACCTCTACCTCCTCTTGAAGGATTTTGAATGAGTTCCCTTTTCTTTTATTGCTTAGTTCCCTTGAGTGTTTACAAGGAAAAATACAAACTTCTATGGTTCTACAAGGACTCTCTCCCTAGGCAACAATATTGTACTCTCTTAACCCTAACACTGGTGAACGCTCACAATCAAAAGAAAAAGTAAACTCAAACCTTACAACCTCTGTCTTTGCAACCTAGTTCCCTTGGGTTTGGGAACTTCCTTCTTTCTCCTTTCATCGTCGTCGAGTTGAGCTCGCCGCCGGGGGCTTTTCACCACTTCAATGGTCTTCTCCTATATGCTCTCTAGCTCTTTCTCTACGTGTTTGGCAGTTTGTGTATTATGAAAAGTGATGGGAAAAGTCATTGTTTAAGGGTATATATAGGAGTGATATGCAACCCTAATCCATTTGAGGCATTTTTCCTAAATGCCCTTTTTGCCTTGCCCTCCAAGCTTGATCCTTAAGGTTCACATGTGGCTTTGTTTGAATTTTAAACTTGTCAATTCTTGGATCACATCGGACTGTTGGATGGTCGTCTTCAACCTGTCGCACGGTCTGAAGCCGACTGGTACAATGAGAAGCTCTTTTGTCCGGATAGACAAGATCCCTTGATTTGCGTTGAGATGTCGCTTTCACGCATGCCAGTTCCCATCCAAAGGGAACCCTCGTCTTCTCAGTCCCCTTGTCTTGGGAACTCGCTTGACTTGAGGGAATCCTGTTCTCCTTAGCTAGTTCCCATTTCGTGGGAACTTTGGTTCACTCAGTTCCCTACTTCTTGGGAACACTAGATCACTCTAAGGTTGGTTGCATATTGATTGAGTTCCCTTGACATGGGAACTTTCGTTGCCTCGGTTCCCATGCCTTGGAAACTTGTTTCTCCGTGTCTTTGCTCAGCGACGCGCAACCTGCATACTTAGAAATACTTGGAAAGAGAGTTAGTTCCTATGGCGTTTGTCATTATAAAAACTAAGTACGTTGTTCCAGTGTTAATGAACGTGAGTTCTTAACACCGACTCAACAAAGAGTGTCCGAACAGTCACCATTTTAGCAATAGGCGCAAATGTTTCAAAGTAATCTACCCCAAGAATAACCATTTGGGCCCTGACCACGCGACCATGTTGAGCAGAAAGTTTAGGCAGGTTATCAAGCGGAGTGAGTCAACATAATAGAAGGGTCAGCAATGTCACCCCCTCTGTCATTAGGCACAACGTTATCTGAATCAGGCAAAGCAACTTCAAATGATAATTCTTCTAATGCTGCCAATTCAGTTTCATCCTCATCACAAGTATTTGGAAACTAATATGTTGACGATTTAGTAGCAGAGCAGGAAGCAAAATAGAACTCATTCTAAAAAAAAGTAACATCACAAGACACAAAGAATACTTTGAGTTTAGGATCATATAACTGCTAACCTTTCTGGTTGGAGGAATACCCCACAAAAACACACTTACGACCCCTAGTAGAGAACTTTTCACGCCCTCTTGATTGTATGTGAGCGTAACAAAGACATCCGAGCACCCGCAAGTGCTCATAACTGGGAGCCTTGCCATAAAGCAATTCAAACGGAATCTTGCCTTGCAATACTGATGATGGCAATCGATTAATGAGATATCCAGCCGTTAGTACACATTCACCCCATAGATCAAGAGGAAGCAAAGGAGAAGGTAAAAGAGGCGATCAAAATCTACCTTTCTCTATATCTGAGCAATCAATTTATACAAAATGTAGAAGGAACTATAAGGACAGAAAATAAATACAAGACTCTCAAGTGGAAGAAAGGAAATGATTCAAGCAAATCTAATAATAAAAAACAACACATTATAATAAATATCGAAAATGACAGAACCTCAGACGTACGACACAATCAAAGAAGCAAGATGTGCAATAACGCTGGACTTCATGCTTGATACCTTCCTATGACGGTCTTGTTTACTCGTACTCCCACTTCAACTAATTTATACGTTTGACCTTACATGTTTAATGGCATTTGGTGGAGCAAAGTAGCATTTGATTATTGTATATTTAACGTAGCGGAAATCATTACACCAACCCTACGACACACCAATTGTAGCACTACTCTGTTTTTTCAAATTACATAACCGAGGAAATATATTAACATTTCTTTACCACTAATTTAGATTTCATATTATATTTATGCCACTATAAAAAAATCAATGGATTGGAGTGACGTTTTAGGTGGCGAGGTTAAAAAGAAGAACGTGTGATGGTAGTGATCGATGACGTTGCCATGTATGGACCAGAAATAAGTTATGTAGACTACAAGTGCAATGTGCCGTGTAACATGTTCATTTAAATCATATTATTCATAGTAGTTTTTTTTTGGTAACGATATTATTCATAGTAGTTATATGTACTGAAATTCATTTGAGCCATATTCATACTCTTCAACCAAAAAAATAAAATAAAAAAGTGGCATGGGTAATAATGGGCTACCCACTACAATCATATACTAGTGCCATTTGAATTTAACGTGAAAATGACATTGATAAATGATAAAAGTACGAGGAAGACAAGTTAGGAAAAGTGAGTGAAAATATAAAAACCATTGTTTTTGCCCTGCCTTATAATTTGTCTAGTTGAATTAATTAATCAGTATCCAGTGGCTGAGGCTTGAGGGAGGGGGGCGGATAATGGAGGCGGCCACCCCCGGGGCAGGGGAGATGGTGGGGGCCGAGAAGGAGGCGAGATGCCGGTACGGGGAGCGGACTGTAGTGTTAGAGAACTGTAGTGCGATCGTCCCCGAGATGGCACGATCGCACCCCACCCGTCCCGGACCGCGTCATGTCTGCAGACGCCTCTGTCACCGAGACTCTCCCAGCCCACGCTCACAGTCTGATTCTCGTTCCGCCTTGGTCTCCTATTATGCCTAATTCGAATCAGGCTCCATAATCCCAACACTCCTAATATATCATCAGGCTTTCTCAAACTCACAGAAAGGTAACAGATCTAGCTTCCAAGTACATGATTCCCCATCAATAAGATCATCCTGTAACTTAAATATGCAGTTAGGTCGGATCTTAAATGGGCTCAGAATTGGGCCTCGCTATATTGTGACAGCTCAGTTCTAGAAAAAAATTACATGCTTTATTGGTCCTTGAAAAGAGTGGTGGGCTTGGTCTCTGAGTTGATCGCATAGGCCCTTTTGTCACAAGCTGAATGAACTGATTAAAGAAGATGGTGTTTGCCCAATTAAATTGGTAACAATTTCAAATTTCAAGGCACGCAATCAATTTTCGGTCCACGGAGAGACGACAAATTGACACCCCTCGTTTTGTAGAGCTTACTTTGATTTTTTTTTTTGACCGAAAAACAATGGGTTTTACTTAAGATTTACGTGTACATCGATCGATTTCTAAACGTCCTTTCACTAATTAACGAATTACAAGAAAGAATATGATAAAGAAAGATGGAGAGGAAGAGATAAAGTAAGTGTAAAATTGATCAATCATAATCCAAAACATCCCACCAATACAATTAATACAAGGGAAAATTAAATAATTACCCTCCTTCCTTAGCCTAGTGAGTCACCATTGGTGTCAGACCATAAAAAAATATCCAATGGAAATGAAAATATACATAATACATAGGCTCCAGCTTTCACGTACCGCCTCCCGGCCTATATATCCCCCCACCTTCCCAAGACCAACCAACCTTGTCACATGTTGATCGATCGATTCGAGTGGATAAAACAACAACGCCTCTCAGATAACTCATATTGAGAGCAAAATAAAGAAAATATTTCAGCAAGTGTGATCGATGACGATGAGTGAGGAATCCAATGATGCAGGTCATTTGGCCTTGTTCTCTGAAATAAATACTTACAGTACGAGTGCTCCTCAAATCCCATCGCAAGCATCAGGTAATTAATTTCAATTCACTGTCTTTGGATGTCCTTTTCTATATATATATATATATATATATATATATATTTGAATGGTATTAAATAGACACTCGATCATATATGTATCATGTATGAATATATAGCATCTGGGCCTAAACAAAGGCGAAGGAGGAAGAAGGCGAAAAAGGAGAGTAGTGGAGCGTTTGGAAAGAAGAGGAAGCTGAGCGAGGAGCAAGTGAAGATGCTGGAGAGGAGTTTCGGGATCGAGCATAAGCTGGAGTCGGAGCGAAAGGACAGGCTGGCCGCCGAGCTGGGGCTCGAACCCAAGCAAGTGGCCGTTTGGTTCCAAAACCGAAGGGCTCGTTGGAAGAGCAAGCAGCTCGAGGATGAGTATTGCAAGCTCCGATCCCAGCACGACGCCGTTGTGCTCCACAAATGCCGCCTTGAAAATCAGGTTACTTAATTAGCTGTGTGTTTGCTTCATTTTATCATTTTATGTAGTAGCTTTTACCATCTTGCATTGCATATTTGCATGCATGTGACTATTGCTTCATTGGTCGCTTTTTTAACGGCCAAAATCAAAGAAATGTTGACTGCACAGATCAATTTTTGAAGAGAAATCTAGATGATGTATAGTATTTTATATAGCTGGCTAGAGATCGATAAATGACTATTTCTGGTTACATATTAATTAATTAATTAATTAATAGATGAGATGTATATAGTTGAATGGATAGATATAGCAAAACCCTAGCTAGAGGACGGAAGTGGGGGTGAGAAATTCAAGACAAAAACAGGAAAGTTGCCACCCTCTTCCATGGCAGAGGCCACTGTTTCTAGATCTGTCTTTTATTTTATATTTGATCAACTCCAAGTTTGGAATTTGATTGGGCCAGGTGAGCCACTCAGCAACATGCAACATCTGGCATATTCCCTGTAATTGGGTCCTTTCTATATTTACAATTATAAACTATTCAAACATTAGTGCTATCGTGTACCACTAGTACACCATTCGTTGAATTACAATTCATATACTAATATATATCATATTGGGGAGTGATGAACAATTAATACTTATATGTAATAGTCTATAGTCATGCATGCAAAGGCGCGATGAAGGTTATTAATTAATTGTATGATACTCCTATTAATTTGCAGCTTTTGACGCTAAAGGAGGAGCTAAACGAAGCACAAAAAGAGATACAAAGGCTATCTACAGATATAACGATGAGGTGTAACCATAACAGTCCGACACCGAGCTCCTCTTTAACAATGGACAACAACAACAACAACAACCACAACAATCCGTTGTTCCACATGCATGTCGGGACTGATTTCAACTTCGACACCTCTAACTTCAATTTGCAAGAGGATTATTATATCCCTGCCTTTGACGTTTGGAGTAGTACCCTCTACCCTATCTAATTAATTACTTATTAATTAGTAGTAATTATATTAGTTAATTATGGTACTTACCCAATTATTTCAAGAACATATACTTGGATCTGGTTGTATATATTAATTATTTCGTGTAGATTAATAAATATGTGTGTTTGATCGATTAGGACTTGAGATGATATTGTAATTGACTAGACCTAGCTAGATCGCATTAATTAGGTCAGATGATGTGGGGTGCTTAATTAGTTATATTATATATATATATGTGTGTTCAAATCTAAGTGTAACTTTGCATATCATATATAATTAAGGAATGATCAAGCAATTAATCAGTGCATATATGCATGGGTGAATTGGTTCTTACAATAAGGTAGCCAATAGAATTGTCATTGATGGAAAGGAACAAGGAAAATTCAAGTCAAATAGGACGGCCCATGTGCTGTTACCGAAAGTTTTCCCTAAGGGGGCATAATCAGCTTTCAAACAATGCTAAAGTTATGTATCGCGTAAATGGCAACATTTTTATCTAAACATGTAAAATTGAAACTTTGTAAGGAGCTAGCTACACCTAGGCTCTTTAATTACTCCGTTAAAAACGGAGTCCTTTATATGTAAAATGTTAGTTAGAATTATTGATCGATCAATCCTCCTTTCTTAATAATTGAGATTAGATGAAAACATCTCATGTGGTGTAAATTGCGAGTAATTGTGGGACATTAGATGTGTAAAATCTACGGTAATAAAGAGGCGTGCATTTTTAATGGATTTTTTTAAATAAAGGGGTATTTTAGTCATTTTCTCAAAATTGGATCTGTGTTACAGTGATCTTCTCCCTCTTCGCTGAGCTACAATGCGAAATTGCAGCCCTTGTTCAATTTGCTCTCCTTCCTTCTACCATTGCACATGTTTCACATGGATTTAGTTTGTGTTTTTGAGCTCCTGCACACTATTTTCTTCATGGATTTCGATAAGTTTTTATTTCTTATGATTTTAGGGTCGAATTTGGGGTTTTCGATTTGGAATTTTTTTCTATTTTGGGGTTTAGGGTTTAGGTTTCTTTGAAATGTATATATTCGATAATGTTTTAGTGTTAATCATTGAATTTCTATACCCTTCTATTGATTTTGTGTGTAATTTTACCATTGTTAGCATCCAATTAGATTTTTAAATATTGTGCACTTTTAATGAACTGACACTAGGATGTTCTTGAATTGCATAATAATCTACGATGTTAGTGCTCATTTTTCAAAACTAATATCCAAAATTGATTGTCAATCATGTTTGGAAGCTTGTCTATTTTTTATAAAAATTATTCTCATATATTATACTATTGCGTATAAATGATTTTGGTTTGTGACATTTATTTGTGCTATTTAAACTCGATTAATTAATATTTAATCAGTGATTAGTTAGGAGTATTTATGAGCAACATCCTCATAAATACTTCTTTATAACAACATTAATGGTTAATACATCATTGATGATATTATTAGATCATGATCCATGACTCGTCTCCCACTGTCAGGAATGTGTCGTTCAACACCTTGCTAGTGTCATGGGGTTTGAGCCGAGCCGAACGTCCTCTTTAAAGTTAATTAACTCGGAAGTCCGAGATCAAGTAAAAGTTATAGCGCGGTGTTAATCACATAAGATAAGTGCATGTTGCACACCTAATTCAACCACACGACTGAAGCACCCGATACAAAAAATCGTTCGAACTCAGTTTCAAAAGGCCGTCCTTCCAATCTAAATTTGCACAACACGTATGCGATGAGGTTGATCGAGGCCCAATTATTCTAAGGAAACATAATTGAAAGTTATTAGTAATTTTAAAAAGGTTTTGTAGATATGTAAGTTCTCCAAACATGAAATTCATGTTCTCCCTAAGGATCTGTTTGTCATTTAGGCTCTCGTGTGCATTTTTCTTGTCCGCCTGCATTATTTCTGTCTGAGTATTCTAGTTCTTAACCATTGACCAACTTTCATTCGAAGTACAATGTTAGCAATTAGGTATGACCACCAGAACCACTCATAAAATTCTACTTGCTTAGTCTTTGACAAGACTAACCCGACCACTTCCTTTCCATTGCATGGTCAACTGGTGTCAACTGTCCCTATACGACACAACATGCAATCTTTTCTTAGGTTGTGAAAAGTAAGTTGGCGAAGAGACAAGCGGAAAATTGAAGTTTTAAGTTAAGAGTTTTCGAAAAGTTAAAAGGAATTATATTTTAAGTAAAATTGAATTAGAATTTTAATTCATAGGTATGACCACCCCAACCACTCACAAAATTCCACTTGTTCAGTTTTTCAAAAGACTAACCCGACCACTTCCTTTCCCTTGCATGGTCTGGTAGTGTCAACCGTCCCTATACGGCAAATCAAGCGATCTTTTCTTAGGTTGCGAAAAGTAAGTTGGCAAAGAGACAAGCGACAATTGAAGTTTTAAGTCAAGAGTTTTCGAAAAGTTAAAAGGAATTATACTTTTACTTTTAAGTAAAATTGAATTAGGATTTTAATTTCATAGTTTGATGTATAGGCGCAAGAGATGACTCATCGATGTAATTTACGAATTTTAAACAAGTCTTCCGCTATGGCTTATATGTTGTCTTTTATTTTGTCTCGGGCACTGCCCGTAGGAGTCAAAACGGAAACCACATGGTACTACCATAATGTCTTAACCGCTTGACTAGATGCCTGAAGGCTCGCATATATGTTGTCTTGTAATGTTCTTCTCCTTAACTTACAAGGAGAAATTATAGAAAGAAGGTTTTGTTTCAATAAAGTCACCCACTATCTTTATTTTACAATTTCAATGCATATATTGTTCAGATTAAGCCTTGGGTGGCTTTGGACATTAAAGTCCGAGGCCACTAGCATGTACCATTTCCGAGATAAATCAGGAGTGTTACAAAAATCAATTCCAAGATCTCCAAAAATGAATTGAAATGACTTTCTTGCTCATGGTTGTGCATTTGGTACTTCATGAATAAGAAAACATTCAATATAAAAAATAGTCAAATACAAATCACTCAAAAACACCATTTGCGAATTCATTCGGAAACAACAAATGGATTGGAAGTGTTCCTACTCCGCTGAACAACCATCCGCCCACCTCCACACTTGTGAAAGAGACATGAAATCAAGAAGAAAAAGAACCGATATTAAATGGAAAAAACGCAAACAACACCACATCAAACTCAACTTTGATAGTGTTGTTGACCTGGACAATGTTTCATCTTTGGGTTTCATCCTTTGTGACTACCTAGGCAAGCCTATCCACTTCCATGGCAAGCTGACTGGAAGGTATTCCGTGTTGATGATGGAGGCCATCACACTTCAATAAGGGATTCTTGAGGCCACCAGATGTGGCATTCCACATATTTAGATTGAGGGCGACAACCTTATGCTGATCAAAGCAATGTAAGGTGATTGGAGCTGCCATTGGGAGATTAAGTTGATTCGTTTGGACATCCCGTGCGTCCTCTCTCGTTTTCAGAGTTGAGCATCTGCCACGTGTTTTGGGAAGTGAACATTGTAGTGGATTTTATTATATGTTCTTTCTATCGTTCCTCTCCGGCTCAGATTGTTGCTGATTTAGGTCTTAGGGACTTCATCTGTAGTGATGCTCTAGGACGACATTTCATGTTAATGTGGGCCCCTACTCTCTTTCAATTGCTTATAAAAAAAAAAAGAATTGAATGCATGCATGTATAGAATATACGAGAAGGGAAATGCTGTGAATAGCTTTAGTTGAGAAAATGAAAGGCTGAGTCGAACAATGGCCGAAAAAGATTAAGCAACAAAAAAAGCTACAGAAACAAACAGTAAAAGAAGAAGGAAAAAAAACACTGGTTCATACGTATAATGATAGGAGTTTTGGTTGTGTACGTTACAAAAGTCATCCACCAGGGATCAAGTAAAGCTAGCTTCTTTAGTAGTTTTGATTGGTGCCAAACTCATCGATGCCCATGTTGTGTTCTCAAAAAGCAAGCTTGCTTTTCTACTAACACGCTGACGCGCACATTTCATTGAATTGTTACCTAGCTAGCTAGTGGTGTCCCTTTCTTATACTTCTCATATAACACTAATTCCTCCTTAAAAATTATTGCAACCCTTAACATTTTCATATACTAATTAATTTGGAATTCTCGGAATAGCTAGTATACATTCTATTAATTTGAAATCAAACTATTTAATTTTCCTAATTCCCAAGAATGTATTCAAGATATACATATCATGCATGTGTAACATACATACAATACATGTTTGTCCACAGTAAATTATAACAAAAGATAGTACCCAGTGGAAGATGGAAGAAGATCGAGGACACAATTAAATTGGGTAGAGACAAGTATATATAAAAAAAGGAAGATCGGATATTTCCCATTTTCTATAGGCACATTTTCAGATTGTAACGCTCCCTAAGGCAACTGATGAGTCAGATGGAGGATGCTAGGCTAAGTGAACAAATAAATATCTTACTGAGCGGATAAGCTCAACATCCAAACTCAACTTGACACGAAACCTCTTCTTTCCTATCCCATGCACTTTGCCTGTTTACCTGCAAGACCAAAATAATAGAGTACGTCCCGGTAAGATGAAAGTTTATGTGTGGTGGCACTTTGTGGTTGGATGATCGAATTAAGCCTGCAACTACCCTTCAATTGTAGGTGTCAGGCTTTTCGTTTCTTCTTGTTCCTATACTTGGAAGGGAGTTTGAGAGAAAGTGTGTGTTTGATTCTAAGTGGAGGGGCTTCTGCTGCTATATAACATTCAGCCAATTGTAATCCCCTAGGTACTACTACTTTTGGGACAATTTGTTTTGTAGCACCTAAGGGCCGGTGTATATATATTCAGCTAAGTACGTACACTATTGGTGTGGGGAGTGCGGTCATTATCAACAACGTCCCTACCACACATCCCATTTTATCAAGGGAGTGATTGACATTCACCTAATTAAATATGACTTTGAACCTTTACTGCACATGGCTAGGTGTTAGTGTATACAAATTCACCTATACACTAGTTGGTCAAATGTTCTTCTTTGACTCTCCTCTTCATTTTTTGTTTAAAGGTCTCTTCAACCTAGAACCTGGAAAACACTAGACACATGTGGCGGGGTCTCTTAATCCACCTTTTATGCCCAAGTCAAAAGAGCAGTTTGTCGATTGAACGTCAAGGTAAAAGCAGACTACAAGCAAGCTGAGCGATATCAGCCTATACCCATTGCTCAAGCTGAGCGAATATCAGCCTACTCAATGCGCTGAGAGAGTTTCTAGCATGTATCCACATACATGGCGATCCCATGTATTTATAATTGGGGAAAGGGAGAGAGAAGGTTGAAAATTCTATCTCTAAGACCGGCCGACATGCCTTGTCGCCCAAGCAAGCAAAATTCTATCTTTTAATTAAGATAGATGCTTCCATTATAATGATAATAAAAACGGTAATTTAATAAGAAAAATAATAAAAAGAGTTTGAGAAATACCTACAGAAAATACTTTAATATTTACCCACTCACAAATGCCCAACTTGGGTGTTAGTTACGTTAGAACGCAACTAAGACACAAGTACTCTGGACCTATTCGAAGTGGCCATGCGGATTAGTCGACGAGTTCACCTTAACGCATTCGTATATTCATATATTCGTACATCCATGAGCGAATATCATGGGATCCAAACTCTCCCTTAAGCATTTCATTTGTCGGATTTCAAGATACACTCGAACAAGCAAAACAGAGAGGAGGGAGGACAGAACTTTTAAAAAAGGTTCCCGATCGGGATTTTGTTTTAGAAAACAAATAAAAAAACGAGCTTATTCCATTAGCCATTCTCAAAATTGACATCCGTGCGAGGACTTCCAAAAGAGCTCTCTATCGGCAATCCTCGACCGCGGTTGACAGACTCACAGTCGCATCGATAATGCGCAGCCGCGGTTTGCTATATGGGAAGAATTTCTTAAAAATGGGCGAAATCCCAAGTCCGAGGGACGACATTCCCGTCAAGACTCTTCAACGATTAGGCTCCTCGACCATATGTTGCGGTCTCTTAATACGATTCCTCCCAATTCGGGCCGAGCTATGCCATATACGGGGTCGCGTGCGCTTCCCAAGACCCATCGAAGTACAAGGTCAACGACTCAAAAAGTACAATATCTCACACGCTGGGCTACGACCTGTTCGACTGCCCGTTGTTAGGATGCGATCCGTGTAGCTTCGACGTCTCGGTGATCCTCAATGAAGTTGAGGTGGTCGGAAAGAGCGCGTCGATTCTTCTCTTGGCTTTCTCAAGGCACTTTTTGCGTGTAAGGCTACCGATATTATTGCAAACGGGCTCAGAATGCCAAATTGCGACCTCCAGTGTGCATCTCGCATATACCTTCATGGATCTCGTATAATAGAGGCTCAACCTTGCTTGGGGGTACGCATCTCAAATTTGGCCCGAAAAAAGACCGACGATATAGAATCTTTTCTTGCGATAGCCAAAACTTATGAGCCCTTAAGAGAACTTTTCAGGCCTCAGTGATATCCGAAGGCAAGGCGTTCTCATCCAAGTAACTTTTCACTTCTTATGATCGCGACCTCCGTCGAGGCGATTTCTGCGGTCAAGGCTGCGGGCATGTCATTGCTTGCGATTTCATTTGATGTGCCAATTGCTGGACATCCCGATACCTCGACGCGCATCGAGGTCTTATAGTTAGCTCAAATAGCTTGGAACTCAACTAGATGAGAGTCAGCTCAAGCCAGCCCAACTAGTTGGATGTCAACTCAACCAGTTGTAAGCCAGCTACATTAGCTCGGTGACCTAGCTTGGTACCTAGTTATGCTAGCTCGGTCCTAGCCTTTGTGGGCCAGCCTATTGGGCGGGGACTTGGGTTGTATTAGGCCGATCCTATGGGCTGATTTTTGGGCCAAGGGGATTGGCTACTTGGGCTTGCATATGGGCTTTGCTTAAAGCAATTTTGGACCAACTACATAGGCCTTCTTTGGTTGATTTTGGACGACAATAATGGGCTAAATTAGGGTCATGGTCGGCCATTTAAAAGGAGAAGAAGGAGGGAAGTTGTGGATAAGAACAAGGGTAGTTATGGAGAGAGAAAACTCCTAACAACCTCTCCTAAATTCTCTCAGCAACTTCCTAGATTCTCTCAACTTCCTCCAACTCCTCTAACCTCTCATAACTGCCATTTTATCCCCTTGGACAGTCGGCCACATTTCCTTATAACTAGGGTGGAAGGTCGGGCGTCTCTTTTGGGACATGTTGTAAGACAACAATTTGGTGAAAAGGGGTGTTTATTAGAGAGTGTCACTAGAAAATTAAACACTTTTGTGGCGGATTCATGGAGCGGTTTTCTCAAGTGAAGATCATGCAAGAAACACAAGAGTCGAACGAGGTATGTGTGTATTTGATGGAATTAGACTTGCCATCTTTTTCCATTGTTTTGTTGTTGGAACGTTTTATCCCACAACGATATTGTGTATAACCCTTGGCATGGAATAAGGCAATATTTGTTGAAGGAAAACTTGATTTATTTGAGTGACTCGTTTTCCATTATCCATGACAACTTTATAATGTTTTAAATAGTCAGTGGTGATTAACCTAGTGGTCTACACCCACGAGATTATCCTTCGGGGTCTACTCACGAGACTACCCTTCGGGGTCTACTCAATTGCCTTGACTATCCTTTGGATCTACAACGGCCGACTTTTCTTCAGCTTTAACTTTGCAATATGTTATTTATCTTATCCTAAAACTCAACGACATGTCTTAGGTTTAAGTGGGTTTGTTGTGAAAGGTTGTTAAATATTGGATATGTCATAATATTGTTAAGAGAGGTGTGTTAAATATAGGCTGATGTTAGTAGGTAAAGTTTGGGTTTGTTTTGTGACTTTCTGGTGCATAAATGATTTTCTACTTTTTTAAATTCTAAATAAGTTGGATGTTTTTCTTGTATTTCTCGTCGTGCCTTTGTTGGAAGGTCCTACATGTGACATTGTTGTCAGGTTAGCCTGAGTGGACCTAGGTGAGGTCCACAACCAAGTGACATTCTGTTATTTAAAATTGAGGTGTTACAGCAGAGGCGGCGACAATCGTTGGCTTGTTGTCGTGCGAGCATGATGTCAGAACTGGTGAAGATAGCTACGGTGGTTTCCGGCGAAAATGCCCAGGGAAGAAGAAAAGGGGGACTTGTTTGTTGAGAAAATTTGGAAACGGGGAAATTGAAAAATCTTAAATATTGAAATTACAGGGTTCTTTTTGTTTGGATTTTTCGGATTGTAAGAGGGCTAGAAAGAAAAGAGGATTTTATTCTTGTGCCCATCTTCTTCCATGGCTTCTCCAACCTATAGGAGCAATTTGATTTAAGAAGTCAAAATCTAAACATTTAGGGGTATGGTGAAAAGGAGTAAAAGAGTGGATGGGACGGGGCATCGATGTTGTTGGCAAGTTGGCAATGCGGTGCAGATTCCAGAAGTGGGGCTCGAGGCGTGTTCATGCACTTGGGATTTTCGAATTCTAGGCCTAAAGAGTAAGGAAGATATAAATAAAGGTGAAACACTTATACGGGTAAGAAAGAACAAATGGTGGAGTTGGTCCTTTATGCACCCATGCTTGGGGTGCTAGAGGTGTTGGGTTCGATTCCTATTTGTACCAAAAAAAATTTCCTTTCTTTCAACTGGGCTTGAGAATGGACCGATAGAAAGGATTTAGGCCCAATTCGTTTGGTCTTAAAGCATAGCAAATTTAGTGGGCCGAATTCAATTTGGCCCACACAATTTACTATTAAATTGTTTTATATATAAATATATCATCCTCATTAAATGTCAAAATTTGTCCAAATTATTTATGAGATAATTTTATTTGCAAACTTTTGTTTATTTTTCTATTAATCAAGAGAATTAAATCTTAATTGTAATTTAAAAGAGGGGCATCCTTATTAAAAAATATTTTCTATGAATATTCTTTTATAAAATAGAGGAATATTACAGTTGGTCCAGAAGTACCAAATCTTCTACAAAAGTCCATGATGACGCATATATATATATATATATATATTGCATAAAGATTGTATGTTTAATGAGGAGGAACATTGTTCCAAGACTGTACTCTTTTTCCCTTGGATTTGGTTTTTATCCCATTGGGTTTTTTCAAGCAAGTTTTTTAATGAGGCAGTTCGGCATATAAGGATTAAGGTCAATAGTGAGACAATCTCAACCTGTAGTTCGAGATATGCGAAAGAATGAGATTTTTATCCATCCACCAAATCAAGTTGAAAAGTATCCAACATAATAATATATGGAGATAATGAAGCTTGTGTCCCCTAAAATCATGAAAGGAACATTAAAGGCGATACGACACAACACATGTCATTAAAATGTTTCTTCTTGCAAGATTCAACTCAAAGGTGGGATGATTGCTCAATTTAGTTAAGCAAAGAGGATATATTTCAAGTTGAGTGAAGAATCATAACTATACTCTTTTTTTCTTTAGTATTGATTTTGCCCCATTGGATTTTCTAGACAAGGTTTTTGACGAGATAGTTATAATATTATTATTTATGGATATATATATATATATATATGAAAACTCTAGATTTGATCTTATCATAACTCATAAGTCTTATAATCTCTTTATAAAAAGTGCCTATAAATAACCTAGGGTCCGTTCGGCGGGCTTTATTTTGAGCTTATACAGCTTTATTCAAGCTTATGGTAAAAAAATAAAGTTCTGAGATGGTGTTCGGCGTTGGGAGTTGAGGGAGCTTACAAGAGCTTATACAAGCTAATGGGAGTTGAAATCTTGGCCAAAAAATCAACTCCCCCCTCCGAGCTTATACAAGCTTATACGACCTTATTGTGTTTTTTCCTTCTAATGCCCTCCAAATTCAATTTTAAAAAAAAAATCTCTAAAATGTGGATATTTATAAATATACCCATTTTGGTAATTTTACATCATCTTTTTATAAAATCAGTCTCAATCAACTCTATCTACCGAACACCTACATATTTTTTTATAAAAATAAGCTAATAATTTCAACCCCGAAAATCAACTAGTAAAATCAGCATCAATCACCGAATCAGCATCAACATCAACATCAACTCATATCAGGCTTGAAGCGCCGAACGGAGCCCTAATAAGAAAATTTTGATCTCTTTTCCTCTTTCTATTCGCTCTGTTTTCTCTCCAATTTATAACATCAATAATAATAATAAAAACGGAAATTTTACATGGTAACCTTGAGTTATTGCTTAATTCATGAGGTGTACCAATGTTTAACATATTTCGCATGGTAACTCTGAATTTTATACCAAATTCGTCTTATACCCAAAAATGTAAAATATAAAAGGAAAATTGAATATAAAAAAAAGGCAAAACGCAATTTTACTTTGTTGAAAAAAAAATTCAATGATAATTTTAAACTGCCATCCTCAAAGCTCGACGGCCGCCACTATTGTAGAGAAGATGGTCTCGATTTCGAGTTGGTGCTGTGCAAAGACGCCGACGCTGCCATTGACGATAGAAGACGATATTGCCGCTCCTTGTTTGCGACGCCGGCGGAGTACGTCAATGTTGGTTTGCTGATGTTTGAAGAAGATGGTTTGGTGGTGGCTGATGAACAACAAAGAAGGCTCCAGTGCGCTTGTTGAATGTAGGATTAGATTAATTGGAGACATGAAACAACAAAGAAGGTTGACAAAGAAGATTTCAAGTTAAGATTCAAATATTCAAATTGATTTATTAATATAGGGCTTTTAATCAATTTAGGATTTTGAAACAAATTTAATGTTAATGACATATGGGTTGTTTGATCAAAATTATATTTTTGAAGGATAATTGTAATTATCCGTTCAATTTTTCTAGCTGCTTCAATCTCACTCTCACAAATAAGAATGACGAATGCACTCAACGACTAACAGTAATAGTAGTTACCATTGATATGATGGACATAATTAATTAGTCGTTACAGAAAAGGATTAACATAAAAATAAAATGGTAAAAAAAAAAGAAGTAAAACGACATTTAACTTATTTTGCTTTCAGTTTTTTTTAATAACATTTTTGGATATAAGACCATGTGCATTGGTGAAACCCGTGAAACCCATGAAACCCAAAAAAAGACCCACTTTTTCCATTTCTCTCTCATCCACATCATCTTAACTCTCCCAATTTCATTTCATGAAACTCACTCAAATATCAATGAAACCCATGAAACTCACTCAAAATTAAATTGGTGCAAATTAAAATGGATATATGTATTTATATATATTATATATATTGCACCAATTTTTAACTTAATATATATAAAATTGGTGAAAAATAAATTAGATAAACTTTATGAAGCTAATTTTATAAGTTAAAATCACGAGTTATTTTAAAAAGTGATTAATATGTGTTTGTTTACAAATAATCAACCCAAAAAAATAATTTAATTTTAGTGAATCAAATATATACAAAATTGGTATCTATGGATAGATAAAAAAATTATTACTTATAGTGTAATTTATTTTTATTATTAATAATTTAAAATTGGTTATAATAAGCAAATACTAACTTATACTATTATATATTGGCACTCCCTTTGGCTATTATATGTGTGCACTGTTGAACGAAACTGAAATGGGATTTCGTCTGGCGAAATTTCAGACCAAAATTTCACCCATTTAATTTTTTTTTTTGGGCATGAAACTCTCTGAAACTGGCGTGAATTTCGCCATTACTGATGGTCTAAGGTGAATTTGGTACAAAACTCAAGGTTATCACGTGAAATATGTTAAACTTCGGTAAACCTCATAAATTAAGCAATACATCAAGGTTACCACACAAAATTTCCGTAATAAAAAAGGAAAAGTATCCAAAAAAGGAACTCGTAAAGCTCAGATTAGATAGCCAAATTGGGTGGATGAGCCCATATCAATGTTGACCCACTCTAAGGCTGCCTCCTCTGTCTTCAAAAAATGGGTCGTTGGCCCAGTTTTTATTTTATTTTATAATGGATCAAATCCCTTGGTCCACTATCTTTAACATGGATCACGGTCCATCAACATCCTTGTCCATTTCCCAAACTCTACAAAAGAACAAAAACATGTCATGAATTCTGAAGTTAGTTGGAGAATTGGGGTGAAATAGCTAAGCTTCCCAAAATTACACCAAAAATCACCATCCTTTAGAACCCGTGAACAATTGGGCAGTTTTGTAATGTGGCTAATCATCTATCTGGTAACAAACACGAGTCTATCAATCGCGGATTTGGGTTGGGGTAATTATAATAATACAAATGGTCAATGCCTTATCCAGTAATGTGACGGCACCTGTCTTTCGTCCTCCTCCCTCAAAAACCCTATTTCCCCCCGCTTCTCTGACAGACAACACACATGAGAATTGATTTGAGATGATACAACAACCAAATAGTTAGTTATATCTCTCAACTGATTACCATAATTGTGTAGCTGCCATATTTAAACCCCCTGCAAAATTATTACCCTCTACAAACTCTAATTACTTCACCAATTTCCTTCCTTTTGATTAGAAGGAGGTCGAGAGAAATCCGCCGGCCGCCCACTTTTTTCCCTTCTTCCTCTTCCCTAAACCCCAAATCGAAGGTGAACGTACGACAACAGGTGAGAATTTCACAGAAAGAGACAAACTTGTGCTGAGATTCAGATAATTCTAGCTTCAACACCAAAGGCTTGCAGCTAATCGACCTGCCTACTTGGAAGTTCGAAAGGAGCTTCATTTGATTTTGCTGTTACGGTATGTTGGATCCCTGGATCGAATTTATGTTTGTAATTTTCTCCATGCCGGAATTCTTTTGAATTTGTCATAGTCAACAATTTTGCCTTTCTTACACTAGCTGCAGCTTGCACTTGGTTTCTTTCTTGATATTTGTGAGTATCACTACAAAAGATTGCTACTTTTAGAATCATTTGATCAACAGTCATTCGTCATTCAGTATAGATATTAATATTATTGACGGGGCATTCGTGGAAAGAAATCTTAGGCGATTCCTAAAATCCTTTTCTATTAGATATTTTTTGTTCTCAAGCTAAATTTCCTATTCCATCAGTATTAGCAGACGTTAAAGAAAGAAGGAAGCTACCTATACAAACGTCCTAGCTTGAAGTGAGAAAATACCTTTACAGTCAGGATAACATGGGTTATGAAGCTAAGGATTAAGGCCTACGGAGTGTTCACAGCTTGAAGTGTGCCCTTTTGCCTACTACCTTTTGTTTAGATAAGCAGGATTGCAAATTCATTCAGTTGCACACAAACAGTAGTTATGAGTTGTTGAATTTAATCTCTAGCTCAACGTGAACGCCTTGCCAACTGCTTCTGTCATAATTTCAGAGCTTCTGGTTGGCTGCAGATTCCCTACTTAGTTCATCATTAATGCACAATCCAATTCATAGGTTTCTTACCATCTTTTGCAATTAATTATTTTTCTTATTGGATATATTTATTCCAACTTTTTCTCATTGCATCTCAAGAAAGACTCTGCTGTATCACTTGGTTTATATTGTAAAAATTGCTATTGAACTTGTTGTTTTCAAATTGTGACTGGGTTTAGTTTTGCTCATATCAGTTTTTGTTTTTTATTGTTCTTACCAGCGGATAGGCTTTTCTAGTCTAAGAGGGTTTCCAATAACAATCCTTAACTAGTTAATTGTACACACTTGCTTCCAGTTTACATGGAGGCCGAGGGAGAAAGTACACCTTCCAAACCTTCAAAGATAACATCTTCTGCTCAGGTCCATTGTTTCTTTTCTACCCTTTCTCTTCTCCTCCATTGCTTCTCTGTATCCAATTCTATTATAAATACAGAATATGAGCTCATTCCAGTACTTGCAAGCATCTCAAATTCTCTAGTTTATTCTTCCAGGAGACGCCAGCAGCACTCTCATACCCTGATTGGGCTGGCTCTATGCAGGTTTATACTGAGATTCTGTATCTTTTATACAGCTTCAATCATTCTCCTATTATTAGTCTTATCCTCATGTTTGCAAAATTTATTTTGCAGGCTTACTATAGTGGTGGAGCTCCACCCCCAATTTTCGCTTCACCTGTTCCATCTTCTTCTCCACATCCCTATATGTGGGCAGGCCAGGTACTTGCTTCACCTTCCTTGTATTAGTTGTATACATGTTTTGCTAACCCGAACATTCCTTAATCACAGTTGTGTGCAC
This sequence comes from Fallopia convolvulus, assembly GCA_964016875.1. NCBI lineage: Eukaryota > Viridiplantae > Streptophyta > Magnoliopsida > Caryophyllales > Polygonaceae > Fallopia > Fallopia convolvulus. Next base: position 28,594,981 of record OZ024718.1, read on the forward strand.
TTTTATTTTTTTTGTTGCAGCATCCTATGAATATGATGTCACCTTATGGAACACCAGTCCCATACCCTGCAATCTATCCTCCTGGGGCTGCCTATGCACATCCTAATATGGTAATGATAATCATTATTATCTTCTGTTCATTTTTGTTGCGGAGTTGGTAATGATAGATATTTGTTACGAGGAATAGCTATGTTGCTGATTTGATTAATGCTAGTGTTGGTAATGTAGCTGGTTTGTGGAGTTCTGCTCTGGTGAATTACTATTTCTAAGATGATATTTTTTTTTATATTAATAGGTTTGTAGGCTTGAGTAATTGGTAGAGATAATTCACTGGGTATACCCAAGTGTACAACATGTATTACTTGTGACTGTGGCCATTAGATTTGTCATTTTACCACTAGAAGAAAAATGATCGACACTACATCAGTTTTTTTTATTACTTCTCCATTGGCCATCAAGAATGTAAAGATCTCTCTCTGTATCTTGCAGCAGACAACAAAAGTAGCACTCAATAAATCGGAGTTGGAAGTGAAATCTCAAGATTCAAAGGCTCCAGCAAAAAAAACCAAGGGTAATTCAGTTGGGGGTAGCAGCAAAGCTGAAGATAATGGAAGGACAGCTTCAGGTTCAGGAAATGGTGGTGCTTCACAGAGGTAGGTATTTGAATAGAGAACTGAGGAAGGTATTTGAAAATTGTTAAAGTTTGGATATCTTAGTATTTGCATGATATTTATCTTTTCTTTCATTTGATATTATTTACAGTCCTAGTTATGTTAGGATTGTTAGTATTGTCATTAACATCTCGATCCTATCTTATGATCCTAACAATTCTATGATTCTGAAGTGGTGGAACAACCCAATGTCTAGGTTGGATTGGATCTTGTGTTATTCTTATAAAATCTATGGGATCCTATAAATGATTCTTACAATCCTAAAAATTAGCTATTGCATGCCATTTGTTTTAGCATGAAATGTAGGCTTGAAAAGTTGAAAAATGTTCAGTTTCTACTCTTATGTGCTTCATATCGATATACTTCATGTTTAATTATGTCTATTGCATGTGAGCAGTGCTGAAAGTGGAAGTGATGACTCCTTAGACGCAAGTGATGAGAATAACAACCTAGTATGTCTTTTTCTTTTGAAGCCGTCCAACGATTTCTCATTTATTCTTGCTGTTATTTTAGATTCTCAGTTTGCACTCTTTGCTATTCCCCTCAGGAACTTGCTAGTAGTAGTAAGAAAGGGAGTTTTAACCAGATGCTTGCAGAGGGTATGCCCCTAAATTACGAAACTTTTCTCGTTATTGGTCAAGAAATGCCACAGATTTATGATTTTGAACTACTACTACTTTCAGGTGTCACGGCTCAGAATAATGATGTTGGTGCAAGTGCTCAGACCTCAGTTCTGGGAAAGTCTGTGGTGTCAATAGCTGCAACTAATCTTAACATTGGTATGGGCTCATGGAATGGTTCCGCACCAGAGAATGGTGTCACGACATCTGTTGCTCAGGGTCATCAGTGGACACAGGTGCAAATTCATACATGCTTTACCTTCTAGAGTAAATTTATTTTTCATACATCATCCATGCATGAAAAATCTTGCTAGAGCAAGAGAATCCAAGTGGAAAAGGCTGCTTTATTCTTCAGGGGATGCTAATCTAGCTGTTTTGAACTAATTGCGCATACTCACTCCTCACTGTTAATTAGGTTGATTTGATGCACAAAGCACAACTTGATAATTTCTTTATGGTATTTGGAATGAATAGTGCCCATTCTTGTGACTTGTTTACAGGATGAACGTGAACTTAAACGGCTGAAAAGGAAGCAGTCTAACCGGGAGTCAGCTAGAAGGTCGAGACTACGCAAGCAGGTATGTGTAGTTTTGTATTCCATGTTAACAGGGGATTTATTTCCATTTTTATCTAGTGTTTCAGTTTAAGTCTCTATCGATGTAAATTTAGAATTAATTTGTTTATGAATTTTATTACCCATATCGGGTTTTTATTCCATAAGTTTTTTAGTTTTGGTATTCCTTCATATATCAGAGTTTTAGTTGGTTTCCCTTCATCGTTTTGGTAGAATGTGTGAGACACAGTACAATGATCTCACTTTTCAAGCATTCTATTATTGAGGAGATTCGCTACTTATTTATGAAAAATAGATCTTGAGATGGACTTTCCTCTTTTTCACGTTTGTCTTTCTCTTTTAGCTCTTCTTCTGTTTCCCTTCTTGCTCTACAATGGTCTCACAACTACTACTATTGGCCTGTACCAGGCAGAATGTGAGGAGCTGCAACGACGAGTTGACTCACTTTCTGGAGAAAACCAAAGCCTCACACAGGAGTTACAGAGATTGGCTGAGGAATGCAAGAAGTTGACTGCTGAAAACACATCAATTAAGGTCTTATCTTCTCTCCTTCAACTTGTATTTTTCTTTTTTGGACGATGGAAAAAGAAAGCACGAAAACTATCTGCTTGTGTGAAATGAAGGAAGGCTGCATCTGTGGGATCACACAAATGCTTACATTTCTAATTCATTTTGGGTCATGAAACAGGGGGAACTGACACAAATGTATGGCCCGGAAATAATGGTTAATCTGGATGGGAAGAACCCAATGACTAGCCTGTCCGAAGGTGGAAGCAAAGGCAACAACAGCTGATAAATTAGGAAATTAGGAATCTAGGATATATAGGCCAACTCGAGATTTTTTTTACCTTTCAATATAGAATTCATTTTCCCCTAAATTAAATGACAAACTATTGTATCACTACTTAAATTCATGTCTACATTCTGTGTTTCCTACCCTTTTTTCCACTTCGAATGATGTGAGGTTTGAATGATAAAACTTTCTTCTTTCTTTTTCTTTTGCTAATTATATACTCCCTCCGGTTCAAATTAATTGTCGTTTTAGCACTTCAAATTTGATCCATTTTATATGTCGTTTTAGGTTTTCTAGGCAATTGATTAGGAGTGAGTTATGAGAATTGTTATTGAAATGTGTTTTTTTTTCAATTAATGTTATTAATTCATTGGTTGAAAAAAGGTGATAAGTGGTAAAATTTATAAAAAATTTACCTTTTTGACTTTAGTTAATGTTTTTCTTAATTCTTGTGTCCAAAACTAAAACGACAATTATTTTGGATCGGAGGGAGTAGTTGATGAGCATTGTAAGGACTAAGCGTCTTGATGGGAACAACCAGCAAACTCCCTTGTCCAGTCTTGAATTCTGCTTGCAGCCTGTGAGGGAACAATCAATGATACCTGTACTCGGATAGATTTGAATCGTGTGAACACTTTCCGAAATCAGAATTTCGCCCCTTACAAGCCTTAGGGAATCCACGAAATCTGAAGTGAGATAAGACAAATCTTCTAGTTCTCTCCAAGGCTTTTGGAAAGAACTAAACTATAGAATAATGTAATAATAGATTGTGGCTTCGGTTTTGATTTGATCTTAAGATAGATCTTGTTCAACAACCACGACTCTATTCCCCTTTGCCTTTAAATAGGACGTGGGAAATGATAGGAATTCATTTCTGGTCGTTTAATAGAAGTTACATGGTGGTTACATGGCGGTTACCAACCCTTCCTTCTATCACCAACGTCTCTCATCAAAGAGACACGTGTTTAACTTCAAACCAGTCATAAAGGGAAGTTACTAGACGTTTAAACATCAGTTATCAAGGCGGTTATCATCCACTAAGCACGTGGCGAAAATTCCGCAAGACTGCTAAACTGTTGTTCCCTACAACACAGTTGTTGTTCCCTACAGTACATCTGTAGTTTTCATTGTTCCTTAAGGAACAGTGTAACTTAACCTTTATATATCTCTCTAGACCTCAAGTATACTTACACAAGCGTGTACTCCACACCCCCAAACTTGTGATATAGCTAAGTGAGATCCCATAGCGTCGTATGAACCCCGATCACACTGAAAGGCACTGTTCCCATATAGGGAACAATCACTTGATGACACTAAAATCACCAACAATCCTCCCCTATTTTAGTGTAATCCTTGATTCATAAAATAAGCAAGCTTTCATCCTAAACTCATGCATAAACACAAATATCGAAACGATTGAATTTATGTCTTAGTGTAATTACACATTTCAAACACCCCAGAATCATGGTATCTTAAAGATTGAACCAATCAACCACTTTGGATGCATGAAGATAACACACACATAAGTTACTTTACAATTCTATAGTCTAACTTGACTCCTTTTAGGGCCTTGAGTCCTTATCCATTCTTGAGCGTTTTGAAGCCAACCCAAACTTCATGGAGCGACCAAACCCCACGCCCATATAGGTAGAACCTTTAGTCGTGCACCTACAATTGCACTTTTTCAAAGGAACTATTAAGAAGACTATGCCTTCAACCTCCAACTTGTAGGAACAGAGCACACATTTGGGGACTGTTCCTTTGTGCTCACAGTTTCTAGGTGTGGGCTTTCCACATTGAATTCTGTCCCTAAAGTTCATTAGGTAGGAATTGGGTATCCCACCACTAGAAAACTTATACGGGTCTTAATCCCATCCCCTTAGCAGACTTGGAGACCAAGTCTCTAGCCAACCCCTTCGTCAAGTGATCAACCAAGTTTTGTTGTGACCTAACAAAATCCACCGAAATCACCCCATGCGTAATGAGCTCTCTTACCACACTATGCCTCACGCCCAAGTGACGTGATTTCCCATTGTATACATGGCTATATGCCTTAGCCAAAGTTGCAGCGCTGTCACAATGGATCGATATGGGTGAAATTAGTTTTTCCCACAAGGGAACATCATAAACCAAGTTCCTCAACCATTCGGCCTCTTTTCCAGCCGCAACCAAAGCAATAAACTCCGATTCCATGGTAGAACTTGAAATGCAAGTTTGTTTCTTGGATGCCCAAGATATAGCTCCTCCACCAAGAAGGAACACCCATCCACTAGTAGAAGAATGATCATCTTCATTCGTGATCCAACTTGCATCCGAATACCCCTCTAATACCGAGGGTGATCCAACATATGTAAGACCAAGATCTACTGTTCCCTTCAAGTACTGAAGTACTCGTCGAACTGCTTGCCAATGATATGCACTAGGATTACTAGTGTAACGGCTAAGTTTCCCTACTGCAAAAGCAATATCTGGTCTTGTACTTGTCATAGCATACATTAAGCACCCAATTATCCTTGAATACTCAAGTTGCAACACTGCTGTTCCCTCGTTAGGGAACAGTTTGACACTTGGATCATATGGAGTTTTCAAAGGAGCATAATTGCCACAATTAAACTTATTCAACACTTTCTCAATGTAATGAGATTGTGATAATGACAATCCTCCTTCAACCCGTTTTATCTTTATCCCTAAGATAACATCGGCCTCCCCCATGTCCTTCATGGAGAATTGTGATGACAAGAACTCCTTAACAAGATCAACTTGTTCTTGATCAGTTCCAAAGATCAACATGTCATCCACATATAAACAAATTATGACCCCATTCATGGAATCATCAAATTTGCTATATACACACTTGTCCGCTTGGTTCAATTTGAATCCATGGGACAACACAACCTCATCAAAATTTCGATACCATTGCTTTGGTGCTTGCTTTAGCCCGTACAAGGGTTTGATCAATTTGCACACCTTATGCTCTTGTCCTTGCATAATAAATCCTTCAGGTTGTTTCATATAAACTTCCTCTTCAAGATCCCCATTAAGGAACGCAGTTTTTACGTCCATTTGGTGGATAACCAGGTTGTGTATCGCCGCCAAGGCAATCAATAACCTAATGGCGGTGATACGAGCAACTGGTGCATATGTATCAAAGTAGTCGGTTCCATACCTTTGTCTAAAGCCTTGGACAACCAATCGGGCCTTAAACTTGTCAATAGTACCATCCACTTTCATCTTCCTTTTGAAGATCCATTTACTTCCCAATGGTTTACATCCAGGTGGAAGATCAGCCAAAACCCATGTATTGTTCCCCATGATGGAATCCATCTCATCATTAATGGCCTCCTTCCAAAAGGATACATCTTGAGACTTCATTGCCTCATCAAAAGTTCTTGGTTCATCCTCAATATTGTAACAATACAAATATTGGGATCCAATCTCGTCCCTAGTTCCCTCTACCAAGTAAACTTGGAAATCAGGACCAAAGGACGTTTTCTTCCTTACTCTTTTACTCTTCCGAATCTCTAGTTCATTGTTCCCTAGTGAGACGTCACAGTCGATGTTCCCACTAGAACAGTGAATCGTGTTATTGTCTCTACTTGAACTGGGAATCAGGTCTTTTGGTATAGGTGTCGATGAAAATCTGTTTTCATCAAATATGGCATCTCTTGACTCTATAACGGAGTGAACCGAAATAGATTTGTTTGGTTCAATTACATAGAACCTATATGCCTTGGAATGCTCAGCATATCCAATAAAAATGCACTCTACACCTCTTTCACCCAAGGTTTTCCTCTTGGGATCGGGTAGTCTTACAACCGCCCTACAACCCCAAACTCGAAGGTAATTCAAGTTGGGTTTCCTTTTGAACCAAAGCTCATATGGAGTAGTCTTGTTCCTCTTGTTTGGAACTCTATTCAATAGGTAACAAGCCGTTAACATGGCTTCTCCCCAAAATCCATCATTTAATCCCGAGTAGGAAAGCATGGAATTGACCATTTCTTTAAGAACTCGATTCTTCCTCTCCGACACACCATTTTGTTGTGGTGTATAGGGAGCCGTAGTTTCATGAATGATACCTACGGATTGGAAGTATTTTGGGTCAAAATATTCACCACCTCTATCGGTGCGCAACCTTTTGATCACTGTTCCCAACTGTAGTTCTACTTCAGTTTTATAAAGCTTAAATTTTTCTAGGGCTTCATTCTTAGCATGCAACAAAAATACATAGCAATAACGAGAATAATCATCAATGTACGTGACCACATATTTCTTATTTCCCAAAGAAGGGAAAGCATGAAAATCACACAAATCACTATGTATTAAATCAAGCACGGCACTGTTCCTTTGAACACTAGGAAAAGGTTGTCTAGTTATCTTAGTAAGCATGCATGTTCTACACTTTTCTATATTCATGTCAAAAGGTGGAATTAAACCAGTCCTAGACATATCAAACATGCGTTTATAATGTACATGTCCCACCCGAGCATGCCATAAAGAAGACACTGTTCCCGAGGGAACAGATTCATGTGTACAAGTCATGTAAATAGAATTTAAAACTTTATTAATATTCAACTTAAACATTCCATTACATAGGTAACCACGACCAACAAATACACCGCCTTTCGACAATATAAATTTGTCGGCTTCAAACACCAAACGAAAGCCTAATTTATTAAGGATACTTCCTGAGACTAAGTTTTTCCTTATTTTGGGTACATACAACACATTATTAAGAATTAAAGTCTTTCCAGATGAGAACTCTAATTCCACTTGGCCTTTGCCTAGTACGGTGGCAGTTGACTCATTTCCCATATGAAGGACACGTCCATCATCCACCAGAGTTAATGACTTGAACATAGACTTGTCCCTACACACGTGAGTGGTTGCACCTGAGTCAACCCACCATGATATCTCATCATCCTGCATAAAGAAAGCCTCAGAAATCATAGAAACAAAATCCAAACTAAGAGATGTAACTATACTGGGAACAGTCACTGTTCCTTTCTGACCTTGATGAGATTTTTGCCCCTGTTCCTTAGAACCGTGAGCAGTCTGGTTAGAACCATTGTCCTTCTTCCCCTTTGGAGCCGTACAATCCCTTCTAAAATGTCCCGGCTTACCACAATTCCAACATCCAACTCCTTTTGGGGAGCGTCTCTTGTTGGGACCGTTACTTGTGTTGTTACGTGGCCTCTTCTTGCCTTTGTTCTTATTCCCTTTATGCGAACCATCTTCCACCATATTAATGGATGAAGATCCTGGAGTCTCTTTCTCCTTTCCTTTCTCTTGTGTACGAAGGCCCTCCTCGATACGCAAATGGCTTCCAAGTTCCACAAGGGAAATATCTTCCTTCTTGTGCTTCAACATGTGTTTAAAGTCTTTCCATGATGGAGGTAACTTATCAATTACACTTGAAACAGAGATGGACTCGTCCATCTTCAACTTGTGCTGAGCAAATTGCCTCAAGATACGAAGTATCTCATTGAATTGTTCCATCACCGGTCTTGAATCGACCATCTTGTAACTGTTGAAGTTACTCACGAGGAACTTCACACTTGAAGCATCGTCAGCCATGTATTTGGACTCTAACGAATCCCAAAGTTCCTTGGCGGATTCAACATTTTGGTACACATCAAAGAGAGAATCAGACATACCATTTAAGATGTGGCCTCGACAAATGTAGTCATCGTTCTCCCACTTGCTCCTCTTCCTTAGGGCTTCAACCAACACTTCATCATCGGACACCTCGGGCATTGGAGTGGACAGGACATACACCACCTTGAGCGTGGTCAAGAGGAAATGCATCTTCTTTTGCCAACGGCGAAAATCCATTCCCTCAAACTTCTCCAACTTTTGAAACTTCGTCGTCATCTCACGTACAGACGTCATTGATTAAAATTCTGATTTCGATTGTAAGGACTAAGCGTCTTGATAGGAACAGCCAACAAACTCCCTTGTCTAGTCTTGAATTCTGCTTGCAGTCTGTGAGGGAACAATCAATGATACCTGTACTCGGATAGATTTGAATCGTGTGAACACTTTCCGAAATCAGAATTTCGCCCCTTACAAGCCTTAGGGAATCCACGAAATCTGAAGTGAGATAAGACAAATCTTCTAGTTCTCTCCAAGGCTTTTGGAAAGAACTAAACTATAGAATAATGTAATAATAGATTGTGGCTTCGGTTTTGATTTGATCTTAAGATAGATCTTGTTCAATAACCACGACTCTATTCCCCTTTGCCTTTAAATAGGACGTGGGAAATGATAGGAATTCATTTCTGGTCGTTTAATAGAAGTTACATGGTGGTTACATGGCGGTTACCAACCCTTCCTTCTATCACCAACGTCTCTCATCAAAGAGACACGTGTTTAACTTCAAACCAGTCATAAAGGGAAGTTACTAGACGTTTAAACATCAGTTATCAAGGCGGTTATCATCCACTAAGCACGTGGCGAAAATTCCGCAAGACTGCTAAACTGTTGTTCCCTACAACACAGTTGTTGTTCCCTACAGTACATCTGTAGTTTTCATTGTTCCTTAAGGAACAGTGTAACTTAACCTTTATATATCCCTCTAGACCTCAAGTATACTTACACAAGCGTGTACTCCACACCCCCAAACTTGTGATATAGCTAAGTGAGATCTCATAGCGTCGTATGAACCCCGATCATACTAAAAGGCACTGTTCCCATATAGGGAACAGTCACTTGATGACACTAAAATCACGAACAAGCATGAAGTGTCATGTTAAGTCATTTTGATCTATTGTTTCCTAAATATTTGACCGACTTGATGGGGATATGTAACAGACCATAATCCCTGAAGGATCAAAAGAAGACTTGAGCTTGCGGACACCCAAGTTACTAATCAATTGAACATCAAGAGAAAGCAACTCTAGAATTAAAGTAATGCACAAACGAGACCCCTTTTTTATGCATTTAACAACACAACTTTTGCCTCATTAACTAACAAAAGTTTGATCGAATAGATAGTATAAGTAAAACATTCAATTTATTCACATAATTAAATGAACGCGCCGTGACGCGCCCCTTTCTTTTCCCCTTTTTTCCTTTGTCTGAGCCGGCCCTAGTTGCCCCTTTTGGGGTTTTCTTCTTCGATCTTCTTTGATTCCTCGCTTGTTCTTCTTCTTCCCCTTCTGTAAATCCACCTTTCTCTATGTGATTCTTGTGCCTTTTGTGCTATATCCCCTCCTAGTTCGTAGTTGTCTCTTTCATGATTTCCTCCTTTTTTGTGAAACTTTAGGGTTTCTGGGTTCTCTTGATCTGTGTTATGGATCTGAGATTGTCTTGGTTTCCCTTAACCCTTGTCGGTCCTGGTGCCGATCTGAAACTTACCTCGGTCTCCTTCGAAGGGATCTCATTTGGTTGGCCTGTTCTTGTGCCTTTCCTCTATGGGATCTCGCTCTGATCTTTGTTCTGTTGGTGCTCGTTGGGTTTGCTTGTTGGTGGCTGTCATTGTGGGTGTGGGATCTCTCTTTATTTGAGAGATTCGCGGCTTTGTAGCGTGCGGTTCTTTGGCTTCTATGGTTGGGAAAGACTTGCTCTTTCCTTTTCTGCTTTTGGAGCTCGTTATCTACATGTTATGCCATTACTTCCTCTTTTTCTCTCGTTTTTCTTGGTTTGGTGTTGTTTTTTTGCAAAATTTTCTCTGCTGGCTTCGGCTTGGATATCTTCTCGCTTGTGTGGGCTTTGTTTCCATCAGGATTGAGAATTTATCAATTCAGTTGCCTTTAGGGAATAAACACTATTCTCCTGAAATCTTTATGAACCCGTATCTCACAATTATAATGAAATTGGATCCTTATATGAGTTTGAATCATGGATTCTCTCGTATTCTGATTTTTTTTGTTACATATGAATGCTCTTGTTTGCTTATCTTAAACCTTGGTGTGAGGTTGGTGCAGTTTTTGTGCTGCTGCCTATTCATCCGCTTCATTCCTTCATATGAACATGGAATTTGCAATGTTCTTCATTGTCCTCTTTGGTTTGTGAGGACTGAATTTCAAATCTCAGGTGACTTCTCTCTAAACCTTAGTTTTTTTATTTGGCTTCCTGTATTACTGATTATGTGCTGCAATGTGCAATTTTTTATGGTTATTTTAACTGAAAGCTTTTCGGGTATGACTGGTTTCAAAATACTTGCTAATTTCTATCTTATGGCCTTAAATTTTTCTAGTTTCTCACTTTTTCTTTCCTCCAATAGGGGGCTTCCTATAATCAATTTTGGCTTAGTTTTTTTATGATGGTTTCGGTGCTTGTTAGTGGTCCATGTCTGTTCATGAATTGGCAGCGAGTGCTCCCACTTTCATGGCTTTTACTAAGTTATGTTGTGGTTGAGGAGTTGTTGTCTTCATTGTTTCAGATTTGCATGAACCTTATTACCAACAAATTTGTTCTTCTTTCAGTAGGGATTTGGCTTTGGCTCCTGTACCCTTTGGGTATAGTTGTAGCTTGGTTTTTCCTTCTGATTGAGGAATTAACCCTTTTCTATGAGGATAATTGGATGCTTCATTGGTTTAATGAACATCTTCTGAGAGAAAAAATGCACTATCACACTTTCATATCATTATCTTCCATGATGACCAATTTTGGAAATTACTGTTCATAAACCTGATTATAAATTATATCCTTCATGCACATCTTAGTTTTCTGATCTTATTACCTCATATTCTAAATGTAATTTGCTTTGAGTGTCTCAATGTTATTTCTTCCTGGGTTCTCTTATGTTCCTTTTTTGAGATTTTGCTGGGAATATCCGATATTTTTGCTGACAAAGCTGATTTTAAAGGGTGCATTTCTCAGGTATGTATTTGTTGTTCTTGGCCTCCCTTTGACTATTATGATTTTATGCTATGCAAATCTCTTTACTTAACTTGGATGCTGTTTACCCTAGTAATCCTTAATGTGCTCTACCATTTGGATTTAAATTTTAATATTCATATCTGTTATGCTGGCAGTTTTTTAATGGTTCATTTAGAGGTGCTACCACTACCTCTTCCTAATCTTCCTGCATTAAATTTTCTCATCATGAGACGTTACTGTTCAAAGTTTACTTATGCACTCATTTATGACTCAAATATCTACTTCTACAGCCCCAGATTTTGTCTCCTCTCTGCTTTAACATTTTGCTAACTATTACTTCATTTAATGTTATTCTTTTATTCTCTTAATTCATTAACTTCCTTTCATCATATATTACTTTCATATCTAGGCTTCATTCTCACTGGGTTTCTTCTATTTAAAGGACCACTTCCTCTCCTCAATAATCATCTCCTATCACTTTCAGTTTTCCAAAAGCTCCATTTCCTCGAGTGCAATAAGAATTCCCAAATCATGTCTGATACCTTTTATTATCAGGATGCTCTTGTCAACTTCCCTGTTTTGCCTGCCCTTCCTTCTTCCATGGAAGTTTAGAATATTCCTGTGGAGGTTCTCTTCTCTGAAAATAACCCAACCCTTGTTGTTCCTGCAATCCCTGCTGTTAGTCCATCTGGCCCCTTATCTGCTCATGAGGCTCTGTCTCATTCTTCTGATGAGCAGGCTCCTCAAAATCCTGATATGGTGTTTACCCCCTCAAACAATATTCTCCAACCTAAAATAATTCCTGGGGGTTTACCTCTGCCAAATCCTATTGCTATCCCCTCTGTGCAGAAATACTTGCATGAACTCATGCATTTCACCCTCCTTCTGAAAATGGTTGAAGAACCTGTCTCTACCACTCTTATTATTGGAAAAATGAAAGAGGCTTGGAAAGAGTTGGCTAAGGGAGAAATCCTGTTTCAAGAATTTTCTAATTTCTGGGTCCTTTTCAAATTTGCCAATAGGGAATCTAGAGATTTAGTTTTTAGCAAGAGGCCTTATCATGTCCAAGGAAAATTGGTGGCTCTTTATCCTTTCTATCCTAAGTTCAATCCCTCAAATGATGAGGTCTCTAGGGCTGATGTTTGGGCAAGAATTCCATCCCTGCCTTACTATCTGTTCACCCCTTCTACTCTTGACCTTATCCTAAGAGATAACCTTATTGGAGACTTCATCAGGCTTGATGAGGCTTCTAACTCCAAAAACAAAATGAATTTTTGTAGAGTCTTGGTTAACACTGATGTCTCGGTTCCTCTTAAGGGTAGCCTTAAGATTCTGGCCTATGATAATTCTGAGATAACTTTGAAGGTGTGGTATGAGTCTGTTTCTCCTGGGTGTGGCTGTTGTGGGGAGCCTGATCATTCCTTTGATGAGTGTCCACTCAAAAATATCCAGCCAAGGAAGCTTAAGCTGACTGTGGCTGATAACTCTAATGATGTTGTACTTATTCAGCAAACTAGGTTGAAGTTGCATGGCAACCTGGTGGGTAGAACTGTCACTTCTAAAGCTCCTGCTGGTATTACCTTTGTTAGATCAAATGTCTTGAATCCTCTGCAGCCTCTTAATATGGCTCCACCTGTCACTGGAAACTCTGTAGTGCATCCTCCTTTGGAGGGTGTGATGCAGCCTGGTCCCTTACCTGCTGTGAGCTCCTTGGCTCCTGTCATGGCTTACGACATGTTCCCCTCAATGGATCCTAATGCTTTTCCTGACCCAGTCATGGCCATGCATGCAAGAGAACAGATGACTTATGCTTTATTTGCCATGAATATCCCCTGCCCTGAGACAATGATGATCCCTCCTTATGTTTGTGCCTCTCCTCTTGGCCCTGTTGGTTTGGGGATGGGCCATGGTCCAAACCCTTTAATTCCTAAGCTGGCTTACTTGGGGACGCTAGTACAAAAAAGATGTTTTAGCACCCTTATTTATCCCGGTTCCGTGTTCAAGCGTTATGTAAAAAACGGATGCAATTTTTATCACGGTTGGTATACTAGTCCGCGATATAAAAAAACACAAGCCTATTAAGCGTTAGGATGCTCTAACCTAAAAAGCCAAACAACCACCTCCACTAATCGCTCCCTTTTGTGAGGGCGACATTTCTCACCAACCTAGACCGCCGCAGGGCTTCGAACCTTAATACTCATGTGCAAGGAGACCATCAGCAGTGCTCCAATTGACTCTCACGCATACCAAATCATGGGTAGTGGTTGCAGTTATTCATCACTTGGAGAAGGAGGGAGAGGTAGACTGAAGAGTGCAATGTACAGTAATTGCTTGCTTTGGGGGTTGGATCCCACCGTTATCAGCCTCAGATCTGGCAATAATCCCCGGGTCGCGTTGCCCCGCCACTCCAAACCTCAATTAGGTGAGCCTCAGATCTAAGATCTTCTCTCCCTTTAATTGTTGCTAGGCTTTGATGCTTTGATTACCTTGTAATCTCCTTTTTTTTCTATTTACTTGTGTTTGCTGAACTCTGAGATCTTGTCATGATTTCAACAAGGTTTGGCTGATTTTTTTTCTGCAGTCTCGTGCATTCCAAAAGGTGAGTTTGTGTTGTTGCCCATTGTTTTTCTTATTGATTACGAAATATTTTCATTCTTTTTTAATTTTGTGCATTGTGTGATCCTATAAGAAATAAGTCATCTATGTGAGTTTGTAGGTGCTGCAATGAGTAATTAGTGGGGTGGAGTTGCAAGGGGCACTCCCGAGAAGCAATTTAAGTGTTTCACCCCTAGCAATGTGTTGTGGATTGAGGTTGGTGGATTGGTTTCTTATAAGTCTACTGCTGAATTCTAGCTGAGTATTATACATCTTTTCCTTATTAAATTTTTTAAAAAATAAAAATGATAATTAGCTAATTGAGTAGTGAACAATATATGGTGTCTCTGGAAAGGCTTTAGATTTACTTTTCTTTAACATGGGAATTGGTCTTGAGCGGCTATTGTTCGTATTGTATCTGCTGGAGTAATTTTGATTTGTCACATCGCAAACTATTATAATTATAGATCCTAGTTGTAGTTGGCTTTGGTTTGTTGTATGGATAAAAAAACCCTTCGTATCGTGTTATGTCCCGATTAGGGATTAAGGGTTAGAAATAGAATTAGAGGAGAAGGAAGAAGAGATTAAGGGAGAAGGAGAGGAATCAGGGAGAAAGAAGAAAAAATACAGAAGTAGGTTGAAGAAGAAGATAGGAGAGAGTGATTAGAGAAGGTAATTGATTTCATTATTTCCAAAGATGTCTATTACAATATCCGTCTAGCCTCTTATAGGCCTTTATAAGTATTTACACAACATACCCCATATTTCCATTAATTGCCCATATGACCCAATCATTACATATTGCTAGAGAAAATCTTATTCTCATGAGTAAATTGAAGTTGAAAGAAAAATAATCTATGCTCATATTTTGGGTGCAGTGATCTATTCCTATTTTGATATTAAATGTAACACTGACCATTGGGAGTGCAAGGTTTGGTTTTCTCATGGGTTTTATAAGGCCAAAGGTAACTTTCAAGTACTCTTCTCATTTACATAAGTCTTTTGATCCCTCATGATGTGAAAGAGATGATCTGTAGCTGTATAGGCTCACATGTGACTCAATAAGTCCATGGTGAACTCAATTTAGTAATTTTCAAGTACTCTTCTTTGATGAAATTGTTGTTTTACTCTTTTGTTATAATTCTTAGTGCATCTTATACAATAAAAGTACGTTTATATCGCTACACATGGATAACTAGTATTCCACATGGATAAGTTGTTTTACTCACTTTATTGTCAAAGGGCAACAATTGGAAAATTCCTTGGTTTTCACTATATATCTTAATTGGATTTACACTATTAGTTATTATTCTCCATTGCTTATTGATCTCTTCCTTTTTTTTATTTTAATTTCACTTTGTATTTTAACAAGTATATAGAGGCATCATATATATTACGCATTGTTGATTGGATTTCTTGAAGTTATGTGGATCGGGCTGATCAAGCAGAAGAATCAATTCGTTGGCGACACATGTTACATTTTGTTGGTTAAGTGAAACTTGCTATTCACATTTCTTTGTTTGCAAACCATGGGTTTAATACTCAAGATTTGAAAAGAGTCTTAAGCCATCCAAAGCTATTTGTTAATTATCATGTGCATGAATCGATCCTACTTTCCGTATTTGCGGTTGTTTAACAGCTTTATTGGGGGGAATTAAACCCTTAGTACGAACACAAATCATCAAGGATTGGGCTTGACAAAAACGCTATATATGATACAGGTGGTGCAGAAAAGGTAACTTCATACTTTAAAAAGTTCACAGAATTTCTAGATGTTCATGTCCTAAAGTATCTAGTTTTTTTTTAAGACAGAAGAGTCATAGAATGTACTTCAAATAAGGTATGCATATATGTTGTATGGTTCTTTTCCTTTGTTTAGTATTCAGACTCGACGTTTCTCCTTTGATAGATTATGCGGATGTCAAAAACTCTCATTATCCTTTGAGTTTTCACTCTCTTATACGGTGGATGTCTTCATTTTGGTACCCTTAAATGATAATTATGAATTTCTTTTTACTTTACACTTGCAGTTCACGAACAAAGGGATAAAATAACACTACACATGAATGAAGATTCTCAAGAATTGGATGAAGATGATGAGCAACTATGTTCAATTACAAGGTTTTTCTTTCACTATTATTTCACCAATCTTACAGGTTTTCCATAATAGGTGAAATTAGTTATGGTGACATCACAAATGATGTTATTAGGTGGAAGCATTTCCTTAATGATTTTATTAGGAGTTTCATCATTTCTATGTTGCTTTGGTGGGTGTATGAGTTACCGTTTTAGTCTAGCAAAGGTTTGGTATAGGCAAGTACACAACCCTTGTGTTAAGATACCATGTAACCCTGTGATAAAGCATTGTGATTGCAGGGGTATTGAGTGTTGATAAAGATAATTTGTAATTGCTTTCATTTCTTTATTGTTCTTGATGTTTGCACTCTATTTCTATTATTTGCTTCTAAAATATTTATGATTTGATTTTCATCAGTAAAAATCTTATTAAGTTGTGGATGATTGTGGGAAATGAAAAGTAAAATACGAAAACCATTCCATGTGGGTGTACTACTGGATGTCTGGATGAATATGTAAAGATAACAAGCAATAGAAAAAGCATGATAAGCCAGCTCAGTTCTAACAGGAACTGGGCTGGCTCTTTTTAAAATTTTTTTTTTTTTATCACGGTTCTCTAAAGAGCCGTGATATATAAAATGATTAAATATCACGGTTATAACCGTGATATAAGCCCAAGTGTAACGCGCAATGAAATTATTTATACCGATTTTTAGATCTTTTTATCACGGTTACAGAACCGTGAAAAAAAGTAATCAATTATCACGGTTCCGTCACATATTATCTTTTATCCCGAAACAAAATATCACTATTAAAAACCAGGATAAAATGTAAAAATGAACCGTGATAAAATGCGTTTTTTGTACTAGGGTATTGACATGGGGACTAAGTCTGCTCATTCACAACTAAGAAGGCAATTGATTGATGTTCAGATTAAGGCTGTTGAGGAGAGTTCTTCTGACTCTCCTAAGCGCAAGGAGGTTGATATAATGAATGATAAATCTGTTGCTGCTTCTACCTCCTCAAAGAAGCCTAAAAGGACCCGTGGCAGGAAGAATCAACCTGTTAATGATTAGTGCTCATCAGCCTTTATGTGTTAGCCTTTGTAAAATACCATCTTATGCCTTTGTTTGTTATGCTTTACTTTACTCTGTTTCAAATTCCAGAAGATGTTTGCTATGTTTGTTAAATCCATGGAAGTTCCATGGTAATTTTCCCCAGGATATGTTGGTTTCAACTGTTGGTTTTTGGAATGTTTGTAACTTTGGTAGCTCTTGTTTAATACCTATCTTTGGTGTATGCAGTTATGTGAAATATAATATAATGTTTGCCTATTATACTTTGTGTTTAAATCTGTGCATATTCCTTATTTGTGAAGCTTTTCATATCCTTGAGACTTTATCTATTTTTTTCACAATCTGGAATGGTTTTTTTTTCTGGTTCTTGTTGTTAAGACTGTCTATAGTCTGCTCTTTTTCTTTTTATCTCTCTTTGATAATTTCTGTGTGCTTCTTTGTTCTGCTATTTATGTTTTTAATCTGCTGGGTTTGTTGATTAGCTGCTTCTCCAAGTTATGGATGTCCACATCAGGTATGTCCTTCTTGTTTATATCTTCAAATCTTCCTGCCCTGGTTCTTGGTCTGTTGCAAGAGTTCCTGTGGGTGTGTGACTTGGTTCTCACACTCTTGGTTGAGTTCTTCACCATGCTTTTGATCAAGAGAGGCATGAAACCTAACCCTGAAACTTATCCTTCACAAATGTTGAGTATCATTTATAAATATTGGCATTTACCACATCTCTTTTGGTGGGAAGTGTTGAATTTATTTCAGATTCTTCCCATCACATATTCTCTTGAGGTAGCTATTTATCAGCTTCAGTATAAGAGAATGGCTTGAAATTATGGTGTGCAGCTTCTATGCTACCTTATATCCTTCTGGTTGTTAATTCAGGACAAATACTCCTTTGTTTGCCCTCGGTTGAGCTGGTAGACTTAGTTGAGATATTGTTACTCCGGTTGGATTGGAATATTTATACACTTGGTGATGAACATTTTGCTGCTAAATCTGCAGTTAAGTCTGTTCTGAAAGTGTTAAGATTTAACGTGAATAATCATGTGGATTTCCATTCCTCTTGGTTTCATGTACTAAGTCCTATGTTGAATCCTCAGAAGCTAACCTTCAGGGTTCCTTTTTATGGTTTTAGTACTCATAACAGGATTCTTAAGTCTACACTTTTATATTCTTTTCCTTTAAATTGTTTAACTTACTACAACTACCTCTCTTGTGGTGTTGTTGGTGTGTAACTCAGGTTATGGGGTTGCTTGCTTGCTGCGGGCATGCCTATTATTGATTTGTGGCACCAGTGGCATTACTTTGTTATTTGGACTCCTTGTGTATCTAATACAGTTATCTTGTTCTTAATTATGGTTAATATGGTTTGTATATGGGATAAAAGGATATTGTTGTGAGACTTCTCTTTACACTCCTTGTCATCAGATTTTAGGTTTTATCTACAGAAATGTTGTAAGGTTGAATTTATATTACAATACTGATTGCTTACAATCTACAAGTGTGTGTCTTTCACAAGGTTTTTTATGAGTATCGCCTATTGGAATGTAAGGGGTGTGCGGAGATCCAATTTCTGGGAAGAAATTGGATTTATTAGAAAAGTAAAAAAATTAAATTTCGTTTGTCTTGCTCAAACTAAGACTGAACTTGAACCTCCGGTAGGCTTGTTGAGAAAATGTGGTTTTCAAGAGAACATTTGTTGCCCAAGTATTGGCACTAAGGGTGGTCTTTGGTTACTTATTTGTCAGAATTCATTTACCAAATCATGTCAGCTTTTTCTTAAATTTACAAATGTAATCATTTGTTGCCCCTTCTCGGGATGAATTCAAGGATTGCTTTTGGAATTCTTTGGCTGAAATAGTAGAAACAGCAAATCTGCCTTTTATTTTAGTCGGTGATCTGAATGAAATATGTCAGAGTTCGGAGAAATTTGGTGGCTTGGTGCCATCACAATCAAGATTTTTGAGACTTTTGAAATTCAAATCTGATTTTGATTTGTGTGAGGCTTCTTGTTTGGGTTTTCCTTTTACTTGGCGCAAGAGTTCTTGCGCTTCGGTAAATACTTTTGAAAAACTTGATAGGATCCTTATTCATCAATCTTTACTGCAAACATTTCCAAACATTACTCTTCGACACCATCCTTTCACGACATCGGACCACTGTCTTATAACTTTCAGTCTCTCTAAAGATAGAGCTTTTCGTAAATTTCCATTCAGATTTGAAAATGCTTGGCTGCAAAACCTCTCCTATGAAAAGTTAGTTAAAAAAGTTTGGCATTATAGTCTTGATGGTTCTGCCATGTTTCGGATCTTCATGAAAATGCAACTCTTAAAGAAATATTCTAAAGTATGGGCTAAACATTATATCAATAATAATTATGAACAACTTAAAATATCGGAACGCCAATTACAATCATTACAGAATGATCTTTTATTTGATCCGGCAAATGTCGTCATTTTGACAAAATTGCAAAGACACTTGAATAAATATAATATGCTTCTTCAATTCCAAAATGATTTCTGGAAACAACGCGCGAAAGTCAAACATTTGCAAAACATTGATAAAAATACCAAATATTTTCAATCGGTATCCAAAATACGATCTTCTAAACAATGTATTTTAAGCTTCGAAACAAACTCTGGCACGATACTTTTGATGAAACCCGAAATAAACGCGCTATAAACGGGAATTAAATAAATACTAACTCTCGGGATTCGTACAACCGAACGGTTTTCGTACGTGGATTATTCCTCCTCCCCACCCTTCAGCCGATTGTTTTTGTGCTCTTTACGAATAAAGCCTTTAGACTTTATACCGTTTATAGCGCGATCTCACTCGAAGATCAAACACGTCGAGCTTTGGCAAAACGAGATAATTCTCGAGCCAGAGAGGATTTTCGACCCGATTATTGGTCTTGCTCTTCCTCTATATATATGTTTTGGAGCTGCTCGCTTACCAATTGATTGCCGATGTGGGATGCACATCCATAGACTATTTGAACGAATTGGAGTCCGACGTGGACGAGTTTTGCCGGCGTTGTTGACTATTCAACAAGCTTCATCAAATATATTGTACCAAACTAACACAATACACGCACAAACAAGTGCACTAGTTTGGTGACACATGGCAGTGAAGTTTACGTGGATATTGGCATGTAGAGAGGCCCACTTGCATTTAATTTTTTGGAGTCAAACCATACCTCTTTCTCTGATTATTAGCATAATCATGTTACATATATTTATGCAAATGAAGTCTACGTACGTGGTCATGCAGGCCCACATCTTTTAGTGAATTGTGCATGCACATTATTTATCGGGTTTTGACGCGTGTGTATTACGCGACGCTCAATCTCTTTTCGCTCTTAATTATTTGTACTTTTTACCCTTAATTACTATAGCGGTTATTTTGCGCATCATCAACTTTATGACCCTAAGTTGATTTCAAATCAAATTTTTGCAGAAATGTGTTCCAGGTTTCAGAAAAATCCAATATGTGCTTTGGGCGTGCAGGATTTGGATTTTATTCCAGAACTTGTAACTTCGCAAGAAAATTTAGCACTTTGTAAATCCCCCTCCACAACGGAAATTAAAAATGCAATCTTTGATATGCCTACGGACAAAACATCGGGCCTTGATGGGTATACTGCTGAGTTTTTTCAACATTATTGGTCATCTGTGGGTTCATTTGTCCTTTTAGCGGTTAATGCGTTCTTTCACTCAGGACATATGTTACGATCTATTAACAAAACTTTTATTACTCTAATTCCAAAAGTTGAAAACCCACAGAAAATAGGACATTTCAAACCTATAAGCCTCTGCAATACAATCTACAAAGTGATAACAAAAATCCTAGCAAATCGTATTTCTGATATTCTACAGAGAATTATTCACCCTTTGCAGGGAGCGTTTGTTAAAGGAAGATTAACTTAGGACAATATTCTTATAGCACATGAGATTTTCCACTCTTTCCATAAAAATAAATCGAAATCTAAAGCATGGATGGCTGTTAAAATTGATATGGAAAAAGCATATGATAAACTTGATTGGGATTTCATTAGACGTATTCTTCTTAAATTTGGTTTTAGTAATCACTGGGTTAGCTTAGTTATGACTTGTATTTCTACTACCTCCTCTTCAGTTCTTGTTAACAATGAACCGGGCCCTGAATTTTTCCCTTCTTGTGGAATCCGTCAGGGAGATCCTTTATCCCCTTTCATTTTTGTAATAGCAATGGAATATCTTGCGAGATCGTTACATAATGAGTCCTTACGATCAAATCCTCATGTAGGTATCCAACTAGTTAAAAATGGGACTCGGATTCCCTTCCTAAGCATTGCGGATGATACTATAATCTTTGCAAATGCGTCCCAGGCGAATATGTTATTTATTAGAGACTTCCTTTCTTCTTTTTCCCGTGTTTCGGGTCTTTCTATTAACTATCATAAGAGCTCTTTCCAAACTTCTGCAAATATTCCTAGTCCCACTATTTTTTCTCTAGCAAGTATTCTAAATATCCACGTTACTTCGTCTATGGAGAAGTATCTAGGTATTCCTTTCCTTAAAGGTAGAGTCCAGAATTCGATGTTCGTGGAAACAACAATGAAATTGAAATCGCAATTGTCAAAATGGAAAGCAAATTCAATTTCACAAGCTGGTAGGTCAGTATTAATCCAATCAAATTTATTAGGTCAGGTCAGCTATTTGATGCAAAGTTTTCAGCTTCCGAAAGGAGTTTGGGATGAGATTGACAAGATTAATAAATCTTTCTTTTGGAATAAATTTACTCCTAATCATCATCCTCTTTGTAGCTGGGATAAGATTTGTACGCCCAAAGAGAATGGGGGTGTTGGCCTTCGTACGACTCAAAATATGAATATTTCACTTCAAATGAAGTTGCTCTGGAAAATTCTAGTGGAACCCGACAATATTTGGGTAAGGATAATCAAAGACAAATATCTAGGTACTCAAGATTTATTTCAATTTCAGAAAAAATCTTGCTCTTGGCAATTTGGCCGTTTGCTGCATATCAGGGATATTTTCTCTAAGGGTATTCAATGAATTGTCGGAAATGGTTTTTCTATCAATTTTTGGTCTGACAGATGGGTTGGGAATTCAAATCTCCTTTGCTACTTTGACAACCACAATCCGGCCTTAAAGGTTGCCTCGTTCATTACTCCTTCTAAAACTTGGGATATACATGCCTTGTCAGATGTTTTGCCCCTCGACATAATTGACAAGATTAAGTTGGTCTGGATCCCTAGTTCAAATTTTGAAGATCGTATGGTTTGGTTGCCTTCGCCTGATGATACACTCTAGATAAGTATGGTTATCTCTTGTATTTTAGGCATTATTTGAGTGTGTTTACGTTAGTTTTGAGCATAATTGTAATATGAAGACCGAAGACACGATTTGAAGAATTGCAAGAGTTTTGAAGACAAGTGTTGATTTGGAGTTGTTTTGATGCCATTTTCTTGTGACGCATCGTTCAGGAGCTACGGTGATCGGATGAATCTGAATTTGGTATCATTGGAAAGCTAACTCGAAGAGCTACAATTCATGTTTGTACCGAGAGTTCAAATTCCAACTCTAAGTGGGTCAAAACCACCTCCGAAATTGACACCAGAAAGCTGTCAGAAGACCCGCGAGCGCGGCCTAGTAACCGCGCCCGCGGTGTTGGCCTTATCCACGAGGATGGAGAGACGTAGAAAACCCATGCCCGCGGCTATGAACCCGCGCTCGCGGGTGGCGAGTTTCCAGCGCCGACTTCGTTTATTTTATCTTATGCTTTTATTATATCTTTAGTATTTAGTTTTATTCGGATGTTTCTAGTATTTATACCTAGTTTCGTATTCAGTTGAGAGGGCCTACTTTCTAGTTTAACCTAGTTTATTTCAGTTTTTATGGAGAACTAAACCCTTTGGGGTTTGTTCGAAGGTGAAGCTCTGATGTATGAACTCGTGAGGTTTTGGAAATTGATTTCTATCCTTTGGTTAATATTAATTCTCTTGTGCTTCATTATATGAATGTTGATTGATTCTGCATGAGTAGCTAACTTGTTGAATTGATTGATTTTCTATTGTTGGATTAGATTTAGACCGTGGACAAATCTGTTCTATGAAAACAACTTAGAAGTTAGATTTGTTGTCTATGCAACTAGGTTTTAAGAAGAGAATTGATTATAAGTTATTTCAATCGACTCGTAGCTTGGTTGTCTTGACTTGTATCCTGCATATCCTTGTTCTCTATGCTAATTCTAGGTTAAGCGTCCTTGCCTAGGGTTAAAGAATTGCTTGGACCATGGACTTGCGATTGCTAATGATTAGTATAGGAATTAACCATAGCTGTAAAAGGAATCAGTGGATGAATCTGTGATCGAATGATTATTCAGAGTGGATCTTTTGAATAAACTTGTTTCTCTATTGCTTTGTTTGATTGTTTGTTATTTGTTTCTTAGTTTAGTTTAGTTTAGATCTTTCTCGTGATTTCCCCCTGTCTTTAGTTGGTAAAAATATTGATACTAGAAGCCGCAAGTTCTCTAGGGTACGACCCCGACTTACTCGCTATACTAGCTTGTATTAGGGCTAATTATCTTTGTTCTTGGCATAACGACCTAGGTCGGGTCAAATTTTGGCGTCGTTGCCGGGGACGAACAGATCGCACCGCCCGAGTCCTCCGATGAGCCACGAACGCGCCTCCTATGCCGCGAGCGCGGTAACCCTTACGACGAATATGATTCATATGTAATTCCGTACTTCCCTCCTCACAGCTCGAATAAGCCGGTTCCACCCTTTCCGGAGGCACTCAGAGACCCGTCATGGGATGAAGAGATGGATGATCATAGTCATATGATGATGGAGGAGGAATATTTACTTAAGTTTGACAGCTCCTGGAGTGATGACGACGGGCATGATGACTCGAAGAAGGAGCTAGATGATGATATGGAGATTTCCCTTCCACTTGAGGAGATGTCTATGTCTCCTGCCGTGGAGCCCTTTGTTGTGATCGATCGTGATCCCTGTATCCTTTCCTCTTCTTCCTTACTATCCATCGATATCTGTTTGCCTGATGTGTCTGCAAAAGGTCCTAAGCATGATAGTTTACCTAGTGATTTCTCAAATTTTAAGGGTGATAGAGTTAACATGAAAATCATTACTCTTGATTTATATTTTGAAAAACTACCTCATCCTCTCAACTGGTTCTATCCTAAACCATCTAACCATGACTTTTCTAGTGGGTTTGATAAACTGAAACGGTGTTTGAATATTATATTATTCGGTTTCATGTTATTATTGTGCTATATTTGCCTGCATGACAGTTGTTCGCAGGATTTTGATAGACTTCTCAGGGCGTTGACAATGTCCGATCATAAACACGTCGAGCCATCGACGTTAAACAAAGGCGTTGCTCGGGAGGCAACCCGAGGTAAGTTTTGCTTTTCTTTTCTTTTCTTTTATGTCCTTTTAGTTTAGTTTTAGTTTTAGTTTCGTTTTGGTTTTGTCGGGCTAACACGCAGGTTAAAATTTCTATCTCGAAGAATGTGCAAACCCGCGGCTGAACCAGAGCCCACGGCTGAACCAGAACCCGCGGCTGAACCAGAGCCCGCGGCTGAACCAGAGCCCGCGACTGGACCCGCAACCGCGGCCCAGGACCCGCGCTCGCGGTTCAGTTCCTGGAAGAAGTTTCGTTTTTGATAAAAAGGAAAAAAAAGAATAAAAAAAAAATAAAAAATAAAAGGTTTTCGGGTGAAACCCCCGAAATAAAAGGTTTTCGGGTGAAATCCCCGAAAAATTTGTCCGCCCATGGTCATCCTCAAGTATGGGGGAATCTTCATCTTCAAGGCTCGTACTACATTAATGCTTAATGTGAGATTTAGAGTTCGTGAGTTCATGTTCATTGTTGATGATCGCATTCGCTGTTGTCGCCTCAAACCGCGTACGCGGTATATGCTCAGAAGCGACTTCCTTTCCGTGCGTTGATCCGCGCCTGCGGCCTGATCACCCGCGCCCGCGGTTTGTCTGCAGAAGAACCATCTGAAAATTTTCGAACTGCACATCCACGCCTTTGAAGAAGTTTTTCCTTTCCATTTCATCTTTCGTATGTGAGTCTTCTGATTTTCCTCTTCATGCTTAATTCCTTTCTCTTTACTTCATTGAGGACAAGGAAGGATTTAAGTATGGGGGAGGAAGTACTCGCTATGCATATCATAGATAGTTGTATTTCAGTTTATTTTTCGTTATTTTTATGCGATTTTTGTTCCATGTTTTGTATAGGGAAATTTTAAAAAAAAATTTAAAAAATGAAAAAGCCATAATTTTTTTTTGAAAAAAGGCATATAAAATACTTGGATGAGTCGAAAACCCGAAAGGACGGCTCAGGTAATTAGCAGGTAACCCGGACCAGTATTAGGCTGGGGTAATAAGAGGTTCAAGAGTGATTGTGAGCATATGTGAGCACACCTGAAGAAAAATGAAATGAGTGATTAGGTGAAAACCTGAAAGGGCGCCTAAGTAGAATTGAGTGGAAAAATTGGAGTGTTTAGGATTTCATTCTACTTTGGGCTTGGGGATTACATTTTAGATGCCGGGTAGATCCTAGGACGCTCTACACTTTTTAGAGCTTGAGAGCTTATTGACTATGTATCTATGTGAGGTGTGTGTTTGAGCTATCATGTTGTTGCTCATTATTATTCTATTTTGGGTTCGGGTTGGTGAGGTGAGTGATTTTTGTCTTCCATTGTACTATGTTGTAAACCATGATAGGATTGATTGTTAGATTTATTTTGAGCTTACTCGATTAGTATGGTTAATTATGAGGGAATTTGATACGCTCTAGATTAGTATGATTATCTCTTGTATTTTAGGCATGATTTGAGTGTGTTTACGTTAGTTTTGAGCATAATTGTAATATGAAGACCGAAGACACGATTTGAAGAATTGCAAGAGTTTTGAAGACAAGTGTTGATTTGGAGTTGTTTTGATGCCATTTTCTTGTGACGCATCGTTCGGGACTACGGTGATCGGATGAAGCTGAATTTGGTATCATTGGAAAGCTAACTCGAAGAGCTACAATTCATGTTTTTACGGCGAGTTCAAATTTTAACTCTAAGTGGGTCAAAACCACCTCCGTAATTGACACCAAAAAGTTGTCAAAAGACCCGCGACTGCGGCCTAGTAACCGCGCCCGCGGTGTTGGCCTTATCCGCGAGGATGGAGAGACGCAGAAGACCCGCGCCCACGGCTATGAACCCGCGCTCGCGGGTGGCGAGTTTCCAGCGCCGACTTCGTTTATTTTATCTTATGCTTTTATTATATCTTTAGTATTTAGTTTTATTCGGATGTTTCTAGTATTTATACCTAGTTTCGTATTCAGATGAGAGGGCCTACTTTCTAGTTTAACCTAGTTTATTTCAGTTTTTATGGAGAACTAAACCCTTTGGGGTTTGTTCGAAGGTGAAGCTCTAATGTATGAACTCGTGAGGTTTTGGTAATTGATTTCTATCCTTTGGTTAATATTAATTCTCTTGTGCTTCATTATATGAATGTTGATTGATTCTGCATGAGTAGCTAACTTGTTGAATTGATTGATTTTCTACTGTTGGATTAGATTTGGACCGTGGACAAATCTGTTATGTGAAAACAACTTAGAAGTTAGATTTGTTGTCTATGCAACTAGGTTTTAAGAAGAGAATTGATTATAAGTTATTTCAATCGACTCGTAGCTTGGTTGTCTTGACTTGTATCCTGCATATCCTTGTTCTCTATGCTAATTCCAGGTTAAGCGTCCTTGCCTATGGTTAAAGAATTGCTTGGATCGTGGACTTGCGATTGCTAATGATTAGGATAGGAATTAACCATAGGTGTAAAAGGAATCAGTGGATGAATCTGTGATCGAATGATTATTTCAGAGTGGATCTTTTGAATAAACTTGTTTCTCTATTGCTTTGTTTGATTGTTTGTTATATTTTTCTTAGTTTAGTTTAGTTTAGATCTTTCTCGTGATTTCCCCCTGTCTTTAGTTGGTAAAAATATTGATACTAGAAGCCGCAAGTTCTCTAGGGTACGACCCCGACTTACTCGCTATACTAGCTTGTATTAGGGTTAATTATCTTTGTTCTTGGCATAACGACCTAGGCCGAGTCACCTGATGGATGTTTCTCGGTTCATTCGGCTTCGACTTTAATAAATGCTAACCGAAACATGGGTTTGTTTGGTTTCTCTTGTATTTGGAAGTTGAAAATACCTCCTAAAATACAAAATTTTATATGGAAAGCTTGTTCTGATTGTCTTCCTACTACTGATAAATTAAATCGTTTTTATAATTGTGTTCCTAATTGTGGTTCTCTTTGTGATACTGAAAATG
Source organism: Fallopia convolvulus (assembly GCA_964016875.1). Lineage (NCBI taxonomy): Eukaryota > Viridiplantae > Streptophyta > Magnoliopsida > Caryophyllales > Polygonaceae > Fallopia > Fallopia convolvulus. The sequence goes on from OZ024718.1 coordinate 28,622,558, forward strand.
AGAATTTGAATCATCTTTTCTTTCATTGTTTGTTGCTTTTGTGGAATCATGTTTGTAGTTCAAAGTTGAGATATAATTGTTCGGTGACGAACCTCCTCTTAGGAGAAGGGATCTGTAAAACCTCAAACTAGATTTAGCATTCCTTATCGTTCTGTCTTTCCTAAGTTTCAGGACAAAACTTTTTTGAAGGTGGGGTATATGTAATACCCGAGTTTCGAGAAGTCCAAGGCTAGTTCTAGTATGCGCCTTCCGCTCCCTATCCAGTTGTTCTATCTAATTACTGGGACCAAGAGGTCCAATTTCCTTTGGCTCTTCTTTTGTTGACGCTGGGCTCAAAAGCCTGGTTGAGCCGGCCCAGTTGAAAGGCCCAAGCCTCCCCTCTCCTTTTTCCTCGTCTCTTTGTTTGCCTCTTGGTAGAACCCTAACCATCACTTACACCCGCCTCCTTCCTTCGCTAATGGAGAGAACGAGAGTGAGAGCTGTGGATCTACTGCGCCACTTTCCGTCCCCAAGAAGACGAGCCTCGCCGCGCTCACTCGTCCCTCATTGCCTTCACCCCTCGTCGCCGTCAAGATTCATGACGGGACTCATCTTGGTTGTACATCGCCGGACCGTTCGGCTAGACCCATCGTAAGTCTATTGTTTCTAATCCCGACTCGTCTTGCTCACCGTCGTTCCACCTCGAATCGGGGCCGCCGTTGCTATTCAAAGTTTGTTTGCTCAAGGTTGTCGCCGGAAGAAGCCAGGACGCCGTTGTTGTGCACCGCCGAGTGAAGTGTCACCTCGAATCAAGCTAGACAGTCTTCGATGCGTGGTTCGCTCGAACGCTAACCTCCTTGTGTGATCCGGCCACCGCCAACGAGAGAAGGCCAACCTTGTACTGATCTGACCAAGACGTCTCGGTTCTGTCCTAGATCTCCGTCTCTGTTTTGCAAGGAGATCGCTACTACTAGAGTTCCTAGCCTTCTGTTCTCGTCAGGAATCCTTCATGTGAGGTAAGTCGTTCTACGACTTGCTCGGCTTAATTCAATTCCTGTTAGATTGAGTGCCATGTATGTGGAATTGGTTTTTGGGAACTAGTCCCTCTGCATATTAATTCTTTTAAAGTGAATTTTTCTCTCTATGCTTGTGAATGTTGTAATTATATTTGAAAATTGTGTTGTACTCATATTTGTAAATTGTGTTTGTAACTGTATTGTAATTGCGATTGCGATTGTGCGTTTGAAACTTGTAATTGTAATTGTCTTTGTAAATGTAAATGTGTTTGTGTTTGTGCTTGTACTGGTGTTGAAGTTGTAATTATATTTGTAATTGTTGGTGTAGCTATACTTTGATTGTGATTCGGTTTGTGGTTTTAATTTTGATTGTGATTGTAATTCTGACTGTAACTATGAGTGTAGTTGCAATTGTAATTGAGAATGTGAATACGATTGTGTTTGAATTTGTGATTTCGTTCGAATTGTGATTGCGCTCGAATTGTGATTGTGGTTGTGCTTGTTATTGTGATTGCGACTTGTTTGAGTCTATCTTCTTTCGCTGCGTGTTTGTTTCTGTTGTTCGAGGTTAATCGCTTGTCGACTTGCTTTGCTTACGACCATTATGTGTTAAATGATTGAATTGAATGTGCAAACCTTATTCTGGAATGATTTCATATTACGTGCTTGTATATATTTTTGGAATTATGAAAAATCATTTTTAAATATTTTTCGATATGCGTGCATTGGGTTCCACCGGTATGGCCATGGGTACGGGTACGCTGAGGAGGAAGAGGCCCCTGGGCATGGTTATGCGGCTGGAAGGGACCCCCTTCTAAAAATAAAATAAAATGTTTTGGCAAACGCTCTAGTAGAGGTTTAGCCGGGGAAAGAAGGGTGAATGGGGGAAATGGGCACGTGTATATGGTACGCACCCTGACCGTGCGCCATGGATGAGAGGCCGGAGGGCGCCATTTGGATTTGAGGAGGATTGTTTTGATTGCTATATTATGTGACGGTTTTTACTTGAATGGTCTCGTGTTAATGGGTTTTGCTTAACGTAATGTATTTTGTGGTTATATATGTTGGGAAGATCTTTATGAAGATTATTGTTATCCTTGTCACTATTATTGATGCTATCTATATTAATTTTACTATTGTGGTATTGTTGTAGTTGTAATTGTGATGATAATTGTGATGTGGTTTGTATGCGTGTATATGTGTGTGTGTGTAACTGTGTCTGTCTGATTGTGTGTTTGTGTGTATGGGTGTCTGTGTGACTATTTAACGTTAAGTGTTGAATTGGTATGACTTGATAATTATTGATTTATGCGTGAAAATTGATTGCTAGGGTTTTGTGTGGTTTTTCAAACGTTCTATATGCATCTCACGCTTTCTAGCTTGAATTAGAATTGTAGCTGACCCTTCGGGGAATATTTTTACAATTTCAGGTACTTTTCAAGAATCATGATGAATTCTCTACAAAGTGGTGAGGCGGAGGTTGGCGACGTGTCATTAGGTCGGGCTGTTGGGATCTAGTTATTGATGTACTAAAAGTTGTCTGTGAATTGTTTTGTTACTAGTTGGATAAACTGGTTTAGGATAGTTTGAGATTACAGAATGGTTTGATTGATATCTTTTGTTATGATGTCGAGAATGCTATCATGTTTTATACATTCAGTTTAAAATCAAGGTTGAAAGATTTATTTGTTTCTCGTCATGCCCGAGTTGCAAGATCCTAGTGAAATTGTTTATCAGTCTAATCTGAGTAGTCTCCGAAAGAGGTCTTCTGCCAAGTGGCGCTCCGGCGAAAGTCGGGGTGTTACAATAGATTTTCTCTACAATCTATGACAGTCTTAAAAGCAGAGGCGCTCGCACTTCTCGAAGGTTTAAAATTCGCACGAAATTTATCTATTAATAAATTAATTATTGAAGGGGATAATTTGGTACTTATTAATTCTTTAAAAAACACTTGGAAAGTGCCATGGGAGATATACTCAATTATTCACGATATCCAAAATTTGGTGTCGAGGGTTCCTGAGGTGGTTTTTTTCCATTGTTTTAGGCTAACTCGGCTGCTGACTTCTTAGCTAGAAGGCATGCCAATATCCCTCATCTTCGTCTCGCCATTGCTTCCTCGGGACGGGATGTGTGTTCTCAAGAGGTTTCTTTAGAAAGGTTAAGACTATTGTTTCGTCTTCAACCTTTAGCTTTTTCATTTTTCAAGATCATCCGTAGTGATGATTTAGGTTGGCCTTGTAATTTAGGGGCGGCCTAATATTTGCCTTGTAATGAGCAGGTAGCTCATTTCCAAAAAAAAAAAAACTTTTGCCTCATTAATTGTGCTGCTTTGTGCTTCCATTAATGCATTCCAAATTGAACATAGATGAAAGATCAAATGTACATTAGGCCCATGGCCCAAGCTCTAGCCCCTTATTCATCGACCCAAATTTGGGTAACGAGGCTAACTAAATGTTTTGTTCAGGTCGATCGATTCCAACCGGGGTTCCATCCCATGTTTGATTTTCACATTTGGCTTTCATTTGATTGAAATCTCAAATTTCTTAGGGAGTTGATTATTCTTCACACAAGATTACTAAACTTCACACAATCAAATTACAATAATAGCCTTGTTTCAATTAAAAAAAACAAATAAGATCCTTCAAATGCTTGAATTGAGACGGATTAATGTATTCGAGCCCGTCCTCTTCCTGGGCATTGGACTTGTCCACTTCATTTGAGCATATGGGCTCAATGGTTTGCTCCTTGTCGGACTTGTAGTCGCCCCTGGAAGTACACAAGACTTCTTGTTGATTTGGGCAGTCCTTAGCAATATGGCCACACCCTTGACACTTAAAGCACTTAGTGTCAAGTGCTCGTTCTTGAGGAGATTGGGTTGCTACTCTTCTTTGTTGAATCTCAAAACCTGTTTTAGGTGAGTTCACAATTCCCTTAGACCGAATAGAAGAGTTAACATTAAAAGAATTTGAAGAAGGAGAAGTAGAGTTAGAATTGTACCTTTTTTGGGCACTCGTTGTCCAATAATTCTTCTTCTTCCTTATGAACCAACCACGCTTTATGCACTAGGGTATTGATGTCTAAATTCTTTGAACCTTTAAAATATCACGAATCGAGGTGTTTAGGCCAACCATAAATTGAGTGGTAGATATTGGCCTTGTAACGCAAATCCTTAAATTCATTAAAGAACTCGGTTAGGCTCCATAGGCCTTGTCTGCATGTTGCCATTCACAACCTCATATCTTCAACATGCTCTTCAGGCATGTACTTCCTCAACAAATAGTGAAGTTGTGACCAAGTTTCTATGGGTCTAAGCTCTTGGTGGCACCTTTCACTTTTCAGCTTAAAACACCATGATTAGGGATGCTCATGGGTCGGGTCGCGGGTCAACCCGCTTGACCCGTTTGACTAAGTCAATCGGGTCAAAAAATGATTTCTTTACCTAAAAACATGTATTTTTTAAAAAACTCGTCGAGTTTGCGAGTCGACCCATAAATCCAACGATTTTTATAGGAAAAAAATTTATATATTAATAAAATTATAAAAATATATTTATTTTAAAAAATATTTCGAGTCGCGGGTTGACCCGCGGTCCGCAAAATAAAAAAATTTGACCTGCGACCCGACCCGCAAATTGCGGGTCGGGTCAGTGCGACTCGTGGGCGACCCGACCCGATGAACACCCCTAACCATGATCTAGCTTGGCCCATGATACGAAGTGTGTCCACTTCAACCTTCTCATGCTCTTCATACCCCAAATGGTCTAGCACATAGTTTGTGTTCTATTCTCACTCTTAAGTATTTCTTGGGATCATTCCCTCTTGAAAATGTTTCAAGTTTTATCTTAATATCACGACGATTAGAGAAGTTATTACCTTTGTATGATCGTTAGTACGTCTAGGTCACCGAAAAGTCGTCGACCTCTTGAGTAAATGCAACAAAAATTTAACTACAAGAATGACTTACTTGAACACAAGGATTTTATAGTGGAAACACTTGATCAACGAACTCAGTTAATCAAGTGTGAAAACCACTCCCTTCCAAGTTCTCGCTTGGAAGGATTAAAAGTTGTAGCTTGCTATTATTGGTACTCTTGAATCCGATGACAAGAACACCCCGGGACTAGTCCTACTTCCCAAGTACACTAGAACTCTTATGAACCAAGTAATCATAACTCGCAACCAACTAACAAGCATACGTCTCTCCTTTCTTTCTTTTGAACTCTCGAACAATCTCTTTCTTTATTTCACAAGTGGAGTATTGAGTTCGTGTGTGCTCTAACCTAATGCTTAGATTAAATACACGAAAACTAGGTCAGATTAGAAAAGATATTATCTTCCAATTCGGTTATGGAAAGATAATTTTTTTCTCTTACAAATATCATCGTAAGCATAAAACAAGATGCAATTAGATATGACTTAGGGAAAAGGCAATAGGCAGCTTGCTATTCTTTCAAAGAAAGATCTTTTCTAAAACAAGAATATACTATCCACATCTTCAATATCACACACGTCTTCAAGATCTTCTATGTTTGCCTTCAACTCACGTCGGCGACCTAACTGACGTTGGCGACTTTGTTCACAGACTCGAGGTCGGCCACGTGACAAACGTTTGGAACCATCATAATCAAAGCCTTAACTTTTCTAACAAATTCCCATTTTTGATGGTGACCGAATCCTTTTAACCTGATAAAGCATGACAAGACCAAATATCGACAAGATTTGCAATAAACTCAAATTTTTCAAAAGTTCCTCCTAAGTTGGATAACCCACATGTAATTCAATATAGAAATTCCCGTTATTTTTATCTACCCCCAACTTTTTCCCCCTTTTGGCATCATTAAAAAGAATATTCAAGATAATCAAACAAATAGAGATAATGAAACAAGGGTAAATAACGAAATTATCCAACGTACATAAAGGAACCACAACAATAAGAGCATAAGAGTCTTAAACGTGCAACATCGAGAATGCAAAAAAAACATAACATGAAACCGAAGAGAAGTTTTTCAGATAGTAGATACGCTAGGGATAGTAAAATATTGAAGAGAAGTTTTTGTGTATTTTAAACCGAGGATCAGTTATGTTCACAATACAATCTATTGCAATATTAACCAAAAACGATCCGAACACATTTTTCGACGAGTTTTCTGGAGGAATCAATGATGTGGTAATCAGATATATTTTAAACAAGCATAAAATATTAAGTGGTTATGTCAGATTTTTGATCGCTACATCATTGATTCCTCCAGAAAACTAGTCGGAAAATGAGTTCGAATCGTTTTTGGTTAATATTGCAATAGTTCGTATCGCTGGTGGTGATTTTCAAACTTCGGATTATTTTTGTTTTAAAGTTGATACTTGGGATTATTTTGACTCATTTTTCCTTTGGATTTTTAACACTTTTTTTTTAATTTATGTTTAATTATATGATGGCTATTGGCTACATATTATGGAGTTTGGTTCAAATTAAACAAACTCTTATCTTGAAACGTGAAACGAATGCACTTTTCCTAGTTCGTAGTGCACTTTTCATACGAAAGTAAATTGCAAAATACGAAAAATGCAATCCGAAATAGGAAGAGTGCATTCGTTTCATGATAAGAGAGTGTTTCAGGATAAGAGTTTGTTTCATTTGAATCAAACTCACACAATATGATATTATTGTTTTACGCTAGCAAATGTGAAATAAATATTAAAAGGCAACTCCCAAAATGTCTTTCTTTTATGCAAATTGTCCTTTTAATATTTACGGTTCTATGTTTATGTTTGTATTGTGGTTATATTTTCTCCAGTAAAATAGAATAGTAGAAGATTGTAAAAAGAGTGATAGTGATTATTTAAAACAAGGTACAATATCAATGTATTTTTTATATTAGTTTTTTGTATGGATGTTTAAATTTATCGCTAAATGTATTATACAAAATGGAAAACGTATTGCATAGTCATATGGTTGAGAATTTGCAATTTTATTTTTAACATAAATTAATTTTTACATTCAAAATTTTATTTCTTCTAACTTAACATACTATTATAGTTAACATTATATTATCGTTGTACTCAATTAATTAACTACACTTCAACAGTTATTTACACATCTCACTAAAGTACAAATAAATATATGAATAATATACGAAAAATATAACTTCATCTAGATAATATAAAACATAATCAATGAAAACCCGTGCTATCGTACGGGCCATCTACCTAGTACATATAGATACTAAAAATGAACATATATTGAATACAATTTTAGTATTTAAAGTTATAATTTCGATATGTAGACATAAACATGAAATATAAAGTTTGGGAAACTAAAACTAAACAAATTTTTTAATTCTATTCTATGTCATTTCCCAACTTTAATCTCATCTACCCAATTTTGTTAATCTAAACTATTCACGACTACTTGAAAAGTGAAAACTAAATAGCAACAAGAATAGGAACGTGAGGATGAAACTTCGTCTGCGAAAATACGAAGACAAGGGGAAGTGTTATTTGATCACTGACTCGAAAACTGGGCTTCTCCTCATCCATTTGGAATAATAAGACACACTACACACTACACAGAGTCACATGCAGCAGCAAATTTAGCGCGGTTAAAGCTTTGAATCCGTTGGCATAGCAAAATACAAGTTCAAATGCAGCATAAGATTACCCTATCACCAATTTTAAAAAAAGCAAGCACCACGTATCACACTTCCAACATGCAAGATTACACGTGCATTTGCGGACAAAATTACCCCTCCCCTTCTTCTCCCCTGCATCCCCTTTTAAATCAAGCCTCAATCTTTTACACACAGTCACACGTTCAAGAGAAGAATTCAGTAATCAGTTCAGATGAAAAGAAATAGCAACAGATCAACGATGAGGGCATTGAGAATGAGCCTCTCTTGCCTTTTATTGGTATTTCTAGTAAATGCAGTGGATCAAGTGAACGGTTTAGGTCGTTTGGTGAAGAAGGAAGAGAGGAGACAGATTGTGAGTACAAACTGCGGCGAAATTTCCGCCGTCGAAATCGGCTTCGACGACGTCGACCCGAGGAAGCAAATTTACCATCTCCAGTTCATACGTTTGGAGCCAGACTCCATCTTCCTCCCTGCCTTGCTTCATGCTGACATGGTCCTCTACGTTCACACTGGTAAGCATCAGTAGAATTTAGTCTGCATTTCTGCTTGTTAGAACTTAGAATACATTCCTACATCTGACGTCGTTGGGACATAAACTACTCACCTAGTATATATATGGGTTACTTCTATTGCCAATTGGTTTTAGGATAGGATGGAATCTCTGGATCCAATATAATTGGTAATTAAGATGAAACCCACTAGGCTAATAGCTTCAATTTGGATCCGAAATTCAATTTTGATTCTACTTCAGGGAGCGGGACTTTGAGTTACACGGATGGAGATGATATGGAAGCGACGAGGGTAAGCAAAGGAGATGTCTACAGGCTCAAGTCAGGATCTGTGTTCTACATCCAGAGCAGCCAACAAACTCAAACTGAGACGTTGAGGTTATTTGCCATTTTCTCAGATGCTGGTGAGGAGAGAAAGGTAATTACTGATTAATTAATATATATTTGGGCATTTCCATTTGTTCAGAATATCAACTTACTGATGGACAAAATTTGAGCAGGAAACGTGGGTTGGTCCATATTCAGGCATTCGTGACCTGTTTCAAGGCTTTGATACGAGGCTCCTCCAAGCAGCATTTCAGGTTACAAAACTTCAAATTCACAGACTCTGGAAACAACTTCTTGCATTGCATCCTCATCTTGTTATGCTTGCAGGCCCCAGAAGAGGTAATGGAAGAAATTATGAAGGCAGCAAAGATGGAACCGATCGTGCACGCACATCATGCAGAGTCAAGCCAGAAGAAGAGGAATGGCTTATGGGAGAAGGAAACTGTTTTCCTCAGGGCTTTCTTGGAAATCAATGGAATCGACAAGAACATAGTGGAGAGAAACAAGAAGAAGGATAAGCATAAGCATGATAAGCATAAGGAGGAGACAGCATTCAACTTATTCAAGGCTAAACGAAATGTTGAGAACTGCGATGGCTGGAGCACCATTGTCACTCCCAAAGACTTGCATGATCTCAAGGAGGGGTTAAGCATTGAGGCTTTCATGGTGAACCTGAAGACGGTAATACTTCATTTAGTGCCTGTTTGGATGCGTAATAAACTAATATATAGCATGTTTTATGCATTAGAATAGCAAAAAACATTAGTGCCTTTGGATTACATCATTTAATGCATTATTTTGCATTAAAGGCGGGATTTTAGTGTTGTTTATTAGGAGCATTATGTATTACATGTTGGCTACTGTTCAGGGAGCCATGGCGGGACCACATTGGAATCCAAGTGGTACAGAGATAGCATTTGTGGTAGAAGGCCGAGGGATGGTGCGAGCTGTGTGTTCGAGCAATTCAGAGTGCAACAACACGAGGTTTTTTGTAGAGAAAGGCGATGTTTTTGCCATACCCAGATCTCACCCAATGGCTCAAATTTCCTTCAACAACGAATCATTGGTTTTCATGGGGTTCAGTGTCCCAACCGGAGCCAGAAGCAGTCGCCCCCAGTTCCTAGCAGGGAAGGACTCCTTTCTTCAAGTTCTGGACAGGAGGATTCTCCAATTGGCATTCAATGTGAATAACACCACGATAAGCCGGCTAATGGCTTCTAGGACGGAGTCTATACAGGAGTGTGTTTCATGTGCTGAGGAGGAAGAAGAGAAAATGATGGATGAGGAGGAAAGAAAGAGGAGTCCAGAAGAAGAGGAAGAGGAAAGAAAGAGGAGACCAGAAGAAGAGGAAGAGGAAGAGGAAAGAAAGAGGAGTCCAGAAGAAGAGGAAGAAGAAGAAATGAGGAGGGAAAAAGAAAGGAGTCAAGAAGAAGAAGAATTGAGGAGAGAAAAGGAAAGAAAGAGGAGGCAAGAAGAAGAAGAGGAAGAGGAGGAAAGAAGGAGAAGTCAAGAAGAGGAAGAGGAAAGAGAGAGGAGTCCAGAAGAAGAGGAAGAAGAGGCTGAGTGGGAACCAGAAGAAAGATGGGAATCACCCAGCAGAAGGGGAATGAAGGAAAGCAAAGCCTACAGGAAAAGAGGAGACTAAGAGCAATTGTGTGTTATATTAGCTCCTCACTGTTACGTGGCAAATAAAGGGTTTGTTGTGAACCTTGAGTCTTGAGTTTTTTTTCCTTATCAGTCTAATTTCCTATGTTCTCTCTGTCAGTGTGCGAGATATAGTATGTTATGTTTGTTCTTAGACAGTGTGCTGTTGTATGTATGTTATGCTTGTTTTTTGAAGCCTAATGAAACTTCCTTATGTACTGTATCTGTGTTCACTAATATTGGACATGTTAGAGTTGTACTCTTGTATTTGCCTTTTTAAACTTCTACAGTTATTCTATTGAAAACAGAACAATGATGATCTGTGTTTGAGCATACTATTAAATGTGTTCATTCTGATCTTTGGTTGAATGCCATGAAAGAGGAAATTAAATTCATGCATGACAATAAGACTTGGATTCTGGTTCCCAAACCAAAGAATTCAAGAGTTATTGATTGCAAATGGATTTATGAACTCAAGGAATCAACATTGTTCACATACTTCATGTTTGTACTTTAAGCATGTCAAGTCTGATTTGCCCATTTATGTCTTGCTTTATGTTGATGATATGCTCTTGATTTGCAAATCCATGTCTAAAATCAATGATGTAAAGAGGGCCCTTAGAAAGAACTTTGACATGAAAGACCTAGGTCATGCTCAAATGATTTTAGGCATTAAAATTGTTAGGGATAGGCTAAGAAACAAATCATGCTTACTCAATCTGATTATATGCATAAGGTGCTTGATAGATTCCATGCTTTGAATGCCAAACCCTCCTCCATGCCCTTAGGAGGGCACCTTGACTTAACAAAAGCCAAGTTGCCTCTCTCCAAGGAAGAGGAGGGAAGAATGTCTTCTATCCCCTATGATGCTGCTGTTGGGTCAGTTATGTATGCCATGATTTGCACTAGACCTGATCTTGCTTTTGCCATCAGTGTTCTGAGTAGATATATGTCTGAGCCATGTGAGAAACATTGGCATGCTATGAAATTCTGTTTGAGATATATTGCTGGTACTGCCAACTTTGGTTTGCTCTATGGTGTTCATTCCTCTCCTTCTGAACTCTATGGTTATGTTGATTCTGACTTTGCAAGCAATAAGGACACTAGAAAATCAACTACCTCATATGTCTATACTTGGTGTGGAAATTGCATCTCTTGGAAGTCTCAGCAGCAGTCTATTGTAGCTCTATCCTCTACTGAGGCTGAGTACATAGCTGCTACTGAAGCTTCCAAAGAGGCAATATGGCTCCAAGGACTGTTGAGGGAGATTGAAGGCAAAAATTACATGTCCAAATTGCATATGGACAGTTAGAGTGCCCTATATCTGTGCAAAGATCCTATGTACCATGAAAGGACCAAACATATTGATGTGAGGTACCATTTCATCAGACAAAAGGTAGCACAGAAAATCATTCTGGTAGAAAAGATCGATGGTAAGAAGAATCCTGCTGACTTTGGCACCAAAATTGTCACAACTGATAAGTTTAATTTTTGCAGGGATTCTCTACATGTGATTGAGCCAGAACAGAGCTGAGAAGGGTACAAATGGGCCGATGATAGAAAGACTGTAAGACCAGGGATCAACAAAACAAGGATACAAGATTTACAATTGATGTAAACTTAGGAATTAGGAGGGCAAATTGTAGAGTTGTATGTAATGTGTGTAATCCTAAGTTTGGATATTGGGCTTGTAATGTATAAATCTAGTATGTGTGTGTGTGTATTGCTAGATTGGGCTTTTACTTGTTGGAGGCAGTATTGGGCCAAACGACCCAATACTATGCCACCCGAGACAGCCCTTTCTCGGTGACCCATGCTCATTTGCTAGACGACGTCGTCTGGAGCTTAGGGTTTGGGTGAGCCATTTAAAAGGCTTGCTTTCTCCTCTTTGCCTCTCGTTGGATCATTCTCAGAGAGCTCTCTAGGGTTTCTAGCTTGTTGTGTCTTCTCGGCCTTGCTTGCCTGAGCTCGACACCGGCGACCCGAGCTCCCTCTGAAATCCAAACAAGGAAGAGTGAAGACGAGAGCACCAAAGAGACCTTCGTGGTTGTTTGACTTGTTCGAGCTGTGCTTCTCTGAACTTGCTTCACTCTCTCCGATTACTTGCTTTACATTTCAGTTCTCTTTGCCCTCTTGTATTCCCCTTGGATCTCTGGCATTTCGATTGAGGCTCAAAGCCAAATACACAAGTTTGTTTGTTTGTCTTTGTTCTTCGTTTTGTTCCATTTGCTTGAGTTCTCCATTTGTATTCCGCATATCAATCTGTTATTGAAACAAATAACATATAGATATATACACAAACAAATAAGAGCATCACTAGCACAGTTATCAACTCAGCCCCAATGAAAAGAAAGTGTTCAGTGAAGAAGATGGGAAGAGCAAACCTTTCGCCCTTGGCATTTGGTTTTTACTTTTTACAGCTCGTGTCGTGTGTGTGGGTATCCGTGATGTAAGACACTAAGACAGTAATATCATCAAGCTTGCCTCCGTCGTAGCGAAACCCAGCTTGGTGTGCAGCATCTGAGAATGGGGTTTGCCTGGATTCATCCAGCCCTCTTTCCTGCGCAAGAATTGCTATCTTTTGAGCAGTCGCCTGCGGATCCAAATCAGCCCTCATTGCTTCCACAACCACACCACTTATGTCCTTGTTGTACAAGTTGTCAAATAAACCATCTGTGCCAGCTACTATCACATCCCCTGATTCGACAGCAAACTCAAAGACCTAGTTTCAAATTAAGAGAACAAAACTTGAGGTTACAATTTTGACACCAGATATCAACAAAAGCAAATGTGAGAAGAGAATGGGTTCTCAGTTTTCACCTGACCAGAAGGCGGTAAATCAGCCTCTGAGCCAGTCCCCAGTTGATATGGAAAATTAAATGCATGTTGTTGTGTAGGGGATTGGAAAACTGTACTTCCATCTCTAATCACTATAAAACCACTATCACCAACATTGATCGCGTGGATACCCTGTTCAGAAAAAAAAAGCATAATTAGCACAATAAAATGACATTATGTCAATAAAGGCTCAATTTGAGTGCATAAGTGTTCAAAACTCAGCATACTATAAACAACCTGGTCATTAAGAGCTATAATGCAGGCTGTTGAAGAGCCTAGAGCTTTTGTGGATGCATGAGCTTCCTCCAATATTTTGAGAGGGTCAACGGATGTTGTTGACACGCTCTTTATAGAGGATATGGAACTGTACATGAGCTCTCGAGCATATTCTCCAGCATCAATACCAACATCAGCCCACCCACCAACACCATCAGCTATCCCAAGGACTTGCTTCTCTTCACAAATGAAAGGGCATCTTCTCCGCCGGTTTTTACCTTATCAGGATGTGGTAAATAATAGGATCCTGATTTAAGCTTCAATGTACCCTGGCCTGCACTTTTCCTTCATTAAACACCAAACACTCAATGAGCCCATTCAAATGAAACAAGAAGCAGGAAAAGCCGTCAAGTGGGAAATTTCTTTTTGATTAGATCAAATTGATGATTTCAAATGGAACTTAACAGTATATTCTGAACAGTCTGATTTGATTTGAATAACAAAACCTATTTTATGAGCAGTTTGATGAGTATCGACAGGCAAGTAGGCAACTAAAGAAAACACCCTGGTTTCATAGGACCTCAAGGTTTAAAAGACTGAAACTGCTATACCAATCAAGTGAACAAGTTCAGCCCCATTATGTGCATCAATAATCTTGGGCCATTTTCAAGGAATTTCATAGATGATTAAGAAATATAAATACACACATTCCATATGTCTATCAATCCTCAAGGAACATTTTTGTTTTATTCAAAAAACTCAAGAAACTTGCATGCAATTTGTTGATCCAATTCCAAAACATAGGTGGCACTGGGTACTTTACAAACAAAGCATTGATATATAAGAAATACAAGTTGGATGACACAATTTCATAATCTTGACTTTTTAGAAAAACGTTATATGTTTCACTCTTAAATTTAAAGCTTAACCCTTGAGGCATGTCTCTGATTAGGGACAGAAATAGGCTCCAAAATCACAAAACTTTAAACAAAAAAGTGGAGTAAAATGTTAATTCAAACAACTACATGAACATTATTCCTCAAGGATCAAACTACATTGCAGCATCCAATGTTCCGAGTTTCTTAAAATCAACTCAACAGTGTTATATATGCAAATCATTTCAACCAAACAAGCGAAGGCATACAACTATAGAAGCCCGGAAAAACTATGGAGTTTAAATTACAGAACTTAGCATTGCAGGAAATCTATAGAAAGGATAGTCCAGTATACATACTGTGCAAGTAATACTCCAAGCTGCTGATCACGACCACTAGCTACACTGTTAGAACAAAATTGCGAAGAAAACCCAAAAGGAGGGCTCCAAACATTAGTGCAAAATCCTAAATAGATCACAAGTAATGCTGCAGCCTTCGTCCTAGACGAAACACCAGAAATAGATCGGTAAGTAGAACTAGCCATGGATGATCTTCTCTGAATCAGAACAGATAGCAAAGTTCGTGGTCTCGCAATCAAACCACGACATACAACAAAGAAGGCACTTTCTCTATCCAAAATTCGTTGCTGCCAACAAACCTGAGCCCCAAAAGCCGACAATCTGTATAAGGTTTTCTGAGGAGATTCAAACTAAAACTCAGTTAAGTGAATTCCTCCGAAAAATAGCCACTTCGACGAAAATTATCGTCAACTGAAATCGCCTTGTCAGAGTTTGGAAGTATTAGCAAAACATTTACCAAGATGGTGGAAAAAAAAGGCAAAATTGCGTAAAATAGTCTAACCTTTTAATGCTGTTATGGTAATTAGTCCAATATTTCAGAATTATACTTAAAAACTTAACCTTTTTAAATGATTGCAGGTTTTAGCCTTAACCTTTCATGTGACAAAGGACTTAATAAATTTGACGACATGGCATGTAATCTAATCCTAGTGTGATGCCGACTAGAAAATTTTGTATTTAAGATAATTAAAAATATGAATGTTGTAAAATTAGGCTAATCTGCAGATAAGATTTGATGACCGGTTTACAGTTTCGTTGACGGTCTCCGGATCCGGAAACACGGTTTGCAATTGCAAGTTCTGGACTCCTTTTACGGTCTTGAAATAACCAACATCTTGCGAATCCGAATGCTGCTCCTACCACGCCTATTCCTAATATTGTAACTGAGAGTACTGAACAAAAAAAATACTGTAACTGAGAGTGCAAAAGACAACAATGAAGGTAATTGGTACAGTATATCGAACATGGATATGGATTAATAATATATATAGATGATATATTTGAAGAAACTTGTGAAGTTCTAGATCTACTCGAGTTCGCTTCGATTGTTCTAAAAACGAGTTTGAAACCTTTGAATACGAAACGCAAAAGAGAAAGAGGGACGTAAAGGTTTGTTGACGCAGTTCGAACTAAGTCCTACTCTGCGGAGCCTCAAGAGGGGAGACTCACCCAATCCACTAGGCACCAAAGGCCATAAGCACAAGCACAGTTACAAGCAAGCACACAAACAAGTGGCAAAAGCCAGGAACAAGAGAAAGAGCAAGAGACAAGCACAAAGCAACAAGAACAGAGACACACAAAGTCGCAAGATCACAAAGGATCAAGCCACACAGACCCGATCTCCCTCATCTCTCTCTAGTTCTCTCTTTCTCTTCTCTTCCTCTATCGATCTCGTCACATCTCCGGAAGAAGCAAAGGAGTCGAAGGGTCCAAGCTTGAGAGCAAAACCCTAGAAAAACCAGAGCCTCGTGGAAGAAAGTGAGCAAGATGGCTCTCGAGGGTTCCAAACAAGCGCTTATATATGAAACCCTAGAGCCAAGACGACGCTGTCTCTATTAATGAGCCCAAACGCGAGGATCAGAAACAGAGCGACCCAAAGATATGAGAATAGGCCCATTAGTCGTAAATGCCAAGCTCAAGTTCAAGTCACACAGAAAGACCAGCCCAATCAACCACAAGACTTTAGCCAAGAGCCATACTTGACCAAGGTATGGTCAAGCGACTCAAGTGTGTGAGTCCAGGTTCGATATAGGTGGCACATGGCATCTTGAACCCGAGCCAAGCCCCTGTCCTAGCTTCTACCTACTTGTGTGGTTGCATTGCACTATATAGTTCAAATGTTTACATATTACAACTTAGGATTAAATACATTACAAATGCCCTCCTAATCCTTGGTTGTAATAATGCCTAAGGCGCCAGTAGTGGATTGGTAGTATCATTGTCCCCTCTCCATCGTCGACCCATGAGCTCAAGAGCTCATGTTGAGTCCCAAATGTGCAAGAAATTCCTGCAGAAAGGGAACTTCTCAGCAATCACAGTCTTGGTCCGAAAGTCAGCAGGGTTCTCATCTCCCTTCACTTTCTTGACCTCAAGTGACTTCTCTTCAATCTGTACTCTAATAAAGTGGTGCCTCACATCTTTGTGCTTAGACCTTTCATGGAACATAGGATCCTTGCATAGATATAAGGTACTTTGGCTATCCATGTGGAGAACCGGAGTCATAGACACAGTTTGTATCTCTTTCAAGATCCCAGTAAGCCATATGACTTCTTTTGCAGCTTCTGTGGCAGCTATATACTCAGCTTCTGTTGATGAAAGAGCAACAACAGACTGTTGTTGAGCCTTCCAAGAGATATAGTTGCCTGCCCAGGTGTAATAGTATGTAGAAGTAGATTTCCTGTTGTCTTTGTTGCTTGCATAATCAGAATCACAAAAACCATGTAACTCATTAGTAGAAGCATGCTCAGAATAGACAAGACAATAACCCTTAGTGTCATTCAAGTATCTTAAACAAAATTTCATGGCATTCCAGTGACACTCAATAGGGTTAGACATGAACCTACTTAGCACACTAATAGTAAAGGCCAAGTCAGGCCTGGTGCATAACATGGCATACATAACAGACCCAACAACAACATCATAAGGCACATTAGACACACTAGAGCAAAACCTTTTAGATAACTCTAAATGCACTCCTAAGGGAACAAAAATTGGTTTAGAATCAAGCATTTTAAACCTTTCTAGGACCTTCAGCAAGTAATCACTTTGAGACAACCACATTTTCTTGTTTTTCCTATCTCTAGTAATTTTTATGTCAAGGATCTTTTGAGCTACCCCTAAGTCTTTCATATCAAAGTGAAGTTTCAAGTCTCTTTTCACACCAGCAATGATAACCTTAGAAGAACTCATCAACAAGATATCATCGACATATAAAAGCACAAACAGGGGAGTCTTGGTCCTAATGCCCTTGAAATAAAGACATGTATCATAACTGCTTCTTTGAAAACCAAGTTTTCTCATGCGCAAGTCAAACTTGATATTCCATTGCTTAGGGGACTGCTTAAGGCCATATATAGATTTTTTAAGCAAGCATACATGGTTGTTGAGAGGGTTTCTTGACAACAAATAAATTTATATCAAGACCCCGTTGTGTATAGCGAAGTCAGATTCGTCCACATGAGATAGTCAGTGCTAGGTTTTGTTACTTGTCACGCAAGCAATCAATTAAATCTAGGGAATTTAGCAAGAGAAAGAGGAATTCTAAGGTAAAGGTATCACCACAACAATAATCATGCAATGCTAACGCTATGAAACACAAAGATCATGCTTTTATCACATAAAGGTGTCAACTTTCGTCAACCAAAGCAAGTAAATCAATTAATTTTCGTTCAATTAACAAACTTACTATCTAATCTCTTCTACCTCAACTAGGATAGATCCGTTTTCGCTTCAAAACCCTAAATTGACTATTCTGATTCAAGATTTCCGCTTTCGCTTCAACTATGAATGAGAAATTCCCTATCAACTTTCATTTCAAGGATTAAGAACAAGAGAATATATTCATGCAATAAAAACAATCAAGACATGATCATGAACAAACATGCACAACCATTGTTGGGTTTAACCCCAACCTTAGAGAGGAAGACTACTCACACATCATAATTGAAAACAAAGCAATTGAATTAAAGAGAAAATAAAATCTTACAACCAAATCCACAACGAAACTTGTCTTCCAAGCTCTCTCTACTCTATCTCCACGCCTCTCTTCTCTCTTCTCCCCTTACTTGCCCTCCAAGGCAATTGATTGTGTAGAGAAAAACAAAGGGTAGACAAGAGTATTTATAGAGAAACTAATCTATCTTAAATCTATCTATAAGGAAATAATATCTTCTAATAAGATATATCCCTTCTATCTATCTAATAACATAAAAGGAAATAGGATAAAAGCCTTTTAATTCACGCCGACTCGGATCTCTACTACGACACGGGATGTCTCGGTACCGACCTATGCACCTCGGTACCGAATTGTGACAACACTTCGAAAAGCCTTGAGTAAAACTTACGTAGTGGGTTCGTTACAACTCCGTTTGACTCGATTATTTTTCCTATGTCTTCGTAATGAAATTCTCTACTTCTTTCCAAGCTCAAACTTCATCTTCAATGTCTTTATGAACTTCATTCCTTTAGCTTTTCCTTAAGTGTTGTTCCTCGGTTTTGCTCTTTTCCTCAAAAGTGCTCCAATAGCTTCTAAAAACCTACAAAACACCACCAAAGCTTATGTAGACTCCATATCTTAAGAAAATACGAAAACCTACACAAAAGACACAAAACAAAACATAAAACTAAAGAAAAAGACTCAAAAACACAAAAACACACCCTAAAAACACAACTAAAAAGGCGGACATCAATGGTCAGTTTTAACAGCATTCACAAAGCCCTTAGGTTGTTTCATATGGATAGTTTCATTCAATTCACCATGCAAGAAAGTAGTTTTTACATCCATTTGCTCAAGTTCCCAGTTGTACACAGCAGTCATGGCAAGCAAGAGTCTAATAGGCTTATATTTAATAACAGGTGCAAAGATATCATTGTAATCTATGCCCTCCTTTTGGGAGAACCCCTTAGCTACAAGTCTAGCTTTATATCTAGGGGGTCTGCAAAGTGAGCACCATCTTTGAGTTTGTAAATCCATTTACAATCAATTAGTCTAGCATTGGATGGCTTGGGAACAAGGACCCAAGTATTGTTAGCATACATAGACTGAATTTCCTCATTCATGGCACTTATCCAGTTTTTAGCATGTGTAAATTTCATAGCAACTTCATAAGTGTCAGGTGTAAAAGAATTCACAACATGCTCAGAAGCAAGGCAAGCAAACTCAATCAAGTTCACCTCAGACAAAAGATCAGAAAACTTAGTAAACATGATAAACCTCCAATTAGGGATCCTAGTCCTTGACTCTCTATCTCTAGTTAACTGGTAATCATGCAAGTCATTACTAGAGGGCACATAGTTGCAAATAGGTAGGTTACTCACCTCCCCACCTGATTGGTGAGGGTTTTGGTCTTTAGTACTTAAATCTGTCACATTTTCAGTGACATTGTCATCTTCAACTTGCTCTAGATGGTCATTCACCTCATGACCATCGTCATCTTCATTATGCTCCACTGGAGCTCCATGATCATACTCATTATCTTCTTCAAAACTTGCCTCATGTGGTAGGAAGAATCTGTTCCTTTCTCCTTCAGTGTAGGTACATGCATGCTCAGTAGAAGAGTTAGCTTTATCCTTAAAGTGAAACTCTGATTCATTAAAGGTCACACTTCTAGAAGTGATGACTTTGTAACCATGAGGTTGACAAAGAAACAATTTGTAACCTTTAACACCTTCTGGATAGCCTCATATGACACATTTTTGAGCTCTTGGTTGCAACTTGCCTTGAGATGCATGAGCATAGGCAGTGCAACTAAATGCTTTTGAATGCGAGAGGTTAGGTTTCCTTCCAGTCCACATCTCATGTGGTGTTTTGAAGTCAACCACAGAAGATGGAGACATGTTGATGAGATAGCAAGCAATTGTGCCTACCTCACCCCAAAGTGAAGGTTTCATTCTAGCACCAATGAGCATGCACCTTGCCTTTTCAAGCAAGGTTTTGTTCATTCTCTCAGCAGTGCCATTCTGCTGAGGTGTGCCAGGAACTGTCAGATGTCTTTTAATACCATTAGCACTATAGAAGGAATCAAAAGCATGATTGCAAAATTCAAGGCCATTATCAGTTTTAAGAAACTTAAGCTTTAAGTTTGTTTCATTTTAAACACAGAGTTTCCAGGTTTTAAAAGCATCAAAGGCCTCATATTTAGTTCTTAACAAGTATACCCAAACTTTCCTAGAATAGCGATCAATCAAAGACATGAAGTATCTTCTACCACCAACAGTATCAACTTGGGCAGGACCCCACAGATCAGAGTGCACATACTCAAGAGGGGATTTAGCAACATATGCAGACTCCTTAAAACTATGCCTAGCCTTTTTACCTAGCACACAAATGTCACAAAAGCTCAAGTTAACGACTTTTTTTATCAATCAAACCAGTCTTAAACAGATAATTCAAGCCTTTCATGCCAATATGACCAAGTTTAACATGCCAGAGTTTGGTGAGATCAGGAGTCATAACATTAAAGAGTTCAGAGAAATTAAGTTTAGGAGAAGAAATAACCTTGTACAACCCTCCCACTTTAACTCCTTTTACAAGAGTAGTCCCATTCCTAATGACTTCCCTTATACCAAATTGAGTAATGATATGACAACCCAAATCATCAAACACAAACTCAGACATGAGGTTCCTCCTCAGGTCAGGCACCCACCTAACCTTTTGGAGTACCTTGACTTTCCCATCAAACATACTAAGAGGGATATTGCCAATACCCCTAATAGGCAAGGCAGTGTGGTTACCAAGCAAGACCACACCACCATCAAACTCATGCAAGGAATCAAACAAAGATTTGTCAAAGGAAGAATGCAAAGTGCAACCAGAATGAAGAATTCATGCATGTTTGTCAACAGAATTAGAGCACACAAGCAGTTCATAAGGATATTGAGACTTAGTTTAAAACAAAACAACAAAATCATTTAAGTGTTTCTGGTTTTCTTCCCTTTGTTTTTTCTTACAGTCTTTGATGAAATGACCTATGCCACCACATTGATAACATTTCCTCTTATCCTTTTTCACATTTTCATGCTTGTCATGTTTTTTTATTCTGATTTTTCTTGTGATTGTTGCCCTTATTACTCTTAACCATAAGAACCTCAGTCTTGTTCTTAGTTTTCTTATCACCCTTAGCTTTAAAGACTTTCAAGCATTCATTTTTCTCAAAGGATAGCATCAACAATTTTAACCTTGGTGAGGCCACCGGGACTAAATTGTATAACATCTTTAATGGTGTCAAACTGAGCAGGCAAAGAGCTAACCAACAAAACAGCTTGGTGGGAATCCTTAATTTTATCATCACATCTTTCAAGTTCTTGAGTCATCCTAAGAAACTTATCCAGATTGTCATTCAGAGATAAATTAAGGTCCATTTTAAAAGTGAAGAGCCTACAGAGGAGGGAGACAAGATTAGGCAAAGACTTAATCAAGTAAAGGTCCCCCAAGGCCTTCCAGAGATATCTAGCATCAGTGTAACTTACCACTTGACGAGCCACGTCGTTAGTTAACCTCACCATGATCTCAGAGGGTGCAACTTCATCCATTTCTATTTTCTCTTTAGCTTTAGTTCCTTCATGCAAGTATCCTTTTATGGCTCTCCAACATTTCTCCTTGATGAGCACAACTTTCATCTTGACTTGCCACATTGCAAGGTCAGAGGTGCCATTGGACAACTTGACCCTGGTAGAATTTTCTGCCATCTCAAAGACAAACCAAGAGAGTAAAAGAAAACACATGCAAGATAAGTAAAGGTCTAACACATTTCAGTGGAGTGCAGGATGCAAGATACACACACACACTCTTTTGCAAGAGCTCAAGTGTACTATCCGAGAAAAGGATTACACCAGTATAACTGTTACCCTGGTTTCTCCAGATAGCCCTAAGACCTTGGGCCAAACCTGTAATATCCGCAATATTCCAAGATTTTAAAACCGAATAAAATATAATATTTATATTATTAATCTTTTCTCTAAATAAAAGAGAATTTATAATAAATTATAATAACCCTTATTCTTCTCTTTAAAAAGAGATTCTTAAGTAAATTAAATTAAATAAAATTCAAGAATGCATTATAAGGGTTATGAATAAATCAAAAGCATTTAAATAAAAATAATGCATTATAACTCTCGATTTTTATTAAATAAATTGAGAGACAACAAAGCATTAAAAATACATTGGATGTTTAGTAAAAAGAATGCAAGAGCTGGGACTTGAACCCGAGACCTCTTGCAACACACCCCACACGCCCATCCCCCTCAATCCGCTAGACCATTTGCAATTTCTTACTCAATCACCCCACCCTTTTTATTTTATATCAACTATTCCTTCTTCTCCAAAAGAGACATCAGAATGATGTCTGATTGATTGACGTAAGTTTGAAATCCCACCATTGCATGTATTTGCTTCTTCTTCTCCCCCTCTTTTGCCTTGCAAGACACCCATTAATGCATCACCCTTGCATCACCCTTCAACAAACACACTCTTGCCCAATAGATGAGCATCCCCTTCTCCTCCATTGGTGCTCCACCATAGCCATGGATCACAAGCTTCCTCCTCTTGGCCTATAAAAGGGGCTTCAAACAACCCCTAGCACTCACACCTTCAACACATTCTCCTCCTTCTTGCAAATTGCTCTCAATTGTCCCAAAAATCAGCCCCTTCCAAGCTTTGTTTCTCCCTCCAAAGCTCCACCAAGAGCCTCCTCTTTTCTCCCTTGAGACCGCCAGCCGCCTCCCTGCCCACCGGCGCACCACCTGACGTCCGCTGCCCCCTTCGCCGGACCGCCGGAGCCTCCCTAGTGCCGCCGCCCATCACCGCCGGTTCTCCCCTGCCTCTCTTCCTCTGTATTCTGTAATACAAGAAGCCAAACAGTATAACTCTAAACCTTTTATTTTATTAAATTAAATAATTTATGTATTTAAAATAAAGTTGTTAGTAGAAATAAATAAAATAAATATGGGTTTATTTGGAAGATCTAATCTAATAAAAATATTTGGAGAGATCTTGTTAGTTGAAAATATTATTAGTTGAAATAGTTAAAGTAGTGATAAATTCTTATATCATATTATAATAGTTGCAAGACATGATTATTTTAAATAATTTTTAAGAAGCTCTTATAAAAGTATTGTTATAAAATTAGTAGCATATGGATTATAGTTTTATATTGAATATTGCTTTTATAAAGGGATAATATTATTTATATAAAACATTATGTTACTTATCTCTAAGTGTAGAGAATAACAAGTTATATGAATATGATTATATTAATGATAGTTATATTAATAAAGTTATCATTTAATAAAATATTAGTTTAATCTATCTCTAGGTGTAGAGATTTCCTACAAGACATAAGTTTTATTATAAATATGACAATTGTGATCGTAAATTGATATATAATATTTTATTATATTGTTAAGAGGTATTGCATAAAAAGATACTATAAGATATTGTTTTTAGGACCTAAGATATCATACTATACTATAAGTATAAAGTAAGATATTTTAAGCCATGATCATATTTATGTAAACTATAGATATGGAAAGAATTATGAGAATAAAATAAATAAAATAAATTTAATATTATGTTATTTTTTGGAAAGCTTACTTTATAAAGTATATAGAAAGTCCTATTTATGGAAACCACTAAGAAAGTAGCTTATTATTATTATATTTATTTAATATGGTCTAGACATTTAAATAAGGTTTCACTAAGATAATATTATTAATAAAGTATTCTTTATTGAGAAAATAATATTTTAAGTATTATATGGATATGATTGGAAATAAAGAAATATTATAATAACTCTAAGTTGAAACATCTTAATAAAGTTATAAAAGACCTTTATAATCTTAAGATTGATATAATTTAAAAATACCTTCTTAGGTAAAATATGATAGCATACGCTTTTATGAGATTATACTTGCTTATTTATTTTAAGAAGTTAGCAAGTGAAATTGAAAGAAATTATTTTAATAAATTGAATAAGGATATTTTTAAGGAATAAAAGGATATTACAAAATTAAAATAATAATAAAGGAATATTATTATTTTAATTAGGCACCTAAATTATTATTATGATAATTTAGAATTCCTTTCTCTTATACTAAGTATATAAGAGAATTCCAACTTTAAAAGAAATTCGTATTTAAAGATCGTTCGTATATTCCGTGTTGATAGGTCGAGATTCTTGTTCGAAGTCACGAACCACACTTTCCGTCTTATCGCTATCCTACTCGTGAGAACAAGGCAAGTGGAAATTCCCCTTGTGACCTTATATATTTCGTTTCCGTGAAATTCTCGATGTTGGGAACAACTTGTGTGCTAAGTAATAAATGAACCTAGGAAATATCGACTGTTAGATATAACGACCCCACTGTTAGCATAGTTCGCTCTTTATTATTTGATAGGACTATATATGCTAGTATGGTTATGACCTTGATTGTTTACGGTCTCGTTTAGAGATCGATGTCGAACAAACTAGTGAGGGGCGCAGAAGTAGCCCGACTCCTCTATATAATTTTACTAAGTCGTATGCCTTTGCGCTTAAAGTACGACTTTCAGGATCTTGATTCAGTCCGCTCCGATTGCAAGGAGGGACGAGTTGCACTCTAGCTAAGTGTCGGATGCTGAGTTTCCCTTGGTGGATCGGGCCATCTGAGCCCCCACCCCCTTTTTAAAAAAATCATTAACGAAATCGAATATTTTTGTCACTATACAAGATAAGTGCCCAATGCACATTTAAAAGACATCAAAACCGGACCGATCTCAAATGATCGATCCGGCTCTCGGTCCGCTCAGGGCGCGAGAGGTTTTCAACTTGTATGATGTTATGTCCCGAGGACAATAACAAAGAAATTGATAGAAAAAGAAGGAGATTAGGAAGAGATTAAGGGAGAAGAAGAATCAGAGGAGGGAAAGAGAAGATACAGAGTAAGGAAGAAGGAGATAGAATTCATTTCATTTCTGGATAATTGTTCCTCAAAGATCGTTAGCCTCTTATTAGGCATTTTATCCCTAATTATAATTATGGCCCAAACTTATCTCTACTTACAAATTCTACCCATATAACCTATACATGACATTACCCACCCCTTATAAAAGCTTTGTCCTCGAAGCTTATAAAAGTAAAAGGATCACTCAATTCTTGAAATCAACTTGCCAACTGAACACTTACTATCTTCACTTTGAACTTGCTACACACTTGGAGACAGCCTTGAAATTGCAACAGAAAATCAGCCTTTCAATTTTCATTCAAGGCAATATAACATTTGCAATCATTACTTCATTCTCCTCAAATTGTTATATACCAACAGTAGCTCAACCATGAATATGCAAAGTAGCTTCTCCACTGTTTTGTTCATCACTGATTTCAGCACAGTAGGTTCTCCATGTCTACCCATATCTTCCCTGATTAATCTCACTAACCTGCAACATAACTGGCTGCAAATTACCAAGTTCTGATCAATGCACTAAGTTCTGATTGTATCTTGCCTTGCTCAATTCCCGACACAACAGCAAATATCATACTCCAAGAAATTGATATCACACACCAGCCAACATCAACAAAGAATTTCCCCCTCACAACACATCAACACCTTCATTTTTTTTTTGATTCATTGACAACTAAAGATTACATTTTTTTAGCATCAATGCCTCCAGGATCCCATAGTAATCTTTGATTAGCAAAACCAACCTCAATAGTAGCAACACCTCTACTAGAATGCAATGTCAATCCAGCAACATACCAGGCAAAGGCTCCGCCCGGGTCAAAACTAAAAATCGATCTATCAAACTTGATAATCTGACCATAGTGGTCAATTCCAGGATCAAAGATAAAGATATCATTCCCTACCTTGAGATTGACGATCATAGAATCATACTCACAACTAGGCATCATCTTCAAGGAATAACAACTCTTTCTTACAGCAACATTCATCATTTTCTCTTTCTCAGGAAAATCATACAACAACTTATTTGAATCTGTAAATCCACTCATGCCCAAACTGAACTGATGCCCAGACAGATCTCCCCTCGAAAACCAGACAAAAATGGATAAAGACCATTTTGATGAACTTGTGTCGGAAATTCCTGGGTCAAAAACTAAATTTCCATCCCACCACTTCTGCTTGTCTACCATCATATCTCCTACGAGTGGAAATTTAACTTCATGCCTAATCACATTTGGTTCTATTTCAAACACACCAAACCTAGACATTTCAGGAAACACCTTGTGTGCAATTGCATTTTCTGAGGTTTCGAACACTTGTTGTGCATAAAAAATTCCACCAATCCCATAGTGCTTCTCACACTGTCTTACGCAGATACAATCTCCAAATAATGGCAATTCAAGATTTAAGAAAGGAACATTACCTCTGAATTCAAAATCGATTGAGAAGCTTCGATCTCTTGTATCTCGACTGATTTCCCAATTGATTTCCTCTAGAAGTTCTTCAAGAATTTTACCCTCTGATTGTTCCACGTGATTGCCAGAGTCTGTCACACCAAGATTCACTTGCCTTTCAAAATTGGTTCCGAGAAATGATTGCTGTGAGGAATTCACCATATGACTACTTGGAATTTCGATTTCTTCCGCCTTATCGCTCGGTGGCACTCCAAGATTACTAATTCGTGCAATTTGTCGCTTTTCCGATTGATTATTGTCCTTCAAACTCGCGTGAAACATTTGGATTTCTTCTATATCCGCGTGAATCATTTTTTGGGAATTGATCGGCGCTTGATGACCCTCGAATTGGCTAGCATCTTCGATCGGAGCCTCAACTTGGTTCAATCTACCACTGCTCGCATCTTCTATCGGAGCTTCGTTACTCAGTTTGTCACTTTTATGGCCATCAAGAAATAGAAATAGCTCCATTTGACAGCTTCCATCATATATGTTTCTCCCGTTCAAAGAGTTGAAAGCATCAATAGCCGATGCTCTATTTTTGAAGCAAATTCTTGAATGAAAAGGCACATCATTATCAAATACTTCTATAATTTCTATATCACCCACGCTCGAGAATACTTGGTTCAACACTTCCCAAGAGATTATGTACTCTTCCAAATGAATCTTGACAAAAATTGTGCGACCTTCCTTTTCTTCAAGTCCATTGCACGACTGAATCTGGTCAAATCTCGGGTTGATCGGTAAACCCATCGACCTCCTCAACATATTGATTTTCCCGTTCGAATCTAGTCGACTCCATAAGTAGTCCGAATTCACGATTTCTTGAGCTAGATATTTCACAACGTCTGCCATGGCCGAATCTCGAACTTAATCGAATTAGGGCAAACTCGAATTGGGCGCAAAATCGCCAGCTCTGATACCAATTGTTATGTCCCGAGGACAATAACAAAGAAATTGATAGAAAAAGAAGGAGATTAGGAAGAGATTAAGGGAGAAGAAGAATCAGAGGAGGGAAAGAGAAGATACAGAGTAAGGAAGAAGGAGATAGAATTCATTTCATTTCTGGATAATTGTTCCTCAAAGATCGTTAGCCTCTTATTAGGCATTTTATCCCTAATTACAATTATGGCCCAAACTTATCTCTACTTACAAATTCTACCCATATAACCTATACATGACATATGAATTAATAACGTTCCCAACATACTTTCGATTCTAAAAGAAGTCTACAATCTAGTAGCTCTTCTCTCGATTATCGGGCTATCTCCGCTTGAGATACGCTCTCCTTCGTACCGTTAAACCTCACATAAACAAACCTTATCTTAAAACACAACCCGATAATATATTCCTCGATATTACTCAAATTTCCGAATTATCCTTGGGAAGTTCCGTTCCCGCTTGCTTAGTCTCTTAGACTAATTCTTCTTTTCCGCATGTTGCCTGGCATATTCTCGCCCCTCGCGAATTATGTCAGAACCTAGGAATCCCAGCAAGGCGTAAGGTGAAGGCAAAGGAGGGACGAGGAGCTTCAAGATGTATTTGCAATCCTTTTGGTTTATTTCCGTTTATGTTTCAAGGACAAAGTTTTTATGAGTTTTATTCTCGAACATCTTTTGGTTTACAGCAATGTAAGATGGTTTGTACGAACAAAGTCTCTTTCGAGAGCACCCTTTTATTTATATGATTATGTTTATTCCACATTTTATTGTTCTATATCATTCTAAAAACCTTGAGTGACTTTGGACGTTAAAATCCGAGGTCATTGGCGGTAATACCCAATGTTGTAAAATAGGGGTGTTACAAAACCCAAGTGTCCTGGTTATCAACAAGCAAGGAGGCTAAGAGATAAACCCTAGAAATGATGAGTAACACACAGATCTAGACCGTGAGAGACGAGATCTCAGATCTAGACACAAACACAGAAACCTTTTGCAAGGGTGAGTGTATGAATTGAGAAAGGGATTACACCGACACAACCGTTACCCTGGTTTCTCCGGTTCACCTCGTATCAAAGGGTCAAACCCTAAGAAATAGTTGTTGTAGCGTCTTTCAAAGGTAAAATCAAACGTTTGAAGGTTTTGAACAAGAGCAAACAAGAGTTAAGAAGATCCAGAAAAGAAAATGAGATCTAGCTCGAGGGAAATTACTTTCCAACCTCACAAACATTGGATCTGGCAAGAGACACGAAGTCAGTTGCCTAGGGTTCCAAAGAGGAGGGGAAAAAGCTTCACCCTAGCGAGTCAGACCCCAAACGTAGCGGAACCTCGAGATTAGAGCCAACCTGGCTCTGATACCAATTGTGAAGTTCTAGATCTACTCGAGTTCGCTTTGATTGTTCTAAAAACGAGTTTGAAACCTTTGAATACGAAATGCAAAAGAGAAAGAGGGACACAAAGGTTTGTTGACGCAGTTCGGACTAAGTCCTACTTTGCGGAGCCTCAAGATGGGAGACTCACCCAATCCACTAAGCACCAAAGGCCATAAGCACAAGCACAGTTACATGCAAGCACACACACAAGTGGCAAAAACCAGGAACAAGAGAAAGAGCAAGATACAAGCACAAAGCAACAAGAACAGAGACACACAAAGCCGACAAGCTCACAAAGGATCAAGCCACACATACCCGATCTCCCTCATCTCTCTCTAGTTCTCCCTTTCCCTTCTCTTCATCTCTCGATCTCGTCACATCTCCGGAAGAAGCAAAGGAGTCGAAGGGTTCAAGCTTGAGAGCAAAACCCTAGAAACCAGAGCGCCGCGGAAGAAAGTGAGCAAGATGGCTCTCGAGGGTTCCAAACAAGCGCTTATATATGAAACCCTAGAGCCAAGACGACGTCGTCTCCATTAATGAGCCCAAATGTGAGGATCAGAAATGGAGCGGCCCAAAGATATGAGAATAGGCCCATTGGTCGTAAATGCCAAGCTCATGTTCAAGTCACACATGAAGACCGACCCAATCAACCACAAGACTTTAGCCAAGAGCCATACTTGACCAAGGCATGGTCATGCGGCTCAAGTGTGTGAGTCCAAGTTTGATATAGGTGGCTCATGGCATCTTGAACCCGAGCCAAGCCCCTGTCCTAGCTTCTACCTACTTGTGTGTGTGTTGCATTACACTATATAGTTCAAATGTT